>CM061176.1:1870232-4370232 GCA_030763345.1 Mythimna separata | reverse complement strand
CGTGTTCGATTTCATACTTTAATTCAGAATAATAACCTAATAATATGCAAAAACCGTGATAAAATTGGTTTAAGAGACACTTAAATTTTAGGGGCTGTTGGTGAAAACGGGCATTAGGGCCTTTTTCACCACCTATGATTAAGTTTCGAGTATTTTACTTGGCAGATAATTTCATACCAATTCTGTCAAATTTTTGAATTTATTCAGTGAGTAGTGCCTACTCGGACATTGTGAAACAAGCCCTTAGAATGGTGTAATTGTATCAGGAAGGCCAACCCGAAATAGTAAACAAGCTATTGATTGATATGCTTTACTAGCTTCTGCCAGTGTCTTCGCCCGCGTAGAATGTTTTTTCATACAAACTTTGAACCCCGTTACATCCCCTTAGGGGGAGAATTTTCAAAAAACCTTTTTTTTGCTCACCTACATCATAAAAGGAAACTTTGTGCAAAATTTCACGCTCCTACGTTGCGTGCGTTGATATATTATGTCAGTCAGTCAATTTCTTCCTTTATAGTCCAGTCATTATAGTACTTTCACCTCGGAATTCGAGATACCCAGCTGTAAGTCTGTAAATAATTGTATATTGACACGCTAAAAGTTGTCTCAAAACCTACATATGGTAGGGTGTACGCAACTATGAAATTTCAAGGTCAAAGGGCCCAAAAATCGCTTTTTTGCGCTTTTTTTGTAAATATCTCATTTCCTATAGGTTTTTTGCTATTTGTATATTTCACAATATTGTAGAATACAAAATTCTCTACAAATTTTGTATAAAAACTTTTTCCTACGGTGAACCGTTTTCGAGATAGAGGCCGGAGAGCGCACGGTCACAGCATCACTTCAGGTCAATTGGTTCCTCCGGTCGAAAACGCCCCATATAAGTTGATACTATCGATAAATCAATGATTATAAATATTTGTCAATTTTTATTAACTATTATATTATATTTTATGATTTTTTTCCTAACCTATCCACTTTTTATTCAGTATTCATTTATTTAACAACACTTACCTGGCGTGTCAGACGTTTACTAACTAAAGCCCACTCCTGTTCCTTCTTTGCCTTTGTTCTATGGCCCCAGTCAGTGTACCCTTTCACATACCCCATGGCCCCAGTGGATTTCGACCCTGCTGGGCACCTACGATTTTCTGAAATGTTCTTGAAGTACGCATAGATCATTACGCGTCGTCGACGACTTGAGCGCAATCCGGATGGTAATTGGACGACAGGACGGCGATCTACGCATTGCTCGCCGTCCGCCGTCGCCAGCATGGGCTTGTGAACAGATGTACGATGGAAAGGAGTAGTGCGTACTGAACTGAACTCACTTACTGAGAATAATTAGTTTCTCTTACTATGCTATGCTTTTTTTAACTTAAATATCTCTATCTTGCTTTAATTTTCAAAGTAAATAACTAGGGTATGTCATTCATTAATAGAAATTGTAGCAAGAACCTATTTTGGGCACGTAGGAAAAGTGATTACTGTTAACAATAATTTAAGAAATTAATTTCTTGTTTTGAACTTGTATGGATATTATTTTTTTGTGGCTGGTTTTAATAAAGTAGTATACCATTTTGGAAACTTGATTAGTTGCACCAATTTTTAAAAAAACTTGCCATAGTAGTGTTCATACTTTTTTTTACACCAGGACAAGCTAAAGTAAAAATCTTCAATTTTGGGTAATCACATAAGTTTCATTCATTTTTATGAAAAATCTAGAGGAATTCTGGATTTTTTAAGAATAGCAATAGATAGCAGTTCTATTTAGGTAGTCGCTACAAAAAAAAGAACAGCAATATTTAAACAACAGACTGTGGTAATGATAGAGGAAAATATCACAACAGATCTAAATTTTAAAAGAATTTATTTGTATTATTTCACTTATTACTTAAAAAATATTTGTCTGATATTTTTTTTTGTATTTTTCTCCGAATAGTCACGACTATTCAGACAAATATTTATAATCATTGATTTATCGATAGTTCATTAACTATAATATGGCGCGTTTTCGACCGGAGGCACCAGTTGACCTAAAGTGATGCTGTGACCGCGCGGTCTCCGCCCTATATCTCGAAAACGGTTCACCGTAGGAAAAAGTTTTCTGAACAAAAATTGTAGAGAATTTTATATTCTACAATATTGTTAAATATACGAATAGCAAAAAACCTATAGGAAATGAGATATTTACAAAAAAAGCGCAAAAACCCGATTTTTGTGACCCCCGACCATGAAATTTAATAGTTGCGTACACCCTACCATATGTAGGTTTTGAGACAACTTTCAGGGTGTCAATATACAACTATTTACAAACTTACAGCTGGGTATCTCGAATTCCGAGATTCTTACCTTAATTGAGCTAATTTGACTGGACTATTACATAATATAGGTATAGGTAATACCTGCATGCTGGTAACTTTTTCCTTCTATTTAACAATGGTTCTGCAGTCTCATGATAAAAGAATGTCATTGATTGGGATCACCATATATTTTGTAAGTAACTATGCATTAGTTCTACATGCAATTTGTATTTTTTGCCATCCGGTAAGGACTAAACTGGGTTCGATGTGGTGATGTGTTCATCTCAAAATAAAGTAAAATCTTCATCATCAGCAATATTGACGAGGCCAGTTACGGCCAATACCTGCCGTGGCAAATGAAGGAAAACTTGTTGGTAATCATCAAATGACATCTCTCGCTCTGGGTGCAGCAGGAGGGAGTATCAGACTTTTACTGACTAAAACTCACGGGTGTTCCTACTGCTGCCCATTTTTAGGGTTACTGCAACTCCATCAAATTATTCATAGCACTGGCAGTATTTTAGACATCTGCTATTTGTCATAAGCAACAGCGCTAAAAATAAGTAAGTTTAGTTAGACAAAATTTTGAGCAACAGTGGCAATAAATATAAATATACACACATTTCTAAACACTAGCTGATTTCTGTTTAAAAAAAAGAAAAATGGAATAGAAATAACTTAATTAATTCAAGAAACCTATCTCAACTTAAAATGATGAAATACAAGCGTTACAAGACTCGCTAACTCATTTCTATGCATATAGGTTTACGTCACAACATCAGGACTACGGAAAAAGAAACATAAGCATTATGTATTTATAAATATTTGCATAAAAATGAGGAATTTCGTTTTTTAAGCATGTCATTAGAACCAATCTTTTGCTACTGATTTGATTGAGGTTAACTTTAGTGGCTGTTGGCAGGTTACATTGCTCGTAGAATGGATGGTCGATGGGGTGGAAAGATTCTGAAGTGGTGACCATGTGCCGGAAGATGCAATGTTGAAAAGACTTCCATAAAGTGGACCAACGATTTGGTGAGGGTCGTGAGAATCCGGTGGATGCGAGACGTATAAGACTGGTAATTGTTACCACACTTGGGGAGGCCTATGTCCAGTAAACTTCTTTTAGCTGAAGTCATCATCATCGTTATTTCAGCTGAAGGAAGAACACGGGCGTTCTCCAATTGTCGTGACAACAAACGGTCCTGTGCGATTCGCACCCGTCGCATCCCCGCGACTCTCATTAGGTTATCGGTGCTCTTTATGGGAGGCCTTCCAACGCAGCATCTTTCGATGCGCGGTCGCCACACTACAACATGTCGGTCCCATGGACCATCCATTCTACGAGCAACGTGCTCACATAGCAGCTGCAGTAATAATATAATAATACCACCAAAAACAAGCTTCCTTCTCACCCATATCAATAACAAGCATTTTGACTGCCCATCTAAAGCCCACGGCTAACCCTAAGGCTATTCACAATCATATCACGTTCATCTACATTACAGCTTGTCAATACAATAGTAGAAATACCCGTAATAAGAAACAAAAATAAAACTACTAAAAAGTAACAAGTTGACGGTCAAGTGGATAGCTATTTCAACTCGATTCACTTTTGTTCTGCCTTTGAGCGATGAATCTTGAAGCCATTGCACACTGGCTACTATTGGACATAGGCTTCCTTTAGTGTCGCCACAACATACGGTCCTGTGCGTCTCGCATCAATCGCATACCCGTGACTTTCACCAGGTTAACAGTGCACCTTGTAGGAGACTTTTCAACGCCGCTTCTTCCGATGCGCCGCCGTCGCCACTCTAGAACCATTCGGCCCCATTGACCATCCGTTCTACGAGCAATGTGCTCTACCTTTAGGTCATCTAAAGCAATAATATAATAATACCACCAAAAGCAGAATTTCTTCTCACACATATCAATAATAAGCATTTTGACTGTCCATCTATAGCCCACGGCTGACCCTAGGGCTATTTACAATCATCGCTTACCATCAGGTGAGATAGTGGCCAAACGCGAGCCTATGTGTAATAAAAAAATATGTCACGTTCGTCTATATTACAGCTTGTCAATACAACAGTAGAAATACCCGTAATAAGAAACAAAAATAAAACTACTAAAAAGTAACAAGTTGACGGTCAAGTGGACAGCTATTTCAACTCGATTCACTTTTGCTCTGCCTTTGAGCGATGGGTCTTGAAGCCAGTGTGCAAGTAAGTAGGCAAGTTGCTACTTATTCAATTGGATCTACAAGAACCCCTTTAGGCTACAATTTAGTTAGTAAGTAATGTCTTCTTGGAAATGGGATAATTGTGAGGTAACAGGACTATCTGGCTAGCTATGTAGTTTAGTTACGGCAAAAACGGACTAGTTTTTTGTTTTGAAATATTTGTTTAATTTGAAGTTACGGTTAAAATGAATGTTAATCTTGACTATGTTTTATATATACATATAGTGTTTTTTTTAATATGTTCAACAAATGTCCATTTTAAAATAGTCTAAACATATAAAAAAATATCCTATTCATTTATAAGCGCGAAAGTTTGTATTTATGGATGTGTTACTCTTTACGTAGATACACTTAGGTATACGCACAATGCACATAGACATACAACACGACACACAACATAGGCTATAATTTATAAAGAAGATTGTTTTTAAAATTGGATCCCAGCAAAGCAGCTAGTATATACCTAGGTATAATATTAATGAAAAACTTTGTTCTTTTATATTTTTAATAACTTAACTAATTTAAGAGTTAGATCCATAAAACTCTTCACAATTCTTTACATAAATTTTACGTAGATGTAAAATGATGAGACATGTACACAATTATAATTATAGTCAAGACTAATTACTCAACCAGCTAATCTTTGAGTGCTTTTGGCTTTAAGATGCTTCATATTTTGCAATAAAAAACAAACATTTCGTCATCACCCATCTCTTTCATTCCTATACAGTCTGACAGTGACCTCGCTATAGAGCATGTCATGGCGTTAATGGTTTTTTTCATGGGAATTGTAACAATGTTATGCAACTTCACAAGTATCAACTAAACAAGTATCAAGAAGGTCAAGTATACTTGTCAGATGTATGTGAATTGGTAGCAATAACCACGTTTTGTAGTATGGTAACGAGTTTTATGAAGCGTTGGCTATTGGATAACATGATATTTTCGGCGTTCCTAATAATTCATTTATCAATCAAAAGAAAACTCAGTCACTGAACTGAAATAGAACTGGGCAGGCCATATCCACTGCTTGTCGAGACAAAATTGGGCTAACGCAGCCACTAATCGGATTAATTATATCAGTGGTTGATCCAGAAGATGACGTAAAAAGTTAGATTCCCACCTAAAAGATGTAGCTAAGAACAGAAAAAAAGCAGAAGAATGGAAGGAATCCTACAGTGGGACACAAAAGGCTCCTGAAGATTCATGATTTTTCCTCATAGAATGTCACTCAAAGATAGGGCAGTTTTTTATAAGTGACAAACATATTTTAATCGAATCCAAATAATGTCGAGATGGATGTGTGGGATGACGAAAAAGTGTCAATCAAGTGATAAATGAGGATATTAGAGAAAGTTTGAAAGAAGCGCTATTGACTGATGGAGTTGTCAAAAATAATAGGCCCATTTTGACATTTGAAGAAATTGCTGCTAATTTTAAACTCTTAGGAAGGTTAATCGTAACTTATACAACATAATTATTATGTTACATGTTATAACTACAGCTATATTAGGTAACTTCCAACGAACAAACAAAGCTCTTAATAATATTAATTTCAAACTTACAACTATTAAGAAAATTTATAAAGAAATTAGTAAGAAGAACGACGAAGTGCACTCTCTGAAAATAGGTGATAAATTAAAAAGTGTCTAATTGATACTTATTTGTTAGTCCGCTAGTGCATTCTTAGAATTAGCATGTTTTCTTGGCACACATTTAGCTCTTTAAAATAACTAGTTCAACTGACTACTGCCGTAATCTAATCTAGATTGCCAACAGGCAACTAATATCTATGTTATGTCGAGTGCTTTGTCGCTGAAAATATGGCACTTGAGGGGACAGAACATTCTTTGTTCGTACTACTAAGGAGTGGAGCTTCTTGCATACTTATCAAGGTTTAAAATAGCAAATGGCTTGATTTATCGATATAATCTGTATTTGAAGTATCTATTATATATTGTGCAGACCTACCACAGTGTTGTCTGTTTAACCCTAAAGTTGACTGACAGAATGCCTTGATGCATTAAGTCCCCCTATGTACCAACACTGTACATTAAGTTTAAATAAATAAAATCCTGTTAAACATAAATAACTTAAATATGACGAATTATTTAAAACAAACATTGTAATATTAACTAAGATGGAAAACCAAACATAATAACATTTAATTGATGAATTTACAATTTATTCAGACAGCTAGTTGACACTTGACCCGAGTATTGGCTTTTTCCTCGGTCAGAGATTAAGCATTACATACCTGGTAATGCTGCCGGACTTTTGGGGGACACTTCCAGTCGACAGTGATGCGGAAGAATTTTTTGACGCCATATTTTTGGATATTGAGGTAGAAGTTTTTGTTTTTTGTGTATGTATGGCTGTACATACACAAAAAACTATGACATATAAGTATATTAACTTTTTTCATCAATGCGTAGGTACATTTTTCTTAATGCCCTTAATTTTTACATATTATAAAACAAATTCCCCAATACGTCTGTCTGTCTATACGAACGCGATAAACTAAAAAACTACGGAACGGATTTTCATGCATATTTCACCAATAGACGTAGTAATTCATGAAAAAGGTTCATACATGCATATTATGGTAGAGATAAACCGGGAATTTCAAAGATTTACAACACCTGTGCGAAACTGGGACAGGTCGCTAGCTTATGTAAAAGGAGAAACTGACTGACAGATTATCAACGCCGAAACTACTCTTCTGTACTAGGACTAGTAACGTGGAACTTTTACACAAGGCTTCAATGCAGGAGATTACTAAGAGAATATGAAACTTGGGACCAAAATTTGAACGGAAGAACCTATCATAACACGAGTGAAGCCCAGTGGCTTCACTCGTGTTCGTTCAGTTGTTGTTGTTTTCGACGGTTGAGGTTGTTGTTGTTGTTCCGTTGAGTCAACTTTTATTTGCAAGTTCTTTGGTTGAACCGTAAAATAGTTTTTGATTGAACCCTTATTATTACTGTTAAACCAAACTACGCCACGCCCCGCTACCCACTTCTAACTCGCACCAAACACCACGATTACAACATTTTACGATCAAGTTTTGCACCACCAAACATCTATACACCACATCGGGTTGCACGATGCACCTCGCATGTATTATCTTCGGTCAATAGTCAAGCGTTTCGACCGGTACAACAGCTGTCTTTACAAAATAGACGTTGCATTTCTTGTTTTATAATAGAAGTAGTATGACTAGATTGGACAGGGTGGATCAAGAATCAGGTGTATAATGAAATATAGATACGTAATTTTCTAGTTAATCGTACGTTCTTTTTGTTTGAAATGTGGGTCGTTTATGCAAACTGGACTGAGGTGGTATGAAAGAAAAAATGTTCTACTTCGAGGTTGAGACGGCCTAGTAGTTAGTGTAATCGATAAAATATCTGATTAATGGCTTGACTAAGTAAGAGACTGTCAGCTTTTTGGTTACACTGCCAGAATGAAAATGGCTACAACTGTAAACAGCTCATCGTAACTGACATGGTTTGTAGCAAACCACCAAAAGGCTGCAGGCCAAAAAAGATGCACAGATCAGGTCCTCTCCACCACTGTATAAGTGTGGATACCCTATTGGCACGTCGCACTTCATGAAGCCACGAACTGATACAGATAACGAGACAGTATCAGTAAGAAGCTGATCCAACAAGAGTTTCACAACTCTCGGTAATGTGGCATACGATACGAGGAAGGAAGTTTAAGAAGTCGTATGAGTAACAGTATAATCAGCCTTATTATAGGACTTTCCATTCCAGGACTTTCTAAGTCTCAGGGTTAAATCTTATGGTTCTAAGACACACCGGTTTCCTCACAATGTTTGTTTTCACCGTTTTGAGAGCAGTGGTGATGACTGTGTGTCTGGATTTAAACCCACTGCATAGAACTTGAAGATTAGGGAAGATACCATCGGGCTACCACTTCTAAAACAGATAAAACTTGCAAAGTTTTTATTCGAGATTGAAAATGGCGTATTCCTAATCATCTAAAGCAGCTGTGAACGCGAACAAAAGACCAAAAATAAATCAATCAGAGAACTAGTAACGGTAACATTTATTTACAATCTCGGCCTGTATGTTACACAATACGGAGATGCTATTGAATTTAGCAAACCACCTGTAGAGCCGTTTCAAAACAGCCCATGAACCTAATCAACCGATTCGACATTTTCAAAACACGCCGGTATTACATGGAGCGAATAAAAACAAAAGATTTGCTGAAATCAACTGGCAAAACATCCGGCGGTGCGCTCGTAAAAGTCGGGATGAATCCGGGCCGGATCGCCGGGCCGGATAGCATTAGCCGTGACTGAGTAATCACCGTCCGGGGTCATATGAGACACCTGACGTATTCAAATTTATCTCATAATGTATTGAAATTGGAACAAACATGGCAGCTTAAAATGGCGGCGAAAACATTGTTGTTTTCGTTAACGCGGATAGCGGATGGGCTTAATGAAGTGCCATAGAAAAAATATGACGGAAATGTTTTGTGAGACAAGAACTGTATATTTTACACGGCTGGTTTCTTTTTTATGTGTTTACAGTATGCTACTGAGATGAGGATGTCCCTTAACCTTTTGATCGCCACTGTCATATACATGACAAGATGTGTTGGTTCAAGTCACCGTCCGAAACTAGAGGGAATGTAATGCGGTCTCCTTCTCTGAAGCAGTAATGCTAGCCAAGAAGAAGGCGGCAACCGTAAAAGAATGGATGGATCCTCATACCCCATCCACCGCCATAGAAGACGCCTCGGGGATCGGGAGTGGCAGGGCAATTCCCGACAACCGCTTGCGGACAATGAGCAATGGGTGCTTGCTGTCCACCCGTCCAGTAAAAACCAGCCCGACTCTAAAGAGTGTAGTGTTTCATGCGCGCCTTCAAGATATGTCAGCAAAACTGAAGGAACCCAGCAGGACTGAAGCATTGCAGCGCTACAACGGCCTACCCTAGAGTGGAAAAATTCATTGGATAATTTCCCACAACAAAATGAAAAAAGTACCAACATCTATGCTAAGTATTTATGGCATAAATACTTAGGTAGGTATATAACCAACCTACTCACAAATCTGAAATGCTAATAAAAATTAATAACTAATTAAAAAGTATGTTCAGTAATTATGCCATATCGTATAGCGGCGTAGTTGAGATTAGCCATTTCATTTGTTTAGTTATTAACGGCGTACCTAATCCATTTATTTCAATTATTTAAACTTGTGCGGATTGATTAATTTTTTGTTCTACCTAACAAAAAATTAATCAATCCGCATTGATATTATTTCTGCATTAATCTTAGGTACTTTGTTACTGATTGAGAAGGCTGTCTATCTTAAGGGCAGTGCAGACTATCGGTGATGCGCTTTTTAGTCTGTGAAAATAGGACCCAAGCAATTATTTGCTGTTATAAGTAAATGATTTACAAGTAAAGCACTTATATAAATATATATAAAATAATTTACTTGTCTGCCGCATGCTGTTCAAGCTATGGGCCCGTGTTACACTCAAATGGTGTCCTAAAATTGCATGATGGTGGTCGCGACAGACCACGAAGGAGATGATGGGACGACTTAGATGTCTTCCTTAGGAATTGGCAAGGAGTGGCCCAGAGCCGGGAATATAATAATCTTACTTTCATTTTTCATTTAAAGGGAAATTAGTTGATTTCGATCTTGATTTATTTTCCTTTCAATTTTCTGTTGGAATGGAAAAAAATGTAATATTTGCCTTAAACGATTCTTGGCCATGAACAGCCTAATGACATTTAGGCTTTATTTTACATTTAGGCATATGAGCAATCATTATTTATAGAAATATTTAAAATACGACTAAAAATGTGTTATTTTTAAACAAATTATACGATTATACGCTTAAACCGGTACTTTTGTCCTCAACGTCAATATCATATTTTATTTTATTGTATAGACAGGACATCCACTATCAGGTGAGATAGTGGTTAAACGTGGGCCATAGCATAATTAAAAAATAATTAATTAGGTAGGTACTCAGCCATAAGAGCATAAATTGTCAGACACGCCAAGGGACAAAATGACCTCTAACATGACGTACAACGCTATGAATTAGTCCAACAACATGTCCTACGTCACGTTAATGTCTCCTAAAATATTGGAGACCAAGTTGCGGGACATTGGGCAACGTTGCAGTATCGTGTAGATTGAGCATTACCTGTCATGTTGGGGGGACATTTTGTCCCCTAATGTATCAGAGTCTAACTTCTTCGGCGGTATCACTCTTGACAGAGTGATCTTGATCATCGCTTCAGTTGTTGGCAAGCTTCACAACACGCCACAACTCTTTTCTGATGACACGTTCCTTGTGCATTCATGTAGTGGTGTTAAACCATTTACTGCTGCTTTTATCTGGTCACTCCATAGTAGTCAGTGGTACCCTCAACCTTTCCTTGGTCTATATGCCGTTCAATAGCCAAAAAAGTGAGGATACGAGAGTGCATCAGAGATAACTGCTTGATGCAGAGTTCCCGAAAAAATCGTTCTTATTATCGAGATTCTTGTGATGCTATCACATAAATTCAAAACAAATCTAATTCCTACTACGTATTGCATATTGACATTGAATACACTTTTAAAGTAGGTAACATACAATCTCCACAAACCTATATTTGATATACGATCGCAATACAAGGCCATAAAGGTACATTCCCACTAGCGCAAAGTTCAAAGTTTTTTTTTAGTTCGACGCGTGCTCTAAGCGAATGCGGAAACTTTTCGACGAAATAAAAATAAACAATAAAAACAGGTTTTATTTATCGCAAGTATCTTTAACAGGTATTGATATCTCATATCTGTAAAGGTATTATTGCAAATAATTTATATGGTAGTAAAATGAATGACACTTCAAATGTTTATTTCATGATGATGCTTTGGTACTTACTTGGTAAGTACTTGTCGTTTATAACTGTGACGTAAGTTAAGGATAAGAGTGTAATTTTATGAGTAATTTCTGCAATGGTAAGATATGGCTGGAGCGCACATACCTATCATGTCCCATTAGGATTTTTAATTGCAAAAAACTAATTTAAATATTTGATACCCCGCAAGCCGATTGTGCGATTTGAAAGAAAACAAAAAGAATCAAAAAGATTATTTTTTTTGGGTTGCTGTGTTGTAGGTATTTGTAGACCCTACAAATAATTGTTCCTGGGTCTTGGTATCTGTGAGTTTACATGTTTATGAACGCACCCACGATAGGTCGGAGTAAGGTAACATTTTTTTTTAAACGCTTCAAGTTTTTATGACAAAGATAGTGGTAATTTTATTGCCTTTTTATTGGTTTTCAAATGATTTTCCTCATGAAGAATTTATGATGATTAAATAAACACTTTAACACAGTCTTTTTCTTGTAATACTATAATACACTTATGAGTTTCTGTTCATAGCCTTGAAATGAACGTCAATAGATTGAATTATACAATCGTCCACGTGTAAGAGAATTTACAATAGAGAAGTTTATCTTAATTTACCAAACAAAAGTCCTCATTAACCAAAAACATGACTTTATGCTTCTATACAACGTGTAACGTTAAATGCGCAAAACCTGAAATTATTTGTTCAGAATAACGAGCAGAAGCAATAAAACCACTTTTTAATATAGGTCACATTTTTCAAAAAAAAAAAATTTGCTTTGTCTATTTATTAACAAATCAAGCCATCACGTGCATAAACCTGCGTAAATAGGTAAACAAACAAAAATGATTGTCGTTAAATTTAGATTTTCTCATAAACGGGATAATAATCATACTCATTTCGATGTAAATACGAATCTTAAACTAAAACAGCACATAAAACCTTCAATATTTTTTTTTCTCTCAGAATTAGGTCAATTGGATTAAAAATCGTTTGGAATTTAAGGTTACACGTTGTATATAACAGATTATATTCTAACCTTGAACCCGTGTCTGTAGGTGAGTGATGAATAATTCAGAATGCTCGCGTTTCTCGCGGAAGCGAGCGAAATCCAACACTTGAGAAATAACGGTACAGTGTGAATAGAGCTTTATATTTTAAGTTTTTTTTTCTTGTTTGACAGTTCAATTATGTAGTAATGCAATGGTAAATATTAGGTATTATGTTTGATTTTATGACTTGGTGTTCAATTTGGTTGGAGCGAACAAATGCAAAAACGGTGAAGGAAAACATCGTAAAAAAACCGGCATGTCCTAGAACCAAAAATTCGAAGACATGTGACATCCACCAATCCGCACTGGGCCCGCGTGGTGGATTACAGCCCATTCCCTCTTCTAGAGAAGAGGCCTGAGTCCCAACAGTTGGAACATTACAGGGCCAATAATGCTATGCTATGAACAAATGCTGTCATAAAAGTGCATGTGCACCTTTAACCTTGCAGTGTTCTTTCTACTGAAAATTCTCACCTACGTCATAAAATAAAACCTTGAGCCAAGTAACATACTCTCAGCCCCGTAGTATCGGCTCTGCATCGATATACGCCCGTTTTCAATAAGCTATCTATCTAAAGTTACAGCTACTAAAGATAAACAAATCAATCCTTATGCCCTTACTTGCTTTCCTATAACCTACCGACGGATAGCATTTCCTACCAAAAGTTGTGGATTGATAAATCGAATCTTACTGTTTATCGGGGATAGCTATCTATCTATGAACTGCGGTAGGTTATTTGAAAACGGGCGTTAGTCAGTTAGTTTCTCATTTTATATATTAGGTATTATACATTTAGATGAAAGCAAACATGATACGTTGTCATTGTGTTCCTAAATTGCACCTGTGTACACAACTGACTTTGTTTTATAATAATAGTATATGTAAGAATGACAATGATGTTTATTTAATTATGCTGAAAAAAGTAGGTGCCAATGTGATTTGCTATCGTGATGATCTTACGCCCGTTTTCAATAACCTACCGCAGTTCATAAATAGATAGCTATCTTCGATAAACAGTAAGATTCTAGCTGTTAATGTCACAACTTTTGATAGGAAATGCTAACCGTCGGTAGGTTATAGGAAAGCAAGTAAGGGCAAATGGATAGATTTGTTTATCTTTAGTAGCTGCAACTTTAGATAGATAGCTTATTGAAAATGGGCATTAAACTACAACCGAAAACATTAATTAGGACTTTGCAAATTAATTATATTTATTTCATCACCACTGCTCTCAAAACGGTAAAGGAAAACATCGTGAGGAAAACGATATGCCGGAGAACCAAAAATTCGAGGACATGTGACATCCGCCAACTCAAATTGGGGCCTCATGGTGGATTTCGGCCTATTCCTTCTTCTAGAGAAGAAGCCTGAGTCCCAGCAGTGGGTACATTAAAATGCTTTATCTGCTTATGCACAATTGACACTAAAAGGAATATTTTTATCAACTATAGTCAAGTATTTTTACCTTGTAGAAATCTATAATTAAATTTGAAGTATTGATAGATATGACAACAAACACGTTGTATATCAACCAAAGACGGGGAAACTTAGGTTGCAATTTGTTTTTTTTTTACAGTTTTAATAACCAAGTAGTAAGTTTTCCTCTTCATTATTTTTATAAGGATGTCGCCGAACTCAGTTGACCTCAAAACCGAGGCAAAGGTGATTTGACGATCAGGGTCCTTACTATGACGTTTTGAAAGATCAGTCGTGCAAGCGAAAAAGAGGTATGGAGCTATACACCAGTCAGTTCAGTTTAGGTCGTAAAATAAATTGCGTTAAGAGCTTGTGGTATGGCCTCTGATCATGTCCATTGTACAAACTTGGCCTAAATAGCCCGAATCCGAAAAGAGTGTTTTAGACTGTGTTAGTATTTGCAATTGATCGTTTGTCTCTTTCACATAATTATTTTATATACATGTAGGGGTGGTGTGGATGACCGAAAATAAACACTTCTTCTTGGAACTTCTTTTATTTTACTTTTAATTTCTTAATACAGTTTTTTTTTAACGTCTTCACCTTTCTTAGCTTAGCTCGCCATCTTCTTTTCCATTCATTCACACATACTCTCTCATTCACTCATCGCTGCGTTCACAAGTTTATCTACACTAATATTATAAAGAGGTAAAATTTGTAAGTTTGTATGTAGGGGGTAATCTCTGGAACTACTGGTCCGATTTGAAAAATTATTCAGTGTTAGATAGCCCATTTATCGAGGAATGCTATAGGCTATATACCATCACGCTACGACCCACGGGAGCGGATCAGTAACGAAAAATGCGGGTGAAACCGCAGGGGACAGCTAGTATTTTATATACATAAAAGGCAAAACTAACTAACTGACATATCAACGCACAGTGGCAACTACTGAAACTAGAAGCGTGAAATTTTGCACAAGATTTTCTTTTATGACGTAGGCGAAATATATGAGAAGATTTTTCCTAATTTAACCCCTAAAGGGTTGAAACGGAGATCCCAAGAGGACATAAAGACATTGATGGTTTACGGTTATCATCATCATCATCTCAGCCGAAAGACGTCCACTGCTGGACATAGGCCTCCCCCAAGCGTCGCCACAGCGACCGGTCCTGTGCGTCTCGCATCCATCGGATTCCCGCGACCCTCGCCAGGTCGTCGGTCCACCTTGTGGGAGGCCTTCCGACGCTGCGTCTTCCGGTACGTAACCGCTACTCTAAAACCTTCCGTCCCCATCGACCATCTGTTCTACGAGCAATGTGCCCTGCCCACTGCCACTTAAGTTTGGCGATTCTTCGGGCTATGTCGGTAACCTTAGTTCTCTTGCGGATATCTTCATTCCTGATGTAATCGCGCAGGGGAACTCTCTTATACTCGTACCAAACAATACAAACCTTATTCCTATCTACATCGCCTAGAACATGTTAAGCTCTATAATAGTGAGTACCTAGTACATGTACACTTATCTTGTCTTCGTAAGTTGAGAGGCCTTGACAAACTCGTATATCTTTCGATGTGTGCAAAAATGCAATGTCTAGAAAAAATGTCTTCTATCGATAGCTGGTTTTCTAAGTAATGGTCTGGCGTTCGTCTGTGTTTTTCTTATGAAGTAATTGCTGTAGACACTTCGTTCGTTTTAAAGATTGTTGATATTGAAATGGCGCTTATTTAAAGGCAATTTGACTGACACATCAAAATGGAAAAGTTCCACCAACTAGCCAGGGGTCCGCGTGGTGGATTACGGTCTATTCCCTCTTCGAAAGGACACCTGAGTTTCAACAGTGGAAACATTATGAGGCTAATTTTGCTATGTTATGTGTGGTATTAAAACTAAAAAATATTCAAACTAATAATTATTTTCTTTTCTTTCACAGGTAAGCAAAAATAACAACCAATAACGATCGTTATAATAGTGAGTATTGAACACCTTATGAATAACTTAGGGAAAAGGCCTAAGTCCAGAGAAAGATAAAATAAGGCTGATTATGCTTATGCTAATTTGATAAAACCGTGTATTTATTATTATTTATTTTTTTAATCAATAGTATTTCACTTTCAAAATTAAGATTATCAATGCAAAAATACCCGCGCTCGCATCTCTCATTACTCTAAACAGATATTTTTATTTTACCTTGCACTTGCGTTTGACCCAGTGTAGTCTTGTATTTTGTGCTCAACATAGTCGCCGCTTACGTTGAGGACTGCAGTTATTTGAACATAAAAAATAGCCTCTTATTATTATTCCAGATTGCTATGATTGCAACAATGCCCGCACTCGCTACCGCGCCCGCTTCTCTTATTACTATAAACAGACTCTTAGCGCCATCGGCCATTGCACTTGCGTTTGACCTAGTGTGGTCTTGCATCGTAAGCCCAACATAGTCGCGGACTACGTTGAGATATTTACAGCTACTGTTAGGGCATAAAAAATAGCTTCTTATAAGGTATTTTAGATTACTACGATCGCAAAAATGCCCGCTTCCGCTTCTCTCATGAATATAAACAGATTCTTAGCGCCATCGGCCATTGCACTTGCGTTTGACCCAGTGTGGTCTTGCATCGTGTGCGCAACATAGTCGCGGACTACGTTGAGGACTGTAACTAATAAAACATAAAAAATAGCCCCTTATGAGAAAATCTAACCTGCTTTTATTACAACAATGCCCGCGTCCGCTTCTCTCATGACTATAAACAGATGCTTAGCGCCATCGGCCATTGCACTTGCGTTTGACCCAGTGTGGTCTTGCATCGTGTGCGCAACATAGTCGCGGCCTACGTTGAGGTATTCGAAACTATTAGGACATAAAAAGCAAACATGTAATCGCTGGAACGAAACCTAGATTTCTCTATTTACCTTTAACTATGTACGAAGTAATAATATCAATATAAAATTGTATGTAGGTACCTTGGAATCCTGTTCACCTTCAGTCGTTTAAATCAGTTGAGGTAATGACAGGAGCATTTATTGAGGTTAATGATGATTTCTCGTAATATCTACATAACTACATAATTATGAACAAAATTGAACTGTTTGTTTGTAATGTCATTTTTTTTTATTAAAAAAAAATTGCAAGTTAAAGTATACCCGATACATATTAATTAATAACAGAAAGGAAAAATTCAATTTTTGTATCGTTTGGCTACACAGGCAGAAGAATAAAAATTACATGATAATAGCCTAAATTACTACCTCAAATTATTACCTATTAATTTACTGAAATATACAAACTTATATTTCAGCTAATATCCGAAACGGCTAGACTAATTTTGACGGAACTTTTACTCGTATACAGGTAGTGTTCTAAGGCTTTTATTACTACTACCAATTTTATTTAAAAAAAAATACGGTGTCGCTCAAAAAAAAATAACTTACTGAAAATATGGTCAAATAGGTAGCATTATAATATTTTGTAAGTCTGATACAGACAAAGTCGCGGGCATCAGCTAGCATATCATTAAATATATTGCAAGACCAATTAAATCTAAATAGAGGTAGAATCACGCATTAGGTCCAAGATTTGTAAATAACGATATCGACCTTGGTACTACAAGTATCGCAAAGGTAGTTTTAGTCACGACTTGTAACCGTCTTCATTTAATCACCGGTAGGTCTATTTCTTCATCATTAATCATTATTTTATTAAGAGGAAAACCTTTATTATTTCCTAGAAAGAAAAAAATAACTGCGCCCAGCTTTTTTTCCCTAAGTCATAATTGCGTTTAGTTTTTAAACGCTAGGCATGTTTTTTTTCCTTCTGGCTTCGCACGTTTCATCATCATCATCATCATCATCATCATCATCTCAGCCGAAAGACGTCCACTGCTGGACATAGGCCTTCCCTAAGGGTCGCCACAGCGACCGTTCCTGTGCGTCTCGCATCCATCGGACTTCGCACGTTTAGTATATTGTTTTGTGGACGATGAGTAATGAGTAGCTCGCCGTCTGTCTGGTAAGAACTTAACCCAAGTTGTCAATGGTAGTATTCCTTGCGCGCAGTCAGTACTTAATACCGAAGGATTTCATCCCCGCAACTCTCATCAGGTTATCGGTCCAACTTGTGGGAGGCCTTCCAACGCTGCGTTTGCCGGTGCGTGGTCGGCTTTCCAGAACTTTTTGGGTTTATTGAACATCTGTTCTTCGGAAAGCACGTTAAGCCGTAGGTCCCGGCTGTCATTTGTTAATCTTTGGCAGTTGTTACGGATAGTCAGAAGCCAGTAAATGTGACTCCAGTCTTGCCATGAAGTACCGTGTTACTCCAGTTAATGGGTTGTGGAGGTCTGGTAGGCAGCCACTCCTCGTCAAGTCAAGTCAAGCCGGATTTAGCTGAATACCAGTATTTTAACTGATATTCAGCTAAATCCAGCTTGACTGGAAGCCGACTCCAATATAGTTGGGAAAAGGCTAGGTAGACGATGATGAACATCTGTTCTACGAACAATGTGCACTGCCCTCTGCCACTTAAGAATGGCGATTATTCAGCTGATATAAACCATTTATTATTTTTATTTTTATATCGCTAATATTTCGTTTTCCTTGTCAGCTTGTACCTATTAAAGTTTTACTATACCTATTAAGGTTGACTGGTAGAAAATGCCTAAGACATTAAGTCCGCCTCTGTACTTCTATGTGCATAAAAAAATTAATAAATAGGTAAATAAAGGCTTTACTTCATCAAAATTAATTTCATTTCATCAGTTACAGATGTTTCATTTTATCAACACTATTTAATCTTAGATCAATATTCAACATAAAACGATTATCTGTCCCCGATACGATCATATAACTGTAATAGGCAGTAGGTACATTAGTTTATGAGTCACGTACCGTAGCCCTAAGGTCAGTGATTATAGCCATCATTAAAATACTTGGTATCATAGCCACTTTACAGTGATTATTGTGAAAATCAATTTTATTGCCAAGATGTTAATTACTAGCTTCTAGTGGTGACTTTGTCCGCGTCAAAGTTGGAAATGTAATAAGTATACAACCTACGTTACTCTACATATACCTACAGCTACACATTATAGAGTGTTTGTCTCTTTAGGATTCTACTAGTAAGATATATTTTTAAATCGGTCAAATAGTTTTTGAATAATAATATAATGATTATTACAAACAAATATACAAATATTTTTTAATAATATTTTGTATAGAAATGTAATCTCATCTAAAACACACATTCTAGACCAGTAAAAAAAATATCACACCATCAACCCAAATGCATTTTTTTTTTTTTTTTTTACTAGCCTATTCTGTCCCACTCCTGGCCAAATGCATTTAAACTTTTTAAAATGTTTATTAAAAAAAAATCTTAGGCAAGGTTTGCCTGAAAATAAAACATAAGACCACATAATCAATAGCGCTTAAAACAAGGCAGTCTACATTGTACAAATAAAACTTTCCAGTCATGAGTGGATCGAGGGATACTACCTAACCTTCCCGTATTCCTTCAGTTGCTCTTTGCACTCCAGGGCAGTCATTCTTTCAAACAACCCACGCAGTCCTCCTTTCTACCACCTCGTAAATAGTCTCAGTCTACCTATGAATGACCTAGCTACAAAATAAATGTACATAATGTACCATTGTATAAGACAAGATACTTATCGATCCAAGTCTAGGTCACTAAGGACAGTGAATAACAAATAAATGGACCTATTTGGCTAATTCACACGCAACTGGTCGGCTGGAGGTAAGTAATAGGTCGTTCTGTCAAGTTAATGGCTTTAACTAGTTATTATTGTAGGAAAACATTGTTGCTAGTTGATAGGTAATAATTCTGCTTATTATCTAGAACTGTGTCAGTCAAAGTTGCTTGGAAAAAAGTTTAACGTCATCCTTTTTTTAATGGCCTATTGTATTTTAACTGCTGGACAAAGGCTTCCTCTTTCTCCTTCCGAAACTTCGTGACCTTCACCAGGTCATGCGTCCACCTTGGGACAGTATGAGACCTTCCAACGCTGCGTCTTTCAGTAAGCGGTCACCACTAAAGAAAGTTTCGTCCCCATCGACCATCTGTTCTACGAACAATGTACCCTGTCCCCTGCCACTTAGTTGGGCGATTTCTTGAACATAATAGAAATATGCAGAATAAATCCTTATACAATCCTGGATTTGTGATTGGGGTGATTGGGGTCCGTTTACATCCTAAGGACCCAAGCCAACCTCACCTGCTAGCGGTGCACCCTGCTGTTCAACGGACGAGGCTCTGGCGATCCTGGTTTCCCTCTCGTAGGGTTGTGGGGGTCAGACGGCAGGTCGCCCCACGTAAAACCGACATCAGTCATATTATTATGGATAGGGATAAGCGAATGGGTACTCGGGCTAGGGCGTCGCCGCATAACGACGCGCAGGCACATCGCCCTAAACCTGCGACAAGTGGGCTAGGGCTACCGTGTCAAGTACGGGCACGGCTAAAGATGTCAGTACCCAAAAGGAAGTTCCGCTTTGCCACCTGGAACATTGGCTCTCTAAGTGGACGTTGCAGAGAACTCGCGGACGTACTTGCGAAGCGTCGGGTCCAGTGTGCCTTCCTTCAGGAGACGCGCTGGAAGGGGAATAAGTCCCGTGACATCGGGCAGGGGTACCGGCTAGTGTACGCCGGATCACCATCGGGCAGGAACGGAGTGGCCGTAGTGCTGTCTAAGGACGTTCAGAATGGACTCCTTGAAGTAAACCGATACAGCGACCGGTTGATGCGAGTTAGGGTGCTGATCGAAGGGTCGGTAACGAACCTAGTCAGCGCCTATGCTCCTCAAACTGGTTGCTGTGAGTCTGAAAAGGAGGCCTTCTGGGATGAGTTCGAGGACGTATTGCGCGCTATTCCGAATTCCGAAGATGTTTTGGTTGGGGGGGACCTCAACGGTCACGTAGGTCAGTTTGCTGGAGAGTACGGACGTGTTCACGGTGGTTTTGGTTATGGTCAAGTAAATGCAGAGGGAGTTAGTATACTCAGGACCTGCGCTGTGTCTGACCTAGCCATCGCGAACACATTCTTTCAGAAGAAGCCCCAGCATCTTGTTACGTATCGTAGTGGTTCCTACTCAACCCAAATAGATTACCTGCTGGTGCGACGGTGCCATATTGGCAAGGTTACCAACTGCAAAGTCATCCCAGGGGAGAGCTTAACGGCTCAACACCGCCTCCTTGTCCTGGACTTGGCAGTTGTACCAAAGAAGAAAGTGGTCGAGAAACGCAAACCCCGCACTAAGTGGTGGTTGCTTAATGGTCCTAAGCAGTCGGATTTCATTGCGGAGGTCGAGCATCTCGAGATCAGTGCTCCGCATGAATCCGCTCAAGAGATATGGAGTAGGATTCATTCTGCAATCACTGCTGCGGGTAAGCGCGTCCTTGGCTCTTATCGTGGTGGTAGAACCATAGACAAGGAGACGTGGTGGTGGGATGACGGGGTTCAGGAGGCGACCCGGAAGAAGAAGGCTTTATTTAAAAAGTGGCAGGGGTCCAACTCTCCGGAGGACAGGGAGGCATATGGAGCGGCTAAGCGCGCTTGCAAAAAAGCTGTAGCCAGAGCCCGCAGCAAAAGTTTGTCGCCCTTGTACGACAAGCTGGAAACTGCGGAGGGGCAGAAGCTTATTTTTAAGCTGGCGCGTGCCCGGGAAAAAGCTACACGGGACATTAGCAAATGTCTCTGTGTAAGGGAAGCCGAGGGTAGGCTGCTCTACGATGCCCCCTCTGTTAAGGAGAGATGGTGTACATACTTTGCGGAGCTGTCAAACAAACAGCATCCCCATAACCTTCCTCCCGAACCGCCTCCTAACCTTGGACTTATTTCCCCTATTTCCCCCGACGAAACCCGCATTGCTCTTCGCTACATGAAGAACCGGAAATCGGTCGGGCCTGACAACGTGCCAATTGAAGTGTGGAAGGCGATGGGCTCACATGGTGTGGACCTTCTGACGGATCTATTTAACCGCATCCTGATCACCAAGGAAATGCCGAACCAGTGGCGATCTAGCCTGATCATTCCAATCTACAAAGGCAAAGGTAGCGTACAGGATTGTAGTAACTACCGCGGTATCAAGATCATGTGCCACACCATGAAGCTCTTCGAGCGCATAATTGACACAAGGCTCCGTACCGAGTGTACTGTCTCTGAGTGTCAATACGGCTTCCGGGCGGGTAACAGCACCATGGACGCAGTGTTCGCCTTGCGGACTTTGACTGAGGCGTACAGGGAGAGAAGGAGAGCTCTGCATATGGCCTTTTTAGACCTGCAGAAGGCCTTCGACTGTATTCCTCGGCAGTCCATCTGGTGGGCACTTCGCTTCAAGGGTGTGCCCGAGGCCTATATTGACATTATCAGAGACATGTACCGCGATTCCGTGTCCTCTGTCCAGACCGCGGTTGGCGAATCCAACGTCTTTCCAATATCTGTTGGCGTTCACCAAGGCTCGGCTCTTAGCCCGTTCTTGTTTAACGTTGTGCTCGATGTAGTTACGGCATACATCCAAGACCAGCCTCCGTGGCTAATGATGTATGCCGATGACATAGCCCTCGTTAACCAGAACAAAGCCCAACTTGAGCGCAAAGTCAACGTTTGGAAGGACACGCTGGAAAACGGTGGTCTGAGACTGAATGTGGCGAAGACTGAGTACATGTCCTGTGGCAGCACGGATTCGAATACCATCCGGATAGGTTCGGACCTGATCACAAGGTCCGATAAGTTCAGGTACCTTGGATCCGTGCTGCACGAGTCTAGCAACGTAGACGACGATGTCCAAGCACGCATAGGCGCGGCTTGGGCGAAGTGGCGCAAGGTTACGGGCGTTGTATGCGACCGCAAAATGCCTCCGAAGCTCAAAGGGCAGATATATAAATGCATCATACGGCCTGTCCTTCTTTACGGCGGCGAGTGTTGGCCAGCACTGGGCAGACACACCCAGGAGCTTCGCGTCACGGAGATGAAGATGCTGAGGTGGATGAGCGGCGTAACGCGATCCGATCGCATGCGCAATTCATACATCCGAGGTAGTCTTGGTGTCCGTGACGTGGGGGAAAAACTGCAAGAGTGTCGTCTGCGATGGTATGGCCACATCATGCGCCGCCCTAGGGAGTACGTTGGTCGGAGATGCATGGATATGGCTGTCCTTGGGGCTAGGTCCCGTGGTCGCCCCCGCAAGCGCTGGCTGGACGTCGTCAAGTCTGACATGAGAGCCAATGACCTTACTGGGGAGGATGTTTTCGACCGGGCAAAGTGGAGGAGACTTAGTCGGAAGGCGGACCCTGGCAATGGCCGGGATTAACGCCAGGCAGAAGAAGAAAGACAATCCTGGATTTGTGACAGCAAAAACATAATGTACAATAATAATCGTGACGAGAAAAATGGCGTAGAGATCATATAAAGATACCCAGAAGTTACAACGAGACATCACAATAAAAAAATCTCCACAATCTTAACTGGAATTAATACTAGATATCCCTTACAAAACCCATACTATTTTCTCAACATTGTAAGTAAACTCAACGCTACATATTCTTCAGGCCATTTAATACGTCTGCAGTGGTAATATTCTCCCCACAACCTTATAGTACTTATTGGCAACAAGTTTTTAATTGATTCAGTGAAGTCCCTGTTTTGTAGTGGAATTCTTTGATATAGGAATGTAGGATTCTAAGAGTGAATGTGTCTGGGAAAGTAAGAGTTTTTAAATCTGAAGCCTCGAGCTGGGTAGAGTTGTATGTATTTATTCCTTAATGCTTACAAAGTGGGACGGATTGGAGTGTGTGTACCAAATACAGGTAGCTTAGGTTCTGAAATTGCACATAAGAATAATACACCAATAATGATATTTATAAGCGTATTTAACTATGATAGTATACGCAGTCTATTTAAAATATTTTAAAGGTTTTTTTTTGTCTTATGTTTGCTACTGAGGACACATACTACTTACATACCGTGAAATTCAAATTTATGTAATTTTATTATTTCTTTATTGCAAAATATCCATTTACTATATTCCGCCTTGCCTGCCTTTTCAAAGACAATAAAAGCTGGCTTAACGCACATTGAATTTTAGTTATAAAAAATCTTTCATACGGACGCGGGCAAAGCCACTGGCAGAAGCTATATAGCGTTCTCATATTCACAAATGAGTTGCCATTAAGTTTTAAGAAAGATTTATTAGCAGGCTTATTATGATAACTATCTTTATTTGCGCCTTTCTCTTAAGAAATCGACAAATACCTGACTTTCACTACTTTTTTTTCCGGCGGCACACCAAAAAACACACTCTTTATTTTATGCAATTAGATTCTCCCAAGCCCCGAAATAAGAAGTATCCTATGTCCAATCCCCTTTTTCTGTATCTTGTGGTGGCGATCTGACTGAGAAACGTGTCTAGCCAATATTTAGCCACCTGGATAGCTCTATCGTTGGCCTCGTATAAGTCGTTGAAGATGCAGGTAGTGTTGCAAACCGGCCAGGAAAAGTGGTCCTATTCCTTGAAATACAGGACTAGATCCTGTCCTGCCATGGTCTACTCTTGTATCATATGTCATTCAAATACTTTCAAACGTTGGCTGGGCTAGGCTGTCCATCAACAAAATATTTTTTCAATTTGCCTCAGTAGTTCCCAAGATTAGCACTTTCAAACGAAAAATGAAACATTTTACCTTAATAATATAATTAAGTGTTAATTATAATTAGTATAGATTACTGAAATGACACTGAGCACCTCGAGCTTATACACCCAGAAAAAAATCACATGTATACCAAGTTTGGTCATCAGAAAAAACCGTGAGCTTTCATTGCTGAGTAAATTTTATGATAGCCTATAATTTTCTGTCGGTCCTCGCCTAGTGGGCTTAGGGGAAGTGTTCACTGGGCTCATAAAACGTTTCTCCTATTAAGGCAAAACTACACTATCGGTTTCAACTTGGTCGGTTAGTTTTTGTTGCATTTCTTGTGATATCATGCGTGTGACACATGTTTTTAATTAGTAACTGCTAGGGTATATTGTGTGCTGTTTTATTGTATGTTTGACAGTTTTTTTTTTTGTGAAATAATGTCATAATGATCGCCAATTACAGTCCTACTTCGCCCATTTTTTTAAATTAATAAAATTAGATGAAAGAAAGAAGCAAATTTGGTGGAATCAACACGGCGTTCATTCGTTAGATTCATTTTTAATAATAACATCATGTTAATTTGTATATATCCAACTATTATGCCCTACCATGTAACTTACCATGTTATGTTTCAGCACCACCCTAAGGTCGACTGAAAAAAACCTAAGGTTAAAGGTCTACCTTTGTGTAACAATGTATTTCTTACAGTAGTATTTCGATGCCTTCTACGCTTTTAAAGTCGTAATATTATTTGTGGAAAATTGTCTTATTTTTTTACTATACTATCTCCCCTGATAGTAAATGTCCAAAGTGTCTGGTACTGTGATCTTAAACTGACTTAATGCAAAAATATCGGTTAAATGTGTTTTACAAAGCAGTTATATTATTAAGAATTAAGGGTTATAAGATAAATAATAGGCTATAAGATCTGCGAGATCGATGCCTCCCAGGCATCAATTTTTCTACTTTTATTTTACATATCGAAAAACTTACACCTCCTGATTACCCCATGATTCTATAGAGTCGAGATCTCATTAATCGAAATAACGCGACATTAAAACCTTTTTTCACAAAAACCTTCGCGTTTATTCGCCATTCGATCCTGCCTTTACGTGCATTTATCGCCTCACCATGTATGGTCGTGTCTGCTAGTCTCATCTATCAATGATTTTTTCTCGTCTTTCAAGTAAGTCCAGATCAACTCGACCAACTGGCTGGGACGTGTTTATACGAGAGGGAACCTGCAGCTGTATCCTCGCGTTTATGCTAATATTGTACGTTTAATATTTTATGTTCATTAATTCTGTTTTGTTGATGGTTCACTTTTTAATAAGCTGCCTGTTTCATGTGTGTATGCTTGCCTGCCTGGGTGTATATTAATAAGTGTGTCGGCGTAATTGAACGGATAAACGAAATGTTAATCAGGTTCTTTTTTGTATGAGGAACGCGTTTACGTTATGGCTAGGGTAAAAAGACATTATAAATTGCGGTGATTACTCTACATAATTTTATGAAAAATTTATAAATCGATGCTTCCTACGCATGAAGCCTTAAGCAAAAAGTACATTTATTTAGGTATTCATATGGTAAACAGTGTCTTCTCAGAAGAGCTATTTTAGTAATTGTGAATTAATGATATACACGGTGAAATAACACATTGTGAGAAAACCAGCGAGTCCTAGAACCAAAAATTTGAAGACACCAACTCGCAATGAGCTCGCATGGTGGGTTACAGCCCCTTTTCATCTCATAAAGAGGAGGGCTGAGTCTCAGTTCTGGGAACACTATAGAACCGCTTATGTTCTGTTATGTGTTTAGTAAAGTATAAAACACTTTAACCCGATTATTTTAGTTTTTGTGATATCTGTGAGCAGCAGTACTAGATAGTACTGTTACTAGACGAAGTAATTATATATGTATATATTATTTTTTGTAATATAATTTTACTTAAGAAGTATGTTAGGGCTTTATGCGTAGGAGGCATCGAAATATCATGTTTCGTGTAAACCAAAATAGGTGATTCTAAGTACTAAGAAATTAATTTCCATCTATTTCAGTTTGCCTAATACCTAGATTTCTTGGAATTGTTCAGTTCAACATCAAAAGAAACCTGTTAATTACAGATTGATGTCAGAAATAAACGGACAAACATTGCTGAGCACTTTATATACAGTATGTTAGTTTAAACAAGGGACACATTCACCCCACAATAGTGTACGCTTACATGCTATTAATAAAAATATGAACAAAAAAAAACACTGATAAATAACAGATAGAATCGTACCAAAATTTTCGTAAAAATCTCGCAACGTGTATCACCCTTGCGAGAAAACATATGCGCGGGTCAATAGCCTTTAATTTGAATCCATTTTCCTTTCACACTTTAAACCTGCTTTGTTCTTACACTATTAATTTACTTCTTATTACACAATTAATTTTTTTTAAATTACGTCACGTTTAAGGTTATAAGTTTTATACATATTTGGGCCGAGAATCGAATTCTGAATACCCTCCCTCAATAAGTCCCTCGTTTAACCTAACACCCTGTATATAGGTATTCAGCGGGAAAAGTGCAAAGGACCTTTAAAATTTATGGCAAATACATATTCATTCATTCTCTGTAAAAGGATTGCTATAAAAGTTCATTCAATGATTATCAAGCAAGACTTTGTACGTCTCAGTTTTTTTTAAATTTGTCGTGTGTGACTTTGTCTTTATAGTATTTTAAAACACCATCTAGTCACAAATTAAGGAGGGCTTGTGGGAGGAGAATTAGACTGATAACCATTAAACATTGTACTAATATATTTCTTTCTACAAATATATTATACACTAGTTTCTAACAGCGGCTTCGCCCATGTGAAAGTAGGTTTCTCCATACAAATTTTTGACCCCGGGAATGAATTTTGGAAAATCCTCTCTTAGTATTCGTCTACGTCATAAATGGAAACCGTGCGCAAAATTCTCCTTGTCTCTATAATTTCGACTGTACGTTGTTATGTCAGTCAATCAGTTTCTCCTTTTACATAAATAGAAAAATGACACCCAGACACAGAACAAATGACTGTGCTCATAACACAAACATTTGTCTTGGGTGGTAATCGAACCTACCACCTCCGGTATAGCAATCAGGGCCACTAACTTTTAGACCAACAGGCCAGGATTGCTATAAAAATACATCCAACGATTATCAAGCAAGATTTTGTTCGTCTCACTTTCAATTTTAAAACTGCTGTATGTAACCCTATATTTATAGTAATTAACTACATACTATTATGTAGATACTAGCTTCTGCCAGCGGCTTTGCCCACGGGTAAGTAGTAAATTATCCTATACTCCCGAGTATAAAAAAAAATCCTATACGCATACTTTATACTACACTCGCTAATAGGACTATGTCATGAAATATTCCAGAGCGAATTAGTGGATTTCAAATGTCTTCAAATTTTTTGTTCTAGAAAATGCCGATTTCCTCACCATGGTTTCCTTCACCGTTTTAAGAGTGATGACTAATTTTTTTTTTTATTATTGATAGGCTCGCGCTTGACCACATCTCTCACCTGATGGTAAGCGATCATGTGGTCGACGATGGAGCACGCTTGCCTAGTTACACAAAGTAATGTGCCTAGCTGCGTTTGAACCCGTGACCTACAACTTGTAAGTTGGGGTCGGTACTTCTTGGCTATCGCGACACTAAAGATGTGTTATAGAACTAGTATTATTAAAATTGAAATCGGAGATCTATAATGAAAGGTCCCATATTTGTTTGGTGTGCAACTTCTGAAATATTTCTTCTCGAAGCCCAGTAATTACTTAGAGCGATAATAATCTTCACACTTGCAACCAAAACAATACGAGTATCGCTTACTATTTATATTTCTCAAACCTCAATAATTTTGTGCTACACTTTATTATTGTATGAAAAGCGATAACTTTATTGTGAAACGGAGTAAAATTTCAAACTAAGCTTTTTTTTTAAATTACACGAAGGTAGAATAGGTATTTAGTGTCTTTACAATACGACATCAATGAATACTACATTTTAAAAAAGTTATTTTTAATGTATGGGTAATTACCATCCACTTCGACCTAGCCCGAAGAATCACCAAACTTAGGTGGCAGTGGGCAATTTCTCAGCTATTTGAAAACAATGATGTGTTTAACTAAAGATGGCACTTGCTTAGAAGTAACCTATTCACTCCTGACTTAACCTATCACATACCCGCAAAACGAGACACAATAGTAAAACAATAACAGCGCGGTCTCATAGGACCGGTCGGGGATTCATGAATTAAAGCTTCTAGCTATCAGGAAACACAAACTCCGGCCGAGAATTCCACTCCTTACCTACAAGATAAATAGTTAAATCAAAAGCCAGCTTTCCGCTTAATCCTCAGGTATCTTTAGTATTATCTCCTTGTAATTGCCTGCCCTTAAACTAGCATTTAAAATATAACGTTCTCACATACTAGAGTTTATATTACAAGCATTAGAACCGGTTCCGAATTGATTTATCACATTTAACAGTACGCGAGGTTTAATTTAATGTTCCAAGCTACTTGTTGCAAATACTCGAAGCTAGTGCTCGACTCGTATTAACTGATGAGTAGGGCTGTGAGTATTATGCTTAATATTAACAGACTAGCTTATTACTAACTTGCGAAATTTTGATATAACATCTTTCGTCTCTAGCTCAAATATGAAGTAGTATTGATAATTAGAAGCTCTTGGTAAGGCTTTGGACTTGTGGCTTTGCGCCTCAGCTAGAACTAACCCATTGGCTAGTGAAGGAGCACACAAACGGAAGGATAGACAACAATACAAAAGTACAAATTAACTTTAAAAAATCGCATTTGTGCTTGCCCTGTTTCGAACTCGGAACCTCATGCATGTGTGGCTGGCGGGCCATACGATACTTATAAAAAATTTAAGTTATGTCATTTTCTTATCTTCAAACTAACATTTAAAAAGAAAAACCTCGTTCACACATCATCTGTAATCACATCTAGCATTTGTCGGATGAGACAGATAAAATTGTACAAAAAAAATGGCTGCAAAGGATGTCCGTAAGATAAAATAAAGAAATTAATTAAAATAGCTTGGCGTCTCGATATGTTAAAATAAAACTATTGGACAGCCCTGCAATGATTAGGGCTAGTAGTCATTAATTATTTTTTATATTTTTGTACTTGCAAAATGCCTAGAGCAGAGGTGGTAATGGCCCTGACTTAAGAGTTGTAGATAGCGAGTTCAAACCCAGGCAGGCGCATTACTTCGTGTAATTTATTTCATCACCACTGCTCTTAAAACGGTTAATGAAAACATCGTAGCATGTCCTAGAATCAAAAATTCGAAGACATGTGTCTGAAATCCTGATCTGACTGATCCGCACTGGGCCCGCGTGGTGGATTATGGCCCTCTCCTGGACAGGAAGCCAGAGCCCCAGGAGTGGGAACCTTATGAGGCTGATAATCTTATTATTTATGCTACTACTATCTGACATTAGCAGTAGGTATACCAAGGGATGCTTCTTCAGCTGCTAAGGGATTCAGGTCCTTTTTTAAGGTTTAATGTATCTATCTCTCCTGCAAAATTCACCAAAACCAGTTTAGCAGTTGAAGCGTGAGAAAGTAAACATCAGATAGAGTTACATCCATGTTTTTATAATCACGAACAATACAATTCAATATTATTATTAAGTTTGGAACAAACGTCCGGCCTCATCCCTTGTACCGAGAGAGTTGCAATTTCGTTCGAAGGTTACTTAAAGGTGTATCTTTATGAGGAGTAAGGGGCTGATATTTGTAGATTTTTTATTTATAAGCTAATGCTTGAATGCGATCCCACCTGATGGTAAGCTGTGATGCAACCGTCGACGGATGGTCTTCCCGACGAATTGCCAAACATTACTGGCCTTGAGTTGGGTTCGTTGCTCGCAGAACAGATTCTGTTCTAATCTTATGGTCTATGGGGTTTTGGAGTGACAATCGCGTATTGGAAGATGCAGCGTTGGAGGGCCATAAGTTCCATAAGTTGAACCGATGAATTAAATTGATCAGGGCCACTGGAGTCCGATGGATGCAAGGCGCACAGGACCGGTCTTTATGGTGACACTTGGGGTACGCTTATGTCCAGCATTGGACATCTTGCGGCTTAAATGATGATGATGAATAAAACACATCTCATCTGATGATAAGCGATGATGTGGTCGAGGATGTAGCACGTTTGCTTTAGTACTTTTTCGCTCTTGACTTAAACACCCTATAGTGCTTACATAACATTGTGAGACAACCCTACAATGATTAGGAATGGTTGTAATTAATTTTACTAGGCTATTAAACGTTTAATTACAATAGCCAATGGGAGTGAAGCAGTTTTACATAATGCATTTAATTCCGTTAATGTACAGGAGATTTTGTTAGGGAACTTTTTCGTGCAGTTAAATTGTAATTTATTAACACTTAGTTAACAAGATGGAAGTAATAGGAGGTTTTGTGTCTTCACGATCTTACCTTGTAACGTAGGTTGAGCTGTAGGTTAAATAACTTTTCTCACTCCTTTTCTCACATGAATAGCCCTCAAGTTCTTTCAGGTGTGAGAGACTATTCGCTTTAAGGTGGAACGAGTAGACGTATCAAAATTTAACTACTAAAATCGGGCTGTGAGTGCCTTAGTTTCTGGAGCCACTGTCACCCTTTCAAACGCTCTCACAGCCCTAGCAAGCAACGGTTTAACTGGGTCCCTTCAGTATTGCTGACATCTCTTTGAGGCGCGCGTTGTTGATTCGGACTTGGTCCGCACAATAGTGACACCAGGGCGTTTCTTCCATTTAGATTCGAAACAGGAACCTCGGGAGGTTCCTGTTTCGGATACTAGCCAAGTCCGGTGGAGACTTGCTTAAGGCAGAAAGTAAGGACGCAGAGTCACCTTTCTAGCCACTCCTCAAAGACAAGACTTACTGCTGCATATGTGGCATGCACAATAGTATTGAGGTTAATCTTCTTCTTAGCGTGTCGATGGCAAAACTAGTCAGATACCTTGCCTGGCCCAGTACTCGGCTACGGCAATGCCGTCCACTGATGCTGTCATTGGGGTTGGGTTAATTAAGTAATTATTTTCAGTAAATGTAGACCATTTACTACAGATAAATTTTTTAAACAATCTCTAATTAATCTTTAAAAAAAAAGGTATTTTGTCTGAAGACAAGGTCTTCAAGATACACATCTCCCGGTCGATAAAACTTCCATTATCCCCCAAAATACAAAATAAGATCCAGATCCCTCATTTTCCTTTTATAATACGCAACACACGCATCAAAGCCTTAGGGTGATGGTAAGTAACGACCCTTAGTTAGACCCTTATGCTCTCAAATGGCCAATAATCATCATGCTAAATAACCTTCATGATAAATTGATAAGCATGGGTTATTCGATGTTTTAGTACGATTCACTGAATCGATTACCTTCCTAATACAGGGATCGAGAATGAGGTACAATGTGGAACGAGAAGTTTTGAAATTATTCGTACGTTCACACTAATATTATAACCGCTACGGGCATCGAGAGTAGTCGAGTGATCCCCGGCCACTGTAGACGTTTCCTTGCAAACGAAGAGCAATGAGTAGTTCGCGGTCCGTTCGTTTGGTAATTGTCTATTACGTGTAGTATTCTACACTCGCCTGAAAAGATATCAGCAAAACTGATGCAAGCCAGCAGGGTGATCTCTGTTAAAGCCATGAGGAATTTCTGTAAAAGACTAGACCGTAAAAGGCAATTGAAGGACATAGGTGTGGTTTTAGTTAGTAAAAGTTTGAAACGCCCTTTCGCTTTAAAGAACAGTTAGTTACAGCTCTGTTGAAAACTCAATATGTAGTTCTAGTTGTTTACAATCTAGCCTGGAACTACTGTTAATATTCAAGGGTTTTGTTTTCAACTGCCGAAGACGTTTTACAACCCTGATGTTATTCCATTTGGCGTTTAATTACATGTTGGTCTGGCCTACATAATTTCATGTAACGTTCTTTGCTGTCGCTTTATTATCTAGCATTTACAAAATATACAATTTCAGCCGTGTGAAATTACCTATTTTTATCGTGTCTACAGCTCTGTGAAATTAGACCTTCGTTGTCACAGTTATTAGTACAAAAACACCAGTATTGTTGCAATACAATACAAATTTTAATGAGCATCATTTAAGAATACAAAACTTAAGTATCATGTCGAAGTTTTAACCTTGTCTCACCCATTATGAGGCTCTTATAGTGTACTTGATCAATTGTATTTAATATATAATTGGTCGAGCACCCATAAGTGGCTAAGTACCCTATAATAATGCACGACAGCCAGCCATTCAAGCCCATTTTGCGACTATTTTGATGTCATTAAAATAGTAATTTGTTAAAATTTGTGGTTGGCAAACATGACCCGAAAAAAGGTAAATAATAGACATGTTTCAAGAGAACAGTGTTGGTAATAATGATAATTATTTATTTCTCAACATGTATCATCAAAGGTGCACCAACAGTAAAGGCTTAAAGATGGATTATTTCAAAACCCTGACTACTAAACTAGATTTATGTACTGTATCTTAGAAGCCAATGAACTTCCAGAATTAATACAGTAAATGACAATAATATTAACAAAATGAAATCGAAATTGAATGAAAAAATAAAATTAAAATCAAACTATAATACAATCAAAATTAAATAAAACAACACAAAATAACAAATAACAACAACATTTTTGGAATAATATGACTCACGTGTTTGAAATGAATACTTGAGGATATTATTGCAAACGTGTAAGAGTACAAAACAAATAACTTGTCGATAGTTGTAATAGCCAATGTTCTAATAGTCAAGAGTTTAGATCTGAAGAGATAGCCTCTTTAGATCTCTTCAGATTCTTAGGCAATATAGTCAAGGACTTGATGTAAAAAGTGGTTATTATCGACACGATACGAATAGTTGTACTCCTTTCTCTGAATCCCAAACTTCAATATTTTTTAGTAATCGTTTCTGGCGATATAGATATTGTTTAAACAGTAAGTAACTGTAAATGGCACTACTGCGAAAAACAAAACCATTCATAATTAGAATACATCAAAACCAACGAGACAGAAACATGCATATATATACAATATGCAGATTATGCAGATATATACATATAAAATGAGGAATTGACTGACTGATTTATTAATGTACAGCCGAAATTACAGGGCCTTGGATCGTGAAATTTTGCAAAACAGTACAAGGATTCTGTTGATGTCATAGGCGTTAATTTATTTTATGGCATAAGCTCTCTTAGTGCTCGCTTTTTTTCAATTAGTCCCTAAGAGAGTAACTTTTACACACGTGAAGCCACTGGTAGCAGCTAGTTAAAAACAAAATATTTACACGTACAGCCAAACAGAACAACACGGATGCCAAGTCGTAATTCCACAGAGCGTCGTTCCTCACCAGCAAACTACTCAACAGCTCCTAATGACACTTCTCAGGCCGTAATGTGCATGAAGTAGCTACCCTTTGTACGGGCAACTAGAGAAATGATGTAATCACGTACGTATAAAGCTATTCTTTGTAATGTCAGGTCACGGCCACTAGACTATGAATTAGCTTCTGTTACATTCAATTTAGTATCATTACAATCAGTTTTTACTGCAAGCTTCCCAACCATTTGATTTATTACTACATTGCTTGTTACGAAGATGTTTTCTTGTTTGTTTTTGTTAGCCTTCTGTAAATCTGTGTTCAAAATAACTTTTGTACTTGTGTTTGCTTTTTTTTCCGTAATTAGTACTTACGTATTCATTGTGGTCTTTGTGTCTGCGTTTGTTTGGAAGGATGGTAATGATGCTATTGTCAAGGTTAAATTTTAAGTAGCGTTGTAAATTAATTTGTGAATTTTGTTGATGCAATATATTTTTAATTATTTTTCGTTTAATCAAATTAGCTTGACTTGTATGGTCTACTAGCTTCTGCCCGCGGCTTCGCCCGAAAAAAAACGTAGCCTATATGTTAATCCAGGGTATAGCCTATATACATACCAAATTTCAACTAAATCGGTCTAGCCGTTTTTGCGTGAAAGAGTAACAAACATACATCCATTCTCACAAACTTTCGCATTTATAATATTAGTAGGATTTAGTTTCAGAAACGAATAAAAATAAATAAGTAAATTTTATTTCTATATTATAATATGTCCAAAACTGGAATCCATTATGATTCATTTATGATTCTCCTTTAAATAATGAATAGATACTTTTTATTGCTGACATTGTACAGGTCAAGCTTTTACCTTCCTCGAGGTTTTTACATACATTTTCCTCTCCTAAAATATCAACAGACGCTTCCAAACTCAACATATACGTATCATAAATAATATCTGCGAACATCTTAGACTCGCCAAACAGTATGTCCATCGCGTGCCGGACGGACATATTTTTCATGCTTATATTTTCGGAGGAAAACTGTCCGATCCGCCATTTATTTTGACCAGCCAATTTGTTTGGCAATTTTATTGATGCTGTATCTTTTTACCACTTGTTGTATCATTCATGTGTTGAATTTCGATAGCCCGTGGCTTTGGAGGATTTAAATTGAATATACTTTCTCACTTCCGATTTAGTTGTCATTGAATTTGTTTTGGCAACAACAATCATGTCCTAATATGTAGAAAAACTTAAAATGTAATCTGCAAATAAATGTTTGTCTCTTATAAAGCCACCTGTCATGCGCTTGCATATGACAGGACTTAAAGGAAAAACAGGAAAAATTCTAAAATATTATATGGACATTCAACATTTCACAAACTCTTCCATGTCGATCATAATGGTCTTCTATTATAAACTAACGTAAAAAGGTTTACACAAAACTTTCTCAATTTCTTACCAGCTGTGAGTTTCACAAGTTCCGCTCACATAATCGCTCCTTCATCGACTTATTAGTTTATCTTAAACATCTTAGTTCTTCTCTTCTATATAATGTCTTGAAGATTCTTTCACAGCGATACTATCAAGTTTTCCTTTAGTTTCATCTAAAGTTTTCTATTCACCCTATTGTGGTAAAACTTCATTTTCCATATAGTATAGATTAAATGAAATCAATGGTACTAATATAATATTTTATGCCTTTTCATCATCACCTTCAGTTTTCGCTCTTTCTTTAATGTTGAGCACTTTTATGAGCTCATAGGCTCTGCCATCTCAGTTAAACGCTACGATAAATTAGTAATTAAAAAGCTTAATAAGGTTTTGAAATTAAGGTTTCCAAAGTTTAGTACTTCTTCGGGAAAAGCCATCAATTTGTCATAATTTCTTGCATCGCCAATAAAGGTGTCTTCATTCTAAGAAACATTAACTATCTTATAGTATTAAACATTGAACAAAGCGTTTGATTGCGATGTGCTCATGACTAATTCCTTTTAAAACAATAAATCCTGGCAAGTTGCCTGGAGAACGCTGGGACCAAATGTGAATATTAATCGGTCATTCATTCCTAAAACAATATACAAGTACTAAAAGTATACAATCAAAGTTTATTAGGACATCATTCCAGCCTGCTTTGATACCAGGAAGTTTCTTAACTATGACCCTAATCAAACTCTTTAAAATACCCATATCCATGCATGTCGACATATGTAACTTCCAATTTAACTTCCTCAATATAGAAGGACTATTTTTGAGAAAGCTCTTCTTTGGAATCACAAATATTTTATTTGTATAAGCGGCCGAATGATAGATTACATAAAGTGTGTACGTGGGCAACATACGGAGTTTCGTTTTGAATATTTTGAACCCCCGTATTTTGACCTTTGAATAGTAGCTTTGAACTTTCATCAAGTAGAACTGTTATTTTTCTACCACGTTTTCACTTAACTAGTTTTTTCTTGGCTTCGTGCCAGTCGCCAGTGTCCTTTTCAAAAGCATCTTTTTCACTTCGCTTGATCTCGCCTTTAGCAGTCTGGTCGCTTTTAACTACTTTAGAATCTAGTTATTCAGATTAACTACTGCCAACGACTTGTGGAACTATTGCATTTTTATTTTTGGCAAACCACTTCAATACATTTGATCGCGTATGCAATGAATAATGCAAACCATGGAGTGCTAATACCTACAGACTTTGGAATTGAGTGAATCTATGGCTATAATAACGTTATCTTTGCTTTTTTTAACACCCACAAAAATTTCAAACTCTCCCATATTCACATCCTCAAAATTGCTTCCCAGAACTAAACTAAATTCACACTCAGAAAAGTATATAAAAAATTGCATTTCATAACTAGAACCAAACGTAAAAAGGTCGTACCTCAGACTTTTGCAGGCGCATAAAACCGAGTTCACGTCGATAAGGTCCGACTGTAACGAATTTATTCCCGCTCTAGGGGATTAATATTCCCTTACCGTTCTCTCACGGATGAACCCCTCTATGAATATAAACTGATTGAAATATCGGCGCTTAAATATTTGTGTTAATTTGGGGAAAGAATTGTTTTTTTATGGAGAAAGTGTTTATGTTTTATTGAAATTGTCGGTGTTCGTTTATTGATAGTAGATGGCCTTTGGTTTGGATCTGATGTTAAGGCATTGACACTTCTGCGAGCATGTTCGAAAAAGTAACCGCAGCCCTAGAACTCAAAGGGCAAATGACAGAACACGGGTGGGTTTTTAATCAGTAAAATTCTGACAATCCTTTTCACTCCACCTAGAGCGGGAGAATATAATATATGTTTTAAATTTCTAACCCTCGAAAAAAGATGTGCCTCAATCCTAGATTGGCTGAATTTATCTATCAACCTTTAGACAGTTATTTTTTTTTTATCTGATTGTTTTATACCAATTATATTGAGGAAGTATTTAATTGTTGTATATAGGCACGTTTTGTCCATTACATGCCGTTTAAAAATGATGTATTTGATTATATGTCACCCTCAGTCAGTAAACACAATGCATTCCAGAAAAAGAATAGCACCTTTCTGTCGTTCAAAAACAACATCAGCTTAAAATTGAACCTTTAGATTTAATAGTTTATACATTACTAGATCTCTATATGGCATGTACTCAAGAATATTCACAGGGGGTGACCAGCATGGAATATTAATGGCAATCCCGAACATTAAGGGATTGGAGCTTTATTGTAGATCGATATACTATACTCGATACTCCATAGCGCCTTAGGCCATTGCATGACCACATATAGCAACGAATATAAAATAATTAATCGCGAGATCATGTTAATAACACTCGTTATCGAAGAGACAGCAACGTCCTGTCGGGCGAAAAATTACTATTTTTCTTTTGTTTTATACTTTCGTAGACGAGCAACTTCTCAGCAACGAATTGTCGCTGTGTAGTCGCACCGAGTTAACGCTAAATGAAATGATTTTAACTACACATATCGTCTCAAATTATGACATAATGAAAACTGGTAATAAGGAATCTAAAATTTCCATTGCAAATTCTTGGAAAGGTCAGAGTGATATCCTAAAATTACGAAACACATAAAATAACGCAATAAGTGGTACAGTAATAGTTTTATTACGCATTAAAGTATTACAGACCATTGGATATTAGATATCAGTAACTGAAATTAGCCATATAATGCGGATGCCGTTAAAATCTGACGTAGTAATGTCCTGTATGAGGTTTCACATTTAAAGCCTGTATATTAATATTCAGCGACTTTTTAATGACCCGTGTGATCCTAAAGTGGCCCTTCTGTACCGAAGCTAAATGCAAGTCTTGAAACATGGTCCCTATTGTAATTAATAAATTATTATTCTGTTCGTTTGTCCTCATGTCAGAATTAATATATGCATGTTTTTTGTGTCTACTTTAAATATTAATGCCGTTAGTGTTTATTTTTCAATTGTGATACTTTATAATTATAGCTTATTATTCAGTTTAATCGTGAAGTTGGTGTTATATAACGCGTATATCCATTGTCTTATGAATATATGATTTCCGTTAGCAATGAGGAATCCCAAATAATTTTATGATTGGCATTTTAACTACATTTTTTACATTACACAACCCAACTCATTATTTTCATAATCATATTACCTTGAATTTTTTTCTCTCTTTTATTACTAAGCAACATCAAAACATCTTCTTACTTTTGGACATTAATTTTCGAATACATTATTTCAACACCGTTTCCAGCAAGATTGTATAGTCTGCTTCTGCGAGCGGCTATGCTCGCATGAAAGTAGGTTTCTCTATTCAAACTTTGGACCTCCATTTTATCCCCTTATTTGGTGAATTTTAGGAATTCCTCTCTTAGTGCTCGGTTAGGTCATATAAAGAAACCTTGTGCACAATTTCATGCTTCTAGTTCCAGTAGTTTCGGCTGTGCGTTGATATGTTAGTCAGTTTTTTTTTCTGTATCAACAACAACTGCCTAGCCTTTTCCCAACTATATTGGGGTCGGCTTCCAGTCAAGCCGGATTTAGCTGAATACCAGTATTTTACGAGGAGCGGCTGCCTACCAGACCTCCACAACCCATTAACTGGGGTAACACGGTACTTCATGGCAAGACTGGAGTCAGATTTACTGGCTTCTGACTATCCGTAACGACTGCCAAAGATCTACAAATTTTAATGACAGCCGGAGCCAACGGCTTAACGTGCTATCCGAGGCACGGAGGAAACTCGTTATGTTAAGATGGTCACCCATCCACAGACCAACCTAGGCAAGCGTTGCTTAACCTTGAAGATCGACCTGTGCGGCTGTTATTATTTAGCCACGAGCTCCTCATTTTTTTTTCTGTATACATAATTATATAAGTAAACGGAGAAACTGATTGACTGACATATCAACACACAATTGAAACTACAGGGATTAGGAGTGTGAAATATCAACAGAGGCATCAGGTGGGATCGCAGTCAAGCACTAGTTTATAACAATTAAAAAAAAAGCTACTGTCTGTTTTTTATACCCAGAGCCTAAAATGACATTACAACACGAAAGAACTGACATTATTCCCATAGTAAGTTTGACATTACCGGTGTCAATTTAGTCTCCGGGTATAAAAAACAGACAATAGTTTTTATATACATATTTTACAACTTTTCTGCATTTTGTAAGCAAGATTTTATAGTCTATCTCTAAGTCTTCACAGTTCTTCTATTATTCAATATAATGTAAATCACGCCTCTCCTTCTTGAGTATCATCAGAATGATTGGCCTATTGAGCAATTGTGAGCCTCGCACTTGCTACAAACAATAAAATTGTCTTGGTGTCTCGATTGGGGTCAGGAGCAATTTATAGTATAAATAGATTCAGCGGGTTGAGCAATAATAGTCCTTATAGACTTGTGTGACGTATGTGTTCTTTGTGATTGACGCTAGAACGAATACAGATGTTTATTTTAGTGAAAGTGTTATGTAATGGGTGCATGGTTGTTCGATGTTTTGTATGTGGTATGTTTTCTTCTATTGCTTCAGGTATCATCGATGCCAAATACTGTGACGTCGAGTTGCTAGCCTGTCGGTTTTCTACCAGTTGCATTTCGAGGAGTGTGCGTCGGAATTGCATAGCCTAATTCTGGCAATCCCGTTCCATTATCGGACCACTTGGCGTACAGCATCCATCACCGATCGTCAGAACATGGTGGATATCCCACCTACACGATTGGCCTTTTGGGAATACATTAATTAGGCTGTTTCCTGATAACTAAACCTTGGGATATTTAAGTCAAGAGTGAATTGGTTACTTCTAGGCAAGCGCGCTTCATCGTCGGCCACGTCATTGCTTTCCATCAGATGATCACTTAGTCAAGCGCAAACCTACCAACAATAAAAAAAGTGAAATAGTCTGCAGGATCGTTCGAAAGAGCTACTTTACTACTACTGCCTTAAAACACGAACAGCTAGTTAAGAAACTCGGGCAGCTTTTTAGTCAATCCAAGTCTGACACGCTCTTTTAGTCACACCTAGAACGAGAGAAGTCATTAGCTAATGTTCCACCTCAACAAAAAAAGGGTATAGAAGTATAGGTATATTATTTACTATTGCATATAAATTTCACCACACCAAATATTTGCAGCAGTCTGCTGTATTTGGAAAACGATTAATTAATATCAACGAAATTCTTTCGTGACGAGCTTTTAATGAAAAACTAAAATGAATTTCATTTCGAAATATTTTGCGTACCTACGGGGTTACCGTTAATTTGGCTTTATTGAAAAATATTGTTAACTCTCGTATGGATTTTTATGAAATTCTGCGATTGCTTTTTAGTCGCTAGTTTTTGTGATTCGGGCAACTGTTTGAATATTTTGCACGTAGTCATATATTTTTTTTTTATTGAGAGGCTCGCGATTGACCACTATTCACTCACACACTTGATAAAAGATCAAAATCAGATGAGGATTTTTAGTTTACTCAGGGCGTCTTCAGGAGAAATCATGTCACCAAAATTTCTAGAAAGTGATCAAAATAGATAAATAAAATAATGAAACTTTATCTCAGAATAAATCGTATTTGACAAACGCTACTGTATAGGTAGGTACTGTCAAAGTTTGAGCGCTCCTATGAAAGAGTATAGGTAAGAAAAAATTTAGATAAATGTTCTCAAGGGAACATTTCCTCTGTGGAACGGAGAAAAGCTTATGTGTCGCCGATACGATTGTTCGTGTAGAACGGTTTTATGTGTTTGCGGAAAAGTTTTGTATCTTTTGAATTTGTTTCAAGTGATATGTGTTGGAACAGGCAAAATATGAAACAACCCATGAACTGTAAGTCTTGTGAAGTAAGCCAGTAAAGGGTCGCTAGTTTGGAGGTATGCGGAATGTAGTGTAAAGTCCCAACATTCGTTGAAAATTTAGTATCGTCCGACTAGGCAGGTATTGTGTCTGGACCGGGTACCAGGCCTGATAGTTGATTTCTGACTGCAGTAAACTTTCAAATCGCGTTGAGAAATCTTATATTGCGATTTCGGTTACACACTGCAGCATATATCACAACTCTCAAGCCGCCACACACAGAGCTGCATGGCGTCGTATCGCGAGAGAGGCGGTGGCGCAGGACTCGACCGAAACACGACCACGACCACTCTGTCAAGAGTGCATGCAGGATTTTGAATTTTAGTTCTTGTATGGCGTCTTGCTCCATACCATGGTCAAGACCAAAGTCACTATGATTAAAAGACTACTACGTCAAACAAAATATCAAAGAATGCACGTGCAATATATGAGCACAAGCATGAATACCTAATAATTAAAACTGATCTGTTTCCTGACATATTGACTGATCAATCAACTGAAAGGTTGCTAGTTGACCTTATTATTTCAATAACAGATTATTCTAGTCTGGTTCAGTGACAAATAAAAAACTGGTCAAATGCGGGTCTTAGGTACCATAAATAGTAAATATTAAAATAGAGCAAAAAAACGCCATCAAAATAAAATTCCTTTATTTCTTGTTGTAGCGGCAATAGAAATACATATTTTTTATGAGTCTGTTCTGTCCCACTCCTGGGCAAAGGCCTCCCTCCACACTTTCCACCTTTCGCGAGCCTGCTGGCGGAATCTGTCACCTCCTTCGTCAGGACATGTCTGCCGTAGGTATGCCCGACAAACTGTGGGCCAAAGAAGCACAAAGTTGGTGCCCTGAAACAGTACGACGAGGCCGCGGTAGACCACGAATAGAAGTCCATATTCTGTAAAAATTTTAACTTTCTACCTCTAATATAGGATAGATAGACAGACGTAGAGATGAAGTGGAAGCATAGTAATAGGGTCCCGTTTTTCTCCTCATCTGCGGAACCCTAAAAACGCTTTACATTACGCGGCAAAATGAATACAGGTTTATAGCGGCAATAGAAATGCATATTCTGTGAAAATTCTAACTTTCTTCCTCTTGCGGTTTACAAGATATAGCCCGCGAACAGATAGATAGACAGACAGAAGAACGAACGGACAGCGGCAACTTAGTAACAGGGTTCCGTAGGCAATAAGATATAAGCCCAATAACAAACGGATAGACAGAGAGAAGAAAGAACGGATAGACGGAGTGAAACCATACTTATAAAGGTTTTTAAGGATTTAGGTTCGCGTTTTCAGCCTTAATCTGCAATACCCTTTGTAGATCTTTGGCAGTCGTTATGGATAGTCAGAACACAGTAAATCTGACTCCAGTCCTGCCATGAAGTACCGTGTTACCCCAATTAATAGGTTGTGGAGGTCTGGTAGGCAGCCGCTCCTCGTAAAATAATGGTATTCAGCTAAATCTGGCTTGACTGCAAGCCGACCCCAATATAGTTGGGAAAAAGCTAGGTAGATGATAATCTGCGATACCCTAAAAAGGCTTTAAATTACGCGGCAAAATTAATAAAGGTAGCCATAATAAATCAGTACACATGAAAATTAATAGACAACTCATTCCGGCCCTAATTATCCGGTTTTGATTGCTCATTACTCTTAATAATCCGTTATTATACACAGAACCGGTTGTTGTGCAAAATACCCGGTTATTGTAACACTAAATATTCTGGTTTAATTAACTACGTTATTGGTTTAGTGGTTGTGGATTCGTGCCTAGTAATAGGGGGTTTGATTACTGGATTTTGCAGATATGGCGCTGTTGGTGCAGTGGTTGATTGATTGGCTTCTGTGGTATGTGTAGCGGGTTCGGTTGCCGCGAGGTACGAGGTCTATACATACTCGTACTAATCTAAAAATCCGAAGCGTTAGTTTGGCTATATCTCAGAAATTATTGGTTTGGAAGCGTAGTAAAAATCATAAACGTGGTGCTGCTAGTACTTAAGATAATACCTACCTATGTACCAGTATATAAAATTGAAAACCTGTACATTAGAATCCTAAATGTTTATTTCCACACGACAAGCCACGATTGACACACAAACAAACTAACGGATGCTAGATTTTATAATAGATTGCACATGTTTCAACCTTGGACATCACTTGTTCTTAGTCATACATATACCGGAATATCCTTTATTATTATTTTTTACTAAGCGCTATTTTTATTGCTGGTAGGCTCCCCTTTTGACTACTATGTCACCTGATGGTAACTGATGATGTGATCCACGATGGAGCACGCTTGCCTTGAAGTAAACTATTCACTCTTGACTTAAAGACTCCTAGGTTGTGCCTGTCAGGAAAAGCAGACAGCAGTTTTTGACAACAAAACTATACCTACTGCACACCAAAATACAAATCGTTGAACATTATTATATAAACATTAAAGGCAACAATTTAAATTGTCACTTACGGGATATCTTCCGTGATTTTTAATTATTTTGAGTTCCCGATATTTCGACGCTGTTGCAAGCGCCATGATCGCGGGATAACTGGAGAGTGCGGGTGGAGAGAAAAAATTGCTAAGAGCAGACATTTTTTCCATCCACCCGCACTTTCCAGTCATCCCGCACTCTCCAGTCATCCCGAACTCAAAATAATTAAAAATTACGGAAGATATCCCGTAAGTGACAATTTAAATTGTGAAACAAACCGTGATAGCCTAAAACAGTGTTTATTAAAGGCAACGTCTTGACTCACAGACTCATCAACGCGCAGCCCAAACCCTGAACCTAGAACGCTGAAATTTTGCACATAGGTTATTTTAAAAGCAAGTTCCCAAAGAACAAGAAAGGGTTTTCTAAAATTCACCCCCTAAAGGGTTGAATTGGGGGTCCAAAGTTTGCAAGGACAAACCCACTTCCAACGTAGACGAAGCCGCTGGCAAAAGCTACGGACATTTCTGTAGTTATTAAAAAAAAATAAAAAATTAATTAACTAATATAAATACTAATAATACGCCTGCCTCTGAGTCATTTCTTTGTTTGTCATTACATTAACCATATAACAATGGTTAATGTACTGACAATCAAACCTGTTCGCAAATACGCTCAGGATGGTGCTGGAGGTGGTCCGGAGTCTGCGCCCCAGAGATGTGCACCGCTTCCGCATCGCCGTGTAAAAACAGTCAACACGGGCGTCGGCGAACATCCCCGACGCGCTGCAGTGCAGGGGCAGCCCCAACAGCACCCTGAACGTATTATTATACTGAACACGGAGGGCGTTGTATTGCTTCTGGGTATATGACACCCACAGGCTGGCCGTGTACATGGACGTACAAAACGCTCTGAAAAGAGTTAGTTTGACGGCACCCGAGCAACGAACAAACCTGCGGGCGATCATATTGGCCCTCACAGACAACGCTCTCCGCTCCCTATCAATGTCTGCATCGTCCCTCAGGTCAGAGGTCACGATATGCCCCAGATATTTAAACTGTTGAACTGCTTTTAACTGGACACCTGTTATAGCTTCTGCAATCAAAAACAAGTTTAATAAGGAAAGTCAATGTCAATTTTATTTAGATTACTTAGCTATTACCTCATCTAACATTGATTTAAACATGTCCTAGATTTAAAGGATATTGCATGATTATATTTATTACCAACTTTTAAAAATAATTTATTTACCTAATTATGATTATTAATTGAGGCCTATTTATTTGATTATTTATTGCTTTCATTTTTACCTAGTTTCCTTCAGTCGTAAATTAAATTAAAGTTACTTAACTGCAAATGAAATGTCTTTGTAAATATAATATTATCGTATTTAGCATTCTTTTGAAAACACGACTTCAAAAAGTCATAAATAAAATATGCTCTCTGCGAACCAAAAAGAAATTAAAATTTTGAATAAATCAGAATTCGACTTTAATTATTCGTAAATATAAGGCGAGCTTCACGTTTGCGGTTTTATCTTAACTAAATTATAAATTTAAATGTCTTTTGTTCATAGTCTTGCATTATGAAAATGAATCGCGATGTTATTCGGTGTTTTTTGTCTACATCTGGTGCATGCATCGATTAAGCCCCGCTTTGATGTGACGATTTTACGACTAAAAGTCGCGGTGGACGACAGCTGTTTAGCTAATACGAATAATGAGTTGCGTCAACGTATTTTAGTAGCAAAGTATAAATTGTTTTTGTTATGGTTATTTAAAGGAAGCTTTCAAATTTATTCTTGAGATTAGGGTAATAAACAAGACTTTTTAAGTTGATACTGAGTAATATGACTGTATATTCACCATCAGGTGGGATCGTAGGCAAGCATTAGTTTATATAATTTAATTTTAAAAAGCACTGCATAATAAGGAAAATGACATGATCGCAAAGATAGTGGCACCATAAGGTGTCATATTAGAAACGCTTACTTAGCATAAAGTTAAAAGAATATAAAAATTAATCCAATATGTATGACAATATTTCTTTTGTACTGGTTTTCAGTATTACCTATTTCTTATGTAATAATCCCCATCTATTAAGTGATATTATACATATTTTACAATTATCACAGATAAACCGTCGGTAATTACAGGCATGTAACGAAACAGAACTTTTTTCTTTGAAGTTGGTAAATCAATACAATATCCGTAATAGTGTAAGTAAAAATCAATTTATGATATATTTGTATGCTGTTTTTGGCTAACATAGCGGAAAAAATGTTATTTAAGACCTAATGTTACCTATGTCAACAAATTAATAAATGAATATGAATAAGAATATGAATATGAAAATTATTTTGATTGTCCGTGTTCAGACTATATAATATTCTTGCGATTTTGCTTAATATGAGCATCATATCATAATTTTAATATTTGCATGCCAACTTATGGCGAAATGTGTCCTTGCGCCAATATATATGTTACCATCTCATGTACCGCATTTAATGCAAATAAATGGCTTTGACTTTGACTTTGATTTTAAAATATAGCAGAATATCATCGACTACGCTACTGTTAATAGTACATATTTTCTGTTTAACAAAGCATAAAACAGTATACGTAGGATTCTACTGTCTGTCATAACTGTCGTTCTTTTCTATTGACATCCAATATCTAAGAAATTCAAATTGAATACAGGTGCCAATAATTTTCGCACGTGTGCGTTCTTCAATTTACACGCTCGTTTTCTGTGCGGTACATGTCATTGTTATGATGTCATACAAAAAGACACGTTTTAATGGTGTAGACAAAGGGCGACGGAATTGTTCGAAGGGCAACTCAAAGAACCCGTGTCTCCAAGACCGGGTGTAGTTATCTGATGATGTCCCTGTTCAAAATAATGCCCAGACAAAGTAAAATTCTGGCAGTGATTCATTATCGTCATCTACCTAGCCTTTTCCCAACTATATTGGGGTCGGCTTCCAGCCAAACCGGTGCTTTAGCTGAATACCAGTATTTTGCGAGGACTGGCTGCCTACCTAACCTCCACAATCCATTAACTGAGGTAACACGGTACTTCATGGCAAGACTGGAGTCAGATTCACTGGTTTCTGACTATCCGTAACCACTGCCAAAGATCTACAAATGTTAGCCGGGACCTACGGCTTAATATGCTTTCCGAGGCACGGAGGAAACTCGTTATGTTAAGATGGTCACCCATCCACAGACCAACCTTGGCAAGCGTTACTTAACCTTGAAGATCGACCCGTGCGGCTGTTATTATCTAGCCACGAGCTCCTCATAGTTATCTGATGATGTGCCTGTACAAAATAATGCCCAGACAAAGTAAAATTCTGGCAGTGATCAGAAAAGTATAAACTTTATTGTACACCAAAAGGCCTATGCCTGGTTGTGGGAGCTCTGGTCGCTACGCGGTAACTGCTATGACTTATAAGTTGTAGGTCGCAGGTTCAAACCCAGGCAGGCATATTACTTTGTGCAATTTATTTCCTCACCGCTGCTCTTAAAACAGAAAAAGAAAACATCGTGAGGAAACTGGCATGTGCTAGAACCGAAAAATTCATGACATGTGACATCCACCAATCTGCACTGGGCCCGCATGGTAGATTACGCCCCATTCCCTCTCCTAGAGAGGAGGCCTGAGTTGTAACAGTTGGAACCATCACAATGCTGATAATGCTAAAATAATGTACACCAAAATAGAAACAAAATTTTTTCAATTGTCAAAAACTATAAATGCGGGATTGATATTTGACAAAATTCCAATAATTTTTAAGTTGTGACGGATTTTTTTGGATTGCTTTTTAAATTGTTTTTATCTAGACCTTCTTATACCTTATGTCGTACCGTCAGACCATACCCTTACGACACAAAACATAATGTCCTCTACGATATGCATCTGAGTGTGATGTATTTATGCATTCGTTCAGTTCAAGGATTTTTCTTTTGTTAACGTTGTCTTATCTGCTTTTCTTGCGTTTACTATATCTTTCATTGATTGTGTATTTTTGTTTGGGAGATTTCAATCTTGTTCAACTAATTTGAGTATCATTGCTGTAGGGTTATCCATCTGTTTTATTTCACCACCTATGATTAAGTTTCGAGTATCTTACTTGACAGATAATTTCATACAAATTCTATCAAATTTTTGAATTTATTCAGTGAGTAGTGCCTACTCGGACATTGTGAAACAGGCCCTAAGTATTATAATTATTAATTTATGATTATTCGGTATGCTTTTGTCGCACAAAGTTAAATTCCAGGATTATTTAAGAAAAGAAGAAGAATTTAGCATCTGATTGATTCAAAACTAGCTTTTGCTTCTTCGGAGGTTCCACACGCGTTAAAATAAGTTTCTCCATACGCACTTTGGACCCACATTTCTTCCCCCTGAGGAAAGAACTTTGAAAAATCCTCCCCCTTCCCTTAGTGCTCGTCTATGTCATATAAGGAAACATTGCATGCACAATTATACGCTCTTAGGCCCTGTAGTTTCGAGTCTTCGTTGGTATGTCAGTCAGTACGTTTCTCCTTTTATATATGTAGATGAAAGATGACGATAACGATGATTAGATGGACCTAGTTATAAATAACACTTGACCCACAAATCGACATATAACATTCATAGCTCACTCGATTCTAAGTCCCATTCAAGACTTTGAGAACCGACTAACCTTGGTATAATTACTAAAATAACGAGGTTATTGCTACCAAAGCAATTAAAACAGGCATGAGTGCATCGATGGCGGGTTTATTTGGGTTCAAAACCGGTTTCTGGGAGGTCATGATTTCTTTACCGATTCTGTGCAAATTGGAAACCGGATTTTGTTTTCGACAACCACCTGTGATGTCATTATTTTTTGGTGGTTGTTTTATTGAAGTGCTTTTGTAAGTTAGGTTTTATTTTTTAAGGACAGTAAACTGGTAGTCCAATTGGGTAGTTGACCCATTTTTTTTAATTATTATTTTTGTCAAAAGAATCTGCAAGGTGGACCGATGTCGCGGGAATGCGATGGATGCTTGACACACAAGATCGCTCGCTGTTGTAACACTTGGAAGAGGCCTATGTCCAACAGTGGACGTCCTTCTTACTAATAATAATAACTCTACTCAAAATGCATCTAAAGAGTGGAATTTCTTGCGGAAGTCTGTTTCCTAAGAGCTAAAACATAAGGATCTTTAGGTCAAAGAGTCAATAGGTTACGCCTAGGCAAGCGTGCTCTTTTCGACCAGATCATCGTTTACAATCAGGTGAGATAATGGTCAAACGTGAGCTTATCAATAATAAAAAAATAATTGCTGATTTGTCATATTTTTTTCAGACATCCATTAAAGAATAATTAATTTACATAGGTACCTTTGCAATCTGGTGGAAGGGAAAACTGTCAAGTAACCTAAAATCGGATGCATGAACTGAACTTTGGAATCACCGCCATTATGTTACGCGCGTACAAACAAGATAGCAAGATGTTCATAATTTTATTAATATTTGAAATGCAAATTGCAGCAATCATTTAGTAACCAATTTAGATGCTATTTTCGGAAAAAAGATTTATAACAGGATGGTACGTTCTGACTCTAGTCTTGCCATGAAGTACCGTGTTACCCCAGTTAATGGATTGTGGAGGTCTGGTAAGCTGCCGTTCCTCGTAAAATAGTGGTATTCAGCGAAATCCGGCTTGACTGGAAGCCGACCCCAATATAATTGGGAAAAGGCTAGATAGATGATGGTTCGTTCAAGGGCCAGGGTCACTTTTTCAATCATTCCTGCAGCCTTGGCACACATCGGCCCTACGGGACCCTTCAATTTTGCTGACATGGCTTTGAGGCTCGTGGGGAATAAAACTCTGTGTCAACTCTTGGGGCTTTACCTTATCGGACTATCGGGCTGTAATCTATCTACCTCGTTTCCGTTAGCTTACACTTTCGTTTGCTGAAAATCGCTTGATACTCTCGACTCCCTATGGAAGGGTCTCTCTATGTGGAAATATTGTAAACCCTATCATTTTTTTTAAAGAGTAACCATGGAGTTTCTTGCTGGTTCTTCTCCATAGGAAACGACCATTTGGAACCGTGCACTAGCTTCGACTTTTTATAAGTGCCCATGTAAATGTAATAAAAACATTTATTATTTATTTATTATTTCTCCTTCAGCGGTGGCTGTAGCGTGAAGATAACCATTCCCTAGCACTTAACTTACGTAATACCCTAAAGTGTGTAGTTAAAAAGCAGTAAAACCCCACTACTCGGATCACTGATTATAATACTATTAATACAACCATATTTTTACTTTGATTGTGATTACAGAGATATAAAAATATCGTATAAACTGCAAAACGAACTTAAAAAAGCCGATTAAGGTTTATAAAATCGTTTGAAATATTACCTTTACCTTTGATTCAAACGCAATAAAAAAGTAATGGCTTCATTAATTTATTGGCCTTTGCTTTGAAAATAAAAAAAATGCAATTATTTTTTTTGTTTTTCCAGTTTCTTATTTATTGTAGACGGCAAGTCGTTGCAAGAATAATGTCTATAAAGTCTAGAATCTAATAATATGAAGAGGTAAAGTTTTTGTTTATTTGTAAGAAGCAATTAATCTCTGGAATTGCTAATCAGATATTGAAAACATTTTCCCAAAACGAAAGCTACATTTGAAGCTCCTTTTTTGGGCCTTGAAATTTCGTTTTTGAACATATTTTTATTTTGTTATCCTGTCTAACGTTTTCTGTGATTTTAAAAATGTATTAGGTTGAAAAATACTGTACGACTGAATCTCAAATCTATCAAATATATACAAAAAACAATATAAAAATCGGTCAAGACGTTTCAGAGGACTTCATTTACAAATACTGTGGTATGAGATTTTTAATTCCGCAAAATTCAAAATACGGCCATGATGGAGCGAGATAGGTAGTAAATGTTGTAAAAAAGTTCCTTTAAATAAGATTAGGTACCTACCTAGTTATTAGATCAATTAGGTACAGTCGCTGTCAGTTCCGTGAATTAATCTCCATATATGACGCTATGATATACACGTGTCGAAGTTTTGACATGCACTGAGTGTACCAGTATTTTATCTTGTGCCAATGGATTTCTTTATGTCTGTGTTAGGGCTGCCAACGTCAATATACTGAACGAAAACTATGAGAATATTAAACAAAAATATTGTTGGTATTCCTTGTATGTACCATGTGTACCAGTGATTCCAACGATTTATTTATAATATCTATAAATTAATCATTGGTATCATTTTCTCCATTCAATCTTTCTATTTGTAATCGAAAATATAGTGTTAGTTAGGGCCTGTTTCACCACCTTTGATTAAGTTTCGAGTATCTTACTTCGCAGATAATTTCATACAAATTCTGTTCCATTTTTTAATTTATTCAGTGAGTAGTGCCTACTCTGACATTGTGAAACAGGCCATTAATCTAAAAACTTCTATTTATCCTCTTTACAGCTATATTTACAGGTCTTAATCTAATGCGACAGTGCAACTATTAACTGATATTCTTAAAAAATATATATTTTTGATTAAATCCATAATAGTAACAACGTTATAACAAGTGTGTAATGTTGGTGATTTCCGCTGAGGCGCTATATTTTAATAATTACTAGTTTAAAGTTTTGTTCTAATATAATAAATAATTGTCCAAGCATAAAACAAACACACATAAAAGCTAACTTCAACGATGAATTCTGAATGAATAGAACAATTCCCTTTTCATTGACACAATATATCATTGCGCCCCTATTTCTGGTTTTCCTGTATCTTTTCCTCAAGCGCCCTTAAGTTCTGTGTTATCTTTTTTCTTTTCAATAAAAGAAGACAACCATATTTATATTATGCAAGTTGAAGAAATATGTTTTCTATTTGGGTAAAACTGTCTTTGAATTGGTTTTTATTTCTTTACTAGTTACTACCAGCTTTGTTTGCGTGATAATAAAAGTTATCCCAAGGGTACAGAAAATAGACATTAACAAATATAATATATAATGTACTAATCTAGGACATAGTCTACCCGTATACCTACCTAGTTTCCACGAAATTCGTTCAGTCGTTCAAGCTTTATTGAGGGTTCAAAATGTTCATAAAATTTCTATACTTAGTGATTATATAAAAACAACATAGTGTGTGTGGGATTGGGCTGGATATGTCTACCACATGTTACATGACCTGTGGGCTAAAATAGCCACTTATTGGGTCTTATTGAACACAAGGTAAAATTGCGGCAGACCAAAGCGAAGATAGAGATATGAGCTTGACAACAATCGGAGGGACACAGACTGGTCTGCAATACTTGAAACGACGTCTATAGAAAAGTAGGAGGGAGGCCTCTTCCCAGCAGTGGGACATAAAGCACTAACTACTACTACTCCTACTACTAGTAGCCAGGTCTGAAATTGATTATAATGAATAAAAACATAAAATATCGATACATTTTCAATCAGAAAAAATCTGAAACAATCGAAGGCACATCCCTAGAGCACTATAGTTATTAGCATCTTATCAACGAACAATGGACGTAACAAAAAACTAAAGAGCCGACGTTAATCTCCGTAGTCATCTCGCTAGCGATACGCCCACGACTTTGCCCGCGTTTTTGTGTAATACCACGCTTAATTTCTTGCAGAATAAGTTTGTAAGCATACTGTTTTATTGGAATTTTAATAAGATGCACAGATTAAAAGGGACGTATTAACCTATCACATACCCGCAAAACGAGACACAATAGTAAAACAATAACAACGCGGTCTCATAGGACCGGTCGGGGATTCATGAATTGATGTTCCTATAATATTTCGGGCCATGTGTTATGTGAAAATGAACCCTAGGGATCTAAAACGAAGGTAAAGATGGGACAGAGGTGGGTTTTAGTCAGTAAAAGTCTGACACGTCCTCCCGCTTCGCGCAGAGTGGGAAAAGTTATTAGATGATTTTCAACCTAAAAAACAGATCATATAAATTGGACCCTATTTTTGGTGATAGGAAATGATGAACGGAGTGTGAAGGAGTCGCTATCGCTTTTATAATATTGGCATAATAGAAAAATGCGCACAGAAAATGTAACACCTGAAAGAAAAGAAGACCATAATGTTTATTTAGCAGACATTGAACAAACATGTATCTATGTAGAAACCTAAATTAAAATGACAAAAAAACGACACTTGCAAGCGTCAGTACCAATTACTAATTTCTTGGTACTACTTACTGACCTATAGGTACAAATCTACAATGACCATTTTTTACACGACTTTTTTTTGCCAACCATACTTCGGAAAACTTAAGTTTTTTTTCCTCAAATACCTACATAAACAGGTAGACACTTGGTCCTAATTATATAACAAAAGCATGAACTTTTTATACACATACTGGTAGAAAATCAAATTACTTTTGATACGATCAAATAAAATGCCCACATGTAGATACATATAGCACAAAAAAGTTTGACGTATCCGTCTGGAAATTTGCCGCAAATCTCTTCCTTGTTTCTTTACATAATAAGATTCATTATTCTGTGTATATGTTGTAGTCATTGTAACAAATTTAATATGCTATGTGTTTCGATTCGGAATTAAAAGTAATTTTATTGGACAAAAAATATATGAACACAGTTCGATACTTACAGACAGTAAAAAGTTCTAATTACTTAATTCAATTAATGAACAATAATAAATTACTATGGGAAATTGATAGCGCAAAAAATAGCACTAGTATATTCTCCTGAGGTTGGTAAAATATTACTTACTAAAACAGGTTCCGTGTTCGGTCGAAAACTTCTTTCCTTGTTGATATCATCACGTCCCTAACCTTTTTCCAACTAATTTTTGGTTGGCTTCCAGTCTAACTAGGTCCGGGTGAATACCCGTGTTTTACATAGAGCGATTGCCTATCAGACCTCTAAAAACCAGTTACTGGGCAACACGATAGGTATTTCTTGGATAGACTGATGGTCAGACTTTCTAGCGTCTGTCTGGTATATGTAAAGTCTGTCAAAGATCTACGAATGACAACCGAGACCGACGGGTTTACGTGCTTCTCGAGGCACGGGGTGCTAATAATGTCTTAAATATTAAAATTGGTACTGGCCCAGACCCACGTCACGCGATGTGGTTCTACATACAATTCAGACTTCTCCCACATTGGCGTCCTATAAATATCACATTTAAAAAAAAATGGTTTTTAGTAATGACTACGACATTAATTTTAGTTCACCATTTTCTCTAAGATATTACTCAAAAACCCACCTACATTTTCCAACAACCCCCACTAAATCATATGACCAAAGGCGACCCTTACTTGGCTTGACATAATCACCCCCAAAACCAACGTTTGACACAAGAAACCATACAAACGTAATCACGGGCCATCGAATCAATGTACTTTGCTTTGTGCCTCGTTCCGAAATGGATGGCATTATGAAGTAAGAAGCAAGCAGTAATACCATAATTAGGATGGTGTATAAGTAGGAACTGACCCAAATAACGGGTGTTACCAATCTTTAAAATTTTTGGTTTTTATCTACTGTAATATGCACATTATTTTATACTTAAACCTTTCTCATGAATCACTCGGTCAGTTTGTGGATGATGGACTGAATAGAAACCGTTCAGTAGTTGCCTAGGTGTATTAATCATGATAATTATCAAAAAGTTTAAATATGCTGTCTTCTCGAAATGTCAAAAATAGTCAATCCGTGACATTCTGATTTTTCAGAAAAAAAAATAGAATTTGTTATTTATCGTTGACAAAATATCACTTGATTTAACACTCCAAAAGAAATATAAAAAACTTTTGTAACACTATGTATATTTCTCGTTAAAAAGTCATTGTGTTTTAAATGCTCACAGGACGAATACCAAAACGATCAACACAGCTTAAATACCTTAAAGTTAATTCTCTCACGTCAATAAACACGTCGCTTGATCCCTTTTCTCATAACGCCGTCAAAATAGGGTGAGAGCATCAGTCATCGGCCTGACGCCCAATCGATGGATGACGTCACACGACTCATTATCGCGTAATTAACACCACCATGCCTCCATAACCTTGATGCCAACATGGTGGAGTATTCCCGTGTCGGCACCCAGATTTTCGGCACCAAAATTGTCAGCAGCAAAGCAATTACCGTTTCACACCAATAGGTATTTTGGATTAGGATTTTGTATAGGTTACTGGCTGTCATTTCTAGATCTTTGGCAGTCATTACGGATAGTAGTAGAGAGACAGAAGCCAGTAAATCTGACTCCAGTCTTGCCATGAAGTACCGTGTTACCTCAGTCAATTTTGGCAGGTTGTGGAGCTCTGATAGGCATCCGCTCCTCGTAAAATACTGGTATTCAGCTAAATCCGGCTTGACTGGAAGCCGACCCCAATTTAGTTGAGAAAAGACTAGGTAGATGATTTTGTATAAGTTATACCATATATACCATCCAAAATACCTATTGGTACCGGAACAGGAATAGTTTGGGTGCTGAAAATTTTAGTGCCGAAAATCTGGGTAGCGAAACGGGAATATTCCACATGGTGGGTAATTATTTTGTGGCATACGTAGATAATAATAATATTGGTAGGTAGTTTAATTGACCTAAAAAGGGTTGTCACTGAACTGTGTTTTTTTTTTTATTACACTTGATTGCTATAATTTTTATTTTTACTGCTGATAGGCTGATAGATCAGTATGTCACGGAAATCATAAATAATGTAATGTGATGTGAAGCGATGAAGTTGTCGATGATGGAGCACGCTTGCCTAGAAGTAACCTATTCACTGTCTCTGCCTAGCCTTTTCCCAACTATATTGGGGTCGGCTTCCAGTCAAGCCCGATTTAGCTGAATACCAGTATTTTACGAGGAGCGGCTGCCTACCAGACCTCCACAACCCATTAACTGGGGTATTACCGTAAATACAAGAAGTAACCCATTCACTCTGGACTTAAATACAACTTAAAAACAACCAAGGGAGTTGTAGCCACTATGAAACACAGACTCCAGCTGTATGTTTGCCAAATATAGGGTTTCCTTTTTACTTTCAATCCTTCCTGTTCACTAAAATAACATACAAATTTTCTAGACAGTATCGTCAACATTTTAAGATTTGCCTATCACATACCCGCGAAACAAGACTCAATAGTAAGACAATAACAGCGCGGTCGCATGAGACCGGTCGAGGATTCATGAATTTTTATCCTGATAAATATAGTTCTCATGTATTCAACTAAGTTTATTTAGAATTCTCCCATTAGTCATGGATTTTAAACGCACTTTTTTGTCTTACATATTATTTTATTATTTCAATTACATCAGTGTTAGTGTAATTAACAGCTATTTATTGTCGATTTAATGGCTTCAGATCTTAAAGGCCGCTGTTTAATTAAGATAATAATTGGAATGTTTTATAAAACAAGTTTGTTAGTTAGTTTTTTCTGCTTTGTTAGTTGCACTGTATTTTTTGCTATGTTAGTGATGTAAGTGAGCGAGTTTGCAGTCTCTCTTTTTTGTTTTGTTTTTTTTTAATGTTTCCTGTTGTTAAGTAGATACTTGCTGAGCTTAAAAGCCAAGTAGAGTACTTACTTACCTTCCTACTTAAAATTGTAATAACAACATAAAAGGCTTCTTTTATAAAAAACTGGCTTCAATACAAACTAAAGAGTTTATTTGGAAGTGTTTCAATTTTTTCCTTCTTTTGGTGTTTAACACCGACTTCTGAAATGTATTTTTTTATTGCTGTGGTACCCTTTATCTAAACCTAAATTAATTAAAAATTCTATATTAAGGTATATCTATAGAATATAATAATAATTACAAATATTTTTATAAAGAATTGAGGAGTTTCCTTGGTTCCTCCAGGATCCATGAACCATGGAACCACTTAAAGTATACCTATCAAACAAAAAAAGAATTTTCCAAATCGATCCAGGCGCGTACGACTCATCGAGGAACAAAGAACCTCCTCCTTTTCAAATCGGTTAAAAACAAACAGAAACTAAAATAAACAAGTTACTAAACTAACTTGCCGGTCCCAAAAACATTGGAAAGTGAAAACGCACACAAAATAATGTAAACATAACATAAAAATCAGACTTAAGGGTGAAACATCCTGCCAATTTTACGGGGCACAGGTATTCGACCCTTTTCAATCGATAAAACTGTCTATTTATATATCACCCCATCCGGTAACAGTCTCTCTCACCCTTCATAAAGTCTGGAACACACAGTCTCTGCCTAATTTATTTATTAAAATGAGGACCTTCGTTTTTAATTCGAAAGTTTCAAGTGTCCCAATTTTATTTCTTTTTCATTTACTCTGAAAAAGAAATGTTTGATTGTTAAAATCTTTTCTATTGTGGCGATATCTATGGCGCTACATATGAACAAAATCCCGGAAATGTTGTATGCAATTAGTTTTGCGTGCAATTTGAGCAAAAAGAATACCCAATTACCTTTCGGGAGACTACAACTAGACATAACACCCGTTCTCCCTTTTCAAAGGTATAAGGGACTTTACACTCTGTTCCGAATACCTCCAAATTATAATGAAATTCCAAACTCCTAAACTATATTGCCTCAGTACGGGACGTGGGTCTCTCCTGTTTTTCTTATTATTATTTTTTTTCAATCAACCTGTCAAGAATGACTTCATATCGTCATGCCTTCAGTTTTAAGGCTTACTTGATCAACAGACTGAGAGCGTTTTCACATTATCCGATCCGATATCAGTGTCGGACGCCGATACGATATCGGGGTAAGTAAAATGTATGAAATATGTACCTGTCTTTCATATTGTCCGGCCCGATATCCGATATCGGAGCACGGCATTTCATACATTTTACTTACCCCGATATCGTATCGGCGTCCGACACCGATATCGGATCGGATAATGTGAAAACGCTCTGACAGTACCACGTAGTATACCTATCTTCCATATCCATTTAGGTAACTGTTTGTACGTGTAAGAGTTACAAACATATACACACACGCTTGTACGAAGACATACTTACAAACTTTTGTATTTAAACTTAAAAAACAAAAAGTTTCTCGCACTATAAATTGCTCCTGTATCGTCGGTCCGTTTAAAAACATATATATTGACAAGCACAAGACATCCAGAGCCGAAATAGCTATCTAAGCTAAGCCATAGACATATTTGTTCCGTGCGGGAATAGAATCCGCGACACGCGGCACAGTAGGTATACACTCATCTAATGCGGTAACCGTGCCGTCAAACTACGAGTACAATATTATATTAGTATGATAGATAAAAGATACACTTCTTATATCTTCAATTCTAAAGGACAATAAAACCCTTAGGTCTTTTATACAAGGCACGTTTTTCGCCGTACGTAGGCACGGTTAATAAAACGTACCGTGTACAAGAGGCCATAGACTGCGATAGAACACCGTAGCGCCGCAGTTTGTCTCAACAAGATCCCCTAGTGATCCATACAACATTGATAATCTTACCTACGCACAGCGAATTAAACGTGCCTACACACGGTGAAAAACATGCCGTGTACAAAAGGCTTTAGGTAGTATGTAAGAAAATAACATGAAATAAAATGTAAGCAAGTCTAAAAATTTTAATGCGATGAACTCATGGCTGCGGTTTGTACAAGTTTAATTGGCTTATTTGCGTCTACTGTTGTATAAATACTGTGTAATAATTAGTTGTGATGCACATGTTGGTTGGGTAAGCAAAGGTGTGCACGCATTGGTGGAATACCTCGATGGTTTGTGAGGTTTGAATTTTAGCGATATACTATGAAAAGGATCCTATGTGTTATTCCAGGATACGATCTAGTGCTCTAAGCTTCATTCATCCAAATCATTGGAAGGAGTAACAAAACACGTATATAAGTAATACAAATAACTACATGTGTAATTTTTTATTTAATTTGGTTTTTGTTACTCCTTTACACGGTTTGTAATAATAGTGCAAAGGTTTATTATAATTATTAGTGCGATTAAACAAGTGTTTCACCCCAGATTTTCCTGGGTTATTTGAAATATTTATCTTTTCAAATAGTGACGGAACTCGTATTTACACAACTCACAATTAAAATCTATAGAAAATAAGTTAATCTACCAATCAATCCGTTTAAAAATTGAAACTATAAACTTCTCGATATTTCTCTTTTTCCTGTGCCAAACCATTAGTTCTGCGAAATTTTTTTCAGAGCTGGAAAAATAAGTAACCGGTTGATGCATCTTTATTTTGACGTTATAGTCAAACTGTTTTAACTTTATCATGACTTCAAAGGAAACATATATTATGTCATACTATGCTATCATTCAAAGTTCGAATTAGGAATAAAAAAAAATCTCTGGGTCAGACTTTTACTAACTACGACACAGCAGTTGCCCTTTTCATTCCAACGTCTAGTTAACCCTTCCAAACAATCCCGCAATATGTACGTACCCTAAGAATTCTTCAGTAAGAACATTTGTTTAGAATTTAAAGATCGCCGTACGTTGTTCGGCCGGGTGCACATATTAGCATAATGTAGGCTAGGTATCCTTGTGGTAAGTGTTTTGATGCGAATACATACTCGTACAGGCTTAGGACATCAAAGATTTTCAGATATCTTCAAGGTAATTTTAGTGCGAATTTTACGAACCTGCCTGTTGTTTTGTAATTGTGAATTTAGCAAGGCTTTTGAAAATAGCACTTTAATTTTATGCTTTGTTTCTTTTTTTTTGTTTTTAACAGTAAGGTGTTAGATTAGGTTTGTAATTTGGTCGTAATTCAAGGAATCGTAGGCTTTAAGAAATTTTCTACAATTATATAAGATATCAATCAAATCAAAACATTTTTTTCGGCTACTTTAGCGCAACGGTTGAGCTATTAACTACTGCGACATGTCACGGGTTTGATTGTTATACGTAACAATTATTCGTATGACCAACAGATGGTTATTGCGGGTTTTTACGAATAAGTCTTGTGTATATGAGTTTACATGTTTGTGAACGCACCTAACGGTACAGGAGTATTTCGTATTGTGGAGCAACGTATTTTGAAAAAGAATTAAAAAATAAATAGATCTTTTGATAAATTCTCAAGTTATCCTTCTTATTTCTATGATTTAAATTTTATATTTATTTTATTAATATTGATAGGTTCACGCTTCACTACCATCTCTACCTACTTACTACCTTACGGTAATCGATGATGTGGTCGACGATGAAGCACACTTACTTTGAAGTAACCTATTCACTCTTAACTTAAAGATATATCCTACTAAATTGAAAGTAACTAATGTTATTTCATGCATTAATAAACAATTCTCTTTTTCCACAGGTAAGCGAAAACTTAACAAAAGACTCAACAACCGGTAACGACTGTTATAATAGTGAGTACTGAAAACTTCAGCCTTTTGGCGTTCAGCCAGGATCTGCTCATCCATGACATCACAAACTTTAAACTTGTTCTTAAATGGATAAAGAAAATGTATAGCCACAAAAGAGATAAGTACAGTAGGCCATCTCATATTATGTACTTCATTTTTCATACTCGTAGCTACGCTCGATGATCGCGCTAGGGTAGGCACCGGCCGCTCAGTCCGAGCACAGTCTAAACGCGTATGATCCCGGTGACGGCGGCCTCTCGCGCCGGGCCCTGGTTCAGGCTATGGTCCGGAGCTAGGTAGCAGGCGATTGTCTCTATCTGCGAAGCAATAATTCTAGCCAAGGAGGAGACTGTTCGCGTTCAGCGAACGCCCTCAAGCCTCAGCCGCTGAGATTCCAAACCATGACTGCCAGCCACAGTAGACGCGGGATTGCGGACGCCAAGCAATGGGTAGCTCGCCGTCCGGCTGTCTGGTAATCGACCAGACTGAGCCCAGTCGTCAACAGCGCGTAGTGATCTACGTGCTCCTCAAAGAGATGTCAGCAAACCGCAGAGGCCCAGTAGGGCCAATGCCTGCAAGCTAACACCGTGGGGAATTTCTGAAAAGGAAACCCGTACTCCTCCAACGCAAAGGATAAGTGAAAGACACAGGTGTGGATTTAGTCAGTAAAAGTCTAACACGCTCTCCCACTAACACACCAAAAAAATGTTTGTACTTCACTTTTTATACCTATACTTGGCGAATGCGCTAGGGTAGGCGCTGGCCGCTCAGTTCGAGCTCAGTCCAAGCGCGTATGGTCCATAACATCGTGTCTGTGAGCGGTATCTATGTGTGCGTTGCTCAAATGCTTTGTATGTAGATAGCCTTCTGTTCTTATCTCTTTTGTGGTAAAGCTTAACTTAAAAGTTAATAAAGAACATCAAAACATTTGGCACTTGAACAATTTTGTGTGTAAGTAATTGCCTTTCTGCTCTTGTAAGTAATTGTTTCTTGATCACTGTATTTTGGCTGTTTCAGACAATTACCTACCTTCATGTTAGTTCACGGTTTTGTCAGGTATTTGGATGTTAACAAAGAAAGTTTATACAACATATAGTATATAGCTTCTTTGTGAAAAAATTATAAAGGTATCTACCTAAATATTACCTACACTTTATAACCTAATAAAGTATTTCATCAGTATCATCATCATTTCAGCTGTTGGGCATACGAGTAGGTCTCTCCCAAGCGTCTTCACAATGGCTAGTCCTGTGCGTCTCTCATCCATAGGATTCCCGCGACCCTTACGTGGTTTTCGGTCCACCTTGTGGTAGGCTTTCCAACACTGCATTTTGTGGCACGTGGTCACCAATTCAGAAGGGGGATTGATAGCCTGATGGGGGTCGCGGAAATCCAATGGATGCAGGACGCATAAGACCATTCGTTATGGCGACACTTGGGGAGGCCTATATCCAGCAGCGGATGTCTTTCGGCTGAAATGATGAAGATGTTGAAAAATTAAGAAAAAATATTGAAATTCACCCCCTGAGGTCATGAAACAGGGATAAAAAAATTGTATGGAGAGACTTACTTTCACGCTTTGAAGCTACTGGCAGAACTTCTGCCAGCAAGTTTTGTATAAGACCTCTAACACTTACCCAACCATTACATCCTGCAATAACATAAAATATCTTTGTCCCTGTCCACTCAACCTTACTTTAAGGTAAAGCCAGCAGTTAATAGAACAGGATATATAAAACACCTTCTGTTTTTGCATTGAATCAAAGTAAGCCTTCGTGCTACCGATGACTCCATGGCTAGGTTTCCCAGGATACAGTAATTCTAACCACGATCTGTGGTAATTACGTATATAATTATCTTACTAAGGGGCCTCGCCCACGGCGACTTTTTGAAGCGATGTAGTAGCGCGGCTGACGCGCGTTTGCATCGGTACAGTCGCGATGTAGTTGCTAGCGGCTTACCCCCGCCCAAACCAGGGTTCTCAGTCGCGATGCAAACGCGCGTCAACAGCGCTACTAACGCGATACTGCATCGCGACTGTAGTGCTGCTAATACGTGTACCGTTTGTATGTAGATAGTTTTTGTTTTTCATTCACGTGGGTGACACGTGAAAAAAGAACAATCCTTTCGTCCTCTCCCCGCTGTCGCAGTAGAGCGTTAGAAACGCTGCCGACGCGCGTTTCAAATGCGACTGTAGCGCATTTACGAAACGCGCATCAGCTGCGGTACAAACGTCATCGTGGACGAGGGCCTTAAGGCCTTATGAAGGAAAATTGATGATTATTATAATCGTGATGAGTTATTCTTTACGTCCGTTTATTGTTAATCTGATAGTTATCTTTTCATGGTCCTGCGTTACTTGCTTGTTTTAACTGTCTTAGTCATTTCAAAGTGGTTTCAAAGTATCCTGGAGTTTCAAGGTAGACTAGTATAATTACAGAATTATAAATAAATTGTAGTCATGAAATAAATTAATTAGTTTTTCTTTTAATAATATAAACTAGTAGGTATTTGACTGCGATCCCATCATTCTCATAGTAGGCAATGATGCAATCGTTGATAGTGAGGCGCACTAGTTTATTCAGTTTAGCCTTAAAGACACCCAAATTATAATCGGACTGGAAGACTGCAGCTGTTAAATGTCCTTCGATATACGCGGTATAAACAACGAGTACGAAAGCAAAACGCTTAATCCGGACCGTAGAGGTTTCCGCAAGTTCAAAATAAAGGTGTTTTTGAATAATAAACGTAAATATAAAAACGCACATCAACAGATAATGTATAAAAACCTCGGCAACACATAGGAAGCAAATAAAAATGTCGCATCAAGACCACACACGCGACCAGGGCTATCAACTCCCTAGATACGGCCACGCGTTGGACGTTGAACTAAACCCCTAGTGTTCAATCAGACTACACTAGCGGGAGCGGGGGCGGGGGCGGGCGCCGGCGCGGGCGCGGGCGCTCGGTTCTTGGCGTCTGCGTATTCACAGTGCTTCAGCTATACTATTCTCTAAAAGTCATTTTCATGGCTGTAAGCTACGACGAGCTCGACGTTGAGATAGCCTTCAAACAGCGAACGCAAATTTATGAAGAACTGTCATTGTCAACTCACCGTTGTCACAGCCATGAGCGCTAGTGCAATTGACAATGACAGTTCTTCCAAAATTTGCGTTCGCTGTTTGAAGGCTGTCTCGACGTCGAGCTCGTCGCAGCTTACTCAGCTTAAGTAGAGATTGCTGTGCAGAGATGTGTAATATTTGTATGGCGCGACGGAAGCGGAGATGTAAGCTGTGCGCGGATGACGCGCAGTGGAGACGATAGATGTAACAGTATTGCACACGTCTCCGCTTCGGTGGAGTCCCCCGAGCTGAAAAACATCTCTTCTCGCACAGCACACCGGACACATCTCTGCTTTGGTGGAGTCCCGGCCTTAATTACTGTGAATGATACGACCGGACTGAGCCATTAGAAACTCACGCGCATCCCGCGCCCGCGCCTGCCTATGAAGACGCGCGGCTCGCGAGAGCACTGTGAACGCAAATGGCGTCTGCATACATTTTGACTTACACGCGCCCGCTCCCGCCTTCACTCTGAAAGAGTACCTAGAATGTGCACTCGTATCGTCAACTACAAGCTGTAATTACGGAAAACTAGTATTTCTGTTTACCTCGACTAGATTATCGTGGTGTTATCTCATTGACAGCAGTTTGTATGCAGCTCTAGAAAGTTAGAACGGGCTCAATTATTCCGTGTGTACGCGTTTTAGAATTTTTACGATGATATACCTTTTTTTTGCAAAATAAAAAGAAACATTATAAATGGTGATTAAATTTCACCTGCGGTATTACTTACTTATAAGTTCTCAAGAACTAATATTATAGACTAGTTTTCGTTGGCATACATGAAATTAATATAGTCTATGTTACTGTAGCGACTACGATCTACTACACATGACGTCACAGAATCCTACATCGCTCAAGCAAAGTTCTCCGCGCGATTTGAATAGATACAACAGCTCGAAATCATCTATCGGGCAGTAGCCCACCGGACATAACACCCGTCTGGTCGGAGGATCCTCCCTTTTCAATGGATAAAGAGTTGTTTTATTCCTGAACGACCTTTATTCTAACGGTGAAAGAATTCTAGCAATCGAACCAATATTTTCAGAAGTTACCTTCTACAAACAAAAAAAAAACAAAATTTACCTATTTATTATAATTTAGTATAGACGTTTAGAGCGTTTTCACATTATCCGATCCGATATCGGTGTCGGACGCCGATACAATATCGGAGTAAGTAAAATGTATGAAAAGCCGTGCTCCGATATCCGATATCGGGCCGGACAATATGAAAGACAGGTACATATTTCATACATTCTACTTACCCCGATATCGGATCGGCATCCGACACCGATATCGGATCGGATAATATGAAAACGCTCTCAATTCTCCTTGGACAGTAGGCACGGCAGTTTTCATAACCCATTGATGAGGAGGTATTCATGTAGGTGAGGTCACCTACCTACATAACTACCTATCTTAGTTATCTTCCATTTAGGTACTATAAGTATACAATTCCTTTTTTATTTATTTTTCTTATTTATCTAAAAACACATTGTATATTGATACAAACATACTTTAACATTATAAAAAATATATATGTAAATTGCTTAATTGCAATATGTAATAAGTACACTATAAATCAATGCCAACGACTTACATTTGCACATTTTATAAATAAAAACAATAAAAGTAATCATACCATGTTAGTCATATAGTAAACTTACATCGGTTTCCAGCAATTTACCAGTATTATCATATAAATGCGATAAAACTTCATATTGAACTAATCTACTTGTATTCAATAGTTTAAGATTTGTAAGCAAAACTCGACTCAGGCGCGTTGACATGGCTACCAACTTATCGTTTTCTAAAATCGTTTAATAGGCGTTACCGACTGTAGAAAAAAATTGACACAAAACGGTTGTAACTTGGCTAGGCCTACTGTTGTCATTACCCATTGCCTTTCTAAATATTATAATTAACTTCTGTTTGAGTAGGAAATTTCTTATTTTTTTCCTTATTTTCCTAAAAAAACATTATATCATTGTATTGACACAAACATACTTCACCATTATAAAAATATTACTTAATTACAATAAATACATTAGATACAATAAATCAATGCCAATGACTTACATTTGCACATTTTATAAATAAAAACAATAAAAGTGATCATACTATGTTAGTATCTTACATCGGTTTCCAGCAATTTACTAGTATTATCATATAAATGCGATAAAACTTCATATTGAACTAATCTACTTGTAGTCAATAGAAAATACGAAGATTTGTAAGCGAAACTGGAAACGACATGTCAATTTGTCAGTTTTATGGAGTTTTTTTAAACATTTATATTTAGTATTGCAGTTTTTATTGCCGTTTCCAGTATATTAACTTGAAATGGCAAATTACCCGATAGAAATCTTTATTTAGCCATTTCCCAAATATAGAGGGGTCGGCTTCCAGTCTATCTAGATGTAGCTGAACACAAGGATTTGACATGGAGCGACTATTTATCTGACCTTCAAAACTCAGTAATTGGGTAAAACGATACGCCTTGGCAAAACTGGTGTCAGATTTTGTGGTTCTGTTCTGACTATCCATAACGATTGTCGAAGATGCTAAATTGACAGTCGGATCCAAAGGCTTAGCGTGCTTTCCCGCGTTTGACCACTATCTCACCTGATGGTTAGCGATGATGTGGCCGACGATGGAGCACGATTGCCTAGAAGTAACCTATATACTTTTGACTCTTAAAGACCACTAGATTGTAGCTCTTTGAGATTTCCACTCCTTAGTAGCTGAATTATGCAAATTAGGCGGTCCCCCTTTTTGAGATGGTACATCATCTAATATCTTCTTTCACTCTGGATGAAACGAGTGTGAGTGTCAGAGTTTCGATCTAGAGATCGCCTAAAACCCACATGTGTAGCGCCAAGTCAACTGAAGGGCTATTTGCATCCCAGGACTGCAGTAACTCTCTCAAACATTCTCACGGACTCCCTTAGGTACTATTCAAAACAATACTAATATCTGTGTAATCAAATTAACTTCAATATTAACGACACAACCTTATTATCTTCAAAATGACTTTATTCCGTCTTTCAATGTCTGTCATTAGTAGAGTGAAAGTCCCAACTTGCGTCACACATGTCCCATCTTTTTTTAGGGTTCCGTAACCAAAAGGTAAAACGGGACCCTATTACTAAGACTCCGCTGTCCGTCGGATCCTCGGTCTGTTATCAGATTGGTTCTCATGAACTGTAATAGACAGTTGAAATTTTTGTAGACTATGTATATCTGTTGCCGCTATAGCAACACATACTAAACAACAGAATAAAATAAATATTTAAATGGGCTTCCATACAATAAATGGGATGTATGTTTTTGGCATTTTTTCCTACGGACGGGGCCCACTTTGTTAGATGGGAAATCATCAATAATGAGCGGAGCGGGAGGTTTTTCAAACTTTTACTGACTAAAACCCACTCCTGTTCCCTCTTTGTCTTCGTTCCAGCGTCCCGGGGTTATCTTTCATTCAACCCAGGGCTCCCGTACGGGTCCCTTCGCACGCGAATCCAACTCGCACTTAACCAGTTTTTTTGTCATGACAGCATAACTTGGAGGCTACGGGACGATCATGTATTTGTACTTATGCTGTATAAATCATTCTCTAGTACAGAACACAAGCGTGTGCAACACTCACGACTTTAACTTTAGTTAGTGATGCCATTAAGTTAGTCTTCATATACTTAGGTATTGCTAACTTGATGATTAAGTATTACTTTGAAACGGATGTTGGAAAAGAATAGGCAGGTCATAGGAATGACGTCACTAAAGTAATTATTCTGTGAAGTCATTTTATTTCTGATCCATGTAGATTGTAGGTACCTATAAAATAACTTGAAGCTTGAGTGAAGCTATTACCTCGGTGTTGCTATTTTTACTTCGATATTTTTCGTATAAAAGAATACTATGGTCTATCGGTTTACCTAAAGGTAGACAATCTTGGTATGTCTTTTTATATTAAAGAGGTCGTATATAATATACACAAAGATTATTTAAATTTAGTTTATTAGCTAACATCGATTTAGGTAAATACCTATGTGCAAAGATTTTCACATACAATTTTTAGACAACTTTTAGATAAAAAGACATGCCAAGATTGTTTACCTAGTTAACTACCTAAACCGACGGAGTATAGAAATATTTTATTTGTATTTCGTAAAAGCACAGCCGTCCGTACTGAGCTTGAGTCGTGAATGGCGCATAGCGTTCCACGGGCCTCAAGAATCTTTATGCCAGCAAAATCGCAGGGGCCCAGCAGAGTCGATGCTGACTAGGGCTTTGGGTTGTACGAAAGAGAATCTCGGGGCTCTTGAATGAAGGCAAAGAAGCCACATAGAAGTGGGTTTTAGTCTATAAAAGTCTGAAGCCCTCCCCCTCCGCTTTAGAGTGGGAAAAGACATTGGATGATATTTTCCCACACAAAAAAAGTGTTGTACTTTTTACTTTGTTAGAAAAAAAAATTGACATATTTTATTCGTGAGTTTTTAAAACGACAACAAGATACATACATATTGGAATCGCAATTTTTGTTATTTTTTAAATTATAATTAGCAGCGCAGTCGTTCTTAATAGCATTATTATCAAAATTACGAGTTTTTCCCACGTAGTGTACTTACAATGTCAACTTGCTTTTTGCTGACATCATAATTATAAATATTTAACTCGTTTATAAACATTTTAAGTACGCCTGGGCACATTAACAAGTAAATAAATAATTTATATAGTACTCGTAAAAGCGGTTCTCTGTTTATTTGTTTTTAATCATCACCATTGATTGGTCAATTAAAGTAGCAAAATTAACATACTATATTAATAACGAAAGCACGACTGATACAGTGGTTGAGAGATTAACTGCTGCACTGAGAGCTGGGAGTTAATTTCCGCTATGAAAAAATATTTGTACGATCTATAGACAGTGTTTTCAGGACGAGCATATTCACGTTAAAAGAGTCATTCGGAAACTACATTAGACAGACGCACACAACGGCAACGCCTGGTTGTACGTAGAACCATGGGTATCTAATGTAGCTCTACAAGAGTAATTGTCAAATCGAGAATGAAATTTCTCTTATAACTTTGTATTATATACAGACCGTACAAAACCTTTCAGCTCATATAATCCGCCCATATTTCTTCCATTAATCTAGTACGATCATCACAATAACTAACACCATAACACATAAGTATAGAACATCCAACACAAGTACGCAATTAACAAAACCTCCCTCACAAAACAACATTACCGCCAGAAACATGATTACGACAATACAAAAAGAATAATCCTCTGACGAACTCTTATTATACGTCTCCATGAGTCCGTGACGTCATTGGGACGTGTTGATTGCACGTCATTAACGCAAAAGAGATAGGTACAGAAAGCAATCTACATACAAAGCGTGCTCGAGTAACGCACACATAGACACCGCTCACAGACAGGGTGTCTCAGACCGTGCGTGCTTGGGCTGTGCTCGGACTGAGCGGCTGGCGCCTACTCACAGAAGAGATAGGTGTAGAAGGTACTCTACATACAAAGCGCGCTCGAGCCACGCACACATAGACACCGCTCACAGACAGGGTGTCTCGGACCGTGCGTGCTTGGGCTGTGCTCGGACTGAGCGGCCGGCGCCTACTCACAGAAGAGATAGCTACAGAAGACAATCTACATACTAAACGCGCTCGAGCAACGCACACATAGACACAACTCACAAACAGGGTGTCTCGGGCCGTGCGTGCTTGGGCTGTGCTCGGACTGAGCGGCCGGCGCCTACTCACAAAAGAGATAGGTACAAAAAACAATCTACATACAAAGTGCGCTCGAGCAACGCACACATAGACACCGCTCACAGACAGGGTGTCTCGGACCGTGCGCGCTTGGGCTGTGCTCGGACTGAGCGGCCGGCGCCTACTCACAGAAGAGATAGGTACAGAAGGCAATCTACATTCAAAACGCGCTCGAGCAACGCACACATAGACAACGCTCACAGACAGGGTGTCTCGGACCATGCGCGCTTGTGCTTAGCTCTCTCTTAGGACTGAGCGGTCAGCGCCTAGCCTAGCGCGATCGCCGTGCTTAGGTACGGAAAACACATAAGGTTGGATTCTGTAACTGTCGCTTTGGTGGTAAATCGTCGAACTTAAGTGGTAGTGGGCAGGGCACATTGCTCGCAACAACAGATGGTCGATGGGGCCTAATGATTCTGGAGTCGCAACGCGTACCGGAATACGCAACGTTAGTAGGCCTCCCACAAAGTGTACAGATGACCTGACCGTAGGAATCCAATGAGTCCGAACCGTACAGGACCGGTCGGTATGCGGACATTTGGCGGAGGCCAGGAACAGTGGACGGCTTTCAGCTGAAATGATGATGATGCGTATGTGCCCTGCCTAGTACCACTTCATCATCATCATCATCTCAGCCGAAAGACGTCCATTGCTGGACATAGGCCTCCCCCAAGCGTCGCAACAGCGACCGGTCCTGTGCGTCTTGCATCCATCGGATTCCCGCGACCCTCACCAGGTCGCGTCGGTTCACCTTGTGGGAGGCCTTCCAACGCTGTGTATTCCGAACGTGTTGCGATTCTTCAGGCATTTATATCTCATTCCTTTGCGGAACCCGCATACATACAGTTACCTTTTTGTCCATTCCCCAAACGATAAAACAAAACTCATAATAACATGTATCTATGCGTAAAATATACGGGTCAGATTAACCTCCTTGCTTGAAGTAGGTTAACAAATTGCCCACTTATCTTTGAACCAACTCGTAAAATCGACGGAGAGCGAATCGGGTCAGTTTCGTAGGCTTTCGGACAGCCATACTCCACTTATTTTAATAAGGGAATAAGGACTCGCTAAGTGATAATAATTGGTATGAGAAGGTGGGAATTAAATAGGAATTCTGATTAGTTATTAGTGGGAAAAAAGAAAAAAAATGCTGCACTAATTTAATGGTCTATCACTATCTTCGCATTTTTACTGCTGTCAGTGACTTCATCCGCGTGATAATAGAAAATTATTCTAACATACTCCCAAAATAAAAAGTATGCTAAATGCTACTCCAGGATATGGTCTACCCATGTACCTATTTTCATCAAAATCCATTCAGTAGTGTTTGAATCCATACATACGAACTTTCGCATATTTTATAATATTAGTATAGTCCGTTTAATGAAATCGCGACCTGAGAAAAAGAGGTTAAATCCAAAAAATTTGTACGTGGTATTACTAACTAGTAGGAGAATCATGTCTTGACATTTCATTTTTTTTTTAATTTCCTACAAGTGCGGCTGAATAATGTTGCCAATTGAATTTAAAAAAAAACTCCAGGTCGCGCTTTCATTAGACGCACTCTAGGATATGTTTGGTACTATTGAATCATATCTAAACAAAAACTATGAGCTCTGCTATACCCCCAAAATACCTACCAAAGACATTCATTACTTTTCAAATATGCTAAATATATGACCTGTTTTCACCCCACACCGTATAGGCATTTGCCACAAATAATGCCTAACGTTAATACAGATTCATATGGCGACTCATAATAAACTATCACCTCGCCCCGGTTCCCCCCGTAAATTGCTATAAAATACACGTTCTACGGCCGTGAGAGCAGTGGTGGCCCAGTGGCAACTGCCCCGACTTAAACTTTGTAGGTCGCGGGTTCAAACCCAGCTGGGCACATTACTTTGTGTAATTTATTTCATCACCATGACAGCTCTCAAAACGGTGGTCTGAGCGCTCCCGAATGTACCTCGGACGAAATATGGGTATACAAGAAGTCCATCTCTGTTGAATACTTCTTAAGAAACTGGAGTTATTATGAATCCTTAGATTAAGTCAAGTAGTGCCTACAGGTCATCCCTGTCCATTGTCTCAACCAAACCATTATCTAATAATAACCAGTTACTAACGACACATGAAAGACAATTACTTCGATTGCAGCCCCATTGAAAGCTTTACCACTAAATTGTTATTTGGTAGACCGCATCACGCTGTGTCATATTGGTGAACCACAGATAAACTGCTGGAATTGTATTTAAATTGTCTAAACCGTAATTGCTATCTGCGGGTGTGAAATATCTATGAACTACAAACATAGCAGGAAATTAACTAGTGCGCCTTACCATCTACGATTTCATCACTGCTTACCATCAGGTGGGATCGCAGTCAAGCACTAATTTAACGTTTGAATCCCCAACCGGTCCTATGAGACCGCGCTGTTATTGTTTTACTATTGTGTCTCGTTTCGCGGGTATCTGAGTAATTAAAACCATAAAAAAACTCGTTTACCGCGTCTGTCTGTTGATCCGCACCTCATTTCTCTCAAACCTTCGCGACGGGCTCTCGTTCAGGTGGGAAATCGTTCAATGACTTTCCCACTCTAAGGTGAGGCGGAAGGGTGTGTCATATTTTTACTAACTAAATCTACACCTATGTTTTTTCATGGTCTAAGTGGACTATGAGTATCTCTTCCATATTTTAGTGTATTGTACGAATATAATAATGTTTATTTTATTATACTTAAGATAGATAGATTCAATAACTTTTACCCGACCTACATCAAACTTACGACGTCATACTTGTCAGTACCTCTTTAGATCACTGATCCAACGAGGCAGACACTACAAAAATCTTCATATTCCAGCTCTATTTATCTCCTATCTGTACTTTGACAAACGGACAGAACCGCAGCCCCACGAATAAATTATAATCTTATGACGTCAAACCCCGCAAACCCTTTGCATATTCATTGTATTGAAATTTGTATTCTGATATTTTTACGACTGGACCCTTTCGTAGCAAAAAAATAAATTTTATGAACATGCTCTCTGATGAGAGGAGACTTTGAAAATGTTCCTCTAATCAGGTTCGCCTAATGCTTTTCGAGTGGCGGTGTTAGGGAGATGGTACATGTGAAGTGATGTCGCTGCGATTTGGTGCGAGCGTTATTTGATTTTGTTTAAATAGAGCAGGTTAAGATTTTCGTTTTTACGAATGACGAAATTATCGTTGTTTACATTGCCTTTTCGCCATATGTTTTTCGGAAGTATACTGAAAGATATTTCTTTAGGACTAAGCATCAATCTTGTACATTTTGTTCCCTTAAAAAAATGCCCGTTTCGACATTTGAGAAAGAAGATTAGATTGTAACTTGGAACGAAGCTAGAAAAACACAATAAAATAATAATTTAAATACATAAAGTGTTTTAAAAAATACATCTTTTTGGCGCGTTAAATAATATGTTGGAATATATTGCGAGTATTCTTTTTGCGCTTAATTTGTAATAAGGTTCGCGATGACAAATTTCAAAACGAGCCTTTTATTTTTTTGACAACTTTAGTCTAGCCTAAATATTTTTAAACTATGGCCTACGTATATTTTTATAGCCAAACAGGACCACGACAGACACAGAATTTATTTAACTGATTGCTCCAATTAATCTGATTAATACTACACAGGTACTTCGATAAAAAAGAATCATTTAAACAAAACATTTTATTGTAAACCGCGTGTCGTGGCTGGCTGCCTGTTGAATTGAGTTATTAACTTGTTTCAATCCACTTTATCAGCCACAGCTCGTATTTACCCACCTCCTTTTGTTTTAACTGCACGAATAAATAAAATACTTTTTCGTTTATGCCAATCATCACCTTGATATATTGATTTTATTCATATAAAAACGTAGGCCATGATTGGAATTTTTGTAACAATAAAAATCGCTGCGTTTTTTTTGACAATCAACTTACCCCCTTATTACCATCCAAAAGTAAATGTCAAACCTTAAATTTATTTCAAGAAAGTATCTTTATTGTAATTTATTGTATGCGAAATAAGTTAGGACGAAAAAAGTCGTTGCGGCTGGTCGCAATTTGCAAACATTATGCGTCACCCCGCACCGATTTACGAGGCAACGCCATCTTTTTTGCTGTTGCTTTTTTCAACCCATTGTGTTACCTAATAAGCTGGATAAAGGGCGAAGGGATTAATAAGTCCCCATTTAGTGGGCACAAAGAGATCTTAAAAATATATTCTTTTGGCCTTGGATTTAACCTTTTAGACCTCTGGCCAACGCCTTCTTATCTTGAAAAAGAGTTCATTTGTATTCCTTTCTTGCCTTTGATGTATTGAGCCGGTAGGACTAGCTGCTGCTAGTAGTTTGTGTGGTTGTAGAAAATTATCCCTATGGAACATACTCTTAGTATAAAAAGTATTCTATGTGCTATTCTAGGACATGGTCTAGCCGTGTACTAAACAAATTTCTTAGAAATCTGTTGCGAAATGCGAGACGCTAAGGATCAGGCGTTAAAGCGACACTACGTCCACCTGTCTTTTGACTGAAATGATGATGATGATGACCTCAACCTGCTATTGGTGAATCGATGACCTGGAGCAGGTTTCGAGACGGGACGTCGAATCGACAGTGATCGATAAGTAGAATAGAATAGTTAAGTAATAGGAACCATGTACATTCTACCTTAATGATATCCACTTAAAGCAAAGACCAGAAACTCGCAATTTCCCCAACTTACTACTAAAAAAGAACTACTAGAAACCACTCACATTTCAGAAAATAAAGACAACATATGACCTCCGTCTCCCCATCCAATTCTTGTCCAAATTGCATGAAGGCTCATAAACTAAATGGACTAGCTCTTTAGGTCATACCTATTTTTATTACCTATAAACCTAAAGCGTTTGACATCATTTGACAAGACGGTTTTTGGGGCACTTTACTTAGGAAACACTATGTAAGTAGGCACTTATTTTCGCTGTAAAAGTGGTGTTTGGTCGTGTTAGAAACCAGTCATCGTTTTAGCTCGATAATTATCTACGTTCTAAGATTTAATTGTCCGGTAATATGAGTGTGGCTTTTTTAACGTATTGTATCGCGTTAAAGTAAGTGTCTATTTTTACTACCTTGTTAATGGAATATCGTTAGAATTTTACTGACTGAAACCACACTTGTTTTCCTTTCAGTTGCTCTTTGCATTTTAAGGCGACCCGCAGCTCTGGTATGTCTACTAAAATTATAGGAAATTTCTTCTTTTCTATAGCATTTTACTTTTGATTACTCTGAGTCATAATAATAATTCTTTTAGCCAAAAGACATACACTGCTGGTCACAGTCCTCCCTCAAGTGTCATTATAACGACCAGTTCTGTATAACGACCATTTTTATACTTTTCACATCCATAGGATTCCCGTAACCCTTTCTAGGGTATCTGTTTGCCTTCTGGGAGGCTTTCTAACGCTGCTGCGTCTTCCTGTCTTCTACGAGTAATGTGCCCGGCCTTTTGCCATTTAAATTTAGAGATTCTTCGGGCCTCGCCTAGAGAGGAGGCCTGAATCCCAGCAGTGGGAACATTATAAAGCCGATAATGCTAATGCTAATTCTTCGGGCTTTGTTCGTAACTTTAGTTCTCCTAATATCTCCTAATATTCTTGAATCGACCACTCAAGGAAACTCCACACAGAACCTTGCCCTTCAGAATTTACACCTCTGAGTGACGTCACCAAAATCAGCAGATTACGCCCACCATACATTATCCGCCAGGATTAGGCCACATAACCTTACTCAGCGTTATAACTACCGGGTTGTATCCGTTCCCCTTGGGTAAGCACACGACCCTGGGGTACAAAACATATATATTAGTATTTCAACACATACAAACATATACTAGTGATGTTTTCCGGCACTACCCGGTGGTTTAACAAGGCTTTACGCTTCAGTGGTCACAGACCTCTTTAGTATGACCTTTGAATGACCGTCATTATGGATAATACGTGTGTTTTCGTTTGTATGCAGTTTCTTCATACTTCTTTCGTTTGTATTTTGGAAGTACTTGGAATTTAAATGATAGTGTCCATTTCAAATTCTTATGGATTTTTTTTCTTTTTTATTTAAGAGATTTTTCCTACACATACCTATGAGACGATTAGCTTATGACCGTAACTTTGCTCAGATGGATCCGCTTTTCAACCCCACAAAAGTTGATTTTCAAAAAATCTGATTTACGCAGCAGCAGCATTTTACGTCTAGGATTTTTAGGCTAGGCATTGATAAAGAGTCAGAGAAACGAGGTATATGATATCTATTTATACTTTTATACCAGATTCCTTTTGATTTCGATGACTCATTAAAGCGTGTTAAAATTATCAATGGTCATAAGGAACCGGCCCATCAAAAGTAAGAAACAATTTTGAACTATAAAAATATCGATAAAGTATTGAAGCAAAGTCTATTAATTACTTACACAATTTATTCCAGCTAACAAGCAATAAAAATATTAAACAAAATCGTTCCAACAATAAAAATCATTAAAAAAAAATGGTTCCAACAATAAAAATCGTATTACAAAATTATTGGAACAAGAGCACCTCTAAATCTGTTCTTTGCCCTTCGATATTCAAAAGAATGCGTCGTAAACTCGAGTCGAATGGACCAAAATATACGTGTTGACCCATAAACGAAATAAAGGGATTCGTTCCCACGATTTTTAATTATTAAAAGAACGTTACACTATTCCACATTGTTAAGTGGGAGGAACTGGCCATAAATTCCGGTCGGGTAATTGTACCCCTCCTTATTTGTAACCATTATTCGATTTTCTAAATCGATGTATCGATTTTGTGATACGAATTGATGAGGCGTGGCGATTGATATCGAATAAAAGAATGAATTGGGAGAGCGTTCTTTATTTGAATTTCAAAATTTTAAACGACTGTCATGCATAGTTGACATTCTAGAGATGTGTTAAACCAATACTCGATACTCAATATTAGATATTATTAAATACTCATTTACCAAAAATACTAGTCAACAACTAAATATACCTATTTTAATACTCCGGTAACATTCAACGGAATTTAGATATCAAATGAGTAGAATACCTACAAACTGTCGTGTTCCTAGAACTAGTGCCTATTTGTGTTTGTTAGCAAATATTAACCTTGTTTATACAAACAAAATATTCATAGGTCGCACGAATATTCAGTAACTAAGTACTTTGAGGTACGTTGCGTTAAATAACACATGTTGTCGAAACAGTCTGTTAATACTTTCTTTTCTGAAACTTTGTTGAGTTGACAATGTGCCAACGTGACAGTTATAGTTCAACCTAATTCCCTCATTTAACTGTTAAAATACTGAAAGCAAATGTAATGGTTTTATGTCCAATTGGATTTTGTTGAGCAGTAGACGATCGATAGGACCATGAAATTGTATTTTTATTGGGAAAAATGGAAGGTCTATCACGGCTTTTTAACTTTTAATTATTTTTATTAGCTCAGTACCCAAAGGATAAAACAGGACCCTGTTACTATGACTCCACTGTCCGTCCATCTGTCAACAGGCTATATCTTATGAACCTGATAGTTAGACAGTTGAAATTTTCACAGATGATGACTGTGTTCCTCTTGCCAATATAGGTAACAACAAATAATAAAAACAGAATAAAATATTCAAGAGGTAACATACAACAAACGAAAAAGGTAAAAAAACAAAATTGGTTTCCTTGCAGTTTTCCGCTACGGATGGTACGGAACTCTTCATTTGCGAGTCTCGCACTTTGCCGGTCCTTTACTCCAACTTCTATTTAATTTATTACCCTTTCTGGTTTCCAATGTGATCAATGTTAAATTAAGCCCAATTATCTGTATTCCGGAACTCCTTTCAACAAACAAACTCAAAGCGATGTTTGATTAAACCACATTTATTCACAAATAACTGCATCATATTGATACCCAAACAAAACCGTCCCGAATAATAGGGATGCAAACAATACGTTACCAAACAATCGAAACCGAATAATAAATATCGAATCAAATATCTCGATCATCGAACAATACTCGGTACCGAACCCAGATGGTATTTCGGCGCATTTAGCGTTCCATAATGAAAAGACCCAATCAGGCGTGGGGAGTATGATCCTAGGTAATTGGGTACCAGTTTTGGTTTTCGTCAGAATCGAAACTATTGTTCCGTTTTCAAATTGACGATGATTGCTGAATGGAATCCGGCTTCTGTGAGTTATAGCGGACAGTAATTTTTAAGGTATCCGTATTTGGACAAAGGAAAAAGGTCAGTGGGACTATTCAAAATATTCCTTTGCTGTGAAAAGAATCTTAATAAAATTAGGTTGAAAGATTTTTTGTTCTTTATAAAACGTCTAGTCTGAAATTCAAATACCTCGTTCCCTATTCCTTGGATACAAGTTTCTTTGATGTCTGACCAAAGAAGATTGAAATAAAATAAGGTTTTTGCTTACATACATATTATTATAAAGGACCAATTAATAAAATTTGTAAAACAATTTTTTTTTATGTGAAAATTTTAAACACAAACTTTCTACTCCTTACGGCTTCTGAACCCGGGACCCTGGAACGAAGATAAAGAAGGAACAGAGGAGTGGGTTTGAGTCAGTAAAAGTTTGACACGCCCTCCCGCTCCACCTAGAAGCGGGAAGTAATTTCTCAAATTAAAAAAAAACTTTTCGATGTTATAGCGTTTTTATTTTTCCAATAAAAAATATGATTAAATCGATACATTACTACTTAAATAGTTTTACTACACTTGTGTGTCACATCACTACGCTTGGTTTTGACGTACAGTCGCGTCCAACGAGCGAACAAAAGTCCCTATTGTCCTGATAATAGCCCATCGATCTGTTAACTATGACCGACTTTGTGGATATTTACACCGACCGGCGCGGCGGCACAAAAGAAATACGTACAGAAGGCAATCTACATATAAAGCGCGCTTGAGCAACGCACACATAGACACCGCTTATAGACACGATGTCTCTGTTCATACGCGCTTGGACTGTGCTTGGACTGAGCAGCCCAGCCGGCGCGTCCCCTAGCGCGATCGCCGAGCGTAAGTTTATTTTTTCACGTGGAGAATCATCAGAATGGCCTCTCCCGTTCTTGCGTGGAGCGGGAGGGCGTGTCAGACTTTTACTGACAAAAGCCCACTCCTTTGTTCCAGGGTCCTGGGTTTAACTTTCAGAAGCCAACCCATGGCCCCAGAGGCTTCGATGGGCATTTAATAAGTACAAAACAAACTCAGAAGCCTCATCCGATTTTCCCTTTTCCTTCGTTGCCTTTATACTAGGGTCACGAGCTTGCCTTTACGGAATCCCCCCAATAGAAATTCGGAATGGCTCTAGAGGCTTCGACCATGCTGAGTCTCTACAGTTTGCTGACATCTCCTTGAGGCGCGCGTGGAACAGTAGGTACTCGCCGTTGACGACTTGGGCTCGGTCCGGGTTATTACCGGAACGAAAAGTAAAATACATAATTATATAAGTTTGACTTCTGTACTCTTTCTACTTTGTGGTGGCGGCAGTTCCAACTGACTGGAAACATTTTGATTTTATATTGAAAGTTATAAAGCGTGTCATATTTTGTTTTGTCATCGAATTTATTTGCTTTGTTTAGTGATTTATGTCATTATTATCTTTTGTGACGTTATTCAATTGATGTTTATAAACTTTGTCGTTTTTTCGGCTTCCGTTTTTTTTTTTTTTTTAAATAAAATACTATAGGTAATATTTTCTCTATTATGCACATTCGGAATACAAGTAAAAGATCTCTGTAGCTATTTAAACGATTTATACTTTAGACGCGAGAATACATACGGTGAACCGTGGGTTACTCGCAATCCGGCCATCTAGTAGGAAAAAGCCCAAGTCGACGGCAATTTGCGTTCCACGCGTATCTTAAACCAGATGACAGCAATATTGACGAGGCCAAATAATGCCGACGCATGCTGCGGATGGTTTGAAGGCTTTAGCGTAGGCCTCGCAAAAACGGGCAACTGAAAGGACACAGTGGGGTTTTAGTCAGTAAAAGTTTGACACACCCTCCAGCTCCAGCAACAGCGTGTAAAATTATGTGGTGAAACACCCAAAACAACCTATCTTCCAACAAAAAAAAAACCCTCAATCATATCATCTATCATCATTAAGATATATTGGCCTTCTAACCTTGTTCCTTTACTTCCTCAAAGGAAGAGGATAACTCTGAAAAAAAAATAAAGAAACCATCCTCATACAAACTCAACAACAGTTCTTTGATGTCACAACCCCTAAACTCAACCCCGAGTGGCCTGTAATGTTTATTCAAAAAGACATTTCAGCCAATTTACAAAAAACTTCCCTTTGAAAATATTCTGCGGAAGGGTGTACTGGCAAGCTAATATTATTGTTGGTTTTAACCCTAAACCGTGGTAGGGGAAGGATAAGATGGTTTATGCATGTATGTTTAACCTACTAATATTATAAACGGGAAAGTTTGTGTGTATGGATGTTTGTTACTTTTCCACGTAGAAACTACTGGATGGATTTCGATGAAACTAGGTATACACGTAGGTTGTGTCCTGAAATAGCATGTAGGATACTTTTTATCCTGGGAGTATGTTCCCTTGGGATAATTTTCTACTATCAAATGGGCGAAGCCGCTGGCAGCAACTAGTAATGTACACGTCGCGCGTCGCAGTCAATAATGTTAATTCGTCAAAACCGTATGTACATCGTGAATAAACCGACGTGTCCTAGAACATAATTAAAAGTATGCATAATAAAAAAACTTATTAAAATTGTATAATCATAGATTTTTATATTATCAATATGGTTAACTTAAATGATACAAATATTTCTGTGTTTCTAATTCCCAAGTTTCAATAGTACTCGTCAAAGTCCAAAGTGAACCGGCATTCGCGAAATATTTGCAAATGCGAATAGTACTGGGATCGACACATTGATGAAAATGATTAATATGGGAAGTGAAAACAATCCAGATGATCAAACCAAAATAATGCACATCAGATTTAGGGATTGCAATCCAGCAGCGTTTTCAATCCAGCTGGATTTTTGCTGGATTTACCTGAATCCAGCTGGATCCAGCGCGGATCCAGCAAAATGTGGAACGCAAATAAAAAGGCGACATTCATATTTTTTTTATTATTTTTTTGTATAATAACTTCTAACGATAATCTATGAAACCTTTCACTAATTTGCTTTCGTTTCTTAACCATTTGAGATCAAAAGAAACAACTTAAAATTAAATAACCTATACCCTTGTAGTGACATCGGACGTCACAGAATCTTGCATCACGCAAGCTAAGTTCTCAGCGCGATTTGAATAGATACAACAGCCCGAAATCATTTATCGGGCAGTTGCCATTACACAGTTGTCATCACATGTAACAATTACGGATGCAATTCGAAACTAAACAATAGAAATTGATGATTTGCGGATCCGCATCGCTGGATCCAGCACTATATGCTGTATCCAGCATATTTAAAAAGGCGCTGGATCCAGCTGGATTGCTGTATGCTGGATCCAGCAATTGCAATCCCTAATCAGATTACATAAAACTGGACATAGACTTATTTAACAGTTATTTGTGCAACAAGAGAGCAAAGTTGGTTTTTGCCGCGAGTGTTGATTTTGAATCCCGAGTAAGCGAAGGACTCTATATTTGAATCACGAGCGTAGCGAGTGATTCTAGGTTAGAATCCTGAGTGCAGCGAGGGATTCAAAGACACGAGATGCAAATAACTTTGGTCTCGTGTAGCACATACAACTTTTCACTTCAGCAGCGAGAACAAATAATGTAAAGGTAATAAAAAATACAACTTGGTAATATTTAAACCACATGTATATTTGTAAAAATTAAAAGTAAAATTATTGCAGTTTTGCAAATTAAAAGTAACAGTTTTATTTGGAACCGATATTGGTTTAGCCGATATTTAAAGCCCGCTATTTTTTAAAGATGCGTTCGAAAATTGCACTATTAAGTACTAAATTATTCTGTCACAATAAAGATTGTTAAAACTTTAAATAATTATGTAGATACATGATAAACTTCGTATTTTTTAATTCAACTTATGTTATTTGACACACTAAATGATTATTGATTATTGTTGTTTTATTGAACTAGTGACATTATTAGATATGATTATTTATGTTGTATTCTTTTTACTTTATTTAACTTGACATCTCTCAAATTTGACATGATATATTTATTATTTGTACTGTTGACTTTGAATTTCTAAAATGCATGTATTTAAAAAAACCTCTTATATTTTGTATGCCTATGGCGGAGCACAGCTCGGAGCTTATATTTTTTTTTTTTTTGTAATATCTACTGTATGTACCCTGTGTTCACGAAATAAATGAATTTGAATTTGAATTTGAATTTGAACATCTCTGTATTTGATCATAAAAAAAATATAATTCGATTATTAAGAGAAAAGTATAATAATTACATTTAAACCTTGATTTGAAATTTTATAGGTGACGTGTTTCCGAACGTTTTATTGTTGGTTTCTTTTTTGAGCCTATTATATATGGAATTTGAAAATCGAACTTTGAATCGACTTGTTTCTATCTCTCGCTCTTTTCGTATCGAAGTGAAAGTGACAGAACAAAGTGAAGTTCAAATCTTTCGAATGTTGTGAGTAGACCCAGCGCTACTTGGCATTTAAAAAAAAATAATTAAAAAGTTACTTTGTCTCACGCTCGCAGCAAAATCGAATTTTGCTCACTGTCTTTAAACTGCAAAACATACTTGTTTGAGGTGCTGAGGTGAAAAAGTATTAACCTTTATTGTCTTAGATCATAATATGTTACAAATTATACTAAACTAAAATAAAAAAGATCCTAAAGAACTAACTTTAAAAGTTTATCTGAAAACCTTACATCCAGTTCTCAACCTTGAAACAATCCCAGCACATAATTCAAGTTGATGAACAACATCCGCAGAGTTGCCACAAACAAAAAGCACCGTATTGTTTCTGGCAACACCGTAAAGTAATCAAAGAATGACTTTTACGGACGCCATTTTGACAAACTGGCGTTTGCTGTCAGACGTGAACCGCCGTAAATTATTTTTTTGAAAAAGTAATCAAAGAATAAATAATATTTATGTATGTGAAACGATTTGTGGTCTGTGTTTGTTTAGTTAAAGAGTTGCTTTATTTTCTTAGACGCTTTTCTGTGATTTTTAACTGGAACACGTATTTCCATGCTTCTTCATAAAAATGTTTAATCTGTGGAATAATTTACATGGAAAAAATATTTTCACTTTATCACGACGTGGCGTTCTACGTGTGGTTATAAAGCGAACAGTGTCTTTTAACATCATGACTACTGTTAGACATAGGCCTCCCTCAAGCTACAGCCGGTAGTCTAGTGGAGCCATAAAAAGGCTGCCTTCAAGTGTTTCAATTAGATAGGTACAGTTTTACCTAAAGTTAGAACTTTTCTGGTCACAAATGTTTATTTTCTACCAAATATTACTATAATATGCAAGTGAACATTAGTAAAAAAATATAACTGTCGATACTATATCATTACCACCGAAAAACGACCTCTGTTGGACATAGGCCTCCTCCAATTGTCGTCACAACAACCGGTCACATCCATCAAATACCTACCGACCGGAGGAGACCTAACACTGTGTGTATCTTCCGGTACGCAGTCGCCACTCCAAAACCTTTTGTCCCCATCGACCATCTGTTTTGTCTGAGTTATGTCCTTTGTCCTATATTTAGAACAAATTCTAGTGATTTTTTTGCTATATCCATTTCTCATGAAACACATAACAGTTTGTCAAAACAAAAGTCGTACAGTTGTAAATATGGGTTACAAAAACTGAGAAATAATGTAGCTTTTAAAATTGCATTATGGCTGAAAAAAATCACAATTACAATGGTACAATAATACACTCAAATCTCGATAGTCTTAGTCACTATCACATTATTTTCTTTGTTAAAATTCTTGGACGAAGCTCAAAACATCGATCTCATTTGGTGGACGCCATTTTAAAAATAATACTGGTATTACATGAAATGCTTTGAAAACTTTTTCTATAGAAAATGCTGATGAGGAAATACTGAAATGATCTTTGACACATTGTGAAAGAATGCTAATTGTAATCGTATAATCCTTTTATATCTTCAGTCTTAGATAAAGTATGGGTTTTGAGCCAAACTTTACAGATGAAATGAAAATTGGAGTTAGTGCTGTAGGACGTAGAAACACCATGTACCGCTATATAGGTTAGGTAGTAGGTATATTTTTATATTATTTATATAAAATGTATAGTATTATTATTTAGTTGTATAGTTTAGATATACTAAACTAAATTTTAATTGAAAACTTTTTATTAAATCTTTTTCTGAAATCTTCAAGTTAGTTCCCCTCCCGCCCTCGGTAGAGCGAAATCGAATGTCAAACTTTTACTGCGTAACACCCAACCGTGGTTCTTTAGTTACCTTTTGCGTTACATGGCCACGGTAACTCTTTTGAATAATTCCGCATAACATTTATTGCTACGCTTACGTTTACGCCTTTGGACATACTCGTACCTCATACATACAAACACAAAAATTCACAGTTCGTTCTATTTTCCTCTTGTTCTCAGAATTGGTACGTATAAATAATATTATACTCTTATATACATGCGTAACAGTTCTGAGAAAAATAGGACCAACCGTGAATTTTTGTGTTTATTTATCATTTACCTACATAATCCACCGTAATACCAATTAGCTTTGAGCTCTGTCCTACAAAAAGTACAGTCGCGACAAAAAGTGTGTGTCAAAGAAATTAAAATCACGGTACAGTCACGCTGCTAATTGGAGTCCCTTTCAATTTTACGCCTTCATCCGGGACATGTGATGCCATCGAGATCATAATATAACATAAATCAAAAGTTCAACTTTGTTAAAAATTTTATTATTAGAAAAAAAAACAGGCAGAGGAAAATTAATTAAATATTGCTACTGTGTCAAGCCTTAAATACAAATCAAATAGTATAGAAATCAGGAAACTATTTCTAGTATTCTATATACTTATAGACTATTAATGTTATAATTTTTAGAGTTCCATACTGTACCCCACGAGATCCTTTTACTGGACCTTAGCGGTCCGTTTATACATCTGTCACTCCATTCTTATATCTATAAACGGGTTGTATCTCATAAACCGTAAGAGATAAGTAGTTAATTTTTACAGAATGTGTATTCTTTTCCCGCTACAATAACAAATATTAAAATTAAAATAAAGTACAAATTGTAGAGGATCTCCATATAGGAAACGTTATTTTATCGGCATTAGCACAAAACCCTTACTTGTACGAATCCGACTCGCACTGGGTCAGGTTTTATCATATTTTTTTATGCTATCGTTTTTATATTCACCTTTAATCTCCTTGTGAATAAAATCATACCCTACTCTACTTAACTCTATAAACACTATACCTACTAAACTAAATTCAAACATTCATAAATCTTATCCCATCTTACGTAAACTAAAACTAAAAAAAATACGCACAAACCATTAAAACAGAATAGGTAAGTCAAACAGTCTATTTCAGCCCATCTCAAATGATGCGACTTAAACTTCTATCCATCTTTCACACTGACACGCGCGTATGTCGAGCGTTTTCTTTCAGTTTTCCACTCCAGTAAATGCACACGTAGACAGTCGCTATTCCTTTGATCTATACGAATAGACGTATCCGATATTATACTAAACAAATAAAATTTCTCGTTGGGTTTTTTGGGTGAAACTTTTTTTATTCACCGTGTTTTTGAGCGAAGGTGTTATTTGCGTAAACACTTTTGTTGGTGATGTTACTTTTATTTTGTAATTGATTTATGTTTTTTTGGTTGCTATGAGACATTGCTTGAATTTATCAAACGTTTGTCTGTCTTCATAAATTGTATTGTGTTTACTGCATATTTGGCGTAAGACCCATTCATCTTATGAAATAAGTTTTTACAGATCATAAAACATCCAAGTCATGTTCACGTCATTTTTTTTTGGAAAATCTTTTCCTTGCTCTCTTCTATACCTACTCTTGTATTGTGAATGAATTTACTAACATGTAAAAATAAAATACATCGAAAAATGACAGCAACTGTCAAACACATCGGTCTTAATCATTCCATCATTCGGTCAATACTTTCATTAACGGTTCTTTTACTATTTGTTTTAATTAAATGAAAATTAGTGCTTGACTTCGATGCCATTTGATGGTAATCAGTAATGCAATCGTTGATGATGAAGCGCCCTAGTTTATTACTTTCAGAGTCATTGGGAAAAGCATACCCTATTTTTTATGATTATTATTATATCTAGCCTATGCTGTCCATTCCTTCCATCGTTCCCGGCTTTGAACTACTTCTTGCCAATTCTCAAGGAAGACATCTAAGTCGTCCCGCCAACTCCTTCTTGGTCTGCCGCGACCCCGTCGCGCGATTTCAGGGCACCAACCTTGTGTTTACTGGCCCACCGCTCGATTTTTAGCTATTGCAATTGTGATAGATATCAAATTCCTTCGCCATATATCCGTGAGAAGTGAATGATTCAATAAATGCTTAAAAACAATACGAGGGGTGATCCAAAAGTAATGATAATCGGACATTTGTAGGGCACGTAAAAATATGAAAATTTTTTTTTTTGTTTCCTCATATATCCAGTACTTCATCATAAAAAAATCATAAAAATAGGCCAAGATTACAGGGAGTTACATTCATTTGAATACGAACAGTCGGAGAGTAAAAATCAAAATGGAGAAAAATTAAATCAGAGCTGTCATTAAGTACCTCTGTTTGAAAAAAAAATCTACCAAAGACATACAAAGTGACATAGCGGAAACATAAGGGGACTCTGTTCCTTCATATTCCACAGTTGCGCGCTAGTCAAAGGAGTCCAAGCTGGGTAGAACATCCACAGAAGATGAACATGGCGAGGGACGCCCACCAACGTCCCACACTGCAGAAAAAGTAAAAAAAGTCGAAGATATCGAATTTGCAGGTCAAAGATTGACCATAAAGCATGTAGCTGAGATCATTAGGATGTCATATGACAAGTAATCAAAGAATCATTGCGAACAAACTGCATATGAAAAAGGTCTCTGAAAGTTGGGGGCCGAGAATGTTAACCGACGAGCACAAATCAAAACGTGTCGACATTTCGAGGGCGAATCTCGAAAAGTTCCAGACGGATCAGGATTTTTTTTTGTCTCGTTTCGTGACTATGGATAAGACCTGGATCTACTATTTTGATCCAGAAATGAAACAAGAGTCTAAGACTTCGAAACGAGCCTCTTCCCGTCGCTGAAGAAATTCAATGAGTCAAGTTCGGCAGGAAAGGTTATGGCGTCCGTTTTATGGGATGCTGAAGGAATTATAATAGTGGAATACTTGGAAAAAGGAGCCACTATTATGGACTCTTACTACGCAGACCAAATAAGAAGATTGCGGCAGGTCATCCAAGAAAAAAAACGTCGCAAACTTCGAGTTAGAGTGTTGTTTCACCAAAACAACACACCGGCTCACAAGCCGCAGTTGCGATGGCTGCCATTCAAGAAACGAGATTCAAATTGCTTGAAAACCCACCCTATCCTCCAGACCTGGCACCCAGTGACTTATACCTCTTTTTTCGGCTCAAGAAACACCTCTGAGGCAAAAAAAATGTCAATAATAACGAGGTGGTGACTACTGTAGAGGCGTTTTTGGATGACTAAGCCAAAGATTTTTTTTCAAAGCGAATTGTGGATTTAAAAAAAAATGGACTAAATCTATTGACTTGCTAAGAGACTATATAGATAAATATAATTTGTTTATAGTTAAAATATCCTTATTTCATATTGATTATCATTACTTTTGGATCACCCCTAGTAAATGCTCACATCACACACTGATTCACATCTAATGTGCCTAGTTATGTGCTAAAGGAATTCGAGTAAAAACTAGCTCCTTTACCATATGTTCGTAACTTACAGATGTAAGAACCAGTTTACTGCTTATGGTCATGTAGGCAAACGGCTTGGCTTGTTACGTCTCTGTAAAGCATCAGGGGACAAAATGTCCCTTAACTCGATGCGCAACGCACACTCTACGTGAAGCTGCTACGTTGTCTTGGCCCTCAATATTTTATGTTGGAACATGTTGTTGAACAGTTTGACAGCATTATTCGTCATTTTGTGGGACAGTTTGTTCCCCTAATGTATCTGAGGCTTTTGACTGGACAGTTGGTCTAGTGCTTAGGACTGCTATGCCGGAGGTCGTGGTTTTGATTCTCCAAGACAAATGTTTGTGTGATGAGCACGATCATTTGTTCTGTATCTGGGTGTAATTTATCTATTACTTTATTTAGAAAGACATATAAGTATGTTTATCAGCTTTCTAGTACTCATACCACAAGCCCAGCTTGGTTTAGGACTAGATGTGAAAGTTGTGCAATAAAAAAAGTAACCAATTCCCTCTTTTGTCCACAGGTACAAGTGAAGTGTTACAACTACATGTTAAAAAGGTCCTCTCAACGATAACAGTGTTAGTGTTGATGTGGGGTGCCAGCAGCTGATCGCACTGGCGTGGTACGGGCCCGGGGGGGGCGCGATGCAGGCGGGAGGAGGGTGGTTCCTACCCTGGACGATGGGCCTGCAGAAGTTTGCAGTGGCCCTTCCCATGGGTGGGGTGGTACCGCTGGTACCGCCACTCCTGGCCGCATTGCCTCAAGCCCCTCCGCCTCTGAGGCTCATTGCGCCTCCTCAGTTGCAGCATCAGCAGCAACCTGGCAGAAAGGTATGGGTTTTTTGAAGAGTGTTGTAGAATTTGTAGATTTTAAGAAAGTTCATTCAGTTGAGATACGTTTTAGGTAGTTATTTACTCCTGCCAGGCCTTGTTTTTAGGTTTTTTTTTCGTTCAATGCCTTTCAATGTTTCCAAGCCACTCAATGCCTTCTCCCGTTCTAGGGTGGAGCGGGAGGAAGGATGTCAGACTTTTACTGATTAAAACCCACTCCTACGGTTGCCTTGCGTGTCGTGACTTCGGGTTTAACACAGGTGAATTTTAGTCAGTATAAAGTTTGACACTCCATCGCGCTTCATCCAGAGCAAGAGAGGTTTGTTATACAATTTTCCACCGCAAAAAAATGTATACCTACCTATATTAAAAAGGCAGCAACAACATTTTCTAACTAAAAGCTAGCCCTACTAATGGCGTAAACAATTTACATAATATTTTATTAAGCAAGTCGTTTAAAAAACATTAGCATTATTTTTGGCGAAACGACTTAGGACCACCAAAAACATCGTCTAGACTTATTTTCAAAATTGCTCTGCTTTTCTCTAATATTTTGTTTAGTTATTATTTATTTTATTATTAAACATAAAAAATACACTAAAAACAAATATGTACTTAAAATGAGCGGCCTTATCTTATTCCGTTAACTCACAGGCAAGCAGAAAAAGATATTATATTTTTTTTACGTAGATATGAAACGTTTCGCCTGGGCAGATTTCGATAAAATTTAGCACACGGGTAGACTATATGAACAAATAAATAAATATCTTGGAATAGAACAAAGAATATTCATTAACTCGTGAGTATGTTCCCTTAGCATAATTTTCTAGTTTTCGAAGTTACGGAGTGGTAACAGTGGAATTCCCTGGGTTCTTTCCCGATGATGATGGCTACAAACTAAGGATTTTTATTTTTAGGCAAACGTGATCCATCGTCTATCACATCACTCACTCACTCACTTACAATCCGTTGAGATAGTTGTGCGAACGCAAGCCTATCAATAATAAAAAATGATTGACATAAAAACATTGCATTCTAACTATTTAGTGGTAGTATATACTGGTAGTTTATAAGATAGTAGATATAATACTTTGTATCGACCATCTTATTTTCAATATCAAGTACACATTTCCTCAGCTTGAAGAACAGTCTCCTTCTGCCGATCAATTTGCTGCCGTAAATTCCCTCATTGGGGCTGATTGATTCGATCGGGTGACTTGCGATTTGTTGAAAACGTATTAGCAATCGAGTCTAAATGATTGCTGTCATTACTCAAGCGTTCAGTGTTATTTTCTTCAAGCTTTATTGGAGTTCTGAGAAGGATAGTAAAGTTTTGAACTTAGCTGTCTTGGTTAAAAGTAGGCTGTAACAGTATGAATTGAACTGGCCTTTCAACTGTCCTTGAACTCATTGGTAAATTTAAATCTTCGTACATACATTTCTCTTTGTTTTTTGACAAATCTTTTACCAATTCTAGCATTTTTTTTGTGGAATACATTACTCATAGAAGTAAGACGTGCTAAATTACAACTAACGTTAAAAAATGATTACTCCATTTTGCCCCACTAAACGGCACCACTGATTGGCGGGGCATAATGGAGTGCTTTAAAGTTCGCAGTAAAATCTGCCTCACTAGGTTCGGCACTTTGGAGTTTAGAAGTGGTATTGATGACATACAATCATTAATACTACATCTAAAGTCCGTAAATAAATACGTATTACAGTCACATATCCTATTTTAATGAACATAAAACCAAACAAAAACCTACAAAAGCCAAAAAACGAAAGAAAATTTCTATTTCGCGGACTACCTAAGCCAATCGATCCAATTCAAAAACAACTAAGACCAAAATAGAAAGACAATTTCGTCTCGTTTCTTGAATTCCTATATGTAGGGCTAATACTAAAATACGTCTCCTGACATGGGTCTGATATCCATTACTAAGGCAATTTATGTCTGGATCACCTGGACTGGAATATTGGACCTTCAGCGGACAATGGATATTTATATCGGTTTACATTTTGGAGTAGGTTGGAGATTTTTTCTTTGTTACTTTTTACCTGTATTGTACATAAATATTCTATGTGTTACATCACAGTAATATTATAATGGTGAAAATTTGTCGGAATAAATTTCGATGAAAGCTGGCATACCAGTAAACCATGTCCTGAAATAACTCATTGGATACCTTTTATTACGGTAGTATGTTCCTTTGGGATAATTTTCTGCTATCAAGCAGGCAAAGCCACTATATTATAAAATATTCGTCCATAACCTACTAACATATTATATCCATTACCTAAACACAAGCTTCTGGCAGCGGCTTTGTATGCACGAAATTCGATTATTACGGACACAAAGTCGAAATCGAAGCCAGATAATAACTGGCCTGTGTCCTTCCTTGGGATTCAATCTTAATCTGTGCCAAATTTCATCTACATCGGTTCCACAATATTTTCGTGAAAGTATAACAGACAGGTAGACAGGCAGACAGAGTTACTTTAACATTTACAGTTTGATGACCTATCGTTACTATTACGATAAAATCATCGCCAGTTTTAGTGGTCTTAAAGATTTCTATGTTTACAAATGGTCTTTTACGAACTGAAAGTGTATTACGATTGTCGTTTAGTCGCCATATCTTCGAACAGTATCGCTGGCTGTATTGTTACATATCGGCTATAATCTAGGACTAAACTATTTACGAGCCTTATAACACTTATCTGCACTACTTTCGCTTTTACAAGCTCTTGGAGAATGTACTGTAAGTTTATAAATAGTTCTTTATTTTTTTTGTGTTAAACTATTTAATGTTCTATTAACGTAAGTTCCTGAAACTCGTATATAAAATGCGTTTTGACGTTGAGGCTTTTTAGATAAAGGGTAATTTTTTAAGTACCCTACTAACAAATTCTTCATTTTAATGACTAATAATTAAACTATTAAAAATAGTCCTTGACCGCGATCTCATCAGATCTGATGGTAACATTAGCATTAGCGGCCTTATAATGTTACCACTGCTGGGACTCAGGCCTCCTCTCTAGGAGAGGGGATGATGCAATTGTTGATGGTGAGGCGCACTAGTTTATTAGAAGCCTATTCACCCTAGTCTTAAAAACAGGCAAATTGTTACAGTCCTTCGATGTATGCAGTATAAAGGACGAAGTGAAGCGCTTAGTCTGGACCGAGGTTTCAAGAACGTCAGGGTGGATACTCGCAAAACTTCTTACTTACTCTTACTTAAGTCATCTGAGCATGAGACAACTAGCATATTATCTTGGCCCTTTTCTAGGCAATTATTTCCTCTGTGTTGAATAATGCGTCATTCTTTTTTTTATATAACCGCCAAGTTATATATAGAGATAGGTAGGTGCCATAAACAACAATTTTTTTTGCTTGCGATCTTTGCACAGAAGGATTATTATTGATTTGTTATGCCTATGTAAGACAAATCGAGATTGTTAATACATAACAGTGACTAAAGATAATTTGAGGAAGTAACTTTAGTTTTATGGGTTTCTAGGAGGCACCATAAGGTGGACTGATGAACTGAAAAGGGTTCGGGGGAATCCGATGAATGCAAGATGTACAAGACCGGCCGTTGTGGGCTACGCTTGAGGGAGGCCTGCCTGTGTCCAACAGTGGTAGAGGATAATGACATCATTCATCATTCCTTCGTCATTTCTTCTCCTAAAAATGAGGCCTTAGTCCCAGCAGTGGGAACATTATAAGACTGTTTATGTTATGCTGTAACTTTTTTATCAATTTACCATCTGCTAAGCAAATATTTTTCTCACAATTCCTACATTACACGATTAACATAAAATAAAAATAAATTTTAATCACACATCGTCCAGAGTTCAGTGACAATGTTTACTAATGCAAAAATAGGCAGCTGCAAGACATTTATTCTTATTTCATGCAAACACATTTTCTATTCAGCCTTAAGTAAAACCAGGTGTACTAACTGTCAAAATGAAGTCTCCAGCCCGTCTTTTACGAGGAATGTATTATTTTATCTTAGTAAAGATCCTCTAAGATGTGCATAGACTAATGTCCTCCCATGCCACCATAACAGTCGTGTTGTCTCTTTTTATTTGTGTCCTGTCTCACTCTTTCAATGGTGTCAAGTTTGCTATTATTATCTGTGGGACTAGTTTAACTTGTACAGAAATTAGTTTGGTACATGTTAAAAGCGGTAGTGTTAAAAATAATGTATAATATAATAAAAAAGAAATAGTTAAGGACTAAATTTTTAATTAGATTTTGTAAGATTGAGACATTTGTACGCAAGGCAGTCCAGGGTTTAAAAACCATTTTCCGTTATCACTATATCTTGAACGCATCAATACGGTCGTAGTCCACCTTCTTCAAAGTCCATGTTTCAGCCCCATAGCTAAATATGGATAAGACTAGACATAACTATTATTACTAGTTGTAAATAAAACAGAACCTGCTTGCGGTGGTCTTCCCGTACAATTATAATTTATGTGTCTTCAAAGTTAGAGTGAACACGCTCTTAATTATCTAGTGCGTCTCACCATTAACGATTGCATCATTTAAGCAGTGAGCTATTAAACACTAGTTTATAACTATAAAAAACCGCTTTTTTATTATGCATACTTACTAAGTTTCATTGAAATTTACTAGTTTTTCCATGAAAGTGTGACAAACTTTCACGTTTATAATATTAGTAGTATTGTTTTTTTTTTATAGTTGTATTATTGTTAGGCTTGCGTTTGACTACCATCTCACCTGATGGTAAGCGATGATGGATGTGGCCTAGAAGTAACCTCTTCTTCTTTTTCTTTTTTTCGCTTCCTTTTACAACTTAGCCCCTACCCTAAGTAATTGGTTCTAGTCTAGCCTGTGTAAGGCATTTAATAGTCCGAGCATCGTGTCACCGGATTAACTGCGTTTGTTGTACATAGGCTACCTCTTAATACGGCCAAGACTGTATTGTGAAGCCTTTAATGGCGTTACAGTGTTGACAGAATAAATTCAGTTCGCTTATCGTTGGATGTTTGTGCGGACTTGGCAGTTTACCCCTGCTATCCGTAGTAATATAGTTTGTGTTTGTGTATCTATGGAAGAACTAGCTTCTGTTAGTGGCTTCGCCCGCGTGAAAGTGGTTTTCTTCATACAAACTTTGGACACCCGTTTAGACACCCTTAGAGGGTGAATTTTGGGAAATCCCTTATAAATGGTCGCCTAAGTCATAAGAACAAAAGTTGTGTAGATTTTCATACTCCTAGTTCCAGTAATTTGGTCTGGTGCGTCGATATGTCAGTCAGTCAGGTCATATGGGTTTAGGTTTTGATTATTTTAAGAGATGTTTGTCTGAGTGGGATCCATCTTACCCCGCATATCTCAGTTTTGGGGTAATATGATAACCCTTGTTAAGACAGTTACCAGAATTTCAAGTTTTTGAAAGCAGTCGAGACTCGTAATTTTCGAGGTACGGAAGTCCGACTCTTCCGTACTTCGAAAAGCACAAGTCTCATATGTATTGAATGTTTGCCCATCCACGGACCGACCTCGGCAAAAGTTGCTTAACCTTGAAAATCAACATCCTTGCGGCCATTATTACTTGTCTACGACCTTTTCCTACCCCTAGTTAGTATTTACAGGGCAATTTAAGGTACAGTTTTTTAACCATTGCCAAATGTAGGTCAAAATTGGGATTAAGTTCAATTAGGCAAAAGACACGACCGTTTACTCTCTAATCAAAAGTTTATATCGACTAACGGCGTCCCTAACCCTTCGGGAATAACCCTGAATTTTGCTACCCGTAATTTAAATGGGTTTCTCTACCAGACAGGCTTGAATTATTACCTCATTCTTACACTTAATTCTCGAAATATCTGCACAGTAAATCTGCCTTAGTCTCAGGTCGCGTTTTTTGTTCGACTGATACCTTCTTGATGATTCTGATCTCCTAGTACTTTGAGCCTTCTTACTAATATAATACAGGAATTTCAAAACCTTAATTTTACTCATTTCTTTCCCAGCGATATCATGCTACGTAGAAAACAAATACAATTACGAAACTTGTGATCCTAGAACGCAAAGGACAACTGAAGAGTCAGGTGTGGTTTTAGTTAGTAAAACTCTAACACCCAGCAAATCTACCCTCAAAAATAAATTCCTAGTTAAATAGTACATATCTTCTTAATTCTGGACTTTTTTTTAAATACATCAGGATTTTCCAATACAATCGTCTTTTTGTCTTACATTATTATACCTAAACTCCAAAAGGGCCAATCACAAAACATAATCCTGTCAAAATGTTTTACAACTTCATCGAAGGAACACAGTTCAATATTAAGAAGTCTCGCGCTAAAATTAAAATGTTAAATGATCTCAGTTGGCATCCACGATAATAAAACAGTGTTTACATCATAAATCATAGGGTAATTACCCCCATGGGACTGTACTACGGTCATTATTACCCCACTCACTTGCGAATTAATGGCTGACGCTTTCTTTGGGCGTGTTGCCTACCATTTTTAAATGGATAATGTAAGTAGAGCGATTGGGCTTAAATTGAGTTTTATGTGTAATTCTGAAGGCACAATTAAAGGTTTTTTTTGTGTTGCCTTGCACTACGAATTATGCCTGTATCGCAGGTGCGTCCACGAGCACATAAACTCACATACACACAACCCTGAGACCCAGAACAAGAATATTTAGGCCATGCAAATATTTGTTCCGAGCGAGAATCAAACCCACGATACACAATACTGCAGCCAATTGCTCAACCCTTGTCGCTAGCTGTCATATTATAAATAAGTAAAATCAGCTGGGATATTCAACATATCAAAACTTTTCTAAAAAAAATCTTTTATTTTCTTAGACATTACTGTTCCACTGTTATTATTTAATTTTTTGAATACGGTTAAAGAGTAATAAAAAATCTGAACGCTTAATTAAACTTCATTAATAAAAAAAGCAACCGCATCTTAAAATCTTAATTTTAAAATAAAATAAAATATATATAAAATATCTTATAAAATTTTACGCAGCATAAAAGTATGAAATTGCACGCCCCTAGACATAAAGCTAATAAAATAAAAAGAAACCGTAGTGTGTGTTAAAAATTCTTAACATTCCACCACGCTGGCTTCACGTCGTATTATAAACGATTTTTTTCATGAAACCACGCCTGTTACAATCTTTAAGATTAATCCATTTAATCTCAACACTGCTATACATCTATTACTTGAGTAATTTTGTTGCAATTACCGTCACTATTAACAGGGACGTTATAGAGCTCCATAACCGAAACTATCGGATATCCGAAATACGTCTGACATTGAATTAGAAACTATCGGATATCCGAAATATGACTGTCACAACGCTGCTAGCCTATCAGTTTTCTATCGTTTACATATCCGCTTTGAAATTGGACAATTTAATTCCGCCAAGTCCGTTCCATCATCGGATCACTAGAAGTACGGTTTGGTGCCACCAATACATAGTGGACATCCCACCCATACCTACAAAGCGTTTTGGGACTACATTTATTGTGCGTATAGTTGAGGAGTTAAATTCCCTGCGGTGTCTTTGTTTCCTGATAGCTACACCCTAGGGGTCTTTAAATCAAGGGCAAATAGATTACTTCTAGGCAAGTGTGCACTATCTTTGATCACATAATCGCTTACTATCACATCAGATTGTGGTTAAAACCGAGTCTATCCATAACTAAAAAAAAATTTAAAGCGATATAAAAGTGGCGAATAAAAGCGGATACTAAATGGCAGGTTACGACAAGTTTTTGTTTGTTCTTGCCGGCCAAATAAATGATAAGTAATCCAGACATTTGACAATTATAATTTATTACTTTACCAAAACTGTCTGAAACTATTAGATAATCCGCAATAACTTCATATCCGTTACCATATCCGAATCCGGTATAATGTTATTCCATCTAGATCCGAAGTTTCATGTTCATAACATCCCTGACTCTTAGTGATTAAAAAAAGTCGATGGCCTGTAAAATGAATAAGCAGAAAGTCGACTTGGAGTATAAGTCCACTTTTTTGCAGTATGTGTAACAGGTTCGGCCCTTTAATTCAAAATTAAAAATGTAGCTATTTAATCAAAGTCATCATCTGCCTAGCCTTTTCCCAACTAGGTATATTGGGGTCGGCTTTCAGTCAAGCCAGATTTAGCTGAATACCAGTATTTTACGAGGAGCGGCTGCCTACCAGACCTCCACAACCCATTAACTGGGGTAACACGGTACTTCATGGCAAGACTGGAGTCAGATATTTTACTGGCTTCTGACTATCCGTAACGACTGCCAAAGATCTCCAAATGACAGCCGGGACCAACGGCTTAACGTGCTTTCCGAGGCACGGAGGAAACTCGTTATTAACCCATCCACAGACCAACCTAGGCAAGCGTTGCTTAACCTTGAAGATCGACCTGTGCGGCTGTTATTATCTAGCCACGAGCTATTTAATCAAAGTATTTCTTTCAAATACATAATTTAGGCACTTTTGAATTGTGAAGAAAAATGGTACTAATTACACATCCAAAGCTTAGATTTCTATGTTATGTGTGTATCTTGGTGATAAACACATTTACAATACAGTAGTAATTCCTAGTGTGGAGTATTACTATTTTTATAGAAGTTTCGGCACCTTGATTTTCGGCGCCAAAATTTTCGGCACCCAAGCTATTCCCGTTTCAGTACCGATAGGTACTTTGGATGGTAGTAACCCATAAAAAATCCCAATCCAAAATACCTATTGGGTGCCGAAAATTTTGGTGCTAAAAATCTGGGTGCTGAAACGGGAACACTCCTTAATTACATCTTTCATGAATTTTTTGAGGATTTTTCAAATAATTTCAATGAAGGAATGAATTTTTAGATAAGCTTTTTTCTCATTTATTGTTTCATACATGTAGTGTTTACATATATCTAAATAATAGTTGCGGTAGTCTAAATCAAAATAAATAAATAAATTAGGTACAAAAATTGATGTTCCCATGTTTAGATCACTTATTTATTAACATACCAACGTAGACAAATGAAATATATCTTCCAGCAATTACAGTACATCTTCATTCCAGTTTTAATAAATAAATAATTAATTAACCAATGTGCCGTCATTGCAATTTGCGATTTCTTTAATTACAATCTCCTCACTAACACACATAGGCATGTCCCCCGAGTCCGTCTCTAAAAATAACTCTGTATTAATTAGGTCTCCAATGATCGTGAGATGAATTGTCCCGATATCGAGGCCTAATTACGAGAAATATACCTGTTTTAATGACAAAAAAGAAATCTTGCTCGCGAGCTAAAGATGGACCACACGAATACAATCCAGCGTCACAACAGAAGTGACTTTGCTAAAGTCTGTTTTTAACAAAAACTGACATTATGAGCGCTGTCACACTTTTCACAACACAAAAGCACTGGCATAATTAATATTTTAGGTTTGACATTTGCCTGTGTCAATTTAGTCTCAGGGATTAAAAAACATACTTTAGTTTAAATTCTTGTACATAGCAGATGTAATCCGCAATTTCCTGTTGAAGTGCACGTTTTTCCAACCGCGGTTTTGACCGCAGAGTGACTGATTTGCGAACATTGTTAGCGCGTGGATTAAATCCTTTTTCGCCGCTACACATAAACCAAGCTTCCACCAGATTGGCCTCTATTCGAACGCTAGATTGCAACCGTGTGGTCCATGCTTTAATAGGCTGATCTATATTTGCTCGTCCTTTGGTTTTACTCGAGTTTACGCTTGTTCGACAAAATCGTAATTAAAAGTCGTAGGTAAGCTATTTTTAAGTGGGTCCTTTTGCGTGAGGCCAAAAAGATAATGTGCTGAATTGGCTTTGACTAAGGCTCTTCTACACGATTCTAGTTGCGAATCAAGTTATCTGACAAGTAAGTTTGTTCCCTCTGACCATAAAAAGAACCAACTATTACTGTGGTTCCTAACTTTTCTTTTATTTTTCAAATGTTTTATTATACTCACCTGTTTTTTTTTACAAAAGTAATGGGCATTATATTTTAAAACGTAATGTTTCTGATAAAACTTAATTTCGTTTTATTTGTTAATAGTGTCGCACATGACCACTATCTCACCTGATGAAAAGTGACGATGTGGTCGACAATGGACTGTGGAGCACGCTTCCCTAGAAGTAACCTATTCACTCTTAACTTAAATATCCCCTGGCTGTAGCCACAAGAAACACGTCCAGGGGTAGCAGAGACCTCTACTCCTTAGAGGTACCTCCTTAGATGAACACGCAAGGAATGTGGCTCTAAAATTATTAGTAAAATGATCTGGGTTTACTGGTAGTTACAATAAAGGGATCTTAAAGTCAAGAGTGAAAAACTTCCTCCATCAGATAATCGTCAAGCGCGAACCTATCAATTACAAAAAAAAAAACAAAAACAGAATACCGCAAAATCAGGCTTAACGCATATCTGTGAAATAAATGTCGCGCATGCGCCTAGCCTTACAGCTTACTCACAGTAATTTATACAGCTTGATAGCAAAGTCGTTCAATTATGTAAATGAGAAAAATTGCGCACATTTATTGTATGATAACACACAGACGGACACATTATTTGTGATTTTTAAAACGATTGCAGGGGAACCAGTATATTTGCTCGTATATTTTTACTACGAAGGGAATTGTGGTTTGATTTGAAATATCTATAGGTAAGTCTGAAGATTTTATTTAGACTTTAATTTAAACTTGTGTTTTTTTAATATATTTCCCACAAACTTGGAATTACTCCTGTATCGTGGGCGCGTTCACAAACATCTAAACTGACATACAAGCTAGGTTTCTTTAAATCCAAAGTCAATAGGCATAGCATTAGCATTATCGGCCTTATAATGTTCCCATTGCTGGGACTCAGGCCTCCTCTCTAGGAGAGGGAATGGGCCATAACCAACCGCACAGGCCCAGTGCAAGCCAATAGGTTACTTCTAAGCAATTAGGCTCCATCGTCGGCCACATCCCGACGATGGAGCATCACACCATTGACACCATTCGCTCAACCATTGCACCATTACAATTATTTACATACTTATACAAAAATAATCTGTCGTAAATTATACGATAGTTACTTATTACCTACCTGAATAAGATATTAGACATTAGAATTATATTTTCTTCATGACATTTACTTTGAAAAATTTTACTTTATCGTTAAGTTATTTAGATTTTATTCATTTCAATTTGTTTTAAATAATGTACATAAATTAAAGCGTCAATTAAAGTTGAAACGTACCATCCTGGATCAAGCCTGATTCGTTGACGGCGCGTAGTGTTCTACGCGCGCCTAAGAGATATGTCAGCGAAACCCTAAGAGCTAAAGAGTAGGAACCCAGCTGGGCCAATAGCTATAGAGCTAGGGCCATGGGAAGACTTATGAAAAGGTAACCTGTGGTTGTAGAACGTAAAAGACAACTGAAGAAACATACATGGGTAAAGTTTCAATCAGTAAAAATCCTGCTCCACCATAGAGCGGTGATTTCCTATCTCATAAAAAAACTATCACCTTAATATCACCTTTCTTCGATACTCTGAACTAATTTATTTGGGTTGTCACAAGCTTGGCACAGATAAAGCCAACGGCTTCGCTTATAATCAACGCCATTTGCATGGCAACCAAACTACTTCATAATTTTTCTATCAAACAACGTAACAAGTTTGTGTCATTGGTTTTGTTGCCATAGTTACTGATACCATACATTTTACAAAAAGATACGAAGTTATTTTTAGTACCTGGTTATTTTTAGGTCTGGGTTAGACTAATCAAAAACCATAGATACCTACTTATATCATCAACATTTAAGCTAGACGGCCACTGTTGGACATAGGCCTGCCCAAGCGTCGCTACGACAGCTGACGTATGCAAAAAGTATTCATGGTTTTTAGGCCCATCACACAGTTTGGAGCAATAGTTGAGCAATTGGGTGCTGCTTTGCATGTCGCGGATTCGATCTCCGCACTAAAAAACATTTGTATGGCCTACAAATAATTGTGCTAGGTCTGGGTGACTTGTGAATGTCAAAAATGTGAGTTGTCAATGTTACAATTTTACATCTTTGTTAATGCAATCACGATATTAAAGTAATTTCTAATGTGGAGTAAGGTTTTAAAAATATATATCCGAACTAAAATTAAGTCCATTGGACAAACCGGCGAGTATCTATCCTTACGTTGTTCAAACCTCCACGCTACGGTCTGGACTAAGCGCTTCGCTTCGTCGTTTATACCGCATACATCGAAGGACAGGAATAATTTGCCTGCTGCGGTTGTCCTGTCACTATAATTTGGGAGTCTTCAAGGCTAGAGTAAATAGGCTCTTAATAAACTAGCGCGCCTCACCATCTACGATTGCATCACTGCTTACCATCAGGTGGGATCGCAGTCAATCCCTAGTAACATAAAAAAACCTATCGAACAAAACTTTCTTCATTCCACTTGATTAAGTCGCAATGACAACGGGAGAAGGCTCTCATTTAAAGTTAATAAATAACTACTGAGGCGAACGGAGGAAATTACTTAGAATGTAGTTAATATTTTATCTGCTACTACTTTTTGTAGGCACTGTAGGACCTTTTCCATTAGTAGTACCTCTTGAGACCGTTCAGAACTAGCACTTCATAAACAAAATAAAAAATATACCTATTTGCTATTTTAAAAGGAAAAATATATTTTCAAATGAAATTAGGACCGCTTTCTTCTTGCCTATGAAATTGCCGTTTTTTGAAACGGAATACTTTGAATTGTAATATCTTTGGATTGACTTAGAATTGTTAGTTTAAATAAACTTTATAGTAAAAGTACTCATTATTTATTTAAACTTCATGTACAGTAGTGGTACATAGGCGGACTTCATGCAACAAGGTATTTTCTATCAGTCAACTTTTGGGTTAAAAAAAACAAAATGTGGTAGTTATTTTTGATAATAATTATTAATTAGTTTTTTGGGTTTCGTATTTTCTTAAATATCGCTTTAATTACCACGGTCCCGTTTTGTTTACCCTTAGGACACGGAAAAAGAAATGCAATATAAAAGATATTAAGCCAACATAATTAACTCGAGACTCAGTGAAATGCAATTACGTAACCTATTATATTCATCAACAGTACCCATTAATAAATGCATATCCATATTTACATAATTTTCACATAAATAATGACAACTGACACCTTACATAGAATATAAAACGCGTTCACTATAATTTAAGCTGTCTGCTAAAAGCCGACTAGTCGAGTTACTAGCCCGATTACTGGTAAGCAAGCAATTATAGAGCTAAGAAACGCTAGAGCGGTCATAGCTACTGGCCATATATACGAATCAGTGTTATTACTACCGACCTAAACTCCGTATCACACAATGATGGCTGCTTATCAGTAACTGCAGAGCATCTCTGGAACTCTCTTGCCTCTTCTCTTCTCTTCGCGACAGCCCTTCTCTTGATGTATTTCAGATGAAGATTAAAAAGAACTTCCTTTCATAATTGGCATAATATTCTGTATGTAGACTTCTATTATAAATTGTATACCCTTCAATGTGATCTCTCTCTTTCATTTAAAAGTTTGCTGAAAAAAACTATGTTTGTAAAAAATTGATAATTTAAGCTCCCATAAGTACATGTAATGTCCAATCACACATGGAATACAGGTGGATTTTAGTCAGTTAAAGTCTGACTCTTCTTCAACCTCTACCTAAAACGAAAGAAGTAATTAGAAGATTTGCTACCCAAAACAGAAAACTAACTTATTTGAAGCTTACTCAAATACTAGTAAGTCTAGTAAAAAATAGTAATTTAAAAGGAGAAAGGCAAAAAACTTTTACTAATGGCGTCGCCAATACCTACCAGTTCTAAGATTCCGTGGTCTATGCAAGTAATTATAAGAGTATTCTAATTACGTCTAAACTCGTTCTAAGATGCTCAGAGTTTATACCTGGATGTGATAAAAATCGGAGACACGTAGAGTGTTAATATTCGTGTAAATTAAAATAGAGTCCTCAGGGTATCTTTAGATATTCATTTATTGCATGCAATGATTAACAAATGAATAAAATCAGCAGGCCTGTGGTAATGACCATACTGCACAAATAAAATATTATATTTATTTATCTAAGTCTATGTCTGCCGCTTGCTTTTATAACACAAAACTGAGGCCCTATCACAAACTCTTAACGATTTATTTGACGACCTAAACTGATATGTTAAAGCAAAGAAATAAAAGAAAGAAAAATATTTATTTCACACATACACATGGACACACACAATGCAGAATCAAAAAATAAAGTAATAATAAATAAAAGAAGGGAAGGTAAAGGGATGGAGCTATATAGGCTGTATTACTCTATCCCTCCTTCTTCGCTCGCACGCTTGACGTTTTTACTGGTCATGGTAAGGCCCCTGGTGTTCTGATATCGTACGATGAGGTCGCAGCAGACCAAGAAAGAGATGGCGGAATGACTTAGATGTCTTCCTTAGGAATAATTGACTAAAACCACTCATATGTTTCTTCTTTGCCTTGCCCATGGCCTCAGTAGGGTTTGGCCCTGCTGGACCTTTACAATTTTTCTGACATCTCTCTTCAAGGCGTGCCTGGAACACTAATCCTCACCGTCGACGACTCGCAAAACCAAAACCATAAAAACTTTAATCAAACTATTCCAGCAACTACAAGATTTTTAATAAGACGTATGCAGTAAGTAGTATTAAGACATAACGAGATTACAATACCGAGAAATTAAATACACGTCTTAAGCGTTTAATCTCTTGTCATTTTAAAAGCCTAGACGACATTACAAGTGCCCACTCAAATATTTATTTCCTTTTTATCCGAGATTACAAGGAATTTTAACCCTTCTCTTGTTTGACGTTAAAGTCCAAGTTTCTATGAAAGATGAAGGGGCAAAACTGGTCTTTTTTTCTAGACTTTTCTGGACTAACCGTGAAAGCTGATTATAGTATGGTAGACTCCATATATCGCATGTATTTCTATAGAGTAGTGCGTGTGGATTAGTAATTGCTTCATTGATTTTCTTATATTTTTTTGCAAAGATGACAGACTTGAACTAACTTGAAAACTGGTTGTCGGATCTGTTACAGTAGTTTTTTTTTTTGTAGACTGGTTTACAATTTTGTATGTACATGCGATGTACTTAGGTTTTTATGTTTGAGATGGGAAACTATCAAATAACCTCTCGTTAGATTCTAGCTCTGGGTGAAGTGAGAGAGTCTCAGCCTTAAACTCACTAAAACCCACCTGTGTTCCTTTAATTTTCGTTTGTGTTCCAGGATCACGGAGGCTCTCTCGAACATATAATATTAGTGTGGTTTACACTACACAAAGCCTAATTAGACTAAAACTAAAATGTAAAGTATCCAAATATATTTTGCTATTTAATTTAGATTACGAATAAATATAAAATATAGCTTTTAGTATTATACTATAAAATAAAATACATAATTTGAAAGCCTATTAATGTAAATATCTACTGACAATTATATTAATTTACATCCAAAATTAATCCAGAATACAATTTTAAAACAAAGTACGAGTACAACAAATAAACAATGAATTGTTTCACCAAATCGAAGTAGACAGCTATTTAAAATTCGAAACACATTCGATCACAACTCGCGAGCGAGCGACAGGTTAACAAGCGAGAATCGAGTGTTAAAACGATTGTAAATCGGTAATCGTTAATCGATTTATACACACATCCTAATTTGCGTGGAATCAGCCATGTTTAATTAGAATCGAAAATGCGATTCGTGGTTTACGAATGTTTGGCTTGTTTTAATTTGTTAGGCTTTTTTTATTCTTCTTTTTCTTATTTAGTGGTTGGTTTGGTGTAAAAAACGAGTTTACCTGATGAGTGGGAAAGGCTTGATTTATGTCGAAACTATCGCAAACAACACGAAATTGATCGTAAGTTATTTAAAGTTCTAAATCCTTTTTCTAGTCAAATTTATCATCATCATCATCATATCATTTTAGCCGAAAGGTATCCCCCTGCTTGACATAGGGTTCCCTCAAGTGTCGTGACCCTCACCAGGTCATCGATACTCCTTGTAAGAGGCCTTCTAACGCTGCGTCTTCCGGTACCTACGCGGTTGTCTCTCTAGAACTTTTCGGAACCGTTGACCATTATTTCGTTTTACGAGCGATGACTGTGCCCTGGATTCTTCAGGCTATGTCGGTAACCTTGGTTCTCTTAGGGATATCTTTATTCCCTGTAAGAAATACTTTGTATACTACCCCAACCAATTAAAGTTACAATTTAAACAATGTTAGTCACCAATGCATCATTTTAGTTAGTACACACACGTAAAACCATTGATTCCGTAGATCTTTGACTATCATTATAGTCAGACACCAGAAAGTCTGGCCAACAGTCTATCTAAGGAGCATCGTGTTGCCCAGTAACTGGGTTGTGGAGATCTGATAAACAATCGCTCCATGTCAAAACACGGATATTTAGCTGCATCTAGTCAGACTGGAAGCCGACTCTAAGCTAATTAAAAGAGGCTAGGGAGACGATGACTTGTAAAAGCTAGGGAGATGATTTGTCAGATAATTGCATGAACACAAAACACCGATAGATATTGGAAAATAATTTACTCAACTGTATTTACAAATGAACGGATAATAAAATAACGACGTCCAAACTTTTTGAATTCAACGGCTATTTATTGAAAACGGTTCAGCAAAGAGTTATTATTTATTATTATCACTTGGTCCGTAATTTTCGATATTCATAAATTTACCTTTTACTGAAATTGGGATTTGGAAATATAAAATATGGCTTCATAAATAACAGTTGTTTTGTGCCAATTGACCTAAATTATTAATGATGAATTGGGACGCGCAATATAGACGATAAATAAATAGGTGCCAAATACATTTATTTTACCGTTCATTATTTGTGCAATTTATTTCCAATTTGGCTTTGTAAATATCAAAGAAAAATTTATGCAGGTATTCAAAATACGTGTATTAAAAAAAAATTATTTTGCCACCGGATTGATTCGTGTGAATGTTGAAAATAATTAATCACATGACTAGCTTACTGCAAGCGAATGCGTCCGTATGAAAATAGGTTTCTCCATACATACTTTGCACCTCGTTTCCTCCCCTAATGGGTTAATTTTGAAAAAAATCCTCTCTTAGTGCTTACCTACGTCATTAAAGGAAACCTTTTAGATAATGTCACGATCATTGTCACAGTAGTTTTGAATGTGCGTTGATATGTCAGTTTCTCTAAAGTGTCCTGTGTCCTAATTTAGAATATGGTCTACTCATGTGATAAATTGTATCCACATCCGTTCAGGCATTTGAGGTTGAAGAAGAAATAAATATACCTACACAAAAATACACAATATAAATCCCTGGGAAGTAAAAAAGATGCCTTGAGATTTCTATCTAGATTTCCATGAAATTGATCGCAAATCACGTTTTGATAGAAAGCTAACAATTCTGCAGAGCACAAATCAAATCAAATCAAATCAAAATATTTATTTGCTAGAATATGGTACATAAGGTGTTACAATACATTTGTTTCAGCATATCCTGCCATAACATGGCGTGCAAATATATTCACAGTCAGAGTCTTTCATCTGTTCTGTGGTCAGTGTTGTCAATAACTATAACTTACACACATTTCTATTTCGAAATCAATTTCATTTTGCTGCCCATAACTACCCCATCATTTCCGTGTATTACATGCAACATAGGTTTTTCAATAAAACATTAGTATCCACATCCGTTCAGGCATTTGAGGTTGAAGAAGAAATAAATATACCTACACAAAAATACACAATATAAATCCCTGGGAAGTAAAAAAGATGCCTTGAGATTTCTATCTAGATTTCCATGAAATTGATCGCAAATCACGTTTTGATAGAAAGCTAACAATTCTGCAGAGCACAAATCAAATCAAATCAAATCAAAATATTTATTTGCTAGAATATGGTACATAAGGTGTTACAATACATTTGTTTCAGCATATCCTGCCATAACATGGCGTGCAAATATATTCACAGTCAGAGTCTTTCATCTGTTCTGTGGTCAGTGTTGTCAATAACTATAACTTACACACATTTCTATTTCGAAATCAATTTCATTTTGCTGCCCATAACTACCCCATCATTTCCGTGTATTACATGCAACATAGGTTTTTCAATAAAACATTAGTAATCTGTCATTATATCTCATTGAAGTGGGCCTAACCCATCCTGCACGGTTCACCAACTTAACTTTACATAACAAAAACTAATTTTATTTGTGGCCACGCCTTTATTGTTATTGCGTTAAATGTCAATTTTGAATGGTGTTTTTTTGGTTGTATGCAAGTTTTATCGTGGTCGATCGATACAAATCGCGCGAAGCATTCATGGGAGTCGTGTGCTTGGAAACCAATTTCCTGTTCTCTTTCATATTGAAATGTAAGTGCCCTTCAATACGTGTGCTAGACGTGGGATTTATGGGCCCCAGTGTGGGTTTTTTGGTCCCTAGTGTGGGTTTTTGTGTGCAAGTTTTTTGGGGTCGCATTCGCAGGGTTGACTGGCGGGTTAGTTTTGAATATGACGCATTGAACTGCGTTACGTCGTGCGTTTATACAGTTGTGTGTAAATACAGTTTTTTGTATTTTGATTTTGAGTTAGTGTGTGTCGGTAAATTAGCGAGAATGCCTGAGGCGGTTTTGGTGGTAATTTCTTTGTTTTTTCTTTTGCTAAATGTATGTTAAAAGTGTTATGTACTAATATTTATTTAACTTATATAGAATACAATAATAATATTGTAACGTTATTCATAGTTTCAAGCCAAATAACTACTTATAATTTTAGGTAAGTAGGTTTTTTATTTTCTCCCGTTTTGGTGTAAAGCGGAGGGCGTGTTACACTTTGACTCACTAAAACCACACCTGTCACCTTCAATTGCCCTATTTGTTCTAAGACCAAGATCACTCTTTCCAACAACCCCACGACCCTACCAGACATCGGTTCTACTGGGCCCCTTCAGTTTTACTGTATTTTTACGTTTTACTTTATTATTCTCTTTTTAGGGAGCGCGTGAAACACAACGACCTTTCAACTTAGACTTACTCTTTACCTGATAGCGAGCTACCTATTGCTCCCCGTCCTACGGTAATTCGAAATTACCTCCAACTCCCGTTATTTTAGTCACCTAAGAAGTTGACAAATGTTCCAATAGATAACCTAATTCCTTTAGGTACAATTAGCCTCACAATTTACTAAGGATTCCCCTTTGTAACGTCGTGGTCGTAGGCGAGGACTATTCCCGTTTTGGCACCTAGAGTTTCGGCACCAGAATTTTCGGCGTCAAGCTATAATTCCCGTTTCGGCACCAATAGATATTTTGGATTAGGATTTTGTGTAGGTTACTACCATCTAGCTTGGGAGGAGCTCGTGACTAGATAATAACAGCCGCACGGGTCGATCTTCAAGGTTAAGCAACGCTTGCCAAGGTTGGTCTGTGCATGGGTGACCATCTTAACATAACGAGTTTCCTCCGTACCTCGGAAAGCACGTGAAGCCGTGGGTCCCGACTGTCATTTGTAGATCTTTAGCAGTAGTTACGGATAGTCCGAAGCCAGTAAATCTGACTCCAGCTTTGCCATGAAGTAGTAAGTAGTATATTATTATAGTTAAGTTACGTTACCCCAGTTAATGGGTTGTGGAGGTCTAGTAGGCAGCCGCTCCTTGTAAAATACTGGTATTCAGCTAAATCCGGTTTGACTGGAAAACGACCCTAATATAGTTGGGAAAAGGCTAGGCAGATAATGAGAAACTACCATCAAACTTGGGTGCCGAAAATCTGGGTGTCGAAACGGGAATTCACCGTAGGCGATCGTAGATAGTGGTTTAGCGATGTTATCTCCAAAAGTAATATGTGTGTACGTTTTGTTCCCAATAAATGTGTTCTTTATTTCTTTCTTTTGTTGATCTATTTCCTTTTGTATGGTCCTCTCATTGTTGTTATTACTGAAAGAAGAATTATAGTGATTAATTTTGGACACTTCATACAGCTAATATGGGACTTTATCATTCACTGGTAATAAATATAGGCACACCAGAATACTTCAGCCTATTGTATTGTGATTGCGGAAATATAATGAAAGACTTACGAGTATGTGTGACTATAAGGACCTGTTCACCACCTATGATTAAGTTTCGAGTATCTTACTTGACAGATAATTTCATACGAATTTTGTCACATTTTTGAATTTATTCAGTGAGTAGTGCCCACTCGGACATTGTGAAACAGGCCCTAATTATTATGTATTACATTGTTAGAACCACGTTAAGATATTTATAAAAAATTATTTCCGCCTAGCGGCTTGACAGCCATCCTGACTTGTCTGACATTACAAAACAAGCTCCTTTTCTTCCTATCACATCTTCCTGCTGTAGCCTCATTTTATTTGGGGTCGGCGCAACACGTTTTTTTTTCTTTCATTCTGTCCTATCACTCGTCACGCTATTACTAACTCCCCTTTCTTCCATATCACTCCATGCCACACAATCCATCCATCTTTTTCCCTCCCTCTCCCTATCCCTCCATTGACATGTAAAATTATAACTCCCTATCACATACCTGCGAAACGAGACATAATACTAAAACAATAACAGCGCGGTCTCATGCGACCGGTCGGGGATTCATGAAGTAACTCGTGAGTATGTTCCTTCGGGAAAATTTCTACTTCCACACAAGCAAAGTCACTAACAGAAGCTAGTGTTAAAACAATGACCAAGTAATTCACTAACTTCATTTAACACCAAAACACCTGTGGCAAAACTCGAGCTATTTAAAAACAAACAACATAAAAAACGAACTGCCAACAGAATCACTTTGGCCAAGATCTTACGCCCGGAGCAATTTGCAAAATGTATTCAATATAGCCCCATGCACGGGAGATGGGCAATTTGTTCCTTTGATCATTCAATCCATCTCGGCCGGAGATTCCCCTTTGTTAAGATTATCAATCGAGTGCTGATCTTACCGTGGTCAGTTTTGATTAGATGTGAATAGATAAAGTAGAAGCTTGGATGTCTATTTTTAGATAGAATATTGTGTAAATAGAGATTTGTGTGTGAGAGCAGTGGTGGTCCAGTAATTGCCTTAACGTACAAGTTGTAGGTCGTGGGTTCCAAGCCAGCCACTGTTCTCAAAACGGTAAAGGAAAACATCGTGAGCAAACCTATTCTAGACCTAAAAATTCGAATATAAGACATTTACTAATTGGCCCCACGTGGTGGATTACAGCCTATTTCCTCTCCTAGAGTGAGGTCTGGGCCCCAGCAGTAGGAACATTACAAGGTCGACTCATCTCACATCCATTAGATTCTCGCGACCTCAGTACACCTTGTAGGAGGCCTTCCAAACGCTACGTCTTCCGGTGCACGGTTTCTATTCTTGAGAATCGAAGGTGTTTTTTGCTTTTTGTTAGTTATATGAATTTACTAATGACTTTTCTAATGTATTTTCTAGTAGTTGTTAGTATGTTAAAAATAAAGTATCAAAGTTGTGGCATTTTCACAAAAGTACTTATCTTTATCTGCAACTGCAAATCTTCAAGGCCACACGTGTATTATGTAATAGTTTGGAAGAAAACGACAAACTTAGAAACCGCATACCCACATACTTCATAAACTAGAACTATAAATAATCAAGAATGTAACAATAACTTTCATAACTGCACGTAAAATACGAAACTTTAAAACAAACACATAAAATTCTAACATTTATGGGTAACGAAACGCACTTACTCGTACCAATAGAAACGAAATACATAGGTACCACAATGTTTTGCAAATTCACAAAAAATATCATCATCTACCTAGCCTTTTCCCAACTATATTGGGGTCGGCTTCCAGTCAAGCCGGATTTAGCTGAATACCAGTATTTTACGGGGAGCAGCTGCCTACCAGACCTCCACAACCCATTGATTGGGGTAACACGGTACTTCATGGCAAGATTGGCGTCAGATTTACTGGCTTCTGACTATTCGTAACAACTGCCAAAGATCTACAACTGACAGCCGAGACCTACGGCTTAACGTGCTTTCCGAGGCACGGAGAATTTCACGAAATTTACAAAAAATATATACATAAACAATTTCTCCTTTGATATTTAGAAAAAAACTGCTACGAAACGCTGAATCTTGACAAAGACGCTTTCTGCGATAAGGGTCAACCGATATGCCCTTTCATAGTTCTTTTTTGTTTCAACTTCAACTAACTAAACGCAAGACCGCCATGTTTTTGCGACAAGATGGCCGCTGCGAAGTTTTGGCGGGAATTTGGTCAGAAGTTTTGTTTGTCTCCCAATTAGTTTGGCTGCTTTTTGTGTCTTTGACTCTTTGTTTTCAGGAATTTTGTTGTATTACGAGTATTTACATTATGTCCAAGTAGTATAAACTAAAGGAATTATTCACTTTCTGTGGGATCAAAATGTGATTTTGTTAAATAGAAGTTTTTGTAATGCTTTTGAAATTAACTCAGTACTTGCATGCGTTTATTTTTGTAAAACATTTTGTACTAAACAACAAGTAATCCTAAAATACAATATTTTTCTGAAAACCGCATCAAAATTATGTGAGGAAGAGGGAGAGTGTGGTGCGAACATCTTGCTATCTCTTTTGTACGCGCGTAACCTAATGGCAGTAACGTCATATTTCATAAGTGCTTCCTTATTCTATTACTTGTCAATTTTCCCTTCCACCAGATTTCAAAGGTTTTCAACTAAATTTTGACCAGGTGAGATAATGGTCAAGTGTGAGCTTATCAATAATTTAAAAATTCTTTGTTTGTGAAAACAATTTGGGATAAAGTTATTTTTTGATGCGAATAATAAAAAAAACAAGTCAAGTTCCCAATTCCCAATTGTTATTTTTCGTTTTAGTTTATTGTTCCCTTAATAAATTATGTAGGTATGTTTTGATTAAAAATACATCAATCAGTCAAGCTTCTAGTATTTACGCGATCTTGATAATTACTACTAAGTTGAATTTTATTTATTTACAAATAAAATGTAGGAGCACAACCAACGGAATCTCCCGGTGTTTTGTAAGCGTCTAAATGGCCACTTCAAACTTTTCGCACACACACACATACACAGTTTAGAACAGGAGAACCGTTTGTTTCAAAATTAAACTAATTTTCCTTATTTATTAGAATCTATACAATATTGGTAATTCTATTGAAAGAGTTTTAATGCTATTGCGTGAAGTTTTAATTGATTTCGGTGTAGTTAAATTATGTACGGCTAAGGACGAACTTCAACATCGTCAATGAGGGTGTTCAGGAAAATTCACACCTCTAGTTGGCGCCACATAGCCGTCAGGTTTAGTCCTTTGAAAACGTATACATGACATTGACGTCTAACGTTTGACGTTGACGTTGATGTCTAACTAATGTCCTTAGTTCATGAATCCCCGACCGGTCCTATGAGACCGCGCTGTTATTGTTTTACTATTGTGTCTCGTTTTGCGGGTATGTGATAGGTTAACATAATTTGACATACACATTTTGACAGCCTGGCCCTGATGCCTCAGTGCTGCCACCTGGTGAACGTCATTTTAGAACATCCTCATTAAAATGAATTCAAGAGTAGTCAGTCATTTTTATTGTGGAACATTGGCTACAACTACTCGAATTTAGTTACATAGTGAAAATCGCCATTTAAATAATAATCGATTTATTGCAAATGCCGTAAAAAAGTAACAATATGAACCAAAAAAAAATCAAATAATTATTGTATTTGATGGTTTATATAATATTTTATCAAGAACAAAGAGTTTACAATCTCGCTAGATTTATTATAAACTTCCGTGGTTCTCAATAACATGACGGTGACATATCGTATGTATATCTATTCTTCGATATACTAATTATGTTTTAAAAACATTATCTTGACGGTAACGGCTATTTATAAAATAGCTTTACTCAAAGGTATCAATTCTCCATTACGATATTAAATCTTATAGTTACTGTTTACATTTTCGTGATGACCCAGTGGTTAAGGCCCGCTAATTTTTCATTTCTTATCTACTTTTCTAATTTTATCTAGGACATTACTGACAGCCCTTGCCTCGGACAGCACGTAAAGTCGTTGGTCCCAGTTGTCATTAATGTAGATCTTTGACAGTCGTTATAAGTCAGATGCTAGAAAGTCTGACCCTCAGTCTATCTAAGGAGGAGGCGTGTTGCCCAGTAACTCGGTTGTGGAGGTCTGATAGATAGTGGTTCCATGTAAAACACAGGCATTCCGTTAAATTAAAAGCCAAGCCCAAGCTAGTTAGGAAAAGGCCAGGGAGAAGATGAATTAATCAGTCATTGTTTAAATTAAACTAAGAGATCTAGTAGATACACCCGCAATTTTAAGACGAATATACGATGAGTAAAACGATAAAAATGATACTATATTTAGCGGTTCCTGTTACAAAAGGCTGTAGAAAAAGTAAAAGAAGAAGAAGAAGACAATTATTACGGATCAGGAAGATTATAAAGGGGACTTCTTATGAGTACAATGTTAGCAATTGGAACCTGGTTGTCATCTTTTTTCGACTTGAGTTCGACGCAATACATTTCGTTCTTCCATCCCGTTCTGTCCTCGCAATCACTGACTCCGTTTTCATTCATGTATTTAGAAATTCCTAATACAATTTCTGTCTCTTTTCTTTGACATCCCTCTTTCCGTTCATCCAAGAATGAATCGAAAAATTTACACAATAAAACCAAAAACAAAAGAAAATCGAGGACGCTCTACACCCTTCTTTGTTCTGTCATTCGTACGCCAGTCATAATTCGATTAATTTGTCCGCGTCTGCAATTAGTCGAATCTCGTTCGTCGAATCGATTTTTTACCGAGTCGTCTCGATTGCGCTGGCTCGCAAATCGATACGTGATTGCATTTGAAGTTGCGTTTGAGGTGCAATGAAATGAACCGACTCGTTAAAGGCTTGCGATCCATTGAAAGATATGCTTCTATTAGATATTATGTTTGCAGCGGAAAGGGCTATTTTCGAAGTTTCCTTGCCTGGTCGCATCAGGAATGAAGATACCCGCAGGAGAACCAAGGTTGCCTAAATAGCTCGAAAAATCACCAACCTTAACTTTAGTGGCAGTGGGCAGGGTACATTTTTTGCACAGATAGTCGAAGACTACGAGTATCTCGACCCATCACCGTCAGTGCGAGTCCGACTCGCTCTTGGCTAGTTTTTTTTACTGTGTATGTTGTGTCAGCTGTAACGAATAGAAAATGTCATGTGACAAAGTTAATCTTTAAAATAATAATATTTATCTACGTAGTTCACACGACATTTCAGTATGACACAGAGGTATTTAAATAATATGCTATTATATCACAAATGTTATTTTAACTTCTATTACGACAGAAATATCCCATTCCAAAACAATTACTATTAAACGCATGGTTCATTATTTAATAACACCATCCGTATCGACGAAGATAATCATTTTCATATTGCATAAACATGACCTTGTACTCCAAAGAAGTTTAAACTTTATCTCATGGCTGTAGAGTTCATAATTGCTTGTAAGTCGCTCATGGGACTACGGTAGTTACCGACTACCGCCAAATAAATTAAACCATAATGTAAGGAGAAAAGTTTTGGTAAGTTTAGCCTGAAAACTGAAGTAAACAGCCGTGGAACGCGTCAGGGGTCATTAGGAGCAAGTGGAGTAGAACTGCCAAAAAGATTGCACGTATCTCGTGAAATATCTGCCTTTGAACGAATTTTGTTGGGAAAGTGGGTAGTACGATCATAAGCTTGGTTTGTGGGTAGGTCAATAGAGTAATCAGCTGAGATGGCCGTAAGTTTTTTATTAGATTAGGACGTGAAAAATCTCGTGTAAAGGTTGGTTTTTTTCTGGTGTGGACAGTTCGTAGATTATGTACAACTATCTAACGGATATAAAAAAAAAGTTCCTTCGTGTGCGATTTCAACTCGGACTTGACCAACTTTTTTGTTTTGTTAATAAAATTCACTTAGACCGTATCTTTTACCATGTGTCTAAAAAATAAGTTGCCCTAGACTAGAAATTACTCCTGTATCCTCTCTCACACAAACAGGTAAACTCACATGCACAAGACACCCAGACACGGACCAGCTACTTATAGGCCCTATAAATATTTGTTCCGTGTGTGAATCGAATCCATAACACGTAGTGCAAAAGTCTATCACACAACTACTGCGCCAACAGTGTGAATGCTTTGATGCATTAACGTTTGAATCCCCGACCGGTCCTATGAGACCGCGCTGTTATTGTTTTACTATTGTGTCTCGTTTCGCGGGTATCTGAGTAATTTAAGTCCGCATATGTAACACCACTGCACATGAAGTTTATTTATGAATCCCCGACCGGTCGCATGAGACCGGACTAGGCTGTTATTGTTTTACTATTGTGTCTCGTTTCGCCGTTATGTGATAGGTTAAATAAACAGCTTAGTGCCATCAATAGTGACGGGAAAGACAGAACCCTAACCTAATATTCGTCATCAAAAATTCGCCGACTCGCCTATCAGACTAAGGGCCACAGCGACAGTCACAATTTCGCAGAAGCACAGCCCATAACCATCTTATTTTAATTCCTGCGCCGTCGTCACAGTTTAGCATTGTTGACTTTTTTCGGTTTCCAAAGTCGTTAGGAGCCGAAAATTCGTCTTTTACGTTTTTTGTGGCCGTGCTCCGACGTCGTCGACTTTCGTATCGAATGTCCGCGTGGCGTTTCTCTTTTGGACTTTTTATTCGGTTCTCCCTTTGTTAGAAGCTTTTTGGTTGATTTTTGCAGCGTATCGCTGTGAATGTGAGCAATGTTGAGTACTTAAAAAAATGAAACAAGATTTTAGGGGCTTGTATGATAAGAGTATTTTGTTGAAACTGTGTAGTCTATGTAAGGATATAGAGTAAACCTTTAAAAGGCACGCGGCGTTTGCTCCATTGTCGGCCACATCATCGCTTACCACCAGGTGAGATAGTGGTCAAATGCGAACCTATGCATAAAAAATGTCCATGAATTCCCGACCGGTCTCATGCGACCCCGCTGTTATTGTCTTACTGTTGAGTCTCGTTTCGCGGGTATGTGATAGGCTAATATGCTATAGCTGCGTCAAAACGTATTCTCTAAAGCCATTACACTTAAAAGTAAAGACGTCATTGCTTTTGTACCTTCCCATACAAGGTTATAACAATTCCATGGGTGCAAAGTGAAAAAGGATGTTGGTAGTAAGTTAGGTACTCAAAAAAAATATCATATTTCATAATACTTTTGCCTTATTTTATGCACTTCTAACGTTTGTGACAGAAAATTTGCCATGTTATTGAATATGATATGTTTTACAATTTACTGAATTAGCCGAAAAACGCAAAATTGCAGATAACTTTGTTCAGTTTACACCCATCAAATAAAGTTGGAGCACTAGACGTCGGTCAAGGGTTCATTATTTATTAGATATAGTATTGTATAATGAATGTTTAGTTTATATGTTGTACGTTTGTGTAAAGCAAAAATATACATTATTCTTTTTAGGTTTACTTTCTACTTAAAGCCTTCTTCATATATATCTGATATATGAACCTTACCAATAAAAATCTCCCCATTCATCATATCTCCAATAGCAATGTTTCCCATCTCTATTGCTCACACAACAAAACGAAAAAAATAAATAAAACATATTGACTAAAACAGTTACAAGAATACAAAAACCAATTGGAACTGAGGCCAGACACATAAAATATCGGTTTTTCTGTACCGCATACGTCATAACCCTCTTCTTGCGAAACGTAAAACTGATTTCTTGGTTTATTATTTAAATGGTCGTGTTTTGTCAGTTGTGTCGAACCATTGTAACTCACTAGGTTTACGTTTTGACTGTCATCATTCGTCATCATTTCAACCGAATGAACGACTTACGAAAGCTCGTAGAACAGATGGTCGATGGGGACGGAAGGTTGTGGAGTGGCGGCCACGTACCGGAAGACGTACCGTTAGAAGGCCTGCCACAAGGTGGACCGACGACCTGGCGAGGATTGCGGGAATCCGATGGAAGCGAGACGCACAGGATCGGTCGTTATGACGGCGCTTGGGGGAGGCCTATGTCTAGCAGTGGACGTCTTTCGGCTGAAATGATGATGATGATGATGAACGATTTACAATGCTGAGCATTAGCCTCTTTCAGAGACTTTACTACGCGCTTTTTACGCGATCCATTTCACGACCTAAACTGAACTTTTAAAGTGAATGTTGGGTGTTTAGCTCCATCCTTCTTTTTCACTCGCACGACTGACATTTAATATGTCATGGTATATATATAATATGCCCCAGGTATCACTACAACGACCGGCCCTATGTGTCTTGCATTCATCGGTTTCCCGCGACCCTCACTAGGTCATTTTCGTCAGGCGTGACCTACAACTCGTAGGGCTGTTATTTTTTATTATTTTTTACTAGTGCTTGACTGCGATCCCACCTGATGGTAGGCAATGATGCAAATGTTGATGGTGAGGCGCACTAGTTTATTAAGAGCCTATTCACTCTAGCCTTGAACACATTATTGTCATTTAAATCAACAAGGAGTATCAGATCCCTGTGATACCAAATTCTAAAAGAAGATATTCTCATAGTAGAGGCCCTGGCTAAAATCCCCATTGTCCACCAGTGTCTGACAGAAAGAACCGCAGCAATTTCGCCATAATGATTTTTGTTTAATACCACATTGTTCTTGAGGGCGTCTTAACACTCAGGTCGTAAAATACACATATGGCACAAGTTGGAAAAGGTAGATAATACTGGGTAATACTGGGTTATACCTATTTTTGTGTAGGCCGTAGATAGCTATAGTTAAAAGACCTATTACCATCCGTTTTTACGACTGGTCTACGTAGACTGTCGTTGAGGACAAGTAAGACCGTCTTACACTACGCGACGTAGACTAAGACTGTTCGTAAAAACGAATGGTGTAATAGGCCTTTAACCTATCAATACCCGCGAAACGAGACACAATAGTAAGACAATAACAGCGCGGTCCAATGAGACCGGTCGGGGATTCATGAATTTACCTCTTTTAGCCTGGAGTCTTCCCAGAAATTTAGAATACTCCTAGCTTTTAGAGATTTAATCTCCTCCGGGCAAATAATGTGTTGGCCTAGATGAACACTGCGTTTGTGGATAAGGAGCCCGCATTCACACAAAAGGTGCTTGGGCGTCTCCCTCTCCAGATTGCAGTAACGGCAAACATCAGTGTCACTCAGTTTCATGTGAAATTGGTGCCTGTTTAGTTTGCAGTGGCCCGTTAAGGCGCGGACTATCGCACAGATTAGATTCTTTAAGATAGGGAATAGGGAATATCTACCACGGAGACACATTTTCTACGAATTTTTGATAAGGCCATGCCGGTTTCCTAACGGTGTTTTCCTTCACCGTTTTGAGATTAATGGTGATGAAATAAATTACACAAAGTAACGTGCCTTGCTGAGTTTAGAAACCACGATCTACGACTCGAAAGTCGGAACCTTTACCACCGCGCCACAATAACATTAATGCCTAAAAATAACATATTTATCCAATCCCGCTACCGCCTTTCCCTTAGACCACAGCCCACCTCTTAACCCGTCAACATGACCTTGTCTGGAACAACCAGCCGTCAGGACCACACGTTACTCCAGCGTTTATTTTATTTTCACCACTTTTTTAACCCTTTCTTCGCGAATCAGACTTCATTTTTCAATTTAGGTATTGAATGTGGAGTAGCGAAAATTTTGCGCAGTGATTTTTGGGTGCGAGAGTTTTATTATTTACTAGCGATCCGCCCCGGCTTCGCACGGGTGCTAATTAATTAGTGTTAGGGCCTGTTTCACAATGTCCGAGTAGGCACTACTCACTGAATAAATTCAAAAATGTGACAGAATTCGTATGAAATTATCTGCCAAGTAAGATACTCGAAACTTAATCATAGGTGGTGAAATAGGCCCTTACTCTACTATAATATGCATGTATCATACATAAAAACCTTCCTCTTGAATCACTCTATTAACAGAAAAACCGCATCCAAATCCGTTGCGTAGTTTTAAAGATTTAAGCATACAAGGGATATAGGGACAGAGAAAGCAACTTTGTTTTATACTATATAGTGTTAGAATTATCGGTCTGTTATGTTTCCACTGTTGGGACTCAGACTTTCCGTCGTCGTCAATGGTGCAAGCTTGCCTAGAAGTAACCTATTCACTCTTGACTTAAAGACCTCCAGGTTGTAGCTATTACAAAACACAGATTCCGGCAGGGAATTCCTTTCCTTAAATTTAAGTAAAGGAATATATCTATTTATTTCTTCTTACCCAAAAATGTGAATTTACTACAAAACGCTGTGAAAAGTGAATAATTTATATACTCGTACATTTATGTTAGTTTTCGCATCCGTCGCTTCGGAATGCTAACGGCGAACAACGTCGAAATTAAAACGCATAACACCGCGTGGTTCGACATAAAATTTTCAAGGCAATTAACTCCCTTTTCGGCAGCAAACAAAATGGTACAAAAAACCGTATTTCACATGCAATTTTTTCCACTCGTTTGGTGGGTGACGACTAAAAATTCTTTGCTTTTGCAACAAAATTGTCTGCATGTAAAATCGCGTTTTCATAAGCGACGAGCGGTTATGCATTGTGGATTCGGGTCAAGCATATAGGAGCGGGTACTCGAAACGTCCAGCGTATTTGTAGTTTTTCTTTTTTTTTCCTATTTGCAACAGTAACTGTAAAAACAAAATACTGCTGACTTTTTCCGCACCATGAAAATGTTACAGAAGGGTTTTTTTTCGCTGAAAAAACGGTTTGTTAAAATACTGCCCAACATTATTTTTGCTAACAAAAAAGTAACTTTAAAAGTCTTATTTTGCATCTTTCATATATTTTTTGTAGCAATATTAATCAAAAATGTTTCCTTTATCTTTTTTTAGGAAGGTTTTATTCATCAAAATAGTCAACAGTTCATTAGATGTTGACCAGTTAGTAGGCGAACTTAACTGCAGATTTTTTTCAAAATTTCAAGTTTAGTCCCATAGTAAAAGTTGTTGTATGAGTAAGTACACAATCACATGTTTCAGTACCTTTTGGTGTATAATAAAGTTTATTCTATTCTATTCTATTCTACCTATCGGTCACTAATCAGTCACCTTATATAAAAAAATAAAGTCCCTATCATCAATTTCAACAACCAACTTCCCTTCAAAAACATCCCACCGTTGTGCCCTAATACAGTAAGCGATTAATTACCGCCCATCTAATTCAATCACTCATCAAAATAGATCGCAAACGCCATCAGAACAACAACAAGTCTGAATGCTTGTATGCACCTGAATATTCAGACCGTATTATCTAAAGGGCACACCTTCACGGCATGCCATGTATTTTGACGGCGTCCTGAATAAACAACTCTATTTGCGATTACTGTGACGATGATTGACGATTGTATGTGGTAACCAATCAGAGGGCTATTAATTGACTTCGGCGATCGCATCTTCCATGACGTTCGAAATTCGAACTTAGATGCGTCTGTTGGTTGTTTTTCGCGCTCAACTTAGATGCGTGTGTTGGTTGTTTTTCGCGCTCAACTTAGATGCGTCTGTTGGTTGTTTTTCGCGCTCAACTTAGATGCGTGTGTTGGTTGTTTTGATGCTCAAATAGTTGAATGGATTTGTATGAAAGTTGGTATGTCCTACTTTTTTGTGGGAGGTGGGAAAACATCTTTTTTTATCTAAAACCTACTCGTATGTACCTTCTTTGCCTTCCGTTATAGAGCCTCCAGTTTTTTTTCAAAAGGGAACTTAGAGCCTTAGTAGGTTTTGACCCTGCTGGGCCTCTACGGTTTTGCCTGAATATTCAGACCGCAATATCGAAAGGGCACACCTTCACGGCATGCCATGTATTTTGACGGCGTCCTGAATAAACAACTCTATTTGCGATTACTGTGACGATGATTGACGATTGTATGTGGTAACCAATCAGAGGGCTATTAATTGACTTCGGTGGACGCTTCGATCAACAATGTTGGACGCACCGAATCTTCCATGACGTTCGAAATTCGAAGTTAAATGCGTGTGTTGGTTGTTTTGATGCTCAAATAGTTGAATGGATTTGTGTGAAAGTTGGTAGTTGGGTAGACCATGTCCTGGATTTGGTGGGAGGCGAAATCGACTTTTGCATTCGTATGTTCCTTCTTTGCCTTTCGTTCCAGGGCAATTTTTCTTTCATAGTGAACCCCTAGCCTACTGGGGTCATCCAGGTAGGCTTTGACCACGCAGGACCCCTACGGTTTTGCTGACATCTTCTGAAGTGCCCGTTGTACACTACGCGCCTTCAATGACGTGGGCTCCGTCCGGACAGTTATAAGAAAGAGAATCCCGGAGCCCCGAAACATAGGGATTTTAGTCAGTAAAAGTGTGACACTCCTTCCCGCTCCGCCATAGAGCGAAAGAACTCATTTAATGATTCACCACGTAAAAAAAAGAAGTACAAAATAATAAAAAATACTGTAAAAACAGTAAGTAAGAACTTTAAGTTATACTGCGAATAAGCTCCGACGTGACAAAGTAAAGTGTTAACTAGGCACCATCTGCGGACAGAGATTTTAAATAATTAAAATGAGGCTGTAAAGGGGCGGTTTTCCCACAACGATCATCCCTTATAGCCGAGATAAATAGCCTATTAAACCAAGTCCTTGTCAGAATGTATAAGCGCTGCCTGATTTATAGTTTTAACCAACTTCAAAGAAGGAGAAGGTTCATGTATTTGTATGTTTTTTTTAGAATGTATTTTCTTGTATATTTTTTTGTATATACAGCAGTTTTCTTTGTTGCTAATGAAGCGATTTTGATGATTTCATTCATCACTAGCTTATGCCATTGACTTTGGTTGCGTGGAATTGGAAAATAGTCTGAAGAGCAACATACATCCGGGAAAAAAAAAATGTCCAATTCCGTTCATCTGTTCGACCGTGCAGAAGTAAAAAATACACACTCAAAAACTCGAAATTTTTGAGTATAAATTATAATATTAGTATAAGTTATTTTTAATAATATTAGTGTGACATAAAGGGTAAAACGAGACCCTATAACTCTGTCCGTTTGTTAGTGACAAACGGACAGAGTTATAGGGTTGTATCTCATAAAACGTGTTACCTAGACAGTCACACATCATACAAAAAACCGAATAAAATAAATATTTAGGTTAGGCACTCTCAAAAACGCGATTTTTTTACAACGGAACCCTTCGTACGCGTGTCTAACACTTGTCCGTTTTTTTGTATGTAACAAAGACTCCTAAAAAGTACAACACAATTTACTTTTCTTTAAGATAAACTAGAATCCTCTTGGTGATTAATTAAGAAAGAGTAGCGCAATTTTGTCCCAGCTGTGAGTTGCTGATTATTGTCTAGAGAATTAGTTGCAGACTGAAACATTTCTTGGATCTTAGAAAATATATTAGAAAAACTATAATGAGACTTTATATACCTACTTTACTTTTGTATACCTAGTTTGAAAGTACATAGAAAATAGATGACAAGATAGAAAAATAAACCATTTTTATTCTACTTGAATAGACGCACAATAAAAAACGTTGCCCCATACTAGGAATTACTCTTGTATCGTGGGTGCGTTCACAAACATGTAAACTCACATACACAACACTGGCATAATAGTCGCAACCGGCTGAATTTCCACAAAAAAAAGATTTGACACCTCTGTATGTTATAAAAACATTGCTTCGTGGGAGAATCAACCCACAGCACAGCCACTGCTCCAAAAGTGCCGTCTACTGTAATCCACCACGGCTTGAGGACGACGAGCAACCGGTAGCTTGCCGTCCAGCTGGTACCATCCGGACCGAGCCCGAGTAGTCGAAGGCATGTAGTGTTTCCACACGTCAAAAAGATATCAGGAAAGCCGTAGGCGCCCAGCTGAAACCCGAAAAAGGCGTGGTCTTCTAAGAAGCGTTACACACATTTCTGTTCAACGTCACACAAAAAATATGTTGCGTACTACAGTAGTGCACCAGTAACATTTAATTGTAGACTTGGCAATCGAATTAACTGATCGTTTAATAGGACTTCCTCAATAAAATGTAAATCTATCAATCAGGTATGTTGGCGGTACTCCAAACCGATAGGTCAGACGGGATTCTTTGATATCGAGAAGTTAGGTTAGGCAGCTGTCTGTCTGGAGCCCAAATTTAGTAGTGGTACGAATACCTGGGTCGTGTAGACGATCGTTCTTCGTGCTACGTTTGAGAGAATTTGTCAATTTTTGTTAGATTTGAGAGGATTATAGGTTGAACTACATTGCGCATACGTGAGCCACGATTGGGAGCGTCAGTCTCCATAATTTTTTAGTAAACTTGTCATGTCATTCCAAGGGAACATACTCCTTCTTTACTCTCTCTGGCCCCACACATAGCGGGAGAAATCATTTGACGACTTTCCACCGTAAAAAAAGCACACTATAATGATAAAATTCTATATACTATTCCGGAATAGAGTCTACCCTTGTGCCAAATTTCATCCAAGTCTATTCAAGCGTGGAGAATTAACAAACACACAGGAGAAGTTCAAAAAAAATCCCAAACAAAAAAAAAATCATACCAATATTACTTCAAAAGTCCACATCAATTAAACTTAGATTAAAGGACTTCACAAATGAATTTGTCACCAGTTGTTAACCCATTCCAAAGTCTGAAGACGCCATATCATTTGACTACAGTCCTGGACTCCTGGTGCCAATGAATCATTCACTCAAGACTTTGAGTCGCGATCGGAATGCTATTAGCATACGCCTAGTCGTAGCCTGCCTGAGGCATGCGGTGGCATGCACCGTCTGGCTGGCTAGACTATAATAAAAGGCGGGGAATTACTGAGACGTGTAAGTCGGAGATGAAAGATCTGGTGTAGATTTTTTTGTTTTAGATTGAAAAGGGAGTCAAAAGTGAATAGGTTACTTCCAGACAAGCTTGCTTTATTTTAGACCACATCATCGCTTCCCATCAGGTGAGACAGTCACCGTGACCACTTTCAGTCTGGCTGGAACAAGCAAGAGTATCAGACTTAAACTGACTAATACAGGTGTGTTTTAAAAAGGTGTTTTTTATGGTATGAAGTTATCTAATGACTTCTTCCGCTCTAAGGCATAGCAGGAGGGCGTGTCAGACTTTTACTGCCTAAAACCAAACCTATGTAGTAATATCCCTTCTTTGCCATTTGCGTTCCAGGACCACGGGTTTCCCCTTTCTTTAGTGAACCTATGGCCCCAGTATGCTTCAGCCCTGCTGGGCTCCTACGGTTTTGCTGATATCTTCTTGAGGCGCACATGGAACGTGCTGTCGACGACTCGGGCTCAGTTAGGACGGCTACCTGATAGCTACCCATTGCCTTGCCATTGCAACATCGTCCGCAATCTGACGCCTACGCTGATAGGAAATCGGAATTGACGTCCCACCGGCTCCTGATACATGCGGTCGCCTCCTTCGCTAGCATTATTGCCACGCAGAATGAGGAGACCACCTGCCATTCCTCCTCGTAACTAAAATATACCTATGTTTTTACATTAGCAATAATATACTCCAGGATAACTTATATAGTTATCCTATGAACTAATCTGAACTATTCGCAGGCCTAATTTAAGCCAAATCTATTTAGCAATTTGAGCATGACGAAGCAACAAACATACACGCAAACAAACTTTCGCATTATTTAAAAATAGTAAAGCTTCCTTATTTTCCGCTTTATCGTTAAGTCCAAAAATGTATTATCTAATTCTCGTTAGCCAACTCTAAAATGTAGATAGTATAGTAATGCTATTTCAATTCGCAGATGTTTTACTGTGCAACCCGTATTTATAGCATTTGTAACCGAGCAGTAAATATCGCGATAATGAGACCTTGGCACATCGTGGACAACATATTTACATATACAATAAGTAGTTGCTAGTTTTTAAGAGTGTTATTCTACTCGTATATGTATATGTATGTAAAAAGAGAAATTGACTGACTGACATAATCAACGCACAGTCGAAACTACTGGGACTACTTCCTTTTTATGACTTCTCCCCTCCTTGCGCTTAGCTGAAGGATGTGTCAGATTTTTACTAGCTAAAACTCCAGTTTCTTTTTGCCTTGGTTCCAGGGCCTCAGAGTTTTCTTTATAAAGCTGTTGTTCAGTACCTATAAGACAGTATTTTTCTCTGTTACTTTGACGTAGCTATCTCAAGAACCATGTTAACAAGACAGTTGAAATTATCACAGATGATTTATTTCTACTCTCAAAATTAAATTATCAGAGAAGAGTGGCGGCGTGTTGAGAAGCTTGCCACCTACACCTGAAGTGATTACCATGACCACTCTTTCAAGAATGATACCGACGAAGAAAAAGATAACAACTAATACTAAAAACAGAATAAAATAAATAATTAAGTGGCTTTCCCATATGACAAACGTGATTTGTTTTGTCGTTTATTACTACGGACGTTTACAAACCCCTCCTGCGCGAATCAAGCAAGTGCGAGTCGACCTTTTTATTTGGTTACAAAAAGAAAAACTTTATACCTAGGTACATTCTGTAAATCGCCCACATTTCCAAGACTACCCACGTTGTTTTGTCTCCGTTGCCGATTACAAGAAACGATTAATCGAAATCAAAAGCACGCTTGTTGCTTGTAAAGTAAGCGGTAATGCATAGGCAATTAAAACTGCGTCGCGGGCACACGGGCGACTTGTTTATAACAAAGTCGCAAATATGTGCGACTTTTTTTTCGGAAGGTTTTATTCTCATTGTAAGACATTAATTAGTTTGTAGTATTTTAGAATGGACTAATTAAATACGGTCTTCCTGCAATATTTATTAGCAATGTACTTACTATTTTTTTGGGTTCCGTAACAAAAGGTTACAAACTCTTTGCTGAGTCTTAGCTGTCCGTGTGTCCATCAGGCTGTATCTCATGAACCGTGATAGTTAGCCGGTTGACATTTTCACAAATGACATATTTCTATTGCTACTATAGGAACAATACTAAAAACAAATTAGAATTAAATATATAAGTGGGTCTCCCATAAAACAAACGTGATTTTCTTCCAGTTAATGCTATGGACTGTACGAAGCCCTTCATATACGAGATCGACTCACACTTGACCTTTTTTTTAATGATAAGTAATTGATACATAGTTTTGCTAATAGGTTCATACGCCACTTGCGTATGAACCTATTAGCAAAACTATGTATACCACCTCTTCCTGAGCCTCAAAGTTTTCTTCTACCAACTATAAGGTTACCTACTAATAACTAACTAGCGTCTGCCAGCGGCTTCGCCCGCGTGTAGAGTTAGTTTAGTCTTAGCGTGATGATATGATATAGCCTTTTTCGATAAATGGGCTATCTAACACTGAAAGAATTTTTCAAATCGGACCAGTTTTACCTGAAATTAGCGCGTTCAAACAAACAAACTCTTTAGTTTTCTAATATTAATTAATATAGATCTACTTTACAAATCTCAAATCATAAGTAAATTACCTTTTATAAAAAAAAATGGCATGTGCTTGACTGCGATTCCACCTAATGGTAAGCAGTGATGCAATCGTTGACGGTGAGGCGCACTAGTTTATTAAGAGCATATTCACTCTAACCTTGAAGACACCTAATTTATTTAACAATGTTTTTTAACACAATATAAATTCCAACAACCATATTACGCATACCTCATTCTTAATTTTTACAATCGTTTCATACCTAAAATATGTAAATGGGCCACTCCGAAAAAATGCAACAAAAAACACGAACTTAATTGCCAAAACTGAAAAAAAAAACTACACAAAGTTAAAATACATCGCTACCACAGTTTTGACACTCATGCAACAATTTGCTCAATACTCCCTCATTACGATTTGCAAATCACTACTAAATAATACGCAATTATTCGAATCCTCTCATTATAAATCAAAAGTGAAATTACACAGTTGAATAGTCGATAATTATACCAAAATACTCGTGTTTGAAGCATATGTAACTGTGTATGTATGTACGTACTCATACACATACACAGACACATACATACGTCATGTATTGAATAAGCGACTTTTGTGGTTATCAGTGCAATAGTAGGGCAGTTTGACTCCAATGCCTTTTTAAGGTTTCGCATCTGAGACCCTATTGCTATGATTCCGCTGTCCAGTTACTGCAAGGAAAACTATATTTATGTACTTGAAAATAAAGATCAAAATAACATAATATAATTTTATTAAAAACATAACCTATCATAATTATTATTAAAATTAAAATATAAACAAAAAAATCACAGTAACTTCAATTTAGCTAAGTTATAGCTTAGTGTAGATAGTAAGGTGGTCTTGAATTACTTGGGCATCCAAAATTGCGCACATCGGATGTCGGAATTGCCTCTTTCCGTATTTAATGAGCGCGCATCACGGGCGTCGTTGTCTGTGGCCCAATTAAAAAGTGTGAGCAACTGTATTTTTTTTAAATTTACATTTTATTTTCTATAATATACTTAAAATTAATAACACAAAATTATTAAAAACATAATTTACTATACTATATAACTCGCTACTTAAGACGCTACTTACCTACCTGCATAGAAATCTTTATCTTATTGTAAATGATACTGCCTTCTGCCAGTGGCGAGTTTTTATAATTTTCAATTCTAAAGAAATTATCAGGATAATATTTTATCAACATCTTTTCCCTCATTAATGCATAAAAATAAAACAAACATAATATAGTTTCTTAAAAATTTTCTTGTATCATATTTATTTATTGAAAAGGATATATATTTTATTTTAGGAGTAAATATTATGATAGCATAGAACACACACAGACACACTACAATAGGTAACAGTTGTGTCTGTATATTTTTTATAGAAATTTCTCGCCACAATTTTAGTAAATTATTTTAGAAACGATAGTCGAATAATCAAAATCACATTTAAACTAATTAAAAACTGGTTCGCTCTTAACTTGCACCCCATTCAGACTTACTGATATCTTAAGGTAGGTAGTCACGCGATTTTGTGTGATCAAGGTGTCTTTGAACCGATGCACGAACATGTTTTACCATGTTCTGCCATGTTCCAGTCAACACAGACAGGTTTTCGTTACTTTTCGTCAACAGTAGTGCAACTTTTTAATCGCCCGTGTACTTTGATAGTGATTTATGGTTCGGTTTGCATGTTTTTCGTGCAAAAAGTTTAGTTTTTAGCTGTTTTTGTGGCATTGTTTTGGATATTGTTAGTAGTTATTATGATGTCGCAGGAAATCGCATAAGGGACGTAGCTGCTTTGTTAGAATACGGCCCGATTAGATAAATATACTTTTGTAGGCTTTTTTTAATTTGTATAAACTACTAAAAAAAAAACATAATCTGTTTCATACTTAACCAAGACATCCTTAATTAGGCGGGAAAACCAATTCATGCGGTAGTATTCTTTCGTCTCTGGAGAGTGAGCTTAAGGAGGAAGGAGCAAGGTAGCCCGCGACATTGTGAGAAGAGCTAAAATGTGCCATTTTACAAAAAACTTGATATTTTACTTTATCTATAAGTTAGAGACTTATGATGTTTCTTGAAATTGAGTATAGTTGTGCACATATTTTGTTTACCAAATAGTATGGTAAAAATAAAATCGCGGTAACGACCGATACTGAGCTATAGATATAATGTGGAAAACTTTCAAAAATTTGGAATTCTCGAGGCCTAGAGCATTCACATTATCTCATCCATATTTTGCTAGTCATGGTTTAGACTAGTAGCCTAGACCTACTAACTAGGGCTGAAAGTTAGACTCAGGGTTACTAAAAAATTCCAAATGAAAAAAGTTCAATAATACTGCCCGATTGATGAGTCCTGCTAGGCCCGAATGATGCCCTGTTGCATTAACAGCCTTCTAATGATCCCACTGTTGGGACTCAGACCACCTTTCTATGAGACGGAATAGGTCGTACTCCACCACGCGGGCCTTAAAAGCACACAATTCTGTAAACACCGTGGGACAAAAAATATGCAACATTTGACATAAAAGAACCTAATTTTAATTAAATCTAATCCCATAATCACTATATTTAACGACATAATAATAGTCCTAATCAACGTTATCTCATCTCATACAAAATGTGGCTATAATAATTGTTATAAAGGTATTTTATCCATTCTCGTACAAAGATCTTGACCCATAAAGGGTACAGTATCGTATTCACATAGAATGCTTGTAATGCCTTTACTTGGTGAAGCGTTCACTAAAGTATGGTTCCGATGCTGCGATTTATATGTGAAAATTTGCTAGTGCACGACTTCGTCCATGTGACAATGCCATTTGGTCACAATTTCTAGACTATTTTTAGCGTAAGAACCTAATTATTTTTCAAAATTAAGAGTGAAACCAGTGAAAGTCCTGTCAAAATCGCTCCAACCGCTTTAAGGCTCCCCCACATAGGCGCGTTATTATCGGTCTATAATATCGCATGCGTTTCTGCGATATCTGTTTTCAGTACATTTTGTATTAGGACGGTCATGTAGTTACACACTGCTGCGATAATAACGCTGCAATGGAAGTAGGACGTTGCGTTTCTCCGTCCTGCGTTATTCCGATATAAGTTCTAGAATGTTTTGTATCAGGACGCAAACGACCGTACACACATCTGCGATAATAACGGCGCTCTCTCGTTAGAAATATCGGACGATAAAAACGCAGCTGTGTGCAAGGAATCGGGACGCATTAACGCAATACCGCATGCGATATTATCGACCGATAATAACGCGCCTGTGTGGGGGAGCCTTTATATATATACCAGAACAAACAGACACACAGTTGTTGTCAGTTTCGAATTACCTTTCATATACATTTAATTATAATTAAAACATGGTATGTATTGTGATATTACAAAAATATACTTGAATTTTATTTATATGTTTAAATAATATAAATACAGATATCTAATTACCTTTTTCAAATAAATATGTTATAAATATATAAATATGATGTTATTAATCAAAAAGTTCATAAAGCATTGATTTGTAGCAATGAATTGATCGAATTTTGAAACATTTATTAACTACTATTCATTTGAAGTAGTTATTGAGTCGATAATAAAGTTAATTTAATCGTTTTGACCTTTGTCAGAGTTGGCATTCAGAGCATAAATATACATCATTAACTTATACAAATTAAAATAAAAAATAATTTTAGGACCTAATAATTCTAATACTTAGTCTACTTTACGAAACTTGAAACGAAGTATTTCATCAAAACACTATCCTTAACTAAGTAATTTTTATTTTATTTATATAAACTAGTGATTGACTGCAATCTCACCTGATGGTAAGCAGTAATGCAATCGTTAATGGTGAGGTGTACTAGTTCATTAAAAACCTATTTAATCCAGCATTGATGCAGGAAAAAGAATAAAAGTATACTGTCGCAGCAATGAAACAACACCTTAACTTGCAAACGAAATACCAAATCGAAGTGAGGAGGTTCAATAGATAAAATATAGAAACGACGGACCGTCCGTTTTATTACTGTGTAAAACGTTTGCTGGGACATATTGTATATAATAAAATTTACACAGAAATAATAACAAAGATTAGCAATACTCGAACTTTTGTTGGTACTTGTTTTATTACCCGTTTTTTAATAGAAATATTTCATTTTAAAACACTCTACTACAAACATTTTCTATCAATGTAAGTTGACTCAAAGACGAAAATACTTTTTCATGAGTCTTTTATTTCGATTTCAATTTGTTAAAAAAAAGAACTAAAATATTTCTCACGTCTCGAAACAAAGGCTATTAAAACTTCTATAATGTCTTAAGAACAGGTGTTGTCTATGCCTCCTCCGTCCTTGAGTTGTCACCTCCAAAACTATTTATTGACTATTACGAATCCCAGGTTTGTGGAACCACAAGATTAAAATTCGTTTTTATTGTGGGCTATAAAATTTTCATTGTTCTACGATCAATCGTATTTACGTCTTTGTAGAGGTTTTTTTTTTTGCTATAAGTTTAAGAATGTCTGAAACGGGGAATGGTAACAGGAAAAAGTAGCCGATATTCCTGTTTATGAAGATCGAAATTGTGATAAAATCGGCTTAATTTCTTTAAAATAATCATTACTGTCCCACTGCTGGGCAAAAACGTCTTCAAAGTCCTACCAGACGTTCTCCTCCCGTGCCGTCTTGAACCAGTCATCATGGTACGCGTCTAGATCATGTCGATTCAATTATAACTTTTTATTTATAAAAGACATTGCCCTACACTAGGAATTACTCCTGTATCGTAGATGCGTTCACATACTTGTAAACTAACATGCAAAAGATATGCAGACCGGGAAGATATATATTTTTTTCCGTTTTGGAATCGTACGCGAAAATGTGCGACAGTAATCTGTAGTTCACAGTCAGTCTGCGGAAGACTGGAGCTCTTCGCTTGATATACGTATTCCAGGGCAACATACGAGGGGACAAACAAACGCCTTTCACCACGTAAACACGCATTTTTATTAATGTTTTAGAAAATAGTCATTTCAATTCAAAGGTTGACTAGTCTATTCATCTATTGGAGTTTAATTGGAAACCAACCTCTGGCTCTAACTCAACACGCGAAGGGCAACTGAAGGACACAGGTGTGGTTTAGTCGGTAAGTTTATCCCTACAGCGTGGTCACCTCAAAAATTTTCACTGCCGACTCGAAATTCAACAATTATTTTTCTCGCCCTAACTCTGTCAATGAACTGGAACAGAAACATATGACCTGACAACAGCATTTGTATTGATATGTTTTTGGAATATTCTGTTTATTTATTGGTTAGTAGCTATGTAGATCTTTTTTTTGTTTCGAATTTATCTTGCCAAACCTGTCTGAAAGCGAAATCCTCACTAATTGTGAGTAGCAAATGAACGAGCCAAAATTTATGCGTGTTTCATTTGTTTGTTGGCTCAGTTCTGAGAGTTGAACCAGCCATAAAATCATTATTACCGCAAACATCCTAAGTTACTGCGGAATGTTTGTTAATAAACTACTCATTTGATGTAACTATTAGTTTTGCTTTAGCTTTACCTGTAGTTATATAACTATCTCCTCATCATCACTATTTCAGTCGAAAGACGTCCACTGTTAGACATAGGCCTCCCTAAAGTGTCACCATGACGAATGGACCTTTGCGTCTCGTATCCATTGAATTCCCGCGACCCTAACCAGGGTATCGGTCTATGTTGTAAGTGGCTTTCTAACGCTGCGTCTTTCGGCGTACGTGGTCGCCACTCAAGAACCTTTCGCCTCCATCGACCATCTGTTCTGTTCATGACAAATATTTTCTATACTAATATAATAAAGAGGTTAAGTTTGTGTTATTGTTTGTAGGGGGTAATCTCTGAAGATCCTGGTTAGACAACAAAAATGTAGATATTTATAGAAAGCTGCTTTCTTCCTGAATGCTATAGGCTATATTTTAACCAACTTACGATATTATTATTTTTTCTCAATTTACTTGGTTATCCGACTTCCATGCGGGCGAAGCCGCGGGCAAAAGCTAGTAGGTTATAAAACATCACGTTAGGATTTACGAACCCAGTTTCGAATGCAACTCTTCCTTCTCTTATAATCTCGTCAAATATAACTTTACAAAATTCTATTTAATATGTACAAAGTATTCTTAGAACTTTCGGCCTGATTAGCACAAGTCTACAGTTATGTCATTCTGTTCCGAAACTATTGTTATTTTTGGCCAGGCGCCCTTGTCCAGTCGACTTGTTGAGTTGACGCGGAAGAGAGAGAATGTTTTTGTCTCTTGCACGCTTAGAACATATTTGTATATAGGGCAATGGACGGATTTCTTTTTTGTTAAGAATTTTTATGTCTTGATGTTGATGTGTTGAAATTTGATTGTTTGTGGTAAGAAAGAGATGGCGCTTTTCTGTTGTCTGTCGTAACATTGTTATGTGAAGACTAATGGCTGTCAGCGGCTTCGCCCGCGTGAAAGTAGAAAATTATCTTAAAGGAACATACTTCCGGGATAAAAATCCCTACACTAAGTGTTATTCCAAAACATGCTCTACGTGTGTACCAAGTTTCCTCGTAATCCATTGAGCCGTTCGATCGTAAAGAAGTAATATACATACACACATATTTTTGCGCCTTTAGCGTTTATAATATTAGTATGATAAACTGTTTTGAAAAATAGTTTATTTTATATAACACTTTAATAAATTATAGATAGATTTATTCTAAGCTTAGGCAAATGGGCGTGGAATAAAAATAAAATAATTAGTTCGTATAGCTAAAGAGTGGAATTCCCTGTTGGAGTTTGTGTTTCCTGATAGCCATAACCCAGGAGTTTTTAAGTCAAGAGTGAAAAGATTACTTCTACGCAAGCGTGCTCATGGTCGACCATATCTTCGCTTACCATCAGATCAGATAGAGGTCAATCGCACGTCTATCAATAATAATAGTACAAAAAAGTTTTCTATTTTATGAATGCCTGAAAAAATACCTAACAAAAGTAATTTACTTTCCCGCCTAATATGTTCCGAAAACCCGCGTCTTTCAATGTTGAGACGGCTAACACATTTCTGTTTTATTCATCTGTCATCCAAATTTTGACATAAAAATATCTTATGAATTGTTTATGCCATACCTTTCTTTATTCGAAGATGTTTAAAAAAAGAACATACAATTTTGTTTTTGAAGTACGATTATGTATGTATTATTTTAAGCTCTCATTTATCTTTTTGATACTGGTTAAGCATATAATAAAGTGGCTGTTTAGCTATTCGTGAATAGGGCTTGCAATCCGGATATCCGGATATCCGTATTATCCGGATATCCGCCGATTTTCAAATCCGGATTTTACTGGACTTACTATCCGGATTTTACGGATATTTGTTGTTCCCCCAAAAAGTGTTACAAGTTTACGCCGCGCGCGCTGTCCTTCCCCGCAACATCCGCGCCGCCCGTCGCCGAGCTGCACACGTGTTTGCCTGGCAGACTACCGCTACTGCCAATTGTTGTATTATAAATTTGATTTGTACTATTGTTGCCTACCTAATAACTGAGTTGATTTTATAAAAAAGTGATGTTATTATTTTTAAATAGGTTTATATGATTGCAATTATGTGAATTTATCACAAAATTGCAATCATATATGATCTCATTTGTATTTCATTAGAATTGTTTTTAGTTTGAAAAAGATACAAATTATTTCTATATGGATATGGATGTTAATCGTATAATTTTAGAAAGTTAACATGTAATTTTTCGTGATTGTTCTTTGCTTAATATTTTATTATAAAGGGTTATGAACAAAATTTTTCAGAGTAAACAATTTTTTTTTAATTGTTATAAACTAGTGCTTGACTGCGATCCCACCTGATGGTAAGCAGTGATGCAATCGTTGATGGTGAGGCGCACTAGCTTATTAAGAGCCTATTCACTCTAGCCTTGAAGACACCTAAATTATAATCGGACGGGAAAACCGCAGCAGGCAAATTGTTCCAGTCCCTCGATGTCCGCGGTATAAACGACGAAGCGAAACGCCGATGGTAAAAACGGGATGTTGGAATCAGTTCATGCAATTCCCGCGCACACTCTCCGAAATGCATCCTGTAGAAAACCGAAAGACTGGCTACCCTACGCCTGTGCTCAAGGCTTTGTAAATTGGTCTTAACCAGATCTGGATCTCCAATTAGCCTCTTCGCACGCCTTTCCACTGAGTCCAAAGCTGCCAGGTGGCATTTCTCAGCTCCAGCCCATATGTGGCTGCAGTACTCCACACACGATCGGACCTGTGCTTTGTACAACATTAGAAGCTGTTCTGATGTGAAGTACCTTTGCCAGAACGCCGAGTTTCCTAGCAGCTATCTTGGCCTTGGACTCAATGAGCCGCCCAAAGTTGAGGTCGGAGGAGGAGAGAATTTCAACTCCTAAGAGCTGAAGACGGACGGTGCAAACCAGGGATACATTCCGGAAAGCAGGAGCCAAGGTGAACGAGCTCCTTTTAGCGGTGAATAGACACGCTTGTGTTTTGGCGGTGTTGAATCCCACCAAATTGGCTTCGCCCCACTTGGAGACTGCCTGAAGTGAGTCATTCGTACGCTCTACCATGGCCTTTCTTTCGCACTGGATTAGCTCCTTCCCCTTTTTAATTTTAATTGTTTTTGTTTAGTGACACCGATACTACACAAATACTATTAAATTTGTGTCCATTCTACAAATTATTTGTGCAGTATCGGTGTTATAATGTATAATTTTGAAAAATGAATAATTTTTTATGAGATTGTTACTTAAAATATTGATATAGTTTCTTATTACTTTTTCATTTAGCTCAAGACTGATTAAAACCTGTTACAAAGGCTTAACAGTTTTATGTATGAAGAAATGTCAAAATATCCGTATTATCCGCATTATCCGGATAATCCGGATAGTAAAAATGTCAATATCCGTATTATCCGGATAGTAAAAATGAGCGGATATTGCAAGCCCTATTCGTGAATGTGTAAGTTATAATGTTTTACATAACTGTTGATAATTTATTATTCTTTATAAAATGTTGGTTATTGCAGACGCACAGTTGTAAGTCGAAACCAAATAAAAAGTAGCCTATATCATCCCTCTAGGTTCAAGCTTACTTTATTTCAAACATGAAAACATAACTAGTAACTGACATTTTTATCATATTAAATATGGATTTGGCTTTTAAAATCCAACACCATTTCAGTAAGAGCAACCTTTTCTACTAAAACTCAAATTCATAATTTATAACATCTAAAAATAACTGAACATGCGAATAAAAAAAAAACTTTCCTTAAACGCCTGCTATTTTCCACTTAGCAACGACGCTTATCGGCGTCGATGAATATTACTAAAGGCGTCTGTCGTCTTAAAATGCGTCGTGTCGAAGCGAAAATTAATCAAGCTGAGCAAAGCTTTCGACGGGTACAGACTTTAACTTGTTTGCTTCTCTACCAATTTGTCAATATCCAAAGTTTGGAGGCGTTTCTCAAATATTTTTAACAATCAATTAACTCACCATGGCTAGGCATAATCTTCTCACAATCTGTACTTGGATATTGTATCATACTCATACTATACAGTTGCTGGTTATAATCCTTTCATAAGTTGTACTTCAGAAACTGCCATGTTAATTGGTTTCAATTTGATAGCATTGCTAGTTATTTGGGGGACATTTTGTCCCCTAATGAGTCTAAACTTTATATTAATCCGGGATTTTTATTAGTTTTAGTAATGTTTCATTTGACGCTTCTGTGTCCGGCTCCGTCTACAAGATTTTTTTTTAATTATAAATAGGCTGGCGTTTGACCACATCTCACTTGATAGTAAGCGATGACGTGGTCGACGATGGAGCACGATTGCCTAGAAGTAACCTATAGACTCTTGATTTGAAAACCAAGTATAGGTAGGTATCAGGAAACATAGACACATACGACAGGGAATTTCACAATACACAATCAATAAATGAATAATTAATCAATAAATATAATAATAATATTAATTAAACAATGAATATACTCCTAAAACGCTTTTTTTATTGTTATAAACTAGAGCTTGACTGCAATCCCACCTGATGGTAAGCAGTGATGCAATCGTCGATGGTGAGGCGCACTAGTTTATTAAGAGCCTATTCACTCTAGCTTTGTGTGTATGGGATGTCCATCGAGTACCGGTGTCAACGCTGTACGTCTAAAGCTCCGACCTGCTAACTTTCAACACAATATATTACTAAATCCCTATATAATCACTCCCATCGCAACTTTTGACTACCGCTGCCCATCAACATCTATCACCAAATTCATTACTTTGAGGTCAAACTCTTTCAATTAAAACTTTCCTGAAATTGATGTTGTTTTTGTTCAGTTATTGAATGTTTACATTGTCACCGGAACGACGGACAAATAAAATTATGATATCAGATTGTTCGGAAAAGTTTGGGCTGCTGATGACGCTATGTTTTTATGAAGGTTTTGTGATCTAAATTATTTAAACTTTTATTTTATGTTATAGAGATTGATTGTTGAGATGAAAAAAAAATGTATTTAGTCCACACTTACCAAACACAATTAATAAATAACTAAAATTAGTAGGTATAATTAAGTTTCTACTTAATTCCGCTGGTTTGTAAAACTGCACTGTTATGTATTGTGGCTACTTCACATTATACTACTTAGTAGCATATGCTCCAAATTAGCATAATTTTGTGCAAACTGTGTGATATATGTTTATTTAAAAAAAAAATACCAAAATTACTTTTTAAACTTTTAATATCGTGAAAACATTAACATTTTTCTTTTTTTTACTTTGCAAGTCAGGTCAAAATACCTGTTGACTTACCAAAACACACTTCTGCCCATACTATTATACGAATCCGGCGCAATGATAGCGGCATCCTATTGACATTGCCTACACATGTTTCCACTAAACATCAGCTGTTTCGTAGCACCGCTACGCTCGTAGCGCGTTGCTAGGCTCGTAGCAAGCGTAGCGTATTGATCGTAGACTCCGCCCCTCGCGTCTACGATTCTAAGCTTTTAACGATTATTTTGTTTTAGGGTGTATTTCTTTAGCTTGTTTTAATGATAAGAAGAATTTTATATTTTTAAGAAGAAAAAGCAATGTTTTCAGTTGTTTTTGTGTGTCTAAAATGCTTAGAATTGTGTGTGAAGGTATCACGCATGTGTGATGGATTACGAGATTCCCACATACATTAAACATTTAAGCGCGTTCTATGGACAGGCGTCTCCATTTTCTTTATTTCTTTTCTACCATACATCCTTATGGAAAAACACTAGTGAGGATATTTATTTATCTGTCTATACTCATATTTAGATAATAATGTTCGTGAATGGGCGCCGTCAGTTGAGACTGGTCATCTTTTAGTTGCCATTAGCTTATTTCAAATCCAATTTTTTAATTACTGTATTTTTTTATCTTCATTGTACTCACATAATAAAAGTGACAATATGGAACCAAGATTTATGTAATTCTTGCACAATCTTCTCCATGGAGATCTACGCTTTGGAACTGGCAATTTAGCATCACTTTTGTATTTTGAAGTTGAATTTTGTATTTGAAATGGTCTATTGGAATATTTTTTTCTGATTTCTGAAGTTGAATGGTTTGTTTATTGGTTTGAACGCGCTAATCTCTGAAATTGTTAATTCCAATTAAAAAATATTTTAAAGTTGGATAACTCATTTATCGAAAATAGGTTATCCAAAACTAAAAAAAAAACTCTAAAATAACAACATGTTACAACCTAATGGAGTAGTACCCAAATATACATAGAAGTGAAATCTCGGGGGACAGTTAGTGTACAAAACAATAAACGTATTTTCTTTCTTACTTTCCTTCATATCTTCAGAGTCAGTTGCTAAGGGTCTGTCCAATAAATCAATCGGGGAGAAGTGAGGGCCAGTAAGGTCAATGACACGTAGTAAATTAAAACAGACAGCTGATAGACAGGGCCTTCTGGTAAAACAAACTACGATGAGATATATCTTATTATATTAATGACTACTTATTTATTGCTTTCGTGATATTTAGCGTAAGGGTAAGGGTACTACTAAACTTTGACGGTACGATTGGCGCAGTAGTTGAGCGATCGACTATTGTGCTACGTGTCTTAGGTTCGGTTCCCGCGCGCATTAAATATTTGTATGTTCTTCAAATAAGTGTTACGGGTCTGGGTGTCTTATGTACGTGAGTTTACATGTTTGTGAACGCACCTACGATACAGGAGTCAGATTTAGTGTGGGGCAATGTTATAAAACAAAAAGAAACCTTTTAACATGCTAATAACTAAAAAAAGACAATTATCTAATATTATAAAGAAGAAGGAACCGATTTTTGTTTGTTACAATTTAACTCAAAAACTGTACGACCGGTTTTTAAAACACTTTCACCAATAGAAAGTTATATTTTAATTGAGTAATATAGGCTGTATTACGTAATAAAAAAAAAATAGCCTCGCTATCACCTTCCATGAATATCTGACCACTCTGGCCACTTATCCCCTTTGTTAACCGTACATTACCAAAGACTTGGATACTGTGTAAGTTACAAAAAAAGGCCATTAAAAGGGAATCAACAGAGAAAAACACTTGACCTCGTAACGTAGAACACCGAAAAACACAAAAACTACTCTTACAGCGATTTTGTTCGCGTGAAAATAGTTAATCATCTCAAGGGAATATACTTGTGGGATAAAAAAATACCCTATGTGCTATTTCAAAACTTCAAAACATCATAAAGCTGATTATTCAATACTTACTTACAAAACTTGTTTCAAAACTTGGTTTACTAGTGTGCCAAATTTTATTCAAATGCTTGCGTTTGATCACTATCTCACCTGATGGTAAGCGATGATGTGGTTGACGATGGAGTACGCTTGCCTAGAAGTACCTACCCCTCTTACCCTTGACTTATAACCTAGTTATAGCTATCAGGAAACACGTACCTACTCCCTGTGCAGACATTACACCACATTACTATTGTACAGACAACTTTATGAGAACTATGGTTATAAGTCACCATCCGATATCGTTCTAGAAAACTGAATCTATTCAGTTGTTTGACATGCAGAAGTAACAAACACGCACACACACACACACATACATAAAACCTTTGCCCCAATAATATTAGCATGGACTCGCGTGGTTACGGTTCATTCCCTCTCCCAGAGAAGAGGCCCGAGTCCCAGCAATGGCAACATTATAAAGCTGATTATTCAATGGTGACTTACGATAAAGGCCATTAAAAGCGAATCAACAAAGAAAAACACCTTCGAAAAACCAAACTTCTACCTACAATCATTTTCTCAACACATCTACCTTCTACCTACAGTCATTTTCCTCCACACACCTTCTACTAACATTAATACATCTCAACATAATTCATCATATACATCACGATCAAAATAAAATTATACCCGAATTTTTCCCGAGATATGACTGACGATAAATCATGACAGTTATGCCTGACAGTTTTGCTTGACCCACGTATTGTGCCTTTCTGAATCTTATGAGCTTGATGGATGGCTACCTAGCTTCTTGAGGGTAGTTGTATCAAGCTTTGTGACTGTGAAATATGACTCTTATTTCGTTACCCTTACATTTTTAGGGGATGAATTTAAGTGGGTTTTACGGGATGGTGTACGTATTTGCGAATGTATACTTTGTAATAATTTAGGATAGGAGTCTACAAATATATATATGTATTTTATAAACCAAGTATCATAATATAATCTACCTCGAACTCGACTTATAGTCGATCAAAATAGAGATCATTGTTATATTTTTTTTTTATTATAGATATCATTACTCCTCCATCCTGCACATGTGGCCCCCTGGTAACTCATTAACTGCATTATTGTGTGAACATGTCTATTAACTGCTCCATGTTTGTTTTATTTATTTACTATTTACTCAAGCCATTGCTTTTGCAATATGTTTATATTATTTGGATCTCAATCACCTTAAATTCATTAAGTCGTGATTTTTTTTTTGTTAACGTCTCATTGGTTGATAAGTTTTATAATTGTTTTTTTTTTTTGTTCTTATATTTATATACCTTCTTTCTTTCGTATAATGTGAATGAGAGGGCACTGTAGACTACAGATTTTGATTACTACCATTTTGAACCCAGTTTTTGACTAATTTTATCTTTATTGTGCTTTTCGGTGCAATATTGACTGGTCTACACTGTCCTCGCATAAGTGTCTATGTTGTAATATGGAAATATTGTAGACCCAATAGTTTTTTGAAAAGAGTAACGTGGTTGTAGTTTCTTGCCGGTTCTTCTCCATAGGAAACGACCAATTTGGAACCGTGCACTAGTTTTCGACGTTTTATAAGTGCCCATGTAGGCCTATGTGAAATAAAACCACTTTGACTTAGACATTAAATGAGTTCTCCCGGTCTGAATGCAGCGAGAGGAAGTGTCAGGTCTTTAATGACTAAAACCCACCTGTTGTCTTTACATTGCCCTTTTGTCCACAACCACGATAAGACTTGATAAAAATCTAAGGCCTGAATCATATTTAACCCGTCTCCAAAAGCATATCATCATTCTTTATAACGTAACACTATACAAACATACATTATCATACATACATTTCCGTCCGGATACAACCCAGTACTATTGTGTAACCTTACCCTACCTACCTAACCTACACGATACTTAATTCAAAACCCTCGACCCATTTGACACATAACCCTAAAACGGCAACGCATTGTTCACTCAACCCTCCGCTGACACGTGTGCAATCAAACTGTCAATGGGAGGAGGGAGGTCCCTCCCAGTGTATGTGTGTGTTTGTTAGTCAAAGTTCGTAGCTCGCTAATTGCGCGGCACTGTCTGTGCTGTGCTTTTTTTTAAACTATTGTGTTAGGGTTGGGTTTTTTAATTATTGTGACGTGTTGTACTGATGCTGTTGTAGTGATGTACTCGTATATAGCGTTCATTAATATATATATATATATATATTGTTTTTTATTATGCGTATTTATTTACGGAATTATAATCATTAAAACCATCCTGCAGTCTTCCTGTCTGATTATAATTTGGATGTGTTCAAGACTAGAGTGAATAGGCTTTAGCATTACTTTATATTATTAATTTCGGATAGGCTCGCATTTGACCTCTATCTCACGTGATGGTAAGCAATGATGTGGCCGACGATAGAGCACGCTTGTCTAGAAGTAACCAATTCACTCTTGACATGAAGACCCCTAAGTTTTAGTTCTAGAAACACAGACTCCGGCATTTAACACTTTATGTACACAAAAGTATAGTCTAAGTAGACTTGCAGCTGGGTGCCAATACTTTAATTAAAGTTGCTGCACATCTAAACTCCATAACTTAGTAACTGTGTATCATAATACTTTTAGTTCAAACTAGTGCCAGATTTTATGAGATCTGACTATCCGTAACCTTTGTCAAAGAACTGCAAATGACACTCAGAACCAACGGCTTAACGTGCTTTTCGAGGCATGAAAGAATCTCGGTATGTCAAGATGGGTACCCATCTTTAACCCGACCTTGGCAAGTGTTGCTTAACCTTCGAGACTGAACTGTGCAGCTATTATTACTTAACCAAGGGCTACGCTCCCAAAACAAAATATAGACACACAATTTGTAACCAGGACCACGACAGCACAGTAAAAAGTACAAAAAAAACATGTCCGAACACAGTGCAATTTGTTTTGCAAACAAAACATTTACGGAGCGTATTTCGATGGAAAACATTTTCGCTTAGTCGACTATTTTCCTTCATTTGTCCGGTGTCAACCCTAGGTTAGTAATTCCAACCAATTGTTTTCGTTCGAGCGTTTTGATTGGTGATTCCGATTGGTTTCGAAATTCGAACGTAGATGTGCTTTATTTGAATTAAATCGAGTTAATTGGTTGTTTGATAGAGGTGTGTTGTTGTGGTCGCGTTATTTTTTTTTTCGTTTCGTTTTTAGGGTTGTCCATGTTCAATTTTGTGATATAGATCAGAATATGACTTTTTTTTGGCGGGATATCATCAAAATTACTTCTCCCACTCTATGCGGAGTGGGAGGTTCGGGGGTGTCAGACTTTTACTGACTAAAACTCACAAAGTAGTTGGAAAATGACACGGATTTTCGGTACAACATTAAATCATTACTCTTTAGTGGTTACTCTTTGGTGGTGGTGTCATGGTGTTTCTTGCAATTATAAAGATAGTTTGTTTATCAGAACTTTGAGTATGTAGAATAAATTCAGAGTTGGCAAAGCATGTTATTATAGATATGGGTTTTTTTTTGGAAGGGGAATCATCATAATGACTTCTCCAGCTCTTGAGCGGAGCGGAAGGGCGTGTCAGATTCTTACTGACTAAACCCCACCCCGTTCCTTCGTTGCTTCGATCTGGGGGACACAGTGACAACCTTTTCTGATTTTCTGTGTTCCCCAAAGATTATAGATTTGGGTGACATATTTACACATTCATATTGATTCATATAAATGTATTTCCATATTCACCAAAACTAGACACTACATACAAATATTGACGTAACCCATTGGACACGCACATCGTCGATGACGCGAACATATTTCGTTCTACCCACACAATACTTTCTTTCTATCGATTCGCTTCTCACCAGTCGCGATCTACGCTGCCTGAGAGACAGACGTGCGTCCGCGCCGATAAAGTTATTACCCAGTAGCATCTACTCGCGTTAATCTACGGCTGTGCTAACAAAGACTATTGTCTCCGCTATTACTATCCAGCTTGTGCTTAGCTTGCTTGCGCCTTCATATTGTACTTCATAGTGCTGTGTGTGGAGCTCGTGGCTAGATAATAACAGCCGCACAGGTCGATCTTCAAGGTTAAGCAACGCTTGCCTAAGTTGGTCTGTGGATGGGTGACCATCTTAACATAACGAGTTTCCTCCGTGCCTTGGATAGTACGTTAAACCATAGGTCCCGGCTGTCATTTGGCGATCTTTGGCAGTCGTTACGGATAGTCAGAAGCCGGTAAATCTGACTCCAGTCTTGCCATGAAGTACCGTGTTACCCCAGTTAATGGGTTGTGGAGGTCTGGTTGGCAGCCGCTTCTCGTAAAATACTGGTATTCAGCTAAATCCGGCTTGACTGGAAGCCGACCCCAACATAGTTGGGAAAAAGGCTAGGCAGATAATGATGATGATCTACTCGCGTTAATCTACGGCTGTGCTAACAAAGACTATTGTCTCCGCTATCACTATCCAGCTTGTGCTTAACTTGCTTGCTTGTTTCATAGTGTTGTGTGTAGAAGAGAAATATATCTGGAGATACAAACAAGGACTATTATTTATGCACCGCCTACCCAGTGAGTACCTACATCCCACAAACAACCAAATACAAAAAAAAATGTGTACACAAAAATAGTTGATGGTTTTGCCAAAACAGGCGCACAATTTTTTAAATTTTGATTTTATTTATCTAAATTAAAAGAATTACTAATGATATGTTTAATTTTTTAGTGTTAAATAATTAAAAAATCACTTATAAAAATGAAAAAGAAAATTCAATGACACAGTTGAATAGGGTACCTATAATTTTCGTAAAAAAACTGTGGAATAACTTTACAATCATTCGTTATTTTTCCTTCATTCTTGATCGGTGCAAAAGTCCGTTCATATAATTTGAAATATTTCATTATTGGGAGGTGCCTGCTACCTACAGGGTGCTGTATTAATATAACATTCCGTTCTCCCCGGGACCCCGCGGGGCCCCGCGGCGAGGGGCCAAGGGGCCAGGTGGCTAGGGGGCCTGAGGGATAGGTGGCTACCTACATTCCTACTCGTTTCTCCGTCCTTCATCTTTACATTGACCGTTCTAATGTGTTTTGAGGTACATAAGCAGGTCTACTTACGAATTTATCAAATTAATGTTATGGGGCCGAAAATTGGTTTATATGGATGTGTGTATGTGTTTGTGTCTCCTCCATGCGTTGATTAGTCTTTATATCCTGTATGTTAATCCAGATAACATAGATTGATTATCTATGTATATAAAAGGAGATACTGACTTACTAACTGACATTTCATCGTACATTCGAAACGTCTAACGGCCGAAACCAATAACCTATCGATCTCCAGTTTTGGCATACTGGAGATTAGGTATAAAACAAATGATACAATACAAAAATTATCATGTTTTCTGTTGTTTCATTTGTTTTTCTATCTCCGATATGTGATAGATAGGTTATTGGTTTCGGCTGTAAGACTAGGAGCATGAAGTTCTGCACAATGTTTCTTTTTATGACGTAGGTGAGTAATAAGAGAGGATTTTGCTTAAGTGGAAGAAACGGGGTGTCAAAGTTTGTGTGCAGAAACCTATTTTCACAAGGGCGAAGCCGCTAGCAGATGATACGTTATGAATGCATTAGAAATGGTTTTATGTCTTTTAATACTACCAATAATGAAAACCTTCCGTTATCTGTCCTTATGTTAAGATAATCTCAGAAACAACGATCATTATATAAATTTAAAAATGTTGGTTAGTTCATGAATCCCCGACCGGTCGCAGGAGACCGCGCTGTTATTGTCTTACTATTGTGTCTCGTTTCGCGGGTATGTGATAGGTGTCAAAGGCTTTCCTAACGTATTTTTTCTTTTTGTTTCAGGGAGAAAAAGACAACGGCAAGAACTGCATATTATCCTGTGAGAAGAGGAAAGCAGATGACACTGACATTAATAAGGACTTGAAAAAGGTATGTGAAATTGTTAAAATTTTCCCGAAATAAAAAGAACCGAATCGGTTTCGGACAAAGTTCTGAAATAGGTAATATTATCTAAAGTCCCCGCCACGAGAAGCTATAAATTTTGTAAACAAGTGTTCAGGAGTTCACAACATTTGGACCAACAAAAAAAAATGAATTTGTTTAAGATTTAATAAATTATTAAGTAACAATATTAATTAACATAAATGTATATTATTTAAGAATAATTATTCGTCAGATTCAGTTGTTTCCATTTCTGTGTCAGAATCAGTGACATGTATCACGAAGCTGTCTACAGTTTTATCAATCATCTCATCGATTTATAACAATAACAATCAGATCCGCGATATATGCAAAGCAATGAAACAAACTCGTACGCATTCGAAACTCGAATGACGCGTTTATTTCAAAATGGTGTCCCGATAGTTTACAATCCCTGCGACGGACCAAGAAACAAAAAACCATAGCACTTTGCGTCGTTAAAATATGATCCGACTAAATTAAAGAGGTTATTACCTTCATATAACCCGTCTGTATTTCATGTCGATTGAAAATGTTTACTTAGTAAAAGATGTTTGTTTACATAATTTATAGCTTCTCGTGACGGGTACTTTAGTTATCTACTGAAATCCTAACATGAATTTGTGTAAAACTAATCCAATAATAACCTCTGAAAAACATCTGCTGTCTTGTGTGACCTTTGACCGTTAAATTAAAAACAAAAGAACATATGTATATTGTATATTTATAGAAACTTTGCACATTTAATCGACTTTCTAAATGACGTAAACTTTATCCAAAAACATTTTTTTAACATTAAAAAAACACTTATTTCCTGTAGGAATTTTGTGAAATATTTGATTGAGTGACGGAATTACCGAATGCTAATAGAGCGCTCACGGATTTTCTCTCTTTAGGGTTCCGTACCTCATAAGGAAAAAACGGAACCCTTATAGGATCACTTTGGTGTCCGTCTGTCTGTCTGTCAAGACCCTTTATCTCGGAAACGCGTAAAGGGACCAAGTGAAATTAAAACTATATACTCATGATTACGGTCCCTTGAAACTATTCAAATATCAAACTTGAAAATTGACAGAAATAAAAGATACGCCCGATTATGTTGCAAAAAACGTACATTTCGACACTGTTAAAGGAATCAAAATTCATAGGGTAGTTCCCATTGACCTAGAATCTTGAAATTTGGCACGAAGTAAGGTATTATAGCACAAATATAGGAAAAACTCTGAAAACTGAGAATTTGTAGTTACGTCACATGGAATCTTTTTTGAACTGTTTTCCTAGGTAAATTGGTACGGAACTTTCAGTGCGCTAGTCAGACTCGCACATGCCCGGTTTTTTTAAATTACGTTTCATAAAACAACAAGCTTTTAAACCATGCTCATGTTGACGATAGATAAATCAGAAAAAGCCCTCTTGAATTGTTACTACATACAAGACTTACAGCTTTACATCAACCTTATTCCCTTGTTGGCTACTCCATCAGCTTATTTCATGAAAAAGGATTATCCACTTCTTAATCTACGAGTGCAGAAAACCCGCAATGTAATGCAAGTGTACTTAGAATTTCAAATGTTCGCTCCTGAGTGTACGTAAGATAGAATTGCTCTTGTAAAACGAGATAGTTGTAAGATATTGTATAATATACCTACATATAAATCTACCCTTTTGTATTCAGACTTTATAATAAAAATCGGATGGTAAGAGTTATTATGATTATAAATAATTACTAGATTTACAAAAGGATATATGAGTGAGTTTGTAGTGGTGTTTCTCCTGAGGGTAGTCAGCTAGGATACTCTGGCCTCATCTCATCATCATCATCTCAGCCGAAAGACGTCCACTGCTGGACATAGGCCTCCCTCAAGCGTCGCCACAGCGACCGGTCCTGTGCGTCTCGCATCCATCGGGTTCCCGTGACCCTGCCCAGGTCGTCGGTCCACCTTGTGGGGAGCCTTCCGACGCTCCTAACTTTTGCTGTGCCCGAAAGGGTCCATATTGAGCTTTACAATATTGATTATTACCACCTGTATGTACTATGGAATGCAATAAAGTATTGAGTATTGAGTATTGAGTATTGTAATCATTTAGAAGATAGACCTGCGAATCTAATACCAACAATTGGAAAGTCCTTCGTGTTTGTTTGTTTCTTCTTGAAGCCCACAACAGTCCACTACTGAACAGGCACGAGATCACTCGATTCTTCATACTCGGCACTATCAGACTTGTACTGACTAAAACCCACCGGTTTTCCTTAATTTACCTTTTGCGTTCCAAGGCAATATTGCAGTAACTTTTTTGAACAATCCCACAGCAACTATCATGGCTTGAACACATATATTATAAAGAGAAAATTATATACCTACTTTTGTACATGGTCCCAAAACACAGCTCGTTTATGTGGTTCGGAAGGCTGCCCAGCTTAAATGGGTCTAGACTGGGACATGTTTGCAACATACCAGTTGAACGGGGCGCCTGTAAAACATAAAATTGGTGCCCTGAAATCGTTCGACAGTGTCGCGGCAGACCATGAAGGAGATGGCGGGGTAACGTAGTTGTTTTCCGAAGGAATTGACAAGATATGACACGATGGTTGGAAGGAGGCGTTTGCTCAGTTGAATCTATATTCAACTGAGCAAACGCAGATCAGAGTATTTTTTATACGGATACATCAAATAGTTACTATGACTGACCTGTTGGTCTAGTGCGGCATAGCAGTCAGAATGGCCCTTACTGCTATACTGCAAGTCGTGGGTTAGATTCCCCATGACAAAATATGTTTGTGTTATGAGCACGAACATTAAAATTTGTTCTGTGTGTGAGTGTAATTTATCTTTAACATGTATACATTTAGATATATTTAAGTATGTTTATTAACTGATAACTGTCTAGTACCTATAACACAAGCTCTGCTTAGCTCTACTACTAGAACTGCTTAGCTCTAAGACTTGAAGGCATCGTTTGAAAGTTATGGAATATTATTAGGCATTACTTTGCGAGTGCAACTACGGGTAGACGCTAGCATGGAGTAGAACAGCTTACTTTTTTAGATACATAGTCTATTTTAAATTTTCTTGGCAACAACAAACTTCAGGTCACCAGACCCCTTAAAAAACGCTCAAAAAATTTACCCAGCTCAGCACGAACGGCCTGATCATAAAATTCACCTCAACACACTACACTGCCGTGTGTATAAATAAAGACATTACACTGGCGAGCACATAAAGACGGCATTACTACACATCGGGACAAAATAACTTCGATCACGCGATCAAATGTGGTAGAATTGTATTACTTGGAGTGCCCATAAAATGTGAACCCAGTAAGTGTGGACCTGGTGAATTATACATTCTGAAATTGTGACCACGGCACACCGCAGTTTTATGTTTTGTTAAACGTGTGTAAATAATGCAGGTTTTGTGGCCGGTTAAGTGGATTTCCATGTTTTTGTGCCAATGATGGGCAGTAATTAAATTTAAATTAACATTGAAATACATTTAATTGAATTTAACTACCCTCTTGTCTTTGTGAGTGGGTGTGGAACCATAAAATGAGTGACGGTATTAGCGATGCATTAAAATTAAAACCCTCAGGTACACTAGGGGACAAAATGTCCCCCAACATGACATGCAACGCTGTCAAACTGTCCAACAGCATGTCTCGCGTCGTCGCGTGAACGAGTCGTAGAGTATTGAACGGCAAGTTGCGGGACACTAATATTAAAAAATATTATAGCTGACCCAGCAGACTTCGTGCTGCCAAATTCATTTTCTTTTCGATTTTTTCTCACCTTTTAAACCTTCCCTAGATCTTCACGAACATTCCAAGACCAAGATAAGATAAATCCGTTCAGCCGTTCTCGAGTTTTAGCGAGACTAACGAACAGCAATTAATTTTTATACAGGGTGTCCCAAAACTCAACGATAATCAGGGACCGGATGAAAGGCCAAGCTATACCAGTTCTGGGAAAAATACAAAATAAAATCCATATCACTCAGTTCAGCGATAATAGACATTTTTTAAAAAAAGTTGAAATTCGACACCCTTGGTCGCATTTTCAAGGATTGTGATCACCAATGTCACAATTTCGCTGTGATTTTTTTAATTTCGTAATCTTCATTAACGATGATATTAATCGCAACTACAAATTATTGCAAAAAACATTGTTATTTTAATAAAATAAGTTAAGTTTTAGTGAGTCATGGTTCACAAAAATATTGTTCGTTAACTTTAACACTTCATATTGAAAAAAAATTGTACTACACTACCCTTGGCAAGTCATTTCAAAAGATGGCGCATTTAATCAAGATTTCAAAATGGTGCAACACTTTCCACTTTTCTTGGCATTACAAAAATTATTTCTTATTTTTTTCAAATTGAGCTCAATTTTGAACAACTCAACATTAGGAATTTTTGTTTCTAAAAGGAGATTGACAGGGTGTGGACCAAGTGCATTTTGTTCCTCAGCCCAATACTAACTAACTCTTCAAAATCTGCTCCAGGAGTCAAGAGAAAAAAAGAGTTTTTCCAACCTAACCTAACCTAAGTTATCGTTTTAAGGAAGTTTGACCAAGTGCTGCCCAGAATGAACACCAAGTGCATTTTGTCCCTCAGGTCAATACTAAGAAGCAAACCGAAGCGCTTTGAAATCTGCACCAGGAATCAAGAAAAAAAAAAGACTTTTTCCAACCTAACCTAACCTAACCTAAGTTAGAAATTGTTTTAAGGAATTTTGACCAAGTGCTGCCTAAAATGAAGATCTAGTGCATTTCATGCCTCAGACCAATACTAAACAGCAAACCAAAGCGCTTCAAAATCTGCTCCAGGAGTCAAGAGAAAAAAAGAGTTCTTGCAACCTAACCTAACCTAGGCCAATACTAATCAGTAAAACACTAATTAATGTTGGCTTGAGGAACAAAATGCATTAGGTGTTCATTCTGGGAAGCACTTGGTCAAACTTCTCAAAAAAGTTTCTAAAGATTTCTAACTTAGGTTAGGTTAGGTTGGAAAAAGTCTTTTTTTTTCTTGACTCTTGGAGCAGATTTCAAAGCGCTTCGGTTGCTTATTAGTATTGGCCTGAATAACAAAATGCACTTGGTTTTCATTCTGGGCAGCATTTGGTCAGAATTCCTTGAAACAATTTCTAACTTAGGTTAGGTTAGGGTGGAAAAACTCTTTTTTTCTTTTTACTCCTGGAGCAGATTTTAAAGCGCCTTGGGTTTGCTGATTAGTATTGGCCTGAAAAATAAAATGCACTAATGTGTTCATTCTGAGCAGCACTTGGTCAAAATTCCTTAAAAATATTTCTTACTTAGGTTAGGTTAGGTTGGAAAAAGCCTTTTTTTTCTCTTGACTCCTAGAGCAGATTTTAAAGCGCCTTTCGTTTTGCTGATTAGTATTAGCCTGAAAAATAAAATGCACTAATGTGTTCATTCTGAGCAGCACTTTGTCAAAATTCCTTAAAAAGATTTCTTACTTAGGTTAGGTTAGGTTGGATAAAGTCTTTTATTCTCTTGACTCCTGGAGCAGATTTTGAAGCACTTTGGTTCGCTGATTAGTATTGGTCTGAGATATAAAATGCACTAGATGTTCATTCTGGGCAGCACTTGGTCAAACTTCCTTAAAACGATTACTTAGGTTAGGTTAGGTTGGAAGAATCCTGGTGCAGATTTTGAAGCGCTTTGGTTTACTGTTTAGTTTTGGTCTGAGGTATGAAATGCACTAGATCTTCATTTTAGGCAGCACTTGGTCAAAATTCCTTAAAACAATTTCTAACTTAGGTTAGGTTAGGTTAGGTTGCAAAAACTCTTTTTTTCTCTTGACTCCTGGAACAGATTTCAAAGCGCTTCGGTTTGCTGATTAGTAGGTACTGGCCTGAGGAACAAAGTGCAAAAGTTGTTCATTCTAGGCAGCACTTGGTCAAAATTCCTTAAAAAGATTTCTAACTTAGGTTAGGTTAGGTTGGAAAAAGTCTTTTTTTTTTTCTTGATTTCTGGTGCAGATTTCAAAGCGCTTCGGTTTGCTTCTTAGTATTGACCTGAGGGACAAAATGCACTTGGTGTTCATTCTGGGCAGCACTTGGTCAAACTTCCTTAAAACGATAACTTAGGTTAGGTTAGGTTGGAAAAACTCTTTTTTTCTCTTGACTCCTGGAGCAGATTTTGAAGAGTTAGTTAGTATTGGGCTGAGGAACAAAATGCACTTGGTCCACACCCTGTCAATCTCCTTTTAGAAACAAAAATTCCTAATGTTGAGTTGTTCAAAATTGAGCTCAATTTGAAAAAAATAAGAAATAATTTTTGTAATGCCAAGAAAAGTGGAAAGTGTTGCACCATTTTGAAATCTTGATTAAATGCGCCATCTTTTGAAATGACTTGCCAAGGGTAGTGTAGTACAATTTTTTTTCAATATGAAGTGTTAAAGTTAACGAACAATATTTTTGTGAACCATGACTCACTAAAACTTAACTTATTTTATTAAAATAACAATGTTTTTTGCAATAATTTGTAGTTGCGATTAATATCATCGTTAATGAAGATTACGAAATTAAAAAAATCACAGCGAAATTGTGACATTGGTGATCACAATCCTTGAAAATGCGACCAAGGGTGTCGAATTTCAACTTTTTTTAAAAAATGTCTATTATCGCTGAACTGAGTGATATGGATTTTATTTTGTATTTTTCCCAGAACTGGTATAGCTTGGCATTTCATCCGGTCCCTGATTATCGTTGAGTTTTGGGACACCCTGTATATATAGATAATATATACTAGCAGCCCGTCCCGGCTTCGCACGGGGTAGACAATTATTTATTTTTGGAATTTTTCCCGTCAAATGACTACCCTACACTACCCTACACTACACTACACTACACTACACTACCCTACACTACCCTACACTACCCTACACTACCCTACACTACCCTACACTACCCTACACTACCCTACACTACCCTACACTACCCTACACTACCCTACACTACCCTACACTACCCTACACTACCCTACACTACCCTACACTACCCTACACTACCCTACACTACCCTACACTACCCTACACTACCCTACACTACCCTACACTACCCTACACTACCCTACACTACCCTACACTACCCTACACTACCCTACACTACCCTACACTACCCTACACTACCCTACACTACCCTACACTACCCTACACTACCCTACACTACCCTACACTACACTACCCTACACTACCCTACTTTACCCAACTTTTTTTTTTTTTTAGATTTAAACTATCCTATCTCTCAAGTTGGATCGAATTGCACATGGTGTGCGAATTTTATTATAATCGGTTAAGTGGTTTAGGAGTCCATTGAGGAGAAACATTGGGACACGAGATTTATATTTATTAAGACTACCCTACACTACCCTACACTACCTTACACTACCTTACACTACCCTACACTACCCTACACTACCCTACACTACCCTACACTACCCTACACTACCCTACTTTACCTAACTTTTTTTTTTTTTTAGATTTAAACTATCCTATCTCTCAAGTTGGATCGAACTGCACATGGTGAATTTTATTATAATCGGTTAAGTGGTTTAGGAGTCCATTGAGGACAAACATTGGGACACGAGATTTATATATATTAAGATAGATTGATATTTTCTCACTGATAAGATTATATTGAGTTAAATTTTACTTTTAGTTTTAGTGACCCTTTACATTCCAGGCCCTGCCTTCGAGAGCTCTATAATTTTGATATTTGCAAATGGTTTGAATATAAGAGCAAACTCAGATTTCCATGTATTGTTGGTTCCGATTTAAATATAACGATTTTACGTGCTGCCGATGCCATAGTATTCATACGTGTCGCAGAGTACCGTTTTTCTATTGCTATGGCAACAAGATTTTCATATACACTCTTGAACTCTTTTTTACATAATTTCCAATGTTATAATCAGCAAAAATAATATTTATGGCCTTTGACTTATATATTACTGGCAGATTTAAGCCTCTTTTTTTAAATAATTAATTATGTTTTGGTGAATCACAACATTGTAAAACAAATGATACAATACAAAAATTATCATGTTTTCTGTTGTTTCATTTGTTTTTCTATCTCCGATATGTGACAGATAGGTTATTGGTTTCGGCTGTAAGTAATCTTATCCAAGCCAAGAACGCCAAAATAGCAACCCCAGCAAAAATAAACAGAGTACACTAATCCAAGACAAGAACTTCAAAATAATGAGCAAAAAAAGAGAAAAAGTTTCATAAATAATCCAAGGACACCTAAAATCGAGCGCAGAAAGAAAAAAAGAAGAGAGTAATTTAATCAAAACACAACAACGCCAAAACAATGAACCCAAAAAGAGAAAAAATGGTAAACCAAGGACACTTAAGCAACCAACTCAAAAAGAAAAACAAAAAAAAAAGTCTCAAGCTCAAGCGTTTCGTAGTTCTTCAAGTGTGAGGTCATTTTGTTTTCATTATCTCCGCGGGGGGCGAATTTACGACAAAGAGTGCACTCCACCTTAATTTAAATACATTACTCGTTTTGTAAGAGTCTGCGGACAACTTTGCGGTACTAGATGATAATTGGACTCGTAACAGACGGAAATCTTCACTTGTTGAGGATAGATTAAGATTTCTGGGATAATTTGCAACTTGAAATAGGTTAAGTGAGCTTTCGCAGTGGTTTTTCGGTGGTAATTGAATTGTTTTGCCAGTATTTTGGTTGTGGTGATTATTTTCAATGAAATAGTAGTTCTGTAGTCGGGTTTTAGTTTTAACTTCTGTGAAAGTTTAAAATGGAGTTATTCATTTTGCGCAGTTTATCTCGCGTCTAGTGCGAAGTATAAATAAATTGGATTGATCTCATCAGGCATCGTCAGCGAAAATCGTTTCCGCCAAAGATGAAGTTTTTAAAGTTTACACAGGAACTGCTATAGGATGGAGAGGGAGAGGGAGGCCAAAGAAAAGATGGTTGGATTGTGTGATATGGAAGAAAAGGGAGTTAGTGATAGCGATAGAGTGAGAGGACAGAATGGAAGAAAAAAAAACGTGTTGTGCAGACCCACAATAAAACGGGACAAGGGCAGGAAGATGATTATTACAGGAGAGTGCTATGTCTGGTTTGAGCAACCGCCCGAAAGATTATTTCGGTATTTTCTATATGAAGTCTAATTGTGCGATGAAGGATATCATAGTTTAGTTCATATGTCAACAAACATTATTATTATTAAGACAATAACTTAAAAAACCAAGATTTAACCCGTAAACATCCACACCATCAATAAACACAGACATACTTAATCGTAAACTCTAAGCAAAACCACGTGCAAACCTTAGCGAGCAATAAATTGAAAGCTTCAATAGAATCTGAATAGTAAAGTGAACATTACCATATGAGGTTCACATCGAATGCCATTAATAAATCAAATAAGAACTAACTTACGAGTGTGTGTGTTTGTTTGCTGTTCACATGGAGGGGAATAAATTTAGCGTAGATTACCTGCGAGAAATATTGATAGAATATGCCGTGTGTGCAGCTAAGGGTCCTAGAGTTATTTTTGTAACTAGGTGTATGTTTGTCGTTACTTTGTAAGCTGTTTTGCTTTTGTTTTTTTTTAAATAGCCTAGTTTGTGTCCCACTGCTGGGCAAAGGCCTCCCCTTTCTCCTTCCAAATCTCTCTGTCTTGAGCCATCTTTGGCCAAGTTTGACCTGCAAATGCGATCAGATCGTCACACCACATTCGCCGCGTAACGTCCTCTGGCGTAACGTCCACCAACCAGCATTGGACTAACGTGGTGAACTATGGTCCAATTTCCCCCTTTTTTAAACCAAACTATGACCGCTTTTGATTTAGGGTGAAAAAATATGAACTTCTCACACTTTGGGTGTAGCGATAGGGAGTGTCAATCTTGTGATGACTAATTCCTACCCAACGTTCTTCAGTCCTCCCTCCCTTTGTGTTTCAGGGCAGTGGTAAATTTTTTGAACAATCCCACATTCTGATCATTTATATCATAATCATCATCGTCATTTCAGTCGAAAGACGTCCAGTGCAGTACATATGCCTCTCCCAACTGTCGCCATAATTACCGATCTTTTTGCGTTTCGCATCCAATGGATTTCCGCAACCCTCACCAGGTCACCGGTTCTTCTGATACATGGTCACCACTGCAGAACCCCTGCGTGGTAAATCCAGCCCATTCCTTCTTTTCGAGAAGAGACGTGATTCTTAGCAGTAGAAACATTATAAAGCTGGTCATGTCATTCAACGTTTATATGAAACATAAAAGTAAGATTACCAGTTTCTTAATCATTTAACCTATCAATACCCGCGAAACGAGACACAATAGAAAGACAATAACAGCGCGGCCCTATGAGACCGGTCGGGGATTCATGAATTAATGCATAAGTAAATACTTATTAGTTAAAGCTTGCTTGAATACTTTGCGCACATTGTGTCTAAGTTCTAAAACTAACGTAAAGTAGATTCCACACGTCTGTACGCGTCATAAAATCGATACTTCAGTCTGAAGTCAACAACCGTTGGATATATCACTTACGTCCGTCTTCAATAAGCTATCTATCTACAGTTGCAGCTACTAAAGATAAACAAATCTCTCCTTTTGCCCTTACTTGCTTTCCTTTTCCTAACCTACCGACGGATAGCATTTCCTGCCAAAATTGGGGATTGATAGACAGAATCTTACTGTTTATCGGGGATAGTTATCTATCTATGAACTGCGGTAGATTATTAAAAACAGGCGTTAGTAATCGTCTATCTATATATATATAAAGGTAACAAATTGATTGACTGACATATGAACGCACAACCGAAACTACTAGGACTAGGAATTTGAAGTTTTGCACAAGGTTTCCTTTTATGGCGTAGGCAAGCATTAAGAAAAGGTTTCTCAAAATTCATCCCCTAATGGGATAAAACGGGGTTCCAAAGTTTTTATGTAGAAACCTACTCTCAGACGTTCACGCAGACAGAGACAGAAGCTAAGTTAAGAACAACTGTTTGTAGTCTCACGGAATAAAGGGTGATTATATTGCCAATGCGAGACGCACAGGACCGGTCGCTGTGGCGACGCTTGGGGAAGGCCTATGTCCAGCAGCGGACGTCTTTCGGCTGAGATGATGATGATGATATTGCCAATAACCAAGAAGAGTTCGAGAACTCAGAATGCTACTAAGAATTTGTTTGACAAAAAAAAACTTACTTGACCTGAGGATCTTACACTCAGTAGTCTCCCTTGCCATCATCATCGTTTCAACTGTAAAACGTCCACTGCTGGACGAGATCTATCTCTACCACATCCATGGAAATCCTCACCGGGTCATCAGTCCACTTGGGAGGCTTCCAACGGTGTATATTCAGGTGTACGGTCATCACTAGCTATGAACCTTTCGGCCCATCGATCATTCGTTCTGCGAGTAATGTATCATGGCCACTGCCACTTGAGTTTGGCGATTCTTCGGGCTATGTCGGTAACTTTGGTTGTCCTGCGGATATCTTCATTACTGATTCACTAAGATCCGTTACGAGCGACCAAGTTTCTGAGCCATATTGACACATTTGTATCTATACAGTTTTATTGACCTCGTCAAGACACTTAAAATACGTCATAAATAGTCGTATTTAATAAAAGAACATAATAAAAGAATTATGTAGATTACATATGGTTAAACTGAAATATTTTACGTTAGCACTCCTGATTGTACCCAAAAACTGTGGTGCCTTTAAATACGGTATAGGTTAATCTTTTTTTAAACGGTGTGATTTCCATACACAATTCACACGTAAGTAATGATTTTTTTTGTTGACTTAATCAAAGAAAAATATAGGGGTATTTCGTATTTTGAACGTAATTATATATATACAATATAAAAGGAGAAACAGACAAACATATCAAAGCCCAGTTGAAACTACAGGGTCTATGAACGTGAAATTTTGCTCAAGGTTCCCTTTCTTACTTAGACGAGCCCTAAGAAAGTATCCATCATCTGCCTAGCCTTTTCCCAACTATATTGGGGTCGGCTTCCAGTCAAGCCGGATTTAGCTGAATACCAGTATTTTACGAGGAGCGGCTGCCTACCAGACCTCCACAACCCATTAACTGAGGTAACACGGTACTTCATGGCAAGACTGGAGTCAGATTTACTGGCTTCTGACTATCCGTAACGACTGCCAAAGATCTCCAAATGACAGCCGAGACCAACGGCTTAACGTGCTTTCCGAGGCACGGAGGAAACTCGTTATGTTAAGATGGTCACCCATCCACAGACCAACCTAGGCAAGCGTTGCTTAACCTTGAAGAGCCTAAGAAAGTATTTTCCAAAATTCACCCCCTAATGTGATGAAACGGGGTCCCAAATTTTGTATGGAGAAACCTACTTACACGCGGGTGAAGCCGCTGGCAGAAGCTATTTCAAGATAAGATACATCCATTTGTTTGTATATCTTTAAGTTGCACCTACTATGTTGTTTCTGCACCATCCTAAGGTCGACTGGTAGAAAATGGCTAAGGCATTAAGTCCGCCTTTGTACGTTAAGTAGTGCATAAAAATTTTAAAATAAATAAATAAGAAACAACCCATTTTTTTTGTTCTATCAGATACTTCAGTTTTCAGTCACTCTGTATGCCTACATAAATCCAAAAACATATTTTCACTCAATAAAAAATAGTTTTCCCCACATAAAGAATCATGCCCTATTAAATGTCCCACATTGTTCGAATTAAAAAGCAATATGGCGGTAATCCCGGTGATGACGTCAGAGTTGATCGACCAATCAGCGCTAAGCCTCAGCTGCAGCTTTAATCAGGGTACCAGCAGAGATAGTGGTTATACTCGTATTAAGTGCTATTGTTTTCTGCTTTTGTTTTGAATGAAAGTAAAAAAGAATTTGTTTTTTGGGTTGAATTACTGTAAATATAATCCGTGTATCAACTGAATTGTAAATTGCGTTTTTAGTCGTGTCCAATTTACTAATATCATAATGACGAATGATTTATATTTTTGTTTCTTAATAAAATCAAAAACTATTGTGCCTCTTTAAAAAAATATTTTATCACTAAGTCACATAAAGATTCAATCGAAGCTAGTGTATTGTATGTTTGATTTAAATAAATATCAGCAAGTATGCCTTGGCAAGGTCAACAATGATTTAAGTATTCAACATTTTGCGGACGGCGAGCAATGGGTAGCTCGCCAACCGAGCCCAAGTCGTTGACGGCGAAGAAGTCAGCAAAACTGAAGGGGCTCAGCTGAGTCGAAACCCATGGGTTGTGTGAAAGAAAACCCCGGGACCCTGGGATGAAAGCAAAGAAGGAACAGGAGAGGGTTTTATTCAGTAAGCCTGACACCCACTCCGCCCAAGAGCGTGAGAAGTCATTTTGGTGATTTCCCACCTAAAAGTTAAATAGTTCTTTCGTAAAAGTATGAGAAACAATCAGACTTGCACAACAACATCAGTACGTAGATACGATCTACTTCCCTTAAAACCAATCACTCAAACGGTCTCTAAACCAAACTTTTTGACTTTTACCATCAAACTTTCTACTGTATTCGCTTATCAACGAAACTTTGATATTAAAAACTAAATCGTAACTCCTAAACTATCTTGGGGCAAACAAAGGAATAGTTTTGAAACACGAATCATGAACGACATAACGTTAGGCGAGAATCGATAATAGGTAAGCTTAGATGTGTTGGCAAAACGATTTTGTTACGGTAGAATACAGTTTGATACAGAGTCGATAAAATTGCGAAATTGTTTAGTTACCGTGGCCATAGAACGCCAAGGGCAATTGGAAGAACTCGGGTGAATTGATTAAGGGTGACACTTCCTTTTAAAACCACCTACAGTGGATGGCTGTAAGTTTGCAAATCCATTTCATCGCCAGGGGGTCACCCCCCTGGAGATGAAATGGTTTAATTTTTGAAAATCTTTACTTATTCTTTATATTCATCATGAAAAGAACTTCTGCACAAAATTTCAGTGTTCTTAGTCCAAGAGTTTGGGCTGGGCATTGAGGAATCAATGACTGAAACTACTGATCCGATTCTGAAAATTCCTGCACCAGTAAAATTCAAATTTAATACAAAATATTATAAAGAGGAAAGATTTGATTTTTTTTTGTTTGTTTGACTGGTAGAAAATGCATAAGGTATTAAGTCCGCCTTTTATGTGCATAAAGTGTATATGTTACGGCTAATACCCGAAGTGCGGCTACACCTAGTTTTAGCCGGTTAGAACTAGGTGTAGCCACTTACTCTTGGTTAAACCTAGTACGAGCCGATTGTTTTCGGGTAAAACTAGGTCTAGCCTTCATCATGCCGGCTACAACTAGGTCCAGCCATTCCCTGTTGGATAAAACTAGGTCTATCCGATATCATTCCGGCTAAAACTAGGTCCAGACAATCCCTGTTGGATAAAACTTAGATGCATGTCCCGCTAAGCCTTCCGCCCTGCGTCACCCTCATGACTCACAGCATCTGCAGCAGCGGCGCGTGGTGGAGGGCATAGCGAGGCACACGCCTCTGCAGGTTGTGAGCGCTAGGTACTGCTGATTTACTGCAGGTCCTGCATGGTCTACTAGCGAGTGTAACTCACAGCGTCTGCAGCAGCAGCGTGTGTCTTAGTTTTATCTAAAAGGTATTGGCTGTACATAGTTGTAGCCGGCATGCTATCGTGATAGCTTTTTTAAGATATTAAAAAAAAACATCCAATAAAAAGAAACGTAGAGTTTTTTTATTCTTATAAATCACATTGTAATAATTAACACAAATTATTAGGAGTACAATTTTTAATATAATAGGAACAAATAGGAAATTTTTTTTAACAACAGACAATAAGTATGTAGTTGCATATTATAATTTAAAGAATGTTTTATCCAACAGGGATTGTCTGGACCTAGTTTTAGCCGGAATGATATCGGATAGACCTAGTTTTATCCAACAGGGAATGGCTGGACCTAGTTGTAGCCGGCATGATGAAGGCTAGACCTAGTTTTACCCGAAAACAATCGGCTCGTACTAGGTTTAACCAAGAGTAAGTGGCTACACCTAGTTCTAACCGGCTAAAACTAGGTGTAGCCGCACTTCGGGTATTAGCCGTAACATATATAAATAAATTTAACTTAAAAACTTCTGAACCGATTTTAAAAATTCTTTGACCATTAGAATGCTATAGCTTCACTAAGTAACATAGACTATATATGTTTTAAAAAGAGGATCCTTACCTTAAACGAGACCCAAAGACTCCAAAATTCGTATGGAGAAAACTACTTTTAACAGGCGAAGCTAGTATCAAATAAAATACTGGCTCACCGAAACATAACATACTGTGAATTAACAAACGAGTAATTAGTATTGATTGCCGACTCCCTCGATATATGGGTCAGCATTTCGCTAATGTATTATTGCCGTAATTGTACACTCTGTTGCAGAATTATTTACAAGCTAGTCACGGATACTTATTTATGTATAGCTTCTGCAAGCGGTATTGTCGGTGTGAAGAGCATAATGTAGTCTACACAGGAAAAGTTTTTAACCAAGGCGTAATTTTTTTTTGGTGGCTCAGTGTAAGTAATAGAATACAAGTCAACTTCAAGGTTAAGCAACGCTTGCCAAGGTTGGTCTGTGGATGGGTGACCATCTTAACATAACGAGTTTCCACCGTGCCTCGGAAAGCACACTAAGCCGTAGGTCCCGGCTGTCATTTACAGTCGTTACGGATAGTCAGAAGTCAGTAAATTTGACTCCAGTCTTGCCATGAAGTACCCTGTTACCCCAGTTATTGGGTTGTGGAGGTCTGGTAGGCAGCCTATGCTTTCCGAGGTGCGGAGGACTCACTATGTTAAGATGGTCACCCATCCACAGACCAACCTTGGCAAGCGTTGCTTAACTTTGAAGATCGATCTGTGATCTATTACTTACGCTGAGCCACCAAAAAAAATTTGCGCAGTGGTTAAAAACTTTTTATGTATAGGATAAAAGTATGGTATTTAACGAAGGCAGTTTGCAAAAATTCAAATTTTACTTAGGTTTTTGCATTTTGCAAGTCAGTGTTAAGTTGTTGTGACAAAAAGACTACCTAGGTACACTGAGTAATGTATTTTTTTTGACGTGACAACGTCTTAAATTAGGTTGCGGCTGGGAGTCACTTATGAAAAAGTGTAACGCTCGGTAACGTTACGATGAGTCACCGAACGAGAGAGAGGCCCGCCGAATGCCTTGCGTCTCTCTCCCACTCAACTATGATCGGTCTGCCGCGCGCGCAGCACTAGAGAATTTTAGTAAACAAAATATATTTCTATAGTTAAAATTTGTGCAATTCTTATTTTCATTCAATTCCTTGTTCCTATTGTGCAATTTAATTATATTCATATCAATAAATATTCTACCGAGAAAAAGACGTTGTCACGTAAAATCTTCGCCCGTAAAAACGACTTTACAGGCAACCATTTTTTTGACGTGACAACGTCTTAAATTAGGTTGCGGCTGGGAGTCACTTATGAAAAAGTGTAACGCTCGGTAACGTTACGATGAGTCACCGAACGAGAGAGAGGCCCGCCGAATGCCTTGCGTCTCTCTCCCACTCAACTATGATCGGTCTGCCGCGCGCGCAGCACTAGAGAATTTTAGTAAACAAAATATATTTCTATAGTTAAAATTTGTGCAATTCTTATTTTCATTCAATTCCTTGTTCCTATTGTGCAATTTAATTATATTCATATCAATAAATATTTTACCGAGAAAAAGACGTTGTCACGTAAAATCTTCGCCCGTAAAAACGACTTTACAGGCAACCATTTTTTTATTTTTCAGTTACATTTACGTATTTTCTTTTGGGCTTATATGTGTCATGTCGGATAGTAGTGTTACGTATAATAATTGGAGTGGATCTATTTTCCCATCCAGCGACAAGACCACCCATTGTTACACCTCAGTCATTTTAAGCCTATACTGTATTTTTATGGTGTACAATAAAAAGTATATATAGCTATTACAGCAACAATCCAAACGATCAATTTATGAACTGTAGAATGAATATAAACATAAATAATAATAAAGGCTTTCAAACTCTTTCTATTAAACAATGTTACTTCAATAAATAAAAAGTTGTAACATACTCAAAAGTTTCGCTTTAAAAAATAAACTTTTCTCATTTTCTCACCGCCCCAATGTGTCCCCTTAGATTAAAGTTTTTACCGGTCGGTATTGGCTCCAATGTATGGCCAATTTTGAGAAACCATACAAAAACGTTGGAACAAAAACTGGGGCATGTACTGCCAACATTTGGTATCCCGTCCGGTCCCAACATGCCAGCAGCAACTTATAGTGAATAGCACTTTTTCAATACAAGTTTGCACTCAATATTCCCCGCAGTTTTCTTAATCAAATACTTTGCGAACGAATTGATAAAAAGGTTTTTCGTTAAGAATTGTCTTTCTGACATTTTAAAGGCATTTTTGGCAGTCATTTTTTTAAGCCTGTGTTTAGTTTTATTTCATACGTGGTGTCAAAATTTTAGCTACTGGATCTAGTGCTTGTTTTTTAATTTAATTATTGTATAAAGCATAATTTATATGTATAGCTAATTACTATCAGCACAGTACTGTTTTAGAACAGTTAACTTATTAAGTTACACAAACCAACTATATGAACGTTCCATGTAACTTTTTGCTACTCACTTGTAGTATTCACCCATCAAATACGTGATTAAGTGACGATACGACACACAAGGCAGTTGATGAACGCGCGGCAGATAACAACCAACCATTTCTCAATCCGATGGCTTCAGAGGCACTTGTGTCCCTAAATCAACACCTCATTGTACCATTGGTTCTTTGCCACTTCTTATTCATTCACCTCCCTGAACTGATCCTGAACGTAATCCGGCTCGATGAACCAATATGTGAATAATCATCAAACGCTGAACTAAAAATAATCTCAAAACTTTGACAGAGCTTTGAGAGGTAGAATCTACCTCCTAAGATCCTATATGTGATCCGGCTCGAAGGACCGGAGCATAAAAAAAACAAGAAACTAAACTAGAAAATTCCTCAAAGCTATTCTACCTCCAGTCTACTCTCCAATCGCAAACGTTACATACCCTTTACTTTTACTCTAAAGCCTATCTCTGTACAATTCACACAACTTCATAAAGGCTCCTGAATACAATGGTTTTATTATTTTTTTTCCTTTTGTTTCAGGCAAAGTTAGAAACAAAGGCTTTGAAAGCGAAAAGGCCGGGTTTCACAGATGACCGGTACAACGAAACGTCTTATTATATTGAAAATGGTGAGTATTTCTTTTTTAAAACATTTTAAGTTGATGGCCCTGATTAATATCGGTCTACAAGTAGTTGTTCGGGGTTTGGATGTCATGTACGGGACTAGTTTCTAGTGTAGGTGAAAAAAGTAATATAAAGTTTATTTCATGAATATATTTATAACATACAACAGAAAATATTAGATAGATACAACAGGAAATATTAGAAAAAAGTAACATAAGTAACAAATTAATAGTAACAAAGTAAAAAACGCTCGCAACAGAAAATCTTACCGTAACCAAAACATCCTAGTTAATGTCAATGACATAGCAACAGTAATTGCAATCAAAAATGAAACAACTCCAAATACACAAATAACGAACAACGCCCACAAAACAATCAATGAAACAGAAACCCAAACAAATAATTTATCAACAAGAATATTGTGTCTCTTCCATAAATATTATTTCTTAGTAATCGTCTCACAAAACCATCGTCAATGTCGTCTCACCGAAATATCTTTTTTATTTCCTTTAAGCACGGTTTTTACAAACTCCGACTGATATTGGATTACATGAATTCATCTTTTCAATAAAAGAATCCGTTCCTTTAATTTTTTTCTTTACATTGGTTTCATTCTTATCCTTATTTCTGTCAGCTTTTCTTTTTTGTGGCTCGGTAGCTAAGTCTCTATTATGTGAGTAAAAATATTAATTTCATGTATCCAATTTCATTAATGTAATTACTTACTTTGTGTGATATTGTATCGTTAATGATTTGTTCTTTAATATTATTATCATTAATAGATATGCTTATTAGAATTAGTTCTAATTTAATTAAAGTTATGTCAAAATACTTTTACTATTCAATGTTGACATAAATAATTTCGGCTACACTGAGTCATTTATTAATAGTAATGGAATATGTATGTTTAAAAGTGTTAGCCGTAAATAATTTCTCTCATAATAAAAAGTGGTCGGCCACGTATCAACCCGTGACGTAACCTCCGTTGACACTAAGTGGATAAAACAGCGGCCACGCTAGTTTTCAATATAGCTAATGTCAGAAAGGCCCATTATAATCTAATGGCCTTAGTCATCTAACCGCAATGGCGCGTTCTTCATTCAACCCCCGTTGTGCTTTACGGCTATGCAGATATTTCGAGGTAACGACTTATGAATTGCGATATAGGTATACCCGCTTTTTAAAATATTGGCAATGTTTTTGCAGTCTTTTTGGGACGAGATTTTCTTTAATAAGTTGGAGTGTTTAATCTTTTTAAGTGAGATGTTAAGTTTACTCTTGAAATCAAATTGTATAAAGATTTTAAATCTGAAGCTGCATATATTTTTAAGTGATTACGTGAATTTATGAAGAGTAACAGAGATACACGAAACATTTTGAGTATAGATCTGCTGCCTCTTTATTTATCTTTAAACCAGGATTTTCTTCACAAATTATTTATCAAAACAAATGTCTATACTCCAAGCATTTTCATATTTCAGGACTCAGGAAAGTCTACCCATACTACTTTACGTTCACAACATTCACCAAAGGGAGGTGGGTCGGCGAGAAAATTCTCGACGTTTTCGCTCGAGAATTTAGAGCCCACCCGGCAGCTGAGTATGAACGGTGCATCAGAGCGGGGACCCTTACCGTCAACTACGAAAGAGTTGACCCTGACTACAGATTGAAGCATAACGACCTCCTAGCAAATGTCGTCCATAGGTAAAACAACATCATTCTAATGTTCCACGTCAACGGTACGCAGTAGTCCGCTTCAGATAGCTACAGCACCTTAGACTCAATATACACAAACCCCAAACACATCTACATTTTTTGTTTCACACAATACTCGTACAAACTCAAATGTTACTTTGATCTCAGTATTGTAAATAATAACTTTATTTTTCTCGCCTTATATGTATTTATTTTACTTATCTTTACATACTATCACAGTTACTGTTATTCTAACTTTAAATATATTTTTTTATAATAATGTGACGTGCGTCGAAGCTTGTTTGTATTTCAGGTCTAATTTGTATTTAGTCCACTGTAACACAAATATAATCTTCAATAACGATATCTTGAGCACCAAATGAGCATGCGTGTGCATATTGGCCGTTTTCCAACAAAGACACAAGTTATTGTATCACTTTATATCGTTTTAGGTCAACTTGTCAATAGTCGAGCACAGTGTCTAGTTCAAACGGCATGCATCTTCACACGATACATCGTACAATTTCGCTCACGCATGTTCATCTGTTGTTTGGCTCTCGTCTAATCTTTATTTCATACGTCACGAGAACTGATATTTAAACGAACTCTGAGCAAAAATTTTGAACGTTTAGTGAAATGAAGGAGCGTCGGCTGCAATCGTCATGATATTTTTTTAATGTATCTATGAATTCTTTTTCCGATAAATGTTATGGGACGAACACGAAACACAAACACAATATCTAAAACCATACTAATGTTTTCTAAACACTTTTGTCTTCCTCACAAAAACGAAAATGTCTACGTAAACAAAATTTTCGACTTCTTATATGTGGTTTTGCTCCGAGTCCGTTGTCCAGAAGCCGTAAGCCTGACGTGTGTATCGTTGCAGGCACGAAGTACCGGTCACCAGCCAACCGATCACCCTCGTACATATCGACGAGGACATTGTGGTTGTCAACAAACCGGCCTCTATCCCCGTAAGTGGCAAATGAGACAGCCATGTTATGTGTACGCTTATATCATACATCAGTTACTTGTATGTCACCCGTATGTGTCGCATGTTATGCTAATATAGACTTTAGTAGTGCACTAACCAAGCTTTCAATATACTTCACTGTAATTAATTCAACATCTTTTTTTCCACTGACCAAACCAAAAATTCTCAAAATTATTAAGAAGGATCATAACTTATAAATTAAATTTCGGTGTTACACTTTATAGAGCAGACAGACTATGACGAACATCGCATTTAATATCAAAGCCAGCCAGAATTTAATTTAGTTGGTTCCACAATTTTAGTGCAGCTATCATATTATATATAGCCTTCCACTTCTCTGAAATCCGCTTTCCTGCCCCTAAAAGCTAGCTTCTCGAAGTCCTTTGCGTTAGCGTAAAGCGGTCCCTTTTGCAAGAAATACTCTGCAACGTTATGTGACGGAGGACACCTAATATTATGAAGCACTTTCATATCGGTTTTTACGGAATAAAACATGAATGTAGAAGGTAGGTGTTAGAATTTACATGCAAAGTAGGCAAAGGCGAGGCAAACTTGATTTTTTTTTAGCATTCACTCAAGTTGAACATCGGGTTTTATAGAACGTGTATTTTTAGATGAATGAATAATAATTCAGTACTACCCTACCCTACTCTGCTTTGAAGCTTTTCAATAAGAAAATATGTTTCTTTGATAATACGGTCAGGTATATCTTGGGAATGCTAATGCAGTTTTCAATTGAGTTCAGCGTGAGCTCTCATAAATTTGTTGACATCCAAACTAATACCGATAGAAATATTGGCAGGCGTCCTACAGAGCTTTTTATTGATGCGTCTAAAGTAGCTTAACGTCAGAGAATATGCTTCAACAATAAGACTGCCTCATCTTATAGATATCAATGTGGTTTTCAATTACCCACGGCGTCAGACAGCCATAAAATACTTGATAGCCGAACGAAATCCATAGTAAGCTCTATTTAACGTGCAAATTGTATTTTTACGGTTTGTTCTTTTGTTACCTCTAAGGAGAACCCATGTTTTCAATTTCTTGCTCCCATAAAAGTGCTTTTTGAAAGTCATTGGAGATCCCTTCGAGCATTAAAACGCTGCTTGAATAAAAACGAAACCTTATTTAGGGCCCTATCGAAAGTACCTTATAAATTCTGTCTGGTGACATAAAGCATGATTTGGCGCTAAATTTTCTGTAACATTTTTCCTTTTGTGTAAACGATCTTTTGTAAGTCTGCTCAGAAGAAAATTGAGTACAAAGCAACAGAAACTAGATCATTAGTAGCGTTCAGAAATCAGAAACCCATTGTGACACGTAATAAAATAATCAGCTCTTACTTAACACGATCCCAAAACTCCCACCTAAGCGTTTCGCACCCAAATATTCTAAATCCCTTTGAACCTTTAGCGGGCCCAACATGGCTGCTTAAATGAAACAACAATGTCGACCAATTACTTGTACCAGCGAATTTCTACGTAGGTCCTTAATAAGCCTCTTGTTACAACAGTACAATAGATGTGTCTATACATACATATCTAGACTTAGCGCATACATATGCTCGTTTAGCTCCCTCCTCACGTACTGTTTCAGCAAAGTGGAAATTTCATGGAGGATATTGCATCGTATGTTTTTGTTTGTATTTTGAACTCTGATTGCGATTATACAACTTGTTGGGGTCTATTTTAACTTTGGCTGTTGTAAAATCGAAATAAGAATTTATTTACTAAAAGCAGCTAACAAATTGCAAATAAGAAACATAATTAGTTTAAGTGACTTTTAGAAAATTCAACTCTATACAAATTCGTCGCGTAATAGATAAGTAACATGATTTCAATGAAAGACGTAGGTACAAAGTCAGTTTCTAAGTAAAGCCTAAGAAGCAAACCTTTTCAAAGTCCCTTTCCTAAAAAGATATATAAAGTAACTTAGAATCCCAAACTAAATTGTAAGTAATAAATTCAGAACTTAAAGAATCGGTCAGGAGAAGGAACCAATATAGATTATACGAATGTAATTGTAAGCCGGATGCCGTAGAAAAGAAATATTTCTTCAGATCGAATGTAAAAGGGTCCAAATGATCGACCTTCTCCCATCATAGTGATTGATATTACGGCTCAATTCTGGATCCCTAAGCTGAACCGTGCAAAGTAAAATATCGTGGCTTCGCCCTACATTTTTCGTAATAAAACATGGTAATCAATTCTATCAAATTATAGGATACCAGGATTTGGGTAATATACCTGTATTGCAAATATATATTTTTTTAGTTAGATCTTTAGTGTAGTCAGCACTATTACTAATGCACTAAATTCTACTTTGAATTATTAATGCCTTTTTATTTAATTTTAGTAGCTTTTTTTACTAATCTATTTCTTCTTCTAACATTACAATATAGCCTTCTGAAAAAACACAAATTATATACAAAATGAAAGTCACAACATGAATAGTATAAACTACAGATAGCTTTAATTGAAAACATATTCAAATTTAGGTTCATTAATTTAGATTTTACTACGTTTATGTCGCACACACAAAACAACTCCAAACACTCAAAATTATTTTATGTATTTGACTCTAAATTTTTCCGCGATTAAACCAACCTGGATAAGTATCCTTAGAAAATAAGAAATCTTTATGCACAGTCGAACAGTCATTTTTTATTTACGGTCCAATTTTGATACTGAATTCAAACGTATTTCAGTTTTATTTATGAAACACACCCATTCCACCATTCTTGCACGCGACAGAAATATCTCCCATCGAAAATATTAATGACACATTAATATTTCATTAATTTATTAATTAGAGACTCATAATATACAGAATAACTTCTACAAAATGTCATGCATATGAAAGTAGCACCCTATGTTCTGTGTCTCCAGTGTATTAAGTATTTACATTGTCTCTATGATGTTGTAATGCACTTTGAGTATCTCATTAATTTTATGCTCCCTCCCTCTGTGCATATTAGAATAAGCCATTAAAATCACCTTTGTATCGCTGTTCTGTACCCTTAGTAACTGTTCCGTAACTGCGTACCTTTCCTAATAGATTGTCAAAATGTTACGCTTATAGATGTTAGAAATTTTGCGCTTATAAATCCTCTATTTAATTTGGATGGTCAGATATTACGTCTCCACTGACCAAAGGATTATAAAAGCTTTTTTATCGTTACACATTGTTTGTAACTAGACCTTGTAAATAACCTGCATATTAATATCGTTATGGATATCGTCGTTTATATAAAAGAAAACTATTTTGAAAACCTTTTTTTATTGTTTTTTTTTAGTTCTGTATTCTTAATCTAAATATTTTTGGAGCAGATTTTTCTATGTTATTAAATTCTTCAGCAGACTCCGTAAAGAGGATATTGAGTTAGTACAAGCAAAGTATTTTTTATAAAACCTTAAGTATGTATTGGTTTGCTGTGATCACAATCCCAATTCCCGTACCAAACCAAATATAAATACGTTTACGTCAGAAAGGAATAGCTGACGTGATACAGTTGTTCTCAAAGGCAATTGCAACATCATAAGACTATAAAAAGTCCGTAATAAAAATATGTTGTGTTCGTGGTGGGCCAGGCACGAGACGCCAGTGCTTGCTAGTCCCTTGCGCATCATACACGTGGATGAAGAGCTTCTCGTGATAGACAAGCCTTGCTCACTGCCGGTGAGTCATGCGTTGGGACCGTTTTGTCATCATCGTCAGGCTCTGACTGGCGTTTGGACCCTGAAACTCACTTAGAAAACTTAGACATTGCTCCAATATTATCATTCCCAAGTCAAACCCGAAGTAAGACATTTTATTCACAAAACCGAAGCACGGCCAAAAAAACCTTTGTGAAAAGGCAAAATCGTTGGCAATTAAATAATCCCTCAAGTTTGCAATACCTTTCGTAAGGTTATGATTTTTCCCACAATAGAAGATTTCCTTTTTTCAACAAAGAGAACGTAACGTAAAAGAAAAAGCGTTGAAAGTACAATGAAAAAGGAAATAAATCTGCGCAAAGATAGCTCACAGAAATTCGGTGGGTTAGTTTTTTTTCTCGGTCCAAACAAAGTACGCTGTCAGAGTCTGACTAGATTGTGATCTGCACAAAAGTTTGAAACATAATACCACAAACAGAGTTGAAAATGTCGGTCTTGTCGAAAATACCACTTGAAAGTGGTCCCGAACTTAAGTATTGCGAGCCCCAAATACTTCCTATTTTATTTCATTTCTTTCAAGCGGGTACCGTGTTATCCAAAACATTTTAACCTGATCCAATTATTATTGTTCAAGAATAACTTTGCCAATATTTCCTCTTACATTTTGGTAAATTGAGTTGCAGAAGCTTACGTCGATTCAATTAAGAGTTTGTCGTACTTACGTCCCTTTTTGTGAATTTCAAAAGTTCAGATCAGCAAATTCAGTCAATCTTTTTACCCAAATAATGTTTACAGATTCTGAGGACGGTAGGTACTTTTTTATATTTATAAATAAATACAAACTCAAATATATTGTAGTATATGGAAGGCGTCAATGATTTATTCGTAAAAGGGTCAACGATTTGCATGCGAAATTTTATTTTTAGAATTAAAACCCTTGAAATTTAGGACGGTAAATTATTACGTTACCTTTTAGGCCTGCATGTGATTTGTGTACTATGTTCTTCATTTATCAAACAAGACGACTTGTAACTATGTACAAAAATCAATTGGCTGATTTCGCTCAAATTCTTGTGCTTTTCTCCCAGCTCTGTCAACTGTATTAAGCAGATTCCAAGATAAATGCAATTCAATATGTCGAAATGTCAATTTCCTTCCTTGAATGACTCGGTACTCGCTTTACTGCACTATACTATCTTTGTAGATACTGTTGTTTTGCTTTCACACTTCCCTATGCCGCATGTTTGTTAATATCAATTTATTGATTTTGCTGTGTCTTCTTCTGTGACGTTCTTTTATCGTTTGGACTGCGTGAACGAGGTATTATCTAGTTTTGTGTGCATAGCACCTTAAACATAATACTCATGATCATTATTGCTTGCATCATCACCGTTGCTTTATTCGTTTTTAACTTTATTTTTATCATTATTATACTAAGTTTTTTAGAGGATGGTTTCGGTGACAGCTGTCAGATTCATACAATGTAGCTATTTATCCTTTTCTCTCATTTTAAAGATGCATATTTTGGTCCTGCTGTCACCCAACCCATGCTATGTAAAAAAGACTAGAAAGACAATTCTCGTATTTGAAAAACGTTCAAATTCAAGTCTCGATATTATCGCAGCGAGAATCAATATCAATATACCAAAAGAGAAATTAGAAGGGCTTATGGCAATGTATGATAATGATGCGAATGTGAACGTTGGTTAAATTTACGAAAATTAAACTTCAGGTATCTTGTGTGTAACGCGATGTCATTATAAGTATTATTTTCAGTTTCTTGAATTTAAAAACAGTGTTTTGTTATAAACAGAATGTTATGTTAAAATAATTATCATAATAATTTTGATTTGTGATTCCAAATTGTGTATGAACAAATTGTTTATCAAGTCTCCCCAAAATATGGTCAATGTTTTGCTCGTAATTAAACAAGCATGGTAAAGGTTTATGTTCAAGAAAATATAAAGTCTATATCAATATAAACATCCAATGTAATAAAAAATATTTCACTAGGTGCATCCATGTGGCAGATACAGACACAACACAGTCGTTTTCATACTCGCAAAAGAGTACAATTTGAAGAACTTGAGGACCATTCACAGACTCGACAGGCTGACGTCAGGTGAGATTGCTCAAAACTGTGAAATCTTTCTTCTCAGCTTCAAAAGGAGCCTTTTAAAAAATACACTCGCTTGCTTTATAATGGTGTAAATGTAAATCTGATCTCTGTTTTTACTTTGAGATGTTGAACGAGTTTTTTTTATAAATGGTAAAATGGATGTGCTTTTCATGTTGTTTTTTAAGAATAGATTTGGAGTTATTATAAACAGTCACCATTAAACAGGCTTCATTATCATTTGCCAAAATAAAACGTACGATTATAATATTTTTTTGCTCATTGAATTCTTGGAAAATTTAGGGAAGTTTAATGTTTAGCAGTTGGAAGAGAAAATCCAAAACGATAATGACAATATTAATCTTGCAATCCTTCATCCAGGTCTTCTATTATTTGGAAGGAGTCCAAAGAAGGCGAGGCAGATGGAACATCAGATCAGGAACAGACAAGTGCAGAAGGAGTACGTCTGCAGGGTGGATGGAGAGTTCCCTGAGTAAGTGGCTTTCGGTTATTATTATTATCAGGTGGTTCATGTAAAATACTAGCTAAGAACAATGACGGTAAATACAGACTGTTGGTCAGTACGGCCAAAATAGAAATATGTGGTAAGTATGAAAGTAGCAGATTCTGACCTACGAGTATATAGTTGTAGTCCATTGTTATAATTGCTGCAAGGCATTCCGATGCGTAGATAAACCAATAAATAAATTTGTCTTGATGAAAAAGTACCAATATTGCTACTCATATATTACTAGCTGCTGCCAACGGTTTCACCCGCGATATAGGACAAAAGGAAACATAGTTATCAAATAAAAAGAATTCTTTTTGCTATTCTAGAACATGGTCTACCCGTACCAAATTTTATCGAAATCCATTTAATAGTTTTTGCGCGAAAGAGTAACCAAACATCCATACATACAAACTTTCGCATTTATATTATCAGTAGGATTATTTAGATTGAGATTTTTGAAGATAACTCAAATTCTCTCTTCTGCAATTTCCGCATCACTAATTTCATTGTAAATTTTCATTATATCCTCATACACAACGAAAATACTATTGCAGCTTATATTTAAATTAAGTCGTACCGTATGTTGATCTTTTCTGGAGCACTGAACTCGATATTGATATAGTAAAACTCCCGCAATAATATTGATGACGCGACCAATTATATGCGTTCATTGGAATTTAATCCTTAACTCGTTTCTAGAGAGTTTATTTCTACTTTAACTTTTTTAACTATCTTCAGTTGACAAGCTAATCAAAATGTTTATTGATTCGTGAACAGTCTGTTGGTTTAAATAAGTGTTATTACTTAGTTGCATCTTGGAATGTTGATGTTTGTAAATGCTTTTTAAATAAATCTAAGCGCAGCTGTAGAGTTAATAAGATTAAGCAAGCTTTTCGCTTTAGATTTTCTTAACCACGTTTCACTTTTTACAAAATTTGAAGAAAATTAAATATACTTTATCGAAGTCAAAAGCGTTCTAGAGCAGTGGTAGTGATAAAAGCCACGACTTACGAGTTGTAGGTTGCGGGTTCAAACCCAGCCAGGCGCATTACTTTGTATAATTTATTTCATCACCACTGCTCTCAAAACGGTGAAGGAAAACATCGTGAGGAAACCGGCATGACCTAGAACTAAAAATTCAAAGACCATTGACATCCTCTCCTAGAGTGGACGCCTGAGTCCCAGCTGTGGGAACATTATAAGGCCGATGCTATAAAGTATAGCATAGCATACTATGCTATACTTTATCAGTAAGATTGGAAGAGAAAAATTCGTTCATATTTTATTTTTTATTTGTCCCCCAATAACGAATTTTCAATAGATTTGCAATCTTCCAGTCGAATCAGCAGCTTTTAGTCAAACTAGGTGTAAATTCCCGCATCACGACGCTAGAATATTGAAGGATTGGAACAATTTGCCTGCTGCGGTCTTCCCGTTCGATTATAATTTGGGTATCTTCAAGACTAGAATTAGGCTCTTAATAAAATAGTGCGCCTCACCATCAACGATTGCATCACTGCTTATCATCACGTGGGATTGCAATCAAGTACCTACAACTAGTGCTTGATTGCAATTTTATGTTATATAAAAAAAAAATAGCAGTGACTTATTTTAAGTCAAATTTTTGTTACTTTAACAGTATTCTGATTAATATGTAGTTATGTTGTGTTGTTGTTTTATTGTTAACTAGATTTAAGATTGCGTCAGTTTCGCGTGAATAAATTGTTTTTCTTTCTTTTTTTTATGTATTTATTTTGTAACTAGTGGCACATCCGAAATGATAATTTTTTATCTTTCTCTCTTTGACATTATTTTTTTTTTATTTAAGCTGTCTAAAGTTACCTAAAAATATTGTAAATGATTGAAAGTATACTGCAGTAATATATTATTATCTTTCTGATTTAACCTTTAATTTTCAGTCACGAATTTGAATCCTTTTACTTTTTCAGCGGTCTAAAACTGCCTAAAAATATTGTAATTGATTTAAAATGCTGCAGTATTTTATTTAACAAATTTTTTTGATACAATTTAAAGATATCCTTTCTAATTCAACCCTCGATTTCCAGTGACGAAATCGAATGCCTAGAGCCAATTGAGGTGGTGAGCTACAAGATCGGAGTGTGCAAGGTGTCTCCGAAAGGCAAAGACTGTTCGACGGTGTTCAAGAGGCTGGGCTACAACATGGCCAGCAACACGAGTGTGGTGCTATGCAAGCCGAAGACTGGAAGGATGCACCAGATCAGAGTGCATCTGCAGTATTTGGGTAAGTGTTTTTTTGTAGAGGAATTAGATGGAAATAATAAACTTTTACCTTTATTTGAATTGCAACTCAATGAAAAAGGAACGGGGTAGGGGTTTAGTCAGTAAGAGTCTGACACGCCCTCCCGCTCCGCCCAAGAGCGGGAGAAGTCATTCTGATACCTAATTCCCCAACCAGAAAAAAAAAACTCAATGAAAACAAAGAATACGATTAGAATTTACTTATTAGTTTTTAGTAATTTATTTCTTAGTTATAGAGTAGTCAATAAAATCTAAAGACTTCCAATCTACATAAGGAGTTACCTTCCTGAGAAGTAGCCATAACTTAAATTAAGAAATATATTAAGTTACAAAACGAGATGTATTATAATATCAAATCATTTTCGATATTAAAGTTAGTAAAGTCTGTGGACTTGTATCGAAATCTACCTTACTTTAAATTTCTTATAGATATTTTGCCGTAATAATTATTTCTTTCATCCGATGAATGCGAGAGGCACAGGACCGGTCGTTGTGCCGACGTTTGGGGGAGGCCTATGTTCAGCAGTATCCAGCACTTCTTTCGGTTAAAATGATGATTCTTTCAGACTAAAGATTTATACTAACACTACCTTTTTCTCACAGGCTATCCAGTAGTAAACGATCCTCTATACAACCACCCAGTTTTTGGTCCCCTCCGAGGCAAGGGAGGAGATACGGGTGGCAAAACGGATGAGCAGCTGGTGAGAGATCTCATCGCCATTCACAATGCTGAGAACTGGCTCGGAGTTGATGCGGCTGATGATGATCTGCTGTTCTCTAAACCGGTGTCGGATGATAAAGGTAAGAGGAGATTGGAATAAAAAGACTGCTAGAATTTGTAAATTGTGTAGATATGTAAATGTTTTACTACGAAGATTCGGTCTATCTAAATTTCCTTGGCAGAAACTATCAGGCATTGTTAAGAAGGCCCCAAAATGTACATTTTAATAAGAAATTAGTACATTGATAGCATTAAGACTTTAGAAATATGTCAATTCTAATGAATCAAGCATACATTGACCCTTTAACAACTCGCGTCGGATTGGCCGGACGAGTGTTTTCGCAACCTATTCGCCAGGGTCGTGTGTTTGCGACTGTAGCTAAACAAAAAAATCTGCTGCTCCATACATTTTGTAAAATTATGTGAACGTCAATGTATGGAGAAGCGAATACTTTTTTCCGTGATTTCAGGGTTGGTCGTAAAGTAAAAGTCGTTCGTATTGATGAGTATAACAACCCCTTTTAAGGAAAGCCCCTCTATCGTACTATCAACGTTGTAAAAAATATTATTGTTATGTTTAGATCGGAATCGATTCAAAATCATTATTAATCGATCTATTCATCTACTTGAAGGTAGTTGATAACGGGTGTTTGGCGGCAAAGCTTACTATATTAGTTTCAACAGTTGGCGAGGATGATGACACTGGAATGGCTTCGAGGGAATCCTCACCCAGGCTGGAGTCTCCTGCGCCAGGAGTCACGCCTTCTTCTATCATGACCCGTAAGTATTCTATAGAATAGCTACTTTAAAGGTGAGAATAGACTACAACATTTTCTGGAGCATTTCTGTGTAATGTAACGTTCTTAAGAATGGTACAATACAGGCAAAAGCTCAGTTTCCAAAGCATTTCCATGTAATGTAACGTTCCTGCGAATGTTCGGCGTTATGTTATGGGTAAATGCTCACAGCGAGTGTGCATTTACCAATATTTCGTTGATTTCGTTGTACCTTGCGTTCATTCTTTCGTTCGACGAAATGTTACACCAATACGCTCGACGAAATATTACACTAATATGCTTGTTGGTTTTGTAACAAAGAGGCGAGCGTGCTCGACGTTTAGTTCGTAAAAGGATGATACACTACAACATATCATAGAGCGGCTCGTTGTTCTGTTACAAGTAAATGTTGTAGTCTATACTCACCTTTAGGAGTTTACTGTGGCAAACTTACTTGGAAAATGCAAGTTATCAGTTTCATTTTCAGTCATTCAGATTTTGCAATGCTAAAAGTCCGAGAATATGTGGTCCAAAAATGCATAGTTTCGAAGATAATTATCATCAATCATTATTAATTAGGTCAAAAATTGTCATCCGTATGAAAATCTTTTGTGATGTTGCCAAACAAAATAATTCATATCTCAGTTGATTCTTTGATATGGTATCATTCATATCCTAGAGTTATGGGATATAAAAAAAAACACGTATTCAATGTGGATATGAGAATACGACAATAAATGAAAACACTGGCAATACTCATCATTATGAATAACTTTTAGTATGGGACCAACACCGAAATCGCGAAAAAAAAATCAGCTATCCCGTACATTTTGTCGACTTATGCAAACGTAAATGTATGGGACAGCTGATTTTTTTTTATCCATTTCAGGGTTGGTCCCATACTAAAAGTTATCCATAATGATGAGTATTGCCAGTGTTTTCATTTATTGTCATATCCAAATTGTATACTGTTCACGAACCTTCTGCATTTTTGCGTACGTCTTTTGCTATTGTTTGGATTATTAGGGTATACCAGACATACGCGCCCCACTTGCAAAACTAAGTCATGTATTTAAAATTACATAACTTGCGTTGTATAGTTTACATCGCCAGATCAGCTTAAGGGGAAAGCGTCAGTGTAGCCCGCGAAATTCAGATTTTCATATCGTTCCTCGACTTATAAGAACTAAGAGGGATGTATTGATGATTTTTAAGGTTATAATTATGTAATTAGTTACTTTTTACAGTCGCAAAAGTTATTTTAACTTCATACAACCTACCGCTGACCTGCAAATTCCAAAAAAACGTAAGAAAATTTGAATTTCGCGGGCTATCCTGACGCTTTCACTTTAAATAAGCACCAAATTGCAAATGTGTGTCTTAGTTTTGCAAGCTACCAACTCCAGGCCCATCCAAACCCATCACTATCATATTGTAATCACCATGTTCTTCACCAGCAACCCTGCCCAGCCCATCAAGTGCTGCCGAGGCCCCATCAGAGGTGAACTCTCCCGCACCATGCACCATGGCTTCTCCAGTTGCATCACCGTCTTTCAATGAGGACTCTAATGATGCTAAGGTATTTGACAGGATATTACTTTTGCTGAAGAAGGGAACTCTTAGTCTTGAGAAATGAAGATGACTTTACGTGTGTTTTTGATTTTGTTGAGATGAATGTGTGGTGTGACGAGAATGGATAAAAATGAGGAACCTTAAAAATAGCGCCAGTAACAAAAAAATAAAGAGTCGTTTGTCTTGAATGGTCATTTGAGAAGAAGAAATGAAACGCATGTTACTAAAATATTTATTAGCATACAATGTGCATAGATAAAGAAAAAATACGTAGTTAGTGATTGCATGACGGATGACAGAACAGAACTGAAGAGAAAAACATGTTGCGCAAACTCCAAGTAAGGCTGACCCCACATTAAGCGTGCGTATTCCTCGGACGTGTAAGAAGTGAGAACGCCGCGTCAACGTCGCCTAATGTGGAGGATGCCTATAGTCCGTCTAATGAAAGCGTGACCTGAAAAAAAGAGGTGAAATCCAAAAATTTTGAATGTGGATTCACATAGTGGAGGATCATTGTCATTATATTTGACAATTTTTTTTATTTAGTACAATTGCGGCAGAATAATGTTGCCAATTAAATTTAAAAAAAACTCTAGGTCACGCTTTCATTAGATGCACTCTAACACGGAACAAGGGCAGGAAGACGATATAATTAGATTTTTTTACTACTATTATCTCACCTGATGAAGCCTAGAAGTAACCTATTCCTTCTTAAATCTCACCAACAGTCAGACAAAGTGACAGTAGCAACGCAAACGGGCTGCACGCCGGCAGCGCCGAGCCACGCCAGTGGGCTGGCAAGTAGCTCGGCTAGTGGCTCGACCGACGCACTGTCCTCTGACCCTCATTGCTACGAGTGCCGTGTGAGGTACAGGGATCCTAGGCCCAGGGACCTCGTCATGTACCTCCATGCCTGGAAATACAAGGTAAGAATATTTCAAGCCTGCTTGCTTAAATCGTACCCTTATTTATGATTCCATGTCGCGTATTGTTCCACACGCGCCTCAGACAATATTAGTAAACTGTAGGGCCCTGCAGGGTTTAACTAAAGAGAACCCCGGGACCCTAAAATTAAGGCAAAGAAGAAACAGGAAGAAGAAGAAGAGTGACACGCCCTCCCATTCCGCCCAGAGTTTGAGAAGTCATATTGATGATTTCCCACTTTAAAAAAAAATCTGTGAAGATTTAACCTATGTCTAGGAATCATGGTTCATGAGATACATCCTTGTGATAATCAGACGGACACTAGAGTCTTAGCAATAGGCTGCCGTTTTTAACCTGAAGCCAATAACCTAAATTTCTACCTTTAATTCTCTTTGTAATATGTTAATATGTTTTCGATTCTATCATGAAAAACCGCTAACAAACATTGTCTTTCGCAGGGACCCGGCTGGGAATACGAAACGGAGCTGCCACAATGGGCAAGCATCGACTGGGATGAGCCAGAGAGCTCATAGTTACAGGAATTGACACCACTGGAGAAGCGCCTCGCCGCGTCACTGGTCATCACGAAATAGCTAAATATACAACACTTAACAAAACAATATTGTAATTTCAAAAGTAATTTTACGAAGTATTTTGAGAAATGAGAAACTTTGAAATAGAACATTAACAGGCACTTTCGAATTGTCGAAATGTCGGTTAGTCAAAAAAAAAATGAAGCAAAATTGCACGTTCTAAAGCGTAGATCTCTACGGAGAAGAACGTATAAAAAACTCCTTGGACACTCATTTAAATTATGTGATAACATTGTTGTTGCAAGGAGCTCGTGGCTAGATAATAACAGCCGCACGGGTCGATCTTCAAGGTCAAGCAACGCTTGCCAAGGTTGGTCTGTGGATAGGTGACCATCTTAACAATAAAGCAAGCAAAAAAAAAAGCAAGCATAGCAAGCATGTTAAGCCGTAAGTCCCGGCTGTCATTTGGAGATCTTTGGCAGTCGTTACGGATATTCAGAAGCCAGTAAACCTGACTCCTGTCTTGCCATGAAGTACCGTGTTACCCCAGTTAATGGGTTGTGGAGGTCTGGTAGGCAGCCGCTCCTCGTATAGTTGGAAAAAGGCTAGGTAGATAATGATAACATTGTTGTTATCACATGATTTAAAAGAGTGTCTGTATCCGTACCGATTATCGTACTAATAATAAACCAACACCAAACATATAAGGATTAACTTTTGGATAGTCAGAAAACTTTAATTTGAAGAATTTAAATTAGTTGATTGGGCTGCTGGGTTCTCAGAAAGAGTTCCCACAGACCTAGAACGTAAAGGGCAACTGAAAGAACATGGGTGGGTTTTAGTCAGTAAAAGTCTGACACTCGCTCTCGCTCCGTTTACAGCGAGAGAAGTTATTTGATGATTTCCCAACGAAAAACAAAAAAAGAAGACTGATGGTTTAACCGATTTTTTTATGGAAAATATGTTAAACCATCAGGACGTAAAGTTGTTCAGGTAAAAGTAATTTGACTATTGAAAAGTTAATCCTTGATACATTAAGCGCTAAAATATTAAACATATCATTCTATCTCTGTCAACTTCAAAGGATTGACAGAAAAAGAAAGGTTTTTTCAAATTCGTTTTATCGCTAAATGTATTGCAAAACGGTACTTGGAAACTTGAAATAAAAAAGTTATTTCTGAAATATTTCGTAAATTATTTTGTCTTTATTGCGAACACCTAATTAAATCTACTCTGTTGTTCAGTTGTTATTTTAAACTGGATTAAGCCTAATTGTATTTTTTCTTGTTTATAGAGTAAGACATTTTTTCATATAATATGTTAAAAATATACGTTGTTGCACAAAATTTAGTTGATGATGACAATAGTATAAAAATGTTGATACGTTGTTCAATCAATTTGTTAGTTGCTGTTAACAATATGACTTACACTTTTGATGTGGTTTTTAACACACTTGAAAAATATTAGTTGCACTTTGAAAATTATACTTAGTTTCACACAAAAAATTTCTTTGTATATGAAAATGTTTGACACAGAATAGCGAGGCGCCCAAAAGAATTTGATACTTTGGCTGTTACTACTACAGTGCTCTAAGGTAAGTTTTGTAATTATCATAAGTGAGAGTTAGTGTAAGGATACAGTTATTTTATCAGCGTTGAAAATCGCAGTTCTGAAAAAAAAAACATTGAAAAAATTTTAGTCGACTTTAGAGCACATTTCGATTTTCTCTCTAGCGTTTTATTTTCAATTATTTTAGATTTATATCATTTTGTCCGTTCAGTTCCTATCGGCCTAAAAATATTTGGTCAAAGCTTTTTAGTGACGTAGTTATTGTAAGGGAAATGTAACAATTTGTAATATGTACCATTAAAATAGTTATATCGCTTAAACGAGGCAGGGTCACAACCACAATCATAAATGAATTATATTAAAATGATAATCATTTTTAAAAAGAAACAATGGGATAGCTCTTCTACTCTTACGACGGCATTTTGGCGAACTTTTTACTGAATGACCCGCCAAATGTAATTTTATGAGTGACAAAATGACAGAATATATTTTAGTCATTCGAAAATAAATTTTAAAGCTGGGACATCTTCGACAAAACATTTGTGTAAGTCGTTTTTAAAATAACGTTTGGGTGGGTTGAAATAATTTTATTTCAATTGAATATTGGACCACTGCTATATTTTCTTATTATCTTGAAATAAAAAAGTATATTAGGACCACTGTTTTATAGAGAAGCTATCTCTATAATATTAGATGCGTACGTTTACAATACAAGCGTAGGTAAATAAATAAAGTAACAATAAAAATATTATGTCGCATTTTTGTAGGTGGCGTTTCTAGCAACACCACCATTTTTGGCTTCCATAGTTTTGAAGTAGTGATTTAAATATTTGGAGACTAACCCATAAATTTTTGTACTTTACATACATCAAACGAAATTTTTAAATATTCATTACTGACGTTAAAGGCCAGTCGTGATATGCATTTAATGTATCTATTATTATTTTTAATGCCATCTTTTAAAAGACAGCTTTCAAAACGGTTTTTTCTTAAAACATAACAGAATATAAAGACAGGAAGGGTAATTCCGCAAGTCAGTTCAAAGCAGCAGATCCTAAAGACATTTAAAAAAAATCGTTTGTTTTTTTTTTCTTTTTAAGTTTTTGAGTGTGTAGCGTTAAGTGAAAAGGGCGTATACAGTTTGGTTTTTAGTCAATTTTAAAATATTTTCAGTTGAACCTGTGTAATGTATATGTCCTTGCCAGTTCCAATATTGTTTTTTTTCTTAAATTGGATTGTTTTGGTACTTTTTGAAACACGGGAACGTGTATGATCGTTTGTATATCTATTAGTGTATTGTAGTATTAAAAATGTAAAAGACATTTTCTTGTGACACTAAGGTTTTTATGTGCGATGCTTTTCATATAAATTTTATATCATATTCTAAAATACATAAAAAAATAATTATAAGTCGCATATCCTTCAAGAATACTATCAACACACTACAAAAGACATAAAAAAATATGACAAGATTTGTCCTAGTACTAAAAGCATCGCACAAGAATACCCCAATATATTATTCTCACGAGCTTTCGTAATATTAGTTTGATAATATGAAAAAATATATATTTTTCTTACTTCTAGCGTAGTGGTAGCGAGCGATATACATTGTTTTTGTTATTTATTATGAAATTGCCTATGATTTTGGAATAAAAGTCTTTTATAAATCATATCCTCGTTTATTTAAAATACAAACGTCTGATTTTTTCAAATGTTTTCTGTTTCCGTAATATGTATTTCAGTCGAGATTTTGTTTTATGAGTGGATACATATTTTTGAAACCGTACCTCACTTAATTTTTTTTACGTTTTCTTCCTTATTCCATGTCATAGGAATTTTCACTGTTATTGCTATCGGCTATAAATGTACATACGCTGATTGTTAATCTGCTATCTGTACAAGCTAAAATCATGCTGGCAAATCATTATCTGTTTTGGGAACAAAACCATCGATATTATAAGAATCGGTAATGTTTGAGTAAAAAAAAATTATATTAAAAAAAGTCAAACAAAATACCTCTGTTTTAGTTCAATAATCCAAATATTTGTGTTTTAATTTTTATATTATAGAACAATGTAAAATACGGTAGTGTGTACAAAATAGATATTGTCTGTGGCATATCAAGTAGGCACCACTCAAATTTGTATGACCTGTTGATCAGTTGCTTTAAGCTTTGGAGATGAGATTTTGATTAAAGGTTTTGGCATAAAATATGTTACAAAAAAATTACAGAAATCAAAATAACAATACCACTTCGATTTATTTTCAAACAGAGTCGATTCGAGATTTTTGTGGCTATTTATAGAGCTAAAGTGGCAGAAATGTCTTAGTTAAACTATAATTGCTCCACTTACCTGTAAACTATAGTTAAAGCGGTTCAAAATTTTAACAATCTTAAAGTATATACCCAGTCACAAGAGCCTCTATTGACCTTAAAAAAAATTATCACAAATTTTATATCTCATGCAAAAATATAAAGTGTCAAAACCTAAAAAAATCAAGCAGCCATTACCGCTTTATTCGTTTCAAGGAACAGACTTGATATAATTATACGATCCCCACGCCTACAAGTAACGACCAACATGTCAAACTATTTTTACCCGAAAGTATATTGTTGTATTTTTATATAGTATGTAAGATCCGTTCATAATATACCTATATAGAAACTGTTGCACATAAAGTGAATTACAGAACGATAATTGAGCTTGAAGAAAGGCTGGCGACGCATTGCGATTTTCTTTAAAGGTAACGACACACTTGCGACTATTTAATCGCAAACCCATTCTTATAAAAACATCAATTTATCTTCGCTTTTTAGTACACACTAGAATGAGTTGGAACCTTAAAGATTTTTTTTTGTCGCGTTGTCGATTCATTTATTTATAAGAAAATTTTCATGTGCCTTCTCAAAATAATGGTAAAAAATTAAAGATAAAATTGTAAAATGTTTTTAATTACAGTTACATATAATTGTTACACTTTTAACATAAGTAGTGTTACATTTGGCACTGATGAGCTTCGTATTGTCAAATTTGGGTAGAGGACAATGAAAAATAAATTGACTGCGAAAAAACTCTTGCAACGAAAAATATTTTTACAGTATTTTTTTTTTAAGTAAAAAGTAATAATATTAGACCCCTTCAAAAACTGCGCAATTAATGGCCTCTGTAATGCGAATTTATTGACTTAAAAAAAAATTAGAGAATTTTTATTTGGTATAATTAACAAAAAAAATTGTCCTCTACTTAATTTAAGGGAAAGCTCGTTTTCGACACAATTTTGCAAATAAAATCAATGTTTGTGATTATATTTTGCATAATTTATTTTGTAATAGTCGTTTTTTTTGTTTTTTCTAATTATTATTATTGTCATTGTGGTCGTTATTCGTGCCATACATAATGGCTTGCGTTTCTTCAGTTTGACACAAGTTGTGTTATATTATTTGAACGATGACAAAATGAAAGACAATTTGTTAATTTAATAAGTATTTCGTAATTAAGAATATAATAGTGTTTCCTTCTTTAGATTCGTGTTATAAGAATTCATGTTTCCACTTAAATTTAATTAGAATAAAAGTCATCATTGAAATGAGATGTTTTTATTTTTGTCCCTTCTGAAAATACTAAACTAGGTCCCTATCTACATTTTTCTAGAAAAATTTAAAGGCATAACGTAAATAGGATAACTAGCCTTATATTGTTCTTATTGCTATAACTCAAACCTTTTTTCTAAGATAGGGAATATGCCATCATAACCACACGGGCCCAGTACGGTTTGGTGGAGGTCACATATCGTCGAATTTTTGGTTAACACATGCAAGGTTTTCTCACGATATTATCGTTTAATTCATGAATCCCCGACCGGTCCTATGAGACCGGTCGGGGATTCAAGAATTAAAACAATAACAGCGTGTTTTACTATTGTGTCTCGTTTTGGTCGGTCTCGGTATGTGATAGGTTAATGGGAACAGTGGTGATGAAATAAATTGCAAAAAGTAAAGGGCAACCATTATTCTTACTGATCAACCACTGTTTTGCTTTTAAATTGGATACGCAATACAAATCTGAAACAAACAACTCCCTCCATTTTTTTAATGTGAAACTTTTATTACATCGTCTCAAACTTTTTCGTCTGTGTGTTACATGTCGCGTGACGGTGACGTCAGAGCAGCCGAGGCCGATATGGCGGCGCCTATAGTTCGCATCAGCTGACCGTGTAGTGTATAGACTATTACTCATTTGTGTCAGTGCTCCACGCTATTTCGTTTGTTTTATCAGTCTTTAATATACCCTTAACCTATCACATACCCGCAAAACGAGACACAATAGTAAAACAATAACAGCGCGGTCTCATAGGACCGGTCGGGGATTAGTATATTATTCCGAAAAGTTTTAGTTAAAATGTCTATAATGTGAAAAAAGTTTCACTTTTACCATGGTTTCATAAAAACCACACAATCCTTTTTTCTTTATTATCCAAAAATGCTATTCTATTGCAATACTTATTAAGAACTTTGCAACAAAATAAAGCCCTACTTTAGACGGGTAAAAGGTTATCGTTAACTTGTAACTATGTAGGTACTAAGTTAATCCTTACCCTTGATGTCGGATCACTCTACTAGCCCTTAACACGAGTGGCGACCCCTAGCGTTCAATTACATGTTCGAGAGGGAAGCTCTTCGGTTGGAGCCGAGGACTCACGGACACGCACGAAGTGCGGGAAATTCGGGTTTGTAAGAACATAGAAAATTGACTAAGTAAATAGGGAATGTGTACGTCATATATTGCAATTGGCCTGCTGCGGTCTTTCCGTCTGATTATAGTTTGAGTGTCTTCAAGGCTAGAGTGAATAGGCTTAATAAACTAGTGTGCCTCAACAATAATAACTGCATCACTGCTTACCATCAGATGAAATTGCAGCGAAGCACTAATTTATGTTACATAAAAAAAATGTAACATCTAGTGTTGCTTGTTCGGGACTTTTATCGTAATACATCATATTTTTTTTAGGTGGGTAATCATCCAATGTTACTTATCCCACCTTAGAGCGCAGAGGGAGAGCGTGTCAGCCTTTTACTAACTAATACCCTCTCCTATGTTCGGGGTGCAAAACCCATGGCTTTGACCCTGCTGAACATAAATACTTACTACATGGTTATTTTTTATTTATTTATTTATCTTTATTACAAAAGGGATAAGTAACTTATAAGCTAAGCCCTACAAAACCGTGGCAATGGTTTGACTATGGAGACAATGAGTCTAGACATTCTTAATTCTTTTTTTATTTATTTATTTTTTAATTTTTTTTATATTCTGGTTATATGGCGCTTAGTTTATTTTATTTTAAGAGCGCCCAACCCAAGACACTTTCCCATACATACAACCGCTTCTTACGTAATTATGACGTTATTACACATCTTTGTCTAGATTTTTCGGAAAAAGTTATGTTGTAGATATTATGTAGGTTTCTATTGAAATCAAAATATAAATTTTCGCTTATCTAGAGTCTGTGTGGAAAGAGAACCGTCGTAGCGTGAAATGGAACTAACATTATGGTTTTTTATGGCGGCGGGTTTATATATTTTTTACGGGCGGAGCCGCTTGCAGTAGCTAGTATAACATAGTTGCATAATATCAAGATGTTATAGTCGCACTTTAATGACGTATAGTGTTTTCAACATTACAAAATCGTTATTTATAAACACAATTGCGTCCTCAAAGTTTTAAGACCGTTATCTTTCCGTATAAGCTCTAGAAGTATCATATTGACTCTTAAGTAAAAGACCTTTAATTGTAGCTAAACTGATAACTACCACAATAGAATTGAGGCTTTAACCTATAACCCGCGAAACGAGACACAATAGTAAGACAATAACAGCGCGGTCCTATGAGACCGGTCGGGGATTCATGAATTGAATCTAAATCTCACGTAAAATTAGATGCAGTCGACACAATACAGATGATACTTCACCAATCGTTGTTAAGAGCGTATTTTACAAGATACATTTATATACAACCGCTCTTACGCGATTATGACGTTTTTACTCATCTTTCTCTAGATAGGTCTCTATTTAAACCAAATCACTTGTTTTTCTAAAACTCCATGATCCAATAAAAATGAATTTTGGCCCTTCAGTGTGAGTACTTATAACTTAACAAAATAGAGACATATAATAATGGAAACTTTGCACATCAATATTGTGCATGATGATTTCGTTTTTTAAAAACTGTTACGGTTTAAAAAAAACATTTCTTGGTACAACTGGTCAGTGGGTAGCCTTAAATATTCGAGTGAATTACGGAATGATTGAATACCAACAGAGCGTTCAGTTCAGTTCAATGTCTCTAGACCTCCACAACCCATTAACTGGGGTAACACGGTACTTCATGACTGGAGTCAAATTTACTGGCTTCTGACTGTCCGTAACGACTGCCAAAGATGTACAAATAACAGCCGGGACCTACGGCTTAACGTGTTTTCCGAGGCACGGAGGAAACTCGGTATGTTAAGATGGTATATTTTGTATTTACGTATGCAACCCAGTGCACGGAACACACACAATTTCACAGTTTTCCGAGCCCGATATTATGTAATCGGGTGTAGTTGACTCTTTCTTTATATAAAAGTTTTCGCTAACAATGCTTAAATGAGTCCTTACTCTCTTAACCTTTCGACTGAACTCAATACGGTTGAGCCCTCTTAACACCTAAAACACCTTTGTAAGGTTAAATTGAAGCTTTGGGTCAGTATAAAGTATCATCACGGTCGAGTCTCCGAAGGGTAGACAAAAGTGGTTGATAACCGATTGGGGGTTCCCTGAGTGGTTTGATAGCTGATCTTTAATGATCCAGGTAAATATAGTCAAGGACACTGGTGAGTTAATATCTCTCTTATTTTAGGGTTCCGTACCCAAAGAGTAAAACGGGATAATTAAACTAAACTGGGGGAAACTTACTAAGTGCGAGTCGGAATCGCGCATGAAAGGTTCCATACCATCCATTGCAGGCAAAAAAATCCCCACTAAAATATTTATTTTATTTTGTTTTTAGTATTAATTGTTATACCTAGTGGCAACAGGAATATATCATAATAATGTGCAAACTTAAACAGTCTGGCTACTATGGTTCATGAGATACAGCATCGATGATATAAAAAGAGTCGATGATATATAAGTCGATTTAATCTTAAAGGGGAATTAAACTTTTTACATAATAATATACATGATTATAACTGGCATATTTTTTTTATAAAAAAATAGATAACGCCTGATATAAAGTTGTTAGCAATACTCGTATGTAGGTATTAGTATCTGCGTTCAGCTACGGTTTAAAGATCTAGTTCTTTTTGCACCTAGGTTTAATTCCTGGCAAAAAGAAAAAAGTAAATCATGCCAATATTTTGCAATAGGTACCTACTTACTTTTTGAAATCGTCTGTCTAATAATAGAAATTTGTGTGTAGATTATGATGTTTTGGGTAAAAAAGGTTATGGGTTTGGGTTCAAAGTGAAACTTTCTAGTGAGTTTTGTAATAAAGTGTTTTAATGTTAGGAAATTTAATTGTCTTTGTAAAATTTTAAGATTAGTCCGTAACGTTTTGGTACCAGTGGTGGCCTCTACCGGTGAACAGTAATACTACTACTACGATCGTGCAGACGGCGCATACGCAGCTTGCTGTACTTCTAGTTTGGTCAGTGGTCACTAGATGGCGGAAACATCAATATAAATTTATTTGTTGTGATTTCAAGGATTTACCTATATTCTGAATTGATTACGAAGCAATGTTACACCACGGGGTCTCATTCGTAACAAAGAAAGTTTGGTTCAAATAAATGTCACTAGATGGCGCGACATGTATTGATCTGTGGTTGAAGTGTGTATAATTTTTAAGTTTTTATTTTTTCTGTCTTTATTAAGGTTTATTCATACATAATCAACTCTTATACACACAAAATTATGGAACAATGGGTTCTTATTTAAAATTTTCATAGATGATTGGAATGAACAATTAATATTTATACCAGTAGATGGCGCTGTATTAAATTTCAAAGTTAACAACTAGATTTTTAAATTTTGTTTTGTTTAATAATATCACAGATAATATGAGTACGTAGCAGCAGTACAAAAGTACAGTGTACAGTGCCATTTTAATGTCATCTATTACGAATAAAAGTATAATGTAACCCTTCTTGCAAAGTCGCTGCTAACACCATCTATTGGGAACGAACGCGATTGATGTACTAACAAAAATAGCCAGCATAGGCAGATGAAATACGCTAGTTACGACGGGACAATTTCTTTGTATGGGATGAGGCATCTGTATGCCAATATTATATTATCTGTGGTTACACATTATGAAGTGTACTTTACGTTCATTGTTCTAAAGTTCATATTTTTTATTGATAAGCAAAAGGGGATAAATATACCCATCAATACAATAAAAAGAGATATTTGTATCACTTTCTTACTAGTCTATAGTCCATACCAGGGTGTCCACCCCTGGTAGAAAGAGATAGCATACCCTTTTGTTTGTGTGTTTGATTTGGAGTTGACATAATCAATCCAGAGAGTTTAAAAAATCTTGGGTGAATCAGGTTTAAAGTTTAATCAATTATTTTTTTCCTTCTTTGCACGATTATTATACGGATTGGCCTTCTGAGATATCGATAGTTCCAATTTCATTTTAGTCTTTCTTTGTTGATTTGATGTTTTATAGGCCAGTATTTTGCCAATTTATTGCAATATTATGAATTATCCATCAATAAAAAAATGGAGAGGATGACTTGCACACTCAATATCTCCCCAAAAATGGTCGCTAGCAAGAAGTAACGTAGCAACAACAGGGCAACAAATCCGTTTCCCAACTACATTAGGGTCAGCTTCCAGTCAAGCCGGATTTAGCTGAATACCAGTATTTTACGAGGAACGGCTGCCTACCAGACCTCCACAACCCATTAACGGGGTAACACGGTAGGTACTTCATGGCGAAACTGGAGTCAGATTTACTAGCTTCTGACTATCCGTAACGACTGCCAAAGATCTACAACTGGCAGCCGGGACCTACGGCTTAACGTGTTTTCCGAGGCACGAAGGAAACTCGGTATGTTAAGATTATCATCCACAATCCAATCTTGGCAAGCGTTGCTTAACCTCGAAGATCGACCCTACATAGTTTGAATATAGAGGTATAAAATTTTGTAAGTTTAATAATATTGTATCCTACAGCTTGTGGTATGAATTATTAGGCAATTGATAAACACCACTACATAGTATACTCCTACAGCAATTTACACGTACGTGATTGGTTGCAAGTTGTGTAGCTGTAGGCACCAACAACGATGCTTTGATGCCAGCGTAAAAATAGGTTCTTACATACAAACTTTGGAATCCCAATTCATCCCCTTAAGGGGTGAATTTTGGAAAATCCTCTCTTACGCCCGTTTTCAATAAGCTATCTATCTACAGTTGCAGCTACTAAAGATAAACAAATCTATCCTTTTGCCCTTACTTCCTTTCTTATAACCTACCGACGGCTAGCATTTTCTACCAAAGTTGTGGATAGATAGATAGAAATCTTACTGTTTATCGGGGATAGCTATCTATCTATAAACTGCGGTAGGTTATTGAATACAGGCGTTAGTGCTCGTTTACTTCATGAAAGAAAACCTTGTGCAAAGTTTCACGCTTCTAGTGAAAGAGAAACTTCTCTGTAGTTTCGGCTGTGCATTGATATGTAAGTCAGTCAGTTTCCCGTTTTATAATTATACTAGCTTTAGCCCGCAGCTTCGCCCGCGTACATAAAATATAGCCTATGTCACTCAGGAATACAGCAGCTTTCTAATGGTGAAAAATTTTTAGCAATCGGACCAATACTACCACAGATTACCTCATACAAACAAAAAAACAAACTTTACCTCTTTATTAGATTAGTATAGATTACTAACTGTTGCCAGCAGCTTCGCTCGCAAGAAAAGAGAAAAATAAATAGACTATGTTTGTCGATGAAGCTTTTCAATGATGAAAGATTTTTTGAAGTCTGTCACGTTACATCGTAACATACAAACAAACAAAAATCGAATCTTCCCTTTTTATAATCTCTACATAGTATAAAACAAAATCGCTTCACGCTGTCTGTTTGTTTGTCTGTCGCTATAATATATGCTTAGATCTTTAAAACTCCGTGACGGATTTAGATGTGTTTTTTAGGACATAGAGTGTTTCAAGAAGTAGGTTGACATGCATAATACCGTGGAGAAACACAGGTCTCTAATGTGATGTTGTAAATAAACACATTATTACAGCGAGTATCTATCCTTACGTTATCGAAACCTGCACGGTCCGGACAAAGCGCTTTGCTTCGTCGTTTATACCGCGTACATCGAAGAACTGGAACAATTTGCCTGCTGCGGTTTTCCCGTCCGATTATAATTTAGGTGTCTTCAAGGCTAGAGTGAATAGGCTCTTAATAAGCTAGTGCGCCTCACCATCAACGATTGCATCACTGCTTACGATCAGGTGGGATCGCAGTCTAGCAAGTTTATGACAATTGAGAAAAAAAAAATTTTTTTTTTTTGCGCTTACATTGCAAACGCTGGCTGAACCCTACGAGATAGATCAAAATAATGTACCTACAACAGTACCTATTGTATACCTTAAAAAGTTCTACAAAAAAGTCCGCGGTGGTATATGTCTATCTCATAGGGATAACCCATAATAAGCATGGGATAAAATAAGAAGGATAAAAATGCTTTACTTTTTACGAGAAATAATGGTTTATTTACGAAGTGATTTTACGCAGTTTAGCATTAATCCTTATCCAATTACCTAAGTACCTTAAAACAATCGTGTAATTATTTAGTTTTATTATTGCGTTCTATGGTCTATCGGTTTAGGTGGTTAACTTAAGATAAACAATCTTGGTATGTCTTTTTATATTAAAGAGGTCGTATATAATATACACAAAGATTATTTTAAACTAATTTATTAGCTAACATCGATTTAGGTAAATACCTACCTAGCTGCAAAGATTTTTACATACAATTTTTAGGCAACTTTTATATAAAAAGACATGCCAAGATTGTTTACATTTAGTTAATTACCTAAACCGATAGACCATAGAACTATAGGTTTCCTTTCTAGAAATTCCTGGTATGTCTCGTGTGTAGCTATACTCCGTCGGTTTTACTATTGTGTCTCGTTTCGCGGGTATCTGAGTAATTAATATTGCGTTATAGAACAGGTTTCCTTTCTAGAAATTCTTCGTGTGTCACGTGTGTAGCAAGGGGGCTTCGACCCTGGAGAAGCGCCTGTATCGCTGTGATCCGGAGGCATCGGCCAGCTGAGTTCAGTTGTCATTGCTTGACCTCCGTCTACTGTGACTTGTAGTCGGGGTTAGGGTCTCAGTGGCTGAGGTGTAACGACGTTGGTTCTCTCGTCGTCGGCAGAAACGATTTTTTCGAGGTAAAAAACGTTCCTGCAACTAAGTGAGCTTGGAGTCTTGTATTGATGATTTTTATGGTTATAATTATATAACTAGTTACGTTTTACAGTCGCTAAAGTATTTTTAAATACACGATATTTAGTTTTAATATTGCGTTATTGATCTACAGGTTTCCTTTCTAGAAATTCTTCGTGTGTCACGTGTGTAGCAAGGGGGCTTCGAACCCGGAGAAGCGTCTGTATCACTGGTCTCCGGAGGCATCGGCCGGCTGAGCTCAATTGTCATTGCTTGACCTCCGTCGACTGTGACTTGTAGTCGGGGTTGGGGTCTCAGTGGCTGAGGTGTACCGACATTGTTGACGTGCTAAAGTTTACACAACTCGTTTTGTTTGTGACTGTTTGCTGGTTGTGTGGCTTATAGCAACAAAAACGTTACTTTGAAATTATTACTTGTATATCACCGTCATTTGATTGTAGTCATAGATTTAAGTTTATGTCTAAATTGTGTTACGTTTTTGGTGTACAATACAGTTTATTGTATTCTATTCTTGTAAAGACTGATGACATAGCCGATAACTACACCTTTTGTACATGTAATTAAGCAACTTTAACCAAAAAATATTGCTGAGAAAGACCTTTTTTTCTATCTTTACAAAATAATTAATTAATAATAACTTCTATCAGCTGAGCGTACGGCCGCTCGCGCTTGGACGTTGAAACGACCGCACGCTTGTGTGTGTGAGATGCTCGTTGTGTTCAGTTTTCATTGCATTTTTGTAACTTCGTAATTTGTTATGAAAAATTGATAATTTTGATAATGTTTGTTCAGAAGAAAGTTTACTAATGATACTTGGTGAACGATTTTGAAAAAAAAACCTTAGCTTGCAACAAAATGCAATTAAAGTTGATATTTATTAATATAAGAAATCTAGGTACTGTCCCTATAATATGGCCACCGATGGGATGAATGGAAAAAATATTTTTTGCATAAACGGTATCTGAAGCACCTATTTAATCTGTTATATCACTCTTGGAAATCGAAGTAATCTTCGTTTTCCAAATATCCATTTCATTAAATTTTGGTCGTCGTTTTCTAAATATGTAACTTCATTTCGTTTGGTATTCATAAATCCGCGACCAGTCGCATGAGACCGCGCTGTTATTGTTTTACTATTGTGTCTCGTTTCGCGGGTATGTGGTAGGTTAACACCAATAGCGTACTAGCGGCCAGCGGCCAGCGGCCAGGTCGCGGCGGCCATCGATATATATACATTAGTATGAAACCACCATAGAGCGCGCGCACCTGTCCGCACGCGGCCAGCGGCCACAAGTGCGCGCGCTCTCTCACACTAATGTATGTATCTCGATGGCCGTTGCGTCCTGACTCCTGACTGCCTGCGGCCTGGCCGCTAGAACGCGCCTGGCCTTAGAGTACATTTCACTAAGGGCCGTATTACACAATCGGCTAGCGAGCGGCTGTGGGGCGGTGCGGGCGAGTAGCGAATACGTCGCGAACACGCCGCGGCTGTGCAGCGATGACGTCGCGGACGCGCGGCGATTTCGCTAACTTTTCGTGGCGTGTTTGTAGGCGGGGGATACGGGCTGGCGTTTTACGAGGCAGTACACATATGACATCCAAGCTGCTATTGTAATGACTGGTTTTTCTCATGATTCAAGGTCTGCTAAATAAACGTGTTTTCTTTCTTTCTTCGATCGTTACTATTCGCGGCGGTCTCGTTGTGCGTCCGCAACAATTTTGCTGCGCAGCCGTAAGTTGCAACGTGTTCCTTGCGCACCCGTAACTTATTCGTTACACCCGCTCCGGCTTGAGGACACTCGCAATCCACTAGTGTGATAACGCCCTAAATCTTGATGATTCAAAGGTTTCACTTATTTCAGTAGGACAGTGAATGATAAGTGGGAGATATAAAGATGTTCTTGGTAACAAAGGACAAATCACGCTTAAAAATATTTCTTATAATTATCCTCATAGCAAACACTACAGTCTTGCGAAACACAATATGCACACAAAAACACAAAAAACAGCTCAGGAATGTGTGACATTTCCGATTGAAATTTTTCAAATAATTCGGCTAGTTTGGACTATATGTCGAAATGATTAAGGTTCAATTTTGATTTTGAACCGACTGCGGGCTCATGTTGGCCGCTGCAAAGATTTATTCTGGCCAAATGGGACCTCCTCGAATCATCACAAGTACTGTGCCAGTGTGGAGCACCTTCACAGAATATGCGCCTCCTTTCCTGCCCAGCATGCCCAACTACCTGCACCTTCAAAGACCTATGCGAGGCGAAATATAGGTCAGATAAAATTTGAGTTCAATGACCATTATAATCACCTGGGTTTTTGAGTTAGCAACTGTAAATAATGCTGCCGTCCAGCTCCTAAAGCGCTACTAAAGTCATCTAGCGTCAAACGCGGGACTGTTTGTCACTTTTTTAAATAAATCATTTTTTTTACTCAAAGTATTATTTAATTGTTTGAGTTCATTATTTTCTAACGACAATATTTCAATTTCCGAATGTGCACTTTGAAGTTGTGGTGTGAGTTTCATTACTTACACTAGAGACCGTGTTATTCAAATTATGTGTCATATCACTGTCGTTTAGGTTCGAGTCCGGTTTTGTTCTACTTGACTTTATCATTTTTTAAATTGAAGGTTAACAAGTCAATGATCGAACTAAAAGTCAATGAACGCTCCAGTTTTCCGTCTGAAAAATGTATGGACCAAAAACCCAGAGTCGATTTAGACAAATTAGGTATCAATAGTTTTATTAAAATGCACAATTTACCCCACCGAAAACAAATTGCCCATATCCATGGGGTATATGAGTTATAGACGAACAAAGTATATATGAAAAATCGTGAATATCGTGCATTTTAATAAAGCTATTGATACCTAATTTGTCTGAATCGACTCTGGGTTTTTTTTGGACCATCGCTTTTGGTCATCGAATACCACTCCGCCAATTGTCGACGGATTTTCAAAATTCTTTTTTGTTCTAAAGTAGATAGTTGTGAGGTGGTTCCACTGTCACCAAGTTAGGATCTGAAGATGAGATCTTAAAGAAATCGAGGGCAACCCTCAAATTTTATAGGCTCATTTATTGTTTTTCGCATATTTTATGAAGTATCTTGTGTATTTGCGTATGGTTGTCACCATCTCAGGTAGCTGGGCTGGTGCTGGAAGGTACAAATCCTCCGAAGTTACTCGAACAGGCAAGGACTGTCTTAGTAAATTGTTTTGATGTTCGATAGGGCATTTGCCAAATTTGGTCTCATGATAGAATAGAATAGAATATTAAACTTTATTGTACACCAAAAAGTAACAGTACAGTTTATACAATAACTTAAATCTATGGGTACAACGGCAGTCTTATCGCTGAGAGCGATATCTACCAGACAACCTCATAATCATCAAGTCATGACCTGATGTTGTAGTCAAGATAGCCTGCAGAGTTCCTAACTCCTCGACAACTAACTGCAGATATATCGTGTTTAGGCTCATTGAAAAGGGCTCAATGTGTGGATATAGAGACCTGATGCTGAAGCCAGGAGCATCAGAAAAAGTACAAACCTTGGAATTACAGCACCGTAGTCGTGTTTGGGCTCATTTTAAACAGGACTAAACTAAAAAGTATAACATAAAAAAACATTTTGCAAAAATTTTTTAAAAAAACACTAGAAAGTACAAAATAACTTTAATTTCGGAAGTCGGTGTTAAATAATGTAGAGACAAACTATCATAAATAGGTACACCGACTTTCAAAATTAAACTTATTTTGTCCCTTTTAAGGTGTTTTTTTTTAAATTGAAGTCGGTTGTTTTTTTTTTGCAAAAATTTTTTTTCTAACGCTGAAGGTAATAGTCGTAGCCTCTTTTTATTAGCCTATCACATACCCGCGAAACGAGACACAATAATAAGACACTAACAGCGCGGTCACATGAGACATGGATGGAGGATTCATTAATTAATAATTATATATTATATTTAAATATATTATTATTAATATATCGTTATCAATACTACCTTGTTCGATGCGATGCAATAATATATTTTTCGCAAACATTTTACGCAAATGTCCTTTGCAATTACACAATTTTTTGTGTTGTTTTTTTTTCAATTTATTTTTCGACTGCTAAATGTACTAATCTACAAATGACAGCCGGGATCTACGGCTTAACGTGCTTAGGGTCAAGTCGCAGTTATTTTGGACAAAAAGTTTGTTTCGTTCATGTCCTGGGAGCATGTCCATGACGGACTTGTCTAGAAGATGATCCTCCAAGTCCTTGAACACGCAGTAAGCTTAGAGGCCTCTTATCCTAGCAGCCCAATGCGAGGGAGCTGCACAGCAGTCCAGGAGAAATGAATAAAATGTGAGGAAAAAATAACGCAAATACTACTCATCATCATCATCATCTCAGCGACCGGTCCTGTGCGTCTCGTATCCATCGGATTCCCGCGACCCTCGCCAGGTCGTCGGTCCACCTTGTGGGAGGCCTTCCGACACTGCGTCTTCCGGTACGTGGCCGCCACTCTAGAACCTTCCGTCCCCACCGACCATCTGTTCTACAAGCAATGTGCCTTGCCCACTGCCACTTAAGTTTGGCGATTCTTCGGGCTATGTCGGTAACCTTAGTTCGCTTACAGGTATATAATCAACTACTACTACTACGCTAACGGTAACAATAACACATGTTTAGGGGTCAAGGTCACGGGTTTCACGCGTCTCTATTTCAATCGATGACGAAACAGATGAGAGCGGCAGAGCAAGATGCAACTGCACGACCTGATCCATATATTATGATAAAATGGTTTGCTGAAAGAATGGCTCGCGGTCGTTGACTTATTGCTATAAGTCCGCTAAGTACCGCGATCCATACTTATCCATACTTTATCGCCATCACTGCTGTCATAGCGATAAAGTATGGATATAAAATAAATTCGTATTGAATGACGTAAACAAGTTCATACTTGATTGTGCCGAGAACCACGAGACTGATATGTGTGAGGCATAATTTGGATTGTATCCTACTAGGCATGGGTAGTCTTTATTCCGCAAAGTGAACTGATTCACTTATTCCAACTCCGACTATTCAGAAAAATGAAAAAAACTGCTCAAGAGTGTTGAAGAGATACTTTCTAAATAATGATGCGATCTAGAAGGTATCTTTTTTCCTACCTGTGTATGTATTGTATACCTACTTTTTTATGTTATGTTTTTGGTACTGAGTTGTCGCTTCTGACATACCGCTGTTAAACCCTCGATGGTTTGTGCTGGTATGTACATACTTATGAATATGTTTGTATCAGTGTTGTTGCTCAATAAAAAACAAAAAAAAAAACTCCCGAACCGAATCACCTTAGTTATTCCTTTGGCTCCTTTGGATCATTTGGCTCATTTGATTCTTTTTATTCCTTTAGATCGTTTGCCTCATTTGATTCTTTTTATTCCTTTGGATCGTTTGGCTCATTTGATTCTTTTTATTCCTTTGGATCGTTGGGTCATTTGATTCTTTTTGTTCCTTTGGATCATTTGGTTCCTTTATTCCTTTGAATCTTTCGATTCCTTTAGATCCCTTTATTAATTTGGCTCCTCGGCTCGTTTTATTCCTTAGGATCATCGGTCAGTGGGTCGATCGCTTGATTGTTTTAGTTAATTTTATTCACTGAATAGTTTTCTCCTTTTAATTGGAGCATTTTTTCATTCAGTATTTTTATATTATTTCGAAATTCTCTCATTCATTCATAAAACACTTTCAAAAGAGCCAAATGAGCTAAAGGAATAATTGGATCCGCGGAGCCGATAAGCATTGGAAGGAATAAATAAGCTTATCATCTCCGGCAAAGGAATCAGATCCTTTGGCTCAGTACCTCCGGAGCTACACACCTCTATATCCTACTAATATTGTAAACGTTAAAGTATATGAGGAAGTATGTATGTTTGTTGCTCTTTCAGACAAAAACTACTGAATGGATTTTGATGAAACTGCGCAATAATCGCGCTTACATCATCATCATCTTCCTGCCCTTGTCCCGTTTTATTTGGGGTCGGTGCAACATGTTTTTTTCTTCCATTCTATCCTGTCACTCGTCACGCTATCACTAACTCCCTCTTCTTCCATACAACTTCTCACACAATCCATCCATCTTTTCTTTGGCCTCCCTCTCTCTCTCCATCCATGAACATGCATTTCATCCCTCCTCTTCACATGACTATACCAAGACAAACGATTCCCTTTCAAATTTTCAGTCACTGGCGCCGCTTTCAAACTTTCCCTAATATACTCAGTTCTCACTTTGTCCATTTTCGTCACACCACACATCCATTTTAACATTCTCATCTCCGCAACATGCAATCTTTTTTCATCCGTCTTTTTCACAGCCATTCTGATCCATACAGCATGACAGGCCTTATCACGGACTTGTAGATTTTACCCTTCAACTTGAGGGGCATCCGTGGATCACAAGTTGTTCCAGTGATCTGTCATCATTTAATCCATCCTGAGTTGATCCGATGTGTTACGTCTCGGTCTACCTTCCCATCCTTGGACAAGAAACCCTAGGTACCTACCGAGAGTCGAAACAGATTGGTATAGGCGTTCCGGTGAGAGCTAAAGGCACTGGAGAGACCGCCCAAATAGCAAAACAGTTATTCAGTTTTGGTTCTGCTTAATTTTAGGCCAACACTCTCCAATCTATGCAACCACACCTCCAATCTGCTCTGGACCTCTAGGCCACTCTCGGCAACCAACACAATGTCATCGGCAAACAGCATACACCAGGGGGCCTCTTCCTGGATATCAGACGTCAGAGCGTCCATTATCAGCAGGAAGAGGTAAGGGCTAAGAGCCGACCCCTGATGTAAGCCGACAGCCACATTGAAGCTGCCAGTATTGCCCACTGTAGCACTGGACTTGAATACTGCAGAGACTGTACATCATCATCTGCCTAGCCTTTTCCCAACTATATTGGGGTCGGCTTCCAGTCAAGCCGGATTTAGCTGAGTACCAGTATTTTACGAGGAGCGGCTGCCTACCAGACCTCCACAACCCATTAACTGGGGTAACACGGTACTTCATGGCAAGACTGGAGTCAGATTTACTGGCGTAACGACTGCCAAAGATCTCCAAATGACAGCCGGGACCAACGGCTTAACGTGCTTTCCGAGGCACGGAGGAAACTCGTTATGTTAAGATGGTCACCCATCCACAGACCAACCTAGGCAAGCGTTGCTTAACCTTGAAGATCGACCTGTGCGGCTATTATTATTTAGCCACGAGCTCCTGTAACTGTACATAGCTCGGATTAACTGCACATACTTCCCAGGCAGACATTTCTGCTTAAGGGCCCACCACAGAACCTCGCGAGGTACCCGGTCGTACGCCTTTTCAAGGTCAACGAATACCATGTGCAAGTTTTTATGCGCACCCCTATATTTTTTGCACAGCTGGCGTATGGCAAAAATGGCATCCCTTGTACCCCGACCTAATAAAACCAAATTGATTCTGTGTAATTTCACTCTCTTCTCTCAGTCGCCTTTCAATAACTTTCTCCCAGGCTTTCATAGTGTGTGACATTAGCTTTATTCCTCTATAGTGGTTGCACTCCAGCACATCACCTTTGGTTTTGAAGATGGGCACCAAAGAGCTATTGCACCAATCATCAGGTATGGCTTCATCCCGCAACAACTTATTAAAGTACAAAGCTAACCACGTCCATCCATGCTCTCGCAAAAACTTCCACACTTCAATTGGTATTCCATCTGGACCAATGGCTTTACCATTCTTTATTCCATTTACTGCTATTCTGACTTCATCCATACTAACCATTCTCACTAACCCCGCATTCACTGGTTTATTCTCTAAAACCCCACTCTAATTATTTTCTTCATTCATCAGTCTTTCAAAATATTCCTTCCACCTCTTTTTGATTTCTTCATCATCCGATAGAACCATTCCCGTTTCATCTTTTAAACATCTTACCTGGCAAACATCCCTCGCTTTTCTTTCTCTTATTGTTATTGTGACGTATAATATAGAAGTTATATTTATACTGTCGCAGATTTTTTAAAGAAGAAAATTATCGTAGAACATTGTTTTGGCGTATTTCAAATCGTTTAGTCAGCGCACGCCAATGAAGCAGCCAGTCTCCTTTTTCCGACTTGAACCACAAATATAATTATATTATGACGTAAACATATTTTTTTAAACATAAAAATAGCCTATTATAGCATTCAGGAAAAAAGCAGCATTCTATCCTATTCTATAATATTCTGTGAGTCTATCAATGCATAAACTTTTGTTATCTGTGCGGGAATAAAGAGATATTCCGGTGGAAATAAAGTCTGGATGCTCAATGCAAGTTAAATTAAAATTTAATGGGTGTTAATAGTATGAGAATTCTGTACAAGTGATTTGTCATTAAGACCGGGCATATTACGAACTAATTACAGCTATGATTAGACGTGTTGCTGCTATGCGATATTTTTCAGGCGTTACAAAGTTTGCAAGCGCCTGACCAGCAGTTGGTTGATGAAGACTGATGATGATGATGATAACACTCCAACATTATCGAACTAAGATCTTCAGATATTATTCCGTACAAACAAAATTACAAAAAAAACACACTTTACCTTTTTATTACATTAGTATAGGTTTTATAAGTAGATAGTACAGTTAGCCAACCCACATTCCGAACACTTTTTTTGCTGCACGTTTGATGACGTTGCCGAAACTTTAGTGTAATCATTTTAATTTATTTTCAAGATCGAATCCTGGGTTACACAGTACAGTACAGCTTTACTCAGTGTCAAGTCGCAGAAATTTTAGACAAAAAGTTATGTTTCGTAGTTCCTGGTAGTATGTCCATGACGGACTTGCTTCCAAGTCCTTAACTGAGCAATAAGCAGCAAGGCCTCTCAGCCTAGCGGCACCCTGCGAGTGCGTCTTTCCGGGTTGCTGCACACTTGCACAGCGGTCATGGAGAAAGGTTTTTTTTAGCATTATCGGCCTTGTAATATTCCCACTGTTGGGACTCAGGCTCTCTAGGAGAGGGAATGGAGAAATGAATATATATATATATTATATACGAGTATATATAAAATTTGAGGAAACGTCAGGTTAATTTAGTTAAGTAGGGTAAAGGTTATTGACTTTTCAGTAGAGGTCATTGACCTTTGGATGGACCTGACATTGAATGTGGCCTTTACCTCAGAGTCAATGATCTAGATTTCAATAGCTTAGCATAGCCACTTATAATGTTCCCAATGCTGAGATTCACGTCTTCTCTCTAGGAGAGGGTATGGGCCGTAATCCACCACGCGGGCCCAGTGCGGGTGGGTGAATGCTCTAGGAAACCGGCATGGGTTTAGTCACGATGTTTTCCTTCACCGTTTTGAGAGCAGCGGTGATGTAATAAATTATAGGTACAAAGTAATGTGCCGGGCTGGGGTTGAGCCCGCGACCTACAACTTGAAAGTCGGGGCAGTTACCATTGGGCAATTATGACTACTCTTTACTCCAGCTTTGTCATTATCCTCGATGATGCTGTTGGCGAAGAACCAGCTTCCAGTCTTGTGTATGTTAACAAAAATTGGATACAGTTCCCAAAATTGAATACACACTGACCATAATTCTTGAATGTGCGTACTCGTCTACGATGTTAGGTGGGAAGCTACAGAGGTGTGAAAAGAAAGACTGAATGATTCGCACTCGTAATACATTACGGTGCCCGCCCACGAAAGACTTTTTGTCGGCCCGATAATCGTAATAATATAGATAAGCAATCAACCTACCCGGGATTAAACCCAGATGGGTTAAAACTGGGTGTTTTTCCCAAAAAAAACCGAATACTTTGGAAAGTATTCGGTTTTTTTATTTCAATCATTTTATGCTTTTTTGTCGACCTGACCAAATGCAACTAGCACAGTGGGCTACAATTCCAGCTACCTACATTTTTTAGGTGATATTGGGTTTTTATCAAAAAACCGGGTTTAAACCCGGAGTTTTCGGGTGTTTATTGGGTTTTTATCAAAAAACCGGGTTTTAAACCCGGTGCTTTACCCATCTTTAAGTGTGTTGAAAGTTTATTCTAAAAAATCGTTCACCGATTGTCTGCCGTGGACGGGACCCTTAGACAGTCGTCTATACCATGCAGCGCAGCCACATCCATAACTCTGCATACATACATAACACCACGGATATCACATACCCAGTACAAATCGCTTTACTATCTTAACCTATCACATACCCGGTAAACGAGACACAATAGTAAAACAATAAACAGCGCGGTCTCATAGGACCGGTCGGGGATTCATGAATTAAACTAATTAATATACTACGATCTGAGCTTGGTTCCCAACCGTGAGATTCAAAAAGAACACAAAGTTGTGTATCTAGCTTAAAAATCCATAGTAATTATCCTTTACTAGCTTCTGCCAGCGGTTTCACCCGCTTGAAAATAAGTTTATCCATACAGAGTTAGACACCCGTTTCGTCCCGTGTTAGTGAATTTTTGGATTTTTTTTTATCAATTAAAACAAAAGGCAATCTTGTCCAAAATTACACGCTTCTAGGTCCTGTAGTATTTGTCTAACTAACTACTACTAACCTATTACTACTCCACCTAAAAAGAAATAAAATGTAAACTATTAATAAATTTGTAATTTAAACGAATATAATACACTACCAAAATAACTAATACCTACTTTATAAAATAACAAAAAAGGAAACGAAGTCGCGCTGATAAACAATATTGTCTGTCAATATCAATAAGGTCGAATGCTCGGAACGTTTCCTCGCACACAAAAATAATCCTTAGGTACAGCATGATTCTGTATTCACACGTGATGGCTTATTGGAGTATTTCTGTATGACTTTGGTGTTTCTGTACCGATTTCTATGATTCTTTTTTTATTGAATAGGTAATAATAATGTTATCATTTTTTAATTAGGGATGAGTGAGAGCGTTACAAACGTAAGAGTAGACAAATACAGGGTGTAAAAAGACCGATCACAAAGCCGATAACTACACATTCTGTACGTGTAATCAAGTAACTTGGACCAAAAAATATTGCTGGGAAAAAACTTTTTTTTTTCATCTTTAAAAAATAATTAATTAATAATAATTCCGATCAGCTGTGCGTTCGGCCGCTCGCGCTTGGTCGTTGAACCGACCGCACGCTTGCGTGTGTGAGGCGCTCGTTGTGTTTAGTTTTCAATGCATTTTAGTAACTTCAAATGCGTAATTGACTATGAAAAATTGATAATTTTGACAACGTTTGTTCGGAAGAAAGTTTACTAATGATACTTGGAATACGATTTTGAAAAAAAAAACGAAAAAAAAATGTTGACTTTGACCTTCAATATCTCCAGAACCAGTGAATTCCCAGGTATGGTCTAGAAGAAAAAAAGTATCCTAGTGATGAGTAGAATATGGGGTTTTCATTTTCGTTAAGGGTCTTTTTACACCCTTTATAATCAGAACGCTCCGAACTGCTAAGTTATCTATCGGGAGTTACACGTGTTATTGTGAGTCAACCATAAAAGATAGACATTTGCTGTTGTGGAATATTTTTTATATAATTTTAAGGACAAAATTTCCGTCATACATGATTTCTGTGTAGCTTTAACCATAATTAACACTAATTACTCGAAAAACGTTAGATGTTACATTGATAAAAAAAAATTGCTGCAAATATTATTTTTATTAACTTATTTGTTTGTTACTCATAGTAGTATATTTATATTTGCAATGTTTTTCACCAAATTTCGTTAAAAAAACATTTTTGCAAAAGATAAAAATAAAAAACCAAAAACTTGAACTTTTGAATTTTTCACATAAATTTTGAGGTTATATGAAAAAAGTGTAAATACAAAAGTTTTAGATCTTTTTATTACCTACAACTTTGCCATTTGACTTTTTTCGATAAGACTTTTAGTTTTGCCGGAAATCGCGGAAAACCGTTTTTTACCCTTAAAAACTCACCCTCATCCCCTTCCCGACCTCAGATCGCCCGTAAATTATTTTTCCTTTCATTTTTATAATGTTTCCCTCCTTTTCTAATGGGTTTCATCGTACTATTATTTTTTTTTGGTTTTAAAAATTATCTACCCTGGTCTAAAAACATTTGACGTGGACAAAATAAAAAAAAAATCGAATAACCAAAAATGTTGTCTATATACAGGAAAAGTTTTTAACCACTGCTTAAAAATTTTTGGTGGATCAGCGTAAGTAATAACTAGAACACAAGTCGACCTTAAGGTTAAGCAACGCTTGCCAAGGTTGGTCTGTGGATGTTAACATAACGATTTCCTCCGTGCCTCGGAAATCACGCTAAGCCGTAGGTTACGGCTGTCATTTACAGTCGTTACGGATAGTCATTAGTCAGTAAATCTGACTACAGTCTTGCCATGAAGTACCCTGTTACCCCAGTTATTGAGTTGTGGAGGTCTGGTAGGCAGCCTATGCTTTCCGAGGCACGGAGGAAACTCGTTATGTTAAGATGGTCACCCATCCACAGGTCAACCTTGGCAAGCGTTGCTTAACTTTAAAGATCGATCTGTGTTCTATTACTTACACTGAGCCACCAAAAAAAATTTATGCAGTGGTTAAAAACTTTTCCTGTATAAATATGTAAGTCCATTAAGTTAGTTTTGATTGTGGTTTTGATATACAAAAACATTCTACAGCCTAAAATACATTACTCGCTGTCCCGGCGGTTTCACCAACGCCTTGCTTACTACTCCATTCCTATTAGTTGTGGCGTAATGTTATATAGCTTACAGCTTTCCTTCATAAATGGGCTATCCAACATTGAAAGAATTGAAAAAACTAGAAGATTCTGAGTTACTAATTGAACTATTGTAATCCTCTTTTTTTTTCAAAATCAAGATCACAATTTTTGAATAGGTATCTAAACTATTTTATGCATGTTATTAAAGGTTATTAGCTACACACACTTAAAACATACTTAAAACTGAAAATAGAATAGAATAAACGTTTATTTCATAGGTACCTACAACACAGAAAGCACACCAAAGCACAAACAAATAAAAAAAAAGTGAGAACACGGATACAACAAAAATAAAAAGAAAGAATAATAATGACCCATGTAAAAAACTCGTCTATCGTCTCCTCTCGTCATTACCTTAGGAGCATTTAACCTTGCTCTAAGGATCACCCGTTACCTGGAAATTTGGTATTGTTTGCAACACAGCAGGTTTGGTTGCGTCAACAATTAATTAGGTAACGGAGTAGACCTCTTTTAAAGGACTCCGCTACCTACTGAATGTCGAGTAATGTCGACGTATTTTGGTTCTAAAGTGCAGGATCTCGATGTACTACGCCAGTTCGAAAGTTCACTGGAGCGAAGAATGTAAGGCCGATGTATCATAGTTAGAAAGCATACGAGTGTGATGCACGCCAGTTCGAAATTACCCAGTTACGAAGTATGAAATGCCTCCGTAGCCGTACCATCAGTTAGAAGGCATACGCGTCCAATAGGACTATTCGCACTCGTATGTAAGTTCGATATCGACACTATCGTTATTGGAACAATAAATTGTAACATCATCATCATCTCAGCCGAAAGACGTCCATTGCTGGACATAGGCCTCCCCCAAGCGCCGCCACAGCGACCGGTCCTGTGCGTCTCGCATCCATCGGATTCCCGCGACCCTCGCCAGGTCGTCGGTTCACCTTGTGGGGGGCCTTCCAACGCTGCGTCTTCCGGTACGTGGCCGCCACTCCAGAACCTTCCGTCCCCATCGACCATCATTCTGTTCTACGAGCAATGTGCCCTGCCCACTGCCACTTAAGTTTTTTAATTGTAACATGTAGGTAATAAACTAAACACATTCATAAATAGGTTAATAATAATCTTTAAATAAATTATTAAAAAGAAAAAAACGAGTTAAACCAGAACTAAACAAAATAATGCGCTTGGAGCGGTAATTAATTCATGAATCCCCGACCGGTCTCATAGGACCGCGCTGTTTTTGTCTTACTATTGTGTCTCGTTTCGCGGGTATTGATAGGTTAAAACAGGAAAAAAATCAATATTTACATATAAATCAATTAAAGAATTGCAAAAGGAACAAAAAAATACAATTTTGGAGATTGAAAGAATTAATGCTTTCTGAAAAAACTAAATTAAATTACTGATAGGTACTATAATACATATTTAATTCATGAATCCCCGACCGGTCTCATTGGACCGCGCTGTTATTGTTTTACTATTGTGTCTCGTTTCGCAAACAAAACAAACTTCGACGAACAGTAGCGGATTTTAAGGTTGCCGGCGACCTTAGCAGCTCCGGCTGCTAAGGTCGCACGGCACGGGCACGGGTCGGGCGCACGACATTGATGGGCCTGTTTGGTAAATGACAGATGTTACAGCCACGCGAGTGAATCATAGAGATAAAATTCAATCGACCGGCGTAAACAAGTCCATACTTGATCGCGCTTTGCATATTCATTGACGCATTTCTTCGGACATTTCGTCCCTTTCCTAGAAGTCTGAGTTTCAGCAGTGGGAACATTATAAGGCTGATGCTAATCTTATGATATGGTATTTCTTCCGTCTGGGAATCGAACCAGTGACAAGCAGCACAGCAGACAACAGTGTCGTACTTTATGTACATGTACCACGACGATAATGTTTGTTAAAAAAATTTAACAAGATTAAAGTTAGCAAGATTACGTCAATATACATATTTATTAGACGCATTTATTAAGACAATATAGTTACATAGCATTATACTGTAGGTGCTCCTTGGAATGGTTTTCTAGGTTCATAATCTGAATTCATATTATTAGCTCAGAAAGACCGGAATACTATACAAATCGAGTACCTATGCTCCACACACATTCTGCTTTTTACAGATTGTTAATTTCTTAGATCAATTCTGTAAGAATGGTACTAACGAGCGATGTGAATTTTGGATCGCATATTCCCATTACATTTCAATAGAGTAGCACACATACTGCACATCAGAGTATGTATTATATCAGTTGGTACTGGTAAAAGCAATACTATTAGTACTAATTCCTCTCTAACTTGTGAGGCATAATTTGGATTATATCCTACTAATATTGTAAACATGAAAGTTTATGAGGATGTATGTATTTTGTTGCTCTATAACGTAAAAACTACAAAATGGATTTTGATAAAACTTCGCAATAATATAGCTTACATATCAGAATAGTACATAGGCTACAATTCATTAAGATATATTGTATATTATTATCGCTATGCGGGTGAAACCGTGGGGCGGAGCTAGCAGATTATAAACTTTTCGAATATGAATCCAGAGATCCATTCAGGATGTATGAGGCCAGCAGCGTTACCCAAACCACGTCAACCCTACTCAAGAACACAGATTAAAAATAAAAGTGACTGCCATATTTTTTGGTAATTTGTTTTAAAGAATGAAATTGTTAGATTAATGGTTCCCGTAAGGGCGTTAAAAATGTTACACAACTGAAGGCTTGTAATCAGGTTTGCGTGACCAGACCCTCTTTCTACCATCCCCCTTACCCCAAAGGAAGTGTCGTGATGGATGACGCTACGGTTAGTATGCACGTTATTTTTTTTTTTGTTACGTTTAGGGCTGCCATGGTACCCTTTTTGTCTACGTTGATACGGGTGAAGCGGAAAATTTATATAATAGCAAAATGAAATGTTAATGCTTCTAAGAGATACGCAGATTTAGAAAAATTTCGAGTTAAAGTCATCGCGGATTCGAACCTATATAAGTTGGTGCTTTGCTTTGTGTAATTATTTTATTACTCGTGCATAAAAATCAATCAAACTAGAATTGGAATCTATTCTAGCACCAAAAACACATCGAAAACATGATATATTATGTACTATGTAATCTATACTGGAGTCATCATCATCATTTCAGCCGAAAGACGTCCACTGCTGAACACAGGCCTCCCACAAGCGTCTCCACAACGACCGGTCCTGCGCATTTCGCATCCATCGGATTCCCGCGACCCTCGCCAGGTCGTCGGTTCACCTTGTGGGAGGCTTTCCAACGCTGCGTCTTCTGGTAAGTAGGCGCCACTCCAGAACCCTCCAGAATCAGGTATAGATTGGTAAATGACACCGGTAGAGGGCATGGTGGATTACTGCCCTCTCCCTTTCACAGGAAGGTAAAGACTTGTGCCCAAGCAGGAGAATAGACTAGAATAAAATGGAAAGTACGCAGTAACAACAGTCGTAGTTGGAAAAAAACTGTAGATAGGGTCAACTGCAAATAATGAAAATAATCTAACAAAATCTAAGTTTTATATAATTTTTAACACCGTTGCTCGTAAAGCTGATGTTATTCCACCGGTTTTAAATATGTAAAGCGGGTCATAAAAAGTGGCGCCGCTAGCACGACGCGGCGCCGCTTCTTCATGGCACCTCGGCGGTGAGTCACCGTCAGGTGAGACCTCTGGTTGCCCAGAGGAGGCAGGACGGGTGTCGGGTGTCACGACCAGCGACAGAGGTGTCAGCTTGGGGGCGCTCCCCCACTGAAAATGATGACCCCCGCCCGTCGCGTTTCCAGAGCTAGCCGGTTGCGCGACAGACTAGATAGAGGGACGTGGTGTATGTTAGGGCGGTATTTTACTGTGTAACACCGCCCATGTAGCTATTTGAAGCGCGTACCCCGACCCGCGCCTTCAAATGCGTGAATATGACTGTTGTGTAGTCATGAATGCCTGTGATTGGTGTATCGGTGTGCTTCTTTGCTTAGGCTTCGACCCTGCGGGACTTCTTTATAATAGTTACAAAAGTTGTGATTATCGTTACTTTTACATCTATACTAATATTATAAAGAGGTAAAATTTGTAAGTTTGTATGTAGGGGGTAATATCTGGAACTACTGGTCCGATTTGAAAAAATCTTTCAGTGTTAGATAGCCCATTTATCGAGGAATGCTATAGGCTATATACCATCACGCTACGACCCACGGGAGCGGAGCAGTAACGAAAAATGCGGGTGAAACCGCAGGGGACAGCTAGTGTATTAGTAAAGCCGGATTTAGATTAGATTTATTCGTGTATTTTTTTTCTATGGGCCTGATAACAAACGATTTATTATTATAACATAGCAAAAAAATTGTGATACTTGCCAGCCCTATAATAATACTTAAGTCCGACATATCTCGGAATCTACATATCACTAGATCTAACACGACATAGCAACATCATGTTTGTTTTTATTATTAACCCTTTGACCGCTTACGTTGGATTTATTCGACAAATATATAATTATTTTTTAAGGTGTACAATAAAGTATATATCAATCAATCAATCAATCAATATTTAATTGTTGTGTCTATTTGGCCAAGGACGTATATTATCGACCAAAATATCCATCTCGGCAGTTCATCACTTCTAGGAATAAAAGAATCTAAGGAAATAGAGTATTTCGTGGTACTTACACTTATTTATAACACTTCGTCCCGACTGCAAGGAAAACCACCAAAAGAATTCATGTGATGTTGGCTATCTTTTTTTTTCCTAATTGAAATGCTTCGATTTTGTGTTTTTGCTCGTTTTATGGCATCTTTGGTCACTTCGGCGAGAATTACGGCCGACAGGTTCTCGCAGTTGTGACGAACGTCTTGAGGTTGTCGATAAGGTGACTTTGGCCCACCTTGTACAAATAAAAGTTTGGTTTGTTAAGCTGCAGTGTGGAGGTAGAGGAACAGAGAGTAAAGTCCCACAATACTTCTGTTGAAAAGGGAGGATCATTGTTGGAGGTTGATAATACTTCATGGTGCGTAATCTGTCACATAGTGACTGGCATAGTGACTTTGTTGCTATGACATTCCGTCCAAATAAAACTGTCTGATGACTAACATGGTGTTTCAGTGATTGCATATAATAATTTAAGATATCGGCTCTTAGCACTGTGCGAGAGTATCTACTTGGTGCTTGTACTTTGTATCAATCCTCCGACCGACCAGACCGGTGTTGTGTCCGGTGGGCTACTGTCCGATAGATGATTTTGGGCTGTTGTATCTATTCAAATCGCGCGGAGAACTTTGCTTGCGCGATGCAGGTTTCTGCGACGTCAATATGTAGTAGAGGTCGCTGCAATAGGCTACACAAACGGAAACTTAGCAGGGAACTACATTAGACAGATTCACACTTGGCCGACAACTGCGTTGTACTGTACGTAAAACAGGAAGACAGAAGAAGCCACAGTTTTTAGAGTTCCGTACCTCAAAAGGTAAAAACGGAACTCTTATAGAATCACTTTGTTGTCCGTCTGTCTGTCTGTCTGTCAAGACCCTTTATCTCAAGAACGCGTGAAGGCATCAAGTTGGAACTATATACTCAAGTCCGCAGTCCCTTGAAATTGTGCAAAAATCAAACTTGTAAGTTGACGGGTAAAAAAGATACGCCCGTTTATGTTGCAAAAGACGTACATTTCGACACTGTCAAAGAAATCAAAATTCATAGGGTACACCCCGTTGACCTAGAATCTTGAAATTTGACACGAAGCAAGGTATTATAGCACTTATATAGGGAAAAGTCTGAAAACTGAAAATTAGTAGTTACGTCACAAGAAAAAAAGTTATGATAAATCTTCAAGACTTGATTCGATAATTGAATTCTTTTCATAGATATGTTGGTATTGGTACGGAACACTCAGTGTGCGAGTCCGACTCGCACTTGACGATTTTTAAAGCAGAGACCATCCTAAAGGAAGTATGTAAACATTAATAGAGCAAAAAAGTAGACAAAAAACATTACCTATCATATAATGAGTACATAATATCTAACTATCCGGGAAAAAAGCATTATGGGTGGGTGGAAGTGGGTTATTTACAAAAATAAAAAGCCAATTGAGAACACATGGATACAAATAGAACTTGTATGAGGAAAAAATTATCCAAAGATAGCTTTGGGTAGGTTATTATGTCTGCGATAGTTTAAATGACGCAATCCACTCAAGTGCGACCTTGCGGGGCGGGGTGAAGCGACGGGCGGGAGCGGCCACGTGATTGTTTTATTTGGGTTGAACGACAAGGTAAACTTGTTTCAAATACAAAATTAATACTGCCGGATTTTTTTGCAGTTAGAAACGCTTACACTTTAGCAGCCAAAGAAACGTACATGAAATGAAAAAAAAAACTGGCCAAGAGCGTGTCGGGCCACGTTTAGTGTAGGGTTCCGTAGTTTCCCGTCCGTCACAATAAAATAAAATAAAATAAAATAAAAAATAAAATAGCCTTTATTTCTACTACCACATTCAACAATAGATAAAAACATTCCAAAAAAATACATTAATTATAATTTATCACCCTGTGCTCTAATTCAATTCATAACATTGCAAGTATTCGATTATTTAATTATCTACTTACTAACTTCTTTAATAATCTTTTATAATCTACTTACATAAAAAAAATCATATTTTAATTATCAGAATGTCAATTAATTATTACTAATTTCATACAAAACTAATGATTAAATAATCCCTACATACTAATAAATTCATAATCATAAAATTGTATAAATTCATAATCATTACATTAAATAAATTCATTATCACAACTCTAAAATTAAAAAAATATGCTTTTAGATAGTAGTCGCCTCTTTGGCGTAGGCCTCCCCCAGTGATTTCCACATTTCCCTATCTCTAGCTTTTCTCATCCAATCCGGTCCAACTTTTTGTGTAAATATGTCTCTCCATCTAGTCTTTGGTCTCCCTTTACTTCTTATTTCCTCTCTTGGTAGCCATTCTGTTACTTTCTTTGTCCATCTATCGTTTTCCATTCTACATACATGACCAGCCCAGTTCCATTTTAGCAACCGAATCCTTTCTCTTATGTCTTGAATTTTCGTTATTGCTCTAATCTTTTTATTATTTATTTTATCTATCAGTTTAATACCTAACATACTTCTTTCCATTTTTCTTTGGCAGATTGCTAGTTTTTCTTCTTCTTACACACGTCACAATAAGTTTCCCCATGTCCATGACTGGAAGCCGACCCCGATATAGTTGGGAAAAAGGCTAGGTGACATTTAAATATTTTCATAATTAACAAACATCCTCATAAAGACAATCTATGCAGCCTGCGGATAATGACTGCGTCGTCGATGCTGGTGTCGGTGTCTGTGAATTGACCTGGGAATCATTTTGCTGACCGAGTCTTTCCTGGGCAGGCTTTTTGCAGCGGTAACCGGCATCCACGCGGGCGGAGTCGCGGGCGACCGCTATGTTAGCTGAAGTTGGGCTAATAAAAAATATTGTTCACGCTATAGCATTAAGAGACTGATATTGTTTGTTAGTGTTACTGTCGTAATTAATTTGTGATGTGTAATTTTAAGAAATAAACTTTATTAACTTAAAAATAATAATGTTTAACGTTTGTTATTTTTATATTCCCTCATTCTTCACACCGCCAGATGGAGGAATATCGTACGAGTGAAAGTGATGGAGGTCACAACCCTCACATTGAGGATTAGGAGGAGTCAAAGTCAAAATCTTTTTATTTTATAAGTCCTGGCGAGGGTCGCGGGAATCCGATGGATGCGAGACGCACAAGACCGGTCGCTGTGGCGACGCTTGGGGGAGGCCTATGTCCAGCAGTGGACGTCTTTCGGCTGAGATGATGATGATGATGATGATGATGACTAGCCTAGATGGGTACTTATGAAACGTCAGAAACTAATGAACGATACCAATTGGTGGTTTCCTATGAACCTGCAAGAAACTCAACTGTTACTCTTTTAAAACAAGTGCGAGTCGAACTCGCGCACTGAAGGTTCCTTTATAGATTTATGACGTATTAAAATAAAACTATGTAGGGTTGCTGGTTGTGAAATAAAAGCCCCGGTGGTCTTGATGGTTATTTATTTATTGGCAACTTCACTGTTACATCAATATGATTTTAAACAAATCAAGTTAGTCGCAACCCTAAGTGGAGGGATGAAAGGGACTGCGTGGCTATCACCCTTCGGACCTCCTCTGGCTAATTCCAGAAGACCGCTAGGCTATCGAACTGGAGTTAGTCGTACTTAGGCTCAGAGTTGGCTGCGTGCCTACCGGACTCTGATCCTCTAGCTAGTAGAATGATGATTTATTCGTAGACAGCTCGGTTTATAAAGGTGGATGGTTTGTATGTGTGCTCAATCTTCACATATAGTCGTTTGTAGTTGTGGTGCAGATAGCAAGCCGGGTGGCGCTGGCGCAGATATTTGTACTCCGAAGATTGTAGATGGCGTCACATGTCCACAGAGGTCATCTTTATTTGCTGTCTTCTTGTTAATGTAGCCGCTCATCATAGTACTTTGCATAACTTATACTAGATGGCGCTGTGTGTTCGTTAAAACTATTTACTAGATCTCGTTCAAACCAATTTTCGGTGGAAGTTTGCATGGTAACATCATTTTAGAAGACCTATCTATATAACCCCCACGAACGTGTTCGATGAAAAAAAAAAACTTTCTGTTCTAAGTAGGTATAAGGAACCCCAAAATTTATTGTTTTTTTTTACTACCTATTGTGGGAAAATTTTAATGCGTTTCATAGAATACATCTAGGTACTCACCAAGTTTCAACAAGTTCTTATAGTTTCGGGAAAAAGTGGCTGTGTCATACGGACGGACAGACAGACAGACAGACATGACGAATCCATGAGGGTTCCGTTTTTAGGGTTCCGTAGCCATATTCCGAAGGAATTTTCGCCGTACTGGAGTCTGTTTTCTGATAGCTAAAACTTAGAGGTCTTTAAGTCAAGAATAGTTTACTTCTAGGTAAGCGTGCTCCACCGTCGCGTCGCGTCGACTACATCGTCGCTTTCCATTAGGTGAAAACTCGTACAAAAATAAAGGTTTAAAAAAATAAAGGCCAATAACAGATTTAACAGCAATAACAATTGCAAATTGCATAATTTTTTTTTAAACTTTATTTATGTACGACTTTTCAAGCGCTAAAATTCGCAGAGCCTAACTTCAGACTCGTCAACTTATAACGGCCGTACTGTAGTGGTCAAGCCCAAGCCTATCGACAGTAAAAACTATTCCTTTGTTTTGATTCCTTCTCGTGTAGTGGGTCTTCACTTTTGGAAATATGTCATTACTTATGTGCTTTAATACTGGAATAAGTCTTCTTCTTCTTCCTGCCCTTATCCCATATTATGTGTTTTTTTCTTCCATTCTGTCCTGTCACCCGTCACGCTATCATCAACTACCTTTTCTTTCATATCAGTCCTCACACAATCCATCCATCTTTTTTTTGGTCTCCCTCTCCCTTTTCATCCGTCCACATGTAAATTCATAACTGCTTTCGTAACATGCGTTTCATCCCTCCTCTTTACATGACCTTTACATGAATACTGGAATAAGTCATCATAATAAAATTTAGGACATACGTCTTTTATCCTTAATTACGTTACCAGCTTTTATTACTTTTCCATTTCTGAGTAAACTTCTTTTTCTTCAATTTGTAAAGTATTCAAAAAAACTTACAAACAGTTACATTTTCCTTAACCTATCACATACCCACAAAACGAGACACAATAGTAAAACAATAACAGCGCGGTCTCATAAGACCGGTCGGGGATTCATGAATTATTAATATATAATTACTAGCTGACCCGGCAAACGTTGTTTTGCCATATATTTTTTTTTCTCTAAGGGGTATGAAAAATAGATGCTAGCCGATTCTCAGACCTACTCAATATGCTCACAAAATTTCATGAGAATCGGTCAAGCTTTTCGGAGGAGTACGGGAACGAAAACTGTGACACGAGAATTTTATATATAAGATTATAATATAGCAACGACTTTTTGTTAGGCGACGTAAATTCTACACCGCCGCCGCATATACCTATTAACATTGAGAGGGTAACCGGTTTCTAAAAACAAATCAGAACACGTTATAAAATCAAAGCCCGCGTCTTCTTGTAGTAAAACCAATGACGTAGGTAAATAATGTTACATTATTCCTTTTTCCTTTTAACTGCATTTTTATCTTTAGCAATACATCTTTGACCGACTGAGACTTGCACTGGTATACGATCACGGTATACGACAGGTATACGACCCTAGCCACGCAGACAATAAAAATACAATATATCTCAAAAACGGTGGCTCTTAGGAAAAAAGTATTTAGACATATTTATTTATAGATAATTGTCTGATGTATAATTTTTGTCTGAGCTAATTTTATGATAAAACTTACCATTTTGCTTAATAACGCGAAAAACCCATTTTTGTGACCTTTGACCACGTGTATTTTTTTTTGCACGTGCCGGATCGATGAGGACTTTTCACATTTCCTTTATAATAGTGTATTGAACAATCCTACCAATTTTCAGCCAAGTGCGAATTATTGTAACCTTGGATGTCTAAATTGACCGGACTATATCTACACTAACGATACTAATATAATAAATATGTTTTTTTAATGAATGGAGATTATCTTATGACTTCTTCCACTCTGGAAGGAGCGAAAAGACGTGTCAGACTTTTACTGACTAAAACCTCACTTATGATGGACACAGGTGGGGTTTTAGTCAGTAAAACTCTGTTGCTCTTCGCATTTATTGAATAAAGATATTATTATTATTATTATTATTCTAGGGCTAACCGGTTTCCTTTTCAGAAATTCCTCGCGGTGCTAGCTAGCGGGCATCAGCCCTGCTGGGCTCCTTCGGTTTGCAGACATCTTTTTGAGGAGCGTATGGATCACTACGTGGTGTCGACGATTTGGGCTCGTTTCGTGCCTGAAATAGATCGGGTGCAGGAACTTCCTGAATTTATCATGCCCATTCCATGAGAAACTGCGTCCTGCGAAAGATGACGACTCATGAGGTCCTTCCAATCACTCCTCAAAGAGGGAACCTACTGCCGTAATTTCATAATTATGGCGATAAGTACCCTCTTTGGGGAGAGCTCCTTGAGTTCTCGTGCTCGAAGAATGTAGTTTTTATGAAAGAAATTGTTGACATGTTTGATAAACATAGATCTTCTGTTCGTCCGTCAATTCAGTTTTGATACGATTTTAATTTAGAATTGACATCCATTTTTTCTGCTGTGATGTTATATTAATGCTTTGAGCCCCGAGCGGTCGCCGGCGTCCGCACACTTATTGTCTTTCTATTATGTCTCTAAGTACGGTACTCGAGTTTCTTTAAAATACATAGATTTGGGAAAAGACGCCAGATTAAAAAAAAAAACAAAATAAGTGGAAAAATGACCCGAATTGTCATCTGAAACAAATTGACAAATATTATACCGATGTCCCTAACATTCACTCAACAATCATTCAGCAGTTTCCCAAAAAAGCTCAACTATTAAATTACTAATACCCCGAAAAGAACCTTTGTATAGCTAAAAATTTACCATTTCCTAACTTTAAATAAATATCTTCCCAAAGTTGTTGATTTATGATGAAATAAAGTTCACACGTTCCTTTACTTAAGGCGGCCGCGACGTTAGAATTATCCATACAAACGTAATACCAAAATCATTTGCAGTTTAAGCATATTTACACCATAATATGATGTTATTCGGATTCAGACAATAATTATCTAGGTTCCTACGTCGTCTTTTTGTTGAAAAACTTACCCCAAACGAAATTGCAGCGAATTTAAATTTGCACATTTTCAAAGCGAAAATGTCGTGTTTTTATTTTGTTTTTTCTATATTATAAACAACAATATTTCAAATCTCTCCATAGGAACACAGATATTATTATCAAGTTATAAATACTCGAAACAATATTGGAAATACATTAATTTTCATTCATCATTTTTGGTATTACGGAACATCTCCTAAATTTCCAATAGTTTGTATTGCTATCACAGCAAGCAACTGTCAGTGTGCGGATGATGACTTTACTCCAGTCAGTGTGTCCAAGAATAATTGTTTATACTATCTGGATTGATTCCATTAACCTCAAAAACATATTTTATTTCGTCTCAACTCGAGATAGCGCGCGGTGTTCGCAGGCAACTTATGTCATGTGTTATATTTATACTTTCCTAGTATTCGATAAAAGCAGTGTGCAGTTAGATATCACGGGTTAACGAACGTCCCTGGTGGAGGGTGCGGTCGAAGGTGGTTTGGTATCTGATAATAGCGAGGTCGCTTTTAATATCTAGTTCAAGAAGATAAACAAGTTCATTAACCCAAGATATTGTGGGATACCTGACTTACAAGTTGGAGTACACGCGTTCAAACCCAGCCAGGCACATTACGAGTACTTTGTTTAATTTATTTCAACTGCTCTCAAAAACGGCGAAGGAAAACATCGTGAGGAAACCGGCATGTCCCAGAGCCAAAAATTCGAAGACATGTGACATCCACCAACCCGCACTGGGCCCGCGTGGTGGATTACGAATACGATCCATTCCCTCTCCTAAGGAGTAGGCTTTAGTCCCAGCAGTGGGAACATTTTATGGCTGATACAATGCTATGCTTATACCTATTACTTCAGGGCTCAGGTACTATTGTTATTATTCATTTGTTATTTTATAAATTACTAGCTGTTGCCTGCGACTTCGTCCGCGTCAAGTTCGTAGAACTGCACAAAAGTAACCAATTATCCTATACTTCCGATTAATTCCGAAAACATCCAGTTCATTCTGGAACCAACAATTTTTTTTTCTGGTAGGGGAATCATCATAATGACTTCTCCCGCTCTTGGGCGGAGCGGGAGGGCGTGTCAGACTCTTACTGACTAAACCCCTACCCCGTTCCTTCGTTGCCTATGATCTGGGGGGGACTCGGTGCCCCTACAGTTTGCTGACATCTCCTTGAGGCGCGCGTGGAACAGAACGCGCCGTTGACGACTGGGCTCGGTCCAGATTATTTCCAGACTGCCGGAGGGCGAGCTACCCAGTGCTCGCCGTCCGCGAACCCGCGAACCAACAATATTTGAAACTATTCTGGGAAGCGCAGAAGTGACGTCGCCATTTACCCACTACCTATCGTCAGCTGAGTGTACCGATCTTTATTATGATTTCTGTGGTACCGAACGTTCGGTCGTGGTCGCTAATGTAATTAATAAGAAGACGAAGAGTATTTTATAGGAAAAAGCGGCCTAATTACCATTATATTGACAGGACTAGTGTGGTGACAAATGTATTATTAAAAATACTGGTATTCAGCTAAATACGGCTTGACTGGAAGCCGACACCAATAAAGTTGGGAAAAGACTAGGCAGATGATGAGTGTGGTGACAAATGTGGAGTGCCAGTTTAAAGCAGCAAGCAGAAAAGTCCCTGTTTTTATCTCTAACTAGCTGACCCGGCAGGCTTCGTACTGCCTCAATCGATAAAAGGGCTTTTAAGATTTTCCCGGCTTATTATTCGAATTTTTCGCACCTTTTAAACCTTCCCTAGACCTCCACGAACATTTCAAGATCAAGATAAGATAAATCCGTTTGGCAGACTAACGAACTGCAATTGATTTTTATACAAATATATAGATAGATATACATAGTGAAACGCTGAAGAAGATATAATTCGTTAGATTCATTCGAAGACACAGGATACACAGATGTTGTTAGACAAGAATTTAATGAAAAGAAAGGGATCACGTTGCCTACAAATTTTTCGTTTCCGAGTCCAAGTTACCTTGATATTTGTATGAAAATCTATGGCCTCGAGACATAATATTTAGAAGTTTTATCAATTTTAAGGCTTGAATAATCATAAGAATGGATAGACGACCATATCGTTTTGCTAGCTTCAATTGCAGAAGCGTAAAACGCTCCATAGATAGTGTCGGGAGCTTTGTCGCTCCTGTGATTTGGTTGCATTGCTGAAACCTGGCTACTTCCTGAGGAAATATCTTACTGAAAAATAAAAACACTATAGTTTTTCAGGGTTTTTTTTTTGTTAATCACAACGTCACTCACTTCTGTTCTGTTTGCGTTTTCTAGTCTTTGTACTCCTGATGTAAGTAGTTGATTTAATTCATAATCCTGTTACCTAAGTATTCAATATCAATGATTTTACAGGAAAGTGTAACCACAATTCCATCTTCATCATACGAGAAAACATTCATCATCGCATTAGGTCATTGTCAAGAATAGAAATAACTAGTCGTACCTATTGAAATTTTAAAGAATAGGTAAAACCAAAAATCACGTAGGTAAATAATGTTACATTATTCCTTTTAATTGCAAATGTATCTTCTGACATATTAATACCTATGCTAGTATATTATTATATTATCTAAAGCTAATACTAATGCTGACGAGACGTCACAGCGTCCTCACCTTCCACATGATGCAGGTTCTCAGTGACATGGTAAGATCGGGTTCCTGTACTTAATTCGGGTGGAACAAGCACACGATGATGACGTGTGAACCACTTTGGCAACCCGTGCTCCACGGTCCACAGCGAAGGTATATGGGTCAACGAACGTCCATCGGGGTTTGTGGCAGGTCGTGGTCGTAGGTACTTATTTAATTTATGGTTCGGTGTAGCAGCTGAACAAGTTCATTAACCCAAGATATTGTTATTATTACCTACCGAGTCCCTACCTAACTTCAAGTTAGAGGTCATGCGTTCAAACCCAGCCAGGCACATTACGAGTACATTGTGTAATTTATTTCATCACCTCAAAAACGATGAAGGAAAACATCGTGAGGAAACCGGCATATCCCAGAGCAAAAAATTCGAAGACATGTGACATCCACCAACCCGCACTGGGCCCGCGTAGTGGATTACGATCCATTCCCTCTCCTAGGGAGGAGGCTTTAGTCCCAGCAGTGGGAACATTTTATGGCTAATACAATGCTATGCTTATACCTATTACCTCAGGTACTATTGTTATTATTCATTTGCTATTTTATAAATTATTACTTTTATATATATTTTTTCATATAAAAGTAATAATTTGTCATTAATAATTTGTAATCCTTCATTTGTAGATCTTTGGCAGTCGTTACGGATAGTCAGAAGCCAGTAAATCTGACTCCAGTCTTGCCATGAAGTACCTTGTTACCCCAGTTAATGGGTTGTGGAGGTCTGGTAGGCAGCTGCTCCTCGTAAAATACTGGTATTCAGCTAAATCCGGCTTGACTGGAAGCCGACCCCAATATAGTTGGGAAAAGGCTACACAGATGATGATATATATATTTTTTTTAATTTTTATTGATAATTGTGATTTGTATAATGTTATTTGTTTAATTTGCTTGATTGTGCTGTATTACAATAGAATCTGTACTAGAGCAGGACGATTCTGATTCTGACTCCAAACAGTACGGCAGTGCTCCGCCTTAGCAGGGTAGGCCTTTACCGTAAGGTCCACCGTGTCTTTCAGGCGATCCACAATGTCGGTGGATTATTTAATTCATGAATCCCCGACCGGTCCTATGAGACCGCGCTGTTATTATCTTACTATTGTGTCTCGTTTCGCGGGTATTGATAGGTTAATACGATAACATTTCGTCCATGCTTAGACAGATAGGAAGCAACCATATTTGTATGCGGACGAAAGGATACCTAGATATTTATTTTATTTGTATTAATTATAGTAGGACAAGAAGAAATATTATTATAACAGTAATAATGAAAAAAAGTATTAAAGACGAAGATGGTGGATTGGTGTTACTCATAATACTCATAAAAAAATTGAGGTACTGTGTTTTGCTAGAATTTAGGGTTAAAGATTTTTTCTGTAGCCAGTGGTATACTATATTTATATTTATTAAAACCGTTTTCGACGAAGCCCAGGACTGCGTTGTGGCGACGCTTGGGAGAGGCCTACGTCCAGCAGTGGACGTCTTTCAGCTGAAATGAAGATGATGAAAACTGTTTTGGGCAATTTTAAACACATTCTCCCAAGTATCCGCCGAGAACCAGAGCACCGTATCATCCGCGTAAGAAATAATTTTACCACCTGTTAGTGTTCTAATGTCTTCTAGAATAAGACAAGTTTAACTATTTTTTCATTCGAAAACCAACAGATAAAAAATAGGTACCTCCGATATTAGCAAAAAATTGAGCGTGAAAAAGTGAAATGACACAAATCTGAATCATACTTACTCGTAAAACCGCAATACGAAATATTAGGAAGCAATATTAGTACAAGGAAAGTCGTACGAATAGTCAGAAGCCAGTAAAACTGACTCCAGTCTTGCCATGAAGTACCGTGTTACCCCAGTTAATGGGTTGTGGAGGTCTGGTAGGCAGCCGCTCCTCGTAAAATACTGGTATTCAGCTAAATCCGGCTTGACTGGAAGCCAACCCCAATATAGTTGGGAAAAGGCTAGGTAGATGATGATGATTAGTACAAGGAAAACGCGTGAAAAAACAAACCGACAACCAGTGATCTATGGCCGGCGCGAGCGCATGCGACTAGTAGTCAAACTATTCTGACAAGCGCAGAGGTGACCTCACACTACGCGTAAAGGACCAACCGGTGTTTTATTAGATTATTTATTTTAAAAACTTTATGCACAACTTATCGTACAAAGGCGAACTTAATGCCTTAGATGTTTTCTACCAGTCGACCTTAAGGTGGTACAGAAACAACATAGTAGGTGCCACATAAAGTAATAGAAATGAATAGAAAACTAACACACAAATAAAATATATACTTATAATAAATATACATACATACAAATAGACAAAATCGATAACTCTGTTGTTTTGTGATTTATCTTCTTGAATTTTGCTTCAAGTATTGTTAAATATCTAGGCAATAAAAGAAATCAAAACATCATTATTTTAAAAATTACATATTATGAGTAAAAAATGCCAAAGATAAAGTTATACGAAATTTCATACAAAAAATTATACAGTTCATTAAAATAGCAATAAAAGTTACCCTGTTGCTTAAAATAAATATAAAAACAAATTAATATTATTAAAAAATTACATGATTAAAAAATATATTTTTTTGTGCTGTAGGCATCACTTCCAACAATTTTATAGTTTCGTCAAATATATCTTTAATTATTAGAAAACTTGGTTTATTTAAGCTAGATATATAAGGATTAGATGTATATAACAAAATATGCAGAAAACTTCGTTTGTTGTTGATCTAGACTTCCTAGAGTGATGTAACCTATATTTCTGATTATCTTTATTTCGGGCTTCTTGGGCATCTTCGGTTAATTGTCCTATAGGTAAAACTGCATAGAGCTCTATTATTTTGCACCATGTATAAGTACCTTATAGACCGAAACTGACAATAGTACCAGTTAGATTTGCTGACATATAATTGCGCGGCTACCAATGTATACCTACTGTCCGAAATTTTTCTGCGGTTATAGGGAATCCCGATGACATAGTTTGAAGAATTACATATAATGTCTTGATTAATTCTTCATCAATTCCAGTTTTCTCTGCAGAAAATGGTAATTTTGGAAAAATCTCCTTATCGTATTTCCGTCATTGCTATTACTGGAACCGTGAAGTAGATTATCAAACTGCAAACTAAGCACTTCTCGGAAACGTTTTTGAACATATTCTTCCTTATCACAATAGATCATTTTGGTCGCAGTGACTACATCCCCCACACTACGGGTGATGCATAGCCCCTTATCCTCAAATATTCTTCCTTCTGGAGCCACGAAGTAGTTTATCCATGTGCAAACCAAGCACTTCTCGGAAACGTAAATGAATATGTGTCTGTCTGTGGCATCGTGGCTCCCAAACGGATGATCCGACTTTAATGGGGTTTCTTTTGATACTAAGAACTTCGTTCTTAAAATAATAGTTTTATTGCAAAATTAATAGCTTTGTGCTCAGAATGGTAGATCTGTCGCCAAATAAATCGATTAATTATTATCAATCCCTGACTGCAACTCCTTTTTATTTATTATTTTGTCACCAATAAAGTAGTTACATTTTATTTCGTTCGGTTATTAAAATAATAGTATTCCTTACCAATTTAATACATCAATTTATAACTTTCTTGAAAATATGTTCAAAGAGGCGGAAACAAATTGGCGCGCTTTCCATCCTCAACGATGGGTACTCGTAACTACCTACGATGATCATACGAAGCCACGAGATGTCAGCAAACTGTAGGGGCCCGGTAGGACCGAAGCCTCTGGGGAATACGGAAAATCCAAAAGGTTGTCACCGTGTCCCCCAGATCGAAGGCAACGAAGAAACAGGGTACGGGTTTAGTCAGTAAGAGTCTGACACACCTTCCCGCTCCGCCCTAGAGTGGGAGAAGTCATTCTGATGATTCCCCTAACGAAAAAAAAAAACCATAACGACCGGCGCCCGGGAAGGCGCTGCTGGCCTTTCTTGAGGAGCTGGGGTAAATCGAATAACACTTTTGTCCCACCTATACGCAAAATACGCGCTTTAGTCGTGGAGTTGCGGATACCAGCCCGTTATACTATACTATACTAAGTAGTAGACTCTTTTGGTTGAAACGATGATGACGACAACAATTAATTTTTTTGGAACTTACGAAATTTTCTAGTAGGTAACACAATATATGGTTTATTGGTGATCTCTTTCAATTACTTTGCTTAAATGCTTATTAGGACAAACCTATTATTTATAATATGTACAAAAACAATTATTTGGTACTAGATCCTATATCTCCATGATTTATTGGAGAATTGATTTTACATTGTTTGGTGACTACATTTTGGCGACAAATCTACTATTTTGAGGGCAAAGCTATTATTTAGGAAACACAAAACGAATTAAATTGGCGACAGCTTAAATGATCCCCTTTAATTTTACTTAAATTTTTATAATAGTCATATTTAGTGTTAATTTATTATTTTGTATTTAAGCTCTCTCTAGCTTGAATCACAGGTTCACCCTAGTTCAGGCAAATAAGCAACTGTGTTCTTCTTGTTATTTAATATACTTTATTGTAAAGGTGGGCTATGTTATAAATAAACGATGATTATTATTATTAAACGATTATTATTAAGTACCATTGTATTGGCAGAACTGGGGTGGCGACAAATGTGGAGTGCCAGTTTAAAACAGCAGATAGGAAAGTTCCCGTTTTTATCACTAACTAGCTTCCGCCCGCGGCTTCGCCTGCGTGGTGTGTTGATAAAAATCAGCCTATAGCAAAAATAACAAAATCGAAGAATAAATCAGATAGTTTCATTTTTTTTCCTGTTGACGGTGATAAAACGTATATACGCCTATATATTAATCCAGGGTATATAACCTATGTAGGTACATACCAAATTTTAACCAAATCGGTCTAGTCATTTTAATTCATAATCTTGTGAACAAGCATAAAAAACTTTACATATTAAAAAATTGTGATCGTCAAGATCACATTTTTTTGATCGTCAAGATCAAAAAAACGATGACGATCAATGAAAAAAAAGTGAGAATTAAAATAGTAACCTACTAGTTCGAATTGAAAAATTCTTTCAATGTTGGATAGTCCATTTATCAGGGAAGGCGATAAGCTATATAACATTACGCTACGACTAATAGGAGTGGAGTAGTAACCACAGACGTGAGTGAAACCACAGGTATAACTAGTAATATATTTTAGGCTGTACAATGTTTTTGTAGAAGAAAACCAGTTTAACGTGTATATTTATATAAGGACAACTTTTTGATTATTTAAAAATTTATATCTGTAAGTCGAACAATATATTTGACGTGGACCAAACCACGTGGTTTTCGTTCGTGGTTCGACTTCAGATTTTTTGTTGATAGTACAAAATTATCCCAAGGGAACCTGCTCTCGGCATAAAACGTATCCTATGTACTTGTCATTGTCTATGTACAAACGTATCATATGGTTTACCTATGTACCAAGTTTTATCGAAATAATAATAAAACATAAATTGAATAAAATGGAATAAAACCGAATTAAAATGTCATGTATATTTATGAACCAATCTTAATATAATACTACAGAAAACGTATAATATAATATATTCTTAGAGACCAGAAGGGAACTAACTTAAAAAAACGAAACACTAATAACCTAAAAGTTATATTTCTTACAAAATTATCTTTAATCAGACTCAAGTGCATAATTAAATAGGTAATAAATACAGCAGAATTATAGAACACGACCCTAATCAATAGAATTTGTGCGTCGCCTTCGGAAGCCAAGCAGAAAGGGGCCGTTCCCCGTTGACAGCGCGTCATGTTTTTTTTATGCACCACCACTCGGTGGAGGTCGGTTGAAAAGAGAAACATCTAAGAATATATTATTTAAAATGATAACTAACTGCCTCGCCAGTTATATTTTTGAGCAATTTGGGGTTGAAACTCTTGGACCGCGTGGCCCTCAATGCCCATACGCTTTTTAAAGATCTCGAAGCGTCTTGTTGAGACTTCACGTGATCTGATGTCTGGCTTTTACAAAGATTAAGCATTGCCATACAACGTGGCAATACCGCCAGTCTTTTGGGCACACTTCCGGTCGCCAGCGATGCGGATTTTTTGACGCCATATTGTCTTTATCGTAGACGTATGTAGTTTTAATTAGTTACGGGTTTTTATTTTCTTGTTCCATCCGTTAGTCCGGTCCATTTAGACATAAAAGTAATGGTCAAATAACAAAAATTTTTGATTTTTTGATTTGAATTTTTGAGATTGGATCAATATCAACGGCGAGTACATCACTCACCTTCGGTTTGCCGACGACATAGTAGTCATGGCTGAGACTACGGAGGAGCTCAGTACAATGCTCGGTGATCTCAGTAGGGCTTCCGAAAGAGTGGGACTCAAAATGAACATGGACAAAACCAAAGTCATGGTAAACATCCATGTAGCTCCCACTCCTATCAAGATCGGAGACTCTACACTCGAAGTTGTGGACGACTACGTCTACCTGGGACAGACGGTCCAGTTGGGTAGATCTAACTTCGAGAAAGAGATCAATCGTCGAATCCGACTCGGCTGGGCAGCGTTCAGGAAGCTGCACGGTATCTTCTCGTCCAACCTACCGCAGTGTCTCAAGACAAAAGTCTATGACCAGTGTGTGTTGCCAGTGATGACATATGGCTCGGAAACGTGGTCGCTCACAATGGGCCTCATCAGAAGGCTTAAAGTCACCCAAAGAGCAATGGAAAGGGCTATGCTCGGAGTTTCCTTGCGCGATCACATCAGGAATGAAGAGATCCGCAAGAGAACTAAGGTTACCGACATAGCCCGAAGAATCGCCAAACTTAAGTGGCAGTGGGCAGGGCACATTGCTCGTAGAACAGATGGTCGATGGGGACGGAAGGTTCTAGAGTGGCGGCCACGTACCGGAAGACGCAGCGTCGGAAGGCCTCCCACAAGGTGGACCGACGACCTGGCGAGGGTCGCGGGAATCCGATGGATGCGAGACGCGCAGGACCGGTCGCTGTGGCGACGCTTGGGGGAGGCCTATGTCCAGCAGTGGACGTCTTTCGGCTGAGATGATGATGATGATGATGATGATGAACAAAAATTTCCGGAAAGCCAAATGTTAGTGGAGAGCTTTGGTATACCATGAGTTTTTTCTTTTTTTAATTCTAGGGTTCCGTAGCCAAATGGCACAAACGGAACCCTTATAGTTTCGCCATGTCTGTCCGTCCGTCCTCGCTTAATCTCTGTAACCGTTTGCACCAGAAAGCTGAAATTTGGCATCAATAGGTATATCAATCACGCCAACAAAGTAGTAAAATAAAATTTGGAAAAAAATGTTTTAAAGGTAGCCCCGCAATACGTAAAGTGGAAAGTGTTTTTTTTTTAATTCAACCCTAACGTGTGATATATGGTTGGATAGGTATCCAAAAATGAATAGGGGTTTACTACACACATCAAAAGTGTCTAGGGATCAACATATATTTTTGCAATAACTTTTCTCCTGATTGATATTAATTAAAATTTTCTTTAAGGATTCATCAAATAAAGTGTTTTCGTTTGTCACAGTAACGATAAACCAAGTCACCTTTGCATTAATAAAGAAATTTGCCATTTTCCTAATAAAGGGATTTTTGACATTTGAACCACTAACATTAAAGTTCGAAAAAAAGACTGAAATAACAGTTTTCTTTAAAATTTTATTGGGTAACTTAAACAATTAATAATCCGTGTTTCTACCGCGAACACTAACAACACAAGAACATCGGTTTGGCATACTCAAAATGAGTTCATCCAAATCACGCTGTGGAATGGCCGCCCATGTTCGTTGGAACAACAAAAAAAGGTCTTCTTGCGACTGGATACTCTCCATATTCAGCAGAGCTCTTTTCTGTAGCATATCCCATGCATGCTCAATCGAGTTCAAGTCTGGCGACTGAGCAGGCCAGGGCAGGACATTGATGTTAGCTGCGGCGAGAGTCTGTCTTACAACTCTTGCGGTGTGCGGTCGTGCATTATCATGCATTAACTGAAATAAGGGACCGATTTGCACTTGTAGAGGAACGATGACGTCTGATACAATCGTCTCAGCATAAATTTGAGCGTTGAGGTTGCCTCTGATCCAAATCAACTCAGTTCTTCCGCCGATCCAAATACCCGCCCATACCATGATGGTTCCACCACTATAAGGATGGACTTCCTGGCAGGATTTTAATCGCTGTTGGCGTCCAGGGGTTCTCCAGTGTCGTATACGTCTTGTATCCGGTCTCATACCAAAACGAGACTCATCAGAAAAGCACACGAAACGCCATTGTTCTTCTGCCCAATTTCTGTGTTCAAGAGCCCATTGATATCGAATCCTACGATTGTGCATTGCTATAGGTGGTACCCGTAGCGGTCTTCGAGAATGAAGGTTCACTTCATGCAAGCGGTTTCTGACTGTTTGGTCGCTAATTAAGTTCCCTTAAGAGTGATGAAGCCTCACGGCTAACATCATGGCGGTTATTGTTGGAGCTCTTCGAGTTAAGATTTGAATGTATCGGTCTTGTCTCCGTGTGGTGCAGCGATACCGTCCTCCATGGCGCTCAGCCACGGTACCAGTGCTTCGGTAACGTGTCCAAAGTCGACTGATAACACTCTGACTTGTATTCAGAGCTAAAGCCACAGTACGTTGCCGGGAACCAGCTTCTATCATTCCCACGGCTCTGAGCATTTCTTCCCTGCTTAAATGACGTCGCCGCTCCATAATAACGTTGGTTTTAATCAGTAGTAGGGAAACAGTAGCACTAATAATGTCTTCAATGCGTTGTATGTTTTTATAGGGAAAATATTGACAGCTGATTTTTATCTTTTACTCGAATTTGATTCACAGTTCCTGATTCAAATTATGAAATGCACCAAAAAGGATCCATATAAATTTATAAAATCATAAATTTATTTCAAAGCCACATCTCAATCTCAAGAAATCCGCATAAAAATGCTTGATCCCTAGACACTTTTGATGTGTGTATAATCATTTTTTGATAATATCAATAATTTCAGAAATAATCGCTCCCAAAGTATAAAACAATGTCCCCCCCCGCTTTAACTTTTGAACCGTAAGTTTAAAAAATATGTAGAAAGTAGAGCTTATATATAGCTATAGAGCAAAGTAGGAGTGTCAGACTTTTGCTGATCGGTCACAAATTCAGGTTCTCTGACACAACTGAAAATTTACCGAAAAACTCTACACCGATTCGACTAACTTGGGGATTATATTCAAAACTATACTCAAAACTCACGCTTGTTAATATAAAAGTAGCAAGACTAACTAGTCAGGTGTACAATACACTAGAAATACTTACTTCAACTGCGATGCGTAAGCATTTGTCCCTTCCATACAATCCCAGTTCTAAAGAAAAGCGTCAACGTCATAGGGTATGTCCAACTCAACGCTGTAGAACGGCTCTTGCTAAACGACATTTCTATGGGATTGGATGTCACATCTATCTATCTATATATATAAAAATGAAACCCGTTTTCCGTTGTCACGACATAACATGAAAACGGCTTGACCGATTTGGCTGATTTTTTTTTTTAAATGTTCCTTGGAGTTCAGTGATGGTTCTTACGGAGAGAAAAATTCAAAAAAAAAAAAGTTAGGTAAAGTAGGGTAGTGTAGGGTAGTGTAGGGTAGTGTAGGGTAGTGTAGGGTAGTGTAGGGTAGTGTAGGGTAGTGTAGGATAGTGTAGGATAGTGTAGTGTAGTGTCGTGTAGTGTAGTGTAGTGTAGTGTAGTGTAGTGTAGGGTAGTGTAGGGTAGTGTAGGGTAGTGTAGGGTAGTGTAGGGTAGTGTAGGGTAGTGTAGGGTTGTGTAGGGTAGTGTAGTGTAGGATATGTAGGGTAGTCATTTGACGGGAGCGAAGCCGCGGGTAAAAGCTAGTTTATAATAAAATTAATAAGATTGTCACATTTATGCTGCTATTCGGCGTGAATGCAAAAGAAAAGTCGTTGACTGGCTTAAAACGCAGAATTACGGAGACATTGACAACCTATTAAAAATACTTATAACTTTTGATTACATCAGAATCGCACTCTTTACTTTTACATCGCTCGTGAATGTGAATGTGCACGTTGAATGTTGAGTTGAACGCGCGCGTGTGAACGTACCATTAGAGTTAATGAAGTTGAGGTGCAAACAAACCGGTTTTATGTTTTGTCTTTTCTGGTCGTCCAAATATATTTATATTTATTAGTTTGTACACTGCACACTTATTTTATTATTTATCTCACATTACCATTTAATTATTTTTATTTACCTTACATCTAACATTGGTCACTTATATTTAATCCCTTTCCGTTCACTCTTAGGTTCAGTTGAAAACCAGCGTCAGGCAACTACCACGTAGTTGTCTGGCATTATTGCTGAACTGGACCTATTTGGCGCAACCGTGTGACATGCAGTGTCAACCAATTTGTTACTTTTATTCATGTTTATTTTTAAGTTTATTTTTAAGTTTTATGCTTAGATGTTATCTACATGTTTTTTTTCTACACTGTCTGTACGCTTGTTGGCCAAATAAACCATTTTCTTTCTTTCTTTCTTTCTTTCTTACATACACACTCACTTACCCAAACATACACACATACACACATACACCTTCACTCACCCTTACACACACACACACAAATACACACTCACTCAGACACGGGCGTCTACTCCTAAATAAAATTGTATTAGAATGATAGTAAATATATAATTGGAGAATTGCTGGTACCCATAACACAAGTTAAATCTTTTCCTTGGGTACCAGAGTTCATACAAACATTTGTATTAATATTCCTTACTCTTAGCTTTATAAATAAGCTTGTAACCTGTACAATTTCATGTTCCTATCTATTGTAAATGTTTGTCTGTATCCTTTCTTTTAAGTTTAATAAACATAATTATTATATTATTATTATTATAACTTCTCGTATCATTCAGATATCTGAAGTCGGAGAAAATAATTGGCGTGGACCAAAATGTAAATGTTCAATTGACTGCACATGTTGTCTATGCCTAAATATATGTATTTAGGCATAGACAATCTTTGTAGTTCAACAACGTTAACTTAATTTTGATACATAAAATCATTCTACAGCCTTCCCTTAGGTTACTACTCCACTCCAATTAGTCGTAGAGCGTTGTTATATAGCTTGCAGCCTTTCTCGATGTATGGGCTATCTACCACAAATATATTTTTTCAATTCGAAGTAGTAGTACCCGAGATATTAGTTAGTTAAACTATAATTGTAATCATCATTTTTTTTTTCAGTCAAGAGCACAATTTTTAAAGTGGTAAACTTTTTTATGCTTGTTCTTAGCTTCACATATCAGTTTTTTTTTATCTATCCACAGTCAACCAAGTTCCAGGTTTTGATGATTTTAACGCCCCAGGCACTGGATTATTTGTAATTTTTATCTTTACTTGCCTACTATTATTTTAGTATTAGTTCATAAATTACCTTTCATGACTGTGGTGTTATTTTAACTGTAACTACTGTCTCAGTTCATTTTCCTTATCTGTTCCATATTTTTTTGTACAATCAACGAAATAGATGTGTTACCATTTTATGACTAACTAGCTTTTGCCCGCGGCTTCGCTCCCGTCAAATGACTACCCTACCTTCCCTAAACTACCCTATACTACCCTACCTACCTTACACTACCCTACCTACCCTACCTACCCTACACTACCCTACCCTACCTTCCTTACCTACCCTACACTACCCTACCTACCCTACACCACACTACCCTACACTACACTACACTACACTACACTACACTACCCTACACTACCCTACACTACCCTACACTACACTACACTACCCTACACTACCCTACCTACCCTACACTACCCTACCTACCCTACACTACCCTACCTACCCTACACTACCCTACCTACCCTACACTACCCTACCCACCGTACACTAATCGATAAATAGAAGACCAACAGTTTTGTATACAAAATTTTTTTGGTCTTCTATTTATCGATTATATTAATAAATCATTTGATGAAAGACAAAATGCCTTAATGACATTATCCTAGGTAATATTCTGCCGAGGTAAAAATTTGAACAAATGAACATTTGGAACTAAAATTATTCCAAATATTGCATTGGTATAATAAAAGGTTTCTAAAATTCGTTTGGGTAACGAAATCTTTCAAAATCTTTTCGACAAAACGGCAGGCTCCCATTTTTATCATTATTGTAGTTAAATCTTTATTTCTATACTATTATTATAAAGAGGAAAGATTGGTATTTTGTTAAAAAAAAAAACAAATGATTAAGTTGCAATAAAACAAAAATTTACAAGACCGGTTTTTTAAATTCTGATAACACTAGAATACTATTTTATTACTTTGTGACACAGGCAAATATTTCCTAGCTGCTGGTAGAAGCTATATCTATATATATAAAAGAAAGTCGTGTTAGTTACTTCACTTATAACTCAAGAACGGCTGAACCGATTTAACTGAAAATTGTCAGGGAGGTAGTACTTTTTATCCCGAAAAATTCGAAAAAAAAAATTGAGTATACAAAACTGTTGGTCTTCTATTTATCGATTAGTGTACGGTGGGTAGGGTAGTGTAGGGTAGTGTAGGGTAGCGTAGTGTAGGGATGGTAGGGTAGTGTAGGGTATGTAGGGAAGGTAGGGTAGGGTAGTGTAGGGTAGGGTAGTGTAAGGTAGGTAGGGTAGTATAGGGTAGTTTAGGGAAGGTAGGGTAGGATAGGTAGGGTAGTCCTTTGACGGGAGCGAAGCCGCGGGCAAAAGCTAGTTAGTCATAAAATGGTAACACATCTATTTCGTTGATTGTACAAAATAATATGGGACAATAAGGAAAATGAACTGAGACGAATCGAGAATAAAATTATAAAAACATTTTTAAAAGCGATGGTCCAAAATAAACCCAGAGTCGAATCAGACAAATTAGGTATCAATAGCTTTATTAAAATGCACAATTTACCCCACCGAAAAAAAATTGTTAAAAATAACTTGTTATTTTTACCAGTTTTTTCAACAGTATTATATTAATAATAATAATCATAGGACAATAATAAATATAACTAGCGATCATATGCACCATCAAGTTCAAAGTCCTTTATTAATGAGATTACGTCGGGTCCCCCCAGATTATAGGCAACGAAGGAACGGGGTAGGGGTTTAGTCAGTAAGAGTCTGACACGCCCTCCCGCTCCGCCCAAGAGCGGGAGAAGTCATTCTGATGATTCCCCTACCAGAAAAAAAACTGTTATGTTTTATATAACACGAATAGGATTTTGGAATACTGTTGCAGCTGTATTCATTGTCGCCGCACATTGGGCAGTTGTGCCCACATAATAAGCATTATATAGGTATTATCTGGCCTGGGCCAGGTACCAAGACGACCTTATGCAAACTGCTGGGTTCTTAGATGATATATTAATAGACATTGAAAATAATTGTAATAAATATTTTTCCATTTGTTTTTTTTTTAAATAAGTGCCTGAAAACATAAATAATCTAAGACAAAATAGGCACATTCAAATGTAAAAAGACTTCACGACAAAAGTATCTTGACATATGATTTACAAGCTGTGAAATATAAGATTTCAATTTTTCCAATATACCTACTTTGTTAGCCTATAACTTTTATATCCCATGGATATGGGCATAATTTTTTCGGTGGGGTAAATTGTGCATTTTAATAAAGCTATTGATACCAGATTTGTCTAAATCGACTCTGGGTTTTTGGTCCATACATTTTTGGACCATCACTTTTGTTATAGGATGGTTTTGGTAACAGCTGTCAGATTCATACAATGTAGCTATCTATCCTTTTCTCTCATCTTAAAGATGCATATTTTTGTTCTGCTGTCCGCCTCGCCTCGTAGGGACACGAAACGAGGATTTTTTATGTGGGCACGAAACGAGGTACGTTCGTTCGTTAGTAAGTAGTAAGACGACCGAATAAATACGGTCAGATCACGGATCGCTGTGACCAGTCGCTGCTGACGCTCGACACAAGCAAGCCGCGCCTGCGAATCGGAAGCAACGTTATTTGTCTCACGTAAGTGATGTGAGATAGGAGGCAGAGTTTCTCATCCCCGTCGAGGCGCCCGTGGAACAAACGCGCCGTTGACGACTTAAGCCCGGTCCGAGTCATTACCGGACTGCCGGACGGCAAGCTACCCAGTGTTCGTCATCCACAAGCCTGCGCCTGCGGTGGTCGGAAATCGGGATCAGGATCCTGGCAACGGCGAGGGCGGGCGTGAGGGCCATTCCCTCTCGCATTGGCCGCCTCCTTCGCTAGCTTCGGAGGCAACCGCCCGCCACCCCTTCTTGCTCCGGACCATGGCCCGTCGCGAGAGGATGACGTCGCCGATCGCCTCCACGAGGACACGGCGGTGTTTCGCCCAAGCGGGGCACACCTCTATCGTGTGCTCCACCGTGTGGAAAACATCGTGAAGAAACCGGCACGGTTTAGAACCAAAAATTTGGAGACAGGTCACATCCACCAATCCGCACTGGGCCCGCGTAGTAGATTACGGCCCATTCCCTCTCCTAGGCCTCTGCTTCGAATTTTGCGGGCAGCGGGGCGTCGGCGGCGGCGACGCGGGAGCGGAGCGGGCATCGCAGACCCGTTCTCGAAACTAGCGGGCAGATCGTGCGTCACTATAGCCGCGTGTTCATGATTGTGTCGTCGAGTTATTTGTTTTTATTCGTGAACGAAATGTCTGAACAATGGTGGCAAAATCTTTTTGATTCAAATTTATTCCTATTATATAATATGATTTCCCTACGAAAAATAAGGAAAATGAAAGGCGAGTTTTATCGAAATTATTTAGAACAGAGACAATGTCCCGAAAAATTCTACGACTGCACCAGAATGAGTGTAGAAACTTTTGACTATATTCTTGAAACTATTAAAGGCGAGATCTTAGAGAATAGAATTAATCCAAATCGATATAGAGGTATATCTCCAGCAGAAAAAATGTATCTACTTGACTTTAGAGGACATTTTGTACGTCACAAAAATAAATTGCACAACACTGCAACGCAGACGCGCGGGCGGTCACCGCTTGGCTAAAGTACACCGCTCGCTGCACGCGCCCGCCCCGCTGCCGCACCGCTGGATTCGAGGGCCGGTCCATTTGATTTTACGCATAAGATCTTGCCGCTCCCGCGCCGCCACCGCCGCCGCCCCGCTGCCCGCAAGATTCGAGGCAGAGGCCCTAGAGAGGAATAGATAGCTTGAATCTCAACAGGGAACATTACTAGGCCGATAACGCGAATAACGATTTAACTTCATAACCAAAAACGTTTTTCGGGTATTACGAGTAGGTACAGGTTGAGCATTCCGTCTTTTGATAACTTTGGCGCCAACTTCACCAGAGAATCGCCAGGTAACGACATATCTGTGTCGCATCCATATAGCAACTGAGCGTCTAGGTGCGTTTTTTTGCGCGAACTCTATAAAAAGCTATACTTGTCTTTGTAGATCATGCATTAAAAACGCAATGCATTGCGCGCTAGGCCTAACTATCGTACAAAAACAAATAATATATCGTAGATTTATTAATAACATAAATAAACACACCTACAAGAGCTAAAATAGGACAGCTTGATAGCACCAGTACCTACATAGCGATGAGACATTCATTGATAAGCTATCGAACCACCAATTTGTGAGGATGTGATAAAACCTGCTTACGTATTTAAATACATAAAAATGGCGTATTTTAAGTGTTGACATTTATATTTAAAATTATTATAGGTACTATTAAATTTTAATCCCGTTTTTATTTTAAAGTATCATAATATTCATAATCGAGAAATTGTTCATAAATTAAATAACTCATTTTCAGTAACTTGGCTCCGGCCAATGATCTATCATTCATTCATTCACTGAATGAATGAATCCGTCATTCATTCCATTTTTCATTTCATTTTCCGAAATGATCATTCATTCACTGAATGAATGAATGACGGAACATTCGATTCAAAAGTCACTAGGGTTTGACAAGTCGAGACAAGCTTAGGAACGACTTATTGAATTGTGAATCGACTAAAACAAAAAAGTCGATCATTTAAGGTAGACTTCCTAACTCATTCGATTTTATTTCATCGCGCGTGTCCTTAGCGAATAGTCGTGCGCATATGTAGGCGCCTTTATCTTTACATACATGTTCTAAAAATTTTGCAACACCAGTATTTTTTGTGTAACGGGTTTTTTCGTTTATTCATATTCGTGTCGCGCTTCAAAGATCGCACGCGCATCTATTATTTTAATTTTTTATTTTTAGATAAGAGTCACAGTGCCGAGCGTCTACTTCATCAAGGAAAAAGCGACGATATCCAGTATTAAAATTTTTGTGATTGAGCATAAATATGCATTTGTGATTAAGTGATCAAAGAAACACGACGTTACCCAGTGTTGACATTGTGAATTAGTGATTGTGAATTAGTGATTTTTAGTTATTTTTACGGTTAAAAAAATGGTGAACTTCTACCAAGGGACTTCTGCGGACACCACGCCGTATGATGTATTACCTTCAAATTCTAGGTATGAACTTTTTATTGATAATATTTATTAATTAGGAAGTTATACTTTATACTTGCTGGTTGTACTAAATCATCGTGAAAAACAAGAGTTATGAGTCATGTAATGTGATGTCACGAATATGTAGCCATATTAAAGCTCTAATTCCACAAATGCTCTAACTTTTAGCTGAACAAAATATTTATTTTTCTGAGAGACTCAACCATAACTAAATTTAGGAAAAACTAAAATACTTACTAAATTTGAAAACGCAAAAGACAATCTTAAAATATCTCACAAGAACCAATTAATTGAATAAGTACGTAAAATAAAATTTCGGTCAGTGGGTCGTCTTAGGGGCGGATTTTTAGGAGTTGGAGTTTACGCTCAGGGACACTATGAGCAGCAAAGAAAACCATAAAATTTTTTTTTTGGGTGAAAAATTTTTTGGGACTTAGAAAATTTTTCAAAAAATTTTTTTTTAAAATTTCTAGTATAAATACGCTTAGGAGCACTATGAGAAGTAAAGAAAACAAAAAAAAAAAACAAATTGTTGGTTCAAAAAAATTTTTCGGTCGATTCCACCATGTGTAAATCTTTTTTTGGGGTTTCGAATATCGCTTAGGAGCATTATGAGGAGCAAAGAAAACCAAAAATAAAATTGTTTGTCCAAAAAAATTTCTCGGACATCACTCGGAGATCACATTGACGAAATATGCATGAAAATTAATAGCTTTGTTTTTGCCGTGAAAAAAGTTTCACCTACATCTTTTCCTTTAATCTATACCGAGCATCGTTTGGGGAATTCCTCTGAGATGTCCAGAATACTGATAGTACAAAAAAATGTATTCACGCTAGTTTTAACATGAATTGGACTGAATAATGTAGACCAGCATTTAAATCACACAAACTTCTTACCGCTTCATGTATTTATATTTACGAAATTTTAAAAATAATTTTAACAAGCGAACAGTTACACAGTACTTACTAAAGATTCCTGTACCTAGAATAGAAAAATGTTCAGACGCAGCGACGTATATATGGCGCCATTTATATTTAACTCGTTATCTAGCTGGGTTACTAAATTGCCTTAAAAAAGTTCTGTGTCGCCTTAAAAAATGGTTGATATCGCATAGTTTTTACTCAATAAGTGAATTTCTTAATAAAAAAACGTGCCAATCCTACCACTTCAGGAATGCTTTGTAGTCAGTGTTGAAGTATTTTATTTTTAGTACTTACCTAAATCTCAGGTAATTTTGTTACTTTAATGTATTTTTTCTATTTTAGTAATGAATTCAGTTATAGATCTATTCATGTTTATATTTTCTTTACCTATCTGTAGAATTCTACTTAAATAATGATATGTGAGTTATAGCATGATACACAAACAGTATACTACGACTAAATATTTGCATGCCATCACTAAATAGTGGAATGTGTCATACGTGTACCTACCACATTTTATGCAAATAAATGAAATTAGATCTTGTAAAAATAAATAAAAATATTACCTTTTACGATAATCAGCGTCATTGTTATTTAGTTGAAATAAAAATGATTTAGTAAATTAGTTTGATAACGCGTTAAAAATTTGCATTTATAGTCACAACCAATAATAACCTGGAAAGCCTCTCAAAAGTCCAATGTGTGTAACAAATTCGATGTCTCCTACTTTTTTAGCAGAGCTATTTTTACAATGCGTAATGAGTCAATAATACAACATCTATTTTTTGTAATTCGTAATGATTAAATAAGTAATCTGTGAAACACTTGCAAACGATGTTTTCGTTATTTATTATGTTATCAATAATATACTTAAGTTCACAGTACTAGACGCTGGATGTGATAAGAAACAATAATATTGATTTTAAAAATTTATTGAAAAAAATGTGTTACGACATTACGACTTTAATGCGTAACAAGCATCAGCGATAAATATAAGACAGATAGTCCATTTTTTACTAGTAAATACACTTCTGATTTACTTGGTACTTTCATAGTAAGTGGAAATGCAGCCGGATATTGATATTATTCGAAATACTACAACTCAATTGGCAAAACACGATTAGATAAACGCTTTACCTATATGTTTAGTACAACCAGTAAGTGAAGTAGGAATACAATCAATAAAGAATTTATTCCTTTGTAATACTAACAACTAATACCACTGGTATTTGTTTGAACTTAGATTTGAAAACTTGGTCTAAGATATAAAATACAGTCAATAAAATTGCTCTATGTGCAAACGTAAGAACTATAACAGGTTTCTACAAAATAATAATTTAATTAGCATTATATTATGATCAAGTAAAAATATCATAAAATAAATTTATTTTGATTAGGTTTGTCTGAGCTGACTACACCAAATTCAAGTCGTTGGTATTAGTGCGGTATGTAAAATAAATATGATTGTAAACAAATACAATTGATGTCAGTTTTTGGTATTATATCGGAATAAATCCAATAAAGAATACTAAGTAGAGGGGAAAATACATTCATTTTGTTCTTTGGCCTCCCTCCCAAAGAAAATGGATGGATTGTGTGAGGACTGATATGAAAGAAAACGGAGTTAGTGATAGTATGATGGGTGACAGGACAGAATGGATGAAAAAACGTGTTTCGCCGACCCCAAGTTAATGGGATAAGGGCTGGAAGAAGAGGAAGAAGAATACTAAATATGTACTTTTCATGTCTTTGTAATTTAGTCGAGAACCCACCGCACCAGTCGCCGCCATCAAGTTCGACAAAGATGCACCATACTATGACATGACCGGCGATAAGTTCCTGATCATTCTCAACCAGCATTCGTTCGAGGACACCAAACATTTTAAGTCTGTATTACATTTTATTTATTTTATTTTTTTATTGATAGGCTCGAAGTCACTCAAAGTGCTCTTCCGCTTTTCATGCATGAAGTTACGGGCTCAAACCTGGCAAGTACCATTACGGAAGTTTCAATTCATATGTACTTTCTAAGTGAAGTCTGTCTGTACTACGAGTTAATTTTGCAAATAAGTAATCTACTTACAACAAATTTTAATTGAACTATACTTTTGTACTAAACCTAACTATATACACAATATAATACTAAAACAATATACAATCAGGCGTGAAGTACAGTCAGCACCAAAAGTCGATGAACAGAATCAACATAACAAAACACCTGTTCGCAATAAAATGTGTTTCATCTGTTCACAATAAAATGTTTTGTTATGTTGATTCTGTTCATCGACTTTTGGTGCTGACTGTAACTACTCCTCCACATCGCTGTCACGTTCAATAGCAAAGCATCGCTTTCTAAGTTGATTTTAATATATACATATAAAGTACTGAAACAAGGAAAATAACAACAATTAACCAATTAAAACTATGGCCCCCTGGTACCTAACTCATTAACTGCATTATTGTGTAAACATGTCTATTAACTGCTCTATGTTTGTTTTATTTTATAAATTTATTATTTACTCAAAACATTGCTTTTGCAGTATATTTACCTTATTTGGATCTCAATCATCTTAAATTCATTAAGTCGTGATTTATTTTTGATAACATCTCATTTGTTAGTAGGTTTAGGTAATTAAATTTTTTTTCTTAAATTTATATATCCTCTCTCTTATAGTGTGAATGAGAGAACACTGTAGACTACGGATTTTAATTACTACCTATTTCAAACCAGTTTTTGATTAATTATATTTTTATTGTGCTTTAGGGTACTCTTCAACTCCGGCTATGCGTCATGATGTTATATCTCAAGAACCACGGTTCTCGATAAACACTTGAAATTATCAAAGATGATGCATTTTTGTTGCCTCTATAACAACAAATGATCAAAATGACTATAACAATAAATTTTAAGTCGGGCTCCCAGAAAACAAACATGTTTTTTGCCAGGTTTTCCTACGAATGGTACAAAACGCTTCGACCGCGAGTTCGACTCACACTTGGCTAGTTTTTATTTCTATTTTCAAGTAGGTAGTAGACGGTTTTCGAACGGGTATTAATTATTTTTACCTAATGTCTCTCTTTAAATGTAAAGTCTGTGTATTTTAAATGTGTTATCTATACATATAATAAAATCGTAGGAAAGTCAAAACTTTACATTGAATATTTTTTTAAAAGAATACTTGGGGCGTGATCTACAATCGATACCGAAGCCAAAAATATAGTTTTTAGAATTCATGTCTGTTTGTCTGTTTGTCTGTTTGTCTGTTTGTCTGTTTATCTGTAAGTCCGGGCTAAACTCAAAAAGTACTGCATGGATTTACTTCAAATTTTGCATGAATATTACTGAAAGGTCGGAAAAACCAATAGGCTACATATTATCACGCTATCACCTACGGGGGAGGAGCTGTGAATCTTTATTTTTCTTACGCATTATGTGGCAGCGTGTAATCTAACGACGCATATATAAATAATGTTTAGCCATGCTATTATTTAGCTTTACAATATAAAAACTACGCCATTAAAGTAACTTGGGCAGAAAAAACATAATTAAATGAATGTTAGTAGTATAAAGGAAATTTTAAAGCAGCGCCATCTATGACATTTCATAAAAATCAAATCAAGTTACATATTAACACTTCTTGGAAATTTATAATTAAAATTTTATCATGTTGGCGAGGTTAGTAGTTAGTTATTCTTAAAATTCATAGATGGCATTTTGCATTTTCTTCATAACAGTTGTATCGTATAGTTCGTTTGACAAATACAAGTTCCAACAAAACCCTCAAAATCTTGAGCAGTGTTGAGGAAGACAATTTTAAAAAAATGCGGTGTTAAGACACAAAAAAGTGATGTTCATTGATGATGAAGTGACATTGAAGCTCATTTATCGCAAGAACGTGACAGAATCCAAGAGAACAGCGTGCGGCACAAATAGAATAAGATCGCCTGTGTCGTGATATAAATCTACTTTCGACATCTGATGATGAATCCTCGGTTTACGATATCGAAGAGCAAACGGCTAAATAAAGAAGGAAGTGGATTTATCTACAATATCGTGATTAACTACGCCGCCCATGGAGATATGGTTGTCTTAGAAGAAGTTTGTACCCACTGCCAAGTCCGCAAATGGAAAAGGGGACTAAAAGGCGAGCATTCGAAGTCCAGCCATTTTTTGAAATACATTCGAGCTTATAACAGCGCCTTCCAGATGACTTCGTTTGGTGAACAACAAGCAAGACAAGTGTTCAAGTAGGCACATCCTCAGTTTGGTCTGGTCTGTTCAAAGGATTGCAAAGTATGTTGCAAAACGTTAATCCGCAAATTAGCAACTTCAAAGCAGCCCTCGCGTCGGTGCCTGAGAACGAGCGCAACCACTTTAAGTTTGTCATCAGAGCAGATAAAAGGCCGATCACAGCCCATCCAGGGTGGTATAATGCTCCAACGACGAATGAAGTAGCTGTTGTGTTAGTCGATCAGGAGTGTGATAAAAGAGACATCGTTTTACGCACGCATGATGACCGGCTTCGAAGGATCAGCGAGACTCACCGTGCGTACGATTCTCATCAATATCCTCTCATTTCAGTTCTGTCGCGGAGAGGTTGGCTACCATTTTGCCCACTATAATGTAGACCCCCAGACAGGCACCCCAAACCATAAAAAAAATAATCCACCATGCATTTCTACAGCTTCTTGATTCAGCTGAGGGTAAACAATGGTTCTTATCTCCGCCATTATCGTACGCTCTTTACTCAGTTTCTTAGGACGCCAAAATTGAGACAGAGCGTTTGGTATTTATAAGGTCCAACCAAAGAAAGCTCAAAGCTGAGAACTACGTCTATCTCTATGCAGAATAATACAAATGCTCATTCATGGTCATTCTCCCCTCCACCTTCACAAAAGGTCCGTGCTACATGCACGAGAGGACCCAAGATGCATTTTGTTACGTGCGAAAGTTTGGTCGCCCGGACCTCTTCACTATCATCACTACCAACCCAAAGTAGCCTGAAATAACAGCTCAACTCCTTGCAGGATAGGCTTCGTACGACAGGCACGACTTGATCTCTCGCGTATTCCACCAGAAATTAAGTTCAATTAGAAAAGCTAATTTTTAATGTTCAGCTTGGAGACAATGCACGTGTTCAGGAATTTTACGATGTCCTTCTAAGTCATGGCAAACGCACACAAAAAGAGAGAGGTGGACAGGTGGTGCTGCTAGAGTCTCTCGGTAGAGTGGTACACTCTCTTGGTAGAAGTACAGAAGCGGACTTAATGCCTTAAGCATTTTCTACCAGTCAACCTTTGGGTGATACAAAAAAATAGTATCCAGCTTAGAAGAACTCATTCGCTGTGTGTACGGGGATGTCAGTCGTATACTGCACCAGTAGAATTCTTGGGTGTGTGAGTAGGCCATTTAGATGCCCATAAATGATCAGGCTGCAGTAATTAATGAATGCATTCTCTGGGAAATTGAGGGGAATGATGTGGTCTACACCTCGATAAACACTGTTGTCGAGCAAGATAACGCTAAACGCGCATTATTCCGTGGAATTTCTGAACACCCTGTCAGCAAGTGGACTTTCAGTGCATATCATCCAGCTGAAGGTCAGTGTCCCAATTGTGCTTCTTCGGAACCTATCTCCTCCAGAGCTGTGTAACGAGACTCGCCTTAAAGTCGTCTCACTCCACAGACACCCCATTGGAGCAGAAATTCTTATGGTTGTGGCATCGGCGAGGCAGCATTTATACCACGCATTTCCCCCCTACCTTACAACTTCCCGTTCCAGTTCAAGCGCGTACAGTTCTCAGGACGAGTTGCTTGCTCCCGCGTCACCAGTCCTGATTCTCTTTACATTTTGGCACCTGGCAACGTAATTTATATCCAAGTGTTGTAAGGTACGATATCTTTGTACGTATTTTTACACTTTTGTGTCCTGGAATGGAATACATTCCACACATACATCACCATCATCATCTGCCTTGCCTTTTCTCAACTATATTGGGGTCGGCCTCCAGTCAAGCCAGATTTAGCTGAATACCAGTATTTTACGAGGAACGGCTGCCTACCAGACCTCCACAACCCATTAACTGGGATAACACGGTACTTCATGGCAAGACTGATATTCCACACATACATCATTATCTCTTATTTCCTTCAGTCACAACTTATGACTGAACTCAGCAGGATTCCCATATAATTCTCTAAACTTGCTTCGCTTGCAAAAAAAACATGTATTTGAATGCTATTTTAAAAGTTGTTTACTTACGAGTATAATGCTATAGCGACATCTTAAGAGGCCTGCGGAGACCGCGCGCTATCTCGAGTTGAGACGAAATGAAACACGTTTTTGAGGTTGATGGAAGCAATCCAGATAGTTTAAACAATTCTTGGACACACCGACTGGAGTAAAGTCATCATCCGCACACTGACAGTTGCTTGCTGTGATAGCAATACAAACTATTGGAAATTTGGGAGAGGTTCCGTAATACCAAAAATGATGAATGAAAAATTAATGTATTTCCATTATTGTTTCGAGTATTTATAACTTGATAATAATATCTGTGTTCCTACGATAAGATATTTTGAAATATTGTTGTTTATAATATAGAAAAAACAAAATAAAAACATGACATTTTCGCTGTGAAAATGTGCAAATTTAAATTCGCTTAAATTTCGTTTGGGGTAAGTTTTTCAACAAAAAGACGATGTAGGAACCTAGATAATTATTGTCTGAATCCGAATGACATCATATTATGGTGTAAATATGCTTAAATTGCAAATGATTTTGGTATTACGTTTGTATGGATAATTCTAACGTCGCGCCCACCTTAAGTATTTTTGGTGCTGTAGAGCCTTCACGCAGACGACGTCGCGGGCAGCAGCTAGTTATACAATAATAAACTACCATAGAAGAGATGAATTGATGTGTAAGGACTGATATGAAAGAATAGGAAGTTAGTGTGGTACCACTAATATGGGATAAGGGCAGGAAGAAGAATATATACTAAGTACCATAGTGTATACTTCGATAACAGCTTTATTCTGTGACATACCTATTTATTGTTTTTAGAGTTATATAATGGCTAGTTTGCTATAACAACAGCCAAAGAATGCGGTAAATCTGCGACTATTTTTAGCATATTACTAATTGATAGCAAAGCGGCGGAATTATGTTCACTAGATAAATGTGACTGTATACTTATTAAACATATTTTGTCCAATTTTTTAATGCGCAATATTGGATTGCATCATCCCTTCTATCTATTCTATTAAAAAAAAGATATATGTATCAATTATAGCACATTTCTTCACAAAATAAAAGCGATAAGAAATAATTAAGCTCTACGCTATTGCCTTCATTTATCTGACTGACAGAAAGTGCCTGTAAGTTCCCCAAATCGAAGGCAACGAAGGAACGGGGTGGGGTTTAGTCAGTAAGAGTCTGACACGCCCTCCCGCTCCGCCTAAGAGTGAAAGAAGTCATTCTGATGATTCCAATTCCAAAAAAAAAAATTGCCTGTAAGTGGTTTATTTAATACTAGCTTCTACCAGCAACTCCGCTTACGTGAAAGTAGGTTTCTTAGAAGAAAATTTTCCTTCCCTGTTGGAATTATGGAAAATCCTCTCAGTACTCACTTACGTCATAAAAAATAAACTATAGGTATAGATAAATGCAATTGACAGCAAGTTTCTATCTTTCTATATTATTGCGTCATTAAAACCTGCTTAACCTAAGATATTGCGAAATACTGGTAGAGACAAAGTATTAAGAAGATGTAAGACTAGACATTGAAACTTAGCGAAACTTTTGCGCAACCGTTGCGCAGTCTTCAATATTTATACTCAAGGGAAAAACCAGAGAAATCTAAATAATATGTTTCTATTTCTATGAGAAAAACACATTGTGTACATACCTACGTTCGTAACGCACATTTATAAACCACAGCAGTTTATATGTGTATTATAATTATTGACAAAATACAAAAAAAAACTACCGGAAGTAACAGACTATTCCACGCGGACGAAGTGGCAGCCAAAAGCTAGTAATATTTATTTTAATAGACAATTTACACAGAACGTAAATTGTCTATAATCTTAAAAATAATTAACAAATATCTTAACCAAATGTGGACCAAGATTGGCCGCAGATAAAAATCTGGCCAAATGGAGCTTCCTCGACCCATTCAACACAGTGCCAGTGTGGAACCGCTGCCCAGGACATGCGACACTTGCTATGTTGCCCATCCCGCACAACCATACATTTACAGGACCTATAAGGTCAATAGTCATAAGTAGGTATTGCCAAATACTGGGAAGAATTTTTTTTTGAGAGTACATTTATGGTGAACATCTCACCCATATGCAGATAGCAATTTCCGAAAGGAACACATTTATTGTGCGTACAGCTAGGGATTGGAATTCCCTGCCGGAGTCTGTGTTCCCTGACAGCTACTAGATCTTTAAGTCAAGAGTGAATAGGTTACTTCTAGGCAAGCCTGCTCCATCGTTGGCCACATCATCGCTAACCATCAGATGAGAAAGTGGTCTAACGCAAGCTAATATATCATCATCTACCTAACTTTTTCCCAACTATATTGGGGTCGGCTTCCAGTCAAGCCGGATTTATCTGAATACCAGTATTTTACGAGGAGCGGCTGCCTACTAGACCTCCACAACCCATTAACTGAGGTAATACGGTACTTCATGGCAAGACTGGAGTCAGATTTACTGGCTTCTGAACGACTGCCAAAGATCTACAAATGACGCAAGCCTATGTATAATAATAAAAAAAACATCGATACGAAAAGAATTATAATATTTTGTTATCACTACATGGGTAAAAATAGTGTGAGTCATGTAGCTTTAACAAAAACGCCGATGCGCGAGACCGGCGTCAAATTTCTAAAGAAACCGGATTATAAAATATATTAATTCATTCATTCTCTCATGTCAGAGTATGAATGAATTCATCCTGAGAATTGATTCATCAAGTTCATTCGGAACTTGATATTTATCTTTGTGATAATAATAATAAAATGTTTATTTCGAAACTGGCCATATTTTTAACCGAATTCAAAAACGATGAGATTCTATTTTCAGCTGTATGTATTTTTTTTCTTCATTCTATATAATTGTACACGGATATTTTTATATATTAAAATAGGACATGTGATGTACACAGGCGAGCTTAACCCACAATAGGGTTCTTCCTAATGTTATTTTGATTTTTATCTCGGTAGGCAGATTGCTACAGATATTTGACTATATGATGGTGATGATGATGCCATAGCCGATTTCAGACACAGCGACCGCATTCCTTGGCTTTTCATGGTGGTAGTGAACTCGGATGTACTGCTCCATTATGTGCCCTCATGTGACTTGCATAACCAACTTTGGTCGAAAAACTCCGACCATAGAACTGACATAAGACAACACCATTAACGATAATATAATATGGTAAATTATATACCTACCTGATTTAAGAATGACGTCTAAAAATGTCAATCAAGGCAAAATACAGGCGCGACCCAGTTTGGAGACCACAGTTCAATTTAAAGTTAATTTTACATCCTCTTTGGTGGTCATTGTACTCATCATTATGAACAACTTTTACTATGGGACTAAACCCGAAATCAAGAAAAAATAATCAGCTGTTCCATACATTTTGGTGAAATATGCGAACATAAATGTAGGGAACAGCTGATTATTTTTTCTCGATTTCAGGTTTGGTCCCATAGTAAAAGTTGTTCATAATGATGAATACAATGACCCAAGTGGATGTGCGTTAATTATGTTACATGTTGTATAACATAAGTTTAGTATTGACATACATTCTGTAACACTAGACTAATAAATTAATATTATAATTACAGGCATAGACCATCCCTGAGAAACGGAACGTATCAAGATGAAGGCCGCTTAAGACAAGTCTTCCACTTACTCGGATTTATAACCTTCGTGTTTAGAAATTTGAAATATAAAGACATTATCAACCGTCTTACCTCAAGTAAGTTTTATTCTAACTCTCTTCTTATCTCTCTCTAAACCCATCAAGATAATTAAAAAGGCAAAATATTTTACATTACTTTTTAGACTATAGTTTGACCCCTACCAACTATAATGCAACTAGTGACATCACGAATGAGTTTGTCTGCAAACACTGGGTAAAATGTAACCACAACATCATCATCATCATCATCATCTTCCTGCCCTTGCCCCGTTTTATTTGGGGTCGGCGCAACACGTTTTTTTCTTCCATTCTGTCACGCTATCACTCAATTCCTTTTCTTCCATATCACTTCTCACACAATCCATTCATCTTATCTTTGGCCTCCCTCTCCCTCTCCATCCATCCACATGTAAACTCATAACTATTTTAGTAACATGCGTTTCATCCCTCCTCTTTACATGACCATACCAAGACAAACGATTCCCTTTCAACTTTTCAATCACAGGCGCCAATTTCAAACTTCCCCTAATATACTCATTTCTCACTTTGTCCATTCTTGTCACACCACACATCCATCTTAACATTCTCCGTCATTTTTTCATCCGTCTTTTTCACAGCCCAACATTCTGATCCATACAGCATAGCAGGCCTTATCACGGACTTGCAACCACTTAAACTTTTGTAGAGTTACTATAATGCAACTGCAAGAGGTTCTGACATGGAAAGGCAGTAATATTGACGGCAAGTACACCACTCACCTTCGGTTTGCCGACGACATAGTAGTCATGGCTGAGACTAGGGAGGAGCTTAGTACAATGCTTGGTGACCTCAGTAGAGCTTCCGAAAGAATGGGATTTAAACGACGGCAATTACGTACCGCAAGACGCAGTGTTGGTACGCCACCCACAAGATGGACCGCTGACCTGGCGAGGTTCGCGGAAATCTGATGGATGCGAGACGCACAGGACCGACCGGTCGTTCTGGCGACGCTTTGGGGATGCCTATATCCAGTAGTGGGCTTATTTCGGCTAAAATGGTAATGATGACAATGCGCTTTCCTTTTTCTTTTTTTTCTCGTTTTTTTCTTACTTTCTTCGTCCGGACAAAGCGTTTTGCCTCGTCGTTTATACCGCGTACATAGAAGGATTAGAACAAATTGCCTGCTACGGCCTTTCCGTTCGATTATAATTTGGGTATCTTCAAGACTAGAGTGAATAGGCTCTTAATAAACTAGTGCGCCTCACCATCAACGATTGCATCACTGCTTACCATCAGGTGACAGGGACACTATTGACAATATTTGTCGCTTTGGCGTGATGTGGTAATGGTGCGTGTGTATAGAGCCTAAATGAACAATACTTTATGTACTGTTTTATCATTCCAGTCGCTTCATTGGACCACTCTAGGACTTCATGCATCTGCATTACAATCCTCACGCATGGAGACAAAGGGGGCAAGGTGTTTGCAGCAGACCAGCCGTACAAACTGAGTGAAGTAATGGACATCTTCGGGAAGCAAGCGAACCTCACCAACAAGCCGAAACTGTTCTTCGTTCAGGTACTTTTACATGCCCTGGGACATGTTTATTATTTATTATATTCTTTATTGGACACCATTACATATACAAAACGAAACTAAAACACATAGTTATATACAATGAACGGCCTTATCGCATTCTACGATCTTTTCCAGACAACCTAGTCTGGACAGAGACAGTGTGAGTAACCAGTATCTTCCATATGTTTGTATATTATTTTAGATACAGTCATTTATTCATGAGCCATATATCATCATCATCATCTGCCTAGCCTTTTCCCAACTATATTGGGGTCGGCTTCCAGTCAAACCGGATTTAGCTGAATACCAGTATTTTACGAGGAGCGGCTGCCTACCAGACCTCCACAACCCATCAACTGGGGTAACACGGCTATATTTTTCTTTTTTATAATTCATGAGCTATATAATAGATACATAATAATTATACATACATGTTCAAAACTGCAGACAGAAATATAAATTAGAACTATCGATATTCACAGCGACAGGTAATGTGGGGAACGAGTCTTTTAAAACAAGAAACTATTGGGCGCGTTTCATCGTGTCTGGCAATTCATGCCACAAACGAGCAACTTGGATAGCAAATGAATTCTCAAAGAAAGTTGTGGAATGCTTTTTTCTGGTCTTTGTTCAATTAAAAGGCCTTTCCTTACATCATTATCCTTGCATCATTTACAAAGGACTTTTCTGAAAATGCACATCTGGTCCTCCGCCGTCATTATACAGTGCGCCTCAACCACCTGTTTAAAGGTCCTCTCCTTCACTTAAAACGAAACCAGGACCCTTTAACTAGTAGTAGTTAGAAGGTCCTGGGAGGAGGAAGGGTGTGATAGTACTAGAACTAGTTAGTTCAGGCCATTTCTGAACGATTGTAGGCGAGCTCCCTCAACAGTGAAACCTAACCTGGCCTTGCTGTATATAGTATAGGCTATATACCATCACGCTACGACCCACGGGAGCGGAGTAGTAATGAAAAATGCGGGTGAAGCCGCAGGGGACAGCTAGTTAATATTATAAACCTGAAGAGTTTGATTGTTTGAACGCACTAATCTCAGGAACTACTAGTCCGATTTATGAATGAACAGAATGAAAGAAAAATACGAGTTGCGTCGACATCAACTATGCTTCGATTCAACGACCACAAAGCATGGAGTAACTGTGTTTCCCGATAGCTACAACCGGTCTTTAAGTCAAGAGTGAATAGGTTGCTTCTAGGCAAGCGTGCTCCATTCGACCACATGATCGCATGGTCAAGCGCAAGCCTATCTATAATAAAAAAAAAAACGACAGGAAGATTTTGATTTTCAAAGCTCTTATTTTAATATCATATCACCCACAGGCCTGCAGAGGTGGAAATATGGATTCTGGCCACACCGTGAACTTAAGCACGACGTGTGACAGTCGACTTGGAGCTATGCCTATTTACCAATCTTCTGAGACCACTTGCCATTATTCTACTTTTGAGGAGTTGATGATGGTTATGGAACAAGAAGAAGCGAAGACTGATGCACCCTCGTTTAATTGCAGTAATCTACTCAATTTAATTAAGGTAAGCAATAGTGGTATTATAGAGTAATTCATCGTATTGAGCAATTCATCTAAAAGCAAATAATCATCATCATCTGCGTAGCCTATTCCCTACTATATTGGGGTCGGCTTCCAGTCAAGCCGGATTTAGCTGAATATCAGTATTTTTACGAGGAGCCTACCAGACCTCCACAACCCATTAACTGAGGTAACACGGTACTTCATGGCAAGACTGAAGTCAGATTTACTGGCTTCTGACTATCCGTAACAACTGCCAAAGACCTAAAAATGACAGCCGGGACCTACAGCTTAACGTGCTTTCCGAGGCACGGAGAAAACTCGTTATATTAAGATGGCCACCCATCCACAGACTAACCTCGGCAAGCGTTGCTTAACCTTGAAAATCGACCTGTGCGGCTGTTATTATCTAGCCACTAGCTCCTCGCCTCACCAGAGGGCCTAAAAAGGACGTATTGAGCAATTCATCTGAAAGCAAATCATATCACGAATTAAAAGATATAAAATACCCTAGGCTGATAAAATGTTTGTTTTCCCTGAATTATGCTACACTAGCTGCGCCCCGCGGTTTCACCCGCGTAAGTTTCGATTGCGTGGAAATATCGGGATAAAAAGTAATAGCTGTTGGCCGATTGCGATGAAACTTGATGGGTAGGTACATAGATGTTACCTTTTTAGGTAACAGTTGTGGGTAAAAAGGGTAAAAAAGAAAGAAAATAAAAATTTAATGTAAATACCTATAAAGAATCATTGCAAGGCTTCTCTGTAAACTATATTAGACGTGCTATTCGTCTGAAGCAAAATATATTGATTTTCCGGAGATCCCACGCGAGACAGGCTAACGTATAGTTGCCCATTTTACTGCTACATAAATGCCCTTGATTATAAAACTATTTATTTGAATAAGAATTAATACTACGATACGAATGTAACCAACTTTTGTTTCTACCGGCGATTTAATTAAATTTTAGAACACAAAAGCTGCTATTGTGACTTAACTATGGTAGTTAGATATATTCCATCGTGGACTTTTATGTAGGTAATAATGTATACTTTAATCATGTAGTACATAATTTTTATGTATCATCAATAGTTTTCTCAGCGCACGCCAAATAATGAATTTCATAGGCAAAATTTTGCTACTCTGGGATTCATTATTGCAATTTTCTTATGGATCTCTAATTTTTTTTTAACATAAATTATAGCCTATGTTACTTCCTGACAATTTAGCTTTCTATTGGTGAAAAAACGGTTGAAATCGGCCCAGTAGTTTCGGAGCCTATTCGGTACAAACAAACAAACAAACAAAAAAATCTTTCCTCTTTATAATATTAGTATAGATGAGGGTGCAAGGTCGGTTTCCCCCTAAGTAGAAAAGGTCGGGCCCGACCTCCGCCCGACCGACCCTGTGGTTCTCGTCCAGGTTTTTTGGATAATATTATTCCCCACCGAATGTGATGAATTAACGATATTTATTAAATATCACCTTGTCCTCTATTCATAAAATATTTGCTTGGTTAATTTGTATTAATCAAATCATACTCAATTCATTTCATTTCAGAATCCATGTAAACATTCCCATATGAAAAAAATATGATGCACATTAACCTATCACATAGGTACCCGCAAAACGAGACACAATAGTAAAACAATAACAGCGCGGTCTCATAGGACCGGTCGGGGATTCATGAATTAAGCGTGATCCTAATACGATTCTACTACAGTGACCTTTTTAGACCCACTAGTGTGGTAATGTCCCCGACTATAGCAAACCCAAACAAGCGCTGCACTTTGTGTAATTTAATACTGACTACAAGTCGTGGGAACATTATAAGACTGATTATGCTTAAGCTAGCTAACCGTTCAAATTGTCACAAATAATGTATTTTGCTTGCTGCTATAACAAAAAAAACGAATAAAATAAATATTTAAGGAGGCTTCCATACAACAAACTTGTTTTTTTTTTACTTTTATAGTTGTGATACATAATGGTACGCATTTGACTGGTATTAGGTTAGTCTAAATTCTTTTTTTGAAACCCTGAGACAAAATTGACACAGCCAATGTCAAACTTACAATAGGAATGATCCCAGTTCTTTTGTGTTGTGACAAGTATGACAACTCAAATAATGTCATTTTAGTCTCAGAGATTAAAAAACAGACTTTATGTCAAGTTTGTCTAATTCCGTCAATTCTAATTACAGGCTTGGAAAAATCGTTGGAATGCTGAAGACTCAGACGCCTCACTGAGTCAAAACAAGAGTTTTCTCACGGTGCCAACACATGCTGACACTCTCGTTTTGTGCTCTACGGTTGAAGGTAACACATACATTAATAAAACATCGGTATTTTCTTTTACCACATCTAAAAAGAGTAAAATAAAAAAAATATAACCGACTTCAATGAAAGAAACACTAAAATGTACAAAATAATTTAAATGAAAGATAATTTAGATGTTAAAATGGGATCAGTCATGAAAACTATTTGGGAAGAATGTTAAAAGTTTATTATAAGTTTGTTTTCTAATGGCGATTTTATGGAAAAGGACTTTAGTTTTTGTAATGGGTAAGAATAGTCATGATAATATACATATATCTGCGATGTAATGTAGTTCATGTGTATAAGTTAATTTAAGTATGTGACGTAATTGTTATAAGGTACGATGGGGCTGACATATCCTTTTTGGACAAAAGCCCCTAAATGAAAAGTGGAATAAAAAAATAATAATTTAATATCGAGGAGACCAAACTATTACAGAAACACCGACTTCCGAAATTAAAGTTATTTTGTCCTTTTTAACTCCCGACGCAAAAACGACGGAGTGTTGTGATAAATAAACCTGGAAAACATACGTATGAATTTTGTTTTTTTTTTTAAAGAAACTTGAAGTTTCCCATTCTAGGTGAAGCGAGAAGGAGTGTCAGGTTTTTGCTGACTAAAGTTTACTACTGCTTTTTTTTAATTTTTAAATATCCTTTGCGTTTCAGGGCTGTTTTGCCTCTTTCAAACTATCCTACAGCCCTGACAAGCCAAGAATCCACAAACATATTATGTACAGCATAATCAATTCTAATACTCTTTTCACAGATTTCCTGTCCTATCGCGACGGTTCCGGATCCTGGATGATCCAAGCACTCTGTAACACCATCGAGAACAATCACCAGAACGAAAACCTCCTAGATATGATCATCCAAATGAACCGTACAGTGGCCTATGATAAAGTCACTGTTCTCTGTAAATTGAAAGAAATGAATAAGAAAAAGCAAATGCCGGAGACCAGATTCACACTGACCAAGCAACTGAAATTTTAAGACTGTTTTACCTGAATTATATTATTAAGAGCAGTGGTGGCCCAGTGGTAACAGCCCCGACTTACTAGTTGTCGGTCGTGGGTTGAAACCCCGTCAGGACTATTACTTTGAGTAATTTATTTCGTCACTACTGTTCTCAAAACGGTGAAAGAAAGCATCGTGAGGAAACCAGCATGTCCTAAAAATCCCGAAAATTCGAAGACATGTGACATCCACCAACCCGCACTGGGCCCACGTGGTGGATTACAGCCCATTCCCTCTCCTAGAGAGAAGGTCTGAGACCCAGTAATGGAAACATTATAAGTCTGTGATGCTGTGCTGTGTTAATTTATGTTCTAATTATAAGTTTTACCACCTAAGTTTATATAATAATATAGAATACAATAAAGTATTAAGTATTGAGTTAATTATATTATTGACTTGACTCGCGAGGTTATCGACATGTAGGATGGAGGCTCAGGGATCATTGTACCGATAGTCGTATCAGCTAATGGATTAATAGCTAAGAGCCTCGACCAACAACTTAGGAGGCTCGCGTTAGGCGACTGGATCAAAGGGCTGGATTGAAAATGTAACAAAGGCTTTAAAAGTGAAAGAAAGATTTTATAATTTAATTTGGTGAATAGTAATAAAGTCAATTGTTGACAAACTCCTATATTGATTCTCTATTTTTAATTAATTTTTTTCTCTAATAGACTTAAAATTTGTAATTTATTTTATTTGCTTGGCTTTTTGCCTTAATTTTGTACGCCATTCTTTTTGGCAAAACATAGTGAACTATTTTGTTCTTGTAAACACCACCGGTTTAACCCACCTATGTTTGATAAAATAAATTATTTATTGATTATAATTTCCTGTGTAATATTTATTTAGCAGCCAACAACCAAAAATAAACTTATTTAGATGTAAGTAACATTTTAGCTTAAATGTAAAACTATATCCAAAAGTTTTACTTAAAAGCTACGTCCGTCAGACGAATGTTTTTGTCTGGTTTGGGCAACTGTAATATATGTACAACGTGTAACATTAAATGAGAAAAACCTGAAATTAGTTTCATCAGAATAAAGAGTAGAATGAATAAAACTACTTTTTAAAATAGGTCACATTTTTCAAAAAATTCTTCATTAAACATTTTGCCTTGTCTATACTATAGGTGAATAAACAAAAATGATTGTCGTTCTATTTAGATTTTCTCATAAACAGGATAATAATCATAGTTATTTCGATGCAGATACCAATCTTAACGTATCCCATACCCGCAAAACGAGACACAATAGTAAAACAATAACAGCGCGGTCTCATAGGACCGGTCGGGGATTCATGAATTAATTAAATAAACTAAAACAGCACACCCAAGTACCTTAAATTTTTTTAGATGATTTTTTTTTCTCTCAGAATTAGGACAAATGAATTAATCATACTACAATCATACTACACCCCAAATGAATCAATCATTTGGGGTGTCTGAGGTTTTGCGCATTTAACGTTACACGTGGTATCGTTTTGGGCTGTAGTATATGCTCACATCTCGCGGAGAACTTTAATATTACGTGAAGCAGGCTTTCGTAGAATTCATTATGTGATACCATTGATGTCGCTAAATCACAGCTCTCTGGAGACCATAGATCGGTCTGGATAAAACCAGCTTCTGCCACTGGCTTCACCCACATGCAAATAGATTTCCCCATACAAAGGATGGGCCCCCTCATTTCTTTAGGAATTTTGAAAACTGTTGCATATGTGGGTAGTTATAAGTTAGCACGCATTGTAACTGTACCTGCCATCAGTTCAAATATGTTGCTTGGTTCGAACGCACATATTTTATAGATAGTTCGTCTAATGAAAGCGCAACCTGAGAAAAAGAGGTTAAGTCCAAAAAATTTGTATGTGGTATTACTAACTAGTCGGAGAATCATGTTTTGACACTTCATATTTTTTTTTATTTCCTACAATTAGATATGGCTGAATAATGTTGCCAATTAAATTTTAAAAAAAACAGGTCGCGCTTTCATTAGACGCACTCTAGCAGTAGAGACGAGGATTAAAAAACTATGTGTGGTTCGGAATAGTTTATATAATTTATTGAAACTATTTAAACTATTCCGCATTACACTGGTATATAGGTGAACCTAATACTACAAGGCATTCTCTACTAGTCAAACCTTTGTTTTAAAAAAGATAAAACTGTGGTAGGTGTGCGCTATAAATAAAAAAATACTATTTAAAAATAGAATGAAGTATCACAGAAATAAGGTGCTTTTAATAATTCATCATCTACTTAGCTTTTCTCAACTATATTGGGGTCGGCTTCCAGTCAAGCCGAATTTAGCTGAATACCAGTATTTTACGGGGAGCGGCTGCTTACCAGACCTCCACGACCACAGATTTAGGTGAAGGTTAGAAGGTGCTTTTAATAATTAAATTCATATAGTTAATATACATATGTAAATGTGTGCTAAAATTATACACTAATAAATAGATACTAAGATAAATATCGAATCATTATAATTAACTCAAAATATTATGAGAACCACCCAATATTTTAAAACTATGGTTTTAAATAATGAAGAACACAATATTGAACTATAAACTAATGGCATTTAAGCTGTGATCGGAAGGAAGAAATGTGATCATATTTTCAAAGGCTAAAAATGAAACGAATGCTCAGAAGTCGATCAAAGGTCATTGGGCACCTTAGTATGGAAACCATACCCATGGAGGACATAAACGAAATTAGTAGAGTGCAATGATATAAGGCTCTGATTTAATATGTATGACACTAGTCACATTAATGTGAGCCAAGGGAATCCTGAAAAATTCAAGTGTTATAAACTGATATATTATGAGGAATATGAATAAAATGCTAGTTCATTAAAATATTTTTATTCAATTTGATCCAAATCAAGCATAAGATTATTTAAGAAGGCAGCAGGTGCGTCTGTTGCTTCTTGATAGAGCCCACAAGGTGGACTGACGACCTGGCGAGGGTCGCGGGAATCCGATGGATGCGAGACAGGACCGGGTCGCTGTGGCTACGCTTGGGGGAGGCCTATGTCCAGCAGTGGACGTCTTTCGGCTGAGATGATGATGATTTAGTTCGTAAATACTAAAATGAATAATACTTTTTTTGTGATTTAATGTGATAGGGGTGAACCCTACAGATATATTATATGTATGTATTAACAAAAGTAAAAATTAGTTTCGGATCAAAACAATGCGGCGGCAAAACGTACACCTGATTTGGCCATCTTGTAAAAACAGTGGGTTTTAATGTTACCAATAATTCATGAATCCCCGACCAGTTTTATACGACCGCGCTGTTATTGTTTAACTATTTTGTCTCGTTTCGCAGGTATGTAATAGGTAAATAAAACAAAAAAACAATATTATACAACTTTATTTCTATAGCAAAATCGACATACAAAGCAACAACTACTCTTCGACTCCGATTCAAAATTTTAACAGCTTCGTCAAAGTAAACCTAGTCTCCGGCATTTGTTTCTTATTCATCATAGCCTTATTAGAAGGGGTGTAGGTGCTTTTTTCGTAAGCAACCAATCGGTTCATAAGGGTGATCATGTGCAAGAGATCCAGTTCTTCATAATTGTGTTGTATGATGTGGCAGAGGGCTTGGATCATCCAGGACCCATTCATATCTCGGTAGGACAGATGGTCTGTGGAAAAGTGTTATACACATATTAATAAGAAACTTATTGTAGTTTTTTAAGTACATTGTTCTATTTCTATGAATGGTAGTCCTGGACAGGCGACCACGTACTAGAACAGCAGGCATTGAAGGCCTCCCATAAAGTGGACCACCGGTCCATCAGATCTCCAGACCTGGTGAGGGTCGTGGGAGTCTCATCATCATCATCATCTCAGCCGAAAGACGTCCACTGCTGGACATAGCCTCCCCCAAGCGTTGCCACAGCGACCTGTCCTGCGCGTCTCGTATCCATCGGATTCCCGCGACCCTCGCCAGGTCGTGGGTCCACCTTGTGGGAGGCCTTCTGAATTAAGTGGCAGTGGGCAGGGCACATTGCTCGTAGAACAGATGGTCGATGGGGACGGAAGGTTCTAGAGTGGCGGCCACGTTCCGGAAGACGCAGCGTGGGAGCCTGATGGATGCAAAATATATAAGACCGGTCGAAGTCACGACGTTTGGGGGTCTATGTCTAACAGTGGACGTCTTTCTTAAATAAATAATTTGTACGAGGTTGGTTACCTTCAACTGTAGAACACAGTACTAGGAAGTCAGCGTGAGTAGGAACAGTGAGGACGCTGTCACTGTGACTGTCTAGCGAGACGGTGTTGCCAGCATCCATATTGCCACCTCTACAAGCCTGTGACGAAAAAATTTAATTAGGACTATGTTAATACAAAAAACTAACGCTTCCCGCCCAAGACCGACAATTGGTGAACGATTTTTTGTAGGTGAAAAATAGAACACCCTCATAGCAATGGTGCAACGCGAGTCCCCCCCAGATAGAAGGCAACGAAGGAACGGGGTAGGTTATTATTAGTAGGTTTATAATATATTATTAGTAGGTCAGTAAGAGTCTGACACGCCCTCCCGCTCTTGTGAGAATCATTCTGATGATTCCCCTACCAGAAAAAAAAAACACGGCCTAGAAAAAGTCGGTCAGAATATACTATAGGATTATAATATGTGGTCCTACAAAAAGTCTGTCGTGGACGGGCAGCGTAAAGACTACTCGAATTTTTTGCTTAAACATTTAAAAACTATCTGTAGCCCAATTCATGTAATCGAAACCGTAACGATATCTTAGCGGCTTAGTCGTTTAGATCACTATCGTATTCACATCCATCAATCGAAGTTGAACGACACCGATTTTAAAGCCGTTCAATCGAAGTGTCGTTGATACGTGTTTAGCCATGTCAGTCATTATCCTGGTAGAATACATAATTATATAACTGGAATAAGCCGATAGATCGTTTATTTTCAAGCCAATTGCATTATCGTTCTATCGAATCCCGTTTAACGAACACGTGAATAGTTGAATACCGACTCGTTATGTTAAGATGGTCACCCATCCAGAGACCAACCTTGGCAAGCATTGCTTAACCTTGAAGTCGACTTGTGTTCCAAAACAAAGACCAAAAAAAAATTACGCAGTGGTTAAAAACTTTTCCTATATAAAACTTCAACGATATTTGACTTGTTTGATTCTACGTGAATCCAAACCCCCGACCTACAACTCGTAAGTCGAGACCGTTACAACTGGACCACCACTGCTCTCCTATAAAAAATATCATCATTTATCTAGCCTTTTCCCAACTATATTGAGGGTCGGCTTCCAGTCAAGCCGAATTTAGCTGAATACCAATATTTTACGAGGAGCAGCTGCCTACCAGACCTCCACAACCCATTAACTGAGGTAACACGGTACTTCATGGCAAGACTGGAGTCAGATTTACTGGCTTCTGACTATCCGTAACGACTGCCAAAGATCTATAAATGACAGCGGGGACCTACAGCTTAACGTGCTTTCCGAGGTACGAAGGAAACTCGGTATGTTAAGATGATCACTCATCCACAGACCAACCTTGGCAAGCGTTGCTTAACCTTGAAGATCGATCCGTGCGGCTGTTATTATCTAGCAACAAGCTCCTCTAAAAAATAAATTTTAAAAAACTGTCGCTACAGCTACCTGAACAAAGAACAGTTTAGGCTTGTTGACGAGACTTATTTGCTTCTCGAAGATAGCGATGATATCAGTCAGCAGGTAAGGTCTGTCTGCTGCATGCACCTCGCCTCCTGAGTCTCCATGCGTGAGGATCGTCACACAGATGCAAGAAGTCTTCGAGTGGTCTTGTGTGGCGACTGGAATGGGAAAATTCAATCTTTCAGTTATGGTTAGCTTCTGTTAGCGGCTTTGCCTGCTTGAAAGTAGAAAATGATCCCAAGAGAACATACTCCTGGGATAAAGAGTACCTATATGCTGTCTTCATATGCTATATGCGGAAATCCGATGGATGAGAGACGTACAGAACAGGTCGTTGTGGCGACGCTTGAGGAGGCCTATGTCCAGCAGTAGATATCTTTCGGCTGAGATGATGGTGATTGATAAACGGTACATGGTGGACACTGTCAGTAGTAGTGTGACCGTCACGACTGGTCCGATACGTCTCTCATCCATCAAATTCCCGCGACCCTCTCCAGGTCATCGGTCTACTCATTGAAAAAAAGAAAAAAAAAAGAAAAAGAATTTATTTGCGCAGCATATAATAAAAAAAACGAAAATAACAACATGATAAGATATGGGAAGCTATGCGTCACGTCCGCGCAAAAAGGAATTAGGCAGATTAAATTGATTTGAGGGATATTTTACGGCCGCTTGCCAATAATAGTAGCACGTAATTTGCCGAACGAAGACCATATGATCCGGCACTACTGGAGATAGATCAGGCGTAGGACCAACGGATTTATGTGCTTTCCTAGGCACGGGGGTGTCACACCACCAACGTCCAAACTCCGGGCAGCTACAAAGTAATTCTTAATGGAAAACCCAATAACACTTTTTGCCTTACCGGCAATTAAACACCTAGTTCAGCAGTCGTTCTTCGACCAACAAGGCAGTAAGGGTCGGTTTACATCTGACGGAAAATGCGTCGAGCTTATCATCGGTCGCGTCTATTCCGTCAAATTAGACCTTTCACATTAAGCGTCTATTCAGTTTGTCCGTACAGCATCACGACGCAGACGCAGATTAGACGCAGCGTCGGAAGGCCTCCCACAAGGTGGACCGACGACCTGGCGAGGGTCGCGGGAATTCGATGGATGCGAGACGCGCAGGACCGATCGCTGTGGCGACGCTTGGGGGAGGCCTATGTCCAGCAGTGGACGTCTTTCGGCTGAGATGATGATGATGTTGATGATGTATAGCATCTACAGAGCGGTTCTTATTTATTTTTATTGTAAACTCTAGGAATAAAAGTCTTTAGCGCCTATTGACAGATAATTTAAGCCAACATCTAGCGAAAAAGTCGCTTAATGGGCAACATTGGCTCTTACGTCGACTGACAAAGCGTTGACGGAAACGGAACAAACGCTGTACGCTCGACGCACTAACGCATCATTGGTTACTGGTTAGGTGTGAACGGTTGAATGTTTTATTATACACAAGCTGTCCCCTGCGGTTTCACCCGCATTTTTCGTTACTGCTCCGCTCCCGTGGGTTGTAGCGTGATGGTATAATAATATAGCCTATAGCATTCCTCGATAAATGGGCTATCTAACACTGAAATAATTTTTGAAATCGGACCAGTATTTCCAGAGATTACCCCCTACATACAAACTTACAAACCTACAAACTTACAAATTTTACCTCTTTATAATATTAGTATAGATTTGTCTGTTTTAGCGTTAGACGACCAATACGCGACGCATTTTCCGTCAGATATGTACCGACCCTAAAAGGTTTAGTAATTAAATGATAACATACTTGCAGTAAGATTTTTGATAATCCCCTCGTATTCTAAGTTTCTGAACTCAATAATATTATCGCCTTTAAAACCGAGATTTCCAAATACCTTCTTCAAACTTTTGACATCATTATCAGTACCATTTCTTGTGGTAGGCTGCTGATTCCTGCAACAATAAAATAATTCAAGATGTAAAAAACGAGATGGTAAAATATCAAAAACTTTCAAGCGGGTCGCTATTTGTTAATACTTTTCTCAATTATGAAGTGGTCGTTTTCCACTCTACATGGATACAGTTGCAGCAGTATTTTAGGTGCTGACACTGTGTATCTGACTTCCCAAACTCAGAAAAACGATACTCTTTCTGAATATATGTCTATCGGACACTATGTTAGATGAGACAGCGCGCTTTTTGGCCACGCCCATTAGTGAGTTCAAGCCCGCGACTAGATCACCCTTAAGATGAGTTTTTGAGGTGTGGAGGGATTTCAAAATTAAAAGTTAAATTTATAGACAGACCTCGGGAAGTATTGCTTAAACTTTTTAATAAATCCCGCTTTTGCTTAACCCAGTCTTTGACCTATGTGGATGTTGCAATTTTTTTTATTTAAACCTCAACAAAGTTCCTGTGCCCTAACAGGATCTAAAATTAACCATAGCTAGTAATGATGATGATCCGGCCTGTTTGTTACCATCTTACCAACATTGTGGCAGCAAATAAATGAATATGAATAACGCCCGTTTTCAATATCCTACCGCAGTTCATAAATAGATAGCTATCTCCGATAAACAGTAGATTCTAGTTGTCAATGTCACAACTTTTGGTAGGAAATGCTAACCGTCGGTAGGTTATAGGAAAGCAAGTAAGGGCAAAAGGATAGATTTGTTTATCTTTAGTAGCTGCAAGTTTAGATAGGTAGCTTATTGAAAATGGGCGTAAATAAATGTGAAATGGAATACAAACTTGAAGTAAATGGTTTTCTTGAACGTATGCTGGTTCAGTATGACGAGGTACTTCTCGCCGGTCATGTCGTAGTACAAGGCATCCTTGTCGAACTTCACTCCTTCAGCAGGCACCAACTGGGGCTTACTGAAATTGTACCGTAAGAAGTTTCCTTTTAAGTAGTGTAGAAAATGCGTAATAACTAGTGATCGGCGTAGGTAGTGCCATTCGCGGGATTTTGTGACAGTTATCTTAAGGCGATACTATTTGCCAGCGACCTTGCGCGATCGGGCCGTAGCTAGCACCCGCGTCCCGCGACCGCGCATGCACCCCTCTTCGTACGCTCGTTTCGTCAGTTTCGTAGGGTAACCATCCGTTTCAAATAGAAAGGAATTTACTGCCGGATTAAAGGGGTAACTTTGCGATTTTTTTCTATCGAGTGAAGTTCATCAGGTCTTGCAACTGAATGCGATTTTAACTAGATAAGATCCTTAACTAAAACATTTTTTTTTTTTTTAATTTAAAACACTGTAGTTTTTGTCTCAGATTGTTTTAAAAAACTAAAATTTGGGCCCACCTCGTCTTAATAATCTGAAGTGACGCCTTAACATGTATGTGCCGTCGAGGTCCGGGAAATATTTTATTTATTTATTTTATTATATTTATAGGTCCATAAAAACGGTTCTCTCATTTTTATTAATGATTTATACCCTGTATTAGAACTAATATTACTCGATTGTTCAACAGCATGTAATAAATACATACAAAACATTCTGCAACTTTTCCAAATTAAAATTAAAAATTAAATAAGGACTTATATAACTGTAATTATATGAGAAATAACATAAAATCACACGGCATTCGTCGTCATCATCATTCTTTTATTCAAATCCCTACGTTTTTAATAGAAATTGGTACCTTGCCAATTGTAAAACTCACAGAAATCTAAATTATTATTCTTTATCTAAATTATTATTTAGATTTCTGTGGTTAAACTACTATATGGAAAATGCAGATTATTTTGAATGTAACATCTTGTAACAATATTCTAACAAATAAATTTATTATTAATAGGTATATTATAAGCCACTGAATTCTATTATCGCTCCAATTTGTGTCCATCGCTTTTTTACAAATTGGTGCACCCTGAATTAGCTACTGTGATCAGTTGAATCATTTTTCAATAGCCAATCGCGGCACTTGGCTTGCGTTTGTTTTGTTACGTCTGAAGAAAACATATTTCTAGAAATCAAAATTAAAATATAAGAATAAGGAAAGCACAATCCACCTTATACTGTTCCCAACACTGGGCTTCAGGCCTCCTCTTTAGGAGAATGAATCTAACACGCTGGCCCGGTGTGGGTCTTTTTGGCTCTAGGATATTTAAGTCAGTTTCCTCGCGATCTTTTCCTTTACCGTTTTAAGAGCAGTGATCATAAAATAAATTGCACTAAGTAAAGCGCCTACCCGGGTTTGAACCCGCGACGTACAACTCTTTTTTTTTTATTTAAACTTCATGTGCAGTGGTGGTGTTGGTCCAATCAAGTCTGATACTACTAGGCTCACATGGAGTAAATATTACAACAATAACATAGCATCAGCCTTATTATGTTCCCACTGCTGGGACTCCTTTCTAGGAGAGGGAATGGGCCGTAATCCACCACGCGGGCCCACTGTGGTTTGGTGGATGTCACATGTCTAAATATTACAAAAATAAATAAACAAAATTACCTGGTATTAAAAGGGTTTAAGTTAAACCCTTTGACGTCCGGAGAAGTTTCATCCTGGTCTTCCATCACGATTAAACGTAAATTTTCAACTAGATATTAAATGAACTACCTACTCTTTAAATATTTTATGAAATTCTATAAAACTTACAATGAAAAACGAAACCAAAACACGACATCCTAGTGTCAGTTCTTTGTATGTTTTCAGCCGGTAGATAAGCTATCATAAAAACTAGTCAAGTGTGAGTCACTTACGCGCCGAGGGTTTCGTACAAACCTACCTACCTAGTACAATTATACTTAGTTCGATACTATATTGTATAGATATTTCTTAAAAAGTAGTTATTGTGTGATATAGGTTTTTCCGGTAGGGGAATCATCAGAATGACTTCTCCCGCTCTTGGGCGGAGCGGGAGGGCGTGTCAGACTCTTACTGACTAAACTCCTACCCCGTTCCTTCGTTGCCATCGATCTGGGGGACACGGTGACAACCTTTCGGATTTTCCGTGTTCCCCAGAGGCTACGGCCCTACCGGGCTCCTACTGTTTGCTGACATATTCTCCTTGAGGCGCGCGTGGAACAGAACGCGCCGTTGACGACTGGGCTCGGTCCAGATTATTTCCAGATTGCCGGACGGCGAGCTACCCAGTGCTCGCCGTCAGAAATCCTATCAGGGTTAAATTTTTACGGACTTTAATTCATGAATCCCCAACCGGTCCTATGAGACCGCGGTGTTATTGTTTTACTATTGTGTCTCGTTATGTGGGTATGTGATAGGTTAAGTATAGAACCCTAAAGATGGATATATCGGCTAAAGCAGTACTGTTTGATAAGAGCTGATAACCCACTGAGTGTGATATGTTATCGATGTATTGAGGTGAGAAGATAGTACTAAAAATGCAATTCTTTGAAGTACTTTTGTTTTCCACAAATTCAAGTTATCTGTCTGCGTAAAATCCAATAATTTGCGAACAAACAAAGAAAGGTTGACATGTCTATTCACTCACATATCATAGTTGTGAGTGAGAGGGAATGATTGCATACCTAGGCGACATGAAGGCTGGACTGAAATGTTCGAAAAAAGTACATACAGCTGAAAATATAACCTCCTCCTTTTTGAAGTCGGCTAAAAATAATAGATACTAATAAACGAAACAGTATTATTTAGAAACTGTTTTAATCGTTTCATCACATTCATAAGATTTATGGATAGTACATATAATAGTATGTAATATTTGTAGTAGTAATATGAAGTTTTCGAAATAAAGGCAAAGGTTTTTTTTTATATAAGTACGCTGTACGAGCAAGATTGGGGATTTTCTGAAAAGGAACTCGTAGAAATACAATGCAAAGGACAACTGAAGAACACAGGTGTGGTTTTAGCCGGGAAAAGTCTGACACGCCCTTCCGCTCTATCCCGAGCAAGAGACTTCAAGAAAAAGAAAATTTTCTATGTCTAAGAAAAAGATCTTTTTACACCAATATTACGCTTTTTCATACTCAAACCCAAAACACCTTAAAACATCAAGGAGTAATTAAAGCAAAATTTCTCTAGCGCAAATTATTTTCGAATAATTTAGTCGGACCGCTGCGCGCTGTGAGGTCGATGAAGCGGCCGCTAATGGCCGCCGGACGTCCGGATCAGCCGGCAAATGATCCGGCCACAATGCCGGATGGTGTGTACAAGACGCCAGTAATTACACCTCACCGTTTACGGGTACCTATGTAGGTAAACTTGGGCGATTAAGAAGGAAGCGCTTAGAGGAACTAAGGAACCCTAGAAATTCAAATTATCTTAAGACCTTAGCGCCCGATCAGTGCCATAAAACAGTGACTTTCTAAAACCTCGGTAAGGGCTTAGTCGATAGTTTTGAAAAAAATACATGTTTATTACAAACTCATGCACAACATATCCAACAAAATTATGATTTTTTCTTATGACTAAAAAAAAGTTAATGGCATAATATTTTTTCCTTGGTTTTTCTACTCCTTTCATACGGCTTTAAACTTTAGAAATATGTTTATACAAAACAGACTTTACATACAAATATTTAAATTCATCACTTTTTCACAAAAAAAATGCGTATACGAGTACCTAAAGGTCAGTGGGGCTCTATCCAGGATTCCGGATTTCCAGCTGCTAGCAAGAATTAAAGGTAGTACGAGTATGTGTCCATTTTACTCCAACCAGATGTCCAAGGGACTTTACGCCTTAAGCTTCTTACATTTTGCAGTTCAGTTTCTAATAGTAATGTTGTGCAGCTGGAGGAGCTCGTGGCTAGATAATAACAGCCGCACAGATCGATCTTCAAGGTTAAGCAACGCTTGCCTAGGTTGGTCTGTGGATGGGTGACCATCTTAACATAACGAGTTTCCTCCGTGCCTCGGAAAGCACGTTAAGCCGTTGGTCCCGGCTGTCATTTGGAGATCTTTGGCAGTCGTTACGGATAGTCAGAAGCCAGTAAATCTGACTCCAGTCTTGCCATGAAGTACCGTGTTACCCCAGTTAATGGGTTGTGCAGGTCTGGTAGGCAGCCGCTCCTCGTAAAATACTGGTATTCAGCTAAATCCGGCTTGACTGGAAGCCGACCCCAATATAGTTGGGAAAAGGCTAGGCAGATGATGAGTAATGCTGTGCAGCTGAGACCCCGTCCCTGACTATCGGTCACCGTAAAGGAAGGAAAAGACTTGCGGACGATGAGCAATGGGTAGCTCACCGTCCGAGCAAGTAGTGTTCCACGTGTATCTCAAAGAGTATGTTTAACTGTAATATCTCTGTGTATAGGATTTTTTTATATACATAACATAAATTAATGCTTGACAGCAATCCCGCCTGATGGTAAGCAGTGATGCAATCGTTGATGGTGTAGCGCACTAGTTTATTAAGAGCCCATTCACTCTAGCCTTGAAGGCACCCAAATTATAATCGGACGGAAAGACTGCAGCAGGCAAATTGTTTCTACATACATTTTCTACTTTTACATTGGATTAAGTTTATCTTGTCTATAAGTATTATTTTTTCATAACTATTTTCTCTTTTATGCACCTTATTTATTATCTCTTCACCACCCTAGGTTGCCTTTATACTTTGATTATAAAGAATAAATAAATAAATTATTAGAAATTTTGTAGTTCTGGGAGAAGACAGATAGAAAGAATTAACGTATTTTTACATTTAATGCCTGATGATGATATTATGTAATGTACCGTGGGCAAGTGAATGATGATAATGTAGTCTAATAAGACTATTCATCTGATTACACAACCTAGGAGCTCGTGGTAATAACAGCCGCACGGACCGATCTTCAAGGAAGGACTGGAAGCCGACCCCAATATAGTTGGGAAAAGGCTAGGTAGATGATGATCTGATTACATCATCTACCTAGCCTAACCCAACTGGTACCTAAACAACGTCCCAACAAAGTATTGATAAGTATTTTATTGCACTCGAATAGATATCTTATCAGGACATGCGGACGCTGTAACTATACATATGTATAAGTGAATTATACTATTAAATTGCTTTTTATTCTCTCTTCACAAGGTGACTTAAAATTAATGTTCACAAGAAATTATTTCAGCTGTAATTCGCCTTTGTAAGAGCCTGGTACCTGATATAGGTTTAGGAAAAAAACTGTGTCACAGGTCACCAATTAATATTCAATATAAACTAAAATGGGACTAGGCAGGCTACATCTGCCGCATGTTAACCTTAATTATTAAGTTTACCTTATTGGCTACAATATTGTTCGTAAATTTGTTTAAATATAATATCATATTTAATCTAGATTAAAATAATTTTACGTTACTTTTCAGTCATTGAAAATATTGTCTTCTTTTTCTTTTTTTTATTATTATTTAGCATCTATTTTATTTTATTTTTGTTTTTCTTTTAAATGTTAGATCTAAATAGATGGCCTGAAACACAGGTTTTTTACTAACCTAAATCAGACCGGCTTCATTACAGTTAGAACTAAGACAAAAACTTCATTTGTAAACCACAATTTTATTGTACTTACATTTTTACTTGAATAAATTATTATTATTATTATCTGCCGCATGTCGCAAAGAGATTGGGCGAAGGTGACAACTGACTGGATTCTAAACAGCAGGAACCAGCGACGCGTTAGGCCCAAAGGAGATGGAGTGACGACTTACAGCCGAACCAAATAATCTATCTATCACATACCGGAGATAGAAAAACAAATGAAACAACAGAAAACATGTATAATTTTTGTTTTGTATCATTTGTTTTACTTTGATAGGAGGAGCTCGTGGCTAAATAATAACAGCCGCACAGGTTGATCTTCAAGGTACAGACCAACCTTGGCAAGCTTTGCTTAAGCTTGCCAAGGTTGGTCTGTGGATGGGTGACCATCTTAACATAACGAATTTCCTCCGTGCCTCGGAAAGCACGTTAAGCCGTAGGTCCCAGATGTGATTTGTAAATCTTTGGCTGTCGTTACGGATAGTCAGAAGCCAGAAAATCTGACTCCAGTCTTGCCATTAAGTACCGTGTTACCCCAGTTAATGGGTTCTGGAGGTCTGGTAGGCAGCCGCTCGTCGTAAAAATACTGGTATTCAACTAAATCCGGCTTGACTGGAAGCCGACCCCACCCCAATATAGTTGGGAAATGGCTAGGTAGATGATGATGATAGTAAAACAAAATATCGAGAAACAAACTTTATTTATATTAAAAACAAATTATTAAATTAAGGTGATTATTACTTAATAACCTTCACAGCAAATAGGCGGATTTTATATCTTAAGCTATTCTCCGTTTAATTCCCATAAATAGGTATTTAATTTACATGATTTTAGTACGGAAAACCAAAAAATAAAAGTTTCTTGAAGAGAGGGAACGCATGCCGGTCGGAGCGGAAAAAAAAACAAATAAAGGTGCAGGAAGCCCTGATCCGACCAATGGGACGACGCTTGGGCGGACCTTTTTTTTTTCGGGGTGGTAATCCTCATGGATGTCCTCCACCCTGGGGTGGGTGGAGGGGTCTGTCAGACTCTTACTGACTAAAAACACCCCGGTGTTCCCTCGTACACTTGCGTCAGGGGCTGTGGTTGCAGTTTGACTTCCGCTGCCCCAGACTAGTGTGGATCCGATTCGTATGGGTCTCGTCCTATCCCAGACAGACCTATACCAACAGTACAAGTCTTTCAGCAAAAATGTTAATGATCATCGAATAATGAAGCACTTACACTGGTACTCAGAGACAGCTAATGATTCATTAGCGTCCCTTAATGTCCGTTAAAGTTAAGCATTGCCAAACCTTTACTTAACTTCTTGGCGGTCGATTAAGAAATTGTCACATTGGCAGTTTTTTGTAAAACTGTCAATGTGACAATTTCTTAATGGACCGTTTAGAAGTTAAGTGATGCTTAAGTTGAACCTATCGCATACCCTCGTGAAACGAGACACAATAGTAAAACAATAACAGCGCGGTCTCATGCGACTGGTCGGGGTTTCATGAATTAATGGACATTAAGGAACACTAATGAATCATTACCTATCTCTGAGTGCCAGTGTTAGCAGCTAAAATTCGTTACTGGTTAATGGCAGCCTCGAATTTCAAATGCTTTGTCAAAGTGATTCTTGTTTCTGGCATTTGCTTTTTATTATTCATCTCCTCCAAAAGACAAAGGGTTGTGATATAATCGTAGGCCACTTTCCGATTCATATTGAGAACCATATCGAGGAGATTTTGTGTCCGGAAATTTTCCTCAATGGTGTCACAGAGTGCTTGAATCATCCAGGATCCCGAATCGTCGCGGTAAGATAGGTAGTCTGTGGAAAAAGACACAAAAAATAAGATACTGAAAAATTTATTATTACTTATTAAAAAAAAAACAAATTCATGAAAGATATGGCGTGACAACTTAGACTCCTTTCTAATGGATTGACCAGAAGTGGTTCAAAACCGAAAATAGTGGAAAAATGGAAGGGAGGCCTTTGCTGCAGTGGGACACAACGGGCTTATAATGATCTATCTTCTACATATCTATACTTATATATAAAAATCAATTGCTATTCGTTAGTCTCACTTCGAGAATGGCTGAACGGATTTGTCGGGAGGGTTTAAAAAGTGAAAAACCGGGCAAGTGCGAGTCGGACTCGCGCACTGAGGGTTCCGTAGTAACTTACCTATAAAAACAGTTCAATCGAACAATTCGACAGTCTCGAAATGTACGTTTTTTGCAGTATAAACGGACGAATCTTTTTTTCCCGTCACTTTACCAATTGAATTGAAAATTGATTTTTGCACAGCTTCAAGGGACCACGGACCCAATTATATGGTGTTAATTTCAACTCAATACCTCTAACTTACCTATGAATAAAGTTTTATTCTCGAATCGAGCGTTGAAGATTTTTCAAAAAAATAATTCTTGTGACGTAACAACAAATTTTCAGTTTTCAGACTTTTCCCTATATGAGTGCTATAAAACGTTGCTTCATGCCAAATCTCAAGATTCTAGGTCGACTGGAAGTACCCTTTAGGTTTTGATTCCCTTGCGAGTACTTGCGAGTTTCAAAATATGCAGCTTAAATTGCTGTTTCTTTTGATTGCGTTGACATAGAAGTTTGATTTTGTTACAGCTTAAAGGTATTATAGACCTGAGTATTTGGTATGAATTTCAATTTAATACCTCTACGCGTTTATGAGGAAATGGGTAGTAAGTTTAAAATTATTAAAAAAAATATATTATGTGATGTAACTAAAAATTTATGGTTTTCGTAATTTTTCCTTTATCTATGCTATAAGACGTTGCTTCGTACCAAATTTCAAGATTCTGAGTTCACGGGAAGTACCCTGTAGGTTTTGATTCCCTTGCAAGTGTCGAAAATTTGCGGCATAAACGGCTGTATCTTTTGATTGCGTTGGCTTAGAAGTTTGATTTTTTCACAGCTTCAAGGGACAGTAGACCTGAGTAATTGATATAATTTTCAGCTTCATACCTCCACGCGTTCCTGAGAAAAAGGGTCTTGACAGACGGACGGACAGACGGACAACAAAGTGATCCTATAAGGGTTCCGTTTTTTCCTTTTGAGGTACGGAACCCTAAAAAATGCGAAAAAAAAAATCGGCAGTACAAGGCTGCCGGCGGTCAGCTAGTAATAAATAAGTATTTAATGATAGTTGTTACCTTCAACCGTAGAAGACACCACAAGAGTGTCAGCATGCGTGGGCACGGTGAGAATACTTTTATTTGGATCGCCCGAGCTGTCAGTGTCGCTAGAATGCTTCCAAAAACCCAAACAAACCTGTAATTGAAATGTTTCGATCAGCTTTGATGATATCATCTCCCAAGCCTGTTCTGAACTATATTGGGGTCGACTTCCAGTCAAGCCGGATTTAGCTGAATAACAGTAGGTATTTTACGAGGAGCGGCTGCCTACCAGACCTCCACAACCCATTAAATAGGGTAACACGGTACTTCATGGCAAAACTGGAGTCAGATTTACTGGCTTCTGACTATCCGCAACGACTGCCAAAGATGCATACTCGTAAATGACAGCCGGGACCTACGGCTTAACGTGCTTTCTGAGGCACGGAGGAAACTCGTTATGTTAAGATGGTCACCCATCCACAGAGCAACCTTGGCACGCGTTGTTTAACCTTGAAGATCAACCCGTGCGGCTATTATTATCTAGCCACGAGCTTTGATGACTTAGAGAAACATAAAAACTTAATCGTTAGATTGCTTACCTTCAAAAAATTCATAATACTTCCACAAGTGAGCGACGGGGCGTCAGTGCCCCGTGATAGCGCCATCCTATTCATTATTTCAGTATAGGAAGCATTGTTCCTGAAGGGCAGCACACTTTGCTCGTAGATGCTCATAGAAAAGCTGTAACTAGGCACTTTCAGAAGTCGACTGTCACACTGCGTGCCCAATTCGCTGTCCCGTGTGTATTTGATGATGTGGCCAGAATCCATGTTGCCTCCTCTGCAAGCCTGTGGGTAATGACGTTATAATAAGATTGGAACTTGAAAAATACAATAAAGAGAATATATTGGTTCAACCACAGACTACAAAATTTTATGGTAAGAGAACACCGGGTAGGTATTTGGTACCTAAAGTGTTTAACAAAATAGATTTATTGAGAAAAGATGTAAAACTCAGTAAACAGTCACTTAAAACATTGTACTCGATTGTAAACATTAGTAAATATATTATTTATTTAAGATGTTATAATTCTAACTATACGGTAGTGTGTACACCGTGACCGTTTTCACATTATCCGATCCGATATCGGTATCGGACGCCGATACGATATCGGGGTAAGTAAAATGTATGAAATGCTGTGCTCCGATATCCGATATCGGATCGGACAATATGAAAGACAGGTACATATCTCATACATTTACCTTACCCCGATATCGTATCGGCGTCCGATACCGATATCGGATCGGAAAATGTGAAAACGGTCTTATGTTAAAGAGCGCTTCCGCCTTCAAACGTCAAAGTTTGGCGAGATTTAGATTTAAGGTAACACCTGTATTTTATTATTTCAATAAATGATTAAAAAAAGTGAAATTTGGTCAGGCAAGAGTATATTTTCGATCTAATATCGGAAGAAATAAGGCCAGGCTAGGTTTAATTTCTGTTTACCGTGGCCCTGGACCACTAAGGAAGGGTGCAAGTGGGTGTCAGTCAGTAATTAAAAGTCTAAGCCCTCTTGCACACGGCACGTTTTTACGCTGTACGTAGCCATGGTTAATTCGCCGTCCGTAGGCACGGCGCGCAGTGTTGTATGGGTCACTGAGGGATCATGTTGACACAAACGGCGTGCGGCGCTACGGAACGGTGCAACCGCCGTGTTTCATCAGTATTGTATCGCAGTCTATGGACTCTTGTTCACGGTACGTTCTATTAACGGTGCCGTATGGCGAATAACGTGCCGTGTATATGAAGCCTAACACGCCCGCATCACCCAGAGTGGTAGAAGTTATTTAATGATTTCCAACCTCAAAAAAAGGTTCGATCTGAATGAGGGAGAACTATTCCGTAAACATTAAAAACCGCAACCGTAGCTAACGACCTAATTGGGGGTATTTATTCCTCGGAATGTCTTCCACTTAGGTAGACCTATGACCCTCAAACTGCTCATCATCTCAACCAAAAGACGTCTACTGCTGGACATAGGCCTACCCCAAGCGTCGCCACAACGACCGGTCCTGCGCGTCTCCCATCCATCGGAATCCCGCGACCCTCGCCAGGTCGTCGATCTTTCGGGCTATGTCGGTAACCTTGGTTCTCTTGCAGATATCTTCCATATTTTCCATTGCTCATATTGGAAGAATTGAAGACTGGATTAGAACAGCGAAGGACTAGGTGTTTGAGGCAACTTGGGAGAAACCAGCAATAATTTGCACCAATTCTTCTTCAATGAATGGTTCTTTCCTCAAAAGGCCACCTCAGATACTAATCTGCATGGTCCGCTTATGATTTGACCATTACATTTTGTATGGACTTTAAAAGAAATTGTGACCCCTGAGTTTGTTTCGGTGTTTCTTCTCAGGGTAGTCAGCTAGGAAACACCGGTCTAACCTAAACAAAACTACTTGCAAAAAACCGGCCAAGAGCGTGTCGGGCCACGCTCAGTGTAGGGTTCCGTAGTTTCCAGTCCGTCACAACAAGTGTCCCCAATTTTTCAAAAACGGTTCGTCCCATCAAGTTCAAAATAATTTTCCTAGAAAGTCTTTATAAAGCTCTATGTACTTTCCAGATTTTTTTCATATTTTCTAAACTTATGGTTTAAAAATTAGAGTGGGGACACACATTGTTTTTTACTTTTGGAGCGATTATTTCCGAAATTATTGTTATTATCAAAAAAATATTTTAGTAAACCCCTATTCATTTTTGAATACCTATCCAACAATATATCACACGTTAGGGATGAAATTTAAAAAAAAATACTTTCCACTTAACTACCCTTATAAAACATTTTTTTTTCCAATTTTTATTTTACTACTTTGTCAACGTGATTGATATACATATTTGTACCAAATTTCAGCTTTCTAGTGCTAACGGTCACAGAGATTAAGCGAGGACGGACGGACGGACGGACAGACATGGCGAAACTATAAGGGTTCCGTTTTTGCCATTTGGCTACGGAACCCTAAAAATCATTTACCATTCAGTTTTAAGAAGAACTAAATGGCCTTTAAGTGGAACTTGAAAATACCTGAACAAAGAACAGCTTGGGTTTATTGATCAGGGTTTTCTGCTTCCCGAAGATGTCCATGACTTCACTCAGTTGGTATGACCGGTCTGCTGCAAGGATCTTGCCCCCTTTGTCTCCATGCGTCAGGATCGTTACACAGATGCATGATGTCCTGGTATGGTCCAAAGACGCGACTGGAATATAAAATAAAAATACATAATATTGTGTCCCTCTCCTAGATAAGAGGCCTCAGTCCCAACAGTGGGAATATTAAAAGGCAAATTATGCTAATGCTACATAATATTTTGCTAATTAATTTCTTCTACGTATAAATCCGTTGACTCCTGTCTTTGGATGAGATGCATGATAAATTTGATCTCTATCGTCTGTTTTTTATACCCGGAGACTAAATTGACACAAGTAATGTCAATTTGATTATAGGAATGACGCCAGTTCTTTGTGTTGAAATGTCATTTTAGCCTCAGGGTTTAAAATACAGACGATAGACGTGTGTGCAAAAAAAAATAAAATTGATTAAGAACCTCCTTTTTGAAGACGGTTAAAATAAAATTTAAAATTTAAGAAAACCCCCGACTACTCTCCACCTTTCAGGTCCTGATGACCTTGAAGACCTGAACCGATTTCCACCAAACATAGCTAAGACCACTCTCGACTGATGTACCTTTCAAACAAAAAAAACCTCATTAAAATCGGATCATCCGTTTGGGAGCTACAATGCCACAGCCAGACACATATACATTTACACACTCGGACACGTCAAACTTATAACACCCCGTCGTTTTTGCGTCGGGAGTTAAAAACAGGTCATTGTTGCGTAAAGAGTTTTGTTTTTCTTATTATTAATGTATGATGCCTGCGCAAACGAGGAACACGACACAAGACTCTCTGTAGGCGTAGGCTTGCGGATGGACCGGTAACCGTCCGTACCGACGCCAAGTCATCAACGTCGCGTAGTGCCTCATGCGCGCCTCCAAGAGAAGTCAAAGGCTACTGGGGTAGTGATGTGTCGTTCGCGAATGAATCCTTCAAATGAACTACTTCAGTTACGATTAGTTCTTCATTCACTAGTCCAGTTCCAATTCAAACATATCTTTAGTTCACTAGTTCACGTAGTTCGCAGCGGGGGATGACGCGAATACGCGATGCGCGCGAACTAAACCGAACGCAGATTGTCAGTCCTAAGCCTGAATAAAAGTATGAAGAAAGAAAGAAGAAGAAAGATACCTAAACTCTTTATTTACATGAAGGGAAATCTGTTATTCACAGTAACATTAAAAAAACATGTATCTCGTCACAGCCAAGACAAAATCTCGTTCGCAGTTCTCAGTAATCGAAAACACCGTACAAGCCATTGGACTAAATGAGCTACTGAACTATAAGAGTTGAAAACATCGCACTGATCGTTGAAGTAACCAATGAAAACCATTCGATGAGATAAGACCTGAGCCATTGGACTAAATGAACTACTGAACTAAAAGAGTGATACACTTCACTTTGGTGAAAAGATATGTATATATCTTTTCAATTCAATGACACATTCTGCACATCTCTATACTGGGGCCATGGGTTGCGCAAAGAAGGAACAGAAGTGGGTACAGACGTAATTTTGATGATTTTCCACCTAAAAAAAGTCTTAAAACTTCACGATATACAGTAAAAACTTACTGGCAGTAAGATATTCGATAATTTTCTTGTATTTCATATCTCGGAGTACGAAGGTAAAAAAGCCGAGTTTGTCAAAGACCTCCCTTAGCCGCTTTTCATCATTGTAGGTTCCATGCCTCATAGATGCCCTGTCCCTATAATAAATAAAGAATCTATTAATCACTGTAGTATTATGGGATTGCAGTAGCGTGGAGGAGGAAATTAAACTGCTAATCATGAACTTGCCTGTTTTTATTATTTCACCTTTTCTTATTTTACAACCTCTTGCTTGTTTCCGTGCCTCGGAAAGCACGTTAAGCCCGTGATCACGACTGTCCACGTAGGTCCCAGCTGTCATTTGTAGATCTTTGGCAGTCGTTACAAGTCAAAAGGCAGTAAATCTGACTCCAGTCTTCCATGAAGTACCGTGTTACTCCAGTTAATGGATTGTAGAGGTCTTTATCCTACATTACCTACAACTAGCATTGTCTTGTGGTTTTCCTCCGGTATCATCTGCCACAAAAGCGTGCGTTTTTTTATACTATGTAGTGATGATAGTTATGACGATCACACAGCTAGCCTACGTAGATTTCTATAAAGACAAACGTGCAAAAATAACACGTGATTCTTCTTCTCAATCTAAAAGTTATCATCAAATTATTATGAATATATTACCTCCCTTATGTACCTAATAGGTTGGATATATTTTTTTAAACAATAAAAGGAAAACTAAGGGCCATTATTGAATAATATCACATATATTTTTTTTATAATAAAAACATTATCAAAAAAAATGTTAAAAGCTTGGATACTAAGTCAACATTCTCAGCAAACTTTACTGAAGTAGTCAAAATTACGATGAAATTCTGAGTTCCAATTTACCAAGATCGCAGCTGTTTCAGTGATTCCATAATTATATTGTCCAGTTAAATTTCAATCTAGCTACAAGGTATCAATTTGCGAATAATTCAAACAATTACAATTACTAAACTACAGTTGCGAATAAAAAAACAAAAACAACGGAATTCCGAGAGGTAAGTCCATGTCCCCCAGATCGAAAGCAACGAAGGAACGGGGTGGGGTTTAGTCAGTATGAGTCTGCCACGCACTACTTACCGCTCCGCCCAAAAGCGGGAGAAGTTTTTCTGATGATTCCCCTTCCAAAAAAAAAACAACTACTGAACTTCAGTCAAGGCAAAAAACTCTGGTTAAACATTGAGGATTGCGCAACGATTGCACAAAAGTTTCAGCAAAATTCAACGATGCCTGCAACTATGATAACTATTTCGCAATATTTTAACTTTTTCAACGTACTATCCTCAAAAAATAAAAAAAAATAAAAATTTAAAAAAATATAAATATTCATTGTTTGAATACAGCTAAACAATTTGTTTGCAAACCGCTATATCAAACTAACGATATGTTCGTTTGTTTCATAAATATTTCATCACTATAAATTAAAAACGTGTAGTTTAAAAATATTATGTGTAATCTTGTAGCTGTTTTTTTTAAATAAATATTTAGCTTTTAGTATCCCTCAAATATTTTTAGGCATTTTCGTTTAAAATATAATAAAACGTTAAGTAAATAATAAAACACATACAAATACAAATAATAAACTACAATATAACCTAAAAACCAACTGAAGTATGGCATTGAGCAATTTCTCTGCATCCCTGTCGACTGGTAATGTGCCCAAAAGATGGGCAGCATTCATCGTCATCATCATCATCATCTCAGCCGAAAGACGTCCACAGCTGGACATAGGCCTCCCCCAAGCGTCGCCACAACGGCCGGTCCTATGCGTGGTGGCATTGCCTTTTTATAATTATGACAGTTGTCGTGGAGTTTTTTCATGATTTTTCTTCATCAGAAACGACCAATAAATTCAAGAAAATTCACCACCAGGTGGCGCCACTTGACCGTCAGGTCTTTTCCTTTGAAAACGTATACATGACGTTGACGTTGACGTTGATATTTAATGTCATTAACATAAGCGTTTTGACTGACGCGTTAGTCACGGTAATAAGATAATAATATTACCGTGCGTTAGTGCTGCCATCTAGTGAACGTCATTTTATAACACCCTCATTGGAACAGTATACCAGTACCAGTGTACCAGTAGTTCTAACTTTTTGAAAGAGCCCATAGCGGCCTATATGAAATAAAATATATTGAATTGAAAAGTTATGCAGTGACCAGTCATACTAAAAGCTCTAAAAAATTTTTAGATACTTGAAGAACGATTACTTCTTGAAAAACTTGATTAAATCAGGTGAGATATGGATCTAATGCGACCCTATCAAGATAAATAAATGAACCTAGCCTTTTCCCTTCACAATAATTTAGCCTACGAGCCTTTGACAACCCATTTACTGGGATAACTAGATACTTCAAGGCAAAACTGGAGTCAGATTTACTGGCTTCTGACTATAGGTACGTAACGACTGCCAAAGATCTACAAATGACAGCCGGGACCTACGGCTTAACATGCTTTCCGAGACACGAAGGAAACTCGGTATGTTAAGATCAAAAATAGCATCACTCTATAGTATAAAACAAGCAAGCGTTGCTTAACCTTGAAGATCGACCCGTGCGGCTGTTATTATCGAAAAAAAAAAAAAGAAAAAAAAGAAAAAAAAAAAAAGTAATACTAACTTAAAAGAAAACCACTTCGGCTTGTCAAAAGTGTGCTGGTTGAGAATGATCAGGAACTTATCCCCGCTCATATCGTAGTATGGCGCATCTCTGTCGAAGCTCACCGTAGGAAGAGGTGCGGTGGGCTCCCGGCTAAATTACCAACAGTTAAAAAGTATCTATTTAGTATTGACATCTCTTTATTAAAACAAAAGAATATGGAAATTTGTTAATCATACTTCACTTACTGATTGTACTAAATAATGAGGCAAAGAATGTTTCTCTAAGACCGTTTTCACATTATCCGATCCGATATCGGTGTCGGACGCCGACACGATATCGGGGTAAGTAAAATGTATGAAATTCCGTGCTCCGATATCCGATATCGGGCCGGACAATATGAAAGACAGGTACATATTTCATACATTTTACTTACCCCGATATCGTATCGGCGTCCGATACCGATATCGGATCGGATAGTGCGGAAACGCTCTAATAGTGATCTGCCAGTTAGATGGTAGTTTTTCCGACAATGTTAATACAAGACCACATTTAAAGTGACTATGAAATTTCCAAATCAATATGTGCACACTACTATCAAGGAATAGGCTCTTAATAAACTAGTGCGTCTCACCATCAACGATTGCATCACTGCTTACCATGAGGTGGGATCGCAGTCAAGTAATAGGTTATATTATTTAAAAAAAATACTATTAAACTTTTCGCATATTTCTTGGATAGAAAATGATGGCATCCAAAGAGTTCAAGCTAAAATGCCTTGTAATTTGGGTGTGGCATTAATTTATGACACATTTGTTTGATTATTTCTGTTTTAATCAAACAAAGCAACATTTGATTGAAATAAAAATCAATTAAATTAGATTTGCGACACCAATCGAAAAAAAGTCAAAGTATTCATTCGTTTGCTTTTTGTTGATACAGCAGATCTTACACTTAATTTATGGAAACTCAAAAAACTACCCATTAGACATACACTCTTTAACAATATAATAACGTAAAATTGATATGATATACAAAACAAAAATGTCAAAATTAGATAAAATTCTAATTAAAATATAATTAATCATTATAACAAAAATTTAAAATACAACCAATTAGTCGAAAAAAAAATCTGTAGCCATGTGGTCTCATTTGTAGTTGTAAAATGGCTACCTTGTCTTATGACACATGTATGTCATGACAAATTAGCATAATACATAACACAGAAAACATCTGTATCTAGTTTTCAGTAAAATCAGCAAGTTTGAAGAATAATTCCTAAAATATCTAGCAGCAAAAAGTCCTTACCTGGAATTCGAAGGCCTCACGTCAAACGGCCTGCTGTCCGTAAAGCTCCGAACGGCCAAGTTCGCCATTTTCAAACGCGAAAATAAATCAAAGTAAAACAATAAATTTTAACACTGAATAGTTTTGAACAAATGCGTTTCTAAGTTGTAGAAACCCCGTTACATATGTCACCATTTTCTAATTCTCCAGTTAATTAAAAACTTTGCGTCCGATCGATTGGAGTGTTATGAAGAAGTGTGATAGAACAAATGTTACACTTAATTTTATTATAAACTTTACCCAGAAAAAAAATGAGTGTTGTAATATTTAAAATATAAAATAAACAATCTAAAGGTGCTTTCAGATTTGCTAAATTTTTGACTATCACAAGCGTAATTAAATAAAATCGATTGAATGTGTAAGTAATATCGCATCGGTTTCAATAGCTGCTATTGATTTGCCGATCGATATATCAATAAGTGATATCAACACTTGTCTCGAAATTAACCTTGATATTTACCGATAGCCGATATCCATTTTATAAGTGCCCATGTAGGCCTATGTAAAACGATTTTCAAGATCGATAAATTCGAGAAAAATATGTAATTAAAATTTAATCCGCCATTTTACCGAAAATAAATTTAGTCGATTATTTTTTTAATTTACTCACAAATCAAAATTAACACTTTTTCACAAAACCCTGGTCTACTGGTTTTTGGCACTTTGTTGGTTACTTTAGCCTTCACCCTCCTGCTTCATCCTAGAGCGGGAGAAGTCCCACAGATGGTCAGATAATGTCCCACCTCAAACCAAAGAAAATAACTCAGGAAGGACTAGTAGATTCTATATTTTTCGTGCGCTAAGTACGCTCGATTATGAATAGTAAAAATAGACCAACCAAAGTAATTTTAATAATACTCGTATCTTAGGTAATTTAAATTCTCTAAGATGTTTTTGACATTGATTGTAAATGAAAAGTAGGTACAAAGAGTAACTAGCAAAACTTCATTTATTCATAAAAAGTTCTGTAATAATACAATAATAAATATATAATTTTAAAATGCCTAGCAAAAATAACTATGGTCTATCGGTTTAGGTAGTTAACTAAAGGTAAACAATCTTGGTATGTCTTTTTATATTAAAGAGGTCGTATATAATATACACAAAGATTATTTAAATTTAGTTTATTAGCTAACATCGATTTAAGTAAATTGCGAATAGCAAAGATTTTTATATTCAATTTATACACAACTTTTAGACAAAAAGACATGCCAAGATTGTTTACCTTTAGTTAACTACCTACCTAAACCGACGGAGTATAAAATCATCATCTTCTCCCTTTATCTTTATTTATCCCATAATACTTCAAGTTGGCGCAACATGTTTTTTCTTTCAATCTGTCCTGTTGATCGTGCAAAGATCGGAGAGACTATCGATTCTGCTCAATTCTAGGCCAACACTTTCTAGTCTCTACCGCCACACAGCCAATCTGTTCTATACAGGAAATCCAGCGCAATGTCATCGGCAAACAGCATACACCAGGCAACGTCTTCCTATTGAGGAAGACGGATATTGGTCTGACGTCAGGCGACCGTTAGTACCAGGTAAAAGTAAGGGCAGAGGGCCCCTAATAAAAGTTGATAGTCTTATTGAAGTTCCAATGATTCTTTAGGTTTTTTTTAAGTGGGCAATAACTGGTTATTGCCCACGTAAAAAAACCATGTCTTCTCCCACTCCTGGGCAGATCCGGAGGGCGTGTCAGACTTTTACTGATTAAACCCCACCCCTTTTATTTTTTGCCTTCGTTCCAGGGTCCGGGTTTTCGTTTCGGAAGGACACCCATGGCTCCAGAGGCTTCGACCCTGTTGGGCCCCTACAGTTTGCTGAGATCTCTTTGAGGCAGTGATGCCTTAAGTATATCAGACTTGGGTACTGCATCGAACGTGCATTGCTTGGATCAACTGCACTACTTCTCAGGTATACCTTTCTCCTGTTGAAGCCACACAAAACCTCACGAAGTAACCGGTGGTATCACTTTTCAACGTCAACTATGATTTTGTACGCTTACCTCTCTCACAGTTTGCTGGTTACTGGAAAGGTGAACCAGTGACCTGACGAGGGTCGCGGGAATCGGACGGATGCGAGACGCACAGGACCGGTCGTTGTGGCCACGCTTGAGGGAGGCCTATGTCCAGCTGTAGGCGTCTTTCGACTGAGATGGTAATGATAATGATGAGGAATCGGTCTTGTGAAATTTTAGTGTCTTCTATCAGCCGTTTTTCTTGTTTTTTTTTTTTAAGGTTGCGTGGTGCACATCCTGAAAAACAAACCGTTGCATCAATCATCAGATATGGCTTCTTCCACTCTTGGGCGGAGCGGGAGGTGTCAGACTTTTACTGACTAAAACCCACTGCGTTGTTCCTTCTTTGCCTTCGTTCCAGGGCTCGGGGTTCATTTTCACATAACCCATGGCCCCAAAAGGCTTCAACCCAACTGGGCCCCTACAGTTTTGCAGACATTTGCGACTAACGCGCGAAGACCAGTAAGACTTTCGCAAGGCAAGCTACCCATTGCTCGCCGTCCGCAAGCCCGCGCCTACGGCTTGTTCGTCGAGTCGGCACCTTCCGACTTCACCTACTTTTTATGTCGTCAACTCGCTCGAACGTAAAAATGTGATGTATTTTTGTACAATCAGCTACAAAAACTTTTTATAAAATGCATGATGACGGTACCCACTGTAATTTATTAGAAATTGTATACGACTTGACTTTAAAATAATAGTACATTATGATACAAGTGTGTAATGTGGGTCATTATCGTCGCGGTGGTATTAAGACCCGAGCCATGGCGAGGGTCTTAAGAGAACCAAGAACGATAATGACCAATTACTCACGTGTATCATACAACGTTTTTCGACATACTTGTGAAGAAAATAAATTAAATATCAACTTTATTTAGTAGGTATATGAAAAGTTTATCTAAAGAAACAGTTCGTAAATGTGCAGTCAGTAAAGTTATAATTAACTATTTTGACTGTATAGTGGTCCCATGACATAGATTTTCTTGCGTACAGCACAAATCAATTTCCTCATAAATAGTTGTTGTAACATATTTATAAAATCTGTATTTTATTTTTAAATATGGCGGCTAAAAAATTGACTTTTCTTAAACGCGCGCATTCGCGAAAAATGGCGGCCATAGACTAGCTACTCTAGCCGTTGGTTTAGAAAAAATAAGAATGAGGTTGTTTTTTAACAGAAAATACAAATTTAATGAAAGATTTAATTAATTATTATATTATTATTATATCTAGTCTATGCTGTCCCACTGCTGGGCAAAGGCCTCCCTCCATTCCTTCCATCGTTCCCGGCTTTGAGCCACTTCCTGCCAATTCTCAAGGAAGACATCCAAGTCGTCCCGCCATCTCCTAAAAAAAAATTAATTAAAAAAATAATAAATAATTAATTAAATATGTAAAATTTTAAAAAGTTTATTTAAACACGAAATTGCATGAAATAAGTAAGTAAAACACTAATTTATGCTATTGAACGCAATAACAAATTTTATTCTTTTTTGTCTTAAAACTCTTTTTGACAAAAAAGAGGTTAAACAAAAAGGTTCTAACTACATTACCGCACATGTACATAATAGTAATCAAAATGTCACAGTTTGGTAACGAGCCCCTTTATATACCTAAGTGCAGTGCAATAACAGCCACTTTATGAGCAAGTGTGTCGAAAAACAATTTGTAGCGAGATGACGAACAAGCCACGCCTACCATAGTTGGAATAAATAAATCGGGATCGGAAACACAGTCTTATTATTTTTTCCAACCACTTCTCAAAGAGGGGATTTACCGCCATAATTAGGGCATGCACAGTTCAATTGTCTAAGTTTCTCAAAATTAATGTTGCCAACACTAAAAATATTTCTACGTTTAGTATCACATTGATAAGTAGATTGGTGTTATCAAAGTATCGTTACGTATCGGTGGTTCGATACCATGTCATAAGTGATTCATCAGTAAACACTTAGGTATCTTATCAAAGTAGGTATCATACCTGTTACCTATACTATGTAACGTATTTATTGTTACAGTATTGTTACAAGGAAATAACTTTTAAAGGATTTCAGCTACTTGAAAATTATTCATTTTAAAGTAGCTGCTTGAATAAGTACCTCCCTATATAACAATCGTACATAATCAGCTATAATATTGTATATAATCTATTAATATATAATCTATTAATAATAAGACAACTTTTGGTCCACAATTTTTGTTACATCGTCACCCTATCACTCCCTTTTCTTTACTAAATATCTCTTAACACATTCCGTCCATATTTTCTTTAAACTCTCCTGTTATTCATAACTTTTATAATAAACATGCATATAATATGCATGCATAATCATTTATGTAAAGATGAAGAAGTATTGTATTGGTATAAAGCAAGGGCAGGAAGATAATGATGATGATGGCAACATCATCATTATCTTCCTCCCGTGGTCGACGCAACACGCTTTTATTTTATTTTCCTCCATTCTGTCATATCACCCGTCAGGGAAAGGGAGTCAGTTATAGACTCCTTTTCACTTATCACACAATCCGTGCATTTATTCTTAGGCCTCTCTAGAATGGAATAAGACACTCTCATCATCTGCCTAACCTTTTCCCAACTATATTGGGGTCGGCTTCCAGTCAAGCCGGATTTAGCTGAATACCAGTATTTTACGAGGAGCGGCTGCCTACCAGACCTCCACAACCCATTAACTGGGGTAACACGGTACTTCATGGCAAGACTGGAGTCAGATTTATTGGCTTCTGACTATCCGTAACGACTGCCAAAGATCTACAAATGACAGCCGGGACCAACGGCTTAACATGCTTTCCGAGGCACGGAGGAAACTCGTTATGTTAAGATGGTCACCCATCCACAGACCAACCTAGGCAAGCGTTGCTTAGCCTTGAAGATCGACCAGTGCGGCTGTTATTATCTAGCACTCTAAGGAGTTATAACTCCCATGGCGTAACACTTTATCTCTCCACATATAATATACTCATAATTCTTTTAGTAACATGCGTTTTATACTCCCCTTCATATAACCATTTCAAAATAAATATGTATCACACTAATATAATATACTTAGTAGAATACCAATACCTACATCTTCACGCTCGAATAACTGAATGGATTTAATTTTTATTTGACACACAGATAGACCATATCAGGACATGCTAAAAAAGTGCTATTTCAGGAAATGGCACTTTTTTCGTATACAAATATACGAATGTATGTTTAGTCGAGACCGAGGAGCTCGTGGCTAGATAATAACAGCCGCACAGGTCGATCTTCAAGGTTAAACAACGTGTGCCAAGGTTGGTCTGTGGATGGATGACCATCTTAACATAACGAGTTTCCTCCGTGCCTCGGAAAGTACGTTAAACCGTGTTCCCGGCTGTCATTTGTAGATCTTGGCAGTCGTTACGGATAGTCAGAAGCCAATAAATCTGACTCCAGTCTTGCCATGATGTACCGTGTTACCCCAATTAATGAGTTGTGGAGGTCTGGTAGGCAGCCACTCCTCGTAAAATACTGGTATTCAGCTAAATCCGGCTTGACTGGAAGCCGACCCCAATATAGTTGGGAAAAGGCTAGGCAGATGATGTAGTTAAGTCGAGACTATTTTCTACTTCCACGCAGGCGTAGCCGCTGCCAGCACCTGGTCTAAACATTTAACAAAAGAAAAGCTGCTGTAATTACAATGAAAATCTAATCACATTATCATCCCATTTAAAAAGGAGGTCTTTCAAAAAAGCAGGAAATGAGTTGCCATTCGAAACCGCCACTTTTAATACTAATCAGAAAAGTGCGCCATTAGGAAAGAAACTTGATGTTAATCAAATTGTCATCAATCAAAAAATTGTCCTTTGCCCTGGGGAAAAAGTTATATCCGGGGGGGAAATCAAGTAAGTTATCGACGGTCGATTACCGGGCTTGCGGGATTAAAGGATAAGAGACTAGCGTTGTGATTGAAGTGTCGTAATGGCCCAGTGATATAGGGCGATGTTCACCGACACCAAATCGACTGTTTTAATATTAAAACGGCTGTTTTAGCAATATTTTCTGTTCCTTATCGTCGGTTATTGACGTTAATCAGATGGTTATCTTAAACTTATGTCGGTGCACATGGCCCTAAGGCAACTGCCCCTCATGCATGACGTTGCTGGTTCGAAACCGGGCAAGTATTAATGTAATTTTTTTTAATCTACATGTTCTTTTCTGAGTTTATTTATTATCTAGGACATTACTAAAACCCCGTGCCTAAAGCACGTAAATCCGTTAGTCTCAGTTGTCATTCGTAGATCTTTGACAGTCGTTACAGATAGACTGCAGCCAGACAATCGGACCATCAATCTATCCAAGTAGTATAGGGTTGCTCATTAACAGGGTTGTGGAGGCAGTCCCTCCATGTAACACACAGGTCTCTGACACAGGTCTGGTGGTCGGGGATCTGGATAAACTGGAAGCTGGCCCTAAGTTAGCTGGCTAGAGAGAGGATGTTTCCAGCGATGTGATTAAGAGCCGGACAATTGCATAAAAGGCCTATTACACCACCCGTTTTTACGACCGGTCTACGTAGACTGTCGTTGAGTCTACCGAGTAGTAAGACCGTCTTACCCTTATTATAACTACGAGACGTAGACTGACCGTTCGTAAAAACGAGAGGTGTAATAAGCCTTTAAGATACAATCAAAAGTAATGCCAGGGAGCACTAGACTTAGTTCTGTATAGTTTAGTTATGCTTTGACATGTGTTTTGTGTTGTAACGAATAAATGTTTTACTCATCTATCTATCAATGCATTTATTTTGACAATTCAACAACATTTGCGATGATTTTTAACGGAATAATTTCATTTAAATTATAATTGTGAGTTGCTCAATGTTTAGTTAATCTACACACATCAAAAGTGTCTAGGGATCAAGCATTTTTATGCGGATTTCTTGAGATTGAGATGTGGCTTTGTAATAAATTTATGATTTTATAAATTTATATGGATCCTTTTTGGTGCATTTCATAATTTGAATCAGGAACTGTGAATCAAATTCGAGTAAAAGATGAAAATCAGCTGTCAATATTTTCCCTATAAAAACATACAACGCATTGAAGACATTATTAGTGCTACTGTTTCCCTACTACTGATTAAAACCAACGTTATTATGGAGCGGCGACGTCATTTAAGCAGGGAAGAAATGCTCAGAGCCGTGGGAATGATAGAAGCTGGTTCCCGGCAACGTACTGTGGCTTTAGCTCTGAATACAAGTCAGAGTGTTATCAGTCGACTTTGGACACGTTACCGAAGCACTGGTACCGTGGCTGAGCGCCATGGAGGACGGTATCGCTGCACCACACGGAGACAAGACCGATACATTCAAATCTTAACTCGAAGAGCTCCAACAATAACCGCCATGATGTTAGCCGTGAGGCTTCATCACTCTTCAGGGAACTTAATTAGCGACCAAATAGTCAGAAACCGCTTGCATGAAGTGAACCTTCATTCCCGAAGACCGCTACGGGTACCACCTATAGCAATGCACAATCGTAGGATTCGATATCAATGGGCTCTTGAATACAGAAATTGGGCAGAAAAACAATGGCGTTTCGTGTGCTTTTCTGATGAGTCTCGTTTTGGTATGAGACCGGATACAAGACGTATACGACACTGGAGAACCCCTGGACGCCAACAGCGATTAAAATCCTGCCAGGAAGTCCATCCTTATAGTGGTGGAACCATTATGGTATGGGCGGGTATTTGGATCGGCGGAAGAACTGGGTTGATTTGGATCAGAGGCAACCTCAACGCTCAAATTTATGCTGAGACGATTGTATCAGACGTCATGGTTCCTCTACAAGTGCAAATCGGTCCCTTATTTCAGTTAATGCATGATAATGCACGACCGCACACCGCAAGAGTTGTAAGACAGACTCTCGCCGCAGCTAACATCAATGTCCTGCCCTGGCCTGCTCAGTCGCCAGACTTGAACCCGATTGAGCATGCATGGGATATGCTACAGAGAAGAGCTCTGCCGAATATGGAGGGTATCCAGTCGCAAGAAGACCTTTTTTTGTTGTTGCAACGAACATGGGCGGCCATTCCACAGCGTGATTTGGATGAACTCATTTTGAGTATGCCAAACCGATGTTCTTGTGTTGTTAGTGTTCGCGGTAGAAACACGGATTATTAATTGTTTAAGTTACCCAATAAAATTTTAAAGAAAACTGTTATTTCAGTCTTTTTTTCGAACTTTAATGTTAGTGGTTCAAATGTCAAAAATCCCTTTATTAGGAAAATGGCAAATTTCTTTATTAATGCAAAGGTGACTTGGTTTATCGTTACTGTGACAAACGAAAACACTTTATTTGATGAATCCTTAAAGAAAATTTTAATTAATATCAATCAGGAGAAAAGTTATTGCAAAAATATATGTTGATCCCTAGACACTTTTGATGTGTGTAGTATGTTTTATTATTAACTCATTGAGCACTGCTCTCAAAACAGTGAAGGAAAATATCGTGAGGAAACCTCTAGGACATGTCCAGAGCGAAAAAATCGAAAACATGAGATATCCACCAATCCGCACTGGGCCCTCGTGGTGGATTACAGTCTATTCCCTCTCTAGAGATGAGGCCTGAGTCCCACCAGCGGGACCATTATAAGGCCGTTAATGCTATGCTAACTCTTCATTATATTTTAAACGAAACTGTTAAAAATATTTGAGGGAATCTACAGCCTATATATAAAAAACATGGCTACAATAAAATTTGACACAATATTCCTACAAGAAAGACATCTGATGATATCACTACACTTATAGTTGATTGAGTAAATGTTCGTTTCATATATTTTAATACGCAATAAGTTGATTGCGTCATCCTCTTTAGCTGTATTCAAACGATGAATTACTATTTCAAGATAGTGTCGTTGGAAAATTGAGCCTAAATTAAAACATTGCGAAATAGTGATCTTAGATATCGTTGAAATTTGCTGAAACTTTTGTGCAATCGTTGCGCAATCTTCAATGAGAGAGTTGAAGCGTGCGTACCTGCCAGCGTTTTTGGCAGGTTTTCTTCTTTTTTAGGGTTCCGTACCTCAAAAGGAAAAAACGGAACCCTTATAGGATCACTTTGTTGTCCGTCTGTCCGTCCGTCTGTCAAGACCCTTTTTCTCAGGAACGCGTGGAGGTATCAAGTTGAAATTAAAACCATATATTGAAATCTGCGGTCCCTTGAAGTTGTGCAAAAATCAAACTTGTAAGTTGACGGGAAAAAAAGATACGCCCGTTTATGTTGCAAAAAACGTACATTTCGACACTGTCAAAGGAATCAAAACTCATAGGGTGCTTCCCGTTGACCTAGAATCTTGAAATTTGGCACGAAGCAAGGTATTATAGCACTAATATCGGGAAAAGTCTGAAAACTGAAAATTTTTAGTTACGTCACACATTTTTGTCCATCTGTCCGTCCGTCTGTCAAGACCCTTTTTCTCAGGAACGCGTGAAGGTATCAAGTTGAAATTAAAACCATATATTGAAATCCGCGGTCCCTTGAAGTTGTGCAAAAATCAAACTTGTAAGTTGACGGGAAAAAAAGATACGCCCGTTTATGTTGCAAAAAACGTACATTTCGACACTGTCAAAGGAATCAAAACTCATAGGGTGCTTCCCGTTGACCTAGAATCTTGAAATTTGTCACGAAGCAAGGTATTATAGCACTAATATCGGGAAAAGTCTGAAAACTGAAAATTTTTAGTTACGTCACAAGAAAAAAAAATTGAAAAGTCTTCAAGACTCGATTCGAGAGTTAAACTGTTTTCATAGGTAGGTTGGTACGAAACCCTCAGTGCGCGAGTCCGACTCGCACTTGCCCGGTTTTTATTTCAAGTGTCTACACAACTTGACAACATGTGCAGTGCTATCATTGAACCAGGCGCAATTTCGATAAAATAGAGCTAAAAATCAAATCGAAGCGTGCCCATGGGTTTTCCTTTCAGAAGCGAACCCTTGGCCCTAGAAGGCTTCGACCCAGCGGGGCCCTGCGTGGAATACCGTCGGCAACTTGGGCTCCGTCCAGATGATTGCTTGAATGCTCGCCGTCCGCAAACCCACGCCTACGGTGGGTGGAAGTCGTGTCAAGTTCCGACTTTGGCGCAAGTGATCCCGCCTTCTTCGCTACCATTATAGTATTGGCACATATAATATAATACTCGTATGTATACTAGCATACCTCATGCCTCATACCATACAAAGAAACTGTGCCGACGTAAATAGCGTTTTCATCTGGCTATTCTGCTTATTTTTGTTAGACCATAAATATATTAGTACGGCGATGCCCCAACGGTACAGATCATCCGTTATAAGTTGGCGAGTGTGAAGTTAGGCTCTGCCAATTGATAACTGTTTTTAATAGCAATAACAACTGCAAAAAGCATTTATTTTTTAAAACCTTTATTTTTGTACGATATTTCAAGCGCCAAAAATTCGCAAAGCCTAACTTCACACTCGCCAACTTATAACGAACGAACTGTATATGGTGAACATTCCACCCATACGCACAAAGCGTTTTGGGAACACATTTATTATGCGTACAGCTAAGGAGTGCCTGTGAATTCCCTGCCGAGGTCTGTGTTTCCTGATAGCTACAACTTAGGTCAAGAGTGAATACGTTACTTCTAGGCAAGCGTGCTCCATCGTCGGCCACATCATCGCTTACCATCGGGTGAGATAGTGGTCAAACGCGAGCCTATTCTTAATAAAAAAAACCGGGCAAGTGCGAGTCGGACTCGCGCACTGAGGGTTCCGTACCAACTTACCTATAAAAACAGTTCATTCTCGAATCGAGTCTTTTGACGTAACTAAAATATTTCAGTATTTAGACTTTTTCCTCTATTTCTGCTATAATGCCTTGCTTCGTGCCAAATTTCCAGATTCTAGGTCAATGGGAAGTCCTCCTTTGAATTTTGATTCCTTCGATAGTACGTTTTTTGCAACATAAACAGATGTAACTTTTTTTCCCAACTTACAAGTTTGATTTTTGCACAGATTCAAGGGACCGCGGACTTTATTATATGGTTTTAATTTCAACTCGATACCTACAACTTACCTATAAAAACAGTTCAATTCTCGAATTGAAACTTGAAGCTTTTTCAAAAAAAAAATCTTGTGACGTAACGACAAAATTACAATTTTCTGACTTATCCCTATATTTGTGCTATAATACCATGCTTCGTGCCAAATTTCAAGATTCTAGGTAATCAGGAAGTAGTGAATACGTTACTTCTAGGCAAGCGTGCTCCATCGTCGGCCACATCATCGCTTACCATCGGGTGAGATAGTGGTCAAACGCGAGCCTATTCTTAATAAAAAAAACCGGGCAAGTGCGAGTCGGACTCGCGCACTGAGGGTTCCGTACCAACTTACCTATAAAAACAGTTCATTCTCGAATCGAGTCTTTTGACGTAACTAAAATATTTCAGTATTTAGACTTTTTCCTCTATTTCTGCTATAATGCCTTGCTTCGTGCCAAATTTCCAGATTCTAGGTCAATGGGAAGTCCTCCTTTGAATTTTGATTCCTTCGATAGTACGTTTTTTGCAACATAAACAGATGTAACTTTTTTTCCCAACTTACAAGTTTGATTTTTGCACAGATTCAAGGGACCGCGGACTTTATTATATGGTTTTAATTTCAACTCGATACCTACAACTTACCTATAAAAACAGTTCAATTCTCGAATTGAAACTTGAAGCTTTTTCAAAAAAAAAATCTTGTGACGTAACGACAAAATTACAATTTTCTGACTTATCCCTATATTTGTGCTATAATACCATGCTTCGTGCCAAATTTCAAGATTCTAGGTAATCAGGAAGTATCCTATGAATTTGGATTCCTTTGACAATGTCGAAATGTACGTTTTTTGCCACATAAACGTAAGTAAGTAAAGTAACGTAAGTAAAGTATCTGTTTTTCCCGTCAACTCACAAATTTGGTTTTTGCACAGTTTCAAGGGACCACGGACTTAAGTATATAGTTTTAATTTCAACTTGATACCTTCACGCGTTCTTGAGATAAAGAGTCTTGACAGACAGACAGACAGACGCACAACAAAGTGATCCTATAAGGGTTCAGTTTTTCCTTTTGAGGTACGAAACCCTCTATAAGCTTATAGCTTAGTTCCTATCGTGGGGAGACTAACAGAAGGAAATGGAAAGTACGACGCTTCACGACTACAATCAGTCCATTTGGGGCTGATTGTAGTCGTGAAGCGTCATCGCGTCATCGCGGCTGATCTATTAGAAATTTAGAATACCTTTATATTCCGTATAAAGAAATATACAGCCATTTATTTTTCTGCTTAGTTTTTTATTTTACAAATAGATTATAAATAAAATGAAGAGTAAAAAGCTAGAGTGAATAAGCTCTTAATAAACTAGAGCGCCTAACCATCAACGATTGCATCACTGCTTACCTTCAGGTGAGATCGCGGTCAAGCACTAGATTATTTCAAATTAAAAATTTAAAACAGGATTGATATGAAATACCGTGGCCCTGGAACGCAAAGGAAGGAGCATAGGTGGATATGAGTCTGAAAAATTTTACCACCTAACCGCTCTAATTTTTGGTATTTAAAAAAAAAAAACTAGAAGCATCATTAACGTTGTCATCCCAGAGCCAAAACTGAAATTCTTCAAATACCTGTATACGTTGGAAACCACACTACTTTTTGGCGGTAGAAAAAGTGACCCTTGCAGTAAACTTTAATGCGATCATCTACCTAGCCTTTTCCCAACTATATTGAGGTCGGCTTCCAGTCAAGCCGGATTTAGCTGAATACCAGTATTTTACGAGGAGCGGCTGCCTACCAGACCTCCACAACCCATTAACTGGGGTAACCTAACCTAACACGGTACTTCATAGCAAGACTGGAGTCAGATTTACTGGCTTCTGACTATCCGTAACGACTGCCAAAGATCTACAAATGACAACCGGGACCTACGGCTTAACGTGCTTTCCGAGGCACGGAGGAAACTCGTTATGTTAAGATGGTCACCCATCCACAGACCAACCTTGGCAAGCGTAGCTTAACCTTAAAGATCGACCTGTGCGGCTATTATGATCTTGCCACGAGCTCCTCAGTAAACTTTAATGCGATATATCATTGATTTCGCAATATTTTCAATTCGTCAAGATATCGCAGTTTAACTACGTAATGATTGTCTAAAATTTTGACCTAGATTTAATGATATCAAAATCACACCATATTGCGCCATATTATTGCACAATATTCCAATACATTAAATTAATAGGCTTTTGTTTCAATACCACTGAGTTAAGGCTAATGATAAAAGCGATGATAAAACGATAATTAATTATTCATTATTGAATCAAATTTCTAGATTAGTTAACAGCAAGTGCAGACTTCGACAGAGACCTTGGGCTTGGATAGGCCTTCCCATTGCCCTTTAGGTGACTAAGCGTTCTCATGAGGCCCATTGTGATCGACCACGTTTCGGAGCCATATGTCATCACTGGCAACAGGCACTGGTCTACAGAAATCTTAATAATAAGCACTGGTCATATACTGTTTTCACAATATTAAAATTACCTACCTATTGTCACATAATAGGTAATAGTACAAGCTACGGTTGGCTTCCAGTCAAGCCGGATTTAGCAGAATACCAGTATTTTACGAGAAGCGACTGCCTACCAGTGGCCTTACCATGAGTTTGAAAAAACGTTCTCGCTATCGAAAACTATAGCTTTGTCTCTTTCACGTGCACCACAATGACAGGGACAAAGCGATAGTTTTCGATAGCGAGAACGTTTTTACAAACTCATGGTAAGGCTACAGACCTCCACAACCTATTAACTGGGGTAACACGGTACTTCAAGGCAAAACATTTACTGAGAGCATCGACACGAAAAACAGATGGAAATTATACATATAAACTGTGAAAGCCACAACAATCTATACTAATATAATAAAGAGGTAGTTTGTTTTTTTGTTTTTATGAGGTAATCTGTGGAAGTACTGGTCCGATTGCTAAAATTTTTTCACCAATAGAAAGCTGCTGTATTCCTGAGTGACATAGGCTATATTTTATGTACGCGGGCGAAGCTGCGGGCTAAAGCTAGTGATTTAGGTATATTTTGGAGCACAGTGTACGTTCTTCGAACGTTGTCTGTTAATTTAACACATAGTATGCTGCGCTCCATAGTACACTAGCAGAGTTCAGACTTAGGATATATTTTTATGCCGAGAGTAGTACTCCCCGTTGACATAGAATCCTGATATTTGGCATGAAGCAAGACAGAAAGGCCATCCGCCTCTGCCCAACAGTGAGATTCAAACAAGGGTAGGAAAAATAGAACAAAATGGGTAGCAAAACGTAATATGGCCGGAGGCTTTAATTTGATTAAAGTCGCACAAAGAATTCCGATAAAGCTGACGAAAAATTAAAGTCGCTCAGAGAAATCCGATTAAGCTGACGACAACCACATAGGTTTACCTCCAAAAAATGTCGAAGCAGCGCCGCAATCAATGCTGCGACTAACGCCTACCGTGTACCATCATAGACGCGTACCATCATAGACGCTTCAAAATACGCCAGGCAGCTTGCGCAGCACAGCGTACTGAATGCTGTCTACGAGGCGTATTGCGCACGTACGTTTCCAAAAATTTATGATAATGCCGTCGAACGGCAAAGAAGTTCTAGCCATTTTTACAAAAAGCGCTTACGCTCGATTTACGCCACGACGTATGACATGCAGTACGGCAGGCGTCAAGAAGCCTGCTTGAAGCGGCGCGAGCACGACGTTGCCGCTTCGTCAACAGAATTCCAAATTCAAATACATTATTAAGGCCTGTTTCACAATGTCCGAGTAGCCACTACTTCCTGGATAAATTAAAAAATGGAACAGAATTTGAATGAAATTATCTGCCAAGTAAGATATTGGCAACTTAATCATAGGTGGTGAAATAGGCCCTAACAGATGTATTTTTTAAGATCTTAAAAATATAAAAGTTTAAAAGTGCTTATTGACCCTGTCGGGCACAGCAATATCTTAGAGAGAAGTTGGTAGTTGGTATATCATTAACGGGACAAAGTTAAAGTTAGCGAAAAAAAAACAAATAAATTGGATACACAAATCAACTCAAATGAAAATTGAAATAGACATGTCAATAATTAATACAGTAGGTAGATAAAAACAGTAAATGCCAAAAACAAATTTTTATCTTGGTCAGAGAATAAGCATTGCCATACAGCGTGGTTGTGCTGCCAGCCTTTTGGGTAGGTACATTACCAGTCGACAGCGATGGGGAGGAGTTTTTCGACGCCATTCTTTAGTTTAGTTAGTTCTTTAGGGGTTTTTTTAATTTTATTTAGTATAATTTGTAACATATAAACTAGATAAATATAACTGATTTAAATATTTATATTAAAAACAAATTCATTTAAAATGTCAAAATAAATTATTACAATTATTGTCAAAATCATTTCACTTCACATGTCAAAAAAAATATTTCGCCACGACATATGATGCAGTACGGCAAGCGTCATGAAGGTTGCATGAAGCGACGCGAGCACGACGTTGCCGCTTCGTCATCACAGTTTTGTAGGTAAACGGTGAACCCACAGGGATGTGCTTGCCCTAACAGGCGTTGCACAGAGGGAGTTCTGGAAAGGTATTTTAAGAGAAAACGTTGCCCCCTCTATATGCTGATGATGATCATCAGGATGGTTTTAGTGAGGTAAAAATCCCACACTTCCCGGACATATCCCCAAAGTCCTGGCACTTTTTGAAGGTTTACCCTCGAAAACAATAAAAAAGGGGGGCGGCTACCCAAATGAAACATATTTTTCCAATTTTTATTTTACTACTTTATCAGCGTGATTGATATCCTACTACTATTATAAAGGCGAAAGTTTGTAAGTATGGATGTATGTATGTATGGATGTTTGTTACTCTTTCACGAAAAAACTACTGAACGGATTTGGATGAAACTTTACAGTAATATAGGTTATTCATCAGAATAACACATAGGCTACAATTTATAATGATTTTATGTAGTTTTGGTCATAATATAACGATACGTGTCAATTAAGTCGGAAAAAAATCTTCCATCTGAGAGCTATCTTGGCGTGCGCTGCCTAAACCAATGGAGTTACATAAAGATGATGTACCGCAGGATTGTTTGTCTTAAGTAGATCTAAATAAAAGTCCGCGACAGCATATATCTACCTTTTATGTGCAAGCCAGTACAACCAAAATTGTAAACCATAAATCTAATTAAATTTGGTACTATTTTACAATGCACATTTAGTATATAATTATCAAACTCTTATCAAAATGAATACATTTCTCGCATTAAGTATTTAATGTAGATAAACTTTGTCTTTCACACTAAGTAATTTGGCCGAATAGTTTAAAAGTTATCACGATATGATTGTCTTGAACGGAGCGCCTAACGCCGCGGCGGCGGCCGCAGCACGGGCGGAGCGCGATGCGGCGTCGCAGTCGCGGGGGAGGGGCGAACAATGCAATCCAAGCAATGACGAGGCATGGTCGACTGCGCGACCCGAACGCGGGCAGACGCGTGAGGGCAGACGTCATTGATGGTTGTGCTATTATACATGGAATGTGGCACGGAAGGAATGGAAACGTCGCTTACAAGGAACACCTGTCGATGGCTGGCCAGGTGTGAAGGCAGGTGACGCTCTAGGTCGAATTTACACGGTGCACGTCAGCAACTTTGAATATTATTGCTTGCGATTGCTGCTGAATGTAATAAAGGGTCCAACCAATTTTTCGGATTTAAAAACATTTGAAGGTCAAGAACTTGCAACTTTTCGGCAGATGTGTGAGAAGATGGGGTTGTTGGAAGATGATAACCACTGGGATGCCACCTTAGAAGAAGCTGTGCTTTGTCGCTCACCGGCGCAAATAAGAGAACTGTTTGCCATATTGATATGTACTTGCGGTTTATCAAATCCTCTGCAACTATGGCACAAGTATAAAACTGCGTTATCAGAGGATATCATGCACAGATTTCAAAGAATGGATCAGGTTAATGATGATCTCTGTTTTAATGAGGCGTTGGGACTAATCGAACACAAAATATTAACAATTTCTGGGAAAAAAATATCCGATATTGGTCTACCCTCACCGCAGCGTAGAGGAGAGTTGTCGACCGAGTTGATAAAAGAGCTAAGCTATGATACCAACCAGTTAGGTGCTTACGTATGCGAAACTGAGCCACGTTTGCTACCTGATCAAAGAGAGATTTATCACAAAATAGTAGGACGAGTTGAGAATGGGGAAGGTGGACTTTTTTTCCTTGATGCCCCGGGTGGTACAGGAAAAACTTACTTGCTTAATTTACTTTTGGCAAAAATTCGTGGCGGCCATAACGTTGCATTAGCTGTGGCTTCCTCTGGAATTGCTGCTACATTGCTAAGCGGTGAACGGACAGCACATTCCGTCTTTAAATTACCTCTTAATCTGGCGAGTGAAGAAACTCCATCGTGTAACATCAGCAAAACCAGTGCCCGTGGCCTCCTCTTGCAACAGTGTAAATTAATCGTGTGGGACGAGTGCACAATGTCACACAAACGTGCCATCGAAGCTCTTGATCGTTGTTTACAAGACTTACACGACAAAGAAACAATAATGGGTGGTGTGGTTGTTTTATTGGCTGGGGACTTTCGGCAAACTTTGTCTGTCATCGAGCGAGGCACTGCAGCAGACGAAATTAACGCATGTCTAAAATCCTCATACGTATGGACCAAAGTTGAAAAGCTGCACCTTATAACCAACATGCGTGTCCAGTTATTCAGTGATCTAGAGTCGGGTGCGTACGCTGAAAAACTGCTTGAGATAGGTGAAGGTCGAATCGAAACTGACGAAGAAGGTATGGTTCTATTCACTAACCAATTTTGTCACGTTGTGGATTCGGAAGACGCACTCATTGCTCAAGTTTTTCCAAATTTGCTACAGAACATCCACGATGAAAGTTGGCTATGTGAAAGAACCATACTAGCAACAAGAAATGAGACAGTTGCGAAAATCAATAACATTATCTTGGACCAAGTAACCAGCGATGCAACAACCTACAACTCTATCGACACAGTCATGTCATCTGAAGACTGTACAAGCTACCCCGTGGAGTTTCTTAATTCTTTGGAACTATCCGGGGTGCCATCACACAAGCTCCAATTAAAAGTCGGTGTACCGGTTTTGTTAATGCGTAACTTGGACGCCCCGAGACTATGTAATGGCACTAGATTGCGAGTCAGGGAACTAGGCAGGCATATTGTTAAGGCCACAATTTTAACTGGAGAAGCTAAGGGTGAAAATGTTCTTATTCCACGCATCCCAATAATACCGAATAACTTACCCTTTAATTTCAAACGTTTACAGTTTCCACTTAAAGTTGCATTTTCTATGACCATATGGTGGGCCATATGACCATATGGGGATACATTTAGGCACGCCCTGTTTTTCCCATGGGCAGCTTTACGTAGCTTGCTCACGTGTTCTATTATAGCTTAAAATAATGAGCACTTAGAAAGGAATTCCGATAATTCCACCCTCAAGAGATACCCTCTAAATATTAGGTATAGGAGTTCAAAGATTGTATGGAAACTAATTTTGAAGTTAGAAATCTGGGATGTACGATGTGAAGGTACATTAAAAAAATATCAGTATTTTGAAAAAAATGTCACGTAACTTAATGTGGCAGACCAAATTCTACGCGAGCGAAGCCGCGGGCAAAAGCTAGTTATACATATTGGTACCAGCTTTCTAGTGCTAACGGTCACAGAGATTAAGCGAGGACGGACGGACAGACATGGCGAAACTATAAGGGTTCCGTTTTTGCCATTTGGCTACGGAACCCTAAAAAAAGATAAGGGGTGAGCAGGCGTATAATGAGGAATACGCGTAGGTCTATGAAGTTAAGCGTCCGTGGGCGGTAGGCGTAATAATACACATCAGTGTACACATCAATAATCGCTGAGATTGCCAATTAAGTATCTGGGGAGCCCTGAGTAATTTCGTAATTGGGTAGTAATTTGTGGTCGCCTGCGATCGATCTATAACTAGTTATATATATGTCGCAGGTTTTTCATAAAGTTAGGTTTTTGATCAAAAACCTAGGTTTTTGATGAAAAACCGGAAGATGACACATATTAAACTCAATTTCATCATAAACCTGCATCAATCCAGATTTTTGATCAAAAACCTGAACTAGTTTGGGTTTATGATAAAGTTGTTGTCAAAACCACAGTCTAGCTTTGTTTTATGACAAATAAATCAATTTAAATGAAATAAATAAATCAATTCATCATCATTTGCAACTTAGTAGAAAGAAAACAATTATTTATTTATCAAAAATGGTCCATGGGATGTTGTGATCACTGATCACATCAGCCTCAGTAAGAGTAACAGTAGCACAAGTAGGAACAGTTTCTAATCTATACTAATATAATAAAGAGGAGCTCGTGGCTAGATAATAACAGCCGCACAGGTCGATCCCCCCTAAAAAAAAAAATCACTTTCAGCTTTACATGTAGGTAAAGCTGAAAGTGATTTTTTTTTTTAATTCAAACCTAACGTGTCGTTGGATAGGTATTCAAAAATGAATAGCGGTTTACTAAAATAATTTTTTGATAATATCAATAATTTCGGAAATAATCGCTCCAAAAGTAAAAAACAATGAGCCCCCCCCCCCTCTAACTTTTGAACCATAAGTTTAGAAAATACGAAAAAAATCTGGAAAGTAGAGCTTTATAAAGACTTTCTAGGAAAATTATTTTGAACTTGATGGGACGAACAGTTTTTGAAAAGTTGGGACACTTATTGTGACGGACGGGAAACTACGGAACCCTACACTGAGCGTGGCCCGACACGCTCTTGGCCAGTTTTTTTTTATTGATAGGCTCACCACTATCTCACCTGATGGTAAACGATGATGTGGTCGACGATAGAGCACGTTTGCCTCGTAGTAACCTATTTACCCTTGACTTCTTCTTCTTAGCGTGTCGATGGCAAAACTCTTCAAATACATTGCCTGGCCCAGTATTCGGCCACGACTTGACTTAAAGAATAATGTGTGACTGTCATGTCAAATGGATTTCCCAGTGAACCTAGAACCTAGGGGAGGTTGTAGCTATCAGAAAACACTGGGTAATCAACAAAAAAAAGACCAGATCAAAAAATACGACGTGATTCCTTTTATTTTAGACTTAACACCAATATTATTAAAACCAAAATGAAGAACCAACCCTTCGGTTCCTTTAAAATAACATAAAACGTGATCAAAAATGTCCCCCATTTTGAGTCGGTCGTCGTATCCAGTGAATAAGTAACGATGTCAATTTAACTTGCGATATAACTTCAGCACTGGATTCCTACGGGACCAAATGTTCAGTGTTTTGTCATCTAAAATTATATTAATGTGCATTAGAAGGGGTTGTGGAACCCTCGGTGGAAAGGGATAGAAATATTCATAAAAATTACCTATAGAAGGTAGAAGGGAAGAATAAAAACAGGAGCTCAAATATCCTACTACTATTATAAAGGCGAAAGTTTGTAAGTATGGATGTATGTATGTATGGATGTTTGTTACTCTTTCACAAAAAAACTACTGAACGGATTTGGATGAAACTTTACAGTAATATAGGTTATTCATCAGAATAACACATAGGCTACAATTTATAATGATTTTATGTAGTTTTGGTCATAATATAACGATACGTGTCAATTAAGTCGGAAAAAAATCTTCCATCTGAGAGCTATCTTGGCGTGCGCTGCCTAAACCAATGGAGTTACATAAAGATGATGTACCGCAGGATTGTTTGTCTTAAGTAGATCTAAATAAAAGTCCGCGACAGCATATATCTACCTTTTATGTGCAAGCCAGTACAACCAAAATTGTAAACCATAAATCTAATTAAATTTGGTACTATTTTACAATGCACATTTAGTATATAATTATCAAACTCTTATCAAAATGAATACATTTCTCGCATTAAGTATTTAATGTAGATAAACTTTGTCTTTCACACTAAGTAATTTGGCCGAATAGTTTAAAAGTTATCACGATATGATTGTCTTGAACGGAGCGCCTAACGCCGCGGCGGCGGCCGCAGCACGGGCGGAGCGCGATGCGGCGTCGCAGTCGCGGGGGAGGGGCGAACAATGCAATCCAAGCAATGACGAGGCATGGTCGACTGCGCGACCCGAACGCGGGCAGACGCGTGAGGGCAGACGTCATTGATGGTTGTGCTATTATACATGGAATGTGGCACGGAAGGAATGGAAACGTCGCTTACAAGGAACACCTGTCGATGGCTGGCCAGGTGTGAAGGCAGGTGACGCTCTAGGTCGAATTTACACGGTGCACGTCAGCAACTTTGAATATTATTGCTTGCGATTGCTGCTGAATGTAATAAAGGGTCCAACCAATTTTTCGGATTTAAAAACATTTGAAGGTCAAGAACTTGCAACTTTTCGGCAGATGTGTGAGAAGATGGGGTTGTTGGAAGATGATAACCACTGGGATGCCACCTTAGAAGAAGCTGTGCTTTGTCGCTCACCGGCGCAAATAAGAGAACTGTTTGCCATATTGATATGTACTTGCGGTTTATCAAATCCTCTGCAACTATGGCACAAGTATAAAACTGCGTTATCAGAGGATATCATGCACAGATTTCAAAGAATGGATCAGGTTAATGATGATCTCTGTTTTAATGAGGCGTTGGGACTAATCGAACACAAAATATTAACAATTTCTGGGAAAAAAATATCCGATATTGGTCTACCCTCACCGCAGCGTAGAGGAGAGTTGTCGACCGAGTTGATAAAAGAGCTAAGCTATGATACCAACCAGTTAGGTGCTTACGTATGCGAAACTGAGCCACGTTTGCTACCTGATCAAAGAGAGATTTATCACAAAATAGTAGGACGAGTTGAGAATGGGGAAGGTGGACTTTTTTTCCTTGATGCCCCGGGTGGTACAGGAAAAACTTACTTGCTTAATTTACTTTTGGCAAAAATTCGTGGCGGCCATAACGTTGCATTAGCTGTGGCTTCCTCTGGAATTGCTGCTACATTGCTAAGCGGTGGACGGACAGCACATTCCGTCTTTAAATTACCTCTTAATCTGGCGAGTGAAGAAACTCCATCGTGTAACATCAGCAAAACCAGTGCCCGTGGCCTCCTCTTGCAACAGTGTAAATTAATCGTGTGGGACGAGTGCACAATGTCACACAAACGTGCCATCGAAGCTCTTGATCGTTGTTTACAAGACTTACACGACAAAGAAACAATAATGGGTGGTGTGGTTGTTTTATTGGCTGGGGACTTTCGGCAAACTTTGTCTGTCATCGAGCGAGGCACTGCAGCAGACGAAATTAACGCATGTCTAAAATCCTCATACGTATGGACCAAAGTTGAAAAGCTGCACCTTATAACCAACATGCGTGTCCAGTTATTCAGTGATCTAGAGTCGGGTGCGTACGCTGAAAAACTGCTTGAGATAGGTGAAGGTCGAATCGAAACTGACGAAGAAGGTATGGTTCTATTCACTAACCAATTTTGTCACGTTGTGGATTCGGAAGACGCACTCATTGCTCAAGTTTTTCCAAATTTGCTACAGAACATCCACGATGAAAGTTGGCTATGTGAAAGAACCATACTAGCAACAAGAAATGAGACAGTTGCGAAAATCAATAACATTATCTTGGACCAAGTAACCAGCGATGCAACAACCTACAACTCTATCGACACAGTCATGTCATCTGAAGACTGTACAAGCTACCCCGTGGAGTTTCTTAATTCTTTGGAACTATCCGGGGTGCCATCACACAAGCTCCAATTAAAAGTCGGTGTACCGGTTTTGTTAATGCGTAACTTGGACGCCCCGAGACTATGTAATGGCACTAGATTGCGAGTCAGGGAACTAGGCAGGCATATTGTTAAGGCCACAATTTTAACTGGAGAAGCTAAGGGTGAAAATGTTCTTATTCCACGCATCCCAATAATACCGAATAACTTACCCTTTAATTTCAAACGTTTACAGTTTCCACTTAAAGTTGCATTTTCTATGACCATATGGTGGGCCATATGACCATATGGGGATACATTTAGGCACGCCCTGTTTTTCCCATGGGCAGCTTTACGTAGCTTGCTCACGTGTTCTATTATAGCTTAAAATAATGAGCACTTAGAAAGGAATTCCGATAATTCCACCCTCAAGAGATACCCTCTAAATATTAGGTATAGGAGTTCAAAGATTGTATGGAAACTAATTTTGAAGTTAGAAATCTGGGATGTACGATGTGAAGGTACATTAAAAAAATATCAGTATTTTGAAAAAAATGTCACGTAACTTAATGTGGCAGACCAAATTCTACGCGAGCGAAGCCGCGGGCAAAAGCTAGTACAATATAATTTTACCAAAGATATGGTGCAATATCTTTGGCTACCAAATAAACAAGATATTCCACGAAAATACAATAATTTTGGTACATTAAAATCTACGGCTGTCGCAGTTATGGCTTGGCTCGAATGCAACTGCTGAATTAGTAAGAATATGCGAACAACGCGTAAATTGGAACAGATTAAAAATGGCGAGAATCACACCGGAGTGTAACAAAAGCTATCCTTTAGTTATAAAATACTAGTTTCCAGCCCTGGCTTGCGGACGACGACAACGTCCACTAGTGGGCATAGGCCTTCCCCAAGCGTCGCCACAACGAACGGTAATGAGCGTCTCGCATCCAACGGTTTCCCGCGACCCTCACCAGTTTATCAATTCACCTTGTGGGAGGCCTTACAACGCTGCGTCTTGCGGCACGAGGTCACCACTCCAGGACCTTTCGTCCTCATCGACCATCGGTTTTACGAGCTATACTACAATAAAATTTCATTAATATTTGCTGCTTACACAATCTACCTAGCCTTTTCCCAACTACATTTGGGTCGGCTTCCAGCCAAGCTGGATTTAGCTGAATACCAGTATTTTACGAGAAACGGCTGCCTACCAGACCTCCACAACCCAATAACTGGGGCAACACGGTACTTGATGGCAAGACTGGAGTCAGATTTACTGGATTCTGACTATCCGTAACGACTGCCAAAGATCTACAAATGACAGTCGGGACCTACGGCTTAACGTGCTTTCCGAGGCTCGAAGGAAACTCGGTATGTTAAGATAGACACCCATCCACAGACCAACCTTGACAATCGTTGCTTATCCTTGAAGATCGACTTGTGCGGCAGGTATTATCTAGAAGCGAGCTCCTCCTCCTCACAGCTGTTTTAAGCAAAGCAGCGATTAAAATCACCAAACTACTAAACTAACTAAGCTGGCCATTTCTATTGCATTTCTACTCCTGCCCACATTCATGAATGCAGTGTCAAAATTATTCGCTTCTCATTATACGGAACCCGAAGTAAACCAGAAAAGGGTTTACCACAGCATTTCAAGTTGAAATACGGGATTAGTTCTAGGAAAGCTTCTGCATTTATGTGAGAACTTAGATTTAATAACTGAAGACTTATTCGTGTAACCAAGAGTGCAGTTTCAGTAAAATTGCTTTTTAAGATGGTAACTTTTATACACTCCCAAACATATAAATGTAATGCGATGCGAAACGACATCGAGTATTAATACGAATCAATAAAAAAAGCTTTTTTACACCACCTGCTCGATAATGACCCTATTATGTGTCATGTAACCTACACTTAAAGCAACTCGTTATCACCTAGGGAGATAATACAGTAGGTATGGCCGATCCCTAGGGCATAATGGTTTTTTTTTTAATTTAGAACATCAAATACGCCTTCAGTCATTTAAAATGTACGTGCATCAAACAAATTTATTCAAAAATGTAACTGGCCACTAACAAAAAAAAAAGAATAATGTGGTTACATATACTGAGGAAAAGGTTAAGGAGGTTCTAAAAAAGAGTAAAGTTATAGAGTAATATTGAAGTATTGAATTTTGTTTGCTTCTAATTTGGAGTTGAGATTAACGTGTAAATAATGTTGCATATTTTTTAATTTATTTATAATTTGTTTTATACGATATATAGTACCTAGTTAATTCATCGTAGTAGACTTGTAATTATCTGACACAAGGTGTAAAAAGTAGAGTATCCAACACGGGAATAAAGCTGTCTTTGTCTTGGGCGGCTTTAATTCCTCACTTCACTCAGGTTTCTCTATTAACTCCCTCGCGATGCTCGGGAGTTAATTATATAAATCCCTCACTAACGTTCGGGATTAAAACTAAGCAACCTTCGTTTTGTTCGGAATTCAACATGCCGCCCTCGCCTTAAAGACACTGCTTTACTCCCTAGTCACATAATCTACTATTTACAAAAAAAATACAACCGACTTCAATGTTCTTCAACATTGAAGTATCGTATTTTTTTGTAAAAAGATTTTTTTTATTATCCGTAGGCTCACGTTTGACCACTATCTCACCTGATGGTAAGCGATGATGTGGCAGACGATGGAGCACGCTTGCCTAGATTAACCTATTCACTCTTGGCTTTGCTATTACACTTTTTAGTTGTGGTGTAAAATCTGAAAGTACCAAAAAGTTCTTGGTTGACTGGTAGAGAATGCCATGCATGAAAACTAAATAAATAAATAAAGTTTTAAGTACCTCCCTAACCATTTACTAGCTAGATTTTATAAAGAATCGATTCAATAATAAATTGAGTTTAATTATCGATTTCCTAGATTTTTCCAGATTGGTTAGTGGATCCAGAACACACTTGGCCGGTTTTTTGGTGCATGGGAGCATTATAATAATAATAATAATATGTTTATTTGCATAAAACATGGTATAAAGGGGTGTTAAATAATACTATATAGCACAAACATGTTTAGCTAGGTTATAACAAAGCATGCAAAATACTTAAAATTAAGCAAGTAGATAAGGAGCCATCAATAGTGAAAAGAACATCAACATTTTTTGTCAACAAATTCCTTTAAGCTATAAAAACTATGTTCAAGCATCCATTTGTAAAATTGAATTTTAAACAATTTTGAATGTAAGTTTTTAAATTGCCTCGGTATTTTATTATAAATGCGCACACACATTGCTAGGCAGTTTTTATTATATTTAGTTAGTCGAGGCAGATCATTCAATACAAGTTTATACGGATCTCGTCTGTTCCGAGGATTGACATCATTTGCAGTCTTGAATAATTGTTTATTTTTCATTACAAACATACATATTTCGTAAATATAAAGTGATGGTAACGGTAACAAACCAAGTTTCTTAAATATTGGTTGACATGAGTCATCAGGTTTTAGTCCACAAATTGATCTCATGCACTTTTTTTGAGCGATGAATGCCCTTTGGAAGTCGGTGCTGTTACCCCACATTACAATCCCATAACGTAGTAACGATTCAACGTATGCACGATAAGATATTACAGCAGTTTTTACGTTAGTTACATTTTTGACTTGTTTAAGTGCATATACAAATTTATTTATTTTAGTGCTAATATTATCTATGTGTTCTTTCCAATTTATATCTTTATCTATTATTACACCCAAAAATTTTGTATGCGTTACTTCTTTGATTTTATCAATATTAAGTTTTATGTCATTTTTGTGATTATTAGATTGATTAAATTGAATGTAAACTGATTTATCTAAATTTATTTTTAAATGATTAATGTCAAGCCAATGAAGTAATTTGTTAATTGTATTATTAATGTCAAACTCATGATCTAAAATGGTATTATGTTTTTTATTAGATGTCACTATAATGGATATGTCGTCGGCAAATAATATGCATTTATGGTCAGTTATTTTTGTGATGTCATTAATATAAATGAGGAATAATATTGGGCCCAGTACGCTTCCTTGTGGAACGCCACATTTATTATATTTATATTCCGATGAGTATGATATTATGTCATTATTTTCGTTCTTTTTATTGATAACGACACATTGTTTTCTATTACTTAAGTAAGACGATAACCATTGGAGTGCCGGTCCTCTAATCCCACTAGCTTCTAGCTTTTGCAGTAATATGTCGTGTGAAACCAGATCGAATGCTTTCGACAGATCAAAAAAGAGACCAGTAGTCATAAAATTATTGTTAATGTTCGAAAGTATAGCTTGCAATAGAGAAAAAATTGCCAACGATGTGGATTTGTTCTTCTGGAATCCAAATTGTTTGTCACTAATAATGTTGAATCTATTACAGAAACTAACTAATCGCTTGTACATACATTTCTCATAAACTTTAGACAAAATGGGTATTAAAGTAATAGGTCGGTAATTATTTATATCATATTTGTCTCCTTTCTTGAATAAGGGCTTAACTAAGGACATTTTCAATTTATCTGGAAAGGTTCCATGGGAAAAAGATATATTTATTAAATGAGTGAGAATGCCAGTCAGTTCATCACTACATGCTTTTATGATTTTTGTATTCATTTCGTCATAACCCTCCGACTTGGTGTTGGACAGAGACATTATTTCCTGTCGTACCTCGTCGTATTAAATCAAGGAAATGGTATTTGTTTAAATCCAAAGTTTTAAAGTTTTCTGAAGATTTTTCAAATAGTGGCAAGTAATTTAAAGTGTTCCAAGAAAATAATAATTGCAGAGTTTTTCAATCGTCAAAATACCTTTTATCTAAAGAATAAAGTTGGTCATATTTTCAATATAAATGCTGTCAATTTGCCATTTTTATAACTCTGATAAAAGTCCTGGTGATCGAAAAACCAGCATGTCTAGAAAAATCGATGTGACACTTTTTGTGGAGATTTCCAAGTGTCTTATCGGACCGGGTAAGTGAAATGAAAATATAAACTCTCAGTAACTCTAAACACCCTAAGGTCGACTGGTAGAAAATGCCCAAGGCATTAACTCCGCCTTTGAACTAACTTGTGCATGAAGTTTTTAAAATAAAATAAAAAAAATAATATATTGTTACACTAAGGGCCTGTTTCACCACCTATGATTAAGTTTCCGATATCTTACTTGGCAGATAATTTCATACAAATTCTGTTCCAGTTTTGAATTTAATTAGGAAGTACTACTCGGGCATTGTGAAATAGGCCCTTACAGAGATAGTACTGAGAGATAGTTTGACAGAGCATCGCCCAACATGGTATAGACCATTGGACATGTCATGAGGTGTAGTGAGGACCATGTGGTAAAAACATCCCTCAAACCCGAACAAAAGGGACAGGACGTCCGCAATTTACCTGGTGGTTTAATATCGAGAGAGACCTCAAGAATGCCCAATTGCCAAAATCGACAACCCAGGGCAGACTGTCCTGGCGCAAAATTGTGAGGAGACCCGACCCCAGATAATGGGAGCAGGAACGGACAAAGAAGTTACAGAACAGAAGCCTTACGAGTTGTAGGTCGCGAGTCAAACCCAGCCAGACGCATGATTTTGTGTAATTTATTTCATGACCACTGCTCTCAAAACGTGAGGAAACCGGCATGTCCTAGAACCAATTAAGACATGTGACATTCTCCAACGCACCCAGCCTGAGTGATGGATTGCGGCCCATACAATCTCCAAGAGATAAGGCCTGAGTCGTAGCAGTGGGACCATTATAAGACTTATTATGAAACTTAAACATAAGCTTAAGCAACATGGATGTACATTGTAACTGCTAACTGAAAGATATTGTACTACAATGTCATATTTACCACTCTGTATCTCATTGTAAGCGAACTGTACAATTCGGTCACATTAACTTGACGCATCTCTGAAATGCGAGAATCTCCCTGCTTCCCACCGCATTCCCTTAGCAGTCACAGTCTGAGTATGGTCAGCATCTTTGTTATCGATACGCGCGTCGATAATTTGGCTAGTTGTCTGTTGTTGTTTTTATTTTGAACATTATTTCATCGACGCCAAGCGTCAAGTTAATGTGACCGAGTTGTATATTTTTATAAGAAATAAACTTCTCTAAACCGATGTTTTTGTTTTTGTTACACAATGGTGTAACTTTCATCCAAATATTAACTAGATGCAAGACAAAAAATATGCAGCAGTTTGCGCCTCTACCCGCATAGCGTGAAATATAGATGCGACTCAAATAAGCTCCCTAATTAACTCGAAATTTCTAGTTCCAACCGGTTTGAACCAGTTAAAAGCGGTTTAATCCGGCACCCGTACCTTTGTCTGTGGTTTTAATACGTTCTTATATTTATGAGAACGAAAAGTGTGGTTTTGTTAGCTATGGCAGCCAGAACATACAGTTTCCTATTCGTTTCTGTTTGAAAATATTACTATTGGAATTTATTCAGAATCAGAATCAGAATCAGAATATTTATTTGTTAAACATAGGTGTTTACGAGTACATAAAAGGTCTTAAATTTAAAATATCCGAGCGCTATGTTTTGCCGTAAAGGCGTACAAATGTTGAAAACAAAAAATAAAATTATAAAATAGATAAACAACTTACAAACGAAAAGAAGGAAAAAAAAACAGCTAATTCAAAAACTCTTACAAATGGAAGATAAATTATAAGTACTTCAGTCAAGTTAAAAATCTAATAATAGTTTTTAAAAATAGTAATAACAAAAAACAGTCTTAAAAGTGTCCTACTAGTTTTTAAAATTATAACAGGTAGGTACATACTTTGAAATTATAGATGATATTTTAAATACGACATGTTAAAAAATATCATTTATAAATTCTTCTACAGTGTAGTAACATTTTTCCAATAAAAATGAGTAAAGGCTTTTCTTAAATTTTGATAAGGGCAAATTTTTCACATTATCGGGTATTTTATTATAAACTTTAGTTGCCATACCAAAAAAACTCTTTTTCATTAGAGCGGTTCTGCATTTACTGTCGCACAATTTATTTATATACTGAGAACGCATTGGAGTCTTTTTTACATCGGATAGTTTTTGAAACAGATGGAGATTCATTTTAACAAATAATGCGGTTTCGTAAATGTACATAGCTGGCATAGTCAGCAATTTTAATGATTTAAAATGAGGAACACAAGTTTCTGTAGACTTTAAGCCACACATGGACCGAACACATCGTTTTTGTGCTCTAAAAACATTCTCTCTATCAGTAGATTGCCCCCAAAAAATAATTCCAAACCTCAGAACTGATGCAACCAATCCGTGATATGCTATTAAAAGTGTTGGTGTATTCACTTTTTTCGACAGCTGAAATAGTGCGTATGCAGATCTATTTAATTTAAGACAAATTGCTTCTATATGAGGTTTCCATGTTAATCTACTATCAATAATAATACCCAAAAATTTAGCTTTATCTGTATCTTCTATTTGGCACTGGTCATATGTAACATGAACTGGAGGCTTTTCACATCTTTGACGAAAGTGCATTATTCTAGTTTTGTTCAAATTAATTACTAGGTTATTGTTGTTAAGCCACTTAATTATTTTTTTGAGACATTCACTTATATCACTCTCGTAACTAGCAGGATTATCACATTTTACAATAGCTGTACTATCATCGGCGAAAAGAACCATATTTTGAGATATAAGTATTGGGAGATCATTAATGTATATTAGAAATAGTAGCGGCCCTAGCACGCTACCTTGGGGCACCCCGTATTTTATAATTCTTGACCGAGATGTGTAAGTGGTTACTAAATGGGTCTTTTTGCATAATTGTGAGATTTCAGTGCATTGGGATCTGTTGTCCAGATATGACTCCAAAAGTTTCAAAATATTTCCTCGAATGCCATATCCATAGAGTTTTTTTAGCAAAATCTTATGATCCACATAGTCAAAAGCCTTTGTCATATCGGTATATATGGCACATACCGGGGCTCTTTCATCTACAGACGTCATAATATAAGAAAGGAGGTCGTACAGTGCCATATTTATATTAGTATTTTTTCGAAATCCTTTTTGTTCGTTGCAAAATAACTTATTTTTTTCAAAATAACTGTAGATAGAATTGTAAATTACTTTTTCGAAAATTTTCGAAAATATAGGAATCTTAGCAATGGGTCTAAAATTTTTGACGTCAGATTTATCGTCTCTTTTAAATAAGGGTTTAATAATTGCTTTTTTCAGACTATTAGGAAAAACACCATTTGTTATGCATAAATTAATAATGTGCGTTAGTGGTTGTGCTATAGCTTCTTTGACATATTTCACAACTTTAGTACTTACTCCGTCATAACCAGTGGTATTTGTATTTTTCAGACTATTTATATTTTTTATTATGTCAATCGGTAAAACTGGTTGCATATATAATGATTTTGTAGTTAGGTTATTAAAAATATTATTGCTATTCGAAGTAACGTTATTATTTATATTTTTTTCAATTACATCTACAAAAAAGTCGTTAAATTCGTTTGCGATATCCGTGGGATGTGTGATAGTGGAATCTCCTTTTTTTATGGACGGTATTAGATGTTGAGGTAAGCGAAATTTTGATTTGTTAATTATTTGCCATGCTGCTTTCGATTTATTTTGAGAATTATTTATGAAATGGTTATTTTGACTTTTCTGTGTAAGACGTATAATCTTTTTGTAAATTTTAGTATAGTTCTTAAAATCTAGTTTGTTTTTATAGTCAGGTTTAAGGCGATACGACCAAAGTAATTTTCTTTGTTTTTGACTACATATTTTGATCCCGCGAGAAATCCATTTGGTTTTAGTATTCGTTTTTATTGTTACATATTTTGTTGGAAAACATAATTTATACAGCATCAAAAAATCCTCTACGAAGAAGTCATATGAATCATTCACATCACTAGTACCATAAACTTGTGAAAAAGATAAATTAATCAAATAATTTTTAAATTTCTCTAAATTTTCTGGGCATATATCCTGTTTTTGCGTTTTCCAATATTTAAGTTTACATGATTTATTTATCGGTACACTAAGTATTTGAGACGTATGGTCTGATAGAATTAGGTCTATTATTTGTGCTTTACAATCTTTTCTGTAGGTGTGTGCGAAGTTATCTATACAGGAGTTACTGGTTAGTCTAGTAGGCTTATGAAGGGCTAAGTTAAGGTTAAATTGGGCAAGAAAATGTTCAAATTCTAGTGTTATTTTATTTCTTTTTAAGACGTCGATGTTGAAGTCGCCAGTTAAGATAACATTTTTATTAGTGAGTGAGCAATATTTTCTTAATATATCTTCTAATTTTTCATAAAATATACTGTAATTATGTTTAGGTATGCGATATATACAAATAACAATAATGTTATGATGTATAAGTTCTATGGCACAGGCTTCAAAGACACCCGATACTGACTGTTTTGCTACGTCAGATATTTCTCTAAATTCCAGTCCGGCTCTAACAAGGATACACGTACCTCCACGTTTAGACATTCTCGAAAAGAAAGCTGCTGGTAAAAAGTTAGGAATATGCAACAAATGTTCATAACCTGTTTCAATGAAATGTTCTGTTATACAAATCACATCAATGTTAGTTCCTGCATTGTGTAGCTCATCTATTTTTACTGTTAATGCATCTGATTTGTTCATCAGTCCAGCTATATTTTGGTGAAGTATATTTAAATATTTAAAGAAAAAACTGAGAATTATTTTGGGAGTCTGTTACATCTTTTTGTGTTTTTTGGGAACAATCAACTTCGGAGATAATAGAAAGCGTGGCTGATATAGTGCTAAAATTTGAGATCAAGTCTATTAAATCTAATATAATATATTGTAAACCTTTTTTATTAAGTGTTCCATAATATGGGCTGTATGTATCATAAGTGTATGGCAAGTTAAGGTTAGAATCTAAAACGTATGCATAATTATTTGTTTGTGCGTCCATATAAAGTAGATTATTAAAATTCTCGACTCTGCTGTTGAACATAATATTTACATCACTCATGTACTTAAAAGTTGGTAGGCATATTATGAAATTTGTATGTTTCAGAGGCACTATTTTTGTACGAATAAATCCAACAAGTTCTATGTAGTTTTGAGTTCTTTTAAAATTTTCTTCACCTATGTAGATAATACAAAAATCTGATTTAGTAAAGTTCTGAACTTTACCATCTACATTGTCTAACATAAGTTCTAGATTACAATTCGGCTTACGATAGTGACAGATTTCATAACCATTTGATATGTTAGTGCTATCTAATAATTTACAAATTCTACTGCTATTTTCACTACTTAGTATGCATATTTTATGCTTTATAGGCGACTGTTTTAAATTAGGTTTGATAACATTGTTTGATACTCTATTATTAAAAGAAGAGATACGAGTAACATTTTTGGTTTCAGTTTTGTCGACTTGATTTGAAGGAGTAGGATTCCCAATATTTTCATCTGTTTGTGTATGTTTAGCTTGTTTTGACAGAGTTTTCTTTGGTGTTGTTGACTTGTGTTTGACTGGATAGCTAGCAATTTATTTATATAAATTATTTTTCCTGGATAAATCTTCATTACTTTGTTTCAAACTATTATTTTCCAAAGATAATATCTCAATTTCCTTATGGGCGCTGTTTAGTTGAGACGTCAAGTCCTCAACCTTTTCCTGCAATCTTTTTATCTGATTATTCTCATCATCTTCCGACATTTCTGGCAAACTATTTGTAGTGCAATTTAAGGTTGTGTTATTACTGTCGTCGTGGTTCGACTCCGATCTTCTGCTGCGGTTGCGACGGAACGTTATATTATCCAAGAAATTCATATTGGCAGATAATTTGTTGATGTTAATAATAATAAAAAAAAAAAAAAATTATATTATTTCTTCAAAAAAATAAATAAATCTACCATGCCTTTTTTATTTTTTTAATCTATCAACACTCAATTGAGTTTGGTAACACAGTATAACTATCGAAATTGTTTTTGTGGCCAATAGATGTCACTGTTATCAATGTTTGTATTGAAAAAATATAATATTGATTGGTTGCAACACTATGATGAGTCTTGTAACACAGTTTTTTAATTCTGCTACTCACTACTAGAGGGTGCTGTTATTAATTTCTAACTTTTTTGAATAAAAAACGGAATTCTTAGATGTGTTTTCTTGAATTATTGCACTTTCACTGTATTTTAAACTGTTTTTTGGGTGACTATGTTTATTTGCAGCTTATAAGTGATGATAACATAATAAAGTAGGTACGCTTTGTTTTCGTAATGACGCGAATCAGATCACTATTATAAAGTTTTTAAATCACAGCAAATTTTGTTTATTACTCAACAAAAATACTGAATAACACTTTCACAGCTTCACTGTAAGTTCAGTTTCACTTTTACTCACTGTTCATTGTCCTAATAAACGAAAAAACTATTATTTAACTAATTATAAACGGAGCACAACAAATGTAATGTTTACTAGAGCGCGCCATCTAGCGGATCAATTTATAGGATATTTACTTACAATAGGATATTTACTTGTTAGTGCTGTATGCAATGAGAGCAGTGGTGGCCCAGTGGTAACTGCCCCGACTTGGAAGTTGTAGGGCCGCGGGTTCCAATCCAGCCAGGCACATTACTTTGTGTAATTTATTTCATTACCGCTGCTCTCAAAACGGTAAAGAAAAACATAGTGAGGAAACCGGCATGTCCTAGAACCGAAAATTCGAAGACGTGACATCCACCAATCCGCACTGGGCCCGCGTGGTGGATCACGACCCATTTCTCTTTTCTAGAGAGGAGGCCTGTAACATAATTACATAACGAACATCCCCTTCGGGGTCATTGTACTCATCATTATGAACCACTAGTATGGGTTCAAACCCGAAATCGAGAAAAAATTATCAGCTGTTCCACACATTTTGACGAAATAAGCAAACATAAATAAATGTAGGGAATAGCTGATTATTTTTTCTCGATTTCAGGTTTGGTCCCTTAGTAAAAGTTGTTCATAATGATGAGTATAATGACCCCTCAAGAGGATGTGCGTTAATTATGTTACATGTTTTTTTTTTTTTTTTTTTAATGGTTATAAACTAGTGCTTGACTGCGATCCCACCTGATGGTAAGCAGTGATGCAATCGTCGATGGTGAGGCGCACTAGTTTATTAGAAGCCTATTCACTCTAGCCTTGAAGACACCCAAATCATAATCGGACGGAAAAACCGCAGCAGGCAGATTGTTCCACTCCCTCGATGTACGCGGTATGAAGGACGAGGCGAAACGTTTAGCTTAACGTTTATTTATATATAAACCGGGCATAGATATGTGGCTTACGTGGAACGATCAGGTTGACAGTTAGTTTTGAACTATAAAGCTCCTTTTTTGGAGGTGGAGAATCATCAAATAATTTTACCTGTTCTGGGTGTAGTAGGAGGGAGTGTCAGATCTTTACTGATTATAACGTGATTAAAACCGACCTATGTTCTTTCAGTTGCCCCTTTGCACACCAAGGTTATTTTTTAATTGTTATAAACTAGTGCTTGGCTGCGATCCCACCTGATGGTAAGCAGTGATGCAATCGTCACGGTAAATCTTTCGAACATTCGCCTATAATGACCATAATACCTCTCTCGCTCTTTTTCCAACCAGAACGGGAGAAGTTATTTGCTCATGTCACCACAAAAAAAAAGTCATCATTCAAATATTTTTCAACCTAAAAAAATGTGTCTTAGCCATTTCTATAAGAGGATGTAGACACATTTTTCTCAGAAGGTCTAAACTACTAATAGGTCCACTATTAATGAAATCTCTCATATATTTTTCTTCCAAAAAAAAATGTGTCTTTGCCATTTCTAAAGGAGAATGTACTCGTAGATAAATTTTCCTGAGAAGGTCTAAACCTCTAATAGTGGACCATCACATTCTCAGGACTGTAACTGACGCTTTACAAATTATTCGGTCCCTGTCCTCTAAATTAATTGCTTTCTTCAGAATACCAATTTGTCTAGAAACACGAACGGACCAGGGACAAAAACGTATAATTAATTTATATGTCTATTAGCAATACAAGGGGAACTACAGGACCGGAAGATGTTTTTTGGTGTATTGGTAGGAATAAAAAAATACGATGTTTTTTTATCTATACTAATATAATAAAGAGGTAAAGTTTGTTTTTTTGTTTTTAGGGGGTAATCTCTGAAGATCCTGGTCAGACAACAAAAATGTAGGTATTGATAGAAGTCTGCTTTCTTCCTGAGTGCTATAGGCTACATTTTATGCAACCCACTTACGATATTATTATTTTTGTCTGAAGTGTTATAGGTACTAGACAACTGATAAACCTACTTTAATACTTCTTAATATATATATACATATTATAGATAAATTACACCCAGACACAGAACAAATGATCGTGCTCATCACACAAACATTTGTCCTGGGTGAGAATCGAACCCACGACCTCCGGCATAGCAGTCAGGGTCACTAACCACTAGACCAACAGGCCAGCCAAAATAATGCTGCCAGCCAAAATAATAATGATGTAATGGACATCTTCTCTTTCTAGTAACCTCACAGGCCATTAAGTTATCTTATTTCCCTCCCTGTTGTGGAGGGCTGATAGAACGTTGATTCTGTGGCAGCAACATCTTGTCTCATGCTGACTCTTCCATGCTACGCAATAGCTGGAACGGCTTTTGGTTTCTCAACTTCATGTTGGTGAGCAGCTTATGCAGTTATCTCCTACTCATCATTTCATCTGCCTAGCCTTTTTCCCAACCATATTGGGGTCGGTCCAGTCAAGCTGGATTTAGCTGAATACCAGTATTTTACGACGAGCGGCTGCCTACCAGACCTCTACAACCCAATAACTGGGGTACCACGGTACTTCATGGCAAGACTGGAGTCAGATTTAAGATAAAGTGAACAGCTGTGCACGTAACTAAAGCGGACGAGTGACATCACAGGGCGGACAAGTTGCACTACTTGGTCTGTGTCCTTTACTTATGTTGCTTTAACGGTATACTACTACTAGGGGTTTTAGGTTGAATATCCTCTCAAACGTTCGCGAACATTCACCCAAAATGCCTCACGCGTCGAGGATTTTTCGTTTTTTGTTTGACCTTGACAAGGGGCACTCAACTCTCTCGTACACCCGTGTGTACGAGAAACGCGCGAGAGGATATAAAGTTACATATTGACGCTTTCTATTTTAGTTGGAAAGTTATCGATATGACTTCTTTCGCTCTGGGTGGAGGTGGAGGGCGTGTCAGACTATTACTGACTAAAACCCACTCGTATAGTCCTTCTTTGCCTTCGTTCCAGGGATCCGGGTCCAGCAGGGTCAAAGCCTGCTTACTTGACCCCGCTAGGCCCCTACGATTTGCTGACATATCCTTAAGGACCCCGTGGAACACTACGCTGATATTGACAGTATAGATTTCTTCTAATTTCAATTATTTATTTTGTTAGCAATGGCACGCATTTATTTGTTAAATTAATACACTTTCAGCTCTAGTAAATAATTATGAAAGAATTTTAAAAAAATATATACCTAGAGATACCTATTTTTAAACTTCTTTTTTTTTCTTCAACTTTAATTTTGGAAGTCGGTGTTTAAAAACGAAGAGATAAAACTGTAATAGAAATACCGACTTCCAAAATTAAAGTTATTTTTTACGTTTCAGATTTTTTCTCACTGTGCGAGCCACAAAATTATGTTGTTGTGCTCTTTTCCTTTTTTTTCCAAATGTTGAATTTCAGAAAGAAATAACAGCCGCACAGGTCGATCTTCAAGGTTAAGCAACGCTTGCCAAGGTTGGTCTGTGGATGGGTGACCATCTTAACATAATGAGTTGCCTCGAAAAGCACTTTAAGCCATAGGTCCCGGCTGTCATTTGTAGATCTTAAACAGTCGTTACGGATAGTCAGAAGCCAGTAAATATGACTCCAGTGTTGCCATGAAGTATCATGTTACCCCATTTAATGGGTTGTGGAGGTCTGGTAGGCAGCCGCTCCTCGTAAAATACTAGGATTCAGCTAAATCCGGCTTGATTGGAAGCCGACCCCAATGTAGTTGGGAAAAGACTAGGTGGATGATGATGTTGTATTTCAGAAAGAAAGAAAACACAAATTCATTTGAATGTCGAGTAAAACCCGTGGTACCGTCAGCAAACGCAGCTGAAGTAGAAATCTAGGCACGAGCTACGGAAAACAAGATAAGCACCAAGTTATGTCCATAGAGTTTGTACCTGGAGGGCTTTCAACTTTTTTTGCCGACGCACGCTTGTGGTAGAAACTTTGAGCGTGTCATATTTTGGCATTTTTTTTTTTTGACTGTGTACTGTTTAAATGTTTACCACGGGTTTGAGTGTTGAGCGGATTTTTGAAGACAAATAGAAACTTTTTTGGTTACGCTTCTGTCCGTCTGACTGCTGTTTAACAATAGGAGAATTAACTTTCATTTGAAACTGGTCACTACACTACCTATGGATGTTAACTACGGTAGATATGTCTCGATTTTCTTTTTCAGTAATTCTTAATCTATCTATATATATAAAAATGAAACCCGTTTTCCGTTGTCACGACATAACATGAAAACGGCTTGACCGATTTGGCTGATTTTTTTTTTAAATGTTCCTTGAAGTTCAATGATGGTTCTTACGGAGAGAAAAATTCAAAAAAAAAAGTTAGTTAAAGTAGGGTAGGTAGGGTAGGGTAGTGTAGGGTAGTGTAGGGTAGTGTAGGGTAGTGTAGGGTAGTGTAGGGTAGTGTAGGGTAGTGTAGGGTAGTGTAGGGTAGTGTAGGGTAGTGTAGGTTAGTGTAGGGTAGTGTAGGGTAGTGTAGGGTAGTGTAGGGTAGTGTAGGGTAGTGTAGGGTAGTGTAGGGTAGTGTAGGGTAGTGTAGGGTAGTGTAGGGTAGTGTAGGGTAGTGTAGGGTAGTGTAGGGTAGTGTAGGGTAGTGTAGGGTAGTGTAGGGTAGTGTAGAGTAGTGTAGGGTAGTGTAGGGTAGTGTAGGGTTGTGTAGGGTAGTGTAGGGTAGTGTAGGGTAGTGTAGGGTAGTGTAGGGTAGTGTAGGGCAGTGTAGGGCAGTGTAGGGCAGTGTAGGGCAGTGTAGGGTAGTGTAGGGTAGTGTAGGGTAGTGTAGGGTAGTGTAGGGTAGTGTAGGGTAGTGTAGGGTAGTGTAGTGTAGTGTAGGGTAGTGTAGTGTAGGGTAGGTAGGGAAGATAGGGTAGGGTAGCGTAGGATATGTAGGGTAGTCATTTGACGGGAGAGAAAGCGCGGGTAAAAGCTAGTAAATAATAAATAAATAATTAATAATAAATGAAACGTCCACTGTAGAACATAGGCCTCCCTGAATTGTCGCCACAACGAACAGTCCTGTGCATCTCGCATCCATCATATACCTGTGTCCCTCACCAGGTTATCGGTCCACCTTGTGGGAAGCCTTCCAACGCTGTACCTGTTATACCGTGACCAGGAGAAATAGGGGTTTACTTTTATATTATGTACTAGCTTTTGCCCGCGGCTTCGCTCGCGTAGAATTTGGTCTGCCACATTAAGTTACGTGACATTTTTTTTTAAATACTGATATTTTTTGTAATGTACCTTCACATCGTACATCTCAGATTTCTAACTTCAAAATTAGTTTCCATACAATCTTTGAACTCCTATACCTAATATTTAGAGGGTATCTCTTGAGGGTGGAATTATCTGAATTCCTTTCTAAGTGCTCATTATTTTAAGCTATAATAGAACTCTGCTAATTTCAAAATGCTAAAAAAAAAAAAAAAAGTAAGTAAGTAGGCTTGAGATTATTATTTATTTATTTAAATACACTTTATTGTACACCAAGATTACAAATTTAAAAGGAAACCTTATCCTATCCAGCACAAACGGATTACTAAACACTGACAACTAAACAGGTCGGACCAATGTTACTTGCATTTAATCACTACATAGTATAAAACAAAGAAGCTTTCTTTTTCCCTATGAATGCTTAATTTTTTTTAAACTACGCAACGGATTTTGCTGCGGTTTTTAGGGTTCTGTACCCAAAGGGTAAAACGGGACCCTATTACTAAGCCTCCGTCGTCTGTCTGTCTGTCTCCAGGCTGTATCTCATAAACCGTGATAGCTAGAAAGCTGAAATTTTCACAAATGATGTATTTCTGTTGCCGCTATAACAACAAATACGAATAAGAATTAAGTACATATTAAGGGGGGCTCCCATACAATAAACGTGTTATTTTCGCCGTTTTTTATAGACAATGGTACGGAACACTTCGTGCGCGAGTCCGACTCGCACTTGGCCGGTTTTTTTAAATAGATTTTGTAATAACTAAAGAATTATGTGGTACGTAATTGGAATAGGTGAACATCTTTGTTAATTTATCGGTGTTTTTACTGCAATATACTCCTGTATACTATGTTATTTGATTTTTTTTGTTCAGCGTAAATAAGAAGATTTTGGGATGTAGGAACACGTGAGCAAGCTACGTAAGGCTGCCCATGGGAAAAACAGGGCGTGCCTAAATGTATCCCCGCTACTTTCAAAGTTTGCCCTTGCGATTTATTGATGGTCATAGAAATATAAATTGTAGCCTATGTGTTATTCTGATGAATAACCTATATTACTGTAAAGTTTCATCCAAATCCGTTCAGTAGTTTTTTCGTGAAAGAGTAACAAACATCCATACATACATACATCCATACTTACAAACTTTCGCCTTTATAATAGTAGTAGGATGTCACCAGTCACCACCCTAGAAAAGAATTTGACATGCATAATTAGATTATTTGGAGGTGAAATTATTTTGTAATGATGTTGACCCAAAAACATATTAGACATAAAAATGACTAGGTATATTGTAACTTGACATAATTATAATTAATCGCTCTGAGTTGTGACATTTTTAGATATTGTGACTTTGTTTTTTATTATTGATTACTTTTATTATTGTAATTTTGAACTATTTTGCACGTCACGTTGTGATAAACATGTCTGCACTTTGTTTTTTGTATCATTATCCTGTATGCCTTTTTTATGTACTTACACACACATGTTTAAGAAAATAAATGAATCTTGAATCTTGAATCTAGGTTGACTGGTAGAGAATGCCTAAGACCGTTTTCACATTATCCGATCCGATATCGGTATCGGACGCCGATACGATATCGGGGTAAGGTAAATGTATGAGATATGTACCTGTCTTTCATATTGTCCGACCCGATATCGGATATCGGAGCACAGCATTTCATACATTTTACTTACCCCGATATCGTATCGGCGTCCGATACCGATATCGGATCGGATAATGTGAAAACAGTCTAAGGCATTAAGTTCGCCTCAGTAAATTGTGTTTTGCATAAAGAATAAATAAATATAATAAGTAGATATTTTAATTCACGTACTAATCTTTTTTTTCAATTAGTTTTTATGTTCCAAATTCAAATCACTATATTCCCTAGGGAACACCCATAATACATTACATTAGGTTCCTAGGAATAGAATGACTTGCTTTAAGTTAGGGTTGTATGACATAGAAAAGGGCATTACTAACCAAGTGGTGTTAAAATTAATTTAATAGTTTTAGGTAACTGAATACCATCGGTTTTACGCGACATGGTCCGATTCGTGACGAAACGCCATTACACTACATATTTCAAAAGAATCAAAATAAAAGCTAAGTTCTGAGTGAAATCCCCGTGTAGTTATTCCATGGCTACAATACTGGCATCTAAAGAAAATGGGCACATCTCACCCTTTTAGCATTAGCATTATCGGCCTTATAATGTTCCCACTGCTGTCACTCAGGCCTCCTCTCTTGGAGAGGAAATGGGCCATAATCCACTGCGCGGGCCCAGTGCGGATTGGTGGATGTCACATGTCTTCGAATTTTTGGTTCTAGGACATGCCCATTTCTTTTCGATGTTTTCCTTCACCGTTTTGAGCTCTCTGCTTTTAGACGTAACAGAATTATTAAAATAGTCGTAAAAAAAAACAAAGGGTATCAAAATTTTTATTTCCTACAACTTTCCCCAACATAACAGAAAGCAGATATTGCTGAACAGGTTTTATTTATTCCTAGCTTCTGCCCGCGACTTTGTCCGCGTGGAATTGTTACTTTGGGATAACGCTAACTTTAGGTGCTCCACTCCTATTGGTCTTAGCGTGATGATATATAGCCTATAGCCTTCCTCGATAAATGGGATATCTAACACTGAAAAGATTTTTTTTAAATCGGCGATTTTTTAATTCCTGAGATCAGCCCATTCAAACAAACAAACTCTTCAGCTTTATAATATGAATAGATAATTGATAGGCTTGCATTTAACCACGATCTCACCTGATGGTAAGCTGATGCGGTCGACAATGGAGCACGCTTAACTAGAATTAACCTATTCATTCTTTACTTAGATACTTCCACGTTGTAACTGGCAGAAAACATAGACTTCAGCAAGGAATTCCATTCCTTAGCCTGATGGGAGTATTCCTAAAACGTTTTGATCGTATGGGTGAGAATAGAGTTGCCAGATCTTCAAACCGAAAAACCGGACAAACTAGCCAATTAAAGCCACTCACGAGTTTTACTTTTTACATTCTAATGAAATAACAAGTCATTGCTGGTCTGCAAACGCTTACAATTACAAGAACACATAAAAATCTATAAAAAATGGCCAAATTTAAAAAGCCTAACAAAAGCCGGACAGGCCATACTCGCCTAATTTGGCCGGACGCACAACCAAAAAGCCTGACCGTGTCCGGCTTTATCCGGACGCCTGGCAACGCTAGGTCAGATGATAACCAAACCAACAGCGGGTAGGAAACCAACGGGTTAAAACATTGCGTGTGTCGATGACTAACCGAAGCAGGAAGGGCGAAGGAGGGCCTGTAGTTGGTTGTATTTTATTTAAGTTTTTTATACATTTTGTACTTTGGAGGAGCTCGTGACTAGACAATAACAGCCACACGGGTCGATCTTCAAGGTTAAGCAACGCTTGCCAAGGTTGGTCTGTGGATGGATGACCATCTTAACATACCGAGTTTCCTTCGTGCCTCGGAAAGCACGCTAAGCCGTAGGTCCCGGCTGTCATTTGTAGATCTTTGGCAGTCGTTACAGCCAGTAAATCTGACTCCAGTCTTGCCATGAAGTACCGTGTTACCCCAGTTAATGGGTTGTGGAGGTCTAGTAGGCAGCCGCTCCTCGTAAAATAGTGGTATTCAGGTAAATCCGGCTTGACTGGAAGCTGAGCCCAATATAGTTGGGAAAAGGCTAGGTAGATGATTAATCTGCTGTATTTTTTTCCGTTTTCTATTTTGGTCAGATGCACCCTTTTACCAATGGCGACAGTATATTACACGCAATAAAATTACAGTTTACAAGCGTTCAATAATAATATGTTTAATAAATTAATTTCATGCGTGTTCCGTACCGGAGCCATTTCTTTTGATTAAGAACGCGATTATAATCGGGATCACAATCTTTCTAATTTTACTTGTACCAACGCTAATTACAGTCACATTTAACATCTATTAATCATGTTGTAATTTCCTTTTTATAGGTTTATGTTGGGATTAATATTAAACTAGTTACATGTATTAAAAATGTTTTTTTGGTTTCCACTTCGGGGAGTGTGCACTGGAAAAGCACAATTTTATTCCGCCAAGTCCATTCCATCATCGGACTACTCATTATCTGCCTAGCTTTTTCCCAATTATATTGAGTTCGGCTTCCAGTCAACCCGGATTTAGCTGAATACCAGTATTTTACGATGAGCGGCTGCCTACCAGACCTCCACAACCCATTAACTGGGGTAACACAGTAGTTCATGGCAAGACTGGAGTCAGATTTACTGGCTTCTGACTATCCGTAACGATTGCCAAAGATCTACAAATGATAGCCGGGAACAATGGCTTAACGTGCTTTTCGAGGCCCGGAGGAAACTCGGTATGTCAAGATGGTCACCCATCCACAGACCAAACTTGGCAAGCGTTGCTTAACCTTGAAGATCAACCCGTGTGGCTGTTGTTATCTAGCCACGAGCTCCTTATCATCGGACTACTAGACATAATATATAATATATAACATTCTATCCATACCCACATAGCGTTTTGGGAACACTTTTTTTGAGCGTACAGCTAAAGACTGGAATTCCCTGCCGGACTCTGTGTTTCTTGATAGCTACAAGCACTCTTTAAGTCAAGAGTGAATAGGTTACTTCTAGACAAGCATGCTCCATCGTCGGTCACATCATCAGATAAGGCCCATCAGATAAGGTAGTGGTCAAATGCGCCTATAAGATACTTAATATAAAAAAAAAGTTTTATTTCAATGAATTAACCTAAATACGAAATCTGACTTATACTTTATGTCGTACCTATACCGGCCTATACGAGTAATTAAGATAAGTACATACATTTCAATTAGGCTTACTTTTTTGGACTGGACTGTGACAGGCAAAGGACCGGTCGCTATAACAAGGCTTAGGACCATGACGACGACGACGCAGTGGTGCTCCGCCCAAGCGAGACACACCTCTCCATCGCATGCTACACCGTGTCCTCCGGGCCGCACAATGGTGTCACCACTGATCATGGAAGTAACAACTGATGACAATTAATTATAACCTCATCTTAATCTTATTGATAGTTACTTAATTTTATAATAGGTAGTAGATTATTGCATCGAGCACAAAGTAATTTATTATTGCACCGAGTGCCTGATTTAGAGCCCGAGCGTAAGCGAGGGCTATAATCTAATAGGCACGAGGGCAATATTAAATTACTTAAGGCGAGGTGCATAATCTGCTTTTCTTTCAACTATTACCTATAGGAATAGTAGATAAAAGAAACTCATATCAAACAGTTAAAATAGAAGTTTCTATAACACTGTCAGCTTCATTTAGAATGTTTTCCTAGAAATAATGTGTCGCTAGATGATTCCATTTTAATTACAAGCCGAAGCACTCAAAATCAGATAGTATCACACTTTATCGTTTCCAAAAATATTGTCAAAACAAAATTATTTATTTCTATCCCACTTGTTAAAAAATTATTACTGCTAACTCTGATTTAAAAATGAAAGAAATTTAAAAAAGTGATTTGGCGGGAACTTTGTTAATTTTGTTTTGACAATATTTTGTCGCTCGATGCAATAATCTACAGGGTGGCCCAGAGAAAAATGCACTTTTGATTTCGCTCGCATTTCTAAACAACAAAATTGAGAAGTGCGGGGATAGCAGCAGTGCGTAGAGCAGTTTTTGTAATTTAAGTCACAATAAGTCATTACACGGGAGAGCAGCGTACGTTTTGTATCTGTGCATTTTAAGAGAATGCTCGATTTTATGAGACTTTTCGACGGCTTTACCGTGTTGAATACGAGTTGCGGCGCATCAAGGAGTGTCTAAGCGCTAATTTAATAAGGAAATGGATTAAAAGATTCGAAAGGACAGAATCGACGCAAAAAATGCTGCCTCGGGGTCATCAAAGAGTATGACGGGCCGATGAACGCATTCAGCATGTTCGAGAATCTGTACGCGCGAATCCACAAGTCTCGGTGCGCAAACGTTCATCGGTTTTGGGTATCTCTAGATCGACCTTGCAGCAAATTTTGCGGCTCCATTTGAAATTACATCCTTATAAGATGCAGTTAGTGCAGAAACTAAACGCAGCAAACTTAGAATCGGGATTGAGATTTCCAAATGAAATGCGCAATAAATTTCAGTTTCATTAACGTCCTTTTTCGGATGAAACCCAGTTTTACTTTAACGGATTAGTAAATAAGCAGAACTGTAGATATTGGGCAGCAGAAAATCCTCGATTGAAACATCAGAAGTCGCTATACTCACCGAAATTTACAGTTTCGGCCGCAGTTGCAAGATGGGGAACGTTGGACCGCTTTTTTTTCGAAAACCATCGTGGCCAAACTGTGACCGTCAATTCAGAGCGCTATATGACCATGCTGAGAAGTTTTTTGATTTCAAAGCTGCAAGAATCTCGAGGCTAACAGGAACACTTGGTTCCAGCAGGATCGGGCTACATGTCGCTCTTCAAACCAGAGCATCGCCGTGGTGAGAGATTGACCCCACGAAAGTTAATTTCACGCAGGGGTGACATCTCCTGACCACCAAGAAACCCCGGTCTCACTCCAGCAGACTTCTTTTTATGGAGTTACGTAGAGAGCAAAGTGTACTCTAATAATCCACATTCATTTACAACTCTGCAACCACTAAAGCTGAATATTCGGCAAGAAATGAAATCCATTTCAAGGAAAACCCTAACAATTTTTTTTTTCGAAATAATGGTGCCAGATTAAAAGAATGCTGTAGCCGTCAAAGACTCCATTTAGACGAAAGAATTTTTTTAAAAACAAATTTCATTTAATAATCTTTAAAATTGTAATAAATACGTATTCTAAAAAATTATACAATTTTTTTTATTGAATTTTCAAAAGTGCATTTCTCTCTGGGCCACCCTGTACTATTTTAACACAGTTGCTCGTAAAGCTGATGTAATTCCACCGGTTTTGAATATGTAAAGCGGGTCATAAAAAACGCGTGTGTTACCAAAGCAAATAGTTAGGTTATAGTCCATACAAATTCCATAACAGCATTATTTGCCATTTCGCGCGCGGCGATTACATCATTTTATCATTTGTCATATTTTATCATTTTTTGTCATTTCTTGTAATTTTTTGTAATTTTTTATCATTTTTTGTTATTTCTTGTCATTTTTTGTCACTTTTTGTCACTTTTTGTCACGTTTTGTCACGTTTTGTCACTTTTTGTCACTTTTTGTCACTTTTTGTCACTTTTTGTCACTTTTTGTCACTTTTTGTCACTTTTTGTCACTTTTTGTCACTTTTTGTCATTTTTTGTGATTATTTGTGGTATTTAGTCATTTCTAGTGATATTTCTAATTTTTTGTCACTTTTTGTCATTTTTGTCACTTTTTGTCAGTTTTGTCACTTTTTGTCACTTGTTGTCACTTTTTGTCACTTTTTGTCACTTTTTGTAATTTCTTGTGATTATTTATGGTTTTTAGTCATTTTTTGTGATATGTGTGTACATTTGCGAGGAAACAGAAAAAAAAAACATTTAAAAACATTTTCATTTTAAAAATTGCTGCTCACTTATTGTGTGAGGAACATCTTAGTGTTTAGCGCCAAAGAAATCGAACGCAAATATTGTTTGGTAAAATGACAAAATGACAAAAATTACAAAAAATTACCAAAAATGACTAAAATGACAAAGAGTGACAAAAAATGACAAAATGTGACAAAAAGTGACAAAAAGTGACAAAAAATGACAAAAAATGACAAAAAATCACTGAAATGACAATAAATCACAAAAAGTGACAAAAATGACGAAAAATGACAAAAAGTGACAAATAATCACAAAAGTTGACAAAAAACTACAAAAAGTGACAAAAAATGACAAAAAGTGACAGAAAATCACAACAAATCACAAAAAATGACAAAAAGTGACAAAAATGACAAAAAGTCACAAAAGTTGACAAAAAATCACAAAAAGTGACAAAAAATGACAATAAATCACTTAAAGTGACAAAAATGACAAAAAATGACAAAAAGTGACAAAAAATGACAAAAAATGACAAAAGTGACAAAAAATGACAAAAGTGACAAAAAACCCAATGTTGACAAAAAATTACAAATATCACAAAAAATGACTAAAAACCACAAATAATCACAAAAAATGACAAAAAGTGACAAAAAGTGACAAAAATGACAAAAAATTACAAAAAATGACAAAAAATGACAAAAAATGACAAAAAATGACAAGATAACAACAAAAAATGACAAAAAATGACAAAAAACGACAAAATTGACAAAAAATAACAAAAAGTTACAAAAAATTACAAAAAGTTACAAAAAATTACAAAAAATGATAAAAAGTGACAAAAAATCCCAAATGTTGACAAAAAATTACAAAAAGTGACAAAAAATTACAAATATCACAAAAAATGACTAAAAACCACAAAAAATTACAAAAAATGATAAAACACAACAAACAAATGATAAAATGATGAGGCTATTCAAATTTCGAACTAAACGCCGCGCGCGAAATGGCAAATAATGCTGTTATGGAATTTGTATGGACTATAACTTAACTATTTGCTTTGGTAACACACGCGTTTTTTATGACCCGCTTTACATATTTAAAACCGGTGGAATTATATCAGCTTTACGAGCAACTGTGTTAAAAAACTTATTTTTATTACATCGTCGTCTCAAACTTTTTCTTCTGTGTCTATGTCGCGTGACGGTGATGTCAGAGCAGCCGAAGCCAATATGACGGCGCCAATTTGGTCACCGTACTGTAGTGTATAGACTATTACTCATTTCTGCCAATTTTCCACGCTAATTTGTTTGTTTTTATCAGTGTCTGTGTTTAATAATATTCCGAAAAAAGTTTCACTTTTATCCTGGTTTCACAAAAACCACCTTTTTTTATTTGTACGTCTTTCTTAACTCAATGGTTGTCTGATAAAAATGCCTTTTTGCGTTAAATCAACCTTTGGACCTCTACTTTATATAAAGTTTAAATAAATTAAAACACTGCATCATCAACAAAAAAAAAGAAAGGCGAATCATATTTTTCATACCCTTTAAAAGCACATTAACTCTTAAACAAAACGATAATCCATCTACGATCTGGCAACACTGACGTTGCTTCCGTTCTGACCGGAAGTGGCGCCATCTGGCGGCATCTGTTGACATCGAGCCAAATGCATTGTAAGCGGTGCTCTATACTGTGGCGTTTATATTAAATATTCATCCGTGTTCTGTGGTGGTTAGGTCCTATTAGATCGTGATTTAGATTGGGTTTCGGATATACATATGTATAGCCTTTATTTTGACTATTTATTTATTTAGCTTATTAGCATAAGCATTATCGGCCTTGTAATGTTCCCACTGTTGGGACTCAGGCCTCCTCTCTTATAGAGGGAATAGGTTATTGTGAAGTTTCTATGACCACCTTCCAGCTCCATCATCAGATTAGATCCAAGTCATCATAATATTGCATTGTCATGAGATTCACACGTGTCTGCAAAATGTTGAAAATATCTGTCCCAAAATTGAGTTGCAAGATTCCAACCAACCACATATAGTTACAGTACCATATACTCGTATATTTTATATTTTTAATACAGATTCTATGTCGTTTCTGCCACGACCCTTGGTCGACTGGTAGAGAAATGGTTGAGCAGGAGCGTGTCAGACTTCGACTGACTAAAACCCACTCTTATTCCTTTTTTGATTTAATTCCAGGGTCCCGGGGTTCTCTTTCGTCAACCCAGGGTTCTTTAGTCAACCCAGAGCATCAAGTGTACATATTTTGGAGTTTGCAGTCAGGAGTTTTGATAAATATAGACATGTCGTACTAATTGGTGAAGTAAGATACAAGTCATCCTCAAGTTTATTATCTTTAGGTATTGTTATGAAGCTCTTGTTAACACCTAATATTTTAATTAAGTGCGATGGTTATACAAGATTACAGTGGCTAAGTACTTATTTCCGTTCGAATATTAATCAATGTTATCATTTCGCAGAATTCTTTTGTTATAAATTTCTTTTCAAGGCCCTAGACGGTGATATCAGCAGTACAGTCATCGTAACATCGATTTGTCATACGTTTGGAATATTTCACGTGAATTTTTGAATGAAAGAAATCTTTGTTTATTAGTCATTAATTCAGTAGCTATCTATCTTTAGAGGGTGTGTCAGACATCAACGCACAAACGAATCCCATGAGTCCAGTACAAGATTCTGGACCCCCCAATGGTGGAACTTTTCATCGGCTTTATCCTAATTCTTTTGTGTGTGTACATAAACCGTTAAATCCAAACTAATATTATAAATGCGAAAGTAACTCTGTCTGTCTGTCTGTCTGTCTGTTACGCTTTCACGCTTAAACTGCCAAACCGATGTTGATGAAATTTGGTATAAAGACAAACTAGAGCTTGAGAAAGGACATAGGCAGCAAATTATCACGCTATTCGCTTTGGGGGGTGAGTAATATTGCATTTTGTCCGCACTCCGTGGACCGTATTGAACGTCATTGGTCGTGAGTTCGAATCCCTACTCCAGTTATTCTTTTTGTGTTTATTTTATCTTCTTTTTTAGACATAATTTAGAAAGACAAGTCGATTTTAATACTAAAACTGCTTTTCAAATGTTTTCAACGTGACTTCGACATTTTTTTTCAATAAAGTAATCAAAACATAGAATTTAATCAATTAGGTGCAAAATACATTTACTAAGTCTGTATAAGAACGCTTATTTTGAAAACATGGCATAGAAGACATGTAGCACATTGGTTTGATGATGACTAGATTTGTAAGTCTGTTAATCATGGTTCGAATCTCGGGTGGTTTTTTGGGTGATAGTTTTTTTTTTAGCTTTTAGCAAGATAGTTTTTTTTTACTGTAAGTACAAATTTCTGACATATTTTTACTACTTTTTTTATTAAAACGGTTTTTTAGATCGAGCATGACGGACTTACAATTTTATTATTGAACGGCCAGAGCGTTTTTAACAATCATACTGTCTATTTTTATTTATTTACCAGAGGTTGTAATTGACCGTGATTAGGCAAGGCATACCAACCAAAGGCGATAAAAGTAAATACTTAGATGAATTTTACTATTGACAAATTTATAGGAAGGAGTTGCACCATGCGCCCTAATAATTGCGTGTATTTGCGGTTACGGTTTCATATAGTTCGGGGCGAATGTAGTTTGCTTTTCTGAGGACAGTTTGATAAAGTATGACGTATCTCACATTTCTAGCAGCCTTAAGTCGCCAACGGGGCTATGCCTCCTTGGAGTGAGAGATGAACAACACTGGAACAACCCTCTGACGGAAGCAATACTCAGGAATAACCCCAATCGACTCCTACATTTGTTTACCATCATTTCATTGTTTCATGAAGGCAGCGGGATGTTTCCAGATATTACCATTTGGGAACCGCTCGCAAGAGTAATTAAAACGACAAAAACGTACAATTAATGTAAGCATGATCTCAAATTCTTTACGAGTGCTGTTGTAAAGAAAGACAACATGGTGTAGTTTTTAGATTCACTTACGGATATGCGCTATCAGAAGGTCAGTGTCCCGATTATGCAAACATAATATACATAATTGTGTAACTCTGCATAGAAATATTATCGAGGCAAAAATTATGGAAAGTAACCCTGGCAAAAGTATCGCAGTCCTAGCAGACATCGGACGTAGAGGGCCTTTCCATATTTTGCTGACACCACTTGAAGTCGTGCGTGGATTCGGGTTTGCTTTCACTCGACGGCCCGATGGTACAATCACAGGCGTACTTGCGGTGTTTGGGACTCTCCCTAAAGCTTGACACCCGGAGCATCACGGAGCGAGAGGATATCCTATCCCTCATATTTTCAGCAACCTTCTTCGATCGCATTGGCGTTCCGAATAAGCAGGGCAGACTTCCAGCGCATGCTCTATTGTATCTTCTAGGTGATTCGCATAATATTACTATCAAGGTACTTCCAGCCAGACCCGAAACTGAAACCTTTTGAAACACTCTAGCTGTGGTGGCGTGCTTGCTTGAAACGCAAAGGGCAACTGACGTAACACAAGTGGGTTTTAGTCAGTGAAAGTCTGATAGTCTCTCTGGCTCTGCCCAGAATGGGAGAAGGTATTCGTTCATTTATCTTAAGAAAAAGGTGCAGAACTGCAAACCATGCGGGCTCACCACAGGATCAACTTCACAGATCACTATTTCTTTTACAGCCTACATTAAAAAGCATTTATTTGTTGTTACTAAAATTACAGCGTGTATATCCTTTTTTTGACGAACAAATCATTTAAAAATCTTACAACGAATAACAAAAGAACATGAACGAGAAACGTACATAAACTAATTTTGGGAAATCATCAGAATGACATATTCTGCCTTTGGGCGGAGCGGGAGGACGTGTCAGAATTTTACTGACTAAAATCCACTCCGGTCCTTCTCTGCCATTGTTACAGGGTCCTGGGTTTTCCTTTCAGAAGCCAATCCTTGGCCACAAAGGTTTCAACCCTGCTGGGCCCCTACAGTTTTGCGGACATCTCTTTGAGGCTCGCGTGGCCGAACGCGCCGTTGACACCTTGGGCTCGATTCGGATTATTACCAGACTGCCTGACGGCTAGCTACCCATTGCTCGCCGTCCGCAAGCCCGTGCCTGCGGTGGTTGGAAGTCGGGATTGGAATCCCAGCGACGGGGGCAGGAGGGACGTTCCCACTCGCGTGCGGCCGTCACCTTCGCTAGCATTACTGCTTCGCAGAAGGAGGTGACCGGTCCATGGCCTGTACCAGGGAACCAGCGCGAACAGTCGCTGTCGCCGATCGCCTCCACGAGCATACGGCGGTGCACCACCCAAGCTGGGCAAACCTCCACTTTATGTTCCACCATATCCTCCGGGCGATCCAAATAGTGGTGATACCTCGATGTTTCTTCCGCCTGAATCTGATGCAGGAACCTTCCGAACTTACCATGTCCGGTGAGAACCTGCACCATACGGAAGGTGAGGACGTAACACACCGTAACGTCTTTACAACCACTCCTCAAAGAGGGGACTTACCGCCATAATGATGGCGTGCCCAATATATAAACTAATAATGCCTTTGCACTCCGGCTAGGTAGAAACGCCAACTGTTACGACCCTTACAAATACTCTTTCTGTTCATACATCTGGACGTAAAACATTAACAAAACATTTCCTCAAGGTAAATTGTGTTTTTCCTTTTAAACGGTTTATGGGAAAGTTAAATAAATAATTTCGAACCTTTCGAAATGAATTGCAAGCACAGAACGATAGTACTGTTTCCGAACTTAACGCGGACAAAGTCGCGGGTAGCAGCTAGTAAATAAAATAAATAAATAAATAACGATTTAAAAAAGCAAAGGTATATTTTTTTAATTAAGAAAAAGCCAACGTCAATTTCCATCACCGCGTGGTCTAGAATCATGTAAATTATTCATGTGTAAATTAGACGCACTCTAGTGATAGTCTGACAGATGGCAGGACAGAACCAACCAACCTTCAACCAAGGTGACCTCTGTTGGCACGTGGTGTTACACCCGTGTGGAAAAACAAAGTTTTAACACAAATAGATTCAGTAGCAGCGCCGACACCCTTGCACCATCCCATGTTCCTAGTTTGGCAGACTGTGCTGGCGCTGCCGCCGCGGCTGCTGAGTCCCTCAAACGGCGCAAATACTGTAATCTTATTGTTAATTACAGTTTTGAGCCGTTTAGGGTTGAAGCTCTTGGGTCATGGGGTCCGAGTGCGCGTCTTCTTTTTAAAGAGATTTCACGCCATATGATCGACACTTTGCGGGACCAGAGGGCTGGCTCGTTCTTCGCCCAAAGAATTAGCATTGCTATACAACGTGGCAATGCCGCCAGCCTTATGGGCACATTTCCAGATGACAGCGATGTGGAGGAGTACTTCGACGCCTGAGTGTATATTATATTTTTATTATATGTACATAGTTAGTGATTTTTTTTTGTATTAATTGTTAGCTTATTAATTTTGTCAAATATTATATTTTTAATATTCTGTAGCTTATTTATACTTAATAATTATAGATCTATTTAAATTATGTAAGTGCGGTCGTTATACAAGATTACAGTAGCTAAGTACTTATTTTCGTACGAATGATATCAAAATGATATCATTTCGCAGAATTCTTTTGTTATGAATTTCTTTTCAAGGCCAAATAGTGACATCAGTAGCAACAGTCATCGGAACATCGACATAACGCTTCGAAAATTTCACGTGAATTATAAATGTTTGTTTATTACTCATTAACAAACAGTTTCTTCACCAAAAACTAAAACTATCAATAAAAGTATAGTCCGTCTAATGAAAGCGCGACCTGAGAAAAAGAGGTTAAGGCGGCCGCGACGTTAGAATTATCCATACAAACGTAATACCAAAATCATTTGCAATTTAAGCATATTTACACCATAATATGATGTTATTCGGATTCAGACAATAATTATCTAGGTTCCTACGTCGTCATTTTGTTGAAAAACTTACCCCAAACGAAATTTAAGAGAATTTAAATTTGCACATTTTCACAGCGAAAATGTCATGTTTTTATTTTGTTTTTTCTATATTATAAACAACAATATTTCAAAATATCTCTCCGTAGGAACACAGATATTATTATCAAGTTATAAATACTCGAAACAATATTGGAAATACATTCATTTTTCATTCATCATTTTTGGTATTACGGAACATCTCCCAAATTTCCAATAATTTGTATTGCTATCACAGCAAGCAACTGTCAGTGTGTGGATGATGACCTAACTCCAGTCAGTGTGTCTAAGAATTGTTTATACTATCTGGATGGAATCCATCAACCTCAAAAACGTATTTTATTTCGTCTCAACTCGAGATAGCGCGCGGTGTACGCAGGCCACTTAAATCCAAAAAAAAAATGTGGTATTACTAACTAGTAGGAGGATCATGTCTTAACACTTCACAATTTTTTTATTTCCTACAATTGCGGCTGAATAATGTTGCCAATTAAATTTAAAAAAAAAAACTCCAGGTCGCGCTTACATTAGACGTACTCTATTAACTTTTCCTTGACCATTACTGTTATAATAACAAATGTGTTTCTTCATCCAAGTGACAGCTAAACTAAACGTAAAATAAAATTTCCTTAGAGATAAACGCAGTGAAACCTATTATATACAATTTTGTCAAAACGACAGTGACTTTAGCTTTAAACGCCTTTCAATGAGCAGTAAAAGTTAAGGGCAAAAGTAACAGTTAAAATTATAAAGAAACGAATTTAAACGTAATTATTTATGACGTTACTTTGGTTGTTACTTTAGATAAAGAAACTGGCTGTTATTCAGTAGCTATCTACGTAATATTATTTGTGTACAATAATATTTGTGGTAAACTTTTCCACATGGTTGTAATACCACGTCCAAACAGGTAGCATTCCTGTTTCGGCACCCAAGCTATTCCCGTTTCGGCACCAATAGGTAATTTTTTAGGTTGTAACCAATACAACATTATTATTATTATTATATTATATTATATCTTGCCTATGCTGTCCCATTGCTGGGCAAAGGCCTCCCTCCATTCCTTCCATCGCTCCCGGCTTTGAGCTACTTCTTGCCAATTCTCAAGGAAGACATCCAATACTACAGCATACGAATCCAAAATACCTATTGGTGTCGAAACGGGAATAGCTTGGGTACCGAAACTTTTGGTGCCGAAAAACTTGGTGCCGAAACAGAAATACCAACCGCACAACGACAGTTTCAATAGATGGTCGTCGATACTTTAGGCCATTAGGCCGTTGGCGGTCACGACAATCGCACAAAGACAGCCGAGTCCACATTTGTCAAGAACCTTGTGTCAATGTGTGTCGAGATATTTTATTTGTATCTCTTTCTCAGCTTTCACGAGATTCTCGTCATCATGTCGGATAGTGACATCGACTATCATTGCACGGCGCGCTAATCGGTCTATCACTACAGTCTGTTTTTTAATCTCTGAGACTAAAATGACATTTCGTGTATTGTCACACTTGTCACAACGCAAAAGAACTAGCGTCATTATTATTGTAAGTTTGACATTTGCCTGTGTCAATTTAGTCTCAGGGATTAAAAAACAGTATTTCCTATACAGGAAACATAAATAAAATTCATCATTCTTCCATTGTTACTAACAACTGCTGTAAACAATTTATACTAAGACCAACTACGTATTAGAACACGAATAGTCCATCTGTGCCTGTGTTGCCATAGCAAACGTTAAACTACCATTTCAGAAGAAAATTTTAATCTAATCTAAACTCTAATCGTTTAAGAACAAAGCTCAATTTTCATTTTCATAGCTCATAAATAAAATTGTTGGTAAAGCATACCCCGACAAGGTGAAATCTAGAGTAAAATGTAAAATTTTCGAGCAAAAAGAAGTTTTCCGTTTCGAGTGCTTCCGAGGATGGTATTCAGAATAAATAAAAGTGTTACGGATAGTTATTGCTTGCCTCCTGAGTTCTGCATTTTTGATCGGAGAAAAAAAATGCTTTTTTAAACTTTTACGAAGGGGTTTTTATCTCTACGGATACGTCTACCCTGTTGTAATAAGTTTATTTGTTCACTGCATAAAGGAGCCCGTTTACCTTGGCTTCTGCTTTCCAGAATATTTTCCTGAAGTGTACTGACCATCTTCAGCTTTTAGGAGTTCAAGTTAGTTTCCTCAAACCTCAACTTTGGGCGGTTCATGGAATCCAAAGCCAAAGTAGCTGCACAAAAACTCTTGGTAATTGCAAAGGTATCGGCAGTAGTCACACCAGGACAGCTTCATAAGCTATACAAAGCACAGGTCCGATCGTGTGTGAAGTACTACAGTCACATAATATGGGTTGGTGTTGCAAGATACCATCTAGCAGTTGTGCACTCGGTGGTAAGGCGTGCGAAGAGGCTAATTAACAATCCAGATTTGGTTAATAGTAAAATCTGCAAAGCCTAGAGTACAGGCGTAGGGTAGCCAGCCTATCGGATTTCTACAGGGTGCATTTTGGAGAGTGTAATTATAATTTGGGTGTCTTCAAGGCTATAGGCTTTTAATAAACTAGTGCGCCTCATCATCAACGATTGCATCATTGCTTACCATTAGGCGGCATTGTAGTTAAGCACTTGTTTATAATTAAATATCATATAATTATATATAATATAATATAATATCTATTTAAACACAAAAGGTACCTTAAAAACGAGTTAATTTCGATGGCCTGAAACACAGGTTTAAATTAACCTAGATCGTGCGGTCCGCTATTAAATATTGTGATTTCGAACCATGATTAATTGCACCTTTAATAATATTTTAGATGTAGTTTAATCTTAGGCACAATAATTGTAAGGAAAATCTTTTTACTGTTAGCTTATGCTCATTTTTGTGAACCTTGTTATTTCAATAAATTTATTATTTTATTTATTTTTTAATTACAATTCATAGTTTCGTTTATCAGCCTTCCTTTCTAACGACAATTTTATCTCTCTCTCTAAAAAAATTCTATCTCTATCAAGATTATAAGATCACCTCAGTCGAAAGATGTCCAGGGCTGGGTAGGCCTCCCCTAAGCGTCGCCACAACGACCAGTCCTGTGCGTCTCGCATCCATCGGATTCACGCGACCCTCGCCAGGATCTTCGGTTAGAATATCAAAAGTAAAAATATAATTTACTAGCTTTAGCCCGCAGCTTCGACCACGTACATAAAATATAGCCTATGTCACTCAGGAATACAGCAGCTTTCTATTGGTGTAAAAATTTTAGCAATCGGACCAGTACTTCCAAAGATTACCTCATACAAACAAAAAAACAAACTTTACCTCTTTACTATATTAGTGCAGATTTTGATTGAGTTTCATAGGATTTTGTTGTCTCGACGGAACCTTAAAAAGTATTTACATTTTCTAAAAGAGCTTAATACATAGTAACTCACGTACTCTTCCTTAGGGGATTTCTGTGTTACTTTGGTATATTATTGCTTTTATTCCAAAAAATAAATAAACAAAATATCTGGAGAACTTAATGACCCTTGACTTACAAGCTTACAGGTTTTCGAGAAAAAGAAGCATTTTCTCTTCTAAATATCGAAGAAAAACGTTTTACAATTTAAATTGTCACTTACGGGATATCTTCCGTGATTTTTCATAATTTTGAGTTCCCGATATTGAAACAAAAAATTGTGAAATAGAAACTTATTGGTGTAAACGTACCAATGACACTAAACTCATACAAATAAACATCCCTTCTACCAAAAACCACCCCCAAAAACTCTATTACGCATAAAATCAGAGTCTGATTGAGTCTGAACTTCCCCCTGAAAGTCGCTAGACCAATTTAGCATCGTTTAAAACATGAAAAATCGAAAATGCGGGCGCCGAAGCCTATAATCGGAAGCCTTGCTTCGGGTGATGGCTGAACTTCCGGGACAAATAGAAATTATGTTCAGCAGTCTAAGTTTGCACCATAAGTGAAACTAGTGATAAAAAAGTTGAAAGGAAATCGTTTGTCTTGGTATGGTCATGTGAAGAGAAGCGATGAAACGCGTGTTAAGTACTAAGAGTTCGTTGTCTACATGTAGATGGATGGAGAGGGAGGCCAAAGAAAAGGTAGATGGACTGTGTGAGGAGTTAGTGATAGTGTGACGGGTGACAGGACAGAATGGTAGAATAAAACGTGTTGCGCCGACCCCAAGTAATATGGCAAAAAAACTTCACGCTCCTTCCCTGTAGTTTTACTGTGCGTTGATATTTTAGTGAGTGTCTACTCTATAAATATAATATTTAAAGATAGATTTATATGGCATGTATTTAAATCAATACCTGTATATTCCCTTTTTTCGAACAAAATATTGCAAAGTTAAATCAAAAATACTGACTTGCACACAAATTATGCACGCTAAACAAATCAAATTAAATATACTGTTTAATAGTATTTGCAGAACTGTTTTACCGAACGATAACAATGATTAAAATAGTAATATCTAAAATTTTCTTAGTTCAAGAAACATTCTAAAACATTTTTAAGGAAAACCATCACCTAATTTACTTTTAGGAACATATTCTAAAAATCAATTTGAGAAGTAGCGCTCGCCGGCCGCTGCCGCGGCACCGCTCGCTTCACTAGCTCGGCTCGCTCGCGTTTGGTCACAGTTCTAACCTAACCTAACCTATTTCACCCAGTTCAAAATGTTAGAGTGCAAGTTAGTATTTTTGATAAACAATTCATATTTTTAGGTATGCACTCAGTTAATTAATGGAGTTACCTAGTGTGCTGATAAATTAAACAGATGTGTATTTAAAAATATCCCGATTTATATTACATGAAGCCTAGCTCTTCATCAATTAATCAAACTCAAAAAATCGCAAGTTGGACTTCTGCAAAATGCCTGAGATATTCGTCTCTCGTGATCTCCACAAATTCACGAGATTTTCACACGTATTTACACAAGCAAATACGGGGGAAATTGTGCTTTTTTGTTTAAGAGCTACTATTACTCTGCTTGGAAGACATTTTCTTCCAGTTTTACTTAATATTTATTTTGTTTTAGAGTGGTTTCTCTTTGTTCGTAAACACTTACTACGTTAGTGTTCTAGAGGATTCAAATATAACTGCTCATCATCATCATCATCTCAGCCGAAAGTCGTCCACTGCTAGATAAAGGCCACCACCGCCACAACGCTCGGAGAAATAGTCCTAATCGTCTCGCATCCATCAGATTCCCGTGACTCTCGCCATGTCTTCGGTCCACCTTGTGGGAGGCCTTCCAACGCTGCGGCTCCAGGTACGTGTGCACTTCCGTCCCCTTATAATATGCAGTATAATTGCTAAATGTGTTTAAATTCAAACCCATTTGGCAAGGCGAGGCAGGTGTAAGGGGTCACCAGGTGTAACCAATGAAGGATTTTTATGAGGAACCAACCGATAACACAAACGATTTTCTTTCCACTTTTCAGTCACTGGCGGCACTTTCACAGTTCCTCTAATATATTCATTTTTCACTTTATCCATTCTCGTGACACCACACATCCATCTCAACGTTCTCATCTCCGCTACATGCAATCTTTTTTCAAACCTCTTTAAATATGTCTCCTTGGGTGTTGAGATGTGCGAAAGAGTCACAGCGGCCCAACAGCGACAAAAGGCAATTACATAAACACTGGCGGGTTTCAGTCAGTAAAAGTCTAACACTCGCTCCAGCTAGAGCGGGAAAAATCATCAAGTCTGCGTTCAAAAAGCTCCAAAAAGGCTACCCTTCACAGTATTTTTTCTAGCTATAAGAATAGTACAATATTCAACCCGTAACGGATTACAAAAGGCACATCTCATCCCGATAGACACGGACTAATCCTTGGGTTCAGGCTAGTACAATCAACTGCACGTTACATGAACTACGAAAACCGTCCTTACTGTTCTGAAATAAGGTGAAATGGGGGTCGGTTGACTGTACAGTATCAGGTCAGGTTGCCGAGAGACGACATAAGTCTACAAATCAACCAATAATCCTGAGATTGAGGTACAACTGGCGTCAAAGGGCTGTGACGTTTACGTGGGGCTATGAGAGGAGCGGATTGAGGAGCTCGTGGCTAAATATTAACAGCCACACGGATCGATTTTCAAGGTTAAGCGACGCTTGCCAAGGTTGGTCTGTAGAGGACCGTCTTAACATACCGAGTTTCCTTCGTGCCATGAAGTACCGTGTTAATGGGTTGTGGAGGTCTGGTAGGCAGCCGCTCCTCGTAAAATACTATTTTAAGCTCATACGGTATTCAGCTAAATCCGGCTTGACTAGAAGCCGACTCCAATATAGTTGGGAAAAAGCTAGGTAGATGATGATAAGAAGGGCGGATTAGAGCAGATACGCTACCTATAGTTGTGTTGTGTGTACTATCGTTGCGTGTTGTGTTATACAAGTTAGAAGACCTCTATAGCTCATGGCTATTTTTCTATACAAACTCTGGGCCACAGTTTCATGCTCGTAGGGGGTGAATTTTGGCAAATCCTTGCAGAAAGCAAGGATGTGCGCTTAAATCATAAGGAAACCTTGTGTATTTCATGTTCATAGATCCAGTAGTTTCGGCTGTGCGTTGATATGTCAGTCAGTTTCTCCTTATACATATAAATCTATCATATACCATAGAAAAAAAAATCCAAAAAGAATAAAAAGAAATACTAAGTCTTTACACTAATTTATCATTGATTGTGTAGCTCAACTCAAAACCTAACTAGCTCAACATTTCGACGAACACTTTTGCGCTTGACCGCTACCTGATGGAAAGCAACGATGCGTTTGACGATGGAGCGTGCTTACCTAGTAGTAAACCTATTCAGTCTCGACTTAAAGGTTTCCAGGTTGCAGTCGTCAGGAAACAGACAGAGGAGCTCGTGGCTTGAGGAGCTCATGGGCAGATAATATTTAAGCAAGCTAGCCAAGGTTGGTCTGTGGATGGGTAACCATCTTAAGGTGGGCGCGACGTTAGAATTATCCATACAAACGTAATACCAAAATCATTTGAAATTTAAGCATATTTACACCATAATATGATGTTATTCGGATTCAGACAATCATTTTCTAGGTTCCTACATCGTCTTTTTGTTGAAAAACTAACCCCAAACGAAATTTAAGCGAATTTAAATTTGCACATTTTCACAGCAAAAATGTCATGTTTTTATTTGGTTTTTTCTATATTATAAACAACAATATTTCAAAATATCTTTCCGTAGGAACACAGATATTATTATCAAGTTATAAATACTCGAAACAATATTGGAAATACATTAATTTTACATTCATCATTTTTGGTATTACGGAACCTCTCCCAAATTTCCAATAGTTTGTATTGCTATCACAGCAAGCAACAAGGTCAGTGTGCGGATGATGACTGTACTCCAGTCGGTGTGTCCAAGAATTGTTTATACTATCTGGATTGCTTCCATCAACCTCAAAAACGTATTTTTTTGCGTCTCAACTCGAGATAGCGCGCGGTCTCCGCAGGCCTCTTAACATACCGAGTACCTCCGTGCCTCGGAAAGCACGTTAAACCGTTGGTCCCGGCTGTCATTTGTAGATCTTTGGCAGTCGTTACGGATAGTCAGAAGCCAGTAAATCTGACTCCAGTCTTGCCATGAAGTACCGTGTTACCCCAGTTAATGGGTTGTGGAGGTCTGGTAGGCAGCCGCTCCTCGTAAAATACTGGTATTCAGCTAAATCCGGCTTGACTGGAAGCCGACCCCAATATAGTTGGGAAAAGGCTAGGCAGATGAGTTATCAGGAAACAGACAAATCCCAAAAAAGTACGTGTGCCCGCTGTTTTTATGGCCAAATATTGATTGAACCCACATCCAACCATATTTGACACCTTCCCGTTCGACTCCATCTTTCATACCGTTGTTAATTTATTGCTTCTCTGTGTTATTTATTTCTGGAAGTAGAGAATGGACTGAGTTATCCATTTTAAGATTTAAAGCAAACTTAGGCCGAAACCTGAATCTGAATCGAATGGTATATCTCTCTGTCACTCAAAGGTTTGCTGGGAGAAAACTCATTGTTGAGTTAAGATCGCCTTTGTACATGCATTGTCAAAATCACTGTATTTAATCCCTTATCTCCAAGCTTATTTCTATACGGCAATTGGCTGGTTTTGGTCACGGGTACCTATAACCATCATCATCTACCTAGCCTTTTCCCAACTATATTGGGGTCGGCTTCCAGTCAAGCCGGATTAAGCTGAATACCAGTATTTTACGAAGAGCGGCTGCCTACCAGACCTCCACAACCCAATAACTGGGGTAGCACGGTACTAGAGATAAAATAATGCTTTCTTTAATAAATAAACTAAGTATACCCTAACAAAGACTACTTCATTTCTTCAAGACTTGTCTATGCCTGACCCGCTTTGCTCTTTGCGTTTTTTTTCGTTTGAATCCCCAACCGGTCCTATGAGACCGCGCTGTTATTGTTTTACTATTGTGTCTCGTTTCGCGGGTATCTGAGTAATTAATTAGCTGCTGGCAGTGGCTTCACCCTCGTAATAGTAGAAAATTATCCCAAGGGAACGTCCTCCAGGATAAAAAGTATCCTATATACTATTCCGGGACATGTTATACTGACTTGTATACTGTGGTATATAAACCATACAACACAAACCATAAACCATATAATTTAATAATAGTACGTTACGATATTAGTGCGTAATGATGGTTATAACATGCGAGGCGGAATTTCAGCCCGAGTCGTAGGCGAGGGCGTAACTGAGCCGAGCATGTTATAACCAATACGCACGTATACTATTGTATACATAACAATAAATTCGTTTTTAAATCTGATGTCGCGCACAGACCGTCACTCAATTGGCTCCGTAGCCATTAGCTAATTGCGACTGGTCGCGACGCTGGCCACAACTCATCGTTCGCCGAGCCAGTGTTGCCAGAGCTAGTTTTATAGCTACATCTAGCTATTTTAACTTCCCTTCCAACTGACACTTGGCTATTTATTAAGCTTCTTAATTTGATTACAGTACTACATGCTTTATGACAGTTCCTTTAACTAGTGCGCCTCACCATAGACGATTGCATCACTGTTTACCATCAGTTGGGATCGCAGTCAAGCGCTAATTTATAACAATTAAAAAAAAGAGTCTGTCAATATGAAAACGTAATGAATCAGTCTCTTTAAGAGAACTGTAGCAGCTCTTTAAAAAAAACTCAACAAACACTGATAAAGTAAGCTACCCATTGCTTACCGTCTGCAAGCCCGTGTCACTGATACTGAGGATTTGTTGGTCAATAAAAAATATGAATTTAACGACCACGAAAATAAAGTACACTTCAGAATGTGTAATATTGCTTTGTAATCCATCCAGTCTGTAGTCCTTGGCCGAAACCAAAACAAAGACGGAATTAATTAATCTGCAATTGAAATCGAACGTTTGGTGAGACGCCGCTAATAAGTAAGTTTATACCAAACCGACTCTAATTGTTACTTTACCTAATCTTTGACGAAGAATTTTAATATTAATAAAAAACAGTTCTTTTCTTATTTCAATTCTGAGCAAGCTCCTTTAAGATATTTGCGGGTGGCATATTTTAGAAAATTACCCACATTTAGTTACAATAATAGCTAGAAAAGTAGTGGTGTGATTGGCAGCCCAACACTATCATTCGCCAATCGAAAAAGGTCGAATTTTAAATAATAATAAATAAAAATAATAATAATAATAAAATTTTATTCAAAATACAATGTTTACAAAAATTAACATAAGCCTCCAGTAAAACCATTATCTATAACATTATTTTGCATAAGAATAAAGTAAATCTAATATAATATTAAAGGTGCAATGAATACGGTTCGAAATTGCAATAGTTAATAACGGACCACCCGAGCTAGGTTAATTTAAACCTGTGTTTCAGGCCATCGCATTACTTTTAAAATTAATTTCGTTGTAAAATATTTAAAATGACTACTGAACTAACTATTATAAAAATATAGTCTATGTTTAAAAACTATGAAAATAAGCTTATGGTACAATAAAACTTAAGAATATATCTATGAAATTATACAAAAATAAACAATAACGAGGGGATCAGTTAACTTATGGTACAATAATACCTAAATCTATGTCTATAAAATTATACAAAATAAATAATAATGAGGGAATCAGATAACATTATGTCAATATTTCCAGAAGTTGTTCTGTGTCTGTGTAATTGAGTATCACTAAATGTTCCGATAACATCTTACTACATTCTTTATACCTTACATTATAGATGCTTAGTACCTTGTTGAGCCTATTGTATAGAAAAGGTCCCAAGAACACGTAAAAGCGTTTAGCAAAAGCATGTTTAGTTTGAGGCTTTATGCAAACCGAGTCCTTCCTTCTCCTGTCAGAAGGTACAGGGACAAAAGGAAGTACAGAATGCTGGTGTAGTACTACGTTTAAAATAAATAATTGTCGTACTGTAAGTACATTACATGCTGTGTAGAGTTCGTGCGTAGGAAATCTAAAAGGGCGAAATGTAGCGACCTTGAGAATTGCTCTTTGAGCACGCTCTAACGGGAGTAAAATTGTTTTAGCCGCTCCACCCCAGGAAGTTATGCAATATGTAAGAATGGATTGACACAAAGCTAAATAGACCTGTTTAATTAATTTGTAATCGGCTACGTTTCGCAAATTTTTAAAAACATATATTAATTTGCGAACTCTCGTACACAATAGCTCGATATGTTTACGGAAATTTAGATTTGTGTCAATCGTGACACCTAGATATTTTACATGGTCAGCTTTAACTAAAGTCGGGCAAGTGCATGCAGTGTCAGCATACGTGCAGTTATGCGCGTGAATATTTAGGTTAGTAAGCGATATGTTAGCATTTCTCATTGTAAATAAAATGTAATTTGTTTTATCTGCGTTTAATGATAGGAGATTCTTCTGGAGCAAGTTAGACACAATGTTAAAACCATTTTGAGCATATTCATAAACCTCAACTCTTGACCTACCTGAAAACAATAAAGCGGTATCATCTGCATATGACATTATAACACCATTTTGGAGCGACAGGCTGCATAGTTCATTAATGTAGATTAAAAATAAGGTGGGCCCCAAAATGCTACCTTGCGGTATACCAAAAGAACTATTTTTTAGATCCGAACTGGTCTATTTTTAGGCATTGATGACGATCGCTGATATAGTCAGAAAATAATAGAAGTTGTTCACCTCTTATCCCAAGTGTCTCAAGTTTGTGTAAAAGCAAAGAACAAGAAATAGTGTCGAAGGCCTTGGCAAGGTCTAGAAAGATCCCAATTGTGTGCATACCATTATCTAGGTTAGTAGTTATATAGTTAGTCAAATGGTGGACTGCTTGACTAGTTGATCTTTTGGCCCTAAAACCAAATTGATTATCTGATAGTAGTCTGTTATCTTCTAAATATTTTATCAATCTACTGTTGATCATTTTCTCCAAAATTTTTGATAGACCGGTTAACACTGAAATAGGTCTGTAGTTGTTCACGCTGGTTTTATCTCCAGATTTGAATACAGGAGTGACCACAGCCTTCTTTAGTAATTTTGGAAATATACCTTTAGATAAGCAAAGTTGAAAGATGTGGGTTAGAGGAGGGGCAAGTAGGTATTTAAAACTTTTAAGTATATTATTAGGTATGCCATCCCACCCAGTGGCGCAAACATCCTTAAGCCCGCTTATAATTCTGACTACTTCGTCAACGTCGATATCTAATAAAACAAAAGAATTTAGTGTGGAGGATGAGGTGGTCGAGTTGTGTTGGGAAATGATACTTGAGTTAAGTGATTTTTCAGCCAATTTTTTACCAACATTAACAAAAAAACTGTTTGCTTTATTTATCGCTTCGGTTGGGTTTATATCTGATAATAATAAATCAAGCGGAGGTTCTGGTTTTTTTGATAGAAATGTGTAAGATTTTACAAACTTCCACACAAGTTTACTATTTTTTCCGGCCTTCTGTAATTCGTTTTTATCGTACTGATTTTTCAGTTTTTTCAAAAGATTATTACAGAAGTTTCGATACCTTTTGTAAGTTATAGAAAGCCCTTCGTCAGCAGGACCCAATTTCAATTTTAGGTGAAGTCTGTCTCTATGCCTTATGCAACGAACGAGACCAGGGGTGATCCAGGGTTTAATACAACTATACTTCCTAGGCATTGTCTTAGTAAACGTGTTTTTCTTTATCGCAGATTGTAACGAATTAATTAAATAATTTAACGAGCTATTTGCATCGTCTGAATTATAAACAGGGTCAAGATTAATACAGCGTATGTCATTCTCAAGATTTGTCATATTAATTTTAGTGCAGCTACGCATGCAGTTTTTTCTAGGTGAACTTATTTGTAATGTTAGTAAAACCGCCTGATGATCGGTGAGCGTAGAATTAGTAACCAATGTTTTGGATGGATTTTTTGATTTTAGAATGATGTGGTCTAAACATGAGCCGCTCTGATGCGTGGGGTGGTAGTGAGCTGGTAGAAGTCCATGAAATGAGCAAATATTCAGATAATTATGTACATTAGTGTCTGTTTTCCCGGAAGCAATGTTAATGTTAATATCGCCCAAAAGTATTATATTTTTAAAAGACGTTAAGATTTTTAAGTTTGTGTCAAGTGATTCCAAAAATCTGTCTATGTTTTGAGAAGGAGGCCTATAAATAGCCATGACTACCGTGTCGGGAACAATTTTAATGATCAAACAATTACTATCCAGGAATACAGGTTCTTCTTTTATTGTTCTTAAATAATTTTTGATATAAACTACTACACCATCGTTCTAGTTTATGTTTCTTTGACTTCTGTAGGAATAATAACCATCAAGAGATGGTAAATTAGTCGTCTTTTTTGATAGCCAACACTCTGTTAAGACAATAATATCACAGCTTAGGTCTAGGTCCTGTAACAACACTTCAAAACCGGTCATGTTTCGATTTATGCTGCGAATATTCTGTGTGAGTAGCGTTAATGTTTTGTCACCAGAAGGGAGATGATGCTTGCAATCCTCAATATTGCAGATTTTAGACTCTAACACAGAAAAAGTATCTAGATCGCAAATAAGGTGATTTGTCATAATTATTATAAAAGAAAAAAGAAAATAAAGTATATATAAGCTACCTGTTTAACTGCTAAAAAACTAAAATGTAAGGTGACGCTCTTAGGCGCCTTCATAATCTATTGAGTTTATGTAATTCATTTCTGCATGCTTGCGGGCCGGGCAACTTACATCACCAGTAGGATGGGCACATTTCCTCTTGAAGCGTTTACATGTTGCGCATCGAGGGGAAGAAGATTTGCTGTTGCATTCCTTGAAGGAATGGCCGCTCTCTCCACAGTGGTTGCAGGTAGGACTGGTTTCCCGGCAGAACTTGGCTGCATGTCCAAACTGCTGGCAATTGAAGCACCTGGTGACGATAGTGAAATCTCTCACCGGGCATGACGTCAAATTGATAAAAATTCGGCTTTGGTTTATGATAACCTTTCTTATGCTAGCAGGTAGTTCCAAGATGTAGTTGCAAGTAGGAAGGTCTTTCTTACCCGATTTATGGCTCAATTTGATGGAATCTAAGAAGGTCTCACGAGTAATATTCGGCAATTTGTCTGAAAGGTTCTGCTCGTAAATACAGTCAAATACTTCCTTCTCAGTGAGAGCGACGGGGACACCAATGACAGCAATCCTAGGTCGGCGTTTGGAAGGTTCTTCTATTTTAAGGCCAGATGATGCAAGTTTTTCCGACTTCTTAAGTTTATCTATATCGCCTTTGTTTTCGGTGCTAATCAAAACGCCCCCATTTTTCACCTTCTTTAGGCCTCGAACATGAAGCTTTAGTTGTTCCGGGGAGAAAATCTTTTGGACTAGAGACTTGGTGTCGTCACTTGATTGGGTCTTATCGCTAGGATAGATGGCGACTGAGCTCAAATTTGCTGGACGAACGATGTCGGTACCTTTCTTAACCATGCTAGCATAAGAGCCTGTCATTTCAGATGAATTCAGTTTGGTCTCTACAACCTCTCTGAACTGCTGGAGAGAGTTCACGACGTTCTGCTGAGCCTGAAGATGCTGGATTGTGGTATGGGCCAAGATAGTTTTTGTCTTCAGAGATTGGTATAACACGGCCATCTGAGCCGTCCCATTTGAGACCTTACGGCAGAGAGCGGAGACACGAAGCTTCTGGTCCGAGTTCATCTTACTATCCCCGGCTGTATTGAAAACTTCCTGCAGAATTGCATCTATGGATCCCATCCACTTCTGTACCTCCTGCGTACATATAACTTCACTCGGCAGTTCATTCTCCGCGGGGGCTGGTGGGTTTGGGTCGCTAGGGGGTAATGGTTGGGTAGGCGTCGGGACTTCGCCGTAATAATTGACTTTGACCAAACGGGCTCGCTCCAGGGTTGGACATCTTACCAAATACACTTTATTGATTGTTTATAAATATCTATTTAGTTCATCTTGTTATTAAAACACACGCGACACACTTTGAGTTTATACTGACGGAGCAATATTTATATTTAATTGTCGTAATTGTTTATTTCATAATAATCAAGAACACACGTCCGCTTAGTTTCGCGACTCGTAAGCGATGCAGTCACTATGCATTTAAGCGGAAGTTGAGGAATTATTTTCTACACAAGTAGCGGAGTTGTCTCAATATATTCTTTCCTTCATTTTATATAGATATATGTATGTAGGTATATGCTATATTGGATATATAAGTATGTGTATTTTATATAATTATGTAAGTACACTCGTTTTCTAATTATTTTTTTTTTATGCATCTGCCACCTTCTCTCTTCACCACCCTAGGTTGACTGGTAGAGAATGCCTACGGCATTAAGTCCGCCTGTGTACCTTTAATGTGCGTGTATTTAACTTCATAAATAAATAAATAAATCAATAGAACTAGTTTTAAACAAAGGTCACTATTTTAAAACTGGTGCTTGACTGCGTTCCCACCTGATGGTAAGCAGTGATGCAATCGTTGATGGTGAGGCGCACTAGTTTATTAAGAGCCTATTCACTCTAACCTTGAAGACACCTAAAGTGAACGTGTTATGTGTCGATAACTTGGTATGTTATTACGCATTTTCTACTTAACCTTTTTTTTTGTATTTTTATATTGATTTTATATTTTGCTACGAGTATACCCTACATAGAGGATGTAGGGTATACTCGTAGCAAAATATAAAATCATTTTTTTTTATTAAAGAAAATTATATCCTAATATTGGACCCCTGTTTCATCCACGTAGGGGGTGAATTAAAAAAATCCTCTCTTAAAAAGAAACTTCTTACGGTACAATTTCAGTAAGCCCCAGTTGGTGCCTGCTGAAGGAGTGAAGTTCGACAAGGATGCCTTGTACTATGACATGAGCGGCGAGAAGTACCTCATCATACTGAACCAGCACGCCTTCAAGAAAACCATTTACTTCAAGTTTGTATTCATTTATTTGCTTCCACAATGTTGGTAAGATGGTTACAAACAGGCCGGATCATCATCATTACAGCTATGGATCATTTTAGATCCTGTTAGCAACAGCAACTTTTTTGATATTTAAATCAAAAATATTGCAACATCCACAGAAATCAAAGACTGGGTTAAGCAAAAGCGGGATTTATTAAAAAGTTTAAGCAATACTTCCCGAGGTCTGTCTATAAATTTAACTTTTAATTTTGAAATCCCTCCACACCTCAAAAACCATCTTAAGGGTGATCTAGTCGCGGGCTCGAACTCACTAATGGGCGTGGCCAAAAAGCGCGCTGTCTCATCTAACATCGTGTCCGATAGACATATGTTCAGAAAGAGTATCGTTTTTCTGAGTTTGGGAAGTCAGATACACAGTGTCAGCACCTAAAATACTGCTGCAACTGTATCTATGTAGAGTGGAAAACGACCACTTCATAATTGAGAAAAGTATTAACAAATAGCGACCCGCTTGAAAGTTTTTGATATTTTACCATCTCGTTTTTTACATCTTGAATTATTTTATTGTTACAGGAATCAGCAGCCTTCCACAAGAAATGGTACTGATAATGATGTCAAGAGCTTGAAGAAGGTATTTGGAAACCTCGGTTTTAAAGGCGATAATATTATTGAGTTCAGAAACTTAGAATACGAGGGGATTATCAAAAATCTTACTGCAAGTATGTTATCATTTAATTACTAGACCTTTTAGGCTCGGTACATATCTGACGGAAAATGCGTCGCGTATTATTGGTCGTCTAACGCCAAAACAGACAAATGAATAATAAAACATTCAACCGCTCACACCTAACCAATGATGCGTTAGTGCGTCGAGCGTAGGTACAGCGTTTGTTCTGTTTCCGTCAACCCTTTGTCGGTCGACGTAAGAGCCAATGTTGCCCATTAAGTGCCTTTTTCGCTAGATGTTGGCTTAAATTATCTGTCAATAGGCGCTAAAGACTTTTATTCCTAGAGTTTACAATAAAAATAAATAAGGACCGCTCTGTAGATGCTGTACATCATCAACATCATCATCATCTCAGCCGAAAGACGTCCACTGCTGGACATATGCCTCCCCCAAGCGTCGCCACAGCGACCGGTCCTGCGCGTCTCGCATCCATCGAATTCCCGCGACCCTCGCCAGGTCGTCGGTCCACCTTGTGGGAGGACTTCCGACGCTGCATCTAAACTGCGTCTGCGTCGTGATGCTGTACGGACAAACTGAATAGACGCTTAATGTGAAAGGTCTAATTTGACGGAGTAGACGGGACCGATAATAAGCTCGACGCATTTTCCGTCAGATGTAAATAAAATTGACCCTTACTGCCTCGTTGATCGAAGTACGACTGCTGAGCCAGGTGTTCGATTGCCGGGTCAGGCAAAAAGTGCTATTGGGTTTTTCCATTAAGAATTACTTTGTAGCTGCCCGGAGTTTGGACGTTGGTGGTGTGATATCCCTGTGCTTAAGAAAGCACGTAAAGCCGTTGGTCCTGCGCCTGATCTCTCTCCAGTAGTGTGTATTATTGACAAGCGGCCGTATTTTTACGAGTAAAGGCTTCCTCAAATCAATCTACCTAATTCCTTTTTGCGCGGATGTGACACATAGCTTCCCATTATCTTATCATGTTGTTATTTTCTTTTTTTTTTATTATATGCTGCTCAAATAAATTCTTTTTCTTTTTTTCAATGAGTGGACTGATGACCTGGTGAGGGTCGCGGGAATTTGATGGATGAGAGACGTATCGGACCAGTCGTGACGGTCACACTACTACTGACGGAGTCCACTATGTACCGTTTATCAATCACCATCATCTCAGCCGAAAGATATCCACTGCTGGACATAGGCCTCCTCAAGCGTCGCCACAACGACCTGTTCTGTACGTCTCTCATCCATCGGATTTCCGCATATAGCATATGAAGACAGCATATAGGTACTCTTTATCCCAGGAGTATGTTCTCTTGGGATCATTTTCTACTTTCAAGCAGGCAAAGCCGCTAACAGAAGCTAACCATAACTGAAAGATTGAATTTTCCCATTCCAGTCGCCACACAAGACCACTCGAAGACTTCTTGCATCTGTGTGACGATCCTCACGTATGGAGACTCAGGAGGCGAGGTGCATGCAGCAGACAGACCTTACCTGCTGACTGATATCATCGCTATCTTCGAGAAGCGCAAATAAGTCTCGTCAACAAGCCTAAACTGTTCTTTGTTCAGGTAGCTGTAGCGACAGTTTTTTAAAATTTATTTTTTAGAGGAGCTTGAGGCTAGATAATAAAAGCCGCACAGTTTTTAAATGCTTAAGCAAAAAATTCGAGTAGTGTTTACGCTGCCCGCCCACGAAAGACTTTTTGTAGGACCGATAATCGTCACATATTATAATCCCATAGTATATTCTGACCGACTTTTTCTAGGCCGTGTGCGTTGCATCATTGCTATGAGTGTGTTATATTTTTTACCTACAAAAAATCGTTCACCGATTGTCGGTCGTGGGCGGGAAGCGTTAGAGTTTTTTGTATTACACGGTCAGGTCGCTCAGGGAGCTACTTGGGTGTTGTGAGTCCTATGCTCAGGCACATGGCCTACTGTACAATGTCGCAAAGAGCGAATTCATGGTCTTTAAGGCGGTGGGTGGTAAATGTCCAGATTCTGTACCTGCAATTAGGCTTGACGGTAATGAACTAAATCGTGTTTACCAGTTCAAATATCTGGGACATTACGAGACCGACGACCTTAGGGATCATGTAGATATTGAGCGGGAACGTAGGGCGCTGGCAGTACGATGTAACATGTTGGCACGCAGGTTTGCGCGTTGTAGCAAACAAGTTAAAGTTACGCTTTTTAAAGCGTATTGTCAAGTGTTTTACGCGTGCAGCCTGTGGACCAACTATACTTTGCGGACTATCAGCGCCCTGCGAGTCCAATGGGTTCAGGATGTTGATGGGACTGCCCCGTTTCAGCAGTGCTTCTGGCATGCTCGCACACGCACACGTAGATGGCTTCCATGCCATCATTAGACAGAAGTCTGCCTCGCTGCTCTGCAGAGTGCGGGCCAGTTCCAACTCCATCCTGAAAACCATTGCATGGAGGTACGATTCACCTATATTGTATGATATTGTGCAAAGATGTATCTCCAACAATAGGGTTGTAACTTTATAAAATACTAACATAGTTTTTAAGATATCTTCTTTACTAACCCCTATTATAATACCCCCCTCCCCTATTATAGTACTTGTCCGAAATAAAGATTATTATATTTATTGATAAATGATATTTATTTTGCAAATAGGCTTTTTCCTCTTTTACACGTCAATGTTTTTTTTGGACTTTTTTTTTTAACTAGATGAGGCCGGTGTTTCCTAACTGACTACCCTGAGAAGAAACACCGAAACAAACTCAGGGGTCACAGTCTCTTTTAAAGTCCATACAAAATGTAAATCATATGCGAACCATGCAGATTAGTGTCTGAGATGGCCTTTTGAAGAAATAACCATGCAAATTTGAGTGGACCTGTCCAGTCAGTGCAAGCATTTGTCATTATTCGCAAAGCTCAACTTAGGACTACTAAGGAGCTCAACGACTTGACGAACAATACCAAAGAGAGGACATATGGTTAGGCCGCAGAAAACACTCAAATTGCCAGACATAAGTTGAAATGACTGAAAAAGATAAAAAAAAAACAATCCACATAGTCCTCACATTCACAAAAAACGAAATTAAATACATAATGTAATACTTAACAAAATAAGCATTTATGTCAAACATAATAATAAAATAATAATTAAAAAACCGGCCAAGTGCGAGTCGGACTCGCGCACCGAGGGTTCCGTACAAACCTGCAATTTTTTTTTTCACGGGTTAAAGGCAATTAGATCTAAGTATTTGATATGAATTTCAACTTGATAGCTCTACGCGTTCATGAGGAAAAAGTAATAAGTTTATATCTATTAAAAAATAAATATATATTTTGTAATGTAACTAAAAATTTAAGGTTTTCTGAATTTTTCCTTTATGTGTGCTATAAAACGTTGCTTCATGCCAAATTTCAAGATTCTAGGTCGACTGGAAGTACCCTTTAGGTTTTGATTCCCTTGCGAGTACTTGCGAGTTTCAAAATATGCAGCTTAAATTCCTGTTTCTTTTGATTGCGTTGACATAGAGGTTTGATTTTGTTACAGCTTAAAGGTATTATAGACCTGAGTATTTGATATGAATTTCAATTTAATACCTCTACGCGTTTATGAGGAAATGGGTAGTAAGTTTCAAATTATTAAAAAAAATATATTATGTGATGTAACTAAAAATCTATGGTTTTCGTAATTTTTCCTTTATCTATGCTTTAAGACGTTGCTTCGTACCAAATTTCAAGATTCTGAGTTCACGGGAAGCACCCTGTAGGTTTTGATTCCCTTGCAAGTGTCGAATATTTGCGGCATAAACGGCTGTATCTTTTGATTGCGTTGGCTTAGAAGTTTGATTTTTTCACAGCTTCAAGGGACAGTAAACCTGAGTAATTGATATAAATTTCAGCTTCATACCTCCACGCGTTCCTGAGAAAAAGGGTCTTGACAGACGGACGGACGGACAGACGGACAACAAAGTGATCCTATAAGGGTTCCGTTTTTTCCTTTTGAGGTACGGAACCCTAAAAATGTCAAATTGTAAAGTAAAATTAATCTACAATGTCAAATTGTAATAAATAAATATTAAATTGTAAAAAAGTACAATCGAAAACAAAATAAAGTAAGAAGATAAGACAACAGTTGTAGTGCACACTGGAGCGGGTCAATCCCAAGCCTTTACGTCTTCAACGTAGTCCTTTACAGTGTAAAAAGCCTTTTGGCAAAGTTTTCGCTTAACAAAAGATTTAAACTTATTAAGGCTTAGTTCTTGCGTATGACTCGGAAGTTTATTATAAAATAATATATATCGACGGGTTCCGGGCTAATTGTATTAAGCGACACTCTGAGCGATATAGACTTTTATACATATTTGGAATCAGCGAATTTTTCTGCGTCATTTGAGCTGGGTTTGGTGACGATCGGAGCATCAACTATTTAAGATTTCAACAGTAAACAAATAAAAATTATGGTTAAACCGATTTTTTTAATTCAATATTTGATTTGCAGTGTCGTTTCAGTTATAACAAAAGTAAAGTTCTAGTAATTCAAACAGTTTATCTTAAATGGAATAAGAATAGTATACACATTAATACAATAAATTTTTTATGGATTGACTATTATGACGGTGGTTAAAACAATGATTTTGGCGCCATCGCGATAAACCGCTCGAGTCTAAATGCCCCCGCCACCCCGCGCGGACGCTTCAGGCGCCTCCTACCTCGTTTTAGTTGACGCAAATTGTGAGCAAGTTCGTACGTGTTTTGTGGGAGTGTTTTGTGGGACAAGAAAAATAAATTAAAAAGTAAAAAGGAAAAAATTGGTTGAATTTTAAGTAACATGTGCAACATTTTTTATAATTTTAATTATTATTTCTTGTAACTGTAGTGAACTTTTATTTATTATTGTCATAGGAGATAAAATTTATCTTTGTTATTGAAGAAAAACTAGGGATAGTATTTAAAAGGTTATTTTTCAATAACCGGCCAAAGTTTCACAGGGTGCTCTACCTATGAATATGAGCAACTTTTAGTATGGGACCAACTCTGAAATCACGAAAACTCGACTAAAATATATGAAACATATGACTTTTTTTCGTGATTTCAGAGTCGATACCATAGTGAAAGTTGTTCATATTCATGAGTAGAACACCCAGTGAAAATTTGGCCGGTCATTGAAAAATAACCACGTATAATAAGGTAAGAAAACTTCAAAACTTTTTTTCACGAGAGATATTTTTGATTTTAATATTTTAATATTTAATATTAAATATTTTAATTTTTTATGTGATTATTTTCAAAAGAAATTATTTTATAGATAAACCTTTTTTTGTAATTGAAGAGATTTTTATATACTTAAATGTTAAGAGGCCTGCGGAGACCGCGCGCTATTTCGAGTTGAGACGAAATAAAATACGTTTTTGAGGTTGATGGAAGCAATCCAGATAGTATAAACAATTCTTGGACACACCGACTGTAGTAAAGTCATCATCCGCACACTGACAGTTGCTTGCTGTGATAGCAATACAAACTATTGGAAATTTGGGAGAGGTTCCGTGATACCAAAAATGATGAATGAAAAATTAATGTATTTCCAATATTGTTTCGAGTATTTATAACTTGATAATAATATCTGTGTTCCTACGAAAAGATATTTTGAAATATTGTTGTTTATGACATAGAAAAAACAAAATAAAAACATTACATTTTCGCTGTGAAAATGTGCAAATTTAAATTCGCTTAAATTTCGTTTCGGGTAAGTTTTTCAACAAAAAGACGATGTAGGAACCTAGATAATTATTGTCTGAATCCGAATAACATCATATTATGGTGTAAATATGCTTAAACTGCAAATGATTTTGGTATTACGTTTGTATGGATAATTCTAACGTCGCGCCCACCTTAAAGTATAGGAATGAAGAAGAATGTGAATAAATCATTCAGGTAATAAGACCGTAGGCTACGTAATAAAAAGACTGCTTAAATTCTTATACAATTGTGATAAAAACTTCAGTCGTTACCTTTTTTTTTCTGGTAGGGGAATCATCAGAATGACTTCTCTCGCTCTTGGGCGGAGCGGGAGGGTGTGTCAGACTCTTACTGACTACACTTTTACCCTGTTCCTTCGTTGCCTTCGATCTGGGGGGGACTCGGTGTCAACCTTTCGGAATACCCATGTGCCCCAGAGGCTTCGACCCTGCCGGGCTCCTACAGTTTGCTGACATCTCCTTGAGGCGCGCGTGGAACAGAACGCGTCGTTGATGACTGGGCTCGGTCCAGATTATTTCCAGACTGCCAGACGGCGAGCTACCCAGTGCTTGCCGTCCGCGAACCCGCGCCTACGGTGGTCGGAAATTGAGATCGAGATCTTGGCGGCGGCGGCGTGAGGACCGTTCCCTCACGCACTCAGCAGCCTCATTCACAAGCTTTACTGCTTCGCAGAAGGAGGCGTCCGCATGCCACCCCTCCTCGCTCCGGACCATGGCCTGAACCAAGGCCCGGCGCGAGAGGTCGCCGCCCCCGATAGCCTCCACAAGGACACGGCGGTGCTCCTCCCAAGCGGGGCACACCGCTACCGTGTGCTCCACCGTCTCCTCCGGACCCACACAGTGGCGACACCCGGGCGTCCTCTCCTGCTTCATCCGATGCAGGAACCTCCCGAACTTACCGTGTCCGATGAGGACCTGCGTCATACGGAACGAAAGGACGCCGTGACCTCTTTCCAACCACTCCTCAAAGAGGGGACTTACCGCCTCAATGGCGGCGTGCCCAGCACTGGGTTGCAACAGTCGCAGTCGCCATGCCACCCTGAGATCCCGCTGGAACTTTGTCCGCCATATCGCGACTTGTCGTGGCAGCGGAGTTTCGCCCCGGCGCTGCATCTCCACGTGCAAATCGTGCATGCGTGCAAGGACTGTTGCCTCCCGATTTCACGGTGGCCGGCCAGCAAGGAGGCTCGAGGCTTCGCGGGAGATCGTGCGGTATCCCCGCACCATCCGGATGGCCATGACCCTCTGGCAAGCGTTCAGTTTGGCCGCCGGTCGCTTAACTAGCGATGGCGCCCAAACCGGCGCCCCGTAAAGGGCCATGGACCGAACGATCCCCGCGTAGAGCCTCCGGCAGGGGGCGTCTGGACCCCTAGGTTGGGCAGGAGCCGCTTCAGAGCGGCCCCAGACCTGTCCAGTTTGGGGGCCAAACGTCGGAAATGCTCCTCGAAAGTCCACCGGCTGTCAAGGACGAGTTCCAGGTTCTTCATCGTCGACCCAACGCCGATGTGGACCCCCCCTACCGTTATTTGGGAACCCGGTGATGGCATGGTCCGAGGGCCATGAAAGCACATAGCCTCGGACTTGTGCAATGTCATCTTGAGTCCCAGTTGCTGGATCCTCTCCACGACTGTCGCAACCCCGCGTGTCGCTGTTTTGGCCGCCGCCTGATACGACTCTCCCCGCGCCAGGACCAGCGTGTCGTCTGCGTAGCAGACCACGCTGACCCCGCCGGGGAGGTCGCCGCGCAGCACGTAGTCGTATCTGATCTTCCACTGGGGCGGTCCTAGTACCGATCTCTGCGGAACACCGTACGACATCTCTCACCGTCTCCACTCGCCCTGGTGACCGGGATAGATGAAGAACCTATACGACAGGTAGGCCTCAATCACACGATGGAGGTAGGCGGCACCTCATGGTACCGAAGTGCTGCCCCGATGTAACTCCAGGGCAGGGAGTTGAAGGCATTGGCGATGTCTAAAGACACCGCCAAGACGACCCTGGCCCGAATCACCGCATCCTCTGTCGTGAGGGCCCTTACGCGCATGATGGCGTCCACCGTGGAAAGCCCCCTGCGAAAGCCGAACTGGCCGTTCGCAAGATCCGGCCCCACCCGCGCCAGATGCCCGACGAGGCGGTCTAAAATTACTCTTTCAAAGAGTTTGCCTACCTCGTCGAGCAGCACGATGGGCCGGTACGCGGACGGAGAGTCCGCGGGGCGCCCCAGCTTCGCGATGAGGACCAGTTTCCCGGTCTTCCAGCGAAGGGGGAACTGGCCTCTCTCCATGTATGCGCTAAAGAGCCCTCGCAATTGAGACCCGAGAGTCTCCATGACCAGGACCCATACCCTTCCGGGCACGCCGTCGGGTCCTGGGGCGGAGTTCTTGACACTGAGTCTTCGTATCACCGCCCTCATCTTTACCTCGGTCACCTCTGGACCGTCGTCCTCGTCGTCGCTGGTGTGGTCCGCTACGGGCAGTGCAGGTGGCGGAGCCATGAGCGGGGGAGAGTGTTCCCCTTGCTCAGGGAACAGATTGGCCACCACACCATCCACAACCTTAGTTGTTACCTTGGTAAGCTAAGAAGTTACTGCTGTTCCTAGTTGATTGTCATTTTAAATAAAAAACTTGTCTTTAAACAATTTGTAATGCGTGTTTTATTTCTCTTTTCATAATTATTAATAAGATAGGTAGGTACACCTTATGTGTGTACCTTTAAATTTATCAATGTTTTAACCGCTAATTTCTGCAAACTTCATTATTCAAGTATGATTACAAACAATTTATTTTAAAAAAATCAGTCGCGTAAACTAATTAGCCGTACATTAATAAGTTTATGATATGGTATTTAAATCAATTAGCTTAGGTTTGAAATATGACCAAGTCTTTGATTAAAGCACTTAGCTTAGAGCCATTATTTGTATGCCTAGGCGGTTCAGTCATTTAGCTTGGAACAAGAAATAATAAACCTAGGCGGTTCAGTCATTTAGCCTGGAATAAGAAACAATAATCATAGGCGGTTAAGTCATTTAGCCTGGAATAAGAAACAATAATCATAGGCGGTTAAGTCATTTAGCCTGAAACAAAAAAAAGTAAAATATGGGTCATTTTGTATGAAGTGACATTTATCTTCGTTAAAAATAGGAATATTAGAAAAAAAGATTAATCTGATTATGGCGAATATGTTATAAAAACAATAATATTCTTCCTTTTTTTAAAATAATGCGATTTGCTAAAGTTATGATTTTTTTTCTAAAAATCGAAACTTTAAACTGCTCTGGTGTAAAGTTTCAAAAATGTCGGTTAATACAAATAGTCCGGAACCCGTCGATATATATAATATTTATTTTATTACCATAGTCCTAATTAAATTGTTTCGTCACAGGCTTGTAGAGGTGGCAATATGGATGCTGGCAACACCGTCTCGCTAGACAGTCACAGTGACAGCGTCCTCACTGTTCCTACTCACGCTGACTTCCTAGTACTGTGTTCTACAGTTGAAGGTAATCACGTACAAATGATTGAACCTATTCAATTTTTTCAAGGTTTACATTGGCACTTATTCAACGTCAGAAGCTAATCATCAACATTATTACACACATCAAAAGTGTCTAGGGATCAAGCATTTTTATGCGGATTTCTTGAGATTGAGATGTGGCTTTGTAATAAATTTATGATTTTATAAATTTATATGGATCCTTTTTGGTGCATTTCATAATTTGAATCAGGAACTGTGAATCAAATTCGAGTAAAAGATGAAAATCAGCTGTCAATATTTTCCCTATAAAAACATACAACGCATTGAAGATATTATTAGTGCTACTGTTTCCCTACTACTGATTAAAACCAACGTTATTATGGAGCGGCGACGTCATTTAAGCAGGGAAGAAATGCTCAGAGCCGTGGGAATGATAGAAGCTGGTTCCCGGCAACGAACTGTGGCTTTAGCTCTGAATACAAGTCAGAGTGTTATCAGTCGACTTTGGACACGTTACCGAAGCACTGGTACCGTGGCTGAGCGCCATGGAGGACGGTATCGCTGCACCACACGAAGACAAGACCGATACATTCAAATCTTACCTCGAAGAGCTCCAACAATAACCGCCATGATGTTAGCCGTGAGGCTTCATCACTCTTCAGGGAACTTAATTAGCGACCAAACAGTCAGAAACCGCTTGCATGAAGTGAACCTTCATTCCCGAAGACCGCTACGGGTACCACCTATAGCAATGCACAATCGTAGGATTCGATATCAATGGGCTCTTGAACACAGAAATTGGGCAGAAGAACAATGGCGTTTCGTGTGCTTTTCTGATGAGTCTCGTTTTGGTATGAGACCGGATACAAGACGTATACGACACTGGAGAACCCCTGGACGCCAACAGCGATTAAAATCCTGCCAGGAAGTCCATCCTTATAGTGGTGGAACCATCATGGTATGGGCGGGTATTTGGATCGGCGGAAGAACTGAGTTGATTTGGATCAGAGGCAACCTCAACGCTCAAATTTATGCTGAGACGATTGTATCAGACGTCATCGTTCCTCTACAAGTGCAAATCGGTCCCTTATTTCAGTTAATGCATGATAATGCACGACCGCACACCGCAAGAGTTGTAAGACAGACTCTCGCCGCAGCTAACATCAATGTCCTGCCCTGGCCTGCTCAGTCGCCAGACTTGAACCCGATTGAGCATGCATGGGATATGCTACAGAGAAGAGCTCTGCCGAATATGGAGGGTATCCAGTCGCAAGAAGACCTTTTTTTGTTGTTGCAACGAACATGGGCGGCCATTCCATAGCGTGATTTGGATGAACTCATTTTGAGTATGTCAAACCGATGTTCTTGTGTTGTTAGTGTTCGCGGTAGAAACACGGATTATTAATTGTTTAAGTTACCCAATAAAATTTTAAAGAAAACTGTTATTTCAGTCTTTTTTTCGAACTTTAATGTTAGTGGTTCAAATGTCAAAAATCCCTTTATTAGGAAAATGGCAAATTTCTTTATTAATGCAAAGGTGACTTGGTTTATCGTTACTGTGACAAACGAAAACACTTTATTTGATGAATCCTTAAAGAAAATTTTAATTAATATCAATCAGGAGAAAAGTTATTGCAAAATTATATGTTGATCCCTAGACACTTTTGATGTGTGTATTTATTATTAACCAAAACAAATTAACAAAATGACCAAACTTACATATAACATTGTTCTGCACACTACATGGACAAGGTGTTTGGTTGTTTAGAACAGATTCACACTGTCCTCCGTACTAGTATGCACTGTATCACGGTAGGATAGTTTTCATCAACTCTTATAACACCTTGGTTCCACATCTAAGGTTTAATTCAGAACTTATCTTAAAAACTCAAAGCGTTATACATTTTAAATTGCGAGTTACCGTTACATCGTAACAGTTTAAGCCGAAAGACGTCCACTGTTAGACATAGACCCCCAAACGTCGTGACTTCGACCGGTCTTATATATTTATCATCCCTCAGGCTCCCACGCTGCGTCTTCCGGAACGTGGCCGCCACTCTAGAACCTTCCGTCCTGATCGACCATCTGTTCTACGAGCAATGTGCCCTGCCCACTGCCACTTAAGTCAGAAGGCCTCCCACAAGGTGGACCCACGACCTGGCGAGGGTCGCGGGAATCCGATGGATGCGAGACGCGCAGGACCGGTCGCTGTGGCGACGCTTGGGGGAGGCCTATGTCCAGCAGTGGACGTCTTTCGGCTGAGATGATGATGATGATGAGGCTCCCACGACCCTCACCAGGTCTGGAGATTTGATGGACCGGTGGTCCACTTTATGGGAGGCCTTCAATGCCTGCTGTTCTAGTACGTGGTCACCTGTCCAGGACTGATGCGCGGTCGGAGTCCGACGCGGCATCGCGGAAGGGCTCGGAGAGCTCGGGGGAGGAGATGGGGAGCGACTCCGGAAGCGTGCGCAGCTCCCGGAAACGCTCTCTAGGAAGAGAGGGGTCGGACGAGGAGTCCGACAGCCGAAGGGGCTCGGCTCGAAAAATCGCCACCGCTCGGCGGGGAGCGAGCCAAGCCCGCGGCAGAGGGAGGGTGCTGACCTCCAAGGAGGCTGCCGAGAGGGCTGGGAAGCTTGCCGCGGAGGGACGCCATCCCGGAGCACCCAGCCCCGGTCCCTCGGGGCCGTCTGGCGGTGAGATCGACGACGGGGGAGGCTCCGCCGACGAGGCTCACCAGGAGGTCTGCGACCTGGTCGTGGAGTCCTTGCGGCTGGTTGCAAGGAAAAGCACCCCGAAGGGCAGGTCTTCTGCCGTCGCCGAGGCCGTGCCCCCTATCCTGGAGGCCTTCCAGAAGGCCCTGGACAAACGGGGTGCGAGGGCCCGGAGGGAGGTCCTGGAAGCCGCCGCCCCTCCGAGGGAAGTCTGCTCCCAGCAGCCTCCAAAGGCGGGGAGCCCGCAGGGGCAGAGGTCGGCGCCGACCCAGCCCCAGCACGAGCCAGAGGGACAGGCTCTGACCCTGCTGCGGCAGGAGCTAGCTGCCTTCCGGCAGCAAATGCTGCGGCAGCAGGAGCAGTTCCAGCGGCAATTGTCCCTGCTGGAGGGGATTGTGCTGCGTCCCCCACTCGCGGGCTCCGGTCGCAGACTGGCGGCGTCGTACGCCGCCGCAGCTGCGCCTACGGCAGCTGCCGCGCCCAAGGCTGGCCCGTCAGGGCAAGCCGGGCGTGGGGCAGTGACGGCAGCGGCTGCGACCGCTAGGCAGGCCCCGGTAACGAAGCAGCAGGGGAGGGCAGCTCCTGCCCTTGCCCCTCCTGCGAAGGGCAAAGGGGCGCCCACCGCTAGGGCGGCGCCCACCGCCAATGCGGCGGGTGCTCCAGCCGCTGTGGTGGCGAACGGGCGGCCTCGGCTGCCCCCGCCTGCCGATTCTCCAGCTGGCGCCGAGTGGTCGGTCGTCGGCGCCAAGAAGCAGGCGGGCAAGGCGGCCAGGGCCGCCAAAAAGAGGGAAAGGCGGCAGCAGCGCAAAAAGCGTGCCGTGGCGAACCGGCTTCGCGCTCCGGGCGCCGCGGCTGTAGTGATCACACTACAGCCGGGCGCGGAGAAGAGGGGCGTGACGTACGACGCCGTGATGGAGAAGGCCAAAAAGGCGGTACTCCCTCACCTCGACGAATACGGGGCCTCGAAGGGCTTCCGCATGCGGCGCACCGTGACCGGTGCCTGGATGCTGGAGGTTCCCGGCGAGGACAGCGGTCCTGCCGCGGACGCCCTGGCTGACAAGGTCAGGGCGTCTGTGAACGAGGAGGACGCCCGAGTGTCCAGGCCCACAAAGTGCATCGATATGCGCATCATGGGCCTGGACGACTCCGTCAAGGTGGAGGAAGTGGTGGCCGCCGTCGTTGAGGCGGGAGGGTGCACGACCGACCAAGTGCGGGCGGGCATCATCCGCCTTGACGGCACGGGTATGCGAGCCGTCACGGTGAGCTGCCCCGTGTCGGCGGTCAAGGCCATCACGGCGGAGGGCCGAAGGCTCTTGGTGGGCTGGGTGTCAGCCCAAGTCAAGGTGCTGGAGCCCAGACCTCTGCGGTGTTTCCGCTGCCACGTGGGGCACCACGCGGGAGCCCGTTGCGCCGCGGAGGTGGACCGCAGTGACCGCTGCTTCCAGTGCGGTCAGCCCGGTCACAGGGCCGTCGAATGCCGTGCGTCGCCGCACTGCTACGCATGTGCGGCGGCAGGCAAGGCTGCCGACCACCGGGCTGGGAGCAGGTCCTGCGACCCCCCCGCCACAGCCAAGGGTAAGGTCCGAAGGGGCCCTCACCCCAAAGTCCACACCGCCGCAGCCAAGGCTGACGCTGCTGCCGCCATCGCCGCGGCAGAGCCCTCAAGGGGGGCTCCGGAGGAGACCGTAATGGACTGTCAGTGATGGCCCCATTACGTCTCCTCCAGGCGAACATCAACCACTGCGCCCCCGCTCAGGATCTGTTGCTCCAGAGCATGGCGCAGTGGTCGATCAATATCGCCGTGGTCTCCGAGCCGTACTTTGTCCTGCCCAGGGAAGACTGGGTCCAGGACCTGAGCGGCTCGGTGACCCTAATTTCGTCGGCCGCCGCCGGTACCCCCGCCTCTCGAGTCCATCACGAGAAGGCGGGGCTGCGTGGCAGCACGGGTCGGGGACATTGCAGTGGTAGGCGTCTACCTGTCCCCGAACCGAGATCTCGCTGATCTCCACAACTCCCTCATGGAGCTGAATGCCGTCGTCGCTGGGTTCGGATCCCTCCCCGTGGTCGTCTGCGGCGACTTCAATGCCTGGAATCTGGCTTGGGGTTCCCGGCTGACGAACCGACGGGGTCGGATGGATGAGGACTGGGCTCTGGAGACAGGCCTGGTCGTCCTAAACCGGGGTTCTGTCCCCACGTGCGTGCGGATGCGGGGTGAGTCGGTGGTGGACCTCTCGTTCGCCAGCCCCGCTCTGTCGCCGCGCGTCGTCGACTGGCGCGTTATGGAGGGGGTGGAGACGTATTCCGACCACCGGTACATCCGGTTTGACGTCTCCGCCCGGATCTCGACCGCGCCGGTCAGGGAGCAGACCCCGTGTGGTCCGCGGTGGGCGCTGAGGCAGATGGACCGGGACGCTCTCCTGGAAGCCGCGAGGGTACAGGCCTGGGTGCAAGCACCGGACAGGCCTGTCGAAATTGACCCTGAGGCAGAGTGGTTCCAGGAGGCCATGTCGCAAATCTGCGACGAGGCGATGCCCCGAGTCCATCCAGGACGTGCTCGGCGCCAGGTGTACTGGTGGTCGCCGGAGATTGCGGCTCTGCGCGAGGCGTGCACCGCCGCGCGGCGCCGGTACGCCAGGTTCCGCAGGCGCCGCACCCGCCCGCCGGATGCGGTGGCCAGGGAGGCGGAGCTTTACGAGGGGTACAGAGCGGCAAGGCGCACCCTCCGAACAGAGGTAAAGCGGGCCAAGTTGGAGGCCCGCAATGTGTGGCTGGGGACTCTGAACAGGGACCCATGGGGACGCCCTTACCAGGTGGTGCGGGACAAACTCCGCCCATGGGCTCCCCCTCTGACTCAGAGTCTCCGGCCCCAAGTTGTGGAGGGTGTGGTGGCCAATCTGTTCCCTGAGCGAGGGGAACACTCTCCCCCGCTCATGGCTCCGCCACCTGCGGTACCCGTAGCGGACCACACCAGTGACGACGAGGACGACGCTCCAGAGGTGACCGAGGTAGAGATGAGGGCGGTGGTACGAAGACTCAGTTTCAAGAACACCGCCCCAGGACCCGACGGCGTGCACGGCAGGGTATGGGTCCTGGCCATGGAGGCTCTCGGGTCTCGATTGCGAGGGCTCTTTAGCGCATGCATGGAGAGAGGACAGTTTCCCCGTCGCTGGAAGACCGGGAAACTGGTCCTCATTGCGAAGCCGGGGCGCCCCGCGGACTCTCCGTCCGCGTACCGGCCCATTGTGCTGCTCGACGAGGTGGGCAAACTCTTTGAAAGAGTAATTGCAGACCGCCTCGTCGGGCATCTTGCGCGGGTGGGGCCGGACCTTTCGGACGGCCAGTTCGGCTTTCGCAGGGGGCGTTCCACGGTGGACGCCATCATGCGCGTGAGGGCTCTCACGACGGGGGATGCGGTGTCTCGGGGCAGGGTCGTCTTGGCGGTGTCTTTGGACATCGCCAATGCCTTCAACTCCCTGCCCTGGAGTTGCATCGGGGCGGCACTTCGGTATCACGAGGTGCCCGCCTACCTCCGTCGTGTGATCGAGGCCTACCTGTCGGATAGGTTCATCATCTATCCCGGTCACCAGGGAGAGTGGAGACGGCGAGAGATGTCGTGCGGTGTTCCGCAGGGATCGGTACTAGGACCGCCCCTGTGGAACATCGGATACGACTACGTGCTGCGCGGCGACCTCCCCGACGGGGTCAGCGTGGTCTGCTACGCAGATGACACGCTGGTCCTGGCGCGGGGAGAGTCGTACCAGGCCGCGGCCGAAACAGCGACACGCGGGGTTGCGACAGTCGTGGAGAGGATCCTGCAACTGGGACTCAAGGTGGCATTGCACAAGTCCGAGGCCATGTGCTTTCATGGCCCTCGGTACGCGCCACCTCCGGGTTCCCAAATAACGGTAGGGGGGGTCCACATCGGCGTCGGGTCGGCGATGAAGTACCTGGGACTCGTCCTCGACAGCCGGTGGACTTTCGAGGAGCATTTCCGACGTTTGGCCCCCAAACTGGACAGGTCTGGGGCCGCTCTGAAGCGGCTCCTGCCCAACCTAGGGGGTCCAGACGCCCCCTGCCGGAGGCTCTACGCGGGGATCGTTCGGTCCATGGCCCTTTACGGGGCGCCGGTTTGGGCGCCGTCGCTAGGTAAGCGACCGGCGGCCAAGCTGAACGCTTGCCAGAGGGTCATGGCCATCCGGATGGTGCGGGGATACCGCACGATCTCCCGCGAAGCGGCGAGCCTCCGCGCTGGCCTGCCACCGTGGGATCTGGAGGCAACAGTCCTTGCACGCATGCACGATTTGCGCGTGGAGATGCAACGCCGGGGCGAAACTCCGCTGCCGCGACAAGTCGCGGCATGGCGGACAGAGTTCCGGCGGGATCTTAGGGTGGCATGGCGACTGCGACTGTCGCAACCCAGTGCTGGGCACGCCGTCATTGAGGCGGTTAGGCCCCTCTTTGAGGAGTGGTTGGAAAGAGGTCACGGCGTCCTCTCTTTCCGTGTGACGCAGGTCCTCACCGGACACGGTAAGTTCGGGAGGTTCCTGCATCGAATCAAGCAGGAGAGGACGCCCGGGTGTCGCCACTGTGTGGACCGCCCGGAGGACACGGTGGAGCACACGGTAGAAGTGTGCCCCGCTTGGGCGGAGCACCGCCGTGTCCTCGTGGAGACTATCGGGAGCGGCGACCTCTCGCGCCGGGCCCTGGTTCAGGCCATGGTCCGGAGCGAGGAGGGTTGGCATGCGGTCGCCTCCTTCTGCGAAGCAGTGATGCTCGTGAAGGAGGCTGCTGACCGCGAGCGCGTGAGGGAACGGTCCTCACGCCGCCGCCGCCGAGATCCCGATCCCGATTTCCGACCACCGTAGGCGCGGGTTCGCGGACGGCGAGCACTGGGTAGCTCGCTGTCCGGCAGTCTGGAAATAATCTGGACCGAGCCCAGTCGTCAACGGCGCGTTCTGTTCCACGCGCGCCTCAAGGAGATGTCAGCAAACTGTAGGGGCCCGGTAGGGCCGAAGCCTCTGGGGGGAACATGTGGTATTCCTAACGGTTGATACCGAGTCCCCCCCAGAACGAAGGCAACGAAGGAACGGGGTAGGGGTTTAGTCAGTAAGAGTCTGACACGCCCTCCCGCTCCGCCCAAGAGCGGGGGAAGTCATTCTGATGATTCCCCTACCAGAAAAAAAAAAAAAAAAAAAAAAACCTGTCCAGGACTACCATTCATAGAAATAGAACAATGTACTTAAAAAACTACAATAAGTTTCCTTTTAAAATGTGTATAACACTTTTCCACAGACCATCTGTCCTACCGAGATATGAATGGATCCTGGATGATCCAAGCCCTCTGCCACATCATACAACACAATTATGAAGAACTGGATCTCTTGCACATGATCACCCTTATGAACCGATTGGTTGCTTACGAAAAAAGCACCTACACCCCTTCTAATAAGGCTATGATGAATAAGAAACGAATGCCGGAGACTAGGTTTACTTTGACGAAGCTGCTAAAATTTTGATTCGGAGCCGAAGAGTAGTTGTTGCTTTGTATGTCGATTTTGGTATAGAAATAAAGTTGTATAATAATAATTTTTTTTTGTTTCATTTTTAAATTGGTAACAGTTTTTTATTTTACCACCGCATTGGTTTAATTCGAAACCAATTTTTGCTTTTGTTAATATATCTGTAGGGTTCATCCCTATCACATTAGATCACAAAAAAACGTATTATCCATTTTAATATTTAAAGAACTAAACACAATATTATAAAGAGTAAAGATTTGATTGTTGGTTTATATGTTACGATTTGTGAAAGTATATAGATCTCTGATCAACCTCAAATTTTTTTTTAACAAATTAGATCGACTTCTCAGTATTCGTTTCATTTTTAGCCTTTGAAAATACGATTACATTTCTGCCATCCGTTCTCAGATGGCTGCCTATCAATCACAGATTAAGATCCTCTTGCACGCTCTTTACAATATTGAATGATCCTTGTGCTCTTGATTACACAAGACATTAGTTTTAAATTATTCGGTAGTTTTCATAATCTTTAAAAACTTACTTCTTCAATCTTCATATTCCTTCTCACCGCACTGCGTTTATGTTTATTTCTTACGTTATTTCTACTATAAAAATCTGGAATATGCTTCCCCTTTGACATCAAAATCCCTGTAAGTAAATTTCCTTTCAAGCGTAAAATTCGGAACAACTACTTGAAGTCCTCCCAACCTTAGTTTGGTCTTCGAAATAATTATTATATTTTGAGTTAATTATAATGATTCGATATTTATCTTAATATTTATCGTTTGAATCCCCAACCGGTCCTATGAGACCGCGCTGTTATTGTTTTACTATTGTGTCTCGTTTCGCGGGTATCTGAGTAAGTGTATAACTTTAGCACACATACATATCGATACCTTTGGGTAGAAAGGTCGTATAAACCAAAACCCGACTTTTCAGTAGAGCAGAAAAACTAATATTTTTTTACAAAAAATTTCATAACTTTTTTCCTTTTGAAGTTATAAAAAAATGATCTATAAGAAAGGTTCTTACATTTTGCAGATGAAAAAGGTTAAATCATCAAAACCCAGCTATCTTCTTTAGTTTTAAAGTTAGCTTGCATTTACGTCTAAGAAAAAATCAATGTTTGGTTTATACACCCCATGAAAATGTACTTTGAAAAAACTGTGGGGGTCGTATATCCATTTTTGGTAACCATAAGGGTCATATTTAGTGTCGTAAAAACCCATATATGTATTTTTTTTGTATTAAAAACCATTTATAATCATAGATCAATTGAATTCTGACTAATAAAATACAATCCTGTTACGCATAGAATTAGTAGGAACTCAATTATTATTATTCTAATACCCAATAATGGTCGATTTAAATAAAATAAAACTAACTGAAATATGAAATCAACATTTACTAAGTATTATAATACATTCTAATCAATGGTATCTGTCCGGTACCTATCATTTATCGCGCTGGTTGTTCTGCTTGTCGCATGCAAACCTTGTATGTTGATCGTAAAGTGCTTCTTGCAATCTTCTTCTTCCTGCCCTTATCCCATATTACTTGGAGTCGCCGCAACACGTTTTCTTCTTCCATTTTATCCTGTCGTCCGTAACACTATCACTAACTTCCTTTTCTTTCTTATCGGTCCTTACGCAATCTATCCATCTTTTCTTTGGCCTCCTTATCCCTTTCCATCCATCCACATGTAAATTCAGAACTCTTTTAGTAACATGCGTTTCATCCCTTCTCTTCACATGACCACACCAAGACAAACGATTTCCTTCCAACTTTTCAGTCACTGGCGCCACTTTCAAACTTCACCTAATACACTAATTTTCTAGTTTGTTCATTCTTGTCACACCACACATCTCAATATTCTCATCTCCACTACATGCAATCTTTTTTCATCCATTTTTTTCACAACCCAACATTCTGATCCATACAGTATGACAGGTCTTATCACGGACTTGTAGATTTTACCCTTCAACTTGAAGGGCATCCGTGGATTAAAAGTTGTTCCCGTGACCTGTCGCTATTTCATCCATCCTTCATTGCTCGGATGTGATGTGTTATGTCCCGGTCTACCTCACTATCTCCTTGGACAAGCGAACCGAGGTACTGAAAGTCGGAACAAATCAGTATGGGCGTCCTAGCGAGAACTAAAGGCGAAGGCGATTGGAGGGACCGCCGAAATCGCAGAACAAGTACTCTGTTTTGGTTCTACTCAATTTCAGGCCAACACCTCCAATCTGCTCTGAACCTCAAGGCCACTCTTGGCAACCAGCACAATGTCATCGGCAAACAGCATACACCAGGGGGCCTCTTCCTGAATGTCTAACGTCAAAGCGTCCATTATCAGCAGGAAGAGTTAAGGGCTGAGAGCCCGACCCCTGATGTGGGCCGACCGCTACATTCAAACTGCCACTGTAGACCGGACTTGGATACTACACCGACTGTACATCGATGGGATCAACTGCACATACTTCACAGGCACACCTTTCTCCTTAAGGGCTCACCACAGAAGCTCACGATGTACCCGGTCGTATGCCTTTTCGAGGTCAATTAATACCATGTGCAAGTTTTTATGTGCACCTCTGTATTTTTCGCACAGCTGGCGTATAGTGAAAATGGCATCCGTTGTACCCCGACCAGGCATAAAACCGAATCGGTTTTGTGAAATTTCACTCTCTTCTCTCAACTGCCTTTCAATACTTCTTCCTCCCTTACTTTCATAGTATGTGACATTAGCTTTATTCCTCTATAATTGTTGCACTCAAGAACATCACCTTTGTTTTTAAAGATGGGCACCAAAAAACTTTTGTACCAATCATCAGGTGTGAATTCTTCTTTCAACAACTTATTGAAGAAAAAAGCTAACCACATCCATCCATCCATCCACTCGCAGTAACTTCCACACTTCAACTGGTATTCCAAACTGGGCCAATGGCCTTACCATTCTTCATTCCATTTACTGCTATTCTGACTTCATCCATACTAACCATTCTCACTAACTCCACATTTTCTGGTTTAGTTTCTAAAATCCCACTCCAATCATTTTCCTCATTCATTATAATAGTCTTTCAAAATATTTTTTCCACCTCTCTTTGATTTTTCATCATCTGATAGAACGATTCCAGGTTCATATCTTACACATTTTACTTGACAAACATCCTAAAGTAAGGTGCGACTTGCAATGAACATGGTTTATACACTAACGATACGAACTGTGTTCGGATTTACGACGTCAAATTTAACCTGTGTTTGGGTAATGCATTTATACGGTGTTAGGGCGTATAAACCATTTACAATTAATGCATTTAACACTTTAGGGCGTATAAACCATTTACAAATAATGCATTTAACACTTTAGGGCGTATAAACCATTTTCAATTAACGACTGTTTTTACACCCTGAATTAATATAAATTATGGTCATTACGTCATAACAAAATTACAAAAAAAAATATTTGGCTTTTACATTGAAAATTTACCTTTTTTAAGAGGCTATGACCGAAAATTTCTGGGTCGTATTAACCATTTTTGAGCGAATTTCTACATTTCGTATATACAGATCGATAGAGAAAAAAATTCTGAGAAAAATGGTATATTTAACTCAATTTGGCCAAAATGGTTTATACGACCTTTCTACCCAAAGGTAGCGATATGTATATTATGCATTTAATTATTAAAGGCATCTTCTAACCTTCGCCTAAATCTGTCTCCAGTCTTGCCATGAAGTACCGTGTTACCCCAATTAATGGGTTGTGAAGGTCTGGTAGGCAGCCGCTCCTCGTAAATACTGGTATTCAGCTAAATCCGGCTTGACTGGAAGCCGACCCCAATATAGTTGAGAAACGGCTAGGAATATGATGAATTATTAAAAGCACCTTATTTCTGTGATACTTCATTCTATTTTTAAATAGTATTTTTTATTTATAGCGTACATCTACCACAGTTTTGTCTTTTTTAACCCAAAGGTTTGACTAGTAGAGAATGCCTTGTAGTATTAGGTTCACCTATATACCAGTGTAATGCGGAATTGTTTAAATAGTTTCAATAAATTATATAAACTATTCCGCACCACACATCGTTTTTTAATCCTCCTACAGTATATAAATAAACTAATGAAATCAAATAATAAAGTGAAAACTATGTGGAAAATTATAAACGAACGAACGAATAAAAACGTAAAAAAGGTAAAGAATAACATAACACTACACCTAAATAACAATGCCATCTCGGACCCAAAGCAAACAGCAAATATATTTAATAACTTCTTTGCGTCTATTGGACAAGAAAGTGCCCAAACCCCGGGAAAAGAACCGCGAAATACCTCTGTGGTCCACCGCACAGAAAACACCATGTTCCTAAGTACAGTAGACCCCGGTGAAGTAAATTTAATATTGAAAAGTCTTAAAAACAAAAATAGCTACGGAATAGACGAAATACCACCAACCCTAGTCAAACAGTGTGCAGATGAACTGACCCTACCATTCTACTTGCTAATTAATCAGTCTTTTGAAGAAGGAAGATTTCCTAACTACCTAAAAAAAGCTATAATAAAACCAATTCACAAAAAAGACTCTAAAACCGACCCCTCTAATTACCGCCCTATTGCTCTTTTACCTACAGCCTCGAAAGTATTCGAGAAAGCGATGTGCAATCGCGTTTACTCGTTTTGTGAAAAATATAAAATTTTTAACGAATCTCAGAATGGTTTCCGGAAAAACCACTCTACAGTTCTAGCAGTTTATAATTTTATCCAAGAGGCCATTAATATAATAGATAAAAAGAAATACGCCGTAGGTTTACTGTTAGACATGACAAAAGCTTATGATAAAGTACAATTCGACATTCTACTTAAAAAGCTACAGGGAATAGGGATCCGCGGAAAATCTTACGAATGGTTCAAATCATATTTGGAAAATAGAGAACACCAAGTCGAAGTAGAATACTACAACGAACATGCTAAACAAATCCAATATATTCGGTCGGATAGCAAGCAAATTAACGCCTCAATCCCTCAAGGGAGTGTTATTGGATGCCTCCTATTTATCATCTATATAAACGACCTCCCTACAACCATAAATGAGTCCTGTGTCCTGTTTGCCGACGATATTTCAGTACTAACTTCTTGCCACGACAATACCAAATTAACCGAAATACTTACAAGCATACTTAACAAAATAATAACTTGGATGACAGAACACAACCTTGAACTAAATTTCAATAAAACTAAAATCATGTCCTTTCATCCACGTCAGAAAACCCCTTTAGACATAACATTTATTTACAACGACAAACAAATAGAAACAGTTAAAGACTTCAACCTACTCGGCTTATCCATAGATACACATTTAAATTGGAAATCGCATGTTAAAAAAGTCAGATCAAAATTATCACAATTTGCCTATGCCCTTCGTGAAATAAAAAAGTCTACAAATCTCTCCACTGCTCTGGTTACATATTATGCCTATGCATACGCATGGTTAAACTACGGCATAATATTATGGGGAAATAGTACAGACGCACCAACACTTTTCACACTTCAAAAACGACTTATTAGAATACTTGCCAACATAGAAAACACAGACAGCTGCAAACCCCATTTCCAAGAACATAAACTTCTAACCCTACCTTGCATATACATCTTGGAAATGTGCAAATTTGTTAGAAATAACCAGAAACTCTTCACTACACGCGAAAACATACAGACTCGCTACACACTACGACACAAAAATAGAATAAACCTACCAGGTTCTAAACTAAAAATACACTCCACAAGCACTTTAGTAATGTCAATTAAAATATATAATAAATTACCAGATGAAATTAAAAATGAACAAAAATTTAATATCTTTATAAATAAATTAAAACAACTTCTTATCCAAAAATGTTATTATAATGTAAATGAATATTTAAATGATAAATTTAATAAACAAATTAATAAATAATACCAAAAAAATGTAACAAAAATTTATAATAATAATAATAGGTACCTATATGTATAATTTAAATAAGTTATTAATGTATAAATTCAATATATTACCAGTAAATTATATGTACCTATGTATTCTAGTTATAAGCTTACCTACCTACACAAAGCGAAAGAGTAAGTACCTAGTTTTTAAAATTGTAAACAAAAATTAATTTTAGCCCTCCTCCCTTTTTGTTATTTTTGTTATGCCCGACGGGGCCCACAATGCTCCAAAACTGTTAACATTAGTATAATCTTATGTACCTACCACCTAAGTTCACATTGTGGAATGCAAATAAATGTATTGAGTATTGAGTATTGAGTATTAATCCTCGTCTCTACTGCTAGAGTGCATCTAATGAAAGCACGACCTGTTTTATTTAAAAATTTAATTGGCAACATTATTCAGCCGTATCTAATTGTAGGAAATAAAAAAAAATATGAAGTGTCAAAACATGATTCTCCGACTAGATAGTAAAATACCACATACAAAATTTTTGGATTTAACCTCTTTTTCTCAGGTCGCGTTTTCATTAGACGAACTATATATAAAATATGTGCGTTCGAACCAAGCAACATATTTGAACTGATGTCAGGTACAGTTACAATGCGTGCTAACTTATAACTACCCACATATGCAACACTTTTCAAAATTCCTAAAGTAATGAGGGGGGCCACCGTTTGTATGGGGAAATCTATTTGCATGTGGGCGAAGCCAGTGGCAGAAGCTGGTTTTATCCAGCCATCTATCTCCAGTCTCGAGAGGAGTAATGTAGCGACGTCAATGGTATCACATAATGAATTCTACGAAAGCCTGTTTCACGCAATATTAAAGTTCTCTGCGAGATTGGAGTATATACAACAGCCCAAAACCATACCACGAATAACGTTAAATGCGCAAAACCTCAGACACCCCAAATGATTTTAATTCATTTGTCCTAATTCTGAGAGAAAAAAAAAATATCTAAAAAAAATTAAGGTACTTGGGTGTGCTGTTGTAGTTTATTTAATTAATTCATGAATCCCCGACCGGTCCTATGAGACCGCGCTGTTATTGTTTTACTATTGTGTCTCGTTTTGCGGGTATGGGATACGTTAAGATTGGTATCTGCATCGAAATAAGTATGATTATTATCCTGTTTATGAGAAAATCTAAACAGAACGACAATCATTTTTGTTTATTTACCTATAGTATGGACAAGGCAAAATGTTTAATGAAGATTTTTTGAAAAATGTGACCTATTTTAAAAAGTAGTTTTATTGATTCTGCTCTTTATTCTGATGAAACTAATTTCATGTTTTTCTCATTTAATGTTACACGTTGTACATATATTACAGTTGCCCAAACCAGACAAAAACATTCGTCTGACGGACGTAGCTTTTAAGTAAAACTTTTGGATATAGTTTTACATTTAAGCTAAAATGTTACTTACATCTAAAAATAAGTTTATTTTTGGTACTGTGTTGGCTACTAAATAAATCATCATCATCATCTCAGCCGAAAGACGTCCACTGCTGAACATAGGCCTCCCCCAGGCGCCGCCACAGCGACCGGTCCTGTGCGTCTCGCATCCATCGGATTCCCGCGGCCCTCGCCAGGTCGTCGGTCCACCTTGTGGGGCACTAAAATACTACGGGGGTACTAAATAAATATTACACAGGAAATTATAATCAATAAAAAATTTATTTTATCAAACATAGGTGGGTTAAACCGGTGGTGTTTACAAGAACAAAATACACTTGAAAGCAAAAAAACGCACATGGATTGTAATTTTATTCCTCCGATATTTCCTTAAATCCAAAGAAATTGAGTATAAATTATCAATCAAAATTAAAGGATGTAAGGTTAGCTTTACAAAAACACAATATTAAGATCATTGACCTTCACGTAATTCACAAAAACTAATCGTTGTGGGCGCAAAACCAAACTACCTTTCGATCTCTTTTGTAAATATTGCAATACCTTCTTGACTTAATATGAGAATTTAATAACTACCTTCCAATTCTTTTGTAAATGTTGCAAATACCCTCTTGAATTAATATGAGGATTTAATTTGACAACTTCCTTTCGAATTCTTTTAAATATTGCAAAATCTTGTTGAAATTAATATGAAACAACTTCCTTTTAAATGATTAATTCTTCTGCTCATATTTAAATAGTATTTTCCATTAGAATCTCTCTTTAATAGAATTGTCACAGTGAATTCTACTGTGACAACTTCCGTTCTAATTTATTTATTTTAAGTATTTTTCTACCCTCATAGTGAATTTTATTTAGTGTAATGTTTTCCCGCCTAAATTCTCTTATTTGCTGGGTATAAAAACCGATGTAATTCAAAAATAAAAAACACTCTTTCGCCGCCCGTGGAATAGACCAGAACTGATGTAAGGTATTTCTTTATTATCACTCACTTTTCCTGTCGTTCTATATTACTGCGTCTGTGTATTTTGTGTGACGTCAACCTCGATGGCGATCAAGCGCCGACATACACCCAATTTCCCAAATTCACTCGTTCTCATTTCTCAACTTTCACCTTGATCCTGAGCTACAAAAGGGGTGTTTTTTAGATTTTTACTCATTATCCGTCAACGTGATAATGTCCCTACTGGAAGCAGATTGATTTACCAGAAAAATGTGGGTACCACGCCCGCAGAAGCTGTTCAAGTTATTACCTTGTCCAAAACATGCCATAAACCAAATGAAATTGCTCGACAGCAAAATTTTAGTCGCTTCCCAGATCTTCGGATATACTAAAGGTTTCAAGAGACCAGGGGGCACATTCGGCGACCAGGATCTGGCCGGTGGCGCGTAGGATAAGCTCTATTGTAACAAGTACTTTGAGAAATCGGCTATCGAATGCGATTGAAGTGAGACAAAAGCTTTAAGAAGTTCGTAATGTCAGTATAAATCAGTGGACATTTAGAAAAGGACTGGATGAAGCAGTTCTGACTGCATATCATCCAGCAAATGGTGCCAAACTGACCACAGCTCCCCAACAAGCCCGGTGACAATTTGCCACGGTACACTTAAATTACGTGTATGACTAATGGCAATCTGTAGAGTTTTCTGATAACTGCAGAATTACTTACATGACCATTATGGACGCTTTAGGATCCACAGAAGGACATCAGACTAATTTTAACACTGCTGCATAAGCAATCATTTTGCTTTTGGAGGCGTTTTAGGGTGGCATAATGTTGTACGGTAAAACTGACTTGTATTCATACACTGGGGCAAATACCTGCCCGATATCGAGAGGGTTGATGGCTTCACGATAGGTCAAAAAAATGCTCGGAGAATGTGTGAAGCTGCTAGTGTAACATATGATGATTTTTTTTTCTTAATGCTCGATAACACCAGATCGCATGTCGCTAGACAGTTGGACACTACATGGAAAACTTTGGAATCATCGTGATAGTGAGGCTAGTACGTAGTTCTGATCTTAATCCAATTGTTCATGTTTGGAATGACCTTAAAAGAAGAGTTAGACTCCAAGAGGGTCAATTTATCATTAACGAGGAATAAGGTTATACCATACAATTTCATGGTAAAATTAATATGGTCCATGAAAAATCGATTAACAGCTTTAATTAAGGCTAAGAAAGGGAATACACTCTATTAATGAACTGGTTAACCAAGAATTTTAAGTTTGACTCTCATTCTTTCATAGGTGTGGTAATTTTATCCTTTTATGTTGGATATTGTGCTCTCAAACTTTTCAAGGGTATTTTTTTACACTGTATTTCATATCATTAGAAACATAAAGAAATGGTCTTTCAACTGGTGTTGCATTTCTTTCAAAAGCTATTCACATTCATGACAAAAAGTGTCTTAACATAACAAGTCATCATGTGCGATTTTTTTGCTCTCGAGTGTAGTTCACTATGTTTTTCCAAAAAGAATGGCGTACAAAATTAAGGCAAAAAGCCAAGCAAATAAAATAAATTACAAATGTTAAGTCTATCCGAGAAAAAAATGAATTAAATATGGAGAATCATTATAAGAGTATGTCAACAATAGACTTTATTACTATTCACCAAATTAAGTTATAAAATCTTTCTTTCACTTTTAAAGCCTTTGGTTACATTTTCAATCCAGCCCTTTGATCCAGTCGCCTAACGCGAGCCTCCTAAGTTGTTGGTCGAGGCTCTTAGCTATTAATCCATTAGCTGATACGGCTATCGGTACAATGATCCCTGAGCCTACATCCTACATGTCGATAACCTCGCGAGTCAAGTCAATAATATAATTAACTCAATACTTAATACTTTATTGTATTCTATATGTAAACTTAGGTGGTAAAACTTATAATTAGAACATAAATTCACACAGCACAGCATCACAGACTTATAATGTTTCCATTACTGGGTCTCAGACCTTCTCTCTAGGAGAGGGAATGGGCTCTAATCCACCACGTGGGCCCAGTGCGGGTTGGTGGATGTCACATGTCTTCGAATTTTCGGGATTTAGGACATGCTGGTTTCTTCACGATGCTTTCTTTCACCGTTTTGAGAACAGTGGTGACGAAATAAATTACTCAAAGTAACTGTCCTGATGGGGTTTCAACCCACGACCGACAACTAGTAAGTCGGGGCTGTTACCACTGGGCCACCACTGCTCTTAATAATATAATTCAGGTAAAACAGTCTTAAAATTTCAGTTGCTTTGTCAGTGTGAATCTGGTTTCCGGCATTTGCTTTTTCTTATTCATTTCTTTCAATTTACAGAGAACAGTTACTTTATCATAGGCCACTGTACGGTTCATTTGGATGATCATATCTAGGAGGTTTTCGTTCTGGTGATTGTTTTCGATGGTGTTACAGAGTGCTTGGATCATCCAGGATCCGGAACCGTCGCGAAAGGACAGGAAATCTGTGAAAAGAGTATTAGAATTGATTATGCTGTAAATAATATAAATGTTTGTGGGTTCTTGGCTGGTCAGGGCTTTAGGGTAGTTTGAAGGAGGAAAAACAGCCCTGAAACGCAAAGGATATTAAAAAAAACCCTAGTAAGCTTTAATCAGCAAAAGCCTGACACTCCTTCTTGCTTCACCCAGAATGGGAAAAATCAATGTTTGTTTTAAAAAAAAACCAAACTCATATGTATGTTTTCTAGGTTTATCACAACACCCCGTCGTTTTTGCGTCGGGGGCTAAAAAGGACAAAATAACTTTGATTTCGGAAGTCGGTGTTTCTGTAATAGTTTGGTCTCCTCGTTATTAAATTATTATTTTTTTATTCCACTTTTCATTTAGGGGCTTTTGTCCAAAAAGGATATGTCAGCCCCATCGTACCTTATAACAATTACTTCACATACTTAAATTAACTTATACACATGAACTACATAACATCGCAGATATATGTATATTATCATGACTATTCTTACCCATTATAAAAACTAGTCCTTTTCCATAAAATCGCCATTAGAAATCAAACTTATAATAAACTTTTAACATTCTTCCCAAATAATTTTCATGACTGATCCCATTTTAACATCTAAATTATCTTTCATTTAAATTATTTTGTACATTTTAGTGTTTTTTTCATTGAAGTCGGTTGTATTTTTTTATTTTACTCTTTTTGGATGTGGTAAAAGAAAATACCGATGTTTTATTAATGTATGTGTTACCTTCAACCGTAGAGCACAAAACGAGAGTGTCAGCATGTGTTGGCACCGTGAGAAAACTCTTGTTTTGACTCAGTGAGGCGTCTGAGTCTTCAGCATTCCAACGATTTTTCCAAGCCTGTAATTAGAATTGACGGAATTAGACAAACTTGACATAAAGTCTGTTTTTTAATCTCTGAGACTAATATGACATTATTTGAGTTGTCATACTTGTCACAACACAAAAGAACTGGGATTATTCCTATTGTAAGTTTGACATTGGCTGTGTCAATTTGATCTCTGATTTGCAGTTGTTATTGTCGTTAAAAACTGTTATTGGCATTTATTTTTGTAAAACCATTATTTTTGTACCTACGAGTTATTAAAGGCAAAAATTCGCAGAGCCTAACTTCACACTCGTCAACTTATAATGGCCGTGCTGTAGCTAGCTTAAGCATAATCAGTCTTATAATGTTCCCACGACTTGTACACAGTATTAAATTACACAAAGTGAAACGCCTGTCTGGGTTTGCTATAGTCGGGGACATTACCACACTAGTGGGTCTAAAAAGGTCACTGTAGTAGAATCGTATTAGGATCACGCTTAATTCATGAATCCCCGACCGGCCCTATGAGACCGCGCTGTTATTGTTTTACTATTGTGTCTCGTTTTGCGGGTACCTATGTGATAGGTTAATGTGCATCATATTTTTTTCATATGGGAATGTTTACATGGATTAAGAAATGAAATGAATTGAGTATGATTTGATTAATACAAATTAACCAAACAAATATTTTATGAATAGAGGACAAGGTGATATTTAATAAATATCGTTAATTCATCACATTCGGTGGGGAATAATATTATCCAAAAAACCTGGACGAGAACCACAGGGTCGGGCGGAGGTAGGGCCCGACCTTTTCTATTTAGGTCCCGAAACCGACCTTGCACCCTCATATATATAGATAATTCAGGGAAAACAAACATTTTATCAGCCTAGGGTATTTTATATCTTTTAATTCGTGATATGGTTTGCTTTCAGATGAATTGCTCAATACGACCTTTTTAGGCCCTCTGGTGAGGCGAGGAGCTCGTGGCTAGATAATAACAGCCGCACAGGTCGATCTTCAAGGTTAAGCAACGCTTGCCTAGGTTGGTCTGTGGATGGGTGACCATCTTAACATAACGAGTTTCCTCCGTGCCTCGGATAGCACGTTAAACCATAGGTCCCAGCTGTCATTTTTAGATCTTTGACAGTCATTACGGATAGTCAGAAGCCAGTAAATCTGACTCCAGTCTTGCCATGAAGTACCGTGTTACCTCAGTTAATGGGTTGTGGAGGTCTGGTAGGCAGCCGCTTCTCGTAAAAATACTGGTATCCACTAAATCCGGCTTGACTGGAAGCTGACTCCAATATAGTAGGGAAAGGCTACGCAGATGATGATGATTATTTGCTTTTAGATGAATTGTTCAATACGATGAATTACTCTATAATACCACTATTGCTTACCTTAATTAAATTGAGTAGATTACTGATATTAAACGAGGGCGCAGCGGTCTTCGCTTCTTCTTGTTCCATAACCATCATCAACTCCTCAAAAATAGAATAATGGCAAGTGGTCTCAGAAGATTGGTAAATAGTCATAGCTCCAAGTCGACTGTCACACGTCGTGCTTAAGTTCACGGTGTGGCCAGAATCCATATTTCCACCTCTGCAGGCCTATGGGTGATATAATATTAAGATAAGAGCTTTGAAAATCAAAATCTTCCTGCCGTTTTTTTTTATTATAGATAGGCTTGCGATTGACCATGCGATCATGTGGTCGAAGATGGAGCACGCTTGCCTAGAAGCAACCTATTCAGTCTTGACTTAAAGACCCCTAGGTTGTAGCTATCGGGAAACACAGTTACTCCATGCTTTGTGGTCGTTGAATTGAAGCATAGTAACAGTTGATGTCGACGCAACTCGTATTTTTCTTTCATTCTGTTTTATCGTCCATCACGCTATCAGTAGCTTACTGTTCTTTCATATCACACTCATGTTTTTTTGGCTTCAAAAGGTTTCCTATATTGTTATACTAACTTCCGCTCGCGACTTTGTCCGCCCTTATTAGTCTTAGCGTGATAATGTATAGCCTATAGCCTTTTAATAGAAAGAATCGGACCAGTAGTTCCAGAGATTACCCCCTACATACAAACTTACAAATTTTACCTCTTTATAATATTAGTATAGTAATAATTATGTAGATGTAGATATCGACAGTGGAAAGGTAAAATTTCTGAACCGCCATTATGATTATTTTACAAAACGTATCCGATGCACTTCACCTTACGTCGTCAACGATTTTACCTGTTCACTGTCGATATACAAGTATATGCATAGAGTGCGTCTAATGAAAGCATGACTTGGAGTTACTCACACTGTCTCTGTCTAGACTAGGTTGTCTGGAAAAGGGGTGTGTAACGATTGACATAATAACAAAATATCTAACGTTCACTTGACATAATTTCAGTTAACATAATTTTGTTTAACATAACGATCATTTGACATAATGAATTGTTGATATAATTTCATTTTACCTAATTTCATATGACATAATGAACATTTCCTATAATGCACATTTCACATAATATTCATTTAGCATATTATTCATTCACTATAATATTCATAATCTCTAAGTAACTTTTAATATAATTTAGAAAATCACACCTGCTACCCTCAACTTGTTACCAGGAGAAACTGGATGCAATCTGGACTTTAGGGCACCCCGACTCGGATAGGTTAGGTTAGAAGGGGATGGCGGGGTCGTGTGAGCGAGCGAAGCGAGCGAATAGACCCCGCCATCACCTTCGTGGTTATTTTTTTATAAACCACCCAGAAGTAGGAGCCCCGCGAAGCGGGGCTCCGTCGACCAAGCCTACCCTCGACCATGCATAGAATATTTTAAGGATTGGTTAAGTGCCATTTGAGTTAGGCTAGAACAGTAACTGTGCCCATTAAACATTTTTTGGTCAAAAGAATATTAGGTCAAATGTACGTTATATTAAAAGAATATTATACATATTGAAAATTATATAAAATGAACGTTATACTAAATGTTATTATGTTCAATGAATATTATATGATATGAAACATTAGGTCATATGAATTTATGTCATTTGATATTATGTCATATGAAAATTATGTCATATGAACGTTAGTTCAAGTGAAATTAGAGGATTTGTTATTATGCCAAACATTACACACCCCTGGAAAAGATCGTGGAATGCGATAAGGCCGTTCATTGTATATAACTATGTATTTTAGTTTTAGTTTCGTTTTGTGTATGTAATGGTGTACAATAAAGAATAAACAATAAACATGTCCCAGGGCATGTAAAATTACCTGAACGAAGAACAGTTTTGGCTTGTTGATGAGGGTTGCTTGCTTCCCGAAGATGTCCATGACTTCACTTAGTTTGTACGGCTGGTCTGCTGCAAACACCTTGCCCCCTTTGTCTCCATGCGTGAGGATTGTAATGCAGATGCATGAAGTCCTAGAGTGGTCCAATGAAGCGACTGGAATGTTAAAAAACGTACATAAAGTATTGTTCATTTAGGCTCTATACACACGCACCATTACCACAACACGTCACAGCGACAAAAAGTGTCGCTGTAGTTTCTTGCACCTCATTTTATTTTTCATTTTTTTATATATCTGTACCATAAACTAGTGCTTGACTGCAATCCCACCTGATGATAAGCAGTGATGCAATCTTAGATGGTGAGGCGCACTAGTTTATTAAGAGCTTATTCACTCTAGTCTTGAAGATACCCAAATTATAATCGGACGGAAAGACCGCAGCAGGCAAATTGTTCTAATCCTTCTATGTACGCGGTATAAACGACGAGGCAAAGCGTTTTGTCCGGACGAGAAAAGTAAGAAAAAAAAGAAAAATGAAAACGCATTGTTATCATCATCATTTCAACCGAAAGACGTCCTCTACTGGATATAGGCCTCCCCAAAGCGTCGCCAGAACGACCGGTCGGTCCTGTGCGTCTCGCATCCATCAGATTCCAGCAAACCTCTCCAAGTCATCGGTCCATCTTGTGGGAGGTGTACCAACACTGCGTCTTGCGGTACGTAATCGCCGTCGTTTAAATCCTATTCTTTCGGAAGCTCTACTGAGGTCACAAAGCATTGTACTAAGCTCCTCCCTAGTCTCAGCCATGACTGCTATGTCGTCGACAAACCGAAGGTTAGTGGTGAACTCGCCGTCAATATTACTGCCTTTCCATGTCAGAACCTCATGTTACGTTATAGTAAAAAGTTTAAGTTGTTGCATTGTGGTTACATTTTACCCAGTGTTTGCAGACAAACTCATTCGTGATGTCACTAGTGTTTGCAATATAGTTAGTAGGGGTCAAACTATAGTCTAAAAAGTGATAATGTAAAATTAGCATTACATTAGCATTAGCGGCCTTTTAATGTTCCCACTGCTTTCCTTCACCGCTTTGACTCGGGCCTCCTCTCTAGAAAAGGGAATAGGCCATAATCCACCACGCGGGCCTAGTGTGAATTAGAAGATGTCACATGTCTTCGAATTTTTGGTTCTAGGACATGCCAGTTTCCTCACGATGTTTTCCTTCACCGTTTTAAGAGCAGTGCAGTGCAGAGCAGGGTTCAAACCCAGTCTGGTGCACCAGACTGGGTTTGAACCCGCGACCTACAACTTATAAGTTGGGGCAGTTACCACTCGGCCACCACTGCTAATGAAAATGTAAAATATTTTGTCTTTTTAATTATCTTGATGGGTTTAGAGAGAGATAAGAAGAGAGTTAGGATAAAACTTACTTGAGGTAAGACAGTTGATAATGTCTTTATATTTCAAATTTCTAAACACGAATGTAATAAATCCGAGTAAGTGGAAGACTTGTCTTAAGCGGCCTTCATCTTTGTACGTTCCGTTTCTTGGGGATGGTCTATGCCTGTAATTATAATATTAATTTATTAGTCTAGTGTTACAGAATGTATGTCAATACCATGAAGCAAATAACCGGTGGAGTGCGCGTACGATGCTATTGCGCTCACCAAACATATGCTAAAACTAGAAGAAGCGGTAGTAGCAAATGCAGTACGCACGTCACGTGCTCCCGATTTTTAAGCGAATCAAATTAAAGGTACACTCTCTTACTTAGTTCGCGTAGCACCCCCACACTACCGTAATAAATGTGTGTGTAAACGCAAGCGCGTGAAACACAACAGGTATTATCGTTGTGTGCTACAAATTAACTCGTCTGCGCATCGTCATCCCAGCGAGCCGCTACGATTGGTCGGCCCAGAGGGGAAGTGCGGGGCTTAGTTCCGTTTTCTTACGCGCGCGCCGCCACTGTCATTCCACCATTATACCGGTAAACGAAACGCACACGCAATTTTGTAAAAACTATATTCTCATGATTATACGCCTAAATTCTATCGAACAAGTATTTAATTCATCTCCAAAACAGTAGACGATGGAAATATAGCAAAAATTGGCTCCTGTTATTAACGGCTGTTATTAACGGCGCCATGGCGCAATGCGTATGATACATGTCTGACGAGTAAGAGGTCCCAAGTTCGATTCCTATCGTCTGATAAATATAATTTTGTAATTTTATACATATAAACTATGTATATTTACGAAATTAATTAACGAAATTTTTGTATATAACTTGTAATATAAATAATTTTATAATATATATATAATACATATATTATTTACGTAATATAATAATAGATACGTTATTATTATAATTATTGTTAGTTGACAATACTTTCATTGTCAACTTTTTTTTTATTTTCGCAAACATTCACTTATGAAATTATTATAGTTATTTAAAATAACATCAAACACTTACACTTAATCTTTGGAAAGTATATTTTTATGATATGGGTAGGTAATCAGTAATATTGTTCACAATAATCAAGTAGCTGTGGGTATAAATCAAAAATAAAGTAAAACCATACCACCAACCAATTCACCTATTCAAGTAATATTATGTCTCCAGCTCAACTCGTAAACAAAATAAAACTCGTTTACTACTCGATATACACACACACATATTTGTATATGTGTTTGCTACGAATCAGATAAACAAATTCGCTTCATTCATTAGATGGTAATTTAGCACTGATTAATAAGTGCTTGCTTGCCGTTAAAGGTGTATCGAGTTCGATCCTTGCCATTGACAAAACATTTTTTTTCTACTTTATTGTAGTATAATGATAACGAAGTTTAATAAAACTAAAACTTAGAATATTTGCTTTAGCGTTTGAATCCCCAACCGGTCCTATGAGACCGCGCTGTTATTGTTATACTATCGTGTCTCGTTTCGCGGGTATCTGAGTAATTAAAAACTAAGTGTATGAATATTATCATCTACCCACTTTATTAGTTATTTACTAAGAAATGAGTCGAATAATAAGTTAACCTGGCATAACGCTTTTGCCTATCACGATCGTGTGTTCTACAACTTACTCCGAGACAAAAAATAATTAATCGTTGTGGAAAGTGATACTTTTTACAAATAATAAACAACATGTCTCATTTGTCTACACTTTTGAGGGCTGAGATAATAGTATTACATAAACAAAATGTATCCATAAGTGAAATTTCGAGGAGATTAATGCTACCGGTAAGTAACAAATCCAAACTTAACATAGGTAATGCAAAATAATTTAACATTGTTGATATTTGTTAGGTTTTAACGTAATTTTGTGATTGTTTACAGAGGAAAACTGTGCAGTTTTTGGTGCATAGATATGCAGCTGAAGGGACAATCGGTGCGAAACGTCCGGGTCCAAAAGCAATTGCATATACGGATGCCAACCCACTGCATCGAAATATTGTTGCTACGTATAGCGCTGACGGCTTTGCTACAACAAGAAACACTGCGATTATGCACGACGTGTCTATGACAATTGTTCGACGCCACTTACGAGCAGCAAAAATTAAATGTCGCAAGCCTGCGAAAAAAATTTTACTGACGGCGTTGCATAAGGAAGAAAGGATGCGGTTTGCAAGAAAATTTATAGATTTTGATTGGTGCAATAACATAGTTATATTTAGTGATGAAAAGTGTTTTAAGTCAGATAAAGATGGGCGTAAAATATTATGGAAAAAAGATGGAGAACGTTACCATCACAAAAATATTCTCCCATGCAGGTCTAGTGGTCGCATTACGTTAGGTTATTGGGGCTGGATGTCATCGATGGGTCCCGGTGAGTTAGTGGAGGTAGGGGGTCGCAATACCAGTCAAGGTTACTTGGACATCAAGAGTTACGATACCTATCATAGTTCATTTTTTAAAACATGTTGATTGATAACTTTGATAAGTAAAAAAAAAGACTAAGAAGTAAGCTGTAGGTAATTACACTGTTGTTGTATTATGTGACATGATGTTATTGTTATTGAGATCAAGAGTTGCGATGTCTATCATAATTCATTCTTGATAACATGTTGATTTATGTCACTAATAAAAAACTTAAAAAAAAGTGACGTCCATCCTTGTCTGACTTAGAATATTTTCACTTTATATATTGTATTAAGGATAATCATGAACAGATTCGTTAATTGTGACCATTCCGTTTAATGTATGTAATTAATAAGTTGTAATAAACATAGTTGGATCGTTATCGCAGTTTTCTTTGTCACAATATTTTCAAAATATTTTAATTATTATGAGAGTAACTATAACATTACTATTAAAAAAAAGGGTCAAATAGAAAATAAAAACGAGCAAACTTTCTGTTACACCAGACGATTGGAATCGAACTTGGGACCTCTTACTCGTCAGTCACGTATCATACGCATTGCGCCACGGCGCCGATAACAACAATACCCAATTTTTGCTGTAGGTACTTTCATAGTTGTGTACGGCTACTAATTGCTTTTTGCAAGAGTGTGAGTGTAGAAACGACGAGTTACTTTGGAGCACACAACGATAATACCTGTTGTGTTTCACGCGGTACACGGCGCACACATTTATGACCTGCTACGCAATCTCCGCCACCGTGTGTACACGACTTGACCTTGAACGGACCAATAGCAGCCGCGCATTTTTCTTCGTCCCCCGGCCCGTCGTGGTGAGTTGTTTACTTAGAAGAAATCGGGCTATGCGCTCTCTAGTGGTTATATTCTCTATGGTCAATACTAAACTTATGTTATACAACATGTAACATAATTAACACACATCCTCTTGGGGGGTCATTGTATTCATCATTATGAAAATCTTTCAGTATGGGACCAAACCTGAAATCGAGAAAAAATAATCAGCTGTTCCCTACATTTATATTCGCATATTTCACAAACATGTTTGGAACAGCTGATTATTTTTTCTTGATTTCAGGTTTGGTCCCATAGTAAAAGTTGTTCATAATGATGAGTACAATGACCACCAAAGAGGATGTGCGTTAATTATGTTACATGTTGAATATACTGTAACTGGTAAAATTAACTTTAAATTGAACTGTGGTCTCCAAACTGGTTCGCGCATCTTCATCTGTATCTTGCGTTGACTTGTACATTTTGTGACGTCATTCTTAAATCAGGTATATAATTTACCATATCGTTAATGGTGTTTTCTCATGTCAATTATATGGTCGGAGTTTTTCGACCAAAGTTGGATATGCAAGTCACATGAGGGCACATAACAGCACAGTACTTATGAGTTCACAACCACCATGAAAAGCCAAGGGAAGCGGTCGCTATATCTGAAATCAGCTATATGGCATCATTATCACTATCATATAGTCAAATATCGGTAGCAATCTGCCTACCGAGATAATAGTCAAAATAACATTAACAAAAACCCTATTGTGGGTTAAGCTCGCCTGTGTACATCACATGTCCTATTTTAATGTATGTAAAAATATCTGCGTACAATAAAGAATACAGAAAAAAATATACATACTCGTATTACAGCTGGACATAGAATCTCATCGTTTTTGAATTCGGTCAAAAATATGGCCAGTTTCGAAATAAACATTTAAAATAAAATAAATAAAATGTAATACAAACTTAAAATGTTTGGTGTCCTCGAACGAATGCTGGTTGAGAATGATCAGGAACTTATCGCCGGTCATGTCATAGTATGGTGCATCTTTGTCGAACTTGATGGCGGCGACTGGTGCGGTGGGTTCTCGACTAAATTACAAAGACATGAAAAGTACCTATTTAGTATTCTTCTTCCTCTTCTTCCAGCCCTTATCCCATTAACTTGGGGTCGCCGAAACACATTTTTTCATCCATTCTGTCCTGTCACCCATCATACTATCACTAACTCCGTTTTCTTTCATATCAGTCCTCACACAATCCATCCATTTTCTTTGGGAGGGAGGCCAAAGAAGAAAATGAATGGATTTTCCCCTCTATTTAGTATTTTTTATTGGATTTATTCCGATATAATACCAAAAACTGACATCAATTGTATTTGTTTACAATCATATTTATTTTACATTCCGCACTAATACCAACGACTTGAATTTGGTGTAGTCAGCTCAGACAAACCTAATCAAAATAAAGAAGAACGGTCACGTCCCATATAAAAAAAACCCAGACCCGACAGAAAAGTGACATATCTCAGTTTTTTTGTTATTATTTATATAATCATATTATATAGTTTTTATATTCGAAATCAATGGCTAACACCAAAATATTGCCTTATGTTTTTGTTCAGAGTTTACACTAAAAAAATACAAAATGCCTACTTATCTGCACAATTCGTAATGTATGTAACTAAATGACGATAAATAGTTATGGGATGTATCCAGGAGACCTGGAGATACAGCTGTATTATATAATTTTTGAACTCCTAGTACAACATTTAACTTAGGTTTTTTTTTTAAGGTGGTTTAAAAATCATCTAACGACATCTCTCTCCCTTGGGTGGAGCGAGAGGGCGTGTCAGACTCTTACTGACTAAAAAATTCCACCCCGTTCCTTTTTGCCTAGACATCGAGATCACTTTGACCACCCTGCACTGGATATGGATTATGTTTTATGGGACATAGAAATACAATAAAACTTTATTTCGACATATTGGTTTTATTTTTGGTAGAACCCCGTTGATAGCTACCTAAATCACTGATCTACGATCAGATCATTCTTTTCGATTATTCCACTAATACCGGCTGCGTTAAAAATAAAAATACGAATACCTGTTATCGTAACGGTGATTAATGAACTTTTTAGTTCTCTAATCACCGATATAAGCTCGAACTGGCGTCAACGAATTAGTGGAATAATCCGACCTGAATCATCGAATATGACGATTTTAATTAATCCTAAGTTGAGGGCGAATCCAGAAGGGCATGCTCTGACCCCAGTACCAGAGGCAAAAAGGAACGGGGTGGAATTTTTTAGTCAGTAAGAGTCTGACACGCCCTCTCGCTCCACCCAAGGGCGGGAGATGTCATTAGATGATTTTAAACCACCTTAAAAAAAAAATCTTAAGTTGAATGTTGTACTAGGAGTTCAAAAATTATATAATACAGCTGTATCTCCAGGTCTCCTGGATACATCCCATAACTATTTATCGTCATTTAGTTACATACATTACGAATTGTGCAGATAAGTAGGCATTTTGTATTTTTTTAGTGTAAACCCTGAACAAAAACATAAGGCAATATTTTGGTGTTAGCCATTGATTTCGAATATAAAAACTATATAATATGATTATATAAATAATAACAAAAAAACTGAGGTGTTACTTTTCTGTCGGGTCTGGGTTTTTTTTGCCTGTTCTTCTTTGTTTTATGATATTTTTACTTGATCATAATATAATGCTAATTAAATTATTATTTTGTAAGAAACCTGTTAAAGTTCTTACGTTTGAAAGAAAGAAAGAAAATGGTTTATTTGGCCAACAAGCGTACACACAGTGTAGAAAAAAAAACATGTAGATAACATCTAAGCATAAAACTTAAAAATAAACTTAAAAATAAACATGAATAAAATAACAAATTGGTTAACACTGCATGTCACACGGTTGCGCCAAATAGGTCCAGTTCAGCAATAATGCCAGGCAACTACGTGGTAGTTGCCTGACGCTGATTTTCAACTGAACCTTAGAGTGAACGGAAAGGGATTAAATATAAGTGACCAATGTTAGATGTATCTAAGGTAAATAAAAATAAATAAATGGTAATGTGAGATAAATAATAAAATAAGTGTTCAGTGTACAAACTAATAAATATAAATATATTTGGACGACAGAAATGACAAAACATAAAACCGGTTTGTTTGCACCTCAACTTCATTAACTCTTAGAGCCCCCGCAGACTGCAGACTCTTTGATCGGCCGATAGTTTGAACGGGTTGGGCCGGCAGCGCGCACACGGGGCCAACTAAACCGTCGAGTTGGTGGTAGGCGCGCACACCAACTAGCATTCGGTCGATTACTCTTGCACGGTTTGCTAGTATAGAGAAAATGAAAATCTCTGCCGAGCTAGGAGCGAACTGAGTCGGCCGATCAAACAATCGGTGCCGTGTGCGCGCGTGGAAGAGCGTCGTACTTAATTAGCAGTCGGCCGACAGTTGGCCGGCAGATTAGTTTGAAGGGAATCGGAAAGCCCATCAAACTTTTTCATCGGCCGATACTGAATCGCTATAATGTGCGCATATGCATACCTCTCCATACTGATTAAGAAGCCGACCAAACTATCGGCCGATAGAAAGTCTGCAGTCTGCGGGGGCTCTTAAAGTGTAGCTGTAGGCACAATAAAAATATGTCTACACACCGCCATCACTGCGCGCGGTGCAACGATACACTTAATTATCTACCTAATATGCCTCGGGCAGCTAAGCGCAACGGACGAATTGCGAACAACACAAAAATAAAAGGAGAAAAAGTTTTTATAAACTTCGGGTAGACGGTAAAAAAAAAAAAATTAAAAAATATACAATTAAATAATACGTTTATGGCTTGACACTAAACTAATTGAATTATTATGTTATTGAAGGAAGTGAATATAGTGTGAAATTAGTATTTGTATGAAGGAAGATGGTGAGTATGGCTTCTTCAAGTAATTGTTTACCTATTTAAATGTATTAGGTTACAAGTGTAAGCCTTTTTTTTTTTTCTAGTTGCATGCCACAATTGCCATGCCACCAGATTGAGTGGCGACGGCGACACAGAATACATAGTACCGGATGCAAGTGGGCCAGACATATGTAGTCCAGTCAAATTAGCTCAATTAAGGTAAGAATCTCGGAATTCGAGATACCCAGCTGTAAGTTCGTAAATAGTTGTATATTGACACCCAAAAAGTTATCTCAAAACCTACATATGGTAGGGTGTACGCAACTATTAAATTTCATGGTCGGGGGTCACAAAAATCGGGTTTTTGCGCTTTTTTTGTAAATATCTCATTTCCTATAGGTTTTTTGCTATTTGTACATTTAACAATATTGTAGAATATAAAATTTTCTACAATTTTTGTACAGAAAACTTTTTCCTACGGTGAACCGTTTTCGAGATATAGGGCGGAGACCGCGCGGTCACAGCATCACTAGGTCAACTGGTGCCTCCGGTCGAAAACGCGCCATATTATAGTTAATGAACTATCGATAAATCAATGATTATAAATATTTGTCTGAATAGTCGTGACTATTCGGAGAAAAATATTAAAAAAAATATCAGACAAATATTTTTTAAGTAATAAGTGAAATAACACAAATAAATTCTTTTAAAATTTAGATCTGTTGTGATATTTTCCTCTACCATTACCACAGTTGTTTAAATATTGCTGTTCTTTTTTTGTAGCGACCACCTGAATAAAACTGCTATCTACTGCTATTTTTAAAAAATCCAGAATTCCTCTAGATTTTTCACAAAAATGAATGAAACTTATGTGATTACCCAAATTTATTGAAGATTTTTACTTTTTGCCAACTTTAGCTTGTCCTGGTGTAAAAAAAAGTATGAACACTACTATGGCAAGTTTTTTTAAAAATTGGTGCAACTAATCAAGATTCCAAAATGGTATACTACTTTATTAAAACCAGCCACAAAAAAAATAATATCCATACAAGTTCAAAGCAAGAAACTAATTTCTTAAATAATTTGTTACTTAAAACTAATTGTTAACAGTAATCACTTTTCCTACGTGCCCAAAATAGGTTCTTGCTACAATTTCTATTAATGAATGACATACCCTAGTTATTTACTTTGAAAATTAAAGCGAGATATTTAAGTTAAAAAAAGCATAGCATAGTAAGAGAAACTAATTATTTTCAGTAAGTGAGTTCAGTTCAGTACGCACTGCTCCTTTCCATCGTACATCCGTTCACAAGCCCATGCTGGCGACGGCGGACGACGAGCAATGCGTAGATCACCGTCCTGTCGTCCAATTACCATCCGGATTGCGCTCAAGTCGTCGACGACGCGTAATGATCTATGCGTACTTCAAGAACATTTCAGAAAATCGTAGGGGCCCAGCAGGGTCGAAATCCACTGGGGCCATGGGGTATGTGAAAGGGTACACTGACTGGGGCCCTAGAACAAAGGCAAAGAAGGAACAGGAGTGGGCTTTAGTCAGTAAACGTCTGACACGCCAGGTAAGTGTTGTTAAATAAATGAATACTGAATAAAAAGTGGATAGGTTAGAAAAAAAAATCATGAAATATAATATAATAGTTAATAAAAATTGACAAATATTTATAATCATTGATTTATCGATAGTATCAACTTATATGGCGCGTTTTCGACCGGAGGAACCAGTTGACCTGAAGTGATGGTGTGACCGTGCGCTCTCCGCTCTCTATCTCGAAAACGGTTCACCGTAGGAAAAAGTTTTTTATACAAAATTTGTAGAGAATTTTGTATTCTACAATATTGTTAAATAAACAAAGAGCAAAAAACCTTAAGGAAATGAGATATTTACCAAAAAAGCGCAAAAAAACGATTTTTGGGCCCTTTATCCTTGAAATTTCATAGTTGCGTACACCCTACCATATGTAGGTTTTGAGACAACTTTTAGGGTGTCAATATACAAGTATTTACAGACTTACAGCTGGGTATCTCGAATTCCGAGGTGAAAGTACTATAATGACTGGACTATATGAGGCAAGTCATCACAAAAACATATGATATGCGGTGACGATATTATTCACATTAAAATTACTTACAATAAAAAATAATGTGTCCTTCGTCTCCCACAGGTCTCCCAAGTACGCGGGAACGTAATTGTGGTATTGAAAAAATCGCGACCCGTTGGCGGCTGCGGCGTGCTAGCCTGGCACCACGCGTGCATTGTCGCGGATGATTCACCACACCTCCAGGCTGCGGACTCGACGAAAAGAGCAGACAACGGAGCCCAAGGGACCTCCTCACTCATATGCCGTAGCTATACAAACAATTTATAATTCATTGTATTTTCGTTCTCGTGCAGCATGATCAAATGCCCTAGGTTTAAAATCGACTGTAGGCAGTTATATGATTGAGACGTTAAGACGTTAAGAGTGACCATATCCAGTTTCCTTTGTGCATCTATTAGGTATTGCCGTAAACAACGTTTGCACATAGAGCAATTTTATTGACTGTATTTTATATCTTAGACCAAGTTTTCAAATCTAAGTTCAAACAGATACCAGTGGTATTAGTTGTTAGTATTAGAAAGGAATAAATTATTTATTGATTGTATTCTTACTTCGCTTACTGGTTGTACTAAACATATAGGTAAAGCGTTTATCTACTCGTGTTTTGCCAATTGAGTTGTAGTATTTCCGATAATATCAATATCCGGCTGCATTTCCACTTACCTACTATGAAAGTAGGTACCAAGTAAATGAGAAGTGTATTTACTAGTAAAAAATGGACTATCTGTCTTATATTTATCGCTGATGCTTGTTACGCATTAAAGTCGTAATGTCGTAACACATTTTTTCCAATAAATTTTTAAAATCAATATTATTGTTTCTTATCACATCCAGCGTCTGGTACTGTGAACTTAAGTATATTATTGATAACATAATAAATAACGAAAACATCGTTTGTAAGTGTTTCACAGATTACTTATTTAATCATTACGAATTACAAAAATAGATGTTGTATTATTAATTCATTACGCATTTTAAGCTAAAAAAGTAGTAGACATCGAATTTGTTACATACATTGGACTTTTGAGAGGCTTTCCAGGTTATTATTGGTTGTGACTTTAAATGCAAACTTTTAAGCCCGTCACAGACTTAGCTATAATATATATTAATATACCGTATTATAATCTATACTAATATTATAAAGAGGTAAAATTTGTAAGTTTGTATGTTTGTAAGTTTGTATGTAGGGGGTAATCTCTGGAACTACTGGTCCGATTTGAAAAATTCTTTCAGTGTTAGATAGCCCATTTATCGAGGAATGCTATAAGCTATATAACATCACGCTACGACTCACGGGAGCGGAGCAGTAACGAAAAATGCGGGTGAAACCGCGGGATTCAACTAGTATACATTAAAGCAAGCTACCACACACTGAGAAATATATATTTTGCGTTCATTAATTGATGGTCGTCCTAGTGTCTTGCTATACCATAATATGCAATAATGTATATTACGGTATCGCTTGGTGACGTCACAGAAATATATATATTATAGCTGAGTGTGCGGTTACGCGAACATTAGTATAGAAAATATATTATAGTAATATGCCTAGCTATAAAAATATTAATATATTATAGCTAAGTCTGTGACGGGCTTTAACGCATTATCAAACTCATTTACTAAATCATTCTTATTTTCATGAAATAACAATGACGCTGCTTAGCTTAATAGGTAACATTTTTATTATTTTTACAAGATCAAATTTCATTTATTTGCTTAAAATGTGGTAGGTACAAAGATGTTAATAGGTATATGTAGAAGATTGAGCGTGTAGACATGTCATTCCGCTGTTTAGCATGCAAATATTTAGTCAAATATTTAGTCACTATATCATTATTTAAGTAGAATTCTTCAGATAGGTAAAGAAAATATAAATATGAATAGATCTATAACTGAATTCATTACTCAAAATATAAAAAATACATTAAGGTAACAAAATTACCTGAGATTTAGCATTCCTGAAGTGGTAGGATTGGCATGTCTTTTTATTTAGAAATTCGCTTATTGAGTAAAAACTATGCGATATCAACCATTTTTTAAGGCGACACAGAACTTTTTTAAAGGCAATTTAGTAACCCAGCTAGATAACGAGTTAAATATAAATGGCGCCATATATACGTCGCTGCGTCTGAACATTTTTCTATTCTAGGTACAGGAATCTTTAGTAAGTACTGTGTAACTGTTCACTTGTTAATAGTTATTTGTGCAACAAGAGAGCAAAGTTGGTTTTTGCCGCGAGTGTTGATTTTGAATCCCGAGTAAGCGAAGGATTCTATATTTGAATCACGAGCGTAGCGAGTGATTCTAGGTTAGAATCCTGAGTGCAGCGAGGGATTCAAAGACACGAGATGCAAATAACTTTGGTCTCGTGTAGCACATACACTTTTTCACTTCAGCAGCGAGAACAAATAATGTAAAGGTAATAAAAAATACAACTTGGTTGAACAATTTCGGATCAAATTGCCTTGGAGGAAATGAAACTCAGTACTTCAGAGCGAGACAATTTTCCTCCTTATGTACTCTGCCATGTAACGAAACCATAGCGAGATCTAATTCGATCCTAACGCCATCTATCGATCTAACAGGTACTATTTTAACAAAATATTCAATATGTTTTTTGGGATAGCGTTAGAATCGAATTAGTCTATGTTTGCATTGAACATTCCGCCCACCAAAAGGAATATTTTCCTTTTACAACCACCCACCATGCACAAACTCAACAACTATAAGAACAATGGACTGTATAACACTTACAAAAACTAAATGGTGGATGGCTTCATTACGTATGTTTACATATTATTGACTGGTTCCGACCTAAACATGACAAATATAGCAAGTTTTATCTACTATAAATAACAACATACAAGTAAAAACATTTTCATAACAAGCTTCAACAAAACACAAAGTAAATAAGTTTCATATTACACAACATATAACACCGTATTTAAAAACAATAGTGCAACATAAGGGAACCATACTAAAACAAACAAATCCAAGCACAATATTTCAACAAAATATAACTTAATCAGTAACAGGAAGGAAACACAATTTTGAAGTTGGACGCTTAATCGTAGTGCCCTTACTACGTATAGTGACAACACGCGTCAAGCCATCGTTACCGGGATGGAGCTGTGTAATTCTGCCATACAACCATTTTGCCGGAGGTAAGTTGTCTTCTTTTATTATCACTACATCACCTATTTTGTAGTTAGAGTTGCGATCATTCCATTTATGTCTTTGGAAGTAATTTGTTAAGTACTCCTGTTTCCACCTACGCCAGAAGTGCTGCACCATACGTTGCACTAATTGCCATCGGCGCAAAGTACTAACTGTAGCATTTTCGTAGTTGTAGTCGGGCGCAACAATCAATGGATGACCGACCAAAAAATGGCCTGGAGTTAAAGGCACAGGATCCTCTGGATCGCTACTGCCTTGAGATAAGGGCCTAGAGTTTAGGCATGCCTCAATTTGATAAAGAACTGTGGACAGCTCTTCAAACGTCAAAGTGGAGTCGCCCACGACGCGTTTCAGGTGATGTTTCACGCTTTTCACTCCTGCTTCCCACAATCCACCGAAATTTGGAGCGTGGGGAGGAATAAAATGCCATTCGGTTTGAGAGTTTGCAAGAGCAGCTGCAATGTCTTTAATCATTGAACTTTCTTGGTTGAAAAGAATCTGTAACTCCTTGGCAGCGCCCACAAAATTGGTGCCATTATCGCTCCAGATATGACGACAGTGACCACGCCTGGAAACAAAACGTTTGAAGGCTGCCAGGAAACCCTCAGTTGTTAAGTCTGAAACAGCCTCAATGTGTACTGCACGCGTGGCCATACACACAAATAAGCAGATGTATCCCTTATACGACCGCTGCCCACGACCCTTAGAGACTCGCATATTAATGGGGCCCGCATAATCGACCCCGAAGTTAAAAAACGGCTTGCTTGGGATTACTCTGCAAGCTGGAAGGTCTCCCATGAACTGTTGTTTTGTGGTCGCAGCATATCGAATACAGGGAACACAATGACGTATATGAGCTCGTACAATATTTTTTACCCGACCAATCCAGTACTTGGTGCGTATAAAATTGAGTACCAGTTGCTGTCCTCCATGAAAGGTCTTTTCATGAGCGTCTGCTACAATTAACTTGGCTAAACTTGAATCATGAGGAATAACAATGGGGTGCTTTGTATCATCAAGTAATTGAGAATAGCGCAGTCTTCCCCCAACGCGCAATATCTCACATTTATCAATAAACACATTTAGTTTATATAATGGACTCGTTTTTTCTAATGGAACCTTATTTTTCAGGGCTAGAAATTCTGCATGAAACCACTGCTGTTGGCTTTGCCTGATACACACATCAAAGGCTTCACGAATTTCTGAAGCTGACAGGTATAACTTAATGTTTGCTTTGCGAATTCTTATTGACTGCAAAAACCTTTTACAGTACGCAACAACCCTCACTAAACGTGTTAGTGATGAATACCTAGATCCCCAAATGGCTTCAAATTCAGACACTAGGTTAGCCGTGTAAACCTTAACAGGTTTCTTCTCCTCATTAGTGCGTATTGCGCTAGGTCTAGTATACTCTATATGATCATTTCTTAACCAACCTGGTCCTCGTTTCCAAAGATCATCATCAAGTAGAACAGCTGAAGAAACTCCACGAGAAGCGATATCCGCTGGATTATCTGTGGTTTTGACATAAGCCCATTGTGTATTGTCTAGCAAACTAAGGATCTCTGAAGTGCGGTTGGCCACGTAAGTTTTCCAACGACTTGGATGATCGCTTAACCAGGCCAAAACAACAGATGAATCTGTCCAAGCGTGGATATTAGCCCTTGAAATGTTCATTACTTCAGCTACTTCGATCAATAGTTTTGCTACTAAAACTGAACCACACAATTCCAGCCGTGGAATTGATATCCGCTTAATAGGAGCTACCTTTGTTTTTGCCGTTATGAGGTGTGAGTGTATTTGCCCAGTAGCATCGATAATGCGACAATACACCACAGCCGCATAAGCTATATTCGAGGCATCGCTAAACCCATGTAGCTCTATCGTAGTGGCCTCATCGCTTCTGCCTATCCATCTGGGAATGTGAAAGCCCACCAATTTCTCCAATTTTGATCTGTAATATCTCCACTCTTGTGAGAGATGTGGTGGCAGTTCATCATCCCAGCCTATACCAGTAATCCAAAGCTTTTGTATAAAGACCTTCGAGGTTATAATGCATGGCGCTATCCACCCCAACGGATCATAAAGCCGTGATATTTCTGATATGACCGATCTTTTTGTTTCAGATGCAGCAGGAGGTGACATTTTTACAGAATAATCAAATTCATCAGTGTTCCGGTTCCAGGTAAGTCCCAAAATCTTAGTTACGCCATCAGTTTTAATTTCCAAATCTCTACCAGATTTTTCTTTTAAGTTTTCCAATAAACTCATCCTATTGCTTGTCCATTTTTGCAATTGAAATCCTCCTTTCTCCAGTAAACTGTTCATTTCACTAAAAATTCTTTCTACTTCTGTTTCAGATTGGCAGCCAGTCATCAGATCATCCATATAGAAGTCTGATTTCACCCTTTCAGCAGCCAATGGATACATATCACCTTCATCACATGCAATTTGATGTAATGACTTGACAGCCAAGTAAGGGGCGCATGCCGTACCAAAGGTGACGGTCAGAAGTCGGAAGTCTTCTATCTCTTTGTTAGGATCCTCTCTCCAAACAATTCTTTGGAAATCCGTATCTGACTGCGCTACTTTGATCTGGCGATACATTTTCACTATATCTGCTACCAGACAAATCGGATGCTGTCGCCATCTCATGACTATATGTCTCAAATCTGCTTGAAGAGTGGGTCCTACCATTAAGGTGTCATTCAAGGAAACCCCGTTTGTTCCCTTACATGACACGTCATAAACCACTCTTACCTTGGTGGTCAGTTTATCTTGTCTAACCACTGCGTGATGGGGCAAATAAACTGCATCACTTTTATTTATTTCAGACTCATCGGTGATTTTCTCCAAATGGCCCAGCAATAAATACTCATTTATCACATCAGTATACTGTGATTTTAATTCATTATCCCTAGCCAACTTCCTTTCTAAACCTAGCAACCTTTTTACAGCTATATTTTTAGAATGACCGTATTTACAAGGTGGATCTTCTGAACGAAAAGGTAATTTTACGACGTAACGCCCATCTTTCTCTCTTTTCGTCGTGTTTGCGTAAAACTCCTCGCAAGCTTGTTCTTCAGGCGTAAGAAGTTTTTTCGTTAAAGCAGGCTCAGAATCTAGTTCCCATAAACGTTTAAACATTTCGTTCTCTTCTATTTGAGTGTGCATCGCGATCACGGTATTATGTGAATCTAGAGACCTTTCCGCTTTACTAACATGGCCTGACACAATCCAACCTAAATGCGTGTCTTGTGCCACCGGAGAGCCCGCGGGGCTCTTGATTAGACCTTCCTTTAAAATACGGCAGTATGTTTCAGCTCCTAACAAAATGTCGATTTTATTAGGGCAATTGAACTTTGGGTCGGCTAAAAGTATACTGTGAATTTCTGGCCAATTCTCTAGTTTAAAATTTGTATTTGGCATAACTGAAGTCAGTGAACTTAATACATGCGCAGTTACCTTTAGTGTAAAAGAGGGATCATGCAATGATTGTATATTAAAAATAACTACATGTCTAGAGACGATATTGCCATGACCACCTCCTATACCTGCAATAGTGGTCTTCGAGACTACTTTCTTTAAACGAAGCAATTGCGCTGCTGCCTCAGTTATAAAGGATGCTTGTGATCCTTGATCCAACAAAGCTCTCAAAATTTGAGAGGACCCATTTTGTGATTCGGCCTTTACGAGAGCCGTGGCTAACAAGACTTGACCCTGTGCTTGTCCATTCACAAAATGAGTTGCTATATTTGCACTTACATCATGTACGGGCTCTGAAGTACCTTCATGTGGGGTTGCACGCACTGCTGGCATAGTATCCCCACTGGCTCCTCCAATGTTCTTAGGATGCAATAACGAATGATGCTTCCGCTGACATATACGGCATTTTGAAAGAACACGGCAAAACTTGGAAGTATGGTTACTACCCAAACAATTAAAACATACTCCCAAAGACTTTGAAATGTCACGACGCTCGTCAATATCTAGCTGACAAATTTTCTTACAATTGAAGAGCTTGTGACTCTCAGAACAATGTGGACATGAATCATTAATAGCACCATGCATTACTTTAGCGTAAGATGTTGAATTACTATCGGCTTTTGATTTATGTTTAGGTTCAACGCATTCTAGGGCTCTAAAACGCGTCTCTAAAAACTCAAAAAGCTGTTTAACGGAAGGTAGATCGTCGGATGATTTACTAACATGCAGTTCCCACTGTCTCCTAGATTCTACGTCCAACTTCAAGCTTACAACATAAACTACAATGACGTCCCACGAACCAACATCAATCCCAATATTGGTAAGTTCGTGCAAACAATCATTTGTAACATCAAGTAAATCTTTAAGTGCCTTCGATGATTCGATTCCAATATTACGTTGGCCAAATAGTCGGTTTAATATACATGTTGACATAAATTTCTTATTATTGAAGCGATGCTGTAACATATCCCAACATTTTTTATAATTAACATCAGTTATTGGAACATGTCTTATAAGTTGCGCTGCTTCACCTGACAGCTGAGTTTTTAAATAGTGGAGACGTTGTACATCATCAAGTTTTTTGTTATTGTGGACTAATGATATGAACAAATCTCGAAACGACGACCACTCCGTATATTTTCCGCTAAAAGTAGGTAAAACTATTTTTGGTAAACTTACCACACTGTCAGATGAACCATCACAAACTTTGGTATTGGAACTATTACCTTTTAACTGAGACAGAGCATTTTTTAATTCAACCTTATACATTAAATATGTTTCATAAACCTTTTCATAAATATCTTCCTTTAGGTATTCATACAATTCTTCACCTTCACACTCGCCTACTATTCCTTCGTATTTTGCAGTAAAATTTCGGAATTGGTCCTCCAACATCTCTAGACGTGTGTCCACATAATTGTAATTTATCCGATCTTTCGGAGACTTTTTGTAGTTTATGAAGCCCTTCTCAATCTGTCCTTTGACATCTTTCAACTTTCTCAATTCCTTTTCCATGTTTTATGTCAACAGTATTTTTTATAAGTAAGTAGGATTTTTCTAAGTCCAGTGATGAGTAATTTTTCTAAGTCCCAGCAAGCGTAAATTTTTCTAAGTGTTTAGAACACTTGTAAAATCGCTGCGAAATCGGGCATAGATTCGACGTCTGATCGTTTTTATCGAAACTATTCTAAGTCCCTGGCCACACTATTTTTACTAAGACTTAAATGTACTCACGGTTTTTGTCCACTGTCCACTTATTACACACTTCACTACTTACGATTCACAACTCTGGGTTTGTTCACCGACTACTAGTGCCATCTCGTATCATGTAGCGTTACTAATCCTTGCTACTTGTGTTCTTTCAAATTCACCCTTCGACTCGAACGGACCATGAACAATTTCGGATCAAATTGCCTTGGAGGAAATGAAACTCAGTACTTCAGAGCGAGACAATTTTAATGTGTCAAACCCGATCCTTATGTACTCTGCCATGTAACGAAACCATAGCGAGATCTAATTCGATCCTAACGCCATCTATCTTTCTAACAGGTACTATTTTAACAAAATATTCAATATGTTTTTTGGGATAGCGTTAGAATCGAATTAGTCTATGTTTGCATTGAACATGGTAATATTTAAACCACATGTATATTTGTAAAAGTTAAAAGTAAAATTATTGCAGTTTTGCAAATTAAAAGTAACAGTTTTATTTGGAACCGATATAAAATAATAATATCCAACGTGTATCGCACTTTGTAGCTAGCGAACAGAAGAAGAAAACAATAAAAAATTAAAGCCCGCTATTTTTTAAAGATGCGTTCGGAAATTGCACTATTACTAAATTATTGTGTCACAATAAAGATTGTTAAAACTTTAAATAATTGTGTAGATACATGATAAACTTCGTATTTTTTAATTCAAAATCTCTTTATTTGATCATACAAAAATATAATTCGATTATTAAGAAAAAAGTATAATAATTACATTTAAACCTTGGTTTGAAATTTTATAGGTGACGTGTTTCCGAACGTTTTATTGTTGGTTTCTTTTTTGAGCCTATTATATACCTATGGAATTTGAAAATCGAACTTTGAATCGACTTGTTTCTATCTCTCGCTCTTTTCGTATCGAAGTGAAAGTGACAGAACAAAGTGAAGTTCAAATCTTTCGAATGTTGTGAGTAGACCCAGCACTGACTCGGCATTTAAAAAAAATAATTAAAAAGTTACTTTGTCTCGCGCTCGCAGCAAAATCGAATTTTGCTCACTGTCTTTAAACTGCAAAACATACTTGTTTGAGGTGCTGAGGTGAAAATAAAATTTTTACATACTGCTTCAATTCTTCCGGTGTTAAATCGCAGACATCATCACTGGATTCACTCATATTTATTTATCATTATTTTAATAATAGATATCCAACGTGTGTCGCACTTTGTAGCTAGCGAACAGAAGAAGAAAACAATAAAAAATTAAAGCCCGCCATTTTTTAAAGATGCGTTCGGAAATTGCACTATTACTAAATTATTCTGTCACAATAAAGATTGTTAAAACTTTAAATAATTATGTAGATACATGATAAACTTCGTATTTTTTAATTCAACATCTCTTTATTTGATCATAAAAAATATAATTCGATTATTAAGAGAAAAGTATAATAATCACATTTAAACCTTGATTTGAAATTTTATAGGTGACGTGTTTCCGAACGTTTTATTGTTGGTTTCTTTTTTGAGCCTATTATATATGGAATTTGAAAATCGAACTTTGAATCGACTTGTTTCTATCTCTCGCTCTTTTCGTATCGAAGTGAAAGTGACAGAATAAAGTGAAGTTCAAATCTTTCGAATGTTGCGAGTAGACCCGGCACTGACTCGGCATTTAAAAAAAATAATTAAAATGTTACTTTGTCTCACGCTCGCAGCAAAATCGAATTTTGCTCACTGTCTTTAAACTGCAAAACATACTTGTTTGAGGTGCTGAGGTGAAAAACAATTTTTTAAATTTCTATAAAAATAAATATGTTTTTGTGTACTATCAGTATTCTAGACATCTCAGAGAAATTCCCCAAACGATGCTCCGTATAGAATAAAGGAAAAGATATAGGTGAAACTTTTTTCAAGGCAAAAACAAAGCTATTCATTTTCATGCATATTTCGTCAATGTGATCTCCGAGTGAAGTCCGAGAAATTTTTTTGAACAAACATTTTTATTTTTGGTTTTCTTTGCTCCTCATAGTGCTCCTAAGCGATATTCGAAATCCCAAAAAAATTTTTTTTTCGCAAAAATTTCTAATTCCCTGCCCTCAAGCTTACACAATAGAAATTACAAATAGAAATTTTTTTGAACCAACAATTTGTTTTTTTTTTTGTTTTCTTTACTTCTCATAGTGCTCCTAAGCGTATTTATTGGTCTGTCCTATAAACCCGGAGACTAAATTGACATAAGTAATGTCAAAATTTCTATAGGAATGACGCCAGTTCTTTGGTGTTGAAATGTCATTTTAGTCTCCGGAATTATTGAACAGACCATAGAAAACCTTTTCTAAGTTTTGAAAAATTTTCTAAGTCCCAAAAAATTTTTCACCCAAAAAAAAATTTTTATGCTTTTCTTTGCTGCTCATAGTGTCCCTAAGCGTAAACTCCAACTCCTAAAAATCCGCCCCTAAGACGACCCACTGACCGAAATTTTATTCTACTTATTCAATTAATTGGTTCTTGTGAGATATTTTAAGATTGTCTTTTGCGTTTTAAAATTTAGTAAGTATTTTAGTTTTTCCTAAATTTAGTTATGGTTGAGTCTCTCAGAAAAATAAATATTTTGTTCAGCTAAAAGTTAGAGCATTTGTGGAATTAGAGCTTTAATATGGCTACATATTCGTGACATCACATTACATGACTCATAACTCTTGTTTTTCACGATGATTTAGTCCAACCAGTAAGTATAAAGTATAATTTCCTAATTAACGTTTGAATCCCCAACCGGTCCTATGAGACCGCGCTGTTATTGTTTTAGTATTGTGTCTCGTTTCGCGGGTATCTGAGTAATTAATAGATATTATCAACTAAAAGTTCTTACCTAGAATTTGAAGGTAATACATCATACGGCGTGGTGTCCGCAGAAGTCCCTTGGTAGAAGTTCACCATTTTTTTGACCGTAAAAATAACTAAAAATCACAAATTCACAATCACTAATTCACAATGTCAACACTGGGTAACGTCGTGTTTCTTTGATCACTTAATCACAACTGCATATTTATGCTCAATCACAAAAAAATTAATACTGGATATCGTCGCTTTTTAGGGTTCCGTAGCCAAAATGGCAAAAACGGAACCCTTATAGTTTCGTCATGTCCGTCTGTCCGTCTGTCCGTCTGTCACAGCCGATTTACTCGGAAACTATAAGTACTACAGTGATGAAATTTGATGGGAATATGTGTTGTATGAACCGCTACAAAATTATGACACTAAATAGTAAAAAAAAGAATTGGGGGTGGGGCCCCCCATACATGTAACTGAGGGATGAAAATTTTTTTTTCGATGTACATACCCGTGTGGGGTATCAATGGAAAGGTATTTTAAAATGATATAAAGTTTTCTAAAAAACATTTTTCTTAAAGTGAACGGTTTTTGAGATATCAGCTCTCAAAGTCGTAAAAAGTATGTCCCCCCCCCTCTATTTTTATAACTACGGGGTATAAAATTCTAAAAAAAATAGAGGTGATGCATGCTAATTAACTCTTTCAACGATTTTTAGTTTGATCAAAGTATCTCTTATAGTTTTTGAGATAGGTTGATTTAACTGTAATTTTCTTATATTTCACCAGGTGTATAAATTGACATAATAAGTTTATTATATTTGCTGCTACGGAACCCTTTGTGCGCGAGCCCGACTCGCACTTGGCCGGTTTTTTTTCCTTGATGAAATAGACGCTCGGCACTGTGACTCTTATCTAAAAATAAAAATTTAAATAATAGATGCGCGTGCGATCTTTGAAGCGACACGAATATGAATAAACGAAAAAACCCGTTACACAAAAAATACTGGTGTTGCAAAATTTATAGAATATATGTATGTAAAGATAAAGGCACCTACATATGCGTACGACTTTTCACTAAGGACACGCGCGATGAAATAAAATCGAATGAGTTAGGAAGCAAATGATTGACTTTTTTGTTTTAGTCGATTTGCATTTCAATAAGTCGTTCCTAAGCTTGTCTCGACTTGTCAAACCCTAGTGACTTTTGAATCGAATGATCCGTCATTCATTCATTGACTGAATGAATGAATGAAAGGAGGCGGTCAATGCGAGAGGGAACGGCCCTCACGCCCGCCCTCGCCGTTGCCAGGATCCTGATCCCGATTTCCGACCACCGCAGGCGCAGGCTTGTGGATGGCGAACACTTGCCGTCCGGCAGTCCGGTAATAACCCGGACCGGGCTCAAGTCGTCAACGGCGCGTATTGTTCCACGGGCGCCTCAAGGGGGATGTCTGCAAACTCTGCCTTATAAAGGTCTCTGCACACAGCCGGCGTGGCGTGGCGGGGTGCGGCGTGGCGGGGCGGCGACGCTGCGCTGGCGCGGCGGCATCGGTCACACTGCGGGCGCGATCGTAGTCGTAGCCCGTCCCCGCCCCTTCTGACTTGTATTCCCGCTCGGCGCGGCGGCGGCGTGGCGCGACGGTTACCGTCGCGTCGATCGGGACGGCTCTGTGTGGCGTCGTCCGTAATATCTAGTACATTAGCGCCCTGCACACGTACAGTTCGAACCGCGCATCTTGGACTGCGTTCCAAACCGCGGTTAGATCTGTACGGTTTGGACTGCGGATCAAACTGTTTTACTGATTACGGTTAAAAATGCATTCACGGTTTGGACTGCGGACGAAACTTACATATCTAGACAAACGTTCCGAACTGTGCGTGTAAATTGATTTTCAAGAGTTTAAAAGTTTTTGTTCCGTGTCTCCGTTACTTTCTTCAATTCTTTGCGAAATGCACCTCTTTTTTTATTGTAGGGGAATCATAAGAGGTTTAAAAATTTTATGATCTAAAAATGTGAGTTTTTAGTTCATTTGAAGCTGTTGAAAGATGGTTTTGCTTTATCAAATTATTTCTCCCACTGTGAGTGGAACGAAATGGTCACTCTTTTAAGAAACTCTAATGTGTGTACCTTTAGTTCCCTTTTACGTACCAGAACTGTAGTTTTTTTTTCGGGTAGGGGAATCATCTGAATGACTTCTCCCACTCTTGGGCGGAGCGGGAGGGTGTGTCAGGCTCTTACTGACTAAACCCCTACCCAGTGCTCGCTGTCCGCGTCACGTTACTATACTCCTTACTTTTTATCTTCCAGAGACACGGATGTTCACGGAACAAACGAATGAACTCTGTGATAGCTTGGACGCTCCAAACCGCCATTCTTAGTAATTTACGTTTATACGTGATGCGCGCGTAAAACTGTGAGACATGCGTTCGCATCGATGTGCCAGATCGGACTGTTAGACCCGTACATCTACACGTACAGTTCGGAGCGCGTGATGGAACGGCGCGTGGCGTTTCCCGCAGTCCGAACTGTACGTGTGCAGGGCGCTATAACAATTGCTCAGTGTCGCGTCGCCGTCCCGTCCCGCCGCGCCGCGCCCGCTGTGTGCAGCGACCTTAACTCACATCACTTACGTGAGACAAATAACGTTGCTTCCGATTCGCAGGCGCGGCCTACTTGTGTCGAGCGTCAGCAGCGACTGGTCACAGCGATCCGTGATCCGCGTTTAAATCCTTCGGTCCTTTTTTTTTATAATTTTATTCTCGATTCCTCTCAGATCATTTTCCTTATCTGTTCCATATTTTTTTGCACAATCAACGAAATAGATGTGACTGTGTTACCATTTAATGACTAATATAGCTTCTACCAGATGCTAGGAAATATTGGTTTGTTTCCACTAGTTCTACTGAACAGTTCTACGGTAGAACTAATGGGACTTTTTTTCCCACTAGTTCTACGATATTATGTATAACAAAATAGTAGAACTACTGGGATTTTTTTTTCCCGTTAGTTCTACGGTATTATGTATAACAAAATAGTAGAACTACTGGGATTCTCTATTTCCCACTTGTTCTACATGTTCCATCGGTAGAACTAATGGGTTATATTGTTCTCACTAATACTACTTTCAATCCCAATACATGTTTCAGACACAACTTTTTAGTAGTTCTGTTCCGCATTATTTTTTATAACTTTAAGTACTTGTAATTTTTTTTAAAGGTTGAAAAACACTAAAGATTTCTTTAGAAATAAGCATTACCTTGTACCTATTTTCTGTCTCCTCTTTATTGTCCATTTCATATGTGTGTGTACTAAATTGTTAAATAAATAAATAAAGATAAAAGTACTTGTTGTTCATAATCTATGAAATCAACAAAATATGTTTATTTGTTTATTTATGATTCGGGTTCAGTATACTTGTAGATTTATAACAATTAACTTTGCAAAAAAAAAACATACTACTTCGAACAAATGTTTGAAATTAATTTATCAACAATTATGTGGGTAGGTCAATAAAAATTGTGACGTTCACTGTAATACTACAGTAAACTGAGTAACGTTAAAATTTTATTTGTTCATGTTAGTGTGTATGTATGATGAAATGGCGACAGGTCACGGGAACAATTTAGCGCCCTGCACACGTACAGTTCGAACCGCGCATCTTGGACTGCGTTCCAAACCGCGGTTAGATCTGTACGGTTTGGACTGCGGATCAAACTGTTTTACTGATTACGGTTAAAAATGCATTCACGGTTTGGACTGCGGACGAAACTTACATATCTAGACAGACGTTCCGAACTGTGCGTGTAAATTGATTTTCAAGAGTTTGGACTGCAGTTTGGAATGGCGCGTGGAACGTTATAACTTTTAAAAGTTTTTGTTCCGTGTCTCCGTTACTTTCTTCAATTCTTTGCGAAATGCACCTCTTTTTTTATTGTAGGGGAATCATAAGAGGTTTAAAAATTTTATGATCTTAAAATGTGAGTTTTTAGTTCATTTGAAGCTGTTGAAAGATGGTTTTGCTTTATCAAATTATTTCTCCCACTGTGAGTGGAACGAAATTGTCACTCTTTTAAGAAACTCTAATGTGTGTACCTTTAGTTCCCTTTTACGTACCAGAACTGTAGTTTTTTTTTCGGGTAGGGGAATCATCTGAATGACTTCTCCCACTCTTGGACGGAGCGGGAGGGTGTGTCAGGCTCTTACTGACTAAACCCCTACCCAGTGCTCGCTGTCCGCGTCACGTTACTATACTCCTTACTTTTTATCTTCCAGAGACACGGATGTTCACGGAACAAACGAATGAACTCTGTGATAGCTTGGACGCTCCAAACCGCCATTCTTTGTAATTTACGTTTATACGTGATGCGCGCGTAAAACTGTGAGACATGCGTTCGCATCGATGTGCCAGATCGGACTGTTAGACCCGTACATCTACACGTACAGTTCGGAGCGCGGGATGGAACGGCGCGTGGCGTTTCCCGCAGTCCGAACTGTACGTGTGCAGGGCGCTTTTGTGATCCACGGACGCCCCGTAAGTTGAAGGGTAAAATCTACAAGTCCGTGATACTGTATGGATCACAATTTTGGGCTGTGAAAAAGACGGATGAAAAAAGATTGCATGTAGCGGAGATGTGGAAGAGAATGAGTATATTAGAGGAAGTTTGAAAGTGGCGCCAGTGACAGAAAATTTGAAAGGAAATCGTTTGTCTTGGTATGGTCATGTGAAGAGAAGGGATGAAACGCATGTTACAAAAATAGTTCTGAATTTACATGTAGGTGGACGGAGAGGGAGAGGGAGACCAAAGAAAAGATGGATGGATTGTGTGAGGACTGATATGGAAGAAAAGGGAGTTAGTGAGAGTATGACGGACGACAGTACAGAAAGGAAGGATAAAACGTGTTGCGCCGAATCCAAGTAATATGGGATAAGGACAAGAAGAAGAAGTATGTGTGTTGTATCAAAGTAGGTTTCATTATCTCTGCCTAACGTCATCTAGTAACGTCGTCTGTGGTTGACTTATGTAGAGTCCGCGCCACGACTCAAGTCCGGCGGCGAAAAGTCGAACTAAAGGTGACAGCCCGTCATCTTGTCGTTTGTCAGTTATGAACGTTACGAGTGCACGAGTGTTGTTTACAGATTTGTGTTGTTTTTTTATTGGAAGGAGATTGATTATGGAGCGTAAAGTGATAAGAAGTGCAGCCAGAGAAATAATTCTTAAGGTGAAAGAGTTTTGTGAAGTAGATAAGAAAAATTACAAAGTTTTGATCCCTTTACAAAATGTTCAAATACGAGTCGCTGTTATGACAGGTTAAATTTAGGGTTGCATATTGTTTTAATGACAATAATACTTTGTTTTATTACTTGGCCAACAAAAAATATGAAATTCCAAGAATAACAATAGTTTTGAAGTAATGGGATATGGGAGAAATTATCTTCCTACTGGCAACATTCTGTTACACGACTGAGGCGAGTTTGACGTTCCACACACGTTGCGAAAGCTTACACGTGCGCTTAAACGTGTTTTAATATTATTAGTTAAAAATGAGTGCTGTGGGCCATATCATATTTTCAAGAGGGCGAGGAAAAGTTTTACTTTGGTTGGGGCATCAGTTTTACCGACAACGAATTTATAAAAGTGTCACAATTTTTATCGGCCTAACCTCAGTATTGTTGATAACTTAACCCTAGATTACTACTCTACGTCGCAGAGGCGCCCGCGTTTTTGATATATTGCTCTCTTTTTATCCTTCGCGCGTACGGCATTGACGTTCAAGGACATCTCAGTCATCGCCAGCACGTGTCACATGACGGTGGTTGCGTTACGGTAAGTCTGCTAGTTTTTTTGATATTACTACCCTTGGCGCTCCAAAGACGTATGAGTAGCTTGTATGTAAGTTTTGCGCTATACACTAAATTATTTTGTTAGTGTTTTTTTTTGTAATTTTAGTTACTACCGGTGTTTTTTATCTTTTTTAGGTATGTTTTGAAATTTCAACATCATGACTAGTAATAGAAGAGTCACAGAAGATAAAACTAAGATAAACTGCTGATAAAACTACAAAAAAGACTAGAAGCACCTACGTTGAAACGCAATTTCCGGAATTATATCGAAGTCATCCTGAAAAACCTTTCGATTACTCTGCTGTAGAAATTGAGGGTCCACCACCGCCAAAAAAAAGAAAAATTGCTCTTATTGTACATCTAAAGTGTCAAAAATCTATTTGCAGCGAACATCAAGTTTATGTTTGTATCGAATGCATCCAAAATATTTTTTTGTTGCTTTCTTAATTTTTTTTTAGTTAATTACCATGGCTTTGTTGCGAGAAAAATTTGGTGAACAGTTAATTTCGCGTTTCGGACCAGTCAGTTGGCCGCCTAGGTCCTGTGATATTACACCCTTAGACTTTTTTCTGTGGGGTTATGTAAAATCCAAAGTTTATATGGATACGCCGCGTACGATTGATCAACTGGAAGCCAACATTACTCGCGTTATTCGCCAAATACCAGTGGAAATGCTCGGTCGGGTCATCGAAAACTGGAACTCCAGAAGGGACCACCTTAATCGCAGTTACGGACAACATTTGAAAGAAATAATCTTTAAAAAGTAAATGTAAGGAGTGGTTCTTTTGTATTATAATAAAGATTACCCGATAAATTTGTTTTATTCATATTTTTTTTAGTTTTAGAAAAAGTAACTCCGAATGAATCACCCATTACTTATAGGTTTTGAATAAATCATTAGTCAATATGATGCGCCTCGCGGGCGTATGAGTAGTTTCTTTGTACGTCGCAACATGAGTAGGTAGTAATGTAGGGTTAATAAGCTATGCACGTTTGGAAATTAACACTGAATGATCAACAAACAACATTTGTTTGAAATAATATTTTTTCGAAGTAGTATGTTTTGTTGTATGTTAGTTTTTTTTTTGCAAAGATGATTGTTTTAAATCTACAAGTATACTGAACCCGAATCATAAATAAACAAATAAACATATTTTGTTGATTTCATAGATTATGAACAACAAGTACTTTTATCTTTAGTGTTTTTCCATCTTTAAAAAAAATTACAAGTACTTAAAGTTATAAAAAATAATGCGGAACAGAACTACTAAAAAGTTGTGTCTGAAACATGTATTGGGATTGAAAGTAATATTAGTGAGAACAAAATAACCCATTAGTACTACCGATGGAACAGGTAGAACAAGTGGGAAATAGAGAATCCCAGTAGTTCTACTATTTTGTTATACATAATACCGTAGAACTAGTGGAAACAAACCTTATTTACCTACGTGATTTTTGGTTTTACCTATTCTTTAAAATGTTAATAGGTACGACTACTTCTATTCTTGACAATTACCTAATGCGATGCTGAATGTTTTCCCGTATGACGAAGATGGAATTGTGGTTACACTTTCCTGTAAAATCATTGATATTAAATACTTAGTTAACAGGTTTATGAATTAAATCAACTACATCAGGAGTACGAAAACTCCTCCTCCTTGCGTCGTATTCTTCAATGCTGAGGGTCGTGACCTCCCTGCTTCATCACCTTACGATGCCCTTACGATGTTCCTCCATCTGTTCCTGCAATGTGACCGAAGTATTGCAGAATCCTGCGAAGACACTCGGACGACAGCTGAGATTAGAAACCGCCAACAGAACGGAAGTGAGTGACGTTGTAATAAAAAAAATACCCTGAAAAACTATAGGCTTCCCTTTTGTGCGTGTGTAAAGTACCTATTGTCGCCAAAAATCCAATCCAGAAAGACATCTGTCTGTCGATTATACTTAAGTAAGATATTGACACTTCGCGTGACCCAAGGGCTGGCTTTTACCTCGGTCAGAGATTAAGCATTGCCATACAACGTGGCAATGCTGCCAGTCTTTTGGGCACAAATCCGGTCGATAGCGATGCGGAGGAATTTTTTGACGCCATATTTTAGTTTAAAGTAAGAGTTAGTGTATATGTAGTTTTAATTAGTTAAGTGTTTTTATTTTTCAGTAAGATATTTCTTCCGGAAGTAGCCGGGTTTCAGCAATGCAACCAAATCACAGGAGCGACAAAGCTCCCGATACTATCTACGGAGCGTTTTACGCTTCTGCAATTGAAGCTGCTAGCTTCGACGATATGAATATGGTCGTCTATCCATTATTATCATTATTCAAGCCTTAAAATTGATAAAACTGCTAAATATTATACCTCGAGGCCATAGATTTTCATACAAATATCAAGGTAACTTGGACTCGGAAACGAAAAATTTGTAGACAACGTGATCCCGTTTTTTTTAAATAAAATTCTTGTCTAACAACACCTGTGTGTCCTGTGTCTTCGAATGAATCTAACGAATTATATCTTCTTCAGTCGTTTCACTAATTCGTTCGTGGAGGTCTAGGGAAAGGTTTAAAAGGTGCGAAAAAATCGAATAATAAGCCGGGAAAAAGCCCTTTTATCGATTGAGGCAGTACGAAGCCCCGGCAGGCTTCAGCTAGTTAGAGATAAAAACGGGGACTTTTTTGCTTGCTGCTTTAAACTGGCACTCCATATTCGTCACCACACTAAAAAAATAATCAAATTTTATCGTCAAAACCTCTATTTTAATATTCACTTATTTATTTATTGTGCAGACCTACCACAGTGTTTTCTTTTTAACCCTAAGGTTGACTGGTAGAGAATGCCCTGATGCATTAAGTCCGCCTATGTACCACCACTGTACATAAAGTTTAAATAAATAAATAAATAATGGTAATTAGGCCGCTTTTTCCTATAAAATACTCTTCGTCTTCTTATTAATTACATTAGCGACCACGACCGAACGTTCGGTACCACAGAAATCTTAATAAGGGTCGGTACACTCAGCTGACGATAAGTAGTGGGTAAATGGCGACGTCACTTCTGCGCTTCCCAGAATAGTTTCAAATATTGTTGGTTCCAGAATGAACTGGATGTTTTCGGAATTGGTTACTTTTGTGTGTGTAGTGTAGATATAAAGAAATAATAGATGTTGTTTCTACAAAAAGAAGTCAGATCCCATAAAAAAAAGAAGCTTGCGTCAAGTCTCAGTCAGTCAAAGTTGTTTTGCAAAAAATGGATTTTTTATAATACCTATTATGTCAGAATATAAAATTGCAGTTAAAAGGATAAAGGAAAAATGCAACATTATTTACCTACGTCATTGATTTTACTACGCGGCGACGCGCGCTTTTATTTTATAACGTGTTCTGTTTCGTTTTTAGAAACCGGTCACCCTCTCAATGTTAATAGGTATATGCGGCGGCGCGCGGCGGTGTAGAATTTACGGCGCCTAACAAAAAGACGTTAGAGCAAAAAAGCTATATGTAACTGTTTGTAAGTTTTTTGAATACTTTACAAATTGAAGAAAAAGTAGTTTACACAGAAATGGACAAAGTAATAAAAGCTGGTGGCGTAATTAAGGATAAAAGACGTAAGACCTAAATTTTATTATGATGATTTATTCCAGTATTCATGTAAAGGTCATGTAAAGAGGAGGGATGAAACGCATGTTACGGAAGCAGATATGAATTTACATGTGGACCGATGGAGAGGGAGAGGGAGACCAAAGAAAAGATGGATGGATTGTGGGAGGACTGATATGAAAGAAAAGGGAGTTGATGATAGCGTGACGAGTGATAGGACAGAATGGAAGAAAAAAACATGTTGCGCCGACCCCAAATAATATGGGATAAGGGCAGAAAGAAGAAGAAGACTTATTCCAGTATTAAAGCACATAAGTAATGATATAAAAACTAAATAGGGCCCACCATGTTTTTTTGCCTTAACTTAGAATTGAACGTAATGATCTTGTAAAGGACACGTCTTCTGAAAAAAATTATGGTGCTTGTTATTTTTTAATAACGAGTGGGTCCTCCTCTGCTCCGTATGCACTCTCTGAGCCTATCTGGTACACTTTCAATCAAGTGAGTCACGTTTGTTTGCGGAATTTGTACCCAACAGACTTTCAGGGCGTTAATGACCTCCTGCTGGCTGTTAACATCACTGTAGTTTTCTTTCAGGCTTCGTTTGAGTTGATCCCATAAATGTTCTATTGGGTTGAGGTCAGGACTCATGGCTGGCCATGGCAAAACGGTGATATTGGCTTCAGAAAGGGCTCTATGTGTGGTGCGGGCTGTGTGTGCGCGAGCGTTGTCATGCATAAAGACAAAATTATTGCCCATTCTTTGTGAAAACGGGATGACATGTGGCCGGATTACACGCTCGATGTAACTGGCGGCGGTTACGGTACCTTCATTGAGAATTACCAGCTCTGATTGGCCGTGTAAGCTAATTCCACCCCATACCATAACACCTGGTACCGGGACTGTGACCCCCCATCGGTCTGTTCTATGGACGCATGGTTCAGAAAAACGTTCCCCTTCTCTTCTCCACACGCGTATCCGTCTGTCATCACTGTAAAACTTCACTTCAGACTCGTTCGTAAAAAGCATATCCCTCCAGTTATCCATGGTCCATTCTAAATGTTCCCGGGCGTACCTTAATCATGCTGCACGATAACCCCTCATTAGTTTCAGTCGAATAGCGCGTACTCTGGAGCGTTGTCCATCTTCGTGAAGCCGATTCCGAATGGTTTGGTCGCTGACTCTCGTCCCAGTGGATTGCCGTAGTCGAATTTGTAAGGTCCGAGCGGTAACAGTACGCTCCCGTCGTGTGGTTAACCTTAGATATCGGGATATCGATCTTCCTGGGTAGTCGTAGCCCTAACTCTTCCTGTGCAAACATTTCGGAATGCTCGTAGCTTTCAAAATTGCGCCCCTGAAAAATGCTCTAACCAGGTTTAGTCTGGTCATTTCTGCGCCCCTCCAGGGTCTGCGCCCTGTGCCTGGGCACTGCTCGCACCGCCCTAGTTACGGCACTGTAGGCACCTATAAAGCTCTCTCCACTGCCTGTAAAGTTGACCAATTTTAGCATTGCGGTAAGTATTTTTTATCACCATGAAAAATAACTATCGAGAGATGTTTTTTACTAAACGACTTTACATGAATATATGTAAAGTGCTCATCTAAAACAAGCAACAGTTTGTTATTTGAATGAACAGTTAGATATAGTATCGAGGACCTACTTCGTTTTGGAAATCGTTTTTTAAAGTTTCTGCGCATCACAAGAATTCTTTTGGTGGTTTTCCTTGTAGTTAGGACGTAGTGTTATTTCCTTAACTTCTTTATTTCCTATAAGTGATAGAAGACCTGCCGAGATGGATATTTTGTTCGATAATATACCTACGTCCTTGGCCAAATAGACACAACAATATTTGTCGAATAAATCCAACGTAAGCGGTCAAAGGGTTAATAATAAAAACAAACATGATGTTGCTATGTCGTGTTAGATCTAGTGATATGTAGATTCCGAGATATGTCGGACTTAAGTATTATTATAGGGCTGGCAAGTTTCACAATTTTTTTACTATGTTATAATAATAAATCGTGGCAGGCAACTAGGGCCCATAGAAATAAAATACACAAATAAATCTAATGTAAATCCGGCTTTACTAATACACTAGCTGTCCCCTGCGGTTTCACCCGCATTTTTCGTTACTGCTCCGCTCCCGTGGGTCGTAGCATGATGGTATATAGCCTATAGCATTCCTCGATAAATGGGCTATCTAACACTGAAAGAATTTTTCAAATCAGACCAGGAGTTCTAGAGATTACCAGGGGGTAATCAAATTTGTAAGTTTGTATGTAGGGACATACAAACTTACAAATTTTACCTCTTTATAATATTAGTATATAGATAGAAAAGTAACTATAAACACAACTTTTGTAACTATTATAAAGAAGCCCCGCAGGGTCGAAGCCTAAGCAAAGAAGCACACCGATACACCAATCACAGGCATTCATGACTACACAACAGTCATATTCACGCATTTGAAGGCGCGGGTCGGGGTACGCGCTTCAAATAGCTACATGGGCGGTGTTACACAGTACAATACCGCCCTAACATACACCACGTCCCTCTAGTCTGTCGCGCAACCGGCTAGCTCTGGAAACGCGACGGGCGGGGGTCGTCATTTTCAGTGGGGGAGCGCCCCCAAGCTGACACCTCTGTCGCTGGTCGTCACCCGTCGGGCCTCCTCTGGGCAACCAGAGGTCTCACCTGACGGTGGCTCACCGCCGAGGTGCCATGAAGAAGCGGCGCCGCGTCGTGCTAGCGGCGCCACTTTTTATGACCCGCTTTACATATTTAAAACCGGTGGAATAACATCAGCTTTACGAGCAACGGTGTTAAAAATTATATAAAACTTAGATTTTGTTAGATTATTTTCATTATTTGCAGTTGACCCTATCTACAGTTTTTTTCCAACTACGACTGTTGTTACTGCGTACTTTCCATTTTATTCTAGTCTATTCTCCTGTTTGGGCACAGCCTTTACCTTCCTGTGAGAGGGAGAGGGCAGTAATCCACCATGCCCTCTACCGCTGTCATTTACCAATCTACACAGGATTCTGGAGGGTTCTGGAGTGGCGCCTACCAGAAGACGCAGCGTTGGAAGGTGAACCGACGACCTGGCGAGGGTCGCGACTCGCGGGAATCCGATGGATGCGAAATGCGCAGGACCGTTCGTTGTGGCGATTCTTGTGAGAGGCCTGTGTTCAGCAGTGGACGTCTTTCGGCTGAGATGATGATGATGATGACTCCAGTATAGATTACATAGTAGATAATATATCATGTTTTTGATGTACCTATTTTTGGTGCTACAATAGATCCCAATTCTAGTTTGATTGATTTTTATGCACTGGTGATAAAATAATTTACAAAAAGCACCAACCTAGATTCGAATCCGCGATGACTTTAACTCGAAATTTTTCTAAATCTGCGGATCTCTTAGAAGCATTAACATTTTATTTCGCTATTATATAAATTTTCCGCTTCACCCGTATCAACGTAGACAAAAAGGGTACCATGGCAGCCCTAAACGTAAAAAAAATAACGTGCATACTAACCGTAGCGTCATCCATCACGACACTTCCTTTGGGGTAAGGGGGATGGTAGAAACCGGTCTGGTCACGCAAACCTGATTACAAGCCTTCAGTTGTGTAACATTTTTAACGCCCTTACGGGAACCATTAATCTAACAATTTCATTCTTTAAAACAAATTACCAAAAAATATGGCAGTCACTTTTATTTTTAATCTGTTTTCTTGAGTAGGGTTGACGTGGTTTGGGTAACGCTGGCCTCATACATCCAGAATGGATCTCTGGATTCATATTCGAAAAGTTTATAATCTGCTAGCTCCGCCCCACGGTTTCACCCGCATAGCGATAATAATATACAATATATCTTTATGAATAGCCTATGTACTATTCTGATATGTAAGCTATATTATCGCGAAGTTTCATCAAAATCCATTCTGGAGTTTTTACGTCAAAGAGCAACAAAAATACATACATCCTCATAAACTTTCACGTTTACAATATTAGTAGGATATAATCCAAATTATGCCCCGCAAAAAGTTACGTAGAGAGGAATTAGTACTAATCGTATTGCTTTTACCAGTACCAACTGATATAATACATACTCTGATGTGCAGTATGTGTGCTACTCTATTGAAATGTATGGGAATATGCGATCCGAAATTCACATCGCTCGTTAGTACCATTCTTACAGAATTGAGCTAAGAAATTAACAATCTGTAAAAATCAGAATGTGTGTGGAGCATAGGTACTCGATTTGTATAGTATTCCGGTCTTTCTGAGCTACAAATATAAATTCAAATTATGAATCTAGAAAACCATTCCAGGTAGCACCTAATGCTATGTATATTGTCTTAATAAATGCGTCTAATAATTGTGTATATTGACGTAATCTTGCTAACTTTAACCTTGTTAAATTTTTTAACAGACATTATCGTCGTGGTACATGTACATAAAGTACGACACTGTTGTCTGCTGTGCTGCTTGTCTCTGGTTCGATTCCCAGACGGAAGAAATACCATATCATAAGATTAGCATCAGCCTTATAATGTTCCCACTGCTGAAACTCAGACTTCTAGGAAAGGGACGAAATGGCCGAAGAAATGCGTCAATGAATATGCAAAGCACGATCAAGTATGGACTTGTTTACGCCGGTCGATTGAATTTTATCTCTATGATTCACTCGCGTGGCTGTAACATCTGACATTTACCAAACAGGCTAGTAACAAGATGGTCAATGACGTGCGTCTGGCTTTAGGTCGCCGGCAACCTTAAAATCCGCTACTGTTCGTCAAAGTTTGTTTTGTTTGCGAAACGAGACACAATAGTAAAACAATAACAGCGCGGTCCAATGAGACCGCAGGCTGATTATGTATCTTGCAAAAGCCGAGCGATAGCAAAAATTGCACGAAAATTGCTCTCCAATCGCAAATTCGTATTACGTATTAGCGAAAACCACGCGATAGCAATCTAGCGACAGTGCTGCCTCTATGGAGCAATCAACTAACTAAAATGTGCATTGTTGCACTCGAATCCCTAGCGATAGCATTTTACCACAGATTACTAAATAGTTATTTTACTTCGTATTACGTATGGTTTTTGACAGCGATGCGACAGCGATCGGCAAGCAAATTTAGCTGTGTAATTGCGTTAACCATTTCTTTGATTGTTGATCGCTTGCTTATCGCTCTCTGATTGCCAATAAAAATTAGCTTTCTATATCGAGTATTTTATTAGTTAAATTGTGTAGTTATATCTGCAGCGTGTGTTTAATTAACATTTCAACTTATTGTGTGTGCTTTAAAAGACTTTATTCAGTGTATTCAACCAACATATTATAAATTTGCCTGTCTTAAGTTTCCTTAGACCTTGAGCTTAGACCTTGAACCAAGGCCAACACCTTTGACTAAAGTGGTATTTTCTGCCAGATAGTCCAAACAGGATAAAGTACTTTTACTCTTCAAAGTAACTTTATTGCACTAACACATATAAAATAAAATAATATCATATTATTTTAAAACTTGTTGACATAGCAGTAGAATATCGTTTGGAGTCCAAGTAAACACTGATTTCATTTCTTTATCCATCTTATGGTCGACACAAAGCTATTTTTAGTAAAGTTCAAGTGGATTGAAGTGAATTTTAAGTTACAATTTTTTTTTTCTTTTCCAAAACACAGATCTGTTCGACATCTTTAACCCGCGGATAGTCGCGCCTGGGCCAAAAAGACCCAGTACTTTAGTTTTTGTGCCATAACTCTTTTTGTATTAGCAAGGGCGTCGCCAAGGGGGATCAAATGTAGTTAGCCGCAAAACGACCAAAGTCGAGCAATTGACTTCCTTTACTATTAATAAATGCAGAAATTATACATAATACTGCTATATTATGAACTGCAAGACATTACATCAATGCCGCGTATTACGGGGTGTTGAGAATAATAGGACCCTTCAAGAGCCTGACGGTTTATTTATGGCAACGAGCGACGACGCATCAACTTTGTTAATTTTTAAGTAGGCTAATTAGCGTAAGAAAAATTGTGCTGTCATTCCTCTTAGCACCTTTGACCTGCTCACGCTAATATATAGTCAGTGCGTACTAAATCTCATTGTTCCTGTTTTATTTTACACCAATCCCGATCAATCCCGTACATGGTCCATTATCGAGCCGGATTGTGATAATCAGCAAATAAAATTGAAGATTATATAAAGAAGACGGAAATTATAATTGATTTGGATTGAGAGGTTATACGCCGACAGCGTGTTTAAGGATTACGTGCACATTATTTTCACGGTGTTAAGTATATTATTGGATAATATCATCACCCAACACTCGTACAGGTTGTATCTAACTTTAAGTGCATTTATTTTGTTAATTATGTTAATTGAGTACCGTTTTCCTTTTGAATAGTTTCGTTATTTTGTACTTTAAATGTACAGTTTAGCGACAGTTATTATTATATAATACTTTTAAAAGTATAGTAGTTATTAGCACTACATTTATATAATTTATATTGTTGCTCAAATGCGATAGTTATTCAGTTAAGTATCACAGTTAATGTGTAGGTACTCATTAGTCATAGTTTATTCTGTTAAGTGTTAGATATTATTTCAAATGACCGACTGTTAATCTCAGTTAACTTACCCGTAGTGTACTTAAGTTTTGTGGTGGTTTATGTCTTAAATTATTAGATAAGTTATTGAGGAATCCATTTATAAGAAAAGTTGTATCGTTATATTTGCAATCAGATTTATTATAAGTGTTATATACAGCTATTTACAACAAAGACTACCTACCTATTTACATTTTACTTCTCATTAAATTCTACATACATTTCTGTACCTATATAGCTTTCGGTTTAAGTACATTAAGGTATTTATTCTGCTATTATATACATTCCAGGTCGACTATACTCGATTCCCAGCATGTCCGAGGAAAGGGAGTTAGTAAAGAAGCGAGGAAGTTTTAAGGGTCGCTTAACTACATTTGTCAATTACTTGGACGCACTGGATGACGTAATATTAAGCGAATGTGATGTTATGGAATTACAGCTGCGTATGGGAAAACTGGAGTCGTTGTACGAACGATATGATGAGGTACAGTTGCAGTTAGAATGTAGGTATGGTTGATGATACGAAGGCCCAGTTGTCTGAACGTTCCGAGTTCGAGACATTATACTATAAAGCATTATCGAGGGCTCAACAGTTAGTAAGTAAAAGCAATAAAGAAACTGGCTCAGTTAGTGGTAAGGGTAGTCGTGGCAGTGTTTATAAACCCATTAAGTTACCTACTATACAACTGCCTAAATTTAATGGAGCATATAGCAATTGGTTAGAGTTCCGTGACACCTTCACTAGCCTCATCCATCATAATGATGAGATCGATGAAATCAACAAGTTTCACTATTTACGTGCATCTCTGGAGGGATCTGCTGCTGTGGTAATCCAATCTATTGAGTTTTCAGCAAGCAATTATGATGTGGCTTGGAACTTAATTTGCGATCGATTTGACAATAAACGCTTATTAGTGCAAAATCATGTGTCAGCATTATTTAATATAGAACTTATCGCGAAAGAGTCTTCTATCGCATTGAAAGGGTTGATAGACCTATTAAATAAAAACTTGCGAGCTTTAGAATCGTTAGGCGAACCAGTCAAGCAATGGGACACGTTGTTAATCTATTTAGTTACACGTAAGTTGGATCAGAAGTCCTACCGTGAATGGGAGGAGTTCAAAGGTCATACTGACAAGGATAGCAAGATAACATTTGATACATTCCTCCAATTCATTCGCGCACGCGCTGATCTCATTGAAACGTTAGAATTATCACAACACAAAATGTCTGGTACCGCTAAGTCAAGTTCTACAACTAAACTTAAATCCATGGTGACGACACAAAATCCTAGTATGGTAAGCACTTGTCCCAATTGCAAGGGTGATCATAGTTTATTTAATTGTTCACAGTTCCTTGCATTGAGCAATGAGGCTCGACGTAAATTGATTCCTAGTTTTAAAATATGTTATAACTGTTTTCGGACGGGTCACTTCTCTAACAGTTGCAAAAAACCGGGTTGTAAATTATGTAAGCGTAGGCATAACACCTTGATCCATACTTCGGAAACAAAAGGTATCGATAACAAATCTGATCATACAACATTGTCTCCGTCAACGTGTGCGGCGCCCGCGCAGTCCGCTAGCACTGACGCGACGAGTAACGTGTCCTTATCTGCGAACATTTCTCCTACTCATAGCGAGAGTAAGGAGCGCGGCGTGCTATTGTCTACCGCTCTAATTAAATTATGTAGGATGTGAAAAAGGAACGTAAGGATGATGTGTGAAATGAAGCGTAAGAGTGAGTGATTTAAAAAAGGAACGGTATGAAAGGGACAGTGAATGAGGGTGACGTGTGACTGAGGAGCGACAGACGATATAACAGGAGGTGAAGGTGTTAGAATAAGAAAAAGGTGGAAAAATAAAATCAAGCAACTGCATCTTCCACAGTTTTATTTTCTCGTCCTAAGTGCTGCAATCCCATAACACTACATTTTTGGGGGCTCGTCCGGGATTGCTAATAAAACGAGGAAAATCGAAGAGAAAAAAAAAAAAAAAAAAAACGGTTGAACGTGGCGACGGCTAGGCTTGAAATTTGAAACGACGACTGAAAAAGCGAAGACGAAAGACGGATCAGACGATATCACGATGACGGAGACCAAAGATTTTTGTACCATGTATGAAACTACGAAATTTAGTGGCGACGACCTTACATACACCGCTGAAAAATGGGCTCAGGATCTTGACGACAACGCGGAGATTTTTGGATGGTCACCTCAACAACGACTTATCATCGCCCGTAGGTCGTTGACAGGAACCGCTGAGCTGTGGTTGAAAACAGAGAAGGTCCATAAAACTTATGAGGAATTAAAGGCAGCTGTCCTCAAAGAATTTCCTGATGCTGTAAATACCAAACAAATGCATGAACTTATGGCGGCGCGTAAGAAGCGGAAAGATGAATCGTGTTTACAGTACATGTTAATAATGAAAGAGATGGGTAAGCGTGCCAAGTTTCCGGACTATGTAGCTATTCAATACATTGTAGACGGCATTACTGACTTCGAAATAAACAAGATGATGTTGTACGGCGCGGCGACCTACCCAGTGCTGAAAGAGAAACTGATAGTCTACGAGAACATTAAGAAAAAAGCGGCAAAGCAGCATGTTGAACGACAAGTAAGGCGGTCTGCAGAGTCAGGCAGAGAACCCATATCGGGATCCCCTCAACGTTGTTTTAATTGTGGGGATAAGGATCATCAAGCAAAAGCGTGCCGTAATGGGTTGAAGTGTTTTCGGTGCAATGAATTCGGCCATATTAGTTCAAGATGCACCAATCCGAGCGCAGCTGGACATTCAACAACCGCCAAGACGTCGGTAAAGCAGTCGGAAAAGGAGTCGAAGAAACACTCGGCTATGTTCGGGGAATCAACGAAGTCGGCGGCCATTGAAAGTGCTACGTCGGGCTGTCAGTGTCATGTCAAAGACGTCAAGATGGATGATGTCACACAAAACTTAAAAAACAAAGCGATAAAATTAGTAAAATTAGGCGAGAAAATAATAAGTGCGTTAATAGATACGGGCAGTGATGTCAACCTAATTTCGGAGGACTTGTGGAGAGAATTAGACGTACCGTGTAACATTGATAATGTGGTATTGTCGGGACTAGGATTTTCTAAAGTAAGGCCGTACGGGAAAATATTTGTTTGTTTACAGATTGATGAACAGTGCTATTCTGATGTAATATTTCATGTAGTACCTGAAGGGTCAATGCCCTATAAGTTAATAATAGGTCAAGAGTTCTTACAAAATGTTGTGATGGTAATTCGTGAGGGTGCTGTATTGTTGTGTGCGCAAGATGACGAATGGTTGTCGCGTGTGAATTGTTGTGTGAATGCCGTTGATGTTGCAGATCACATTTCTGACACAGATATAAAGAAGAATGTTTTGCGGCTTGTGGAAAACTACAAGCCCATTCAGACGAAAGAAGCTCCGATTAAGATGAAGATACTGTTAAAAGACGACGTGCCAATCTCTCAGCGTCCCCGGAGGATATCACACATGGAACAAAAAATTGTCGAAGAACAGGTAGACGAGTGGTTACAAAAGGGAATAGTTCAGGTAAGTTTTTCTGAGTACTCTAGCCCTTTAGTACTGGTTAAGAAGAAGGATGGCTCAACACGTATTTGTGTTGATTACCGTCTATTAAATAAAAAGATAGTGAAAGACGAATTTCCACTACCAATCATAGATGACTTGATAGATAAGTTGAAAGATGCAAAGGTGTTTAGTGTATTAGATCTTAAAAACGGTTTCTTTCACCTGAAAATAAGCGAAGAGTCTGTGCCCTATACATCTTTTATAACTCATCATGGACAGTTCGAGTTTTTGCGTGCACCTTTTGGTCTGTCCATCTCGCCGAAATATTTTATGAGGTTTGTAACAATTATTTTCAGAGAGTTAATAGCAAAAGGCATTATGTTAATATTCGTCGATGATATTGTTATCCCAGCTGATTCGGAGAGCCAGGCACTGGAGAGACTTGAGATAGTTTTAAAAGTTGCATCGCAGTATGGACTTGAGGTTAATTGGAAAAAGGCGAAACTAATAAGACGTGAGATAGAATATTTGGGTCATTTAATCAAAGAAGGTGAGGTTAGACCAAGTCCGGAGAAAGTTGACGCTGTTTCTAGATTTCCAGAGCCTAAAAATATTAAACAAGTTATGAGTTTTATTGGTTTAACATCTTATTTCAGAAAATATATAAGAGACTATGCTAAGATCGCCAGACCACTGACGGGGCTCCTGAAGAAAGAAGTGCCATTTACATTTGATGACGAGCAACGGATTGCTTTTAATACGTTGAAGCAAAAGCTGACCAGTGACCCTGTATTAAAAATATACAACCCTAATTTGCAGACGGAAATACACACAGATGCATCTAGTCAAGCCTTAGCTGCAATACTTTTACAATTACATCCAGATGGTGAGTTACATCCGGTGCATTATATGAGTCATAAGACGACTGAGGCTGAAAGCCGTTACTCAAGTTATGAACTGGAAGCACTTGCAGTTGTTGAAGCTGTTAGGAAGTTTAGACATTATTTATATGGAATACACTTCAAGATCGTCACAGATTGCAAAGCCTTTGAGCAGACGTTAAAGAAAAAAGACCTGACGCCAAAAGTAGCCAGGTGGGTATTCATGCTGGAAGAGTATGATTATGAGATCGAACATAGAGCAGGCAGCAGAATGCAACATGCAGATGCTCTCAGTAGAAACCCGTTTGTAGCAACGGTGGTGAGCGTTCAAGAAGACATAAGACAAGGTCAGGAGATTGATGAAGAACTTAAAGCTATCAGACAGCTGATATTAAAAGATGGACATTATGATGACTTTTGGCTTGACAATGGCATTCTATATAAAGGAGAGGAGAAAAAATTAGTTGTTCCGAGGATTATGGAGAAAGAAATAATAAAGAAAGTGCACCAGAATGGTCACTTTTCAATAAGAAAAATGAAAGAAGCTATAGGTAAAGATTACTACATCAGAAACATAAATAAAAGTATTGAAGAAGTTGTTCTAAGCTGCATACCCTGTCTATTGGCTTCAAAGAAAGAAGGAAAGCAGGAAGGTTACTTGAACCCAATAGATAAGGAAGGAATCCCATTGCATACATTGCATTTGGATCATATAGGACCATTCACTGAAACAAGAAAACAGTATAACTATATACTCACGATGACAGATGCGTTTACTAAATTTGTATGGCTTTTTCCTACCAAGTCTACCTCTAGTGCGGAAGTATTGAATAAATTGCGGATTCACCAGCAGATATTTGGTAATCCAACTAGGATCATAACAGACAGAGGTACAGCATTCACTAGTGGAGATTTTGAAGAGTATTGCAAGGAACAAGACATACGTCATGTTAGAATCACTACTGGAGTACCTCGTGGGAACGGACAAGTCGAGAGGATTCATCGTATTCTAATTCCTATGCTAACCAAGCTTTGTATTGAAGATAAGTCGCAGTGGTATAGACATGTAAGTCGGGTCCAGCGAGCTATAAACAGCACTTACCAAAGATCTATAAATACTTCACCATTTCAGTTACTTACTGGAACTAAAATGAGGTGTAAAGAAGACGTGGAGATATATAATCTCTTGCAACAGGAAGTTATTGAAGATTTTAATGAAAGTAGAGAGAACTTAAGGTTGAAAGCCAAGCAGCAAATTCAACAAATTCAAGAGGAAAATAAGAAAACATTTAATGCAAAAAGGAAACCAAGTTCAACATATGAACTGGATGATCTAGTGGCCATCAAGAGAACTCAGTTTGGTCCAGGTCTTAAACTTAAACCTAAGTTTCTGGGACCCTACAAGGTTACTAAAGTTAAAAGAAATGATAGGTATGATGTTGAAAAGCTGCATGATACTTCTGAGGGGCCAAAGAAGACCTCCAGCTCAGCAGACAACATGAAGAAATGGCCAGGTAAAGATGAATGAATAGGAATGTGAGATGATTTGTGTGTGATAGCTGTGTAAATAAGACTACTCAGTATCCTCATGAATACTAAGTTAGGATTAATCTTTTAGGCGGTAATGTTAAACATTGTTTTGGGAGTACATTCTATTTTTGTTTTGGTCGCAGGAAAATGTATTGAGTTATGTTTTAAATCAAAATGATGTGCTATAAGGTGTTGTCTTGTAAAATGTTTAGTATGTAGTTTTTAGTTAAGTTTTAGTTATGTTAAGAATATAACACATGTACCCTTAAGTGTTAGTTAAGTAAGATGTACAAGGATGCAAGGTAGATAATGTGATGATGTGTATGTAGAAGTAGTGTCAGATGTGATTAATATCTGAGGGCAGATATGAAGCAGGACGGCCGAATGTAGGATGTGAAAAAGGAACGTAAGGATGATGTGTGAAATGAAGCGTAAGAGTGAGTGATTTAAAAAAGGAACGGTATGAAAGGGACAGTGAATGAGGGTGACGTGTGACTGAGGAGCGACAGACGATATAACAGGAGGTGAAGGTGTTAGAATAAGAAAAAGGTGGAAAAATAAAATCAAGCAACTGCATCTTCCACAGTTTTATTTTCTCGTCCTAAGTGCTGCAATCCCATAACACTACATTTTTATGATCACAACAATCATGAACATATTGTGCGAGCGACGCTCGACAGCGGTAGTACATCGTGCTTCATGACGGAGCGACTATGTAAACGACTTAAATTAAATACGAGTTCGATAGACGGTTCAATCTATGGCATAAATAACGCGTCTACTCGCGTAGGCAATATGTGTCAGGTAAAAATGACGTCACTTAACAATAGTTATCATGCTAAGTTGTTGTGTTTTGTATTGCCATTGATAACTAATGAGATGCCATGTCGTAAATTAGATTTATCTAACCTGAACATTCCTACTGATATTTGTTTAGCAGACCCTAAGTTTTACAAGCCCTCAGACGTAGATCTTTTAATAGGTGCTGATCTGTTCTGGGACTTGATAGGTTCGCAAAGAATTAAATTAGGAGTCGGAAAGCCGGTGTTATGTGAAACCAGGTTAGGATGGATCGTCTCTGGTCCCGTTGTCTACAATAATTGTAGTAAATCATTAAATGATATTAGATGTAATTTTTTTTTTTTTTTTTTTTTTTTTTTTTCATAATCATTTATTTATTTGCAAACATGGGTAAATGTACATTGATGTTTTGTTTTTGGATAAGTAATAAAGTTCTCCATGTTTAACCATCACATGGGTGTGCAAATAACAATTTTTACAAATAGTATTCAAATAACATAATTTAAGAAAAAACACGGTATAATTAAATGTCAATATTAATTTAAACAATCAATAGAAAATTAAATTTGAATATAAAATAAATAAAACAATAAAGAGTTGAATTAAATGTCAAAATAAAATAAAAAGTGAATCAATAAAATATCCAAAAGAAAATTAAAATGTCAAAATAAAAATCGGTCAATAAAGAATAAATGTCAAAATTAAATTAAGATGTCAAAGTAAAATTCTAAATTTAGATTGGTAACAATAATTACAAATTAAATAAATAATTAATTAAGCACTATAATTCAATACACAATACATCACAGTCCAAATTAATATTATACAAAACAAATAAATTAATTGATAGTACATAATCATAAGACTCTCACTTCTTTCCTAATATAATAGATAAGTCGGATGTAGCAGGCCTAGCATCTTTCGTTTAAATAATCATTAATATGATAGTAACATTTCAATACTAAGAAATCGTGCAGTTTTTTTTTAAATTGATCCGTATTTTTAATTTCAATTATATGTTGAGGTAGTTTATTGTAAATTTTTGGTGCCATACCTAGAAGATTTTTACTAAAAACTGCTTTCTTATGTGGTATTGCGCATATTTTATTTTTGTGGCGTAAACTATTTGGGTGATTGTATAGGTGTATATTTATCTTAACATAGCTTGCAACTTCGTATATGTAAAGACAGGGTAGTGTAAGTAGCTGAAGCTTTTGGAAATATGGCTTACAGCTGTCTGTGCTTTGAGTGCCACATATTGCCCTTATGCATTTCTTTTGTGGTTTAAACGCCATTTCTCTATCGGGGGAATTTCCCCAAAACACAAGTCCGTATCGCAATGTAGATGATACATTTCCGTGGTATGCCATTAATAATGTTGACTGGTTAGAAATTTTTCTAAGGTTATAAAGCGCATATGAACACTGATTCAGTTTCTTGCATACATTTTCAATATGTATTTTCCAGTTCATCTGTTTATCGATCCAGATACCTAAAAATTTCGTATTGTCTGTCTCTAGAACATACTTGTCACCATATCGGACTTCTAGTTTTTTATTCTTTGTTCTTTGTTCAAACGAAATGTAAGTGGTTTTTTCTAAATTTATTTTGAGATTATTTTCAGTGAGCCAGTTTATTACGTCATTTAAATTATTATTTATGTCATTTTCAAGGGTCTCGTCATTTTCACTTCTAAATAGTATCGTACTATCGTCCGCAAATAAGATCATCGGATTTGAAATAATTTTAGGCATGTCATTAATATATATGATGAAAAATAGTGGTGCTAGGACGCCGCCCTGTGGTACCCCAAATAAAGATTTGCGATATTCTGACGTATAAGTTATTTCTGTTTTAGTGTAGGGGCAGATTTTCTTTACGCATGTACATTGTTGCCGATTCATTAGGTATGATTTAATAAGTTGAAGGACATTACCCCTTATGCCACATTTTTCCAATTTATTAAGTAGTATTTTATGGCTAACGTGATCGAAGGCCTTAGTCATGTCCATAAATAATGCAACAACAGGATTTCTCTTGTCAATATTTGTAAGAACATGTTTGACAAGGGCATAAATAGCAGAATTAATGCTTTTACTTTGCCTAAAACCATATTGTTCGCTGATTAGGATTTTGTTCGTTTCTAAGAATGAATATAAACTTCTGTAAATTATTTTTTCAAATATCTTAGAGAAGACTGGAATAAGAGCAATGGGTCGGTAGTTACTTGGATCTTGCTTGTCACCTTTTTTATACATTGGTTTTATTACAGAGATTTTTAGTTTTTCTGGAAATACGCCTTTTTCAATGCAATTATTAATAATGTGACTGAGTACGGGTGCAATAATATAGGATGTAGCTTTAATCACTTTGGTGATTATTTCGTCATATCCAGCGCTGTATGTGTTTTTTAAAGAATTTATTATTTTAATTATGTCATCTGGTACCGTTGGTATCATAAATATTGAATTAGAAATTGTGTCAAATGTCAGCATGTTATTATAGTTAATGTCACCTTGAGATTGAATTTGATTAATAAAATATTCATTAAATGATTCTGCTATTTGTTCTGGACTGTTGATAATTGTATCGTCAATAATTATCTTTTCTATTCCTTCTTGTGGACAATTTATTTTCTGTTGATTAATGATACTCCATGTAGCTTTACTCTTGTTTTTGGAGTTCTGTATAGTATGAGAATTTTGGACTTTTTGCGTTTGTTTAATAATGTGTTTCAAGCGATTAGTGTAGGTTTTAAGCTTGTTTTTGTTTTCTGGGTTGGGCGATTTCCGATATTCCCATAGCATGTCCCTTTTCCTTTTGGAACATTTTTTTAGTCCTGTTGATATCCATTTAGGTCTTTTAATTACTGGTACTTTAATTTTAATAATTGGAAAACATAGGTCATAAAATAGTTTATATATGTCATGGAATTCACTAAATGCATTATTGGGATCAGAGCACATATACACATCATGAAAAGTGAGATCTTGAAGACATTCTCTAAACTTTTGGATATTTTCATCGCTATAATCACGTTTCTGAATATACCAATGTGTTAGCGTGCAAGTTTTCTTCACACGACATTTTAGTAGTTGCGCCGTGTGATCCGATAATGCGAATTCTTTAATCTCACATCTGCTACCTCGGGTATTATGAATAATGTTGTCTATGCAGGTTCCACTGCATAGACGTGTTGGTGATCGAGTACCCAGGATAAGATTATAGCTGCGCAATATATTTTGGAAAGTGAGAGAGGCTTTGCTATTTTTGCAAATGTCTATATTGAAATCGCCACACAGTATGATTTTATTATTTGGTCTTAGACAAATTTCCTTCAACATAGAATCCAAGTGATCAAAAAAAATATAGAGTTTATCTTTTTTATTGTTTGGCGGTCTATAAATACATATAATAACGATAGGGTGGGACAAAAGCTTGATTGCACAACATTCTATTAAATTGGATATGGCCCATTTTTTTACATTAATAACTTCAAATTTATATGTGTTTTTGATTAGAATGCATGACCCTCCATTTCTACCATCTCTAGTATAAGATGCTGCAAGTGAATAATTAGCTATATATAAATGTTGTAAGTCACCCTGTTTCATGTTATGTTCCGTTATACAAAGGACATCAATTGACTTACCTTCTTCCGAGAGTTCACTTAGATGAATGCCTAATAGATCCGACTTACCTATTAAACCATTTATGTTTTGGTGCATTATGAATATGTGATTATAGACGAAAAAAGTCGTGATTATCTATAACTTTATTTACATGCTTACACGTTATTGGTATTATATTTGCCTGTTCAAATAAATCTAAATCATAAAGTATATTGCTTATAATTCGGTCGTGTATGTTTTTCATTCCGTATCTAGTTATTTTACCAGTTCTGTGGGAGAACATTTCAAGGGTTAGATCATAGTTACTATCAAAAAAATATGCGTATTCATTGACAAGTATATCTGAATACAGGAGATTATTGAACATGTCCACTTTGTAGTTATATATAGGAGCACCTGCCACATAGGTGGCTGCACATACAATTACATTTGTATGCTTTACTCCTTGCAGGGATGTTCTTATTTTGTTTATTATGTTTTTGTAGTCTCTTTCTTCTTTTATATCGTTTTCCCCGATGAAAAGTATGAAGTAGTCGCTTATAGTGAACCCTTTTAGTTTTAGTTCAATATCATCGAGAAGGTCAGCTGCGGTGCTGTTAGTCCTGATGTAGTGGCAATAGTGAGAGTACTTTGAATAAGCTTCCTGTATAGTAGATAAGGACCCCTTAGTTGTTGTGGTGCTTAATATACACAATTTGTTTTTTTCCCTGGGTTTTATTGTCTCACTAGCCGGCTTCTTATCATAGTCATAGTCATTTAATATATTCTTTAGTGACGAGCTGATGGGGCCTTTCTTCAGTTTACTCGGTGTGATAGTAGTTTGAGTCTCTTTATTGCCCATGACGATTGGTGTGAGAGTGGTTTGAGTTTCTTTGTTTAGCATGTTGAACTCAGTTCTTGAGCAGTTCAATTGAGAGTCACTTATAATCGCTTCATTAATTTTTCGCCAGCTTCGTTCTTTATTTTGGTTTGGAGTTTTATTATTGGGTATCGGTGACATGATTTTCCTAGATGGTGTTGAGCATATTTTCTTATATGTGTTAGTGGTTTTGATCATTTTTTGAAGGTCAGTTTTTAGACGGAAGTTTTCTATGTTTAGATTTTCTATTTCGTTGTGTGCGCTTGCTAATTGCATCTTGAGTTTTTTTATTTGTTCATTTAAATCACCTATAATGTAGCTATTATCCTGCAGACTATCTGGAATGCTCATCATAGTGGCATCAAGAATAGCTTTCTCGCTGTTATTCGTTACGTTGGATAGGTTTGTTAGTGAACTTGACCTGTATGGTTTACGATAAGTGATATTGTCGTTCGGTGAAGCCATTTTCCTCGACTATTCAAATATATTTATGATTTAAAATAATTTTGGTTGTTCTAATTTTTAACTCCAACAATTTCACACTTTCTACCAAACCAAAGTATATTTTTTATATGTGGTATCACTTTTAATTCTTCTACTCGTCACTAGACGTCAATAATGGCGCTAGTTGTACTTTTTTTTTTTTTTATAGAATGGTCACACTTTTATAAAATGGTAACACTTTAGTTCTTCTATTTGCCGCTTGTGGTTGTAATGGCACTAGTAGTCCTAATAATTAGTTTGTCTATTCACTACTTGGGGAAATAATGGCGCTAGTTGTTGGATGATATTAAAGTTCAAAGTCACAGTTTTACTCAAACTAGTTCTTGTAATGATGCCAACTTAGATTTAATTCGTGATGATATATCGCGATTTTGGAGTCTCGAAGAGATTAACTCGCAAAATCCTACGAGTAATTATTTGCCTGAAGAAAAGTTGTGCGAGGAGCATTTTTGTAAAAATACGACTCGTTTGGAAGCCGGTCGTTTTTGTGTGCGTCTACCTATGAAGCAAAACGCTTCTGTTTTGGGTGAGTCATTCAAAAGGGCTACACAATGTTTATATTCCTTGGAACGCAGACTTAAGGCTAAACCTGATTTCAGTAAATTATATCACGAGTTCATGGCAGAGTATAAGTCATTAGGTCACATGACAATAAACAAGGAACTAGATTTAAATTCATATTTTATCCCTCATCACGGGGTCCTTAGGGAATGTAGTACCACGACGAAGCTGCGTGTAGTGTTCAATGCTAGTTGTCCTACGTCATCGGGAGTATCCTTGAATGATTTACAGATAGTGGGTCCAACTGTTCAAGACGACCTTCTGTCTATACTTCTTCGGTTTCGACAGCATAAGTAGGTCTTGTCAGCCGACGTAGAAAAAATGTATAGACAGGTAGTAGTCCACCCATCTGATAGACACTTACAACAGGTAGTTTGGCGTGAAAATACATGCAGTCCAGTCAAGGTATTTAAATTAAACACCGTCACATACGGTACGGCGAGTGCGCCATTTCTCGCGACGCGCTGCCTCAACCAATTAGGTAATGAGTGCACGAATGAAAAGATTGCCACCATAATAAAGCATGATTTTTATGTTGATGACTTGCTCACCGGTGGCAATGATTTAGATGAAGTGTTGTTCATTCGCAATGAAGTCACAAATGTACTGGCTTCAGCTTGCATGCCACTTCGAAAGTGGAAGTCGAATGAACCTATTTTAGTGTCAGGGACTCAGTCATCGTTAGATTTAGGTATAGGATCTAATAATTCCAATAAATTATTAGGGCTTGACTGGTTCGCTGAATCTGATGAAATAGGTTTCTTAATTAGTTTTAAGACACCTTCTTTAAATAGCACTAAGCGTGATTTGCTTTCAGCAATTGCACGTATTTTTGACCCTTTGGGTCTTTTATCCCCCTTTGTGATCACCATGAAAATGCTACTACAAAAAATATGGTTAGACAAACTTTCATGGGACGAACCGTTGTCTCTGGAACTTAACACAACTTGGAATGCTATTGTAAAAGCTCTGCCTCTCTTAAATAATTTGCGTATCCCACGTTTTGTTATGACTAATTGTTACCAGACGTTAGAACTTCATGTGTTTACGGATGCATCTGAGCGCGCGTACGGTGCGTGTGCCTATGTCCGTAGTGTCAGTGCAAGTGGTGAATGCATGGTTCGTTTACTTTTGGGTAAAAGTCGTGTGGCACCGATTAAACCTACCACTATTCCAAGGTTGGAACTGTGTGGTGCCGTCGTGGGAGCTCGCGTGTGTGAGAAGGTGGTCAAATCACTTCGAGTAAAGTTTGATCGGGTTTACTGTTGGACAGATTCGACTATTGTGTTGGGATGGTTGCAAATGTTGCCTTCTAAACTTCAGCCATTTGTGCGCAATCGCGTTGCTGAAGTTCTAGATAAGGCAGGTAACTGCACCTGGTGTCACGTCCCAACTGACAAAAACCCAGCAGACCTAATATCTCGTGGCGTGGATATTAGTGTTCTGCAAGAGCTGCAGTTGTGGTGGCGTGGCCCCGACTTCTTAAAGGAAGATCAGTCCAACTGGCCATGTCAACTTAAGGGTTTAGAAGTCGAGACTTTGCCCGAAACTCGATCTCAAGTGTCATTGAGCGCTATTGTGGAAAACAATTCTCGCAATACTTTATTAGATTTTAATCGTTTCTCAAGTTATTTAAGACTTGTTCGTTCCGTAGCATATGTGTTAAGATTTGTTAGAACCTGTAAGAAACTTCCCGTTACTAATAAGTTTCTATCTGAAGATGAATTACAGGAAGCATTAAATGTTATCATCTTAAATTGTCAAATCGAGTCGTTTCCAGAGTACAAATTGCTTTTAAATAAACAAAATATACCTTCCAACAGCGTCCTCTTTAAATTTAACGTTTATTTAGATGAAAATAAGATCATGCGTGTCGGAGGGCGCTTAGAAAATTCTGATTTCTCGTATGATAAAAAACACCCTATAATTTTACAGTCCACTCATATTTTTACAAAGTTATTGTTTAATTTCGAGCACAAGAAATTGATGCATGCAGGCCCTCAGTTATTATTAGCGTCAATTAGGGAATCATACTGGCCTATCGGTGGCCGCAACTTAGCTAAGGCTTGCTATCGTAACTGTGTACGCTGTTGTCGCATAAAGGGTAACGTGATTACCCCATTGATGGGAAATTTGCCGCAGCAGCGTCTCCAGCCAGGAGGATTTCCGTTTGACAATGTTGGTGTCGACTATGCTGGCCCTATTATGTGTGCCAGTCGGCAAGGTCGCGGTTGCAGGTTAGTGAAGGTGTACGTTGCGATATTTATTTGTTTTACCACTAAAGCTGTACACCTGGAGCTAGTAGGTGATCTAACTAGTAATACCTATTTACTTGCTTTATATAGGTTTATTTCGCGACGGGGAAAACCATCCAACATTTATTCCGATAACGGTACCTCATTCGTTGGTGCGTACAACGATTTATCGAAATTTCTTAAATCGAATCACGATACTTTAGGTGCAAGTTTGGCAAATGATGGTATTAGAATGCATTTTATTCCCGCTTATACTCCTCACTTTGGCGGACTCTGGGAAGCGGGTGTTAAGTCGACAAAATATCATTTAAAACGAGTGTTGGGAAATTGTAATCTCACGTTCGAAGAACTTAACACCACGCTAATCCAAATCGAGGCGATTTTGAACTCTCGTCCGTTGACGCCGCTATCCGCTGATCCTGATGATCTTTCACCTCTGACGCCGGGACACTTCCTTGTGGGTCGACCACTCACGTCATTACCACAACGTGACTACTTGGAACACTCCGTTCATCACTTGAGTCGATTCCAACGGATCGAGCAACTCCGCCAACATTTCTGGGCTCGGTGGAGTAAGGAGTTCGTTTCCGAGTTACAACAGAGAACGAAATGGCGTTCCCGCAAAGATGCACTGAAGCTGGACTCACTGGTGGTAATTAAGGAGGACAACTTACCCCCTCTCAAATGGAAGCTGGGAAGAATTGTCGCCGTCCACCCAGGATCAGATGGTATCGTTCGAGTGGCTGACATCCGGACTTCTGCTGGAGTTATACGGCGCGCCTTCAATAGGATTTGCCCACTACCCGTCTCAGCTGATTCTCTCCGTTGATTTTTTTGAAAGAGAATCTTTCAATGTCCGGGGGTATGTTGAGAATAATAGGACCCTTCAAGAGCCTGACGGTTTATTTATGGCAACGAGCGACGACGCATCAACTTTGTTAATTTTTAAGTAGGCTAATTAGCGTAAGAAAAATTGTGCTGTCATTCCTCTTAGCACCTTTGACCTGCTCACGCTAATATATAGTCAGTGCGTACTAAATCTCATTGTTCCTGTTTTATTTTACACCAATCCCGATCAATCCCGTACACGGGGGAAACAACGTCATAGAAACAATCATTCAGCAGAAAGCCCTTCAGAATACTGGAATAGATCTTTAGTAATACCATACTTAGATTCAATTATCAGTTATCACCTCCCTTGAAGTCCCTGGAGTAGCATTGAGGCGGCACTTCGGCACCATGAGGTGCCCGCCTACCTAAGTCGCGTGACCGACGCCTACCTATCGGATAGGCTCATCATCTACCCCGGTCACCAGGGAGAGTGGAGACGGCGAGAGATGTCATGCGGTGTTCCGCAGGGATCGGTACTAGGACCGCCCCTGTGGAACATTGGATACGACTACATGCTGCGCGGCAACTTCCCTGATGGGGTCAGCGTGGTCTGCTACGCAGACGACACGCTGATCTTGGCGCAGGGAGAGTCGTACCAGGCGGCGGCAAACAGCGACACGCGGGGTTTCGAAGGTGGCATTGCACAAGTCCGAGGCCATGTGTTTTCATGGCCCTCGGACCGCGCCACCACCTGATTCCCAAATATCGGTCGGGGGGGTCTACATCGGCGTCGGGTCGACGTTGAAGTACTTACCTAGGACTCGTCCTGGACAGCCGCTGGAGTTTCGAGGAGCATTTTCGACGTCTGGCTCCTAAACTGGACAGGACTGGGGCTGCTCTGAAGCAGCTTCTGCCTAACCTAGGGGTCCAGACGCCCCTACCGGAGACTCTACGCGGGGATCGTTCGGTCTATGGCCTTTTACAGAGCGCCGGTTTGGGCCCCGTCGCTGAACACGGAAATTCCAAAAGGTGAGCCCGTGTTCTCCGAGATCGAAGGCAAAGAAGGAACGGGGTGGGGTTTAATTAGTAAGGTGTCTGATACGCCCTCCCGCTCCGCCCAAGAGCGCGAGAAGTCATTCCTCACTTGAAAAAAAAATCAAGATCGAGGCAAAAACTTCATGCTCTCGGCATTCATATTTTTTTTCATTCATAATATTGTCCCGTTGCCCTAAGCTGTTTGTCATAAGCTGGCGACGCCCTTGTGTATTAGTTCATTCATATCGTCGCATTAAGTACCTTTAAGTGGGTTCACAGGCTATCCGCACACCTCACTTCAGCCACTTCCCGTGCAGCATTTAGATAGTAAGAAGGTGTGTGTGAATGCCAATTTTGCAATACTTATATATGTAGAGATCATACTACATTTATATGTATCAATTTATAATCAAAATGAAGCCAAAACTGAGGTAAAACTATAGTAGATCTTTACGTGTAATTTGGAGACTGATTATAAAAATATGCTACGGTAGAATGGGGTTACTTTAAATCGCGGGGTGTCATTGATCGAAACTACTTTTTGAAACTTAAGTGCAAATATTGAGAAAACGGAACGCACTGGCCCAATTTTTTTTTTCGTATTGGCGACACTGATCATTAGCCTTCTTTCTCTTAGAAGTATAAACGTGTGCGGTGGCTCGTTTTGCAAAAAACAATTGAAAAAGAGAGTAACTATGTATTAATGTCTTTTTTTGGCCTGCAAAACTTTGTCCGCAACTAATTAACTATGTATATAGGCATAATGCAATTTATATGCGGTTAGTTTAACTTTAATTTGTATAGTATAAAAAAATATTGTGATTTCCTAAGCTCAAAATTTGCTTGTGTTACTGGCAAAAAATTAACGCAGGGTGACATTGATCAACAGGCTGGGTGAGATTGATCGGTGATCAAATCATATTATATCAATATTGTACTTAATAATTTTATCTAAAAATAAGAAGAGGACTGATTACAATACAATTTTCTGTGATTTGATGGTTAAATTATTGCTTATTTCTAAGTAAAAACAAATTATGTTCCGAAGTCTTAAAATAAAGGCTGATTAGAGTAAAATCTGTTTTATTTATATGATCAAAGTTACCCTTAAGCATTAAAATGCTTATAAAATGAAAAATTACCGATCCAATTTTTTTTTAAGTATTATTTCGGGTCTACTTTTGAATTCCATAGTAAAAACATGGGTGATCAAAGTATCCCCACTCACGGTTTAACTTTGATCGCTTACTTTTTTTGTTTTTTTCTTAAATTATCAAAATTTTGCATGTTAAAATTAGCTTAATAAAATCTACACAAAAAACCGATTATTATACTTTTAAATAATAATAATCTCGTTAAAAATGGGAACGCTACAGTCATATAAAATTAAAAATTGATCAAAGTATCCCCATTTTACGGTACGTTTTAAAATTAATATTTTACCACTATTTAGAAGTTTACTTATATTTATGATAAAAAAATATATTTTTTTATGTTTATAGGTTAAATAAAAAAAGTTTAAGTTATTTTTTTGTTCCTATAACGTAAAAAGTAAGATTTTGCAGTGATCTCTTGAATTTGTGATTTATATTACTTTTTATGTCCAAATAATAAACATTTATTATTTTTAAGTTTGTTTTGTTATCCTCTTTCAAAATAATTTACAAATAATACCGAAACTTAATTAAGTTATTAAAAACAATACTTTAAAAGTCTGGGTCTTTTCGACCCGTGCGCGACTGTTGGTGACTTAAAAGGAGACGCGAGTACCGGCGGCGGGTTAAATGGCTGTAAGTTTTTAACTCGTAGTCTATATATTTATTTACATATAATAAAACAGTAAAATTGTGCATCGTTTGCCGCAAATGGCGCCAAAACTACTGAACCGATCCTGTTCAAATTTTGCATACATAATCCTTATAGGACCTTTTTTGCTTTAGGCTATATTTTATCACGCTATTTGCTATGGGGGGTGAGCAATATTGCATTTTGTCGGTTTTGAACGAGTTGCCCCGAGTTCGAATCCCACCTACAATTTATATTTCTGTCAATGTTTTATCTTATTGTTTTTGGAAAAAAAATACTTTTACCATTTTTTCATAAAAAAATCAACATTCCTATTTGATTTTTCCCAAATATTTTGTAAAAACTAATCAAAACACGTTATAAAATCCAAACGTCCACGAAATTCACATACTACAATGTTACATTAGTCCATTTAGCTGCAAAATTATCTACTGAAATGAAAATCATCACGCTATCATCGACGAAGAGCGGGGCAGTCATTTATGACATTTATATGAGAACGTCTATTTTGCTTGGTTTTCATCGAACACTGCAGCGTGATTGATTAATGACTAGACTGGGACGTAACACGGTGGTGGTTCGAATCCCAGGAGGTGTTTTAGATTTTTTTAATTTTTGAATATTTTTTTTTCACATATTTTTGCATTCTCACAATTTTTTTAACAAAAATATTACCTAAAAATATTATTATTATTGTTTAACCAAAAAAAAACCATGGTGACAAATTTTACAACTGCGGAGTTGCACCCCGTTTTCAAAATACAAACAATGACATCCTTCTTCTTCTTCCTGCTCTTATCCCGTATTACTTGGGGTCGGCGCAACACGTTTTCTTCTTCCATTCTGTCCTGTCGTCCGTCACACTATCATCTGCCCTTTTCTTTCATATCAGTCCTTACACAATCCATCCATCTTTTCTTTGGCCTTCCTCTCCTTCTCCATTCATCCACATGTAAATTCAGAACTCTTTTGGTAACGTGCTTTTAATCCCTCCTCTTCACATGACCATACTAAGACAAACGATTTCCTTTCAAAATACAAACATCCATTTAATTTTTTTTAACTAAAGGCGATTTATATTTTAGGTGATTTCTTCCACTCTAGGAAGGAGCACGAGGGGATGTCAGACTTTCACTGACCAAAACCCACACCTTTGTATGTTCCTTCTTCGCCTTGCGTTCCAGGACTCCGGGTGGAGGTGATCAGCAGTAACGACCTCTCACGTCCGGTCCTGGTACAGAGAGAGAAGGTATGGAAAGCAGTCATCACTTCCTTCCGCAAATGAAGCGAAGAAGGTAGCAGAAAGCGCAAACATTACGAGTCGCAGGGCGATTCCATGATACCGTTAGCGCGGAGTTTTGGACGGTGCACTATTGGCATTTCGCTATTGAATAAAGACTGGTCTTAGTCGACTGACGTTGCGTTATGTGCCACGCGCACCTAAAAGAGATACGCATAAGAGAACGGCCCTAACGGGCTTCGATAGCTGGAAAATTGTTCGTATTCTAAAGGAACAAAGTGGGTATTTTTTACTGCTCTGCATGGTCTACCCGTAAAAATCGAGAGTTTACAGACTGCGTTCGATCATCAGCATGTGAAGTCGACTAGGTGAAAATACTCGCACACAAGAATTCGTTTATTATTCTCACTAAAGAAAAACATTTATTTGGTGTATTAGGGTGTCAGTCAAATACCGCACCAGAAAATTCCTGCCTGAATAAACAGGTAAAATAAACACAAAAAAATGATGGTGATCGGTAAACGCCCTATACATAATTATGACACCTGGGAAGTGTCCAAGTGGCGATGGGAGGGGTCTAAGGATGTCCTGTTTCGCACGGTTTCAGCCACGTTGCTTCACTCTAGGAGGTGACTGCTTTCCATTCCTCCTCCCAGCTCATACCATGATCTGAACTAGGGTAGGAGGATTCTGATTTTGACCCGCAAACAGTACGGCGGTAATCCGCCCTAGCGGGGTAACTTCGATCGTAAGGTCCACCGTGTCTTCCCGCCGAATCCAAAACATCTACCTCCCGAAACACTCATGTTCGGTTAGGACCTGCGTAAAGCGCTTGCGCTTAGAGTGAATTTATCATAGTAATAATCATGGTGTGCCAATATTAGTCGCCCTAGAATGTAAATTGCAACTAAAAGAACACTGTGGAATTTAGTTGGTAAAAATCTGATACTCTCTCTCGGTCCACCTAGAGTGGGAGAAGGTATTTGGTGGTTACCCAACAAAAAAAGAGGCAAATACTAAAGGCGATTATCGGCCCTAATTTGGTTTTTTGAAGAACAAATCATTTTCATTTTGGTTTTATCACAATATGAAGTAAACTAACGACTTTACCCATAGAGTAGGCAATTAACTATTTAGAACGTGAACTCTGCGGCTCTGTGCTTCGTTGATGTTTTTAAGGCAATTGACGTCGTGCGGAAGAAAAACCCGGGTGTTACCATTGGGTGGATCGCCCGGAGGACACGTTAGATCATAAAGCACTGGTGGGCCACGCTTAGGCGGAGCACCACCGTGTCCTTGTGGGGACGATCGGTGACAGCAACCTCTCGCGCTGGGCACTGGTACAGGCCATGATCCAGAGCGAGGAGTAGTGGCAAATAGTCCCCTCACGCCCCAGTCGCTGGGATTCCGACCCCGATTTAGAGCCACCGTAGGAGTGGCTTGCGAATGGCGAGCAATGGGTAGTTTACCATCTGGCTGTCCGGTAATGATCCAGACGGTCAACCGTGGGTATTGTTCCACGCGTGCTTCAAAGAGATGTCAGCAAACTGTAGGTGCCCAGCAGGTTCGAAGCCTCTGGGGCCATGGGTGAGCTTCCGAAAGGAAAACCCGGGACCCTGGAACGAAGGCAAAGAAGGAACGGGGTGAGGTTTATTCAGTAAAAGTCTAACTCACCCTCTGAGAAGTCATTCCGCCTCTGTGCTTCTATGTGCATGAAGAATTTAATAAATAAATAAATAAATAATTCTGATGATTTTCCACCTAAACAAGAAACCTGGACACGCCGTCATTGCGGCGGTAAGTTCCCTCTTTGAGAAGTAGTTGGAAAGAGGTCCTCACGTTCCGTATGCCGCAGGTCCTCACCAGACACGGTAAGTTCGGGAGGCTCCTGCATCGGATTCAGGGGTAAAGGGCGCCCCAGCCAGACTTGGGCGCACTGTCTGGACCGCCCGGAGGACACGGTGGAGCACACGGTAGAGGTATTGCGGTCGCCTTCTTCTGCGAAGCAATAATGCTAGCCAAGGAGGCGGCCGGCCGCGAGCGCGAAAGGGAACGACCCTCACGCCCCCGCCGTCAGGATCACGAGAACGATTTCCGACCACCGTAGGCGCAAGCTTGCGGACGGCGAACACTGGGTAGCTTGCCGTCCAGCAGTTCGGTAATAACCCGGACCGAGTCAAGTCGTCAACTGTTCCACGAGCGCCTCAAGGAGATGTCAGCAAACTGTAGGGCGCGGCAGGGCCGAAGCCTCTGAGCACGTGGATCTGTATTTCGAAAGATAAGCTCGGTGTCCCAAAATTGAAGGCAACACAGGAACGGGGGTGGCGTTTAGTCAGTAAAAGTCTGACATGCCCTCCCGCTCCATTTAAGAGCGGGAGAAGTCATTCTGATGATTACCCATCTGAATAAAAAAACCTAAACAAGAAACCTACTGGGGCTATGGTTTCGCTTCTGAAAGGGAGACCCTGGAACGTAAGGCAAGGAAGGAATATAGAAGTGAGTCTTAGGCAGTAATAATCTGACACGCACTTCCGCTTCACACAAGAGCAAAAGTCATTAGATGATTTCCCAACTAAAAAAAGTACTAATTGGAGTTTTAACTTAAACAGTTTTATGTAAAATTAATTAATCAAATCTTTTCGGAAGTATAGGATTAGATACTTAGATTACTTTTGTGCAGTTTTACGAACTTAACGCGGACGAAGTCGCGGGCAACAGCTAGTTTTTAATAATTGTATTGATTGTGGACAGTTTCCTGATTTAATGAAGTGTAGTAAAATAATACCATTGTTTAAAACGGGTAGTACTTCTGACCCCACGAATTATAGACCCATTTCAGTACTACCTACCTTTAGTAAAATATTCGAGAAACTCATTTTAGAGCAATTACAAAGATTTTTCAATAGACACAAATTGTTACATACTAAACAATTTGGTTTTACAAGGGGTCGTTCAACAACCGATGCCGGGGTTGAACTTTTAGGTCATATTTATGATGCATGGGAAGACAAATGCGATGCTCTGGGCATTTTTTGTGACTTATCCAAGGCATTCGATTGTGTTCTCCATGAAACTTTAATCAGGAAGCTTCGCCATTACGGGATCCGGAACTCCTCTCTGAATCTTCTTACTTCTTATCTGAGTAATAGGATTCAGACAGTCGATGTAAATGGGAAAAGATCTCCCGGATCCGTAGCAAAAATGGGTGTCCCTCAGGGCTCAATTCTTGGCCCCCTTTTGTTTCTTATTTATATAAATGACTTACCTTACCTCATCAAGGATAACCATAATATAGTGTTGTTTGCAGACGACACTTCACTTTTGTTTAAAATGAAACGTCAACAGACGGTTACTGACGATATAAATGTAGTTCTTTCGAAAATAATACACTGGTTTAATGTAAACTAGCTGTTGCCCGCGACTTCGTCCGCGTTAAGTTCGTAAAACTGCACAAAAGTAACTTATATCTAATCCTATACTTCCGAAAAGATCTGATTAATTAATTTTACATAAAACTGTTTAAGTTAAAACTCCAATTAGTACTTTTTTTAGTTGGGAAATCATCTAATGACTTTTGCTCTTGTGTGAAGTGGAAGTGCGTGTCAGATTATTACTGCCGAAGACTCACTTCTATATTCCTTCCTTGCCTTACGTTCCAGGGTCTCCCTTTCAGAATCAAAACCATAGCCCCAGTAGGTTTCTTGTTTAGGTTTTTTTATTCAGATGGGTAATCATCAGAATGACTTCTCCCGCTCTTAAATGGAGCGGGAGGGCATGTCAGACTTTTACTGACTAAACGCCACCCCCGTTCCTGTGTTGCCTTCAATTTTGGGACACCGAGCTTATCTTTCGGAATACCGATCCAGGTCCCCAGAGGCTTCGGCCCTGCCGCGATCTCTTTGAAGAACGCGTGGAACAATACCCACGTTTGGTGTCTGGATTATTACCGGACAGCCAGATGGTAAACTACCCATTGCTCGCCGTTTGCAAGCCACTCCTACGGTGGCTCTAAATCGGGGTCGGAATTCCAGTGACTGGGGCGTGAGGGGACTACTTGTCACTACTCCTCGCTCTGGACCATGGCCTGTACCAGTGCCCAGTGCGAGAGGTTGCTGTCACCGATCGTCCCCACAAGGACACGGTGGTGCTCCGCCTAAGCGTGGCCCACCAGTACTTTATGCTCCAACGTGTCCTCCGGACGATCCACCCAATAGTAACACCCGGATGTTTATTTCGCACCACGTCAATTGCCTTAAAAACATCAACGAAACACAGAGCCGCAGAGTTCGCGTTCTAAATATTTGCCTACTCCATGGGTAAAGTCGTTAGTTCAGTTCATATTACGATAAAACCAAAATTAAAATGATTTGTTCTTCAAAAAAAACAAATTAGGTTCGATAACCGCCTGTAGTATTTGCCTCTTTTTTTGTAGGGTAACTTTAAAAGACTTTTACCAACTAAATTCCACAGTATTCTTTTAGTTGCAATTTACATTCTAGGGCGACTAATTTTGGCACACCACAATTATTACTATTATAAATTCACTCTTTAAAGAGTGACTACAGAGTCATGATGTCCTCACCTTGCGCTTCGCAGGTCCGAACATGAGTGTTTCGAGAGGTAGATGTTTTGGATTCGGTGGGAAGACACGGTGGACCTTACGATCGAAGTTACCCCGCTAGGGCGGATTACCGCCGTACTGTTTGCGGGTCAAAATCAAAATCCTCCTGCCCTACTTCCCATCACCACTTTGACGCTTCCCAGGTGTCATGTGTACAGGGCGTTTACCGATCACCATTGATATTTTTTTTGTGTTTACCCGTTTTTATGGTGCGGTATTTGACTGACACCCTAATACACCAAATGAATGTTTTTCGATAGTGAGAATAATAAACGAATTCTTGTGTGCGAGTATTTTCACCTAGCCGACTTCACATGTTGATGATCAAACGCAGTCTGTAAACTCTCGATTTTTACGGGTAGAGCATGCAGAGCTGTAAAAATACCCACTTTGTTCCTTTAGATGCCCTATACGAACAATTTTACATCCAACCATCGAAACCCGTTAGGGACGATCGCTTATGGTATCTCATGGAACGCATGGCGAAGAAGGAACATACAAAGGTGTGGGTTTTGGTAAGTGAAAGTCTGACACCGCCTCGTGCTCATTCCTAGGGTGGAAGAAATCACCCAAAATATAAATGGCCTTTAGTTAAAATGAATGTTTGTATTCTGAAAGGAAATCGTTTGTCTTACTAGTATAGTAGTATGGTCATGTGAAGAGAAGGGATGAAAAGCACGTTACTAAAAGAGTTCTGAATTTACATGTGGATGGATGGAGAGGGAGAAGAAGGGCAAAGAAAAGATGGATGGATTGTGTAAGGACTGATATGAAAGAAAAGGGCAGATGATAGTGTGATGATAGTGTGACGGACGACAGGACAGAATGGAAGAAGAAAACGTGTTGCGCCGACCCCAAGTAATATGGGATAAGGGCAGGAAGAAGAAGAAGGATGTTTGTATTTTGAAAACGGGGTGCAACTCCGCAGTTGTAAAATTTATCTCCATGGGTTTTTTTTTTAAACAATAGTAATAATATTTTTTGGTAATATTACTATGTAAAAAAAATTGTGAGAATGCAAAAATATGTGAAAAAAATGTTACAGAAATAAAAAAAGCTTTTTCTAAAACACCTGCCGGGATTCGTACCACCACCGTACTACGTTCCAGTCTGAACAGAATCCGTTGGACTGCGGTGTTCGATGAAATCTATATATATAAAAATGAAACCCGTTTTCCGTTGTCACGACATCACATGAAAACGGCTTGACCCATTTGGCTGATTCTTTTTTTAAAATGTTCCTTGAAGTTCAATGATGGTTCTTAGGGACCCCCCACACTAGCGTCTTTCGAGCGTCGTCGTCGTGCCAGCGTCCGCGCAACGTCCACCCGACGTCAACGCGCGGATAGAACTACGTTGTTCTACCCGTCGTTGCGCGGACGCTGGCACGACGACGACGCTCGAAAGACGCTAGTGTGGGAACCCCACGGATAGAAAAATTCAAAAAAAAAAAAGTTAGGTAAAGTAGGGTAGGTAGGGTAGTGTAGGGTAGTGTAGGGTAGTGTAGGGTAGTGTAGGGTAGTGTAGGGTAGTGTAGGGTAGTGTAGGGTAGTGTAGTGTAGGGTAGGTAGGGTAGTGTATGGTAGTGTAGGGTAGTGTAGGGTAGTGTAGGGTAGTGTAGGGTAGTGTAGGGTAGTATAGGGTAGTGTAGGGTAGTGTAGTGTAGTGTAGTGTAGGGTAGTGTAGTGTAGGGTAGGTAGGGTAGTGTAGGGTAGGTAGGGAAGGTAGGGTAGGGTAGCGTAGGATATGTAGGGTAGTCATTTGACGGGAGCGAAGCCGCGGGTAAAAGCTAGTACCTAATAAAATAGACGTTCTCATATAAATGTCATAATTGACTGCCAGGCTCTTTGCCGATGGTAGCGTGATGATTTTCATTTCAGTAGATAAATTTGCAGCTAAATGGAATAATGTAACATTGTAGTATGTGAATTTCGGGGACACTTGGATTTTATAACGTGTTTTGATTAGTTTTTACAAAATATTTGGGAAAAATCAAATAGGAATGTTGATTTTCTTATGAAAAAATGGTAAAAGTAATTTTTTTCCAAAAAGAATAAGATAAAACATTGACAGAAATATAAATTGTAGGTGGGATTCGAACTCGGGGCAACTCGTTCAAAACTGACAAAATGCAATATTGCTCACCCCCCATAGCAAATAGCGTGATAAAATATAGCCTATCGCACGAAGGGTCCTATAAGGATTATGTATGCAAAATTTGAACAGAATCGGTTCAGTAGTTTTTGCGCCAACTGTGGCTAACGATGTACAATTTTACTGTTTTATTATATGTAATATATATAGATTAATTTAGAAATAATGGGAACTGAGAAAAATCTATTTTCACAAGTTAAAGATAGGTACGGTTCGGTCCGTTGAGATTTCAATCCGTTTTTCTCCGGTTTACCAACAACATTTCCCGAACTAAAACCAACAAAAACGAAGGGGCTTCTAAAGCTGAAGTGTGACTCCTGGTAGACAAGGGTGTTCAAGAGTACTCAGACCTGGATGACCGGTGTTAGTGCTAAGTAGTCGCTGACATTAGCAGAAACAACGAATATATGGAGAGGATACAATGGGAAACGTGTGCTATTTTTGGCAATAATAATATTAATATTCTTTATTGTCAGGCATCTAAGACCCATAGAAAAAATACACATATAACCTCACAAAAAAATAATAAACTAATACATATGGGCTATGCTACACGGGCGGTTCTCCCACCGCGGGAATCCGCTTCTGAACCGCACTAGACTCAATTCTTATGGACATTGTATGCTACAAACTACACGGCGCGGTTTCCCGCCGCGGTTTGCAGGCGGGAGAAATTCGACCGCCGCGCCGCATGCAGCGTCAAACCGCCGCTGTTTACCGCCGTTCTAAACTACACGAGCGGTTATCCGCTATTGCATCATTGTGCGCGGGACCATAGATTATACGCGCGGGACCTTCTCGCTCGCTCGTCGTGTGTGCGCTTGCGTGGCTGGCTAGTGACGCATCAAAATGAACACAAAACACAGCGGTAAACCGCGTCCTGTGTAGGTTGCTGGTTTGCGGGAGCTTTGTCGAGCGGATTCCCGCGGCGGGAGAACCGCCCGTGTAGCATAGCCCTATGAAATAAACTATTGACAAATTATTCACTATTGCACACGTAGTGACGGCGTCGGGTTTCGCTACGACGTCGGTATCGTACCACGAAATCGTCGATACATGACACCCTTCGACCAAAACTCTCCTTTGAGGAAGGTCTCCAAATGGTGAGTCGGCACCCGCACCACAAACGACTTAAAATTAGTGTTATGGCGCGACTCCAACTGCACCACTCTCAAAATCCAGTTCGTCTTCACTCGTCAATATTTCACGATCTCTTCAAACTTCGTGGAAAATGAGAAGTGTTAGCTCAGTGATAACGGCACCGACTTATGAGTCATGGGTTCAAACATACACCCTAGGGGTCAAAGTCACTTATTAAGTCCCGAGAAAGAGTTCGTCGGGGGAGCCTAGCGAGGTCACCAATAGTTCAAGGAAACGTATCAAAAGTATTAAGTACTGTCAACCCGCTCCCCTTACTTACTTATTTATTTATTTATTCAATTCTTTATACACACAAAAGTACAAAGGCGGACTTCATACTTGAGGCATTCTCTACCAGTCAACCTTTGGATGATGCAGAGACAAATTGTGGTAAGTGCAATATCAAACGCAAAAACTCAACCAACTACCATCAACTTCAGACATACTTTCAGAGTCATCATCATCTGCCTAGCCTTTTCCCAACTATATTGGAGTCGGCATCCAGTCAAGCTGGATTTAGCTGAATACCAGTATTTTACGAGGAGCGGCTGTCTACCAGACCTCCACAACCCATTAACTGGGGTAACACGGTACTTCATGGCACGAAGGAAACTCGGTATGTTAAGACAGTCCCCCATCTACAGACCAACCTTGGCAAGCGTACTACTACGTAACTACGTACCTTTGTAAGGTAAAAACTCTAAATAAATAAAGATAAAAAAAACCCATTAACTGTGATAACACGGTACTTCATGGCAAGACTGGAGTCTGATTTACTGGCTTCTGACAATCCGTAACGACTGCCAAAGATCTAAAAATGAGAGCCGGGACCTACGGCTTAACGTGCTTTCCGATGCACGAAGGAAACACGGTATAATAAGATGGTCACCCATCCACAGACCAACCTTGGCAAGCGTTGCGTAACCTTGAAGACCCGTGCGGCTGTAATTATCTAGCCACAAGCTCCTCCTACTATCAGAGTATGAGTAATAAATATTACATTACAAAAACAACCAATTACAAAATCATTGCATTTCCCCCACACATTGCATCTATCTCTACAGTTAAGTAATTAAGCAAGTTTAGAATACGAGTACCATTTAAACAAAGGATTCTGTGAATTTCCATTGAACCCGCAAACTATTCGGTTTGTGCAAACTGCGTTTCATTTAACTTGGCCTAGCTTGAGGCAGTTTACAACGTGTCCTTTGCGCGGCCTTGTCGCATTTACAAGTTTGTGTTCCTAGTAACTTGTTACTAATTATAATTTTTAGTGGTATTCAGCTAAATCTGGCTTGAATGGAAGCCGACCCCAATATAGTTGGGAAAAGGCTAGGTACCTCGATTATGATGATGATTTGGCGCCCTTTGCGTTCTAAAGCCGCGGTGACTCTTTCGAACAATCCCGGAGCCCCAGTTAATGTTAACATATGTAATATAACACTCAATAGCGTAGTTATTAAAGGGCTAGAGAAAGTGCCCGGGGTCCCCAAGCTCAGGGGGGCCGAAATGTTACTTGAAAACCCGCTCCTACCCGCTTTTAAAAACACAATTTTACTGTCTTCGCACTAGTGCGGAAAAGTGATTAAGCTCAATTTGTTAGGCGCTAAGCCTACCCCAAAAGTCGCGCATAGACCCCAGTTTATATTTATCTTTATAAGTGTATTAAGCAATGTCGGTTGATAGACGTTTGTCACTGCACCACTCGGCACCATTACACCCTCGCGTACGGCTCGGGACAATTTCCCCTCAGTCACATGAAGAAACTTCCTCCACTTATATAAAAATGTACAAATTTCATTTTAACAAAAAGGTTTCGCTGTAACAAAACCGAAAGGAGCCACAGTTGTGAAAATATATTGAAAACTGCAACAAACTTTACAGGCGCAACTAGTTTCCGGGATAACAGCTGTTTCGTATCTTTTTGTATGTCACCGAGCGAGGGAACTTGTGTTGAATTAATTATATAATACAAAAGTAAATCTTAGGTTTTTTTTTTGGTGGGGTACCATGAAAATAACTTCTCCCGCTCTGGGCGGAGGCGGAGGTGTCAGACTTTTACTGACTAAAACCCACTCCTATTCCTTCTTTGCCCTAATTCCGGGGTCCCAGGGATCTCTTTAGCCTCTACAGTTTGCTGACATCTCTTTGAGGCGCGCGTGGAACAACACGCGCCGTCGACGACATGGGCTTGGTCCCGACTGTTACCAGACGTCCGGACGGTGAGCTAGGTACCCATTGCTCGTCGTCCGCAAGCATGCGCCTACGATGGCTGGAAATCAAGATCAGAATCCCGGCGGCGGGGGCGTGAGGGCCATGCCCTCTCGCGTGCGGCCGCCTCCTTCGCTAGCATTACTGCTTCGCAGAAAGATGCGACCGCCTGCCACTCCTCCTCGCTCCGGACCATGGCCCGTACCAGGGCCCGGCGCGAGAGGTCATTGCCACCAATCGCGGACCAACCAACGGAACCCTTATAGGATCACTTTGTTGTCCGTCTGCCTGTCTGACAGTCAAGACCATTTCTTCTTTCTTTCTTTCTTTCTCTTTACAACTGAAGGACACACTGGTATAGTCAGAAAAAGTCTGAAACACTCACTCAACCCAGGGCGGATAAAGTCATTTGATGATTTCCTACCAAAAATAAAAGGCCTCATTGATTACGACATTCATTATTCATAATATCAATTGCATAGTCAACTACACAATAACACATACCACCCTGACTCATAACCGAACCAAAACACATCATCATCATCTCAGCCAAAAGACGTCCACTGCTGGAAATAGGCCTCCCCCAAGCGTTGCCACAGCGACCGATCCTGTGCGTCTCACATCCATCGGATTCCGGCGACCCTCGCCAGGTCGTAGGTCCACCTTGTGGGAGGCCTTCTAACGCTGCGTCTTCCGGTACGTGACCGCCACTCCAGAACCTTCCGTCCCCATCAACCATCCGTTCTACGAGCAATGTACCCTACCCACTGCCACTTAAGGATTAGATAGTGAACTACACATAACACACACCACCCTGACTCATAAACACACCAAAACACATATTAAAAAAATCTATGGCGTAATTACACAACACTAAACTTTCATATTCTGCCTGGTTATTTCACGAAATTACCTTCTGCCCATTAAAAAGCCTATATCTGTCCGTTTAGGCTATTTGTATATTGTCCGCTAAGCAGTTTTGCAAATGGCCACGATTTGTTTACCGGCTTTGCTTCGGCGAGGTTGCCCATTATTTATCAACTTTCTTCGGACATTTTTAGGAAAAAAGAGGGTGCTTTTGTTTTAATTATGCGAGAAAGCCAACAATGCTGCGGTTTCTTCAGATTACAGAAAATTATTTTGCCTACTTTCACCGTAATGCGTTAAGTAATGATATCTTAAAAAAGGTAAAAGTAATTCTTAACATAAATCTTCGATTAATTTTCAAAAGACTAAAATCCCTTGTCACAGTCGTATCAAGATATACATATATATGTAACTTATTTAGATAAAGATTATTACTGTCTGTACTAAAGAAAACGAAATGAAAGAAATAAACAGAGGACAGAGGGAAGATTATTTATAACTAGCTTCTGTCAGCGACTTCGCCTACGTAAAAGTAGGTTTCTTCATATAAACTTTGAAACCAGTTTCATAGCTTTAGGGGGTGATTATTATAAAATCCACACTTAGAGCTCACCTACGTCATAAAAGAAAACCCTTTAAAATTTCACGCTCCTTAACCTAACGGTTTTGGCTGTCCGTTGATATGTTAGTCAGTCAGTTTCTACTTAAAACATTACAACGTCTACTCTGTAATGTTCTTAACCATCACCATTATTCAAAGAAAGCTGAAATGTAGCAGCTTACCTACGAATAAATCATTCATAAAATTCAAACAGAAAAGAACACTCTTTCCACAAACTAAAATTTACCAAAACAAAATATATAAAATAAATCAAGCCCGAACTTAAAACCAGACCATCCGGCTGACAGTTTTTTCCTGTGCAAGCCTCAGTTAAAACTGACATCAAATACATAACAGCCTCTTAACTTTTTACAGTCCCAAAATACTATCTATAAATCAATTAGGGTGGCAATAATTTACCAAAATACAAGTACCGCATGCTATCGCTAGATGGCAGCACTTCCGTAAGCAGTTCGTACTACACCGGATACAGTAACACTGTGGGAACCTGTTGAATAATTCATGGACACCCTATATATCTTACTCGGAGTTCCGTCATAGATTATAATTTTAAATATTATAGAAGCGCTATACTTTATGGTAATCTGGGAGTGGGAAATGTTGTATTCTTTTTGCTTTGAAAGTTTGCTTAAAATATTATTGTTTCTGGCCAGCAGTCCTAGCCAAGTTACGACTGTTTCGTGTAGAATCTTATTCTACAATCGGTAACGTCCGGCGTAAGTAATTTAAAACGAAGATAAGTTGGGAATTTTGTTAGCGCTTGTCAAAATTGTAAGCTGGTTACCATTTAAAACTATAAGATGTAGCGATGAACGATATGAACGAAAAATAATAGCGTTAAGGGCTAAATGTAGGAACGATTTTTTCAAGGTCAAATACGTTCCTGCAACTAAGTGAGCTTGAAGGTTTGTATTGATGATTTTTATGGTTTTAATTATGTAACTAGTTACGTTTTACAGTCGCTGAAGTATTTTTAACTTCATACAACCTACCACTGGCTTGCAAATTGCAAAAAACGTAAGAAAATTTAAATTTCGCGGGCTACCTGAAGCATTCACCTTAACAATCGTAGATTATCAACTTGGCTAAACCTGCAGGTTTTTTCTTTGATATTTTAAACTATTGCTTGACTACGATCCCATTTGATGGTAAGCAGTGATGTAATTATTGCTGGTGAAACACACTAGATTGTTATGAGCCTGTTTACTCTAGCTTTGAAGACACCCGAAACTATAAACGGACGGGAAGAACACAGCAGGTAAATTGTTCCAGTCCTTCGACTGGCATAAACTACGAGGCGAAACGCTTGTTCCGGACCGTAGAGGTGTTATCAATGCAAGGGTGAATAATCACCGTACATCAGGTGGTCCAATGGTAGGAAAGTGATGACGGAATCAAGTCGGGTAATTCCCTCGCACACGACATCTATACTTCGTCGGTTTAGGTAGTTAACTAAATGTAAACAATCTTGGCATGTCTTTTTATCTAAAAGTTGTCTATAAATTGTATGTAAAAATCTTTGCAAATAGGTATTTATCTAAATCGATGTTAGCTAATAAACTAAATTTAAATAAACTTTGTGTATATTATATACGACCTCTTTAATATAAAAAGACATACCAAGATTGTTTACCTTTAATTAACTACCTAAACAAACGGAGTATAGTGATGCTGAGGCTGATGCTAGAGTTAGTCTGAACCAAGCCCATGTCGTCGAAGGCGCGTATTGTTCCAAACACGCCTCAAAGAGATGTCAACCAACTATGGAAGCCCAGAAGAGTTGCAGCCTGCTGGGGCCCTGGGTTGAACGAAAGAGAACCTCTGAACCCGGGAATGAAAGCAAAGAAGGAACAGGAGTGGGTTTTAGTTAATAATAGTAGATTATTGCATCGAGCACAAAGTAATTTATTTATTGCACCGAGTGCCTAATTTAGATCCCGAGCGTCAGCGAGGGCTCTAATCTAACAGGCACGAGGGCAATGTAAATTACTTAAGGCGAGGTGCATAATCTGCTTTTCTTTCAACTATTACCTATAGGAATAGTAGATAAAAGAAACTCATATCAAACAGTTAAAATAGAAGTTTCTATAACACTGTCGGCTTCATTCAGAATGTTTTCCGGAGTTAATTTGTCGCTAGATGATTCCATTTTAATTCGAAGCCGAAGCACTCAAAATCAGATAGTATCACACTTTTTCGTTTCTAAAAATATTGTCAAAACAAAATTAACAAAGTTCCCACCAAATCATTTTTTTAAATTTCTTTCATTTTTAAATCAGAGTTAGCAGCAATCATTTTTTAAATTTGGAACAAGTAGGATAGAAAAGTGTTTTGTAAAACCTACTTACAAAATAAATATAATTTTCATCCCACCATCTCGGAAACAGTATTTTTAATCTTCAATATCTGAGTGGAAAAGCCGTTTTTATTCTCTAGAGGTTAAAGTAAATTGAATTTAGAACATCGTGTGCACTAAGTTTGTGAATTAAAAAAAACATTAAACCTATTTACTGCTACCTCTATGGTGCCGAATATTTCATACAACTTTTTTTTAATTAGTTAAAAACTCAGACTCGGAACCTTCTTGGTGTTCTTTTTTCAATTTGCTTTGTACGCGGTTCTTTACGCGGCATTTTTTCACGTAATTGTTAAACCTTATATTAACCTATCACATACCCGCAAAATGAGACACAATAATAGTAAAACAATAACAGCGTGATCTCATAGGACCGGTCGGGGATTCATGAATTAAAAACAAGAAACTTGAAAACAAGTGAAAAAATGGTTGCCTGTAAAGTCGTTTTTACGGGCGAAGATTTTACGTGACAACGTCTTTTTCTCGGTAGAATATTTATTGATATGAATATAATTACATTGCACAATAGGAACAAGGAATTGAATGAAAATAAGAATTGCACAAATTTTAACTATAGAAATATATTTTGTTTACTAAAATTCTCTAGTGCTGCGCGCGCGGCAGACCGATCATAGTTGAGTGGGAGAGAGACGCAAGGCATTCGGCGGGCCTCTCTCTCGTTCGGTGACTCATCGTAACGTTACCGAGCGTTACACTTTTTCATAAGTGACTCCCAGCCGCAACCTAATTTAAGACGTTGTCACGTCAAAAACTAAAATGAGTGATTCTAGCGACGAGGAAGTTTGTTTGTTGCCAACAGAATTGACTGAAACTGTTAATAATGCGCAAATGAGCTTTCTCCCTCAACAATCACGAGAGAAGTATTTAAAACAGTACGATATGTTCAACACGTGGCGACTAGCAAAAGGAGCCGAAACTTTCTCAGAAAACGTTTTTTTTTTTTGCATTTAGTCATTTCCTCGCTGAGGTGGAATGAAAAGTTACGTGTTGCACTCGAGTGCAAAGATTTTTCACCTCGTGCTCTTTTAATACCCTCGCTAACGCTCAGGATTCTAATTTTGAATCACTCGCTGCGCTCGTGATTCAATTTTAGAATCCTTCGCTTGCTCGGTCATCAAAATTGAACACGCGGTTAAAAAGCAACTTTGCACTCTTGTATAACAAAAAACTATTTCTTCCAACTATGCTTTAATATCATCACAATCACACTAAAAACTCAGTACAAAGCGAGTCTTTATTGCTCTAGAGCAATAAAAATGTATGAAATTTTATTATTGCACAGTTTTTTTTTAATCGCACCAAAAGGTGCCAATCTCAATGGATTAGCTCTATTCAGCCAGCCGATATCAATTGAATACTTTTTTTTTTACGTACGAAATATTCGTTTACTAGTAAAAGTCTGACACACCCGGCGCCCTCGAGAAGTCATTTTTATGATTTTCCAACTAAAAAAAACAGACCCCTATAGTTTACGCAACTGAAAACAAATATCGTCTCAATTTATATCTGTTCGCCGCAATTGTAGCAGGAAGCTTACAATTTTTCTTTACAAAAAGTGTATTTCCAAAAGTACATGGTCTTTTCTGAGACAAAGGCCGAATTTATCTAAATAAATGTGATTAGTTATTAAGTCTTTCGAGGAGCTCGTGGCTAAATAATAACAGCCGCACAGGTCGATCTTAAAGATTAAGCAACGCTTGCCAAGGTTGATCTGTGGATGGGAGACCATCTTAACATATCAAGTTTCCTCCGTGCATCGGAAAGCACGTTAATTCATGAATCCCCGACCGGTCTCATAGGACAGCGCTGTTATTGTCTTACTATTGTGTCTCGTTTCGCGGGTGTTGATAGGTTAAGCCGTATGTCCCGGCAGTCATTTGTAGATCTTTGGCAGTCGTTACGGATAGTCAGAAGTCAGTAAATCTGACTCCAGTCTTGCCACGAAGTACCGTGTAACCCCAGTAAATGGGTTGTGGAGCTCTGATAGGCAGCCGCTCCTCGTAAAAAAGGCTAGGCAGATGAGTCATTAAACCTTTCGATCTTATTGATCCTCATTTAACCTATCAATACCCGCGAAATGAGACACAATAGTAAGACAATAACAGCGCGGTCCTATGAGACCGGTCGGGGATTCATGAATTAAGGTAAAATTCAATTCTCGCCACCATTTATTTAATCCACTTTGTATACACCTAACCTAATGACGATAAAGGGCAATAACGCTCTATTTAGGTATGTATAAGCAGTAAATTACATGAATGAAATAAAGGTGCCCATAGAAGTTCAGTGACGCATGAAGATAAGGCTCCTAGCGTGCAGCGGGGGTCTGGCTCCGAAAGCAATCTCCTGGACCTTTCATCTATAATGATTACCATGTTTGGGATTGTTTATTACGGTGTTTAAAAGAGTCATAGCTTTTGGTAAGGAGTCGTAGTTTTAAGTTATGTTCTCAAGCATAAGAAAAATATATTTTTTTACTGTTAGTTGCCCATAACCTCGTTCGTGTCCACCGCATCTAGCCCACAACACAGCACAAATTATCTTTTCAAGGATTTTCTGATGTTCCTTTGTTTTTTAGTATAGAACATTTTGACAAGTATCAGGAATTTTCTCAAGTAACGGAAGTAGTACCTGATAGATTTTATGCCATAGTTCTTGCAGATTATTTCTTTGAAGGAGATTGTATACTTCTGTTAAAAGATACATCTCATCACAAAAAATAAGAGCGCGAAAAGCCCATGTACCGAATATTGTACCTACGTATTTTATGTCGTCAAAGAAAAAAATGCAATACAATTTCGCATGTCCAATAAAGATAGAGCTCGTTTAATCCGAAACCCAACTGCCATTATTCAGTGTTGTCACACTAGTTGTTTCCATACGGTGTAAATAAATCGCCCTGTGTGGATGCGCAGTATTGCGCTGCGTCAAATATTGGTGTTGCCATACATTCTCATGCGGGGCCCGCGCGCACTCTGCACGATATTGTAGGTTTGTTGAATTTAAGTGAATAAAGAAATCTAAAAAAAATATATAAAACATCGTGAGGAAACCAGCATGTCCTAGAACCAAAAATTCAAAGACGTGTAACATCCACCAATCCGCACTCTGACTGATAAATTATGGTCCATTCCCTCAAAACCTAACGAGGTGGCCTAGTCCATTCCTCTACGGTCCGGACTAAGCGTTTTGCTTCGTCGTTTATACCGCGTACATCGAAGGACTGGAACAATTTACCTGCTGCGGTTTTCCCGTTCGATTATAATTTGGGTGTCTTCAAGGCTAGAGTGAATAGGCTCGTAGTTACTCAGATACCCGCGAAACGAGACACAATAGTAAAACAATAACAGCGCGGTCTCATAGGACCGGTTGGGGATTCAAACGTTAATAAACTATTGCGCCTCAGGCTCACCATCGACGATTGCATCACTGCTTACCATCAGGTGGGATCGCAATCAAGCACTAGTTTATAACACTACTACATATACGAAAAAAATAGTGGAATCTCTATGTCCCTAGTCCATAACTCAAATCAAACAAAAAATGTTGGGGTACGTCTAAGAAATTCTTAATGGAAAAGACACTGGCCGACCTAGAAGTCTTTCCATCAACAATCGTATAAATATCAGTGCTACGTAGTAATCACATGGATTGTTCAGTTACAAAGCCATATTCATTATCATCATCATCTACCTAGCCTTTTCCCAACCATATTGGGGTCGGCTTCCAGTCAAGCCGGATTTAGCTGAATACCAGTATTTTACGTGGAGCAGCTGCCTACCAGACCTCTCCAATCCATTAACTGGGGTAACACGGTACTTCATGGCAAGACTGGAGTTACTTCTTGGCAAGTTACAAAGCCATATTGATGATTTGAAATATAGGATAGAATAGAATAGAATAAACTTTATTGTACACCAAAAAAGTAACAGTTACAAAATCTAAGTAACACAAATTAAGTAAAAGTGATCTGACAGCTATTTGAAAAAATGTTAAGTATACGTATTTACAGAGCAAATATTCACATTTATAATATTAGCTCAGAAAAATTAAATCTAATTCTGTTTCTAACAGTTTACATGAAAAATAAACGGATAAACTGAAAACTCGCAGTGTTGCCAACATCACTCCAAAAAAAATCTTTTTTAATCCTGCTTAGATGTAAACAGCGTTATGAAAAATGGCTCGAGGCTACGTTTCCGAAGCGCGTTTTAACAGAAAATTTTATAAAATGGTAAAAACGGATACAACTGGGCGAACTTTTTAATTGTGAGCGTTTTATTCGGATTCTTATTGCATGGTCAAGAAAATAGACAGAAGTTGCACTAGCTTCCATATAAGGCTAAGCCTTTTATAACGTAAGGAAATTCCTAAAATGTTAAATAATATTTTAACTTATTTCCGCCAAGTTTACACAAAAATAAAAATTGATTTAACCGTTTCGTAGGAGTTCAATAAAAAACACAATGCGTGACACGAGATTTTTATACATTAGAAGATATATTTGTTAATTTTATACTTGTCTACAAAAGTTTTTTTTTCTGAGACAACAAGCATACTGTGATTACTGTGATTAGTGTGATATATTCTATTATATTTCATCACCACTGCTCTCAAAACGGTGAAGGAAAACATCGTGAGGAAACTGGCATGTCCTAGAACCAAAAATTCGAAGATATGACTTCTACTAACCCGTACTGGACCCGCGTGGTGGATTACAGCCCATTCCCTCTCCTAGAAAAAAGGCCTGAGATGCTGCCGGTCCCAGCAGTGGGAACATTATAAGGCTGATGCTATGCTACTCTAATATAAGTTTGATTATAAAAGTACGCTTGCTTAAAGTTACAGAGCAGTAAACCTTATCACAAGAAACTGTACCTTCTCCACTGGTTTCTTCAGTAAAATCCTCCTTTGTTCAGCAAAACATCTGTTTTAGGTGAAGATAAGCTGCACAGGGCCGCACTCAGCACAAACAGTAATAAATAAACTCTTTTAAAATTAAATGAAACAACAACAACCGGTACAACAAAGTGTTGTTTATTTTAATGACTGTTTTCAACTGCGCAATTATAAAAATAGGCCTAACTTTGTTAATGGTGCGTTTGAGTTATGTTAGGACAGTTTAAACTTTAGCTTTTTTAGAAATTGTATGATACTTTTTTATTATTATTTTGTTTACTAGCTGACCCGGCAAACGTTGTTTTGCCATATAAATAATTATTGACTAAAAAAAAAAATAGATGTCAGCCGATTCTCAGACCTACTCAATATGCTCACAAAATTTCATGAGAATCGGTCAAGCCGTTTCGGCGGAGTACGGGAACGAACATTGTGACACGAGAATTTTATATAATAATAAATAATAATAAGATTACACACATATTATTCATCATCATCATCATTTCAGCCGAAAGACGTCCACTGCTGGACACAGGCCTCCCTCAAGCGTCGCCACAACGACCGGTCCTGTGGGTCTTGCATCCATCGGATTCCTACAACCCTCGCCAGGTCCGGTCCACCTTGTGGGAGGCGTTCCAATGCTACGTCTTCCGGTGCGTATTATTTACATTCCTAAATATTTCTTATAAAAAGTATATTAAATAAAAACATTTAAAATTACATAAAAAATAGTAGCCCATCGGTATCGGGAACAGGGTCCAAGCTACCGTCGATCAGGGTTACAGAAAAAGGAACCTCCTAACAACGCGAGCCGTGTCCAAAAGTACCGCTTTTTGGGCTAAGTAATCTCTCTTGGCAATTGGTATTGACCACCATCAGGGGCGTAGCTAGGCGTGAGCAAAGTGGGCAGGGGCCAGGGGGTTAAGTTGCAATAACTCTTTTTTTCTCTTGACTCCTGGAGCAGATTTTGAAACGCTTTGGTTTGCTGTTTAGTATTGGTCTGAGGTATGAAATGCACTAGATCTTCATTTTAGGCAGCACTTGGTCAAAATTCCTTAAAACAATTTCTAACTTAGGTTAGGTTAGGTTGCAAAAACTCTTTTTTTTTCTTGACTCCTGGAACAGATTTCGAAGTGCTTCGGTTTGCTGATTAGTACTGGCCTGAGGAACAAAATGCAATAGGTGTTCATTCTAGGCAGCACTTGGTCAAAATTCCTTAAAAAGATTTCTAACTTAGGTTAGGTTAGGTCGGAAAAAGACTTTTTTTTTCTTGCCTCCTGGAGCAGATTTCAAAGCGCTTCGGTTTGCTTCTTAGTATTGACCTGAGGAACAAAATGAACTAGGTGTTCATTCTGGGCAGCACTTGGTCAAACTTCCTTAAAACGATTTCTAACTTAGGTTAGGTTAGGTTGGAAAAACTCTTTTTTTCTCTTGACTCCTGGAGCAGATTTTGAAGAGTTAGTTAGTATTGGGCTGAGGAACAAAATGCACTTGGTCCACACCCTGTCAATCTCCTTTTAAAAACAAAAATTCCTAATGTTGAGTTGTTCAAAATTGAGCTCAATTTGAAAAAAATAAGAAATATTTTTTTTTTATGGCAAGTGTTGCACCATTTTGAAATCTTGATTAAATGCGCCATCTTTTAAAATGACTTGCCAAGGGTAATGTAGTACAATTTTTTTTCAAAATGAGGTGTTAAAGTTAACGAACAATATTTTTGTGAACCATGACTCACTAAAACTCAACTTATTTTATTAAATTAACAATGTTTTTTGCAATAATTTGTAGTTGCGATTAATAGCATCGTTAATGAAGATCACGAAATTAAAAAAATCACAGTGAAATTGTGACATTGGCGATCACTATCCTTGAAAATGCGACCAAGGGTGTCGAATTTCAACTTTTTTTTAAAAATGTCTATTATCGCTGAACTGAGTGATATGGATTTTATTTTTTATTTTTCCCAGAACTGGTATAGCTTGGCCTTTCATCCGGTCCCTGATTATCGTTGAATTTTGGGACACCCTGTATATCTCTGTCCCTATATCCCTATGTATGCTTAAATCTTTAAAACACCGAAACGGATGTTGATGCGGTTTTTTTTATAGATAGAGTGATTCAAGAGGAGGTTTATATGTAGGTATAATACATGTATAATATAGTAGGGAAACACTGATAATTTTGCATCCGTGCGAAGCCGGGGCGGGTCACTAGTAGTTTTAATAATAGCCATAATTTTCATTACACCATCGTAGATAACCTTCTAGTGTGCATTAATGGAGTCCTAAATAAACTGTTACACCATTAATGCACCCCATAATGTTAGTGGAACATAATGTGGTGTTGGGCCCATATTTAACGTAAATTGAGTACTGGCATCGTTTGTTGGTAGTTTAGTACTCAATGGGTTGTTTTCATATAATGTGGAACTGTGAAAAACTCTTGATGAGAAGAAGTATGGATGTAAGTAACTCTATTTGTACCAAGGCCTACATTTTAGCAAGCAAAAATATTTATTTGAGGCTACCAGTACATAATCATCTACCTAGCCTTTTTCCAACTATATTGGGATCGGCTTCCAGTCAAGCCGGATTTAGCTGAATACCAGTATTTTACGAGGAGCGGCTGCCTACTAGAACTCCATTGACAAAAAAAAAATACAAATATATATACTACCAGACTCAACCAGCAAGTGTCTGCTTTAAAATGAAAAAGCTTTTGGAATTAATAAAAAAAATCCTATAGATTTTTTTTTTGTTGAAAATAACTTTCAAAATACCAAAAACCAAATGGTTTTGAATGGTTTGGAATTTGCTGGTGGAAATACGACTTCCGGTCTTGAAAATTATTTTGTAATTACTAATTTTTTTTAAGCTAATTGTATTTTTTCTATCCTATCATCCTTTTTTTTATGAACCTAAACACATAAAATCTTATGCTTACCTTGACACACTTGGAAGCCTCCAGGCTAAAAGAGTAAGGCTTCATACGCACTATGCGGGTAGCCGCATTGCGGCTAGCCGTCCGGCTGACCGCAAGCACAATTATGTACGTAATATTCATTTCTATGCGCACTGCGATGCGGCTACCCGCAGACCGCTCCGGTCGCTCGGAGGGCTGCGGCCCGAGTGACGGCCAGCCGGACGGTTGCTATACGCACTGTGCGGTTCAGTCTGCGGCTGCCCGCCATTGAGTGAGTGTGTGCATTTTTGCAATTTTTCTAAAATGTTCAATAATTCTTCAAACGTTTTTATGCTCATTCTGGTAAATCCGAAAAACTTATCTTCATATTTTTTTTAGTTCTTCAAAAAATATTGCAAAATGCTTGCTCTCATCTCGTGTTTGCAAATAAGGATGCACCCAGTACTTCTTTCTTTGTTTTTTCTTCTTTACGTAACGTGTGTAAATGTAGTAAATAGCTGCAACTTCTTCCACGTCCATCTTTGAAATGGATCGACATGACCGCAAATCGCAACAGTTCTTCAACCGCACGTTGCGGTTGCGAATGCGGCTGCCCGCGATCCGGCTGGCCGCATTCGCAACCGCATCCTGCGGTCAGCCGGACGGCTAGCCGCAATGCGGCTACCCGCATAGTGCGTATGAAGCTTATGGGCCTGTTTCACAATGTCCGAGTAGGCACTACACGCTGAATAAATTCAAAAATGGAACAGAATTTGTATGAAATTATCTGCCAAGTAAGATACTCGAAACTTAATCATAGGTGGTGAAACAGGCCCTTACTCTAACAAGGTGGCGAGTCACAATAGATCATTTTGGTCGCAGTGACTACATCCCATACTCTGCGGGTGATGCATAGCCGCTTAACTTCAAAAAAAAAAATACCTAGACACAAATATAATTTACATTTTCCGCAAAACTTTCTCACCGAATCCATCCCTGAACACAGTGATAATAAAACCATCGGATTTAATAAAAACTGCTCTCATGTCGAAGTTACCGAACATCGTTTCCCTTTTACATCGAGTTTTGTTTGATATATTTAAATAACAATAAAAATCTACGGAGAAAAACTTTGTACGGGCAGCGGAATAGGCGAGTAGTGTCCTTAACATTATACGATACGACGACGATGCGACTTTAATATAAACTGGCCCGCTTTTTGCCGTACGTAGACACGGTTAATAAAGCGTACTATATACAAGAGGCTATAAACTGCGATACAACACTGACGAAACACGGCAGCGGTGCCGTGCCGTAGCGCCGCCGTGTAAGTCAGCAAGCTCCCGTAGTGATCCATACAACACTGACAACCGTGCCTAGGCACGGCAAATTAACCATGCCTACATACGTGCCGTTTACAAGGCCTAACAGCGTCCATCATCATCATCACTTCATTCGAAAAGCGTCCACAGTTGAACATAAGCTTCTCCCTCGAGTTGCCACAATGACCGATAATGTGCATCTCGCATCATATCACAGTCACAGTGAACCAGCAAAGAGGTTATACTTCTCATGTGTTTACGTCACACACAACCGTAACACACCGTATTACAAGAAGGTGCGCCGGACTGAAAAACGTCGCTGTAACGTAATGCCGTTCCTTCACTTCCAAACTTCACGTTCAGCCGGATTGTGGCAGCGATACGTTGTACAAAATGGCGGCCAGCATCATCAAGAAGCAACAGATCTAAAAAAGATTACAGAAAAGCACAATAACAATAATCATACCTACCTAATAAAAGAGTGGAATTAAATATAAAGTAATCTTAGAATCTCCGGGGTCTACAGTGTTTCACTTTCACATTATAAAAAGAGGCTATAAAAAACAAGAAAAATAAATAAAACCTATCAATAATTAGATGTTAACCAAAATAAATCACTACTTACGGCCGAAATTAATAATCAATCTTATCAAATTAAAAACAAATGATACCATACAAAAATTTACATGTTTTCTGTTGTTTCATTTGTTTTTCAATCTCCGATATGTGATAGATAGGTTATTGGTTTCGGGAGTTAATGATTCGACACAAAACGGTTGTAACTTGGCTAGGCCTACTAGAAATAAATATCAAAACTAAACTTCGAACAATAAATTAATTATTAACCAATTTAATTGAACAAACAAAATTAGTAACTAAAATACAGTTCGAAATATTATTTCAATTTCGTCACAACGACTTTAATAATTCAATTAATGTTAACTAAGGGCCCTCGTCCACGACGACTTTTTATAGCGATGCAGTATCGCTGCTGTCGCGCGTTTGCATCGATACAGTCGCGATGCAAAAGCGCTATTGTCGCGAATCAAACGCGATACAGTCGTGCGTCTGTCGCGACGCAAAAGCGCTATTGTCGGGAAGCAAACGCAATAAAGTCGCACGTCTGTGGCGATGCAAAAGCGCTATTGTCGCAAAGCAAACCCGATACAGTCGTGCGTCTGTCGCGGTGCAAACGCAAAATATAAGATTTTGTGAGTAGAGAGAGTTTGTTTTTCATTCACGCGCCACCCTCCCTCCGTCCTCTCATGTCGTCTGACACGGTCGCGCGTTTGCAGCGCTAGTCACGATGCGATATATTTAGCATTAGCATTAGTGGCCTTATAATATGTTCCCATTGCTGGGACTCAGGCCTCCTCTCTAGGAGAGGGGATGGGCCGTAATACACCGCGCGGGCCCTGTACGGATTGGCGGATGTCACATGTCTTCGAATTTTTGGTTCTAGGTTTTTTCCTCACGATTTTTTCCTTCACTGTTTTTGAGAGCAATGGTGATGAAATAAATTACACATAGTTAGGCGCCTAGCTAGGTTTGAACCCGCGACCTACAACTTGTAATTTGGGGCAGTTACCACTCGGCCACCACTGCTCAATGCCTAAGGCATTAAGTCCGACTTTGTACTTTTATGTGCAAAAAGTATTAAATAAGTAAATAGATGCTGTAGCGCGCTAGCATCGCTTCTGTAGCAAATGCGACTAACGCACATTAGTAGTGATGTTGTCGTACGTTTACGAAACGCGCGTCAACAGCGCTACAAACGTCGCCGTGAGCGAGTGCCCTAAGTTATAATGTTTAACCCTCTAATTATTATTGACATTGATTATAATTTCATGAAATTGTGTAGCGATTTTCGAAATATTAAAACACCTTTTGTTTGTTAAAGCTCTTTGTCCAATAAACTGTGGAACTGAATATTATTATATTAATATTTATGACCGGATAATTGAAATACCGTAATATCCTGTTGGACTGGCCTGATTGGCCTGAGATTACACGTTGATGGATGGAGAGGGAAAAAAAAGATGAAAGGATTGTGTGAGGAGTGATATGAAAGAAAAGGGAGTTAGTGATAGTGTGGCGTAAGATAGGACGGAATGGGGAAAAAAAATATCTTCCGCCGACTCCAAGTAATATGGAATAGGGGCAGGGAGAAGAAGGTATAAATTGGACTGGCTTTTAGGACTAATGGTCAGTTACTAGCTGTGACTGCTATGCCGGAGGTTCTATTCCCATCCAAGAAAAATGTGCGTGTGATGAGCAGATGAGCATGAGCATCTGTTCTGTGTCACACAATGACATATAATATGCGTATATGTAAATATTTTCTTCGGTTGTCTACTCATCATACCAATAATAAAAACCGGCCAAGTGCGAGTCGCACACGTCTACTGTACCATTGTCCGGCAGTCCGGAAATAATCTGGACCGAGCCCAGTCGTCAACGGCGCGTTCTGTTCCACGCGCGCCTCGAGGAGATGTCAGCAAACTGTAGGGGCCCGGTAGGGCCGAAGCCTCTGGGGGGAACATGTGGTATTCCTAAAGGTTGACACCGAGTCCCCCCCAGAACGAAGGCAACGAAGGAACGGGGTAGGGGTTTAGTCAGTAAGAGTCTGACACGCCCTCCCGCTCCGCCCAAGAGCGGGGGAAGTCATTCTGATGATTCCCCTACCAGAAAAAAAAAAAAAAAACACGTCTACTGTACCATTATCATCTTTATCCATTATTTACGTTTTGGTAAAATCTTCAAGACTAGATTCCGAAATAAAACTGTTTTCATAGGTAAGTTGGTACGGAATGCTCTGTGTGCTAGTCTGACTCGCACTTGCCCGGTTTTTAGCATTTGTTGTTAGAGCGACAACAGATATATCATAGACACTCACAAATATATCATCTGAGAAAACAACCGTCTAACTATCACGACAGACGACAGACGGACGGACAACAAAGTCTTAGTAATAGGGTCCGGTTTTCCCCTTTGGCTACAGAACCCAAAAAAACATCATAAACGCACAACTGCTTACCATTTTAACAACAACCAGGCTCACTTTACTCGACAAATAGCAAAATAAATCATTTTAAATATAATTTATTGTGAAAAAGAAATAAAACACTCATTAAATTTTGCACCTTAATTTGCAAAATAATTTCTTCCGTCCACATTTTGATTTACGATCGTGAAGTGTAAATGTGTAATTAAGAAAAGTTTTATAATAATTTAAATTCTTCCTGTCCCATTTTAAATGCGGCTGAAATTATAAATAATTTGCTCGCGTTTTACAAATCTTTGGGATAACCATTGAAATTGTTTTTTTTTTATCTTTGATAGTTGACTTTGAGCTTTACCACTATCACACCTGATGGAAAGCGATGAAGCGCGCTTACCTAGAAGTAACCTATTCACTCTTGACTTAAAGATTCCCAGGTTGTAGCTAACAGGAAACACAGACTCCGGTAGGGAATTCCACTCCTTATCTAACAATAATAATATTCCACAACTTTTTCACACAACTCCATCTAGTCCAAAGCTAAGCAGAGCTTGTTTTACGCTGTGCATACAATAAATGCGTCGGAGGAAATTTCAACTCCCAAGAGCTGAAGGCGGTCTGTGCACTCAATGGATACATTCCGGAAAGCAGGAGCCAAGGTGAACGGGCTCCTTATAGCGATGAATAGACACGCTTGTGTTTTGGCGGCGTTGAATCCCACCAGATTGGCTTCGCCCCACTCGGAGACTGCTTGAAGTGAGTCATTCGTACGCTCTTCCATAGACTCTCTTTCTTTCGGACTGGATTAGCTCCTTACAAGCCCGAGCACTTGGCAAGTATCTCTGTTAGCGTATCATTGTTAGCGGGATTTATGAATACACCAGTCTGTCGTTGATCACGTGTTTTATTGTTGTTACAATGACTAAACAACAAGTGGTCTAAACATATGAAACACATTCACGTTGCATACAGGAGGAGTACAGAGCACACTTGTCGCTGGTCGCCATGATTATGTCTGTACCGCTGCTTGTGTTGTTTTATTGATGTTATAGTTACTAAACAACAAGTGGTCTAAACATATGAAACACATGCATGATGCATACAGGAGGAGTACAGAGCACACTTGTCGCTGGTCGCCATGATTATGTCTGTACTGCTGCTTGTGTTGTTTTATTGATGTTAAATAGTTACTAAACAACAAGTGGTCTAAACATATGAAACACATGCACGATGCATACAGGAGGAGTACAGAGCACACTTGTCGCTGGTCGCCATGATTATGTCTGTGCCGCTGCTTGTGTTGTTTTATTGATGTTAAATAGTTACTAAACAACAAGTGTTCTAAACATATGAAACACATGCATGATGCATACAGGAGGAGTACAGAGCACACTTGTCGCTGGTCGCCATGATTATGTCTGTGCCGCTGCTTGTCGATATTCAAAGGCAATAAAGAGGCAGGATCTGAATACTTGAGGAAACCGGCATATCTTACAATCAAAAATTCGAAGAAATAACATCTACCAATCCGCACTAGGCCCACGTGGTGGATAGACCTATTATAGACCTTGTAATATGCCCACTGGCTAATCCTAATAATTTTGCGTTGGAAGGCCTCCCACAAGGTGGACCGATGACTTAGCGAGGGTCGCCGGATAATGGATGCGAGACGCACAGGGCCGGCCGTTGTCGCGACTTGGGGGAGGCCTACGTCAAACAGTGGACGTTTTTCGACTGAGATGATGTGATTTTCTTGATTTGATTGTGACAAATCTTTGTGATAACCATGAAAATTATTAAAATTATACATGAAACACATGCACGATGCATACAGGAGGAGTACAGAGCACACTTGTCGCTGGTCGCCATGATTATGTCTGCCGCTGCTTGTCGATATTCAAAGGCAATAGAAAGGCAGGCTCTGAATACCTCGTTACTGGGACCTTCTGCTTGCACAGAGTAGTGCGGGACAGAGGCTTCGGAAGATTTTTGTTAGTTGGTTTTCGAGTTAAGTATTTCGAGCTAGAAAGTGCCAACTATAATGTAAGACAGACTTTTCGTTAGTTTTGATAATGCTGCATTTTTTTAATTGATATAAACTAGTACTTGACCGCAATCTTACCTGATGGTAAGCAGTGATGATCATCGTATTATTAATTAATATTAAATTATTATTAGGAGAGGAGCTCGTGGCTATATAATAACAGCCGCACGGGTCGATCTTCAAGGTTAAGCAACGCTTGCCAAGGTTGGTCTGTGCATGGGTGATCATCTTAACATAACGAGTTTCCTCCGTCCTCGGAAAGCCGTAGGTCCCGGCTGTCATTTGTGGATCTTTGGCAGTCGTTACGGATAGACAGAAGCCTAAACAAATCTGACTCCAGTCTTGCCATGAAGTACCCGCTCCTCGTAAAATACTGGTATTCATCTGAATCTGGCTTGACTAGAAGCCGACCCCAACCCCAATATAGTTAGGAAAAGGCTAGGTAGATGATGATTATATTATAAACAATATAGTTTTAATTTCAATTGTTGTAGTAAAAAAAAATTGCATTAACCTGTAGACATATTTAGGAACCCACTCTTATACTCGATCAAAAACCCTCTGTTTCCTCACGCTACTCTGTACTTCGTAGAGGCGCAATGCAAACTACATACATAGGTAAAGACTCCGACTGCGAAGCACCCTCTATGTATGGACAGCTCTTGCTTGCTCTATATTTTGCTTTACAAGTGGGAAATATCCCCCACGACAGAGAAAAGTTAGCCTATACGACGGAGATGTAGAACTTAGTTAGTCGCTGTGCGAGTATTAGGGCCTATTTCACCAACAATGATTAAGTTTCGAGTATCTTACTTGGCAGATAATTTGATACAAATTCTGTTCCATTTTTTTATTTATTCAGTGAGTAGTGCCTACTCGGACATTGTGAAACAGGCCCTTAATGTTCTTAAACTCAGGAACTATTTCGAATTTTATTTGTTGAGTAGTCGACGATGGAGCACGTCTAGAAGTTTGCGAATTATTTGTTAGTCGATGATGCAGCACGTTTCATCATCATCATCGTCATTATTATCATTTCAGCCGAAAGACGTCGCAGCACGCTTACCCAGAAGTAATCTTGAATATAGGTCACTTCTGGGTTTAAAGTCCCTTAGGTTGTAGCTGTCAGGAGACACTCTGGCAGGGATTAAAGAGATGTCAGCAAACTAGAGGCCCGGCAGGGTTGAAATTTACTTTAGCCCTGGGTTGAACAAAAGAAAACCCCAGGACCCTGGAATTAAGGCAAAGAAAGAACAGGAGTAGGTTTTAGTCAGTAATGAAAGACTATAAAAAGAAACCAGAATTTTTCGACATTTTTAATTTTAAGAAATCGTAGTTGATTGTGATTCATTCATCATTAGTTACATTAGTTACCGATACTCACCTTAGTAGTGAACCCTGGAACCCTGGAATAAAGGGCAAAGAAGGAACAAGAGTGGGTTTCAGTCAGTAGAAATCTGACACTACCTCCCGCTCCGCCCAGAGCGGGAGAAATCACTTTGATGATCTCCCTTACCTTTAAAAAAATCACTAGTAGTCAAAATTTCCCTAAACGACACAATTTGACACTGATTAAAATGCGGCCGTTGCCACGACCCATTACAGACTGTTACAGGCTGATAACAAAAACCCCAAGGACCCCTGAGGACCCCTAATGCGTCTTGTGTCAAGTCCAAGAAAGGTACGCCATTGTGCAAACGATTACTAGGGTAAGAGCCCCAAACTTGGGCCGCGGTTGGGTGTAACTAATCTAGTGGAATGCCGACAATTTGGGCGGACGCCCTAATTAATATAAACTTTAGGGCTTGTCCAATTTGATAGCAATTTGTATTGTTACTATGAGAAGAGATGATTACAGTGTTGTAATATTTCTCCTAACTTAATAACTATTAAGTGGGTGATAGACGTGCGAGTAAGTACGCGGACTTGTGGCTCGACGACCTTTTTCGCCTGTGTACACCTTAACGTTTGAATCCCCAACCGGTCCTATGAGACCGCGCTGTTATTGTTTTACTATTGTGTCTCGTTTCGCGGGTATCTGAGTAATTAAAAACGCGTACTTTAAAATTGCCGCGCAAGTTCGTTGGCGATCCAACCTGTTTGAAATCTTACTCGTAGCTCGTCTCGGCTCGTACGTGTGGCAGCGCTGCGAGCCGGGAGCCACCTTCTCTTCACGTAACTCTCTTACTAAATTCACATGCGCTAAACGCTCTCTTTTCGAAATCCAGTGCTTTACACACACTTGTTAGATATGACAGCGAATGTGAGTAAGTTTGCTAGTGACAGTTTCACGAAGGATCGTCAATTTTTTTTTGTCTTATAGGTTTGCGCTTGACCGCCATCTCACCAGGGCCTCAAGTCTGCTATTAGAATTGTCATCATCTGCCTAGCCTTTTCCCAACTATATTAGGGTCGGCTTCCAGTCGAGCCGGATTTAGCTGAATACCAGTATTTTACGAGGAGCGGCTGCCTACCAGACCTCCACAACCCATTAACTGGGGTAACACGGTACTTCATGGCAAGACTGGAGTAAGATTTACTGGCTGCTGACTATCCGTAACGACTGCCAAAGATCTCCAAATGACAGCCGGGACCAACGGCTTAACGTGCTTTCCGAGGCACGGAGGAAACTCGTTATGTTAAGATGGTCACCCATCCACAGACCAACCTAGGCAAGCGTTGCTTAACCTTGAAGATCGACCTGTGCGGCTGTTATTATTTAGCCACGAGCTCCTCCTGCTATTAGAATTGTATTGATCAGAATTGTCGATCATTGGCTCCATAATTGTTGATTTTGACAGTTTGGTAGTACAAAACTTGTCAAAATCAACAATTAAGAAACCATATGGCGAAAAGCGACGATGCGGTCGACGATGGAGCACACATACCTAGAAGTAACCTATTCACTCTTGACGTAAAGAAAACAAAATCCTACCTGTAGGACCCCGTGGCACAAAAACATGCCAGTAAACAAGTAATTACCTTTTAACTTTGAGAACCGCTGGAAAAAAATTGTGCCACCAAACCCCGGCCGATTTAAAATTGTACTCTAGTAGTATAATTACAGAAACAACAGAAACAGAGCAATAACAGTTTATATTATTAATATTATTTATATTAATTTATTAATATTAAATAAATAAATAAATAATAAAAAATGGCGGTCCCCACGGATCCACACGTTAATATTACGAGTATAAAGGAACCTGAAATTTTGTATGTATGGATTTGTTACTCTTTCACGCAAAAACGACTGGATGTATTTCATAATTCGATCATAATCATGCTAGACTAGCATATAGTAGGATACTTTTATCCCGGGAGTATGTTCCCATGGGATATTTTTTTTTACTATTGCGCGGGTAAAGCCACTGGTAGCAGCTACTTGTCTATATAATTATCTGTTTGTCTGTTTTTTCTAAAAATTTCGCTCGCCATACATTTATAATAATACTAGCTTCCGCCCGCGGCTTCGCCCGAAAGAAATAAAAATAAAAACTAAGTAGCCTATATGTTATTCCAGGGTATAACCTATCTACATACCGAATTTCAACCAAATCGGTCCAGCCGTTTTTGCGTGAAAGAGTAACAAACATACATCCATCCTCACAAACTTTCGCATTTATAATATTAAGTAGGATATAGTGTACAAAATAAATGAAATGAAAAGTGTGAACGTGTTCTAAATAAAGGTTTGGCGAGTGATATTATTGTGCTATGAACTATATGCTTTATGCTATTATATTATAGAATAGTCTTTTTGAGGAGCTCGTGGCTAGATAATAACAGCCGCACAGGTCGATCTACAAGGTTAAGCAACGCTTGCCGAGGTTGGTCTGTGGATGGGTGACCATCTTAACATAACGAGTTTCCTCCGTGCTTGGCTTGACTGGAAGCCGACCCCAATATAGTTGGGAAAAGGCTAAGCAGATGATGAGTCTGAATTGAGCTTAAGAGTAACTAATTTAGAATTTTGACTGTACCTAACATATACACACATGTAAGAAGATTAAATTATTCCGTTCAATATTCACATGAATATTCAGAAGGTATAATTATAACTACACCGCCCACCTACCCACAGATTTGCAACAAATAATTTCGTTTTCTGTCGTCCGAATATTGTAACTTTATTGTTTCATTCCCTTTTCTTGAAAGTTCAAGGATGGATAGAAAAGAAAGAATCGGGATTTAATACCGCGTCTTTTAAGTAAAAGTTTTTCAGGAAAAATTCCGGAATTAATCTATCACATACCCGCGAAACGAGACACAATAGTAAATCAATAACAGCGCGGTCTCATAGGACCGGTTGGGGATTCAAACAGTGTTTGGGTCTTTGATTTATATATGGTTTGTGGTGACGTCTCCGTACCTTCATTGTAAGCTTGAACCACAAGGAAGGACAAGTGTGGGTTGTGTATAATTTTTTTCACCTCAGCACCTCAAACAAGTATGTTTTGCAGTTTAAAGACAGTGAGCAAAATTCGATTTTGCTGCGAGCGTGAGACAAAGTAACTTTTTAATTATTTTTTTTAAATGCCGAGTCAGTGCTGGGTCTACTCACAACATTCGAAAGATATGAACTTCACTTTGTTCTGTCACTTTCACTTCGATACGAAAAGAGCGAGAGATAGAAACAAGTCGATTCAAAGTTCGATTTTCAAATTCCATATATAATAGGCTCAAAAAAGAAACCAACAATAAAACGTTCGGAAACACGTCACCTATAAAATTTCAAATCAAGGTTTAAATGTAATTATTATACTTTTCTGAGTGATATAGGCATTATTTTATGTTATTTTTCAAATCTGGGCTAAAACTGAAAATTAAAGTTCGATTGAACACTACATCTCTGTTTACCGGATATTTGCTTCAACTATAATAATAATAATAATAAGTCCTCGAGAATACATGTCCCGTGTTACGGAGCGCATCGACTTCCTGAAGCAGAAAGTTTGTGCATGGGCAAATCGTATTCGGCGGTATAAGCGTCGGGTCGATCGATACTCGCTGAATCGCATGTTCCAGAGCGATGAAAGGTGGGTGTACAGAGCTTGGGAGCGACCTGAACAAAGTGTGATTGACGTACGTCGGCCGGATGATGCCGCCACGAATGCATTCTGGCGCAGCATCTGGTCGGTGCCCGTCTGTCACACTGAGGATGACTGGATGCGTGATGTCGAGCGGGTGTGCGCAGCTGTACCAGAAATGGAAAAAGTTTTAATTAACCAATCGGACATAGTCAGAGCAGTCCGTCCGTTACCAAATTGGAAGTCTCCAGGTCCGGACGGACTGCACAACTTCTGGTTAAAATGGTACAGCAGCTCACACGCGCTCCTGGCATCCCAATTCCAGTCAGCCTTAGACTCAGGGTCGCTACCTCAGTTTTTAACTACTGGCATCACCCACCTACTCCATAAGACAGGTAGTCCCACGGAACCCAAAAATTATAGACCGATTACGTGTTTGTCAACGGTCTATAAACTCCTTACATCCATTCTGAGAGCAAAAATTTATGTACATATAGAAAAAAACCTGATTATGTCCGCCTCTCAGAACGGATGCAGGAGTGGGTCCCGTGGGACTAAGGAGTTACTCCTCATTGACATGACCATTAGCCAACAGGTTCGTCGATCCCGCAAGGGTCTGTCGACATGTTGGATAGATTACAGGAAGGCCTATGATTCTGTTCCACATACATGGCTCATGAGGGTGTTGGAGTTGTATAAAATAGATGCAACTCTACGCACCTTCATTGAGTCATGTATGAGGCAATGGAAAACAGTCCTTCGCTATCCAGGATGCCGACCGATCCAGGGGAATGATGAACCAATATGGATAAAACGGGGAATATTTCAGGGCGACAGTTTGAGTCCACTTTGGTTTTGTTTAGCCCTGAATCCTCTAAGCACATTGCTAGAGGATTCAGGTCTGGGCTATCAGTTGAGAAGAGGTGGTCAGGTTCTGTCTCACCTACTTTACATAGATGATCTGAAACTTTTTGCCAACAACAATTTGCAACTGATGGAACTACTGAAGGTAACTGAAACTTTCAGTAGTGCCATCAGGATGGAATTTGGTGTGGACAAGTGTGCAGTCATGCATGTAAAGCGTGGTGAGATTGTGGAATCCGAGGGAATTCAACTCGCGGATTCCATACAACTTAGATCCCTCTCCCCAACTGAAACCTACAAGTATTTGGGTATGTCGGAAGCGTTAGGCATTAATGTTGCTGACATGAAGCAATTGTTGAAGGAGCGCTTCTTTGTCCGCCTGAAGAAGGTGTTGAACAGCCTTCTATCAGGTGGAAATAAGGTGCGCGCCTTCAATAGTTGGGTCATGCCGGTCTTAATGTACTCTTTCGGCATACTCAAATGGACTCAGACTGAGCTAGATATTTTAGATAGGCGGGTCCGTACACTGTTGACCGCAAACCGGATGCATCACCCACGATCATCGGTGATGAGACTGTACATCTCGCGGAAGTGTGGAGGTCGAGGTTTCTTGAACGCCAAGACCTTGCACAACCGCGAGGTATGCAGTCTCAGAGAATACTTTCTCAAAGCCGACGTGGGTATGCACCGCGATGTGGTTGCAGTGGACAAAGGACTCACCCCGTTGTCCATGGCTAAAGAGGACTGGCGCAAACCTGTGATACTCACAACTGATGACCGCAAGGAAGTATGGAAAAGCAAGGAGCTCCACGGACGCTTCTATCGGGCTCTCCATGAGCCTGATATAGATTTTGCTGCGTCCGTGGCCTGGCTACGGTTCAGTAACCTTTTTGGGGAAACTGAAGGTTTTGTTTGTGCGATTATGGACGAAGTTATCCTGACGAATAACTACCGGAGACATATAATTAAGGACGGGACGGTGGACGTGTGTCGGGCATGCCATCGTCCGGGCGAGTCCATTAGACATATTATCTCTGGTTGTTCTCGTCTGGCTAACGGCGAGTATTTGCACAGACACAACCAAGTAGCCAGGATTATACACCAGCAACTTGCTCTGAAATACAAACTTGTGGAATCAGAGGTACCGTATTACAAGTATGTGCCCGACCCAGTTCTCGAAAATGATCATGTCACGTTGTACTGGGATCGGTCTATCATCACTGACCGGACTATTGTAGCCAATAAGCCGGATATAGTGGTGATAGACCGATTAGCGCGCCGCACAGTGATAGTCGATGTCACCATCCCGCATGACGAGAACCTCGTGAAAGCCGAGAAAGAGAAACAGATTAAATATCTCGACTTGGCACACGAGGTTGTCGACATGTGGAATGTGGACTCGGCTGTCATTGTGCCGATTGTTGTGACCGCCAATGGCCTGATAGCCAAAAGCTTCGACGACCACCTGTCGAAGCTGTCGTTAAGCAGTTGGATCAAGGGCCTAATACAGAAGGCAGTACTCCTGGATACGGCTCGAATTGTGAGGAAGTTCCTGTCTCTGGAGCCCTAACCACCGGTAGCTTGGACCCTGGTTCCGCCATCGGTGGTCATCTATTTTTTATATTTTTAAATGTTTTTATATTATCTTTTTGTATTCAAATATTTAAAAATATAATTTATATGAATTTACTGAAAATAAAGAAATAATAATAATAATAATACTTTATTGACACAAATCCTTACAACAAGTTAAAAATATCAGTTAAGTTACATTACGAGTAGTTGAGGTGCACAATAGTTGAAACCCTGACTCCTAAACTAGGAATTCCTGTGACTTAGGAGTCAGTGTTCTACTGCGACTTGGACACTATGAACCCACAAGAATATTATAGCTGGTAAGCTAATATTTCACTAAACAATATAGTATTATACAATAAAAATAAAATTTAACAAAATAAAAGTAAAACATTGAATTTAGGGAAAATTTAATATAAAAGTAAAATGACTGTGCTGGATCTAGTGTGAGTGTGAGTGTGGTGGTGAGTGTTTGAGTGTGTGTGGTGATGAGTGTGCGAGTGCGAATGTGTTAGTGAGTGTGTGTATGTAAGTGTGGGAGTGTGAATGTGGTGGTAGTGTATCTGGATGTAACTGTGATGGTGTCAAGAGACTGTGTTTGAGTTGAAACGAACGGAATAGTGAAAAGATCGGAGACAATACTGAACGGGTTATGTGTGAGTGGTTAGTAGTTCCTCCGTTTGAGCGTAGTTCAGGAAGTGCAACATGTTCTTTACCTTTCGTTTTGCTTCATGTTTGCTTAACCTTGCTATTTGTATGGTCTTATTAATATTTCTGTATACAAGAGAACTCAACACATACAGCTGTCTTCTGGCAAAGGTGGTTCTATGAGTGGGGGTTGGGCAAACTATTCTTTGACCACGTTTATTTGAGTCTGGGGGTGGTACCTGGTTATGTTTCCAGAGAGTGGTTCTAAGTATGTATAGCTGTCTAACCGTTAAAAGTTTGAGCTCGGTGTAAAGCTGATGAGTCGGATAGCGAAAGGGCTTTTTCAGCATAACCTTGAATACTGCTCTTTGTGCTCGCTCCAACTCGAGGAATTTAGTTTTGGCCGATCCTCCCCAGGCCAGAATACAATAACCGATGATAGACTGGCAAAGTGCAGAGTAGACCATTTTTAATGTCTCTAAGTCAGCAGAGTTCCGCAATGACTTGAAGAGGTGAATTGTTTTCCTGACTTTGCTGGCAGTTGATTCTATCTGCTTGTTCCATTTCAGTCCATCATCGATAATTACGCCCAAATATTTGACAGATGTTACTGAGGGGAGTGATAGGCAAGAGCAGATCGAGGTGTCCTGGCAGGTGTGAGCTCTAATTGAGTATATGTTTGGGGGTTTCGTGCTAGCGTGAATAGAGAACGGAATATAGTTAGTTTTTTGTAGGTTTAGGGTGAGTAAATTTTTACTAAGCCATTGTGTAACCTTTTGCAGAGATTCTTCCGCTTTGTTCTTCACCTCAGCCCAGCTCTTCCCATGTACTATAATGGCTGTGTCATCGGCATAGGTAAATATGTCAGCAGATGGTAGAGTGAGGGTGCACAAGTCATTAATGTAAATAAGGAAGAGCGTTGGGCCAACCACACTGCCTTGTGGAACTCCGTATGATATAGTCTCGTCTGCACTAGTATTAGTTCCTATCTTAACACAGATTTTTCGATCCATCAGGTAACTCTTGAACAGATCGTGAACAATACCTCGTATGCCGATGCTATGCAGCTTTAACAGAAGAGTGGGAACAGAGACCGTATCAAAGGCTTTGGTTAAATCAAGGAACAGACCTAGGCATTTATGTTGACTGTCTAGTTTTTTAGCTACAAGGTCAGTTAGGTCCAGGACTGCGTCTTCTGTAGATATACCTTTTTTGAAACCGTATTGATTTTTTGCAATTATGTTGTATTTATATAGGTAGTTTACAAGTTGCTTATTGATAATTTTCTCTATGATCTTTGACAGAACAGGTAGTACAGCAATAGGTCTGTAATTATTTACACAATCTCTGTTCCCACTCTTATATATTGGGTGGATTACGGCTTTTTTACACGTATTTGGGAATATACCTGCAGCAAAAGAACAATTTGCTATGTGAGTAATAAGCGGTACGAGGACATGTCGACATAGTTTTATAAGTTTGACAGGAATACCGTCCCAGCCAGTGGCAGAGTCTTGTTTCAGGTTTGAGATAATGGAGTCCACTTCTGCATTATCCACTTCGAGAAGAGCAAAGGAGCTAGGTGGAGACATGGTTGGAGTAGAATGCGGTGGAGAGGGACTTGCTGCGGTATTTATCATAGATGCCAACTTTTGTCCAATGTTCGCAAAGTAGTTACAGACGAGATTAGCTGCATCGCTTTTATCTGAGACTGTAATCAATAACTCATAAGGAGGGTTGCTTTGTCTATTTGTGTATGTGATCTCTTTAATTTTATTCCACAGTTTTTTAGGGTCGTTTTTTGCTTTGTGTAGCTCATTTTGTTCGTGTAGCCTTTTAAGTTTCCTGAGTAGATTATTACAGTAGTTCCTATAACGTTTATAAGAGGTTTGAATGATTTGGTTATCAGGCTCTCATCTCTTAATAATCGAATTATATTTTTTTATGATCAAATAAGGAGATGTTGAATTAAAAAAAACGAAGTTTATCATGTATCTACATAATTATTTAAAGTTTTAACAATCTTTATTGTGACAGAATAATTTAGTCATAGTGCAATTTCCGAACGCATCTTTAAAAAATAGCGGGCTTTAATTTTTTATTGTTTTCTTCTTCTGTTCGCTAGCTACAAAGTGCGATACACGTTGGATATTATTAAAATAATAATAAATAAATATGAGTGAATCCAGTGATGATGTCTGCGATTAAATATTACCAAGTTGTATTTTTTATTACCTTTACATTATTTGTTCTCGCTGCTGAAGTGAAAAGTTGTATGTGCTACACGAGACCAAAGTTATTTGCATCTCGTGTCTTTGAATCCCTCGCTGCACTCAGGATTCTAACCTAGAATCAATCCTTCGCTTACTCGGGATTCAAAATCAACACTCGCGGCAAAAACCAACTTTGCTCTCTTGTTGCACAAATAACTATTTTTCAACTCAGCACCTCAAACAAGTATGTTTTGCAGTTTAAAGACAGTGAGCAAAATTCGATTTTGCTGCGAGCGTGAGACAAAGTAACTTTTTAATTATTTTTTTTTAATGCTGAGTCAGTGCTGGGTCTACTCACAACATTCGAAAGATTTGAACTTCACTTTGTTCTGTCACTTTCACTTCGATACGAAAAGAGCGAGAGATAGAAACAAGTCGATTCAAAGTTCGATTTTCAAATTCCATATTTAATAGGCTCAAAAAAGAAACCAACAATAAAACGTTCGGAAACACGTCACCTATAAAATTTCAAATCAAGGTTTAAATGTAATTATTATACTTTTCTCTTAATAATCGAATTATATTTTTTTATGATCAAATAAAGAGATGTTGAATTAAAAAATACAAAGTTTATCATATATCTACATAATTCTTTAAAGTTTTAACAATCTTTATTGTGACAGAATTATTTAGTAATAGTGCAATTTCCGAACGCATCTTTAAAAAATAGCGGGCTTTAATTTTTTATTGTTTTCTTCTTCTGTTCGCTAGCTACAAAGTGCGATACACGTTGGATATTATTATTTTATATCGGTTCCAAATAAAACTTTTAATTTGCAAAACTGCAATAATTTTACTTTTAACTTTTAATTTTTACAAATATACATGTGGTTTAAATGTTACCAAGTTGTATTTTTTATTACCTTTACATTATTTGTTCTCGCTGCTGAAGTGAAAAGTTGTATGCGCTACACGAGACCAAAGTTATTTGCATCTCGTGTCTTTGAATCCCTCGCTGCACACAGGATTCTAACCTAGAATCATGTGTTCAAATATAGAATCCTTCGCTTACTCGGGATTCAAAATCAACACTCGCGGCAAAAACCAACTTTGCTCTCTTGTTGCACAAATAACTATTTTAGTAAATTGACTTATAATAAAATTATCTCACAGATGGTGAAAAAGTAGAGTATCCAACACGGAAAAATAAGCGCCTGAATCGAGAGCGGCTTGAATTCCTCACTTCACTCAGGTTTCTATAATTAACTCTATTTTTTATTATTATAACTGTTTCTACATATAAATCCCTCACTAACGTTCGGGATTAAAAATTAGCAACCTTCGTTTTTTTAAGTTTTTTTTCGAATCCAACATGCCGCTCTCGCCTTACGCCCGTTTTCAATATCCTACCGCAGTTCATAAATAGATAGCTATCTCCGATAAACAGTAGATTCTAGTTGTCAATGTCACAACTTTTGGTAGGAAATGCTAACCGTCGGTAGGATATAGGAAATCAAGTAAGGGGAAAAGGATAGATTTGTTTATCTTTAGTAGCTGCAACTTTAGATAGATAGCTTATTGAAAATGGGCGTTAAAGACAATGCTTTATCCACTAGTCACATAATCTACTTATTAAATAAGGACATATGCTACGTTTTTCACACCAAATCAGTGTTACCTCAATAAAATAAAATAAAAAATCTAATCATAAATATCAAAGAAATGCGCCACTGAAACACAGTCGCCCGTGTCATCTTATACAGAGAGGACCTGTAGCAGGCATTCTGCCCACCCCCCTAGGGAAGCAGTGATGCTGATTTATTATGTATAAGCAGTACTGAACAGGAAAATAAGACTGAATACTGAGGTCTTCTGAATAAATGAGATTTTCTTTCGATCTTGTGATGTTGCAATCTTGGGTGCTTAGATAAAGAAATTTATTTATTTATTGTACATCATGATTACAATAATAATAAGGAAACCTTATAGTAAAAAACATACAATTGGCGGCTTTATCGCACTTGGCGATTTCTTCCAGGCAACCTTAGAAATGTGCATGTTTAGTATTTTTTTATTATTATTTTAACTTTTGTTTTACGGGCCCACCGCTCAATCGACATGCGGGAGACATGTCCAGCCCAGTCCCATTTAATGTTTGAATCCCCAACCGGTCCTATTAGACCACGCTGTTATTGTTTTACTTTTGTGTCTCGTTTCGCGGGTATGTGATAGATTAAGCTGGGCAGCCTTCTTGCGAGCCATGTCAATGATCTGCGTTTTGGAGCGCAGTATAGTGTTTCGATCGCGATCCGTTAATTTAACACCTAGTACGAGTATACTGCGCTCCATAGCACGTTGGCAAACCTTAAGTTTTACCATTTATACAAAGTTCTTCTCTCTTCTATATAGTTAATTTGGATACTGTACACATTCTAATGGTTTTCTGTAGTATTTGGCAGTAAATTTACCTGCACTGGTCTAAGTATCTATACACCTGTTTGCTATACTAAGTACAATACAAAATAATATACTACTGCAATACAATATAATAAATACACTATGCTCAATTTAATTCACACAATAACAAAAACAACGCAAACCCACTTATTATATTTTCACACTAAGCCAGGCAGGAGGTTATTAAAAATATTAATTTCCCCATAACCCCGAGGGGTTGGCAGTAAATTGATTCCGTGGTAAATTAGGAAATCCCTTGACCCCGGGGTCACTTGCATTAAAAATATCTCGGAAAGCCAGGACTCGACGGAAAAATGTACGTAAATAAAATTTAAACCAGAGAACGGGGTTCTGTATACCAGGCCGAGGTATAATCCTACTTAATATTATAAATGTGGAACTTTGTGAGAATGGATGTGTGGATGTTTGTTACTCTTTCACGTAAAAACGGCTGGACCGATTTGGTTGAAATTTGGTATGTAAATAGGTTATACCATGAATTAAAATATAGGCTACTTTTTATCCCGGTCAACAGGAAAAAAAATGAAACGTAATCTTACTTATTCTTTGATTTTGTTATTTTTGCTATAGGCTGCTTTTTATCAATACACCACGCGGGCGAAGCCGCGGGCCGAAGCTAGTACCTATATATTTTGCCAAATAATTTACAACAATTTTATACGCATGACGGTGTGAAAAAGGACCCTCATCATCAGGACAGTTGTGTTTCACTATATCTTCACCAGCCAGTGTTTACCCATTTCGGACGGTTATTATGGCCTCTATAACAGCTCATAATATACTGAGGGTATTTGTGTTGTGGGGTGTCTACTGGGGAGACAAGTGAAACGCTCGAGAGTCCAATGCCAACTGGTTTATTTTTTCGGATTTCCAAGGCGCTGTCTCCACAAGCGAAAGAATCGCGGCGATATTATCGTCGTGCCACGTATTTCTAAACACTCTCTATAGAACCGTCTCCACACGGCGATATTATCGCCGCGATTCGACGAGTGGCAACGAGCGCGCGAAACGTCATTACATCGTCGCTAGCCCGCCGCGACTAGCAGCGGGCCCGCCGCGCGCTCGCGCAGCGGACCCGGCGCTCTCGCAACGAACGCGCAGCGGGCGCGCTGTCAAACGCAGCTTTTCAGCGTTACCTCTCGTTAAAAAAGTCCGTTTCGCGGCGATACCGTTACGAGTCGCCGCGGAAACGCTACGATTCCGTTACGACTCGCGACGATACACGGCGGAATTATCGCTCGTTCGTGGAGATTATTCGACGATATAAGGGCAGACTCGTCGCGATTCTCTCGCTCGTGGAGACAACCCCTTATTGTACAATACGGCCGTTATAACATGGCGAGTCTGAAGTTAGGCTCCCAAAAAATAAATGCTAATAACAGTTTTTAACAGCAATAACAACTGAAAATTGCATTTATTTTTTCAAAACCTTTATTTTGGTACGAGTTTTCAAGCGCCAAAATTCGCAGAGCCTAATTTCAGACTCGCCAAGTTATAACGGCCGTACTGTACATTGGCACATGTCTGCTTATATGTCCCCACAATATAAATTTGATTATTGATCTCAATTGCCAAATATGAGATGCCTATTTTCTTTGTTTATTTAAGTTAAAGTATTAGGCCTTATTACCCGACCATAGTATTAAAATGCCTATAAAACGAGTTTGAAAAAATGTTTTATTCTGTTTTCGTTTTCGGCAGAGCTTGTCATTTTATGTTTTTTGTTGTAATCTTTCTATAGATTTCATTGATATTAAAATTGGTTGGTTTGAATATACAACATGTAACATAATAAGCGCACATCCTCTTGGGGGGTCATTGTACTATTCATTATGAACAACTTTTACTATGGGACCAAACCTGAAATCGAGACAAAAATTTCAGGTGTCCCATACATTTTGACGAAATAAGCGATCATAAATGTATGCAACAGCTGATTATTTTTTCTCGATTTCAGGGTTGGTCCCATAGTAAAAGTTGTTCATAATGATGAGTACAATGACCCCCCAAGAGGATGTGCGCTTATTATGTTACATGTTGTATATAGTTTTCATTTTATTTTAAATCTGCCTTAACTAGGCCTTATTACCCGAACCTACCTTATATGGTAGGTACCTATATAGCTGTATATTATATGTCTAAATAATTACACGACGACTAGGTACCTTAGTAATTGCTCCAGGAGTGAACGACCTCAAAATAAAATGGCGCACGGGCCCCCGTAAGCCTCGTTATTAATGTTCAAAAAGGGAGCGATGCAAATTTACCCACAAATAGAAATTCTTCTCATTAACCCAGGCTTAATGACGTCTTTTTTAGTAAATCCGGTCAAAGAAATGCGTGGCTTTAGCCAGGAGACGAATGTTTAGAAATAAACAGTAAGGCCACCAGGTATTCATGGGAACATAGACTTTATAAATACTTGGAACGGATTTTTCGTTGGTTTTCTATTTATTTTTAGATGTTCTTTTTTTACCGGCCCAGAAAAAGTATATTTTTTGTTATTATTATTTGTTTTGAGTTTAGCCTTTTTTTAACGTTTGAATCCCCAACCGGTCCTATGAATGAGACCGCGCTGTTATTGTTTTACTATTGTGTCTCGTTTCGCGGGTATCTGAGTAATTAAAGCGTGAAAGTGGGAAAATCATCGATACGAATCCTCCCGCTCTGGTGGAGCAGGAGGGTGTGTAAGACTTCTACAGACTAAAACCTATTCCTGTTCTTTCTTTGCCTTCATTCCAGGGTCCCTGAGTTCTCTTTGGTTCAATGTTGAATTCTGGAAGTAACGAAGGTTGCTAGATTTATTTCCGAACGCCAGTGAAGAATTTACATCATTACATCACCGAGCATTGCTAGGGAGTTATTACATAACCCTGGCTGGGATTGCTCAACTATTATTGACCTTGCCGTTACGATAATTTCATAAAAGAGAATGTTAATTTTTATTCCAGAAATCATAGACACCATAGTGAGGGGTGAATATTTATTTAAAGTTGATACCAACAAACGATGTACTTTCCGCTCAGGCCAGGTAAGTTAGTGTCGCTTATTAAATTGTCACTTTGCAGTATGAAGATTGTTCGAGAGTCACTCTGGAACGTAAAGGTAGCATTCGGTTTTTACAGGCCTATTTCACCACTTGTTGTACGAACGGTCAACCGAAACCGAACCGAAAGGTACGAGTAAGACTGTCTTACCCTAATTACACTGCGACGTAGACTAAGACCGTTCGTAAAAACGAGTGGTGTAATAGGCCTTTTAGCGCAGTCGCCACGACCGATCTACAAATGACAGCCGGGACCCACGGTTTAACGTGCTTTCCGAGGCACGGAGGAAACTCGTTATGTTAAGATGGTCACCCATCCACAGACCAACCTAGGCAAGCGTTGCTTAACCTTGAAGATCGACCTGTGCGGCTGTTATTATCTAGCCACGAGCTCCTCACCCACTGCTTAGTATGGACTTATATGGAGTACTAAACTAGGAACCAAATGCTACCTTAAAAGGCAATTGAAAGAACACGAATAGGTTTTAGTCAGTAAAAGTCTGACTCTTGCTCCGCTCTAATCAGGTAGAACAATTTGATGATTTTCCACAAATTAAAAAACAAAGGCTACGTCCAATTTTTCACTATATTTTCCTTCACCGTTTTATAGAGCAACGAAATGCCCGAACGCTACGACTAGTATAAGTAAAAAAACAATCAATTTTTTGAAATTTCTTCAGTTTTCTACTCGACTGACAAATCAAGTAGAAAACCGAAGAAATTTAGAAAGAACAAGTATCTAATCTAGAAGCTAGACCTAAAAAACGCTTTCTGAAAAAGGATCACCAAATCTCCAAAAGTAACGTTATACCCGTAATTGAAGTAGTAGACAAAAACGTAATTTGGACCACAAAAAGTATCACAATTCACGTAGGTACTAAACCTGAGCTAAGTCGGGAATACTGTAAAAAGTGGGGGATTCAGTAAAAAGTGGCAGTGAGTCGGATCTCATGCGCTAAATAAAAAGTGGCGACCACTTCATTGTAGACCACAGTGAGGTAAGAAGTAAAAATATGGAGAAGGCATTATGTAGCTAAGTACCATACTAATATTATAAAGGTAAAAGTTTGTATGTACTAGAAAGTTTGTATATGTGTGTCACATTTTTTTTTCAAAATCGAGATCCTATTTTTATATGGTAAACTATTTTCTAATTATTAGCTAACAAATAGCCCCCCGGGTGTTGGTCTATACGTCATTTATCACGTTTACGATTAGTCATGGAGTTTAGATATTTTATAAATAATGTATTTAATTTATTCATGGAAGGCGCAGCGTCGGAAGGCCTTCGTCGGAAGACAAGGTGGACCGACGACCTGGCGAGGGTCGCGGGAATCCGATGGATGCGAGACGCACAGCACCGGTCGCTGTGGCGGCGCTTGGGGGAGGCCTATGTACAGCAGTGGACGTCTTTCGGCTGAGATGATGATGAGATGATGATTTATTCATGGTGTTTAAAAAAATTAACAGTATATTTCAGTATATAACGAAAATCCTTCACAGCTCCATGTAGCAGGCTGTAGAGAGGCTGTATATTTGTATAATCTCCAGCATTGCATCGCTATAAAATTTAATATTACTAATTTGTCTGTGGACTGCAGAGACTTCGCTCTGTAAGTAAGAGTGATGGTAGTAAATACGCGACTTTCATTGTATAAGACTAAAAAGTGAGATACTATAATAATATGTATGGTGTTTTTAAGGTGATAAATCATATCATAGTATGACGTCTCGCGCTCTAGACGGAGCGGGAGAGCGTGTCAGACTTTTACTGACTAAAACCCACTTCTGAATCTCCTGTTTCTGTGGATTTTTTGAAGGGGAAACCATAATACATATAGCGAGCTTAAAGGGCTTCCATTTTTTTTTGGCTATGGTTGACGATGGAGGCTAATTTCTTCAAAAATAATAAATCAATACTAATATAATAAAGAGATAAAGTTTGTTTTTTTGTTTGTATGGAATAATCTCTGAAGATCCTGGTTCGATTACATAAATGTATATATTGATAGAAAGCTGCTTTCTTCCTGAATGCTATAGGCTATATTTTATGTAAAAAAAGTGAACTAAGCAAATTCAGAAAAAAAATTACGCGGGCGAAACTGCGGGCAAAAGCTAGTTAATAATAATTATATTACCTACTTCCCTAGTCTTGAAAGTATCTTATAAACATAATTATGAGATGCAACCCTCTAACAAGACGGCCTGACAGACAGACAGACAAACGAGCAGCGCAGGCTAAGGGCCTATTTCAACACCTATGATTAAGTTTCTAGTATCTTACTTAGCAGATAATTTCATACAAATTCTGTCACATTTTTGAATTTATTCAGTGAGTAGTGCCTACTCGGACATTGTGAAACAGGCCCTTAGGGTCTATTTCAACACCTATGATTAAGTTTCCATTATCTTACTTAGCAGATAATTTCGTACGAATTCTGTTCCATTTTTGAATTTAATCAGGATGTAGTGGCTACACGGACATTGTGAAACAGGCCCTTAGTAATAAGGTCCCGATGACACCCTTCAAATCATCATCATCTGCCTAGCCTTTTCCCAACTATATTGGGGTCGGCTTCCAGTCAAGCCGGATTTAGCTGAATACCAGTATTTTACGAGGAGCGGCTGCCTACCAGACCTCCACAACCCATTAACTGGGGTAACACGGTACTTCATGACAAGACTGGAGTCAGATTTACTGGCTACTGACTATCCGTAACGACTGCCAAAAATCTCCAAATGACAGCCGGGACCAACGGCTTAACGTGCTTTCCGAGGCACGGAGGAAACTCGTTATGTTAAGATGGTCACCCATCCACAGACCAACCTAGGCAGGCGTTGCTTAACCTTGAAGATCGACCTGAGCGGCTATTATTATCTAGCCACGAGCTCCTCCTCCTCCGATGACACCCTTCAAATACAGAACCCTTTTTAACGTCAATCCCTAATAAATACTACTACTACAACTACTACTTATCCCGCTCTGGGCGGAGCGGGAGGGTGTTTCAGACTTCTAATTACTAAACCCACTCCTGTTCCTACGTTGCCCTAATTCCAGGTCCTTGGTTGACGAAAGAGAACCCCTGGGACCCAAGTACAGAACCCTAAAAACCATAAAAAAATAACATCCAAATAGTTCTCATCATGAAAATAAATACGCAACTTCAACATAATACGTTCAGGAGGTCATAAAAAATGCTATAAGTATTTGTAATGGAAGGTTTTTCCGCCCAAGGGAAATCTGGGGGCTTTGACTTATTTCAGCAAATCATATTAAATAACTGGTTTGTACTGTAAATATGAATGTTGGTCTTGGATGATAGATGAAGGATGATGAGATGAGATTTAGGGTATTTTTAGACTGTTTACATTGTATTATTTGGTAAATAAGAATATATGTATAAAACGTGTAACGAAAAAGAATTTAGTGTCTGTTTACAACACCTGCTCGATAATGCCCTATCATGTAACCTGCACTTAAGGTGAATTTATTTATTTATTTATTTGATCTTCATGCAACAGTTAAGGTACACAGGCGGACTTAATGCCGTAGGCATTCTCTACCAGTCAACCCCAGTCGGGCTTCAGGTAACCCGCGAAATTCAAATTTTCGTTTTTTGCAATTTGCAAGCCAGTGATAGGTTGTATGAAGTTGAAAATACTTTAGCGACTGTAAAACGTAACTAGTTACATAATTATAACCATAAAAATCATCATTACAAGCCTCCAAGCTCACTTAGTTGCAGGAACGTTTTTGACCTCGAAAAAATCGTTCCTACACTTAGGTGAGCTTGGAGGCTTGTATTGATGACTTTTATGGTAATAATTATGCTTTAAGCTGTCTTTGTCTTGTGTTGCTTGAATTCCTCACTTCGCTCAGGTTTCTATATTAACTCCCTTGCGATGCTCGGGATTAAATATAGCAACCTTTGTTTCGTTCGGAATTCAACATGCCGCTTTATCCCCTAGTCACTTAATGAACTATTAATTTAATTAACCTAATTATACACCCGTGTACCGTGTACCCCAGTTAATGGGTTGTGGAGGTCTGGTAGGCAGCCGCTCCTCGTAAAATACTGGTATTCAGCTAAATCCGGCTTGACTGGAAGCCGACCCCAATATAGTTGGGAAAAGGCTAGGCAGATGATGAACCTAATTATACACCCGTGTGAGAAAATTTAAATTGGACGACAATCATTTCTTTGTTTACCTGTTTTAACTAGTGCACGTCATGGCTTGAACTATTGAAAAATGGACAGGGCAAAACACATCTAATGAAGTTTTTTTTGAAATATGTGACCTTTATTAAAAAGTGGTTTAAAATAGATTCTGATCAATTTATTTTCAGGTTTTGTTTTAACGTTACATATTCTCTCTTTAGGTGAACAAGGTATACAGATAGATACCGTAGTGGTTTTTTCTCATGAGGACTTCTTTAAAAGTAATGGTATACCACACTGTCCACACTGTATGTGTGTCTTGGTTGGTTAACCAGCGTCAGGCAACTACCACTGGCTTTACAAAGATATATACGTAATTATAATAAACAAACAAACATAAAATTTCCTGTTGAAAACTAGCACCTGGAACTAATTGCTTGGCATTCATGCTGAACTGGGACCTATTTTGGCACAGGCATGAGTAGTATTTTATTCTTGTTTCTTTTTTACTTGTACTATTTGTGCGCGCTAAATAAAAACCAGTTTTCTCCCTTTCTTTCTCTGTTATTTGTCAACTAAAACCTATTATTAAATAGAAAATATCCCAGACCAAACAATATAAGTCCACCTACACTATAACCCTGTAATGGAAACTGACAAAATATACGGAGTAAGGTATTTACCGCGGTGCCAAATCCCGGATTGACATTATTGCCAATAATATCCAGCGAGCGAGGGTTAATAGAAAACTTAATACCTTTATTTTCTTAGCTTCAGTTTAGCAGATTGTGGGGTGACCATGAAAATAGAAAAGTTGGGACAGTTTTTTTTTACGTAAACTAGTCACCTTCAAACCAACACCTTCTGCAAAGCAGTAATGGTAGCACAAGAGGCGACGGCATATCCCTTACTCCCTCACCGCTGGGATTCTGGCCCGACTTCCGGCCATCGCAGGTACAAGCTTGCGGACAGCGATCTATGGGTAGCCGTCCAGACGTCCGGTAATGGTCATCGATCGCGCGTATCATTCCACGCGCGCTTCACAGAGATGTCAGCAAACTGTAGGGGCCCGGCAGGGCCGAAACCTACTGGGGCCCTGGGGTTGAACGAAAGAGAACCCCAGTACCCTAGAATTAAGGTAAAAAAGGAATAGGACCACGTTTTAGTCAGTCGTAGTCTGACACACCCATGCCGCTGCACCCAGAGCGAGAGAAGTCATATCGATGATTACCCAGCTTTATCAGTTGAGCCCCGAGCGGACGCCAGCGTCCGCACACCTATTGTATTTCTATTATGTCTCTAATTACAGTACTAAGTTTGTGGAGGAGTACTTCGACGCCTGAGTGTATATTTTATACTAGCTGTGCCCGCGACTTCGTTCGCGTGGATGTCGGAACTTAACATTGTATTTTTTAGTGCGAAGCGCTGTTGGAGGATATAAATTACGAAGATACAAATATAGTTTATTTATTCTACGCGTTCTTTATAAACAACATTAGCTGTGGAACCATCTAGAGCGTACACAAACCTTTTACCCGTGAAAGAGCTACGTATAGTTCACCATGGGAAAAGCATTCAATACTTAGGTCCACCCCCACAACAGATAATGTCTGGCCCTAACTTTATAAATCGTCAGGGCATAACAGACACTAACTGGGAATCGCACTCGTTTGAAACAGAAAGGAAAGTTGTTAGGAATTATAAGTATTCTTGGAATAAAAACTATATCACCGGCGCCGCAATCAGTTAATATTGTTACGCCGTGAAACTTGAGTACGCTATATCTTCGACGGAACCAAGGGTAGCATCAAATAATTAAAACGCATTGCTGTGCGAAGCTTCGAGAATAGGAGTACATACTCAGGCCTGGCAAATTCCAGAAAAGTCCGACATACACTATTATTATTAGGTATAATTCAGTAGGTAGTTATGTGGGTGGATAAGGGAATTTGTACCTTCCGGTATTAGCAATAGAGTCGAAATTCGCATGTAAGATGGTAGATAAGTACCTACTTACGAGAGTAATAATAATGATTTATGGCCTCCCGATGCGACTATTTTGTGCTAGAATGTCCTTGAAACGTCGGTATCGAGAAATTTCGATGACTTCGCATATAAATACGGGCCCCCGGCTAGAAGCGAGGACAGTTTTGATTTCGTCAGCGATACAGAGCGAACTACCTAAGTGTGTGAAGTGATACCTAGCGACCTAAGCGATACTAAACGGAACTCTGAGTGTTTATAGTGATTGGTTATTTGTTGATTGGACTAATTTGTCATTGTTTTGTGGTGAATAAAGTTCTCTGCTAGTAAACCGGCATTTAATTACTCACGTTCGTAACAACTGGTGTCAGAAGTGAGATGCCATTACTACAGAGGGACGACGAACAGGGACCACGAACAAGGAGGCAAGTGGAGATGGATGCTGCACGTCAACGTCTGGAAGTGGAAGATCGGGCTGGTATGGGAGCAACGGCAGCTGCTGAGGCGCCAACAGGCCCATCCTCGGAAATGAACCTCGCCGCAGTGTTGGCCGCCATGCAAGCTAGTATGGAAGCTGCCCGCCGCGAACAAGAGGCTAATCAGCGTAAGCTCCAGGATCTAATCGCGGCTAACCAGGAAGAAGCCCGCCGCGAACAAGAGGCTAACCAACGTAAGCTCCAGGACCTGATCGCGGCTAACCAGGAAGAAGCCCGCCGCGAACAGGAAGCTGCCCGCCGCGAACAGGAAGAAGCCCGCCGCGAACAGGAAGCTGCCCGCCGCGAACAAGAGGCTAACCAACGTAAGCTCCAGGACCTAATCGCGGCTAACCAGGAGGAAGCCCGCCGGGATCAAGAGGCTAAGCAGAACCTGATCCTCGAAAAAATTGATTACGGCCTCGTCACGTTGGGCGAGAAAGTGAAAAATCTCACCTTAGAGGTCAAGGAGGTTTCCGCCCGAGCTGATAGCCTCGAAACCAGAATGGAAGATCGCCTGCTGGACATCAACAAAAAAATTATCAAGCTCGAAGCACGCGAACCCGTTGCTGTTAGCGCACCATCGCACACCCACTGTGCATCAGCCGCAAAATTTGATATGCCGCGTTTCGATGGCACGTCGTCCTGGACGGCTTTTAAGTACCAATTCCAAACACTGGTCAAGACGAACCGCTGGGATGATGACCAGTCTTTCGCGGCGTTAACTTTGGCCCTACGAGGGGACGCTCTGCTGGTCCTAGAGAACCTTCCTTCAGACGGCAGGACGTTGGAGCGTCTAATGGAGGGACTAGACACTCGCTATGGTGACAAGCACCTCGAACATGTTTTCCGCGCGCAACTTCGCGAGAGAACGCAGAGGTCGAACGAGAGCCTACAGCAGTGGGGAGTAGAGGTTGAACGGCTGGTCCGGCGGGCATACATGTCGATGACACCGGAGATGGTGGAAGTAAATCTGGTGCAAGCATTCATCGACGGTCTACGGGATACTGAAGTCAGGGCTACGGTGCGACTCGGACACCACCAAACTCTGAAGAGTGCGATGGCCCACGCTTTGGAAGTGGAAGCCGTACGACAAGACTCACGTACGCACAGAGTTCGGGAAGTGGTGGTCTCACCTTCAGTGCAACCACGTCACCGAGAAGTGGCTTCGCCTGCAAAGTCCCGCTATATTCCGATGTGTTATGGATGTGGAGAAAAAGGGCACATTCGTACCGATTTCCCCAAGAGGAAGAGGGGAAGTGTGGACTCCGGAACTCAAGTTAACGAGGAGTCGTTAAACTAAATGTCGCCAGGGCCGCGGGGCGGGTGCTGGCTGGTCAACTGAAGGCCCCAACCATCACTATCAATCAAGTCCACAACGGAAATAGTTTGATCATCGAGGGAACGCTGAATCAACGTGCTTGCAATTTCACCGTTGACACCGGGGCGTCACGGACTATTATAAGACCTGAGTTGCTGAAACGCACCATCTTGTGGCAAACAGAAACCCCAGCCTACCGACTTCAGACAGCCACCGGCCAGCCAGTCTCCGTCCTCGGTGATACAGAAATCGAGTTTAAAATCGGTGATCAAGTGTACACCCATTCAGCGTTAATTGCGAATATTACCGACGATTGCATACTGGGTCTCGACTTCCTGCGGAATTACCGATGTGTTTTAGATATCGATAAAGGAGTATTGAAATTCCCAGACCAAGAAGTCTTCCTGCAAGGAATTAACACATGCAACCTCTATTGCTTAAAGGATACCACATTGGCTCCAAGAACGGAAACCTTAGTCGAAGTTAAATTTCCTAAGAAAATTAGGCAACGCAGATGTGTTATGGTTGAAGACATTGGCCGGCACCCGGAACTTATCACCTCGAGGACATTAGTTATGACGAAAGGAAGATCCAAGGTCAGGATTGTAAATCTTGGGAAAAAGGAGATCCAGTTGAAGAAAAACAGTGTTGTTGGAAGATGTGAAGAAGTGAAGTATCTCCGCCAAATCAACACATCTTCAGTAAAACAAGACGCAATAAAAGGTGAACCTGATCACATCCAGCAACTTCTGGAAAATTCTAAGAGCAATTTATCAGTTTCGGAACTACAGCAAGCCAAGGAATTTCTGCTACGGTTCCGGGATATCTTTGCAACGGGAAAAGATTGCGGAAGAACAGGTCTCGTCAAGCATGAGATAGATACAGGTGATGCTAGACCAATTAAACAGAGACCGCGCCGCATACCCTGGGCTAAAGAGACTGAGGTAGCAGAAATGGTAAAGGATATGGCTGATAGCGGAATAATTGAACTTTCTACGAGCCCATGGTCTTCTCCTGTCGTTCTGGTGAAGAAGAAGGACGGCAGTACCAGATTCTGTGTAGACTACAGAATGCTGAATGATGTAACGAAGAAGGACAGTTAGCCCTTGCCTAGGATAGACGACACACTGGATATGCTCAGTGGTATGAAGTGGTTTTCAACCATTGACTTGAAAAGTGGCTACTGGCAAGTGGAAATTAGCGAGAAAGATAAGGAAAAGACAGCGTTCAGTACAGGAATTGGCAACGGCCTGTGGCAATTTAACGTCATGCCTTTTGGGTTGTGCAACGCTCCAGCGACGTTTGAACGCCTCATGGATAGAGTCATGGTGGGCCTTCTTGGTGACGTCTGTCTGGTATATTTGGATGACGTCATTATAATGGGCCGCACTTTTAAGGAACACCTGAGAAATATGGAGAAAGTATTCACCAGGATACGGGGGGCTAACCTAAAACTAAGCCCAAAGAAGTGTGCCCTGTTCAAGAAGGAGGTCAGCTACCTAGGACATGTCATCTGCGCCGATGGAGTGAGAACCGATCCTGAGAAGATAAAGGCTGTCCAACAGTGGCCGGCTCCAAAGAACAAAACAGAAGTACGTGCATTTCTAGGGTTGTGCACATACTACAGACGGTTTGTTATGGGTTTTTCGGACATTGCAAAACCTTTACATCAGCTGACTGAGGATAAACGAGATTTCATCTGGGACAAGAACTGTGAGTCAGCATTCAACGAACTAAAGCAACGGCTATGTGAAGCGCCTATACTGGGGTATCCGAGCAGAGATGGAAGATTTGTCGTCGATACCGACGCCAGCAACACAGGAATTGGTGGAGTGCTGTCGCAGGTGCAAGAAGATAGGCAAGTCGTGATCGCTTACTTCAGTAAGGCACTTTCAAAACCAGAAAGGAACTACTGCGTGACTCGACGAGAACTACTGGCTGTTGTAAAAACTTTGCAACATTTCCACAAGTACCTCATAGGGAGACAGTTTACGTTGAGGACGGACCACGCTGCATTGAAATGGCTTCTACAATTCAAAAACCCTGAGGGTCAAGTTGCGAGATGGCTAGAGCAGCTGCAGGAGTTCAACTTTGTGACGGAACATCGTAGTGGAAAAGGGCATAACAATGCTGACGCCCTGTCGCGACGTCCATGCAAAATGAAGCCCGGGAACACGTGAACTTCATTAGGGCTGAAGGCAACTTTAAGAAGTCCCAGGAAGAAGATGACGATATTCGACCTATACTGGACTGGAAGCGTAGTGGAACTAGGCCTCAGTGGAATGAAGTATCGTCACATAGTCCTGTCACAAAGAGCTACTGGGCACAGTGGGACAGTTTAGTCCTAGAAAATGACGTGCTTTGTAGGAAATGGGAATCGAACGATGGCAAGGAGGTGACCACACAAGTGATAGTACCACGACGTGAAGTGGTCCCCCTGCTTCAGGAGATACACGATAGCGCTTCTGGTGGACACCTGGGAATCAAGAAAACTCTACTGAAAGTGAGACAGCGGTATTACTGGCTCAATTGTAGAGAAGACATAGAGCAATGGTGTCGGAAATGTACAGCGTGCGCATCCGTGAAAGGACCACAGACTAGGAGCAGGGGCAAGCTTCAGTTGTACAATGTAGGAGCCCCATGGGAACGCATTGCCATCGACGTTGCTGGACCTTTCCCAGTGACAGATGACGGAAACAAATACATAGTGGTGATACAGGACTATTTCACAAAGTGGCCAGAAGTTTTCGCCATACCCAATCAGGAAGCGACGACAGTGGCGAAAAAGGTGGTCGAAGAAGTAGTATGTCGGTATGGCGCACCTTTGGAGATCCATTCCGATCAAGGCCGCAACTTCGAATCTGCGCTGTTCCAGGAAATGTGCACTCTTCTGGGGATTTACAAGACACGCACAACACCTGCGCACCCACAGTCGGACGGAATGGTGGAGAGGTTTAACCAGACCCTGGAGAATCACCTGGCTAAGGTTGTCGATGACCATCAGAAAGATTGGGACCGGTATATTCCACTATTTCTGATGTCTTATCGATCAGCAGTGCATGATAGCACGGGCCATACCCCAGCAAGAGTGAATTTCGGCAGGGAGATGAGACTTCCAGTCGATACCATAACCGGCGTGCCACCTGACAAGACTAAGCCAGTTACGGACTTCGTAAGTGACCTCCAAGATCAATTGGATGAAGTGCATAAACGAGTGCGTGAGAATAGCCTGCACACCAGCGTTAAAATGAAAACTAGATACGACCGCAATGCCAACGCCAAGGGATTTGAGGAAGGTGCACTGGTTTGGCTCCACAACCCACTTCGACGAAAAGGGAAGTCGCCGAAACTTCAAGCTCGATGGGAGGGACCCTACACCGTGATAAAAAGGATCAACGACGTTACCTACCGCATCAAGAAAGGGTTACGAGGGAAACCTAAGGTAGTCCACGTGGATAGATTGGCGCCATATCACGGATCTAATAATGCTCGGGACGAGCATGACTAAGAGGGGGGCACTGTTACGCCGTGAAACTTGAGTACGCTATATCTTCGACGGAACCAAGGGTAGCATCAAATAATTAAAACGCATTGCTGTGCGAAGCTTCGAGAATAGGAGTACATACTCAGGCCTGGCAAATTCCAGAAAAGTCCGACATACACTATTATTATTAGGTATAATTCAGTAGGTAGTTATGTGGGTGGATAAGGGAATTTGTACCTTCCGGTATTAGCAATAGAGTCGAAATTCGCATGTAAGATGGTAGATAAGTACCTACTTACGAGAGTAATAATAATGATTTATGGCCTCCCGATGCGACTATTTTGTGCTAGAATGTCCTTGAAACGTCGGTATCGAGAAATTTCGATGACTTCGCATATAAATACGGGCCCCCGGCTAGAAGCGAGGACAGTTTTGATTTCGTCAGCGATACAGAGCGAACTACCTAAGTGTGTGAAGTGATACCTAGCGACCTAAGCGATACTAAACGGAACTCTGAGTGTTTATAGTGATTGGTTATTTGTTGATTGGACTAATTTGTCATTGTTTTGTGGTGAATAAAGTTCTCTGCTAGTAAACCGGCATTTAATTACTCACGTTCGTAACAATATTTACGAACTCTTCAGACAGGCAGCAATTTCATCGGCTCTCGTTCCTCGGGGTACTATCGAGAGTGTCTGCCGAAAATCACCACAGAACAGCACCGTTATGCCTCCCATCGGCCCGTCATGTTGCCTTACATCCTGTAAAGTTCTATTCACTGCTTCTACAGCTTTGCGGTTTGCCATTGTGCACTCAACCCAAATAATCAATACACAGTCGCGTAAAACCCTTGCTTTATCGCTATTTGGCGATATGTTGCAAACCGAGCTTTCTACGGTCTAAGTCGATAGGAATTTTAAATGTTGTGTGTGCCGTTTTTCCTCCAGGCAATAATGTGGTTGCTATTCCTGAGGAGGCGACAGCAAGGGCAATTTTATTTTGGTTCCTTTTTCGAGCCAAAATAACTTTGATTAAGAAAGTATTACCTGTTCCGCCCGGTGCGTCCAAAAGCAGGATTTCACCCGAGACGTTATCTACACTGCAGCATACCCTATTAAACGAACGCTCTCGGTCAGCTGTTAAACGCGCTTCGCGGTCCTCGCTGCTTTCTTGGGAGCGCAAAGTCGCGGTAACAATTCTTTGCGAATTTAAGCGCAACTCCCTTTCGGTGAAAGTCTCAGACTCGCGTGAGAGGCGTAACGCTCTCGGTCGGCCGATAAACTTGCTTCGCGTTCCTCCAAAACTCTCCTGTGATAGAGAAACTGCCGTAAGAGAACGCTGTATACTAAGTCGTGACTCACGTTGGGTAGGCGTTTCTGACGCAAGAGTTCTGACTTGCCTAGCTCGAACTGCTAATACCCTCGTCACGATCTTCTTCTGATTCTTGGAACGTACTTAGTCTCACCCTTTTTGCATCTTAGCTACGCTGCGAAAGGCTTTTTTTTTCTAGATGTCATAAAAAAACTGATTTAAACTAATAAAATATTGAACCAAATAATTCACAACATCACAAACTTTCAAAATGAGAATAAAGTTTGCTTGACTCAAATTGCAAGATACAATTTAAGTCGCACTTCAATACTTAAACCGAATATAAAACTCTTTCTAACGAACAATTTAACGATATTATCCAGTTAAGACCTTTTCAAAGACACTAACAACCTAAGAGCCCGTGAACGCCAGACCTATTTTATAAAAGCTGAAAGTTTGTCAATGCATGGTCCAAACACAGACCTAACAACGATGGCCAATTATTATGAAGTTTGGGTTGCAGTGGCTTTGGTAGGTACACGGACTACACGGTACCAAAATTGTGTAAAATACCGATCTAATTACGTAGAATTATAAAGATTTATGTTTTGGTATTACCTTCAGAATATTATTAAAAATCACGTTATTCATTGCCAGACACACACATTACATAGTGGAAACCCATAGTGGTGCCAGACACCTTTAATGTTTATTAAATTATATAATTGTTAACTTTTGTACCGATAGATGGCGTTGTTAGCTGAGCGTGTTATCTTAGGCACACCACACTCTGCACCGCGTCCCGTCGCGTAGTGCGGGATGGCAGATTTTACCGTTGTATGCAAATATCTCAAATTGTATAGAAATCAGCCTAGCATAGCACACTGCCGACGCGGACCTGCGCGGGAAGGTGCCACGCGCGCAGTTTCTACCAATCTGCGCGCGGATAAGACACACTGGCTCCGCAGTCCCGCACGTGATTTGATATTGTAAAGACGTTCGTGAATAGGGATATATCCAAAATCTTCTATAGACGCGTCTTTTAATTCTTGTATACAAAACCTAAAATGACAATAATAATATATAGTTGCAACATCTTGAAATTTAATAATTTCGTCCATTCTCCACGACGATCGACAACACAGTGAACATATGAGTTTATTTAGCGCGAGGCCGTCATAATCTGCTTCACCGCGCGGGGGAGCAGATTACACCGCTAAGTAAGGCAGATCTGCGCCTCCGTCGCCGCGCGCGTTAGCGCATCACGGCGGAACGCGGTGCAGTGTGTGGAGCGCCTTAACATCGTGATTCAGAATTTAGTGTCAACTAATAACGCTATCTATCGGTATAGAAGTTAATAACTATATAATTTTATGAAATATATGCTCATAAAATTTTGCCTTTGTGTGTGCTATGGGATCAAAAATTAAATTAGTATTCAATTGGTAATTGAATTGGTTTAAAATCAGTTTTGATTTACCTACTAACAACGCTGATTTTATAATAAACAATTATACTGCACGCAGTTGATCTCTAAGTTTGATAGATGGCGCTGTTTCAATATTTTACTTCGAAAAGACTATTATAATTTTTTGATTTTATTGTAAGGTATGAAATGATTACGATAAAACAAAAAACTTAATATTACTACAATTCGCACAATTTATTATTATGTATAAAAGTTACGTGAAATAATGAGACCAAGTAAACATAACCCTAAATTTACATCTCGAAAACTTTAAATTCAAATATCTTTTGTTAAACTGAACCGATTGCAATGAAAGAAAAACTAAATGTTCTTCCAAGTTACGCTTAATCCTTGTGTCTAAAAATTATCTACATTGCTATCGTACATTGAACGTGATGCCCGAACAAATAAACAGACAAACAGACAAACAGACAAAAATTCTAAAAATGCTGGAAATGGGTTCTGCTGGTTGTTCTTTAACACCCTAGCTATTTTTTTTGGATTTCTTTTTCATGTACAAAAACCACTTTTCTACAGATTTATTATATGTATAGATTTGTATTATATGTACATAGCTAGGTTTAACTTAAGTTTTTTATTAAAATTTTTAGTATTTGTATATAAATTGTATTAATAGATAAGTCAAGCTCATTACGGTACTCGAAAAAAAAATGCTCCAGGTCGCGCTTTCATTAGACGCACTCTATACAGAAAACTCACTCGTGTCGACACAGAAAGCCCGAGAATACATTCCCAACGTTACCCTAAACGCATGGCCACCGCACTCCACCGTGCCGAGTCGAGATGCACCCAGCTTATGGTACCGTGTGGGCTCGAGATAACCCCACTGTCGACCACAGCGGGGACAACCGTCACTAGTTTACTCGCCTTTATATTACATATCGGATTCACCGTGAAATACGGACTAGGTAAATAAATTCCTTTTGCTAACATACTGGCTTTGTTATTTTATTTTGAGAGCGTGAATCTGATGAGATTGGGAAGAGATTTGCTGATAAATATAAGTAACTTAAACTAACTAATATTGTCTTTTTATGCGCCTACCATATTATCTCTTCACCACCCTAGGTTGACTAGTAGAGAATGCCTATGGCATTATGTCAACCTTATTTAAATTGTCACTTACGGGATATCTTCCGTAATTGGTTTTTATTTTGAGTTCCCGATATCCCAATCACGGAAGATATCCCATAAGTGACAATTTAAATTATGAAATAAACCGTGATAGCCTAAAACATTGTAAGTCAACCTATGTGTACATTTTTTTATATTGTGCATAGGCTCGCGTTTGACCACTATCTCACCCGATGACAAGCGACGATGTGGCTAACGTTAGAGTACGTACCTAAGTTATAGCTATAAGGAAACAGACTCCGACAATGAATAAGTCAACTGAAAGAACTATATCGACTTACGAGATTATTCAAAAGAATCCACGTCATCTCATCATCCACGTCATCATATGATTGGAGTTAAGAGGGCTCAGTGTATGATGCTAAAAGTGCGTCTATACTTACCGTACCAGCATCCCACTACTAGCGTATATGAATTGGCAGGAGTACTATCTGTGAGAAAGATATACGTATACGAAACGTTACGCAGATATCACAGAAAAATAGTACCATACTTACCTCCATCACAAAAGCGTGTAGTACGCTGCCCTGTACCTCGTGTTGAGTCGGCATTTGCTAAAAGACACAACAATTTTCTAGCTCCCCATATATACAACCAATGTGACAAGATTCACAAAGTAAAAAAACTAAATAATAACAAGTTTAAAATGGTTCTAAGTACTTGGTTGAAATCGATGAGTTATGAAGCAGTTGAAAATCTATTGATAATGAGTTAAATCTTATCCACTTATAGATACATCCACACACACAAACACACCATCACACACACACACACACACACACCATCACACACACACACCATCACATACACCCTCACACACACAGACATACTAACATGCAAACAAAATTGTTTTTATAAAAGTTTGTTTTAAGTATTTGTGTTCTTTTAATTTTTTTTTTCTTCTTTGGTATTCTGTTTTGATATAGAATTACAATAATGTCAACATACACAGGGGAAGACACTAACACCTGTAACACAGTATTCACTAGCGCAGGTGTTAGGGGATCCTACGAATTTGATGTACCACTTTTATATTAATAAAGAATTTTATTATTATTATTATCTGGAGCGCAAAAGGCAACTGAAAGGAAGGGAAAGGGCTATAGTCAGTAAAAGTCTACTACTCCCTCTCGCTTTATCCAGAGCGGGATAATTTTATTGGTGATTTCCTAACCCAAAAAAAATTAAGGCTCAAGGTATGATTTTGGTAAACATAAATAGACGAAAATATCAATAACTAACTACACTGTTCACGCCTATATTATCAGCCAGATAAAATGGCTTATCACTGGGTCGTGATAGACAAAATAGACTAAAAGCTCAGTAGAGCACTGCGATTGTACAACCGCATTGATTTTGATGTTCTAATTCCATGATCTTGATGAAGAATAGCGTTGCCAGGCGTTCGGATAAACCCAGACACGGTCAGGCTTTTTGGTTGTGTCCGGCGGAGAGAAAGAGAGAAATTAGGCGGAGTACGGCCTGTCCGGCTTCTGTTAGCCTTTTTAAATTCAGCCATTTTTTGTAGATGTGTGTACATGTGTTCATCTATACTAATATTATAAAGAGGTAAAATTTGTAAGTTTGTATGTAGGGGGTAATCTCTGGAACTGCTGGTCCGATTTGAAAAATTCTTTCAGTGTTCTCGATAGATAAATTCCTCGATAAATGGGCTATCTACCCATTTATCGAGGAATGCTAGGAGCAGTACCTAACGAAAAATGCGGGTGAAACCGCAGGGGACAGCTAGTGTAATTATAAAATACGAATCTAAAAAGTATAACTTCCGAATGACTTTAAAAAAAACTGGCTGGTTTGTCCGGCTTTTCGGTTTGAAGATCATCATAATTTTCAGGTGAAAGACGTCCACTGCTCACAAGCCTCCCTGCAGTGTCGCCACAACCACCGGTCCTGTGCGTCTCACATCTATGTATAGCTGGATTCCTGCGAACCTCACCAAGTCATCAGTCCACCTTGTGGAAACACTCTTGAACTAAGACCATATAGCCTTCTCCCTTACCCTTTGGGTGACCTTAAACCTGACCACTGTTTCTGTTCCCCTTTTTTTTGGAAGGGGAATCATCAGAATAACTTCTCCCGCTTTTGAGCAGAGCGGGAGGGCGTGTCAGACTCTTACTGACTAAACCCCACCCCGTTCCTTCGTTACCTTCGATCTGGGGGACACGGTAAGCACCTTTCGGATTTTCCGTGTTCTTCTGTTCCCCCTTAGCGGTCCAGGGCCACAGTCTTTCCGAAGACCAGGTAGGCACTGAACCTAAATGACCAAGAATACAAGGTGCCTTTAACCCAGGCTTGGTCCTTTTTGAACGGCGAGTAACCCAATGCTTGTAGTCCGCAAGCCCGTGCCTTCGGTGCTAAGAGCGTGATTGATGGTTGTCTCCACCTAACACTTTGTGGAGGCCACTTGTCTTTGAATTTTTGGTGCAAAGACGGTTTTCTCATGATGTTTTCTTTCATCGTTTTGAGAAAAGTGGAGACGAAATAGCTCACCATCCGGTAGTCCGGTAATAACCCGGACCGAGCCTAGTAGTCAAAGGCGCGTTTTGTTCCACGCGTGCCTCAAGGAGATCTCAGCAAATTATAGGGGCCCGGCAGGGCCGAAGCCTCTGGGGGGAACACGTGGTATTCCTAAAGGTTGACACCGAGTCCCCCCCAGATCGAAGGCAACGAAGGATCGGGGTGGGGTTTAGTAAGTAAGAGTTTGACACGCCCTCCCGCTTCGCCCAAGAGCAGGAGAAGTTTTTGAATGATTCTTCCTAAAAAAAAAAAGGGGTGGCGAAATAAATTACCTATTCAAAGAAAATCCAAGTGCAAATAAAATTTCACCGATATTGTCCTCTATCTTCAAGTCTGGTCCAAAGGTTGCTTTTTGCGATATAAGTGAACCTTTGGACCGACTGCGTCTTCGAAATATTATCAGTCATTCAATAACAGCAGGCTAGACGGGTGATATTCGCAAGGAGTGGGTCCAAAGGTTGTCTTATCAAATCGTATAAATTAATCACAATGATAAGATTGGATAAAAATAGAATTTGAAATCTAATTACAACCCGTGCGAGTTTCTATGTCGTCGACGGCGCGTATTGTTCCACGCGCGCCTCAAAGAGATATCAGCAAACTGTAGGGGCCCTACAGGTTCGAAGCCTTCTGGGGCCTGGGTTGACGAAAGACATCCCCGAGTCCCCGAAATTAGAGCCAAAAAGGAATAGGAGTGGGTTTTAGTCAGTAAAAGTCTGACACGCCCTCCCGCTCCGCCCAGAGTGGGAGAAGTAATGTAAATTTTGATGATTCCCCAATATAATAAAAAACCCCGTGCGAGTTAAAATGGCACCTGGCTCAAAAACTGTTGCCATATTGAGTACTCGAAAATAGTTTGTAGGTACTAAGACAAGTATAGTCCGTCTAATGAAAGCGCGACCTGAGAAAAAGAGGTTAAATCCTAAAATTTTGTATGTGGTATTACTAATTAGTAGAAGAATCATGTTTTGCCACAACAGAATTTTTTTTATTTCCTACAATTGCGGCTGAATTAAATAAAATAAAAAAAAACTCCAGTTCGCGCTTTCATTAGACGCACGTTTAAAGCATCGTAAAATGGTACATTATAAGAAACTACTAGCGCAAAATATTTTTTTTTTAATTGTTATAAACTAGTACTTGTTACTGCGATGATTGAGACTGCAATCCCACCTGATGGTAATCAGTGTTGCAATCGTTGATGGTGAAACGCACTAGCTTATTTGATTTAATTCATTTCATTAAGTCGGATAACAGCAATCCATAGTGTTAGTAAAATACCGTATAACTAGTGTTAGTAAATACTGTCAGTTTTATAAAAATACTTATACTTAAGGCCCTTATTAAGAGCCTATTCACTTTAGCCTTGAAGACATCTAAATTATTATCGGACAGGAAAACCGCAGTAGGCAAATTGTTCCAGTCCCTCGATGTTCAAACAATTAAGATATTAAAAAATAAAGAATTACAATTTATTTCTTTACCTATACGTCATTTATTCGAGCCAGGTGCCATATTAACTCGTGTGGGTAGAATTATTATTTTTTTTGTTCAATCTTACAGGCGGTGAAAGTTTCCTAAAGTAGAAATAATATAGCATATGCCACTAGTCATCATCATTTCATCCAAAGGATGCCAAGTGCCGCCACAGCAAACAGTCATGTACGTCTCGCATCCATCATATTCCCGCGACTCTCACCAGGTCATCGGTCAACTTTGCAGGTAGCGTTGCGCGTCCAGATAAAGCCTGACATAGTCAGGCTTTTTGGTTGTCTGTCCGGCCAGATTAGGTGGAGTACGTCCTTTCCGGCTTTTGTTAGGCTTTTTAAATTAGACCAATTTTTAGATTTTTCATCTGTTCTTGCAATTGCAAGCGTTTGCAGACCAGCAACGACTTGTCATTTCATTAGAATGTTAAAAGTAAAACTTCCGTGTATGGGATCAAAAAAAAAAAATTGGCATTTTTACTCAATTGTCCGACTAAATTAGCTGGTTTGCCCGGCTTTTCGTTTTGAAGTTCTTGCAAATCTACTTGCGGGAGGCCTTCCAACGCTGCGTCTTTCGGTACGCGGTCACCACTCTAGAACCTTTCGGACCCATCGTCCTTCCGTTCTACGAGTAATGTGCCCTGCCCCCTGCCCATTGCCATTTTAGTTTAGTTATGTCTTCAAGCTATGTTGGCGACTTTGGTTCTCCTACGGATATCTTCATTCCTGATGCGATCACACAAAGAAACTTCAAGCCCTTTCCATTGCCCTTTGGGAGACTTAATTAATTACACATTCTAATGTGGCCTATTGTAAGCGACCAAATGTCACTCAGTAGGTATTAGTAAACATTTTACGGATCAAAGAATTATCAGAATCAGACTTATTTGCTCCTTCTTCTTTGTTATTATACTCTTGGCAGATTGGTCGTGGTTGTCATAAGGGTAGCTCTCCGGAAGCTGTCAGGGTACGCCGCACAACTTCCCACCACTTTTGCCTGCTGGCAGTCATCCAGGTGCACTCGTTCAATGGGCCGTAACTTCAAATTTTATCGTGTCGGGGTCGGCTTTCCAGTCAAGCCGGATTTAGCTGAATACCAGTATTTTTACGAGGAGCGGTTGCCTACCAGACCTCCACAACCCATTGAACGAATAACTTCAAATTTATTGCTACAAAAGCGAATCTACGTAAGTATCCGCTAACAGTGTTCTCACATTAAATATTTGCAATAATAAATTACTAACGCAGGTTTTGTTTAGGTGGGAAATCATCTACTGACTACTCCCGCTCTTGGGCGGAGAGGGAAGACGGATCGAACTGTTACCTTGTACTATTACTAACGCCCGTTTTCAATAAGCTATCTACCTCCGGTTTTGGCATACTGGAGACAGTAACACAAAAGATCCAATACAAAAATTTGACATGTTTCTGTTGTTTCATTTGTTTTTCTATCTCCGATATATGATAGATAGCTTATTGAAAACGGGCGTAAGTCTATGCTGTTACTGTCTAAAGTCCATCAAATTGTTGATATCTACTTAAGGCACGCGTGGAAATATCGCGCCGTCGTCGGTCAACGATTTGGGCTCGGTCCGGACGGTTACCGGACGGCCAGACGGCGACCTACCTATTGCTCGTATGGCCGTGGTTTTAATACTATAAAAGATTATTAGCATTATCGGCCTAATAATTTTCCCACAGCTGGGACTCAGGCCTGCTCTCTTGGAAAGGGAATGGGCCATAATCCACCGCGCGGGCCCATTGCGGATTGGTGGATGCCACATGTCTTCGAATTTTTGGTTCTAGGACATATCTGTTTCCTCACGACGTTTTCCTTCACCGTTTTGAGAGCAGTGGTGATGAAAATAAATTACACAAAGTACCTAATACGTCTGTCCCGCCGCCGCTCCTCGTAAAATACTGGTATTCAGCTAAATCCGGCTTGACTGGAAGCCGACCCCAATATAGTTGAGAAAAAGGCTAGGCAGATGATGATAAATGCGCCTGACCGGGTTTGAACCCGCAACCTACAACTTGCAAGTCGGGGTAGTTACCACTGGGCCACCACTGCTCAGTACTATAAAAGATATTGCAATCGAATCGTTTAGAAACTTATCAAGAAGCGGTTACTACTAAAACGCCTTATCAGTAACCCTTTTCTCCCAAAGTTATAATGTCACATACTTGTTTTTTTTAACTATAGATAAATAATAAATAGTGATAACGGTTGCACCTCCGGTTTGGGGATATTAACGGTTCAATAGGTCAGAGATAATGATAGTTAAAATAAAAAAAAAATGTTAAAATAAAACATAATGATAAGCGGAGCCGGATGTGTCTGTCTGTATGTGACCGTCTCGAAGAGATATTGTGTTAAAATACTTGATATTGGTACAGATTTGTCGTAACTTGTTCATAGTTTTATCATCACGCTCGACTTTACAGAATGGGTAGCTAGATAGGATATTTTAGCACGTGTTTTGATAAGTATAATTTTTTTTTTTGGGTGGATCTAATGACTGCTCCCGCTCTTGGGCGGAGCGAGAGGGCGTGTCAGGCTTTTACTGACTAAAACCCACTCCTATGTTCCTTTTTTGCGTTTGTTTTCAGGGCACCAGTTTTTATAATTATATTTATTTAATTACTCAGATACCCGCGAAACGAGACACAATAGTAAAACAATAACAGCGCGGTCTCATAGGACCGGTTGGGGATTCAAACGTTAATATTCATAAATTCATGTACACCGTACAGTAGTGTTAGATAGGCGGACTTAATGCAACAATGCATTCTCTACTAGTCAACTTTTGGGTTTAAAAAAGACAACACGTGGTAGGTTTGCACAATAGACCACTACTATTTTCAACAGAATAAAGAATATAAGTTGCTTATAATAATGAAATACGCTAACATTATAAACTAATAAATACTATAATAAGTATCAAATCACTCTCACCGCCATGTGGTCCGCCTGCCGCCCACATAAGTTTCGGTGCAGCAAGCCACAACAAATTCTTTAATTTTTACAGGCAGGCCATGTGGGCTGCCTGCGTACCACAACTAGCGCGCCAAATTCTATGACAATAGTACTTGTTGCAACCTGCACATACATATTTGTAAGGGCAGGCCATACGTGTAATTAGGTCAGGTGCTCGTGCGCCGCCCACATGGCCTGCCGTAAAAGTTTTTCGCGCCAATTTCACAAAAACTTCGCGTGTTTAGAAAATGTCGAGGTCTAGTGACTCTGATTGTGTGTTTTCTGTGTGTTTTAATTTTTCAATCACGACGATTGAAAAATCGGCCCTTAATTGATTTGATACTTCAGAATCACTTTGATACTTCAGATACTACAGAATTACTTTTGAGTAATAAAAATGGCGATTTGACAGTTTTGCACAGAAAATATGTCAAGCAGCCATATTTATTCTTCAGATAAAAGCACTATTGAAAAATCGGTCCTAAGAAAACTTAAAACATATTGAAAATCATGACGAAAACTTCAGTCTTCGGCCTAAGGTTAAGAGAGACATCAAATACTTACTCAACTACAAAATTCTAAATTCAGAGATTAAATTTTCTTCTTTGTCTCTATGTCTTATGGGCTTTTCCGTATAGAGATATTTTTTGAGTTTAACACGTCTCATCTCTCACCTTACTTAATTGTTAAATATTGACAAGTTTTCAGGCTAGAGTTTGAGAAATCTTCTTAGTCGTGCACTCTTGACAGAGTGGTCGTGGTCATGTTTCGGTCGAGTCCTGCGCCACCGCCTCTCTTGCGATACGACGCCATGCAGCTCTGTGTCTACACTATAACCAATATTGTAATTATGCTATAACTAATAATAGACGGTCAAACTAACTTCGAACTAAATTCTCTTTCTTCTAAAATGGCAATTTGACTTCCAATTAGTCTAGTATACCTTGAATAAATTGATGCCTTAATTTTACCCTAAACTTTCCACAAAAATCAGCCTCTTTAACTTTACTGCCAGATTTTATTATCTACCTATACGTAACTGAATAAAGTATCGAATGATCAACATTGGTATGTGTACGACATACACTGATCCATCGTAAAAATATAACAAATGTTCCCAGAAATGTAACATTCAATGGACGAACAAAATATTATGTCCAACATTGGTCGTAGATGCGATAAGCCTCGATACTGGACGAATCTAAATAAATAAACAGCGTTCGATATTCAAATTATATGGCAGTGTTGCGAGGGACGTCGATCAATCCAGACGTTAAAAAAGTGTTGTAAACATAAATAAAATAATTATATAAGAATTAATTTATTAAAATGTCGTTAGTTCTATTCCATTTGTCGGTCATTAGTTTGTATTCGTTCGCGTTTTGGTATGATCAGAAATATGTGGAGATTCCTTACCCAGCCCCGGAATTCGAGCACGTTCCTTTTAATGCTCGAGCGATATACTTCACATTTTGGACTCTTGTAAGTATTTTTGATTGACTTAATTTAAAAATGCTACTCGGTAAATATTGTGGTGGGACCAGGGTCTCAAGTCTGCTATTAGAATTTTATCAGATTTGTCGATCATTGGCTTCCATTTTGACAAGTTTGGTAGTACCAAACTGTCGACCAACAGATCCAGATCAGATGGAGCAGTGGTGGCCCAGTGATAACTGCCCCGACTACAAGTTGTAGGTCGCGGGTTCGAACCCTACCAGGCGCATTACTTTGTGTAATTTATTTCATCACCACTGCTCTCAAAACGGTGAAGGAAAATATCGTGAGGAAACCGACATGTCCTAGAAATAAACATTCGAAGACATGTGATATCCACCAATCCGCACTGGGCCCACGTGGTGGATTACAGCCCATTCCCTCTCCTAGAGAGAAGGCCTGAGTCCCAGCAATGGGAACATTATGTGGCCGATAATGCTAATGCTAAAAAACTGTTGATCGCGATCCTAAAACACTTATGAAATATCATGTCATAAGACTGCGTCTCCTCAATTGAAATCAATCAACATTTAATTGGTATCCCATCATCGACATTCACATCAATATTAATTCACTAGTTATCTCCCGCGATTTCACTCGCGTCTTTCTGTTTTGGATTTTTCGGAAACCGAGTGTTTAGGTAAAGGCAGAATTTTTATGTTTTGGAATTTGGTGAGCGGACACTAATTATTTTTTAATACAACAATAGTTCTGGAAATAAGAGCGATTAAAGAATCAAAATTACAAAAAATCTCTAGTCTGTATTTTAATCCCTGAGACTAAATTGACACAGGCAAATGTCAAACTAACAATAATAGATTAACAAAAAAAAATAAAAATAAAAAAATAAAATAAAGATGCCAGATCTTTTGCTGACTGGGGGTAACACGTGGTATTCCTAAAGGTTGACACCGAGTCCCCCCCAGATCGAAGGCAACGAAGGAACGGGGTAGGGGTTTAGTCAGTAAGAGTTTGACACGCCCTCCCGCTCCGCCCAAGAGCGGGAGAAGTCATTCTGATGATTCCCCTACCAGAAAAAAAAAGAAGATTTTCATTTTACCTAATAGTAAAAACATAGCATTTTCATAATCGGAAACCTTTTTTCATTGTGTCACCCTGGTTCAGGAGATATCATTATTTTTCTGTTTTAAAAATCTAGGTTATAATTACAAATTAACAGACTAAACATCACCATGAGCATGGAATTATGTCTCTATTACTTTAATTCCATTAGTTTATGAAAAATTATATGAAAAATAATTTGCACACAAAAAATAAATAATATTTTCAGGTTATTATTCAAAACAGGCACACAACAGCACAAAAGGGACCTGCCCCGTGGCATTCTCCTTTAAATAGTCTTTGTGTATACTATATACCTCTTTAATATAAAAAGACATACCAAGATTGTTTACCTTTAGTTAACTAGCTAAACCGACGGGGTAAAGGTACATTTTGATACAAGTGTCGCAATGCCAAGTTTCCACGTGTATCAAATGCTTTTATAAATAAACAGGGGTTTGACCGCCAACTCGCTGGGGTCGCTTAGCACCCAGCCTGATACGATAAATACAATTAAGTACCTAAAACTGGGGCGAACTCGCGCACTTTTCCGTACTCGTGCGGTAAATAAAAGCGGTAACAACATCTTATTTCTAATTAAGTTTTTTTTTAAGTTATTCAAACTAGTGCTTGACTGCGATCCCACCTGATGGTAAGCAGTGATGCAATCGTAGATGGTGAGGCGCACTAGTCTATTGAGAGCCTATTCACTCTAGCCTAAAGACACCAAGACACAAAAGTTGAGCATTTCTTAAACTGTACTTTAGCCTGAAAACCTGTAACAATTTGGCAATTATGTTAGGTTAAAGATGTTCTTAGTCCAAAATACTTAATTCAGAAATCAGGGGCGTAGCTACCGCCGTATCTGCCGTATCAATTATACGGGGCCCCCGGGCCACGGGGGCCCCTAAAGTGTGTAAGGAAAAAAATAAAAACTTTCCAATTTATTTTATTTTACAAATGACAAAATTAAAAAAGGAAAAAAAAAGAAGGCAAGGATATTGAATAGGTATTTAAAATTTGATTTTTATTTGTAAAATGGTTAAATTATGTTATGATATTTAATTATTTCTTTTCACAATATTTTTTTTCTTTTGTGAAAAATCTTTACCCCCATATAAGGGCCTCCAAACAATTTTTTGATACGGGGCCCCGACAAGGCTCGCTACGCCACTGTCAGAAATCCACCCATAGCCTATAGCACTTCCTAGTACGAAAGAGAACCCCGGGACCCTGGAATGAAGGCAAAGAAGGAACAGGAGTGGGTTTTAGTCTGTAGGAGTTTGGCACCCCGCTCCACTCTGAGCGGGAGAAATTATATCGATGATTTACAAAAAAAAAAGCCTATACCTAACACTCAGGAGTTTTCCCATAAAAAAATTCTTTGGGGACGGACCATCTATGGCCGGAGGGCCGGCCTTTCCAAAAAGAGGCCTAAAAAATAAGCTACTTATATTTAGATAATTACTCAATACGATATATATCTTCAGACTCAAAATAAAATAAAGATGATAACAGCGGACAGATAAAACAATTCATAAGTAGATATAGTAAATATCGAATAAACAATCGGAATGATAACGTTACAATTAATTAAATTATACAAAGTACCTATGACGATATCTATTGATTAAAAAAACTCGTGTAAGCATACCTTCGATGGTCTATCGGTTTAGGTGGTTAAATAAATCTTGGTATGTCTTTTTATATTAAAGAGGTCGTATATAATATACACAAAGATTATTTAAATTTAGTTTTTTAGCTAACATCGATTTAGGCAAATATCTAGCTGCAAAGATTTTTACATACAATTTGCAGACAACTTTTTGATAAAAAGACTTGCCAAGATTGTTTACATTTTAGTTAACTACCTAAACCGATAGACTATACATACTTACCATAGAGGCCCAGCAGGGTCGAAGCCTCTAGGGCCATGGGTTGGCTTCTGAAAGGACAACCCCGGGACCCTGGAACGAAGGCAAAGAAGGAATAAAGGTTTGGGTTTTCTTTTCAGACAGTAAAAGTCTGACAGATCCTCCCGCCCCGCTCAAAAGTGGACGAAATCATTCTAATGACTTCCCGCCTAAAAAAAACTTACATACTTATATCATTATGTATTTATGCAGAACTATATTTATTCAGCTAAATCCGGCTTGACTGGAAGCCGACCCCAAAATAGTTGGGAAGAGGCTAGGTAGATGATGATGATGATGATGTATGCAGAACTAGCTTCTGCCAATGGCTTTGCTCGCGGTTTCCGAGTGAAACGGGGAGTGGGAAGTCCTCTCTTAGTGCTTGCCGCCATCTTATAAGAAAACCTAGTGCAAAATTTCATTCGCCTAGTCCAGTGGGTTCACGGATTCCCAACGGGGGTGGTACCGCCCCCAGTAGGCGCCATGACATCGTTATCACCACCCTCAATCACGACCACGAGTAGAAAAAATAATCAGCTGTTCCATACATTTATGTTCGCTTATTTCGTCAAAATGTATGGAACAGCTGATTATTTTTTCTCAATTTCAGGTTTGGTCCCATACTAAAAGTTGTTCATAATGATGAGTACAAAAACCCTCCAAGAGGACATCCTCACATGCGTTTATTATGTTACATGTTTTATATATAGACTAGCTGTCCCCTGCGGTTTCACCCGCATTTTTCGTTACTGCTCCGCTCCCGTGGGTCGTAGCTTAATGGTATATAGCCTATAGCATTCCTCGATAAATGGGCTATCTAACACTGAAAGAATTTTTCAAATCGGACAAGTAGTTCCAGAGATTACCCCCTACATACAAACTTACAAACATACAAACTTACAAATTTTACCTCTTTATAATATTAGTATAGATGACGTGCATCTGGATTGAGGGCCCATTTTTTAAATCCTTATGAAACGAAACAAGAATTACAGGGAAATTAGTAAAAAAAATAGTAAAACTTAGAGCAATGATCCATCATAAACGTAAACTAAAACTTTTATCATTAAATAACGTGGGCCCTCAATCCAGACGCTTCCATAAAGAAGCATAATCTAAATCTCGGAAAGAAAGAAAGAAGAAAGAAAGAAAGAAAAATAATATAAAAAAACTATAGGATGCGAATGTGATATCTTTCTGTCACTCAAAGGTTTGCTGGGAGAAAACTCATTGTTGAGTTAAGCTCGCCTTTGTACATGCATTTTTAAAATCACTGTACTTAATTATACATTTTTGTGTACAATTAAGAATAGGTTTGAAAGTACTATGTTTGAGTTAATATGCTAACAATAACCTCTCTTTTCCAGGTGCTACAAAACGTGTACTTCATCATCTCACTCTTGAATGACTTCTTCGGGACCAACGCAGTTACCAGGAAACCGCCTCTCATCCGCCAGCTCAAAGATGTGCTGTTCAGCGTCACCCTCTGCATGGCGCTATACGTCGTCATCGTCTTCTGGGTCTTCTACACGTTCGCCAAAGACGCCATCTTCCCAGAAATCGCCGAAAAGACGATCCCAGTATGGCTGAACCACGTTATGCACACCCTTATTTTACCTTTTATTCTCATCGAGTTACTAGTTACTAACAGAAATTATCCTTCGACGAAAACAGGGTCGTCAGTAGCCATTATTTTAGCAGCTATCTATACAGGCTACATACATTTTGTGTACTTCAAACACGGTATCTGGCCATACCCTTTTCTCCATGTCGTAAGTTGGACGACGAAAATATTCTACTTCATCGGTAGTACCTTGCTTGGTATCTTACTATATTTGTTAGGCGAGAAATTTCACTCAATGGCATCTCAAAAACCTAGTTCTAGTGTAAGTCATATGAATGGAAGCAAGAAGGCACACTGATTTGTTTATACTAATTAAGTTAATGTTATTAAAAAACTGATTAATGTAATATAGTTTGTAAGTAGGTATGTTAACATTTTGTTTTAATTCCTAATATTCCTCCTCCTCCTTGCGTCGTACTCCTCAATGCTGAGGGGCGTGACCTCCCTGCTTTATCACCTTAGCCCTTACGATGTTCCTCCATCTGTAATATCAGGTAATATTACAGATGGAGGAACATCGTAGTACAAAATCATTTGCCGTTAAAACCACAAAACCCTGAACTTTAGTAAATTACCGACCTTAAAAAACGACCTGGTGATTTAAAAATTCCCGGTATGTTTCCGCAGAATTCAACAGTTCAGTAAGGTAACTATTTCCTTGTTTATACTCCGTTCGCAATAAGTTTAGACATTTAAACAAACCAATAGTAGTCAGTCAGACACTATAATAAAAACAAAATACACAAAAAAATGGTTGCGAGACGCACAGGACCGGTCGTTATGGCGACGCTTGGGGGAGGCCTATGTCCAGCAGTGGACGTCTTTCGGCTGAAATGATGATGATGATGATGACATTAAATATTAATGTCACATCTTGCGAGGACATCGCACACGTTTGGCGCGAAGTTTTCACACAAATGAGGCGACTGTACTTTAATTAATAAATTCTTTTATTTTAATCAATTGAGCGACATTTTGAAAGAAGCATAGTGGTTCTGCAATGGGAGTGTTCAGGAACATTTGACCACTAGTTGGCGCCACTTAACCGTCAGGTCTTTTCCTTTGAAAACGTATACATGACATTGACGTATAACGTTTGACGTAAATAATAATAATAAATTTATTTGTTAGAATATTGTTTTTACAAGGTGTTACATAATTTAACGTCCAAAATATTCTGCCGTTTCCAGCGTACAAATATTTTCAGGAATTCAAATTAAATTAATTAGGAATTAAATTAAAATTAAATGATAAAAATCATACAATGTCAAGGATAAGGAAGACAATAATAGCTATCAAATACAATGTCAAGAGATCCTAATTATGATATCAAGAATTATTAAATGCAATGTCCAAGAATACTAAAAATAATGCCAGTTGTGTCATTGACGTTGATGTCTAACTAATGTCATTAACATAAGCGTTTTGACAGGTGCCCTGACGCGTTAGTGCTGCCACCTAGTGAACGTCATTTTAGAACACCCTCATTGTAATTTCTTCACCTATTTCATTGCCAGGTAGTCAGCTTGCCATAACACCTTTAGCGGTCTGCCCTGGTACGTATGTGGTCCGCCATTCTTGAACTCCTCAGCCTGAAATTGTAAGGAAATAAATAATACATAATTAGGCTTCTGGTACACAGCACATTTTTAAAGGCCTATTATACACTACTCGTATTTACGAACGGTCTTAGTCTACGTCGCGTAGCGTAATAAGGGTAAGACGGTCTTCGACAGGGTTCGACGTATCGAGTCGACTGAACGACCAGACGTATAGAGTAGTGTAATAGGCTCTTTGCGCCTTACGTAGGTACGCTTAATTCGCCGTGCGCAAGCACAGTGGGTATTGTATGAATCACTAAGGGAGCTATTGAGGAGCTCGTGGCAGGATAATTACAGCCGCACAGATCGATCTTCGAGGTTAAGCAACGCTTGCCTAGGTTGGTCTGTGGATGGGTGACCATCTTAACATAACGAGTTTCCTCCGTGCCTCGGAAAGCACGTTAAGCCGTTGGTCCCGGCTGTCATTTGGAGATCTTTGGCAGTCGTTACGGATAGTCAGAAGCCAGTAAAATCTGACTCCAGTCTTGCCATGAATGAAGTACCGTGTTACCCCAGATAATGGGTTGTGGAGGTCTGGTAGGCAGCCGCTCCTCGTAAAATACTGGTATTCAGCTAAATCCGGCTTGACTGGAAGCCGACCCCAATATACGTGGGAAAAGGCTAGGCAGATAGACTAATGCCCGTTTTCACCAACAGCCCCTAAAATTTAAGTGTCTCTTAAGCCAATATAATCACGGTTTTTGCAAGTTATTAATAAGTTATTATTCTGAATTAAAGTATGACATCTTTAAAAGTGTTCGATTTCATACTTTGATTCAGAATAATAACTTTATAATATGCAAAAACCGTGATTATATTGGCGTAAGAGACACTTAAATTTTAGGGGCTGTTGGTGAAAACGGGCATAAGGGAGCTATTGACACAAATGGCGACGCTATGGCGCGACGCCACCGCCGCCGTGTTTGATCAGTGTTGTATCGCAGTCTATGGCACACGGTACGTTTTATTAGCCGTACGGCGCGTTCACCGTACCGTGCACAGAAACGGGTCGTGTACAAGAGGCCTAAGCTAGTAATATTAGTAAGGGCCTGTTTCACCACCTATGATTAAGTTTCGAGTATCTCACTTGACAGATAATTTCATACGAATTCTGTCACATTTTTGAATTTATTCAGTGAGTAGTGCCTACTCGGACATTGTGAAAAAGGCCCTTAAACTAACTAGTGATAGTTAAACTTTAGTTTATCATTAAAGAACATATCATCTGTTTTTTATACCCTGAGACTAAATTGACTCGGGTAATGTCAAACTTACTATAGGAATGATGTCGGTTCTTTTGCTTTTGTAATGTCATTATAGTCTCAGAGTATTAAAAACAGACGGTACGTACTATTGGGATAAAAAAATAAAAATCTTTGGACCCTCTTTTTTTTTAATTTTGGAAAATATTTTCTTAGCGTTCCTTTGTCATTCATAATACAATCTACATTTCAAATAGCGCAGTTCAGTCCAGTGTACCTATCAGAAAATAACTATTGCCTTTTTTATACAATGTGGGGATGGCAATATAATAATAAATGAAAATGTTGCCAATACTCATCCTTATGAATAACTTTTACCCTGAAATCACATAAAAAACCACTGTCCTGACAAAACTGTGTATCAAACATTTATTTGTTAAGGCCACAAAATGTACGGACAGCTTATTTTTTTTCGCGATTTCAGGGTTGGTCCTTACTAAAAGTTATTCATAATGATGAGTATTGTCAGTGTTTTCATTTATTCTTGTATTCTCATCTCCACATTGTATACCCTAGAGGTCCCGGCAGACGTTGTTCTGTCCAAAAACTTTTCATAAGCACTAGGCACTCTGTGCGTTAAGTGCAAGTTGTTTTTACGTTAACGCGATCGAATCGTTTAACGCGTTTGGTTCTCTGATTCGGGCTTAGAGCGAGACAATCGGAGCACCGAAATTCATAAACGTCTGTGGTCACTCAGAATGCATCATCTACCTAGCCTTTTCCGAACTATATTGAGGTCGGCTTCCAGTCAAGCCGGATTTGGCTGAATACCAGTATTTTACGAGGAGCGGCTGCCTACCAGACCTCCACAACCCATTAACTGGGGTAACACGGTACTTCAAGGCAAGACTTGAGTCAGATATACTGGCTTCTGACTATCCGGAACGACTGCCAAAGATCTACAAATGACAATCGGGACCTACGGCTTAACGTGCTTTCCGAGGCACGGAGGAAACTCGGTAGGTTAAGATGGTCACCCATCCACAGACCATCCTCTGAAAGCGAAAAACAATAAATTGAAAAAATATAAATTACCTGCTCTCTAGTCTTGAAAGTAATGTACACGGAACCTTTGAACACCCTAGCTAGGGGTTCACGTTGGAATTTTCTCATCATAATGTTCTCGACATCGTACTTTTTGTAATGCATGATCAGGTCATCAAATGAAGTGTCTCTAGGGTAACCTTTAGCATAGATAGACCTGTTGGTGATTTCCCTCTCCAGGGCTGCAGTTAACTCCGGCACGGGTGCGTCGGGCCTCCTTCTGACTTTTTTGTTGTCTTCAGACACCTGTAAGATTGTAAAAAAGATGGTTGAAGATTGAATATAAAACCAAATAATCTTAAAAACCCAGACAAATGCGAGTCAGACTTGCGCAATCGACAAAAAAATACACTTTTGTATGAGATCAGCAAAACACAGTATACGTCACCATCGCGATAATGTAAGAATAACTCGCACTTAGCGCACAGAGTGCTTAGTGCGAGTTAGTTTTACGTTAACGTATCGACACGTTTATGACCTTCGGCTCTTCGATTGACCCACTTCAAACGTTTAACCAATCAGAAAGCCAATCGCAGTAAACGTTTCGACCGCGTTAACGTCAAAACAACTCACACTCAGCGCACACGTTTTGGTACGTAAATGTCTGGTGAGTAAAAATAAGTTTGACTAGGCATTTCTTTACTAGGTATGAAATCCGAATGCGTTCTATCTACCCGAGTACAGCTAAATACTAGTGTTTTACATGGAGCGACTTTGCGATCTGACCACTACCACCCAGTTACTGGGAACACTAAGCCACCATTTAGCGAGATTGTTGTCACATTTGCTGGCTTCTGACTACTTGTAACGTAACGTATTATAAATATATACTATTGTCCACTTCCATATTGTAATATGGAAGTATTATAAAATAAAATATTTTTATTTACCTCTAGAAATCCACTAGACTTCTTCAGAGCTTTGGCAATAATTTCCATGTTCCTGGTCAATTTGGCGAGTTGGTTGAACCTGATGAGGATGGTGAGGGGCAGCCATCCGCCATAGTCCCTCAACGTTCGTTGTAAGAACTCATCCCGACGCATATTGCGGTCACCTGCAAAGTACGGGAATTTTTATATTATAGTCCGTCTAATGAAAGCGCGACCTGAGAAAAAGAGGTTACATCCAAAAATTTTATATATGGTATTACTAACTAGTAGGATAATCATGTCTTGACACTTCACATTTTTTTTATTTCCTACAATTGTTGCTGAATAATGTTGCCAATTAAGTTTAAAAAAAATAATCCAGGGTCCCGCTTTCATTAGACGCATTCTACCACACTAACGAAAATATGAAAGAATTGTGTGAGAAGTGAAATGAAAGAAAAGGGAGTTAAAGTCTGTTTTTTAATCTCTGATGAAATTACAACTATAATAGCCTGTGTCAATTTAGTCTCAATGATTAAAAAACAGACATACATTGTCACGTCTACTAAAAACTCTTGTTGTATGTATAAAAACAATTAGTATTTATAATATCAAAATAACTTATCATCTTTTTATTTAGAGACCAAGGAGAAATGCTATTGTGAAAATCTATTCAGAATGGTAAAGCTATTAACATTGTTTATTTCCTGGCGTTATTTGAAAATGCAATTAAGCGATGAGTAATAAGCGAAAATAAAACATTTTTGAGATAATTTACATTAATAGACGAGACAGAATTTTTTCAAGTCAATACTGAACAATATGATTCTACTCCAGTGTTACCCCAGTGAATGGGTTGTGGAGGTCTGATAGGCAGCCGCTCCTCGTAAAATACTGTATAGTATTCAGCTAAATCCGGCTTGACTGGAAGCCGACCCCAATATTGTTAGGAAAAGGCTAGGTAGATGATGATGACTGAACAATATGATTCTTTAGCGTGAAGTCCAACGCTGCGTCTTCCGGTACCTACGTAGCCGCTATTCCAGAGAACAATGGGTAACACATAATATTTCCTAGTGCTCTAAAGTACTATAATAGAATTCTTTGTATTGGCTGGTTTTGATGACAAAGTTGTTTATTACAGGACTCTATTGTTATATGTATAAGCTGGTATTTCCAGAACTAATTAAGATAACAGTTTTATTTTATTAATTTACAATGTACAGTAGAGGTACATAGGCGGACTTAATGCAACCAGGCTTTCTTTTTCAGTTAAGCTTTGGGTTAAATAAAAAGTTTTATTTTATTTGACTTTTTAGAGTGCGTCTAATGAAAGCGCAACCTGGTTTTTTTTTAAATTTTATTGGCAACATTATTCAGCCGCAATTAAAGGAAATAAAAAAAATTGTGAAGTGTTAAGACATGCTTCTCCTACTCGTAAGTATGTGGTATACATATTTTTTTTTTAATTTATCCTCTTTTTCTCAGGTCGCGCTTTCATTAGACGGACTATACTGTTGTGGGTGGTTCAGATAGTCATCGACTACATGTCTCTAAACAAAGCAATTTTACTTGTTGTGACGTTTCTGCTCTGATCCTATGAGGAGGTCCGTTCCATAACTTGAAAGTTCATCATCAGATCATAACAATATTTCTTTGAGAGTATAATCTTTCAATCAATTTGTTTCAATCTTTCCACAAATTACTAAGGTATCGGTGAACATACATTAAAAAAAAATACATACAGCCGAACATAAAACCTTTTCCTTTTTGAATTCGGTTAAAAAGGAATCATGAACTAAATCGCTCTGTGTGGAGCGAGAGAAGGAGGGCATAGCCTTAACGTACGTCAAGCTACTAGTAGGTACTCGGACCAAGCCCAAGTCGTCAATGGCGCGTTCTGTTCCACGCGCGCCTCAAGGAGATGTCAGCAAACTGTAGGGCCCAGCAGGGTCGAAGCCTATGGGGCCATAGATCAGGTTGCTGAAAGGTTAGCTCTGTGTTCCCAGATCAAAGGCAACGAAGGAACGGGGTGGGGTTAAGTCAGTAAAGTTCTTATACGCCCTCCCGCTCAGCCCAAGAGCGGGAGAAGTCAATCTGATGATACCACATTTGATAAAGAACAGCTATTACTTGTATTCGGGCCCTTCTAGAGTTATTAAAGGCAGTAGGTACCCATTGATTAGTATGGATTTGTATGGCAACGGTCGCGCGACGAGGACGCCTGGTTTATTTAGTACTCCTTCATCATCATCATCATCTGCTTAGCCTTTTCCCAACTGTATTGGGGTCGGCTTCCAGTCAAGCCGGATTTAGCTGAATACCAGTATTTTACGAGGAGCGGCTGCCTACCAGACCTCCACAACCCATGAACTGGGGAAACACGGTTATTTAGTACTCCTTATTTTTTATAATTATATTCAAATTCAATATTATTAATTTCATACCTATAGGCCTACACGGGCAGTTATAAAACATCAGAAACTAGCGTACGGTTCCAATTGGTCGTTTTCTATGGAGAAGAACCGGCAAGAAACTCCATGGTTACTCTTTAAAAATGAGCCCCTTTATATACCTAAGTGCAGTGCAATAACAGCCACTTTATGAGCAAGTGTGTCGAAAAAATTTTTTTACAATATTTTCGTATTACAATATTATTTATTAATCCACACATAAAAGTATGTGTGGGTTGATATGTTACCTGCCTGCCTGTCCGTATAAATCACTAGACAAAGTTATTACTTATTATATTATAGCTATAATCAGGCATGATTTTTTAAATTTAATTTATGTACGTATTGTATCTAATTTTGTGTTTTATTGATGTATTAGAAACTAGCTGTTCCACGCGATTTCATCCGCTTTAATCGTGTGCTCATGGGAAAATTATAGCCTATGTTATCTAAAAACAATAAGCTTTATAACCATACAAACAACAAACAAACAAAAAATGAAATCTTTCCTCTTTGTAGTACTGTTTAAAAACAATCCTTCGATGGTTTCGTGGGCCCAAGCGTAACTGCTAAGCTTGGAATTCCGAGTTCGATTTCTGTATCGGGCAAAAATACTAGATTTTTCAAAATGTAATTACCTACTCTAAAGCAGCCCGGTGTTTGGTATTTGGTGGTGTGATATACCCCTGTGCCTCAGAAAGCACGTAAAGCCGTTGGTCCTGCGCCTGATCTCTCTCCGGTCATTTCGATTTACTGTCTCACATATGGACTATAAGAGTAAAGGAAAAGAGAGTGCACCTGTGTTTACGCACTTGAGCACTATAATGTGTCCTGCGTACTTGGCTAATCTCTAACGAGGCGTTGGCTTACTCTATTTCAAAGTGTCTAAACACACTATGCCGAACGTACGCGACCGAAATTCCGCGGCTGATTTTACGTTACAACGTATTTGGCTGATATGACACACCATAAGTGCCGAACTTACGCGGCAGAAATTCAGTTGCGCAATTTTGTGTGTATATTCAGTGTTTCGAGCGCTATCGTGGAGTCGTGTCTTGATCTTGTCTAGATCTTCGTCGGCAATCGAACCAAATTTCGGTCGCGTATAATGTGTGTTCTTCAGAATACGTTGCCGCCGAATTGAACTTACGCCCGACCGAAGTTCGGCTGTACGTTATAACGCAACGTAATTTCAGCATGTGTCGCCAGTAATTCAAATAGCATTACAGGCGTAACAATCCCGAACTTCGGTCGCGTATTTTCGGCATAGTGTGTTTAGACACAAAGTCAAAACGTTTATTTCCCAGTGTGTGTGTGTATGTGTGTCTATGTCATAAGTAAGTTAAGCAATGGTTACTCACTGAAATAGTACTCAACTTGAAGTATGATCGAACTCTCTAAATCTGAGATTTCTTCTACCTCCGAACCCGAACTCTCCTCGTTCTCAGTAATCTCCTCTCCTTTGTTTTCAGGCATTACATCTTGTGTTTCAGTCATGTTAATAAATCTGAAAAACCATTGATATCTACTTAGTACATTCGGCGATGTGCAAAACAGAACCGAACGTGTTAACTCTACCACCATACGACCCTACAAGGCGTAAGTATTCCTCATCATCTTTATCTCAGCCGATAGACGTCCACTGCTGGACATAGGCCCCGCCCCTAAGACGACCCACTGACCGGCCTTACCCAAGCGTCGCCACAACGACCGGCCCTGTGCGTCTCGTATCCATCGGATTTCCGCGACTCTCGCCAGGTCATCAGTCCACCTTGTGGGAGGCCTCCCCACATTGCGTCTCCCTGTACCTACGTGGCCGCCACTCCAAAACCTTCCGTTCCCATCGACCATCTGTTCTGCGAGCAATATGCCCTGACCACTGCCATTTAAATTTGGCGATTCTTCGAAACTCCGAGCATAGCCCTTTCCATTGCCCTTTAGGTGACTTAACGCCTCAGCTCAAGTTCAAATACCTACATAAAAAATGTGATAAGGACGACTACGGACTATTTACAACAAGTTATTCCACGTCCAACGCTACCACTGTAAGTATGTAAGTACTAACTCGTATCCACATAAAAATTAACCGAAGTGACAATTCTTCTGGGTAAAAAACAAAAGCACAAAATTCAAATAAAAAACCACCAAAAAGTTACACAGACAAAGAGCTTGCGTCAGCATCTACCAGGATTCGCGGCAAGGCACGTCCTTTAAAAAAAAGCTATCGATTGGAACACTTACCTCCTCAGCTTCAGTCAAGTCAAATAGATTTATTATGTAGAATATTTTTAACGAACAACAAGTTATTTCTCGTTCAACGCTAATACTGCACTAAACTCGATAAACCCGTGTAAGTCACACTCACATTGACGACATGAAGTTTTCATTATTATAAACAGTAGGTACTTACGTTCTACTCGACAAAGTTCTCTTGTTTTTGTAACACAGTGATCCTTTATTGTAATATCTACAAGAGTGCTCGACAGCGGTAAATAACTGCAAAGACTGTAACTAGTTCTGTGCCAGTGACAGAATTTCAGGGCCGTAACTAGTAAGGCTCTCCCTGCGTACCGGGGCCCCTGGTTCGAAAGACCTCGATCTCCGTAAAATATCTATAAACAATTTGCATTAAAGATTAAAGTTAGAAAAAAAGAGAGAGAGAGCCTAGAGAGGAGGCCTGAGTCCCAACAGTGGGAACAACATTACAAGGCCAATAATGCTAATGCTAAAGTTAAAAATAACTAAAGCCCTGAAATAAATAAATAATTAAGTAAATAAATTAATTAATAACTAAGAAACTGGCATTGGTTGCTTTATTTTTTTGTCGCGATATTGTTGATTTATTATCAAAATAGCTATAACCCGAATAAAACAGAATTGTTAAATAAAATAAAATATAGCCATATCGTACCTATTAAACGGCGAACTTTTCGAAGATGAGCATATTTATGTATAAGATTCTGGAAGTTATTCAAAGCGAACATAGCGAGTTTTATCGAATAGTCAAGTGAAATAACCTTTCCATCCAATGAATAAAATTGTTACTTAATTTTAGGCTTTTCCAACCTGTATGCAAAATTTAAATTAATTTAGCTTATTAAAAACAAAGATCTGGATTTTTTTAAATGTACAAAAAATAATAAGTATCTAGCCAGGGAAATTCTGATTTCGGTCTACTTTCAGAAATAAACTGGCTGATTAACACTGGTTAGACCAAAAAAAAAATTCCGTGAGCAGAAACTTTAATGTGTGATTTCTATTGGCTTTAACATTGTATCCTATCATTGTATATTTAACATAGTATTACGTCCACCTATCTATACTAATATTATAAAGAGGAAAGATTTGTACCTATTTTTGTATGTTTGTAATGAATAGGCTCAAAAAGTACTGAGCCGATTTAAAAAATTCTTTCACCAATAGAATGCTACATTCTTCCAATTTAACATAGGCTACATTTCATTTTGAAAATAATTAGGGATCCTTGGTAAAATTTGAACAATGTAACCGAAGGTGTAGAAAAATGAGTCTTAAGTCACTAAAAAAAGTGTTTTATATCCAAATTTCCAAAAATAAATAATTGTCTACCCCGTGCGAAGCCGGAATGGACTGCTAGTTATTTAATATTTTGCTTTTCTCAAATTACAATGCCGACCAGTGTAATAACGAATAATGTTAAGTCTCTCTGTACTTTAGTGATTTATTCAAATCAAATCACGTACAACATTTTTCTAGGGCCCCAAGAATTGAATTTGCCAAGGGCCTCATGTGGTATAGTTACGCCACTGACTAACCATTTCTAATGCGGGGATTTTTGAAGCATTGACAATACCATAGAGGATTAATAGAGTACCTACCTAAAGTACGGTTCGGCTGTCAACCAAGCAGTGTTGCCAATTTAGCGACTTCATGCCTAAAAATGGTGACTTATGCTAATATCTAGTAGCCACTTTAAATATAAAGAAATGAATCATTCACTTAATTTATTGGATTCTCAACGACAGAAATGGGTTTTCTTAGCACTCAACGTATTATAAATAGTTGAGAGCTCAAGCATCTAAGAAAATTAGTTTACTACACAGGTCTACTCTCTTTCTCCGAAACATCAATCCGTAAATGAACGATACAAACAAAATATCGTTAAAGAATCCTATTTTTACTTCGAAAAAACCACCCCGGGGCGGTGATCACCATCAGCACATAGAGGAGACGCCTCTTAAAAGACCATTCCGGAACTTCCTCTGTGCAACGCCTATTACGGCACATCCCTGAGGAGACTGTGCAACGGTCTCTCCTTAGCCTCATTGTGCACGGCGGCACGTGATCACTGTGCCACCGTCTTCCTTGGAATCACTCGATAGGCGATCAGAGTCACTCCTCTGAGCGCCCGTAGTTCCAAAGCCCTTACTCTATTTTATTTTCGGACACGCACAAAAGTTTAGTCAGCACCTAAACCTCAATGCTTCTACTGAGTCTAGCAAAAAACTGATCATATGTAGAGTAGGTAACGCACTACCTACTAGTGTATTGTACTAACTCAATTACTAACAAACATTTTTTCTAGCCTCTTGATTTCTGACCTCTGGTAGAATCGGTTAGCGACATGGAACTTTTGAAGTAGGCAACACTGACCAAGCACAGAGTATTACAGAGGTTAAATGAAAATAACCAAGTGAGAGGACTTTTTTTTGATTTATCATTTGGTTTTATTTTCATTTTCATCAATAGCGATTTTTTTTTAGAATAAATTGTTTTTCCAATTTACTTTAGGCATTGAAATAATATTCAAAATTGAATCACCTTGCCATTACTAAAAAATAGAATAGAATTTGCATTTAGGTTCTATCTAAATACACAAAATCAATATTAATTATTACTTTCACTGACTACCACATCGCTCTCACACTCCTTCCTTCCCTTGCGTTCCAGGACACAGAGTTTCCCTTCGAATTTCGTTTAACCTTGGCCCCAGTAGGCATCGGCCCTGCAGGACTACTGGGCTGGTTGGCAATGGTCCAGAGTGAGGAGGAATGGCACGCAGTTCCCTCGTTCTGAGAAGCAGTAATGATATCTTTCAACCACACGCGTTAGTCAACGGGCTTCCTCACACCGCAGCCACCGGGAACCCAAATCCTACTAATATTATAAATGCGAAAGTTTGTGAGGATGGATGTATGTTTGTTACACTTTCACGAAAAAACGGCTGGACCGATCTGGTTGAAATTTGGTATTTAGATAGTTTATACCTATACCTTGGATTAACATATAGGCTACTTTTAGTCATACTTTTTTTTTTTCGATTTTGTTATTTTTGCTATACGCTGCTTTTTATCAACACACCACGCGGGCGAAGCCGCGGGCGGAAACTAGTTAGATTATAATCAACGTAGGCAGCGGCGACCGGACGTCCGGCAATCGTCCGGATCGAGTCCGAGTCATGGACAGCGCATAGTATTCCACGCGCACCTCAAACAGATGTCAGTAAAACTAGGGCTATGGATAGTCTCGAAAGGGAACCTGGAACGCAAGCCAAAGAAGGAACATAGGAGCGAGTATTTGTCAGTTAAACTCTGATACGCCCTTGAGCTCCACTCTAGAGCGAGAGAAGTCATTGAATGATTTTCCATTTAAAAAAAGTACTATTGTACTGGATCTGCTAGTGAAGTCCCTAGATGGAAAGGTAAATGAATGATTTCAGAGTAGGGAGGGGTCTCTTCTAACTGATTAGTCATCAACTGTTTGGCTATCCAATTATAACAAGTTTTAAATGTACAAAAAATATATATTTACTCAAACTTTAAAATCTTAAATATAAACCTCTGATTCAAAGCCTTTAACAATAAAATTGATTTCCTCTTCTTCAGTATTTTTCTTCCTTCGTCTTTTTTTCTTTCCTTGCCATTTCGCTGTTGTCAAGCCCATTTGTTCGGCGCATTTATCGTATATACTGCTTAAACTCTTATAAAACATAAGAACTGTGTTGGCACCTCTCAGGTATTGCTCCAAATATACCTTTGGATCTACCTGGTTCTCTACTTTTAAAGCTATATTATAAACAAAGGTTCCATTAAAGCTTTTCGAGTACTTTGTACTTTCAAAGGGGGTCCTACATAAGGTATTCAGGCTATTGATATGGTGCAGACAACATTGAAATTGAGCAAATGAGTGCATCTTCTTGCTGTCATAACTTTTCGGCTTCTTCCTTATCTTGTCATCTATTTCAAAATGCTTTAGTAAAACATGAGCAGCTATTAAACTATCTTCATACTGCACTTTATTCTTATTCAGGAACAATTCATTTTCCTCAAGATTGAGGGTAGACGGAAGCCTTTTTAGTTCTTCTACCTTTTTAGAATATTTATTATTAAATTGGAAATGTCCTCTGAAAGTGCCTGTTTTTCCATCTACAGCTTCTAGCATAACATAGCAGATGAGAAGACTGTGTATATGCCCCAGAGGCACTTCACATTTAGCCACCCACCATAGCATGGCTATAAAAAATAGTTGAAAGTTAGATGGCAAAGTTTCCACTAATTTCAAATCTAATTCTTTCAACTGTTCTTTTAAAAAAAGTGGAAAGCACGATTTTAGTTGCTCGTCTGATAGTTGACTAAATGGTATTCCAAATGGTCTTGGTATACTAAGTTCATTGCCAACAAATATTCTTTTGTAACTTGTGTTCTTCTCCCGACTGACATAAATACAGTTTTCTTCTGAAAAATCTGTTAACAAATCAAAAGCATATCTAAGTATAGGTAGACAACATAGGAAGGAGTCTTCATCATCATAATCTTCCGCTTGAGGTGAACAGAAATATAAATGGTGTGTATATAGGTTTATGTAGGCTTTAGGAATATGATTTTGGCGAATTCCATCAGCAAACCATTCTGGAACACCAAGAAGTAACTGTTCATCTTCATTGTCAGTTACTTCATGCTCATCTTCATTATCAGTTACTTCATGCACATCTTCATCTGCTTTTTCTATTTCTTCATCAATTTCTGAAGAAACTTCTTCATTGTCTGAGGATTTTTCATCATCGTCATTATTATTTTCGCAGTTAGCATTTTCATCTTCACCATTTTCATTCTCATTCTGATCATCCTCAGCTAAAACTTTTTTTTCAAAGTCTTCAGACAACTGCCAATCTGACTCAGGAGTTTCATCTGCAGTTAAATTGAAATATTTCAAAGATCTACAATGCTTACTGTGATAACCATCAATACTTTTTTTTATTACATAGAGAACCCTCTGTTTTTCCTTTTTCTTCAGTCTACCCAATATTTTTTCTATAGCTGATTCTAAAGTTTCATTTTGAAGCCATTGGAATAAACCATGAATACATTTTTGTTGATCATTACTCTTCTTTTTTGTTTTTGGCAACTTCAGCTGAGAGAAGAACTTTTTAAAAACCTTTTTCTCAACAAAGTCATTGCCTAGTAATGTTGCAAGTAGCGGCAGCAACTCTTCTTTCAAACCACCAAAATTCTTGAGCATGTACTCCACTTTATAGATCTTGCATTCCAAAACAAATGTTTTTGTATTATTAATTTCTACAGGCTTTGGTTTAAAGTCTAAAGTATTGAATGGGATATAAAGAACATTGTAGATGAAGAAGTCTGAATCATAACTTAATACAGGGCAGTTCAGGTGCCTCGCCATTGCTGCAATTTCATCATCAGCTTCAAATTCACAGACGGTGTACGGCACATTCATATCTATCAATGCTTCTATGAATACATCACGAAGTAATAATGGGAAAATCTGTATACTTCCTTGAGTAACTGGATCGAGCTTCGATGCTCCGAATATTTTAGACCTTAGCCTGCTATAAGCAGTTCTAAGTTTCCTGTGTTCGTAACTGCCGTCGAACAAAACGTAGGCAGTAATGCCGCATTTTCTTATATTCTTGAAAAAATTGCGAACATACGAGAAAAACTTATCGTAATCCCCGCCGAAGGCTGAAAAACAGTTCAGCAATCTGTATAACTGAGCGCATAAGCTGTGTCCATCGATGACCAGACAACAGTCGTGTAGCAGAAAATCTTGCAAGAATGCATTTTCTTTGTGATTTATATAAGTAGTCAAACCTCGGACTCCCATGTTTATAAACTCAATCCATGTTTTACTTTCTATTATTTATATAAAAGATGCACTATGTAGAGGTTATGTTTTTCTTTTATTTTGACTTTTCTTCTTGATTGACAAGACCTCATGTCGTACTGTCATCGCTGTCTTGCATCGACATTTCTTGGTTAATGTTTTGACTTGGGTACAAAGTCTTTTAAGAAATATCTTTAATTAATTTGTTTATCATTAGAATATGGATATACACAATCTAATGCTTTGTAGTATTTGGTTCAAATGTATCAATTCAACCTCGGCAAACTTCGTTAAGGCGGCAAACTTTAACACTATAATAAAATTCTCAGCTCCAACTCCAACCGCCCCTGTTTCAATGATTCTACATATTTACCAGTTGAGCAAAACACATAAGATATAAAACTACACCAATTTTACATCAACAATATCGTATCCACCAATTTGCAAATAATTAAAACAACCATTATTCAAAATATTTATTGCAATCTTTTTTGTCTCGTTGCATTTCGCATAAAATCAAGGAGGCACAAAATAGATAGATATGAGTAGCACAACCAATTTTTAATTGAAATTAAAATTGTTTTATACTTTCAATGTATATAATTTATTAGTTTAGCCACCGCGGATATCAAAAGATTTCTAAAATAAAAATCAATATCGGACGTAAACATCCAACTTTCAGAACGAAACATCATACATCATCGTTTTTATCCCCTCCACCCCGCTCCGCGCTAACCCTTTAAATTTGGTACCGGCCGCGTGTGTTAAAAATCGAAACACGTGTTTTCTTTGAGAAATAGCTTGAATCGATTAATTTAACGTTAACTGTTTAATTTTTATTATTGTTATCAACGTTTCAGTGTTTAACTTCAGCTAGTTAAAGAGCAGGTAAGTCCCCTAATCGATAGCGCCATTTTAGAGATGCGCCGCATTGCATGGTTTTGAAGTTTACATTATAAGGTCTGTTTTCAGTTTTCAGGTTGATAAACATGACTGAGGCTAAAGAAGTAGTCGCTGACAGCAATGGAGAAGAGAATGTTAAGAAAGAGGAAAGTTTGGATGAGGAAACATCTGAATTGGAAAGTTCTATCATACGTCAGGTTGAGTACTATTTCGGTGAGTAATAAACGATTGAATGCGGCTGACGTAGAGTTTATATAAAGAAGACGCGTTCGTCCAAGGTCTTGTGCATGCTTACAATCATTGTTTATGTTGCACCAGACAAGTAAACGGCGTTAATATTTTCTGAATGCGAGGTACTAATTCTCGCCGCCATTCTCCTAAGACTACCCTTTGAACATATTTCATGGAATATAACAAGAGACTAGGTCGATAACATTAATTTCATCGTTGTATACATTGTATTTTTGTGCAGAGTTAAGAGGGCCTGCTGTATGAATGGCCTATTTACTTTTTATTTTTGCTGTTGCCTTCTGTGACTGATTCAGCACATGATTACAATTTGCACTACTTATTTAATTCATAAGTCCCCGACCGGTCCTATGAGACCGCGGTGTTATTGTTACTACTATTGTGTCTCGTTTTGTGGGTTTGTGATAGGTTAAAACAATTTATAATTTTAGCAAGCTATGTCTGCCTTTTGAAGTTTTAATATTTTCCGTCAAGTAAACAATCATTTAATCCGATAGATGCGAGACACACAGGACAGATCATTGTGGGATGCTTGAGGAGGCCTTTGTTTTGTAGCGAATGTCTTTCAGCTGAAATGATGATGAAACAATTATTTTATTTTTGCAGAATTGTTTATAATATGTAAATTCTGCTTATTTTCAGGTGACTTGAACCTGCCTCGTGACAAGTTTCTGCGTGAACAAGTCCAGCTTGACGAGGGCTGGGTGCCGCTCGATATTCTCACCAGGTTCAACCGACTTGCCAAACTGACTAAGGACACTGAAATTATTGCCAAAGCTTTGAATAAGGCCACCAATGGATTGTTAGAGGTACGTACGTAAATAAAGTTACTATTACGTAGTTATGAAGTAAGGAAGTCCGTAACTACTCCTTAACCTATCACATACCCGCAAAACGAGACACAATAGTAAAACAATAACAGCGCGGTCTCATAGGACCGGTCGGGGATTCATGAATTAAGCCGTTTAGCTAGGAGCACCGGCTCCTAGCTAAACCACACCTAAGACCGCTAAGTTCTAGCCATAAAAAATGATGAAGCTAAGCAGAATCTTGAGTTATTAACTAATAAGGAGCTAAATCGCAAGCTACATTGCACATCTCGTTGTCCCTGCTCTCCAAAAACATGCAGCCCAAGATTTTTACATAGAACCCTAATGGTTATTTTTTAAATAAAGAAGCCTTAGTTTATATTTGTTAGATTTAAATTGATTTGTTAAAATTATTATATTTCATTGCTTGCATCCTTTTTGGGGCAATATTGTAGTGAACTATTATCCATTTTTGAAATGTTCCTCCTCCCCACGGAATTAAGTCCCATTACCTTTGAATACAATTAATAGTTGTCTCCAGTTACTCCTTGTATCGTCTGTTATCCATCAGTTTAAGTCCCATCAAAATCGTATGTTTTGGAGATTAGCCAGAACAGAGAGACAAAAATTTTTAAAATTGCATTATTATTATAGATACTATTTACCATACTTGCATATTATTATTCAATGAAAAAATAGTTTCTTGATATTACAAGCAGATTAGCATTATTGGCCTTATAATGTTCCCACTGCTGGGACTCAAACCTCCTTTCTAGGAGAGGGAATAGCCTGTAATCCACTATGCGGGCCCAGTGCGTGTTGGTGGATGTCAAATGTCTTCGAATTTTACAGCAGACACTTCAAATCTATACTAATATTATAAAGCGGAAGAGTTTGTTTGAACGCGCTAATCTCAGGATCTGCTGGTCCGATCTGAAAAATTCTTTCACTGTTAGATAGCCCATTTATTCAGGAAGGTTATAGGCTATATAACATCACGCGAGGACTAATAGAAGCAAAGCAGTAACCAAAAATGCGGGTGAAACCGCGGGGTTCAACTAGTTATTAATAAAACCTTTTTCAATCTTTCAGATGTCAGAAGACAACAAGAAAGTCAGGAGGAGCCCCGATGTACCCATTCCAGAGATGAACGAGGAACGCAGAAAGGAACTCAGCAACAGGACAATTTACGCTAAAGGATTCCCCAAAGAGGCCACACTGGATGACCTTCTGAAGCACTTTAAGAATTACGACCAGGTTGAGAATATTATCATGAGGAAGTTCCAGGAACGCTCCTCGAAGAAAAGGATGTTCAAAGGATCCGTGTTCATTACTTTCAAGACTAGGGAGCAGGTAATAGATTATTTATTTATTCTCTTTGAAAAATTGTTCTCCATTATCAGCCACAGCCAAACTAGGCGTATCGGCGGCGGCAATATATCGCTATCTCTTTTGAACACATATTCGCAAATGGTCAAATGGCGAGATCTCTAATTCATCGATTTCTGTTACAAGTAAAATAAAGTAAATAGTTAGGGAATGTATTGTTGGGATGCACATGTATTTAGAGTTTTTAGAAAGCAATTATTAAAGGTTTTTAAAAAGGTTAATGTAAAAATTGCGACTGGACTTACATGACGGGTGCAGTCGCCTTTACGTTGGTAAAGGCGACTGTACCCAACGTTTTTGCCATTGAAAAATCGTTCCTACAAATAAGTGAGCTTGGAGGCTTGTATTGATGATTTTTATGGTTATAATTATGTAACTAGTTACGGTTTACAGTCGCAACAGATATTTTAACTTCATACAACCTACCACTGGCCTGCAAATTGCAAAAAACGTAAGAAAATTTGAATTTCGCTGGCTACCCTGATGCTTTCACCTTAAGGTAGAACTACATTGGGCCCACGTTAGGACACATGCGCCGATCTAGGCTCGTCGGTCTCCATACTTTTTATATGACAACTAGACTTGTAGAGCTACATTAGATCCACGCCACGCGTTACGGTTCTACGTACAAATCAGGCCTAGCCCGCATATGCATCTGTCTAATGTAATTCCCGCTTTTCAATTGCATACCACACTACAAATAGTAGTATTAAAATGCTAGGGTTTTTTTATAAATAATATAATATTAAAATCCCCTCAAAATGTTTGCCTCTATTAGCCTATGTGTTACTTTTCCCCCTATTTCCCTGTATATTAAACCTTTACTTACGGCCGCACTCAGGGACATTCCTTAACGTTAATCATCACTTAACTTCTTAACGATCTATTGAGAAATTGTCACATTGACAGTTTTACACAGTTTGGTTGGAGTGTAGCCTTAGGGGCGCTATGGCGCGGGACTTAGAAAATTTTTGTTTTTTTTTTTTTTCAAATTAGTACCATACGCTTATAGGCACCATGAGCCGGGCAGAAAACAAAAAAAAAAATTGGTTAAAAATTTTGGGACTTTTTTAGGAAAAAAAAATTATTTTTTGTTTTCTGCACGGCTCATGGTGCCTATAAGCGTTACTGACCCACAGTTTTTCAGTGAAAGTTTGACAATACTTAACTTTAATCGACATTAGGGACGCTAATGAACCATTAGCTGGACTCTGAGTATGACTGTTAGTCCAGGTTGTCATTAAACAAAAGACTGGATGAAGATTTTTATAATTTTTTAGATTTTCCCTTCATAACATCAGAGAATGCCTATGACATTAATTCCACCTGTGTACCTTTTATGTTGCATAAAATTTTAATAAACAAATATATAACATATGTTAATATCAAAATCATTGTAACATTTCAGGCTGAGAAGTTCATGGAAGGCAAACCACATGAGTACCAAGACACGGAGCTGATAATCTTATGGCAGGACGACTATATAGCACAGAAACAAGAAGAGTATGCCAACAAGAAAGAGCAGAAGGACAAGAGAAATAAAGATAAGGATAACCATGTAAGTTTTAAATTGATGTGTAAAAATGTTTGTAAAAACATATTTGCAAAATATATATCATTTACCATAGTGTAAGACTCTATAATCCATTTTGGAGATGTCCTTCACCCACATGGAATTTAGCAAAAGTTTCTCTTTAAAAAAAATCTGCTAGTGCTTTTTCATCTTCAGCTATCCATCAGTGAAAGTTCTGTCAAAATCGGTAGATATAATTATAGCAGCTACAGCTTCTTCTTTTTGGTCCCAGTAGGTTGCTATTTTCACACTCATCAGATCCTCGAAAGTGCAGGTACACTTGGGGCATCCTCATGTGTGGTTCGTGTTATGAACAAAAGCACCGCACTCACATTGAGTATCCGACGGGCCTATACAGGAAAAGTGATTTAACCACTGCGTAAATTTTTTTTGGTGGCTCAGTGTAAGTAATTTGAACACAAGTCGATCTTCAAGGTTAAGTAACGCTTGCCAAGGTTGGTCTGTGGATGGGTGAGCATCATAACATAACGAGTTTCCTCCGTGCCTCGGAAAGCACGTTAAGCCGTAGGTCCCGGCTCACGGCTGTCATTTATAGATCTTTGGCAGTCGTTACGGATAGTCAGAAGCCAGTAAATCCGACTCCAGTCTTGCCATGAAGAACCCTGTTACCACCAAAAAAAATTTACGCAGTGGTTAAAAACTTTTCCTGTATAACCCCATTTCGTAAATTGTGCGTCCAAGTGAAAAATATATAACTAACATGTCTTCATTAATTTCTGTTTCAGGTTGAAAAAGAGGAGCTGAAACTACCCACAGGAACGGTTCTACATTTCAGTGGTGGTACCGATCAGATGAAGAGGGAGGATATCAAAGAAGCATTAAGTACAATAGGTAAGAAGTGCTTTGATTTACCCTTTTGTTGAATTTTGTTTCTTTTATTTGTTTGTTGCGAATTCGACTATGACAGCTTCATTATAACCTACATTATGCCTAAGGCCTCGTACTACACGGTACGTTTTATTAACCATACCGTTAATAAAACATACCGTTTTTTGCAATACACGGCGGTACCTTGCCGTAGCGCCGCCGTGTATGTCAACAAGCTCCACCTTGGTCCTTGCAACACTGACAACCGTGCCTACACTCTGCGAATTAACCGTGCTGGCGAAATAACGTGCCGTATTCAAGAAGCGTCCTCCTGCTCTGGGAAGACTTATTCACTAAAACCTATCTGTGATCTTATAGTAGAAAGCAAAGGGTATGCATTCTAGGGCCTTGGTTACACTTTAGATATCACCATTCTACAATTCCCGGCACGTAACTTGGTAAGAATCGTTAGTTGCGCAGAAATCGTTTTTTAGATCTATTTGGTGGTCAAGCGGGACGCGAGGTATTAGGTAGCGCCGATCCGGCGCGCGATTGGTGCAGTATTATAATAGTAGTCTATGATTGGTGCGTTAGTCGACTTTTGCCCCCGCATTACGTCGAGGTCCCGTTCGTTCATTCGACACCACTATGCGGGAATTTTTCCCCACTACGACAAAATCTTGCCAAGTTACGTGCCGGGTACTGTACCCAATCTTCTAAACACAATTAGGGCCTGTTTCACAATGTCCGAGTAGGCACTACTCACTGAATAAATTCAAAAATTTGACAAAATTTGTATGAAATTATCTGTCAAGTAAGATACTCGAAACTTAATCATAGGTGGTGAAATAGGCCCTTAGCCAAAAAAAAACTATAATTTATTTATTAATTGAGTAGGCACTTCAACAACTTACTCACTAAAACATACACAAATTACATAAATTAATCATGTTTATGTATTGTTCACAGGTGCAGATGTAGCATACATAGACTTCAAAGTAGGCGACAAAGAAGGTTGGGTGCGTCTCACAAAAGAAGACACCGCTAAAGGAATAGCAGAGAAAATGACTGACAACAAAATGAAGATAGCCGAAGCCGACGTCGAGTTCAAAGTTCTTGAGGGCGAAGAAGAAACGACATACCTACAGAAAACAGTCGAGGAAATGACCAAAAGGCGAAAAAATATGAAGAACTTCAAAAGCAATAAGGGCAGAAAAGGCGGTAATAAATATCACGGTAAGAAACGACGACACGACAACGAAGACGGTGGTAACGCCAAGAAAATCAGAAGTTCCGACAGTTAGTCATAGATGGCGCTGCCTTCACACGGCTCTATGCTTAACCATAGACTTTCATGTTTGCTTTTAAGTTTAAAGATAATGTTTAATACAAGTATAAACTGTTTGTTAAAGAACTGAAACTGTTTTAAACTAGAGTTTCATTTGTTACGTGAAATATTTACTATTAAATTTTATCTCGTAAGGATATTTGCTGTTCTCATTTTCCCTATCAAACAAAGAGAAACGCGACGCGAAGATGCAGGAAGAGGCCAGTGATTGCGCCATGCGCCGCCGCGAGGCGTCACGACGAGGCGCAGCGCTGCATAAAGCAACGTATTCTAAATTCTCACAATTAAATTTGTATCTTTGCGTGTTGTAAATAAAGTTCTATTTTCAGTCACTCTATTAAAATGTGCATGGAGCGTCGCGTCTCGGTGTGAGTTAACCCTTAAAGTGTAGATGACAGTGTTTTACTTCTCACACTGCTTGTCGCCAGACTGCAAGTAGCCTTTCCCAACTATACAATTGTATTTGGCATCAACAAAGTTTCAATCCATGGCGATAACATTCTAATTGTAAACACAATAGAACAACAAGGGCCGGCGCCCAGTGCCGCCATGCTACGGAACGCCGCGGTATACCGCTGCACACAATCTGCTGTGCCATGCCATGCCGGTAGTGGGCGCCGGCCTTAAAGACTAATTATTAGTTTTTCATAACTCCTTAAAAATAGGATTAAATTTTTACGAAGTCCCGGGCAGTTTGACAGCACATTTGGCGCCGCAGTATTTGAGTGATTGGCTGTTGCGCTACTGGTCGCGGGTTCGATCCACGCACGGAACAAATATTTGTATAGCCTACAGGTGTTCCAGGTCTGGGTGTTGTGTGCATGTGAGTTTATGTTAGTGAGCGCACCTACGATACGGAGTAGGTAATTCTAAACTGCCCCACACTAAGGGCAGTTTAATTCATGAATCCCCGACCGGTCATTTATGAGACCGCGCTGTTATTGTTTTACTATTGTGTCTCGTTTTGCGGGTATGTGATAGGTTAAAAAAAAACATGTTGATATTACTTTCAACATGTTTATATTTTTATCTGATTCAAATAAGTATAGTTTGCCTAAAAATCGGATAATTTGGGTTATTTAGGGTATTCGTCTGTCCATGGAATGAAATCTGATTTAGGCAACACTGGCTTATAAATCAAGCTCGGCTAATAAAAGGTCTTATTTATAAAACATTTCGTATATTCGTAGTATCGAATGCATTTTTTTAATGATTTAATCTTAAAAGAATACCGGCCAAGAGCGTGTCAGGCCACGCTCAGTGTAGGGTTCCGTAGTTTCCCGTCCGTCACAATAAGAGTCCCCGATTTTTCAAAAACTGTTCGTCCCATCATGTTTAAAATAATTTTCCTAGAAAGTCTTTATAAAGCTCTACTTTCCAGATTTTTTTCATATTTTCTAAACTTATGGTTCAAAAGTTAGAGGGGGGGGGGGGATTTTGTTTTTTACTTTTGGAGCGATTATTTCCGAAATTATTGATATTATCAAAAAATTAAGTTAGTATACCCCTATTCATTTTTTAATACCTATCCAACAATATATCACACCTACTAACCCTAATGGTTAAAATTAAAAAAATAAACAATTTACATGTAGGGGGGCGACCCTAATAAAACAATTTTTACGAATATTTATTGTACTACTTTGTCGGCGTGATTGATATACATAGTTTATAGCTTTCTAGTGCTCACGGTCACAGAGATTAAGCTAGGACGGACGGACAGACATGGCTACTATAAGGGTTCCGTTTTTGCCATTTGGCTACGGAACCCTGAAAACGAAAACATTTTTATTTAGAATATATTTCGTTCTCTTTAGTGATATTCTTTATTACAAAAGTATAAGACAGTATAAAGTAAAAATAAATCCGATTCTAAATATTCTGCTCTACTTACTGATTCCACTGAAAATGTTTTGCTTTTTATTAGTAAATTAATTATGATCAAGACCTTGATTATTCAACCAGTGTTGCCTTTATCAGATAACATTGTACCCTAATAATTACCCAATCGTTGACTTTAGACAGACTATAAATGTCGAATTGTATTCTGCAATAGAAATAACCTCTAGGTTAAAACTTACTTTGTAAACGTCTGTCAAATTTTCGATTTCCATTCGTTCTTTTTGACAAGGACGAAGTTGGGAAAGCTTTGTTGTTATTATTGATTATTTAGCAATTGACGCTGTTTGTAAAAGTAAAAGTAAATGAATAGTATACATACCTGAAAATATTATTTTGAAAAATGATCAGTGGAACAAATTATCCCACTCATTCAGGTAAGTATGAATGATAGTCTTGAATAAGTAATAACAAGTTACTTTTACAAAATAATGTCATACTAAAGAGTACCTGAACATTTGCAGATACTGATCCTCAAATCCAGGAACTAGTGAGGTTTGAAGAGTTAACAGTTGCTGAATGTCCTCCAAATTTAAATAAGATGATGTTTGTTGAAGCGGGAACACAGTATGATTTATCCGACATATGTTGTGAAGAAGCAGTTGTTGAAAAAGTGTTTTCTCCAAAAATGAGTGAAGAAATGTCTAATAATGAAGATCGTGAACAAAGTTCTTCATGTTTGATGACCCCTGCTGATATTCTAAATGAGATAGCTGACTTCGTATGTCCTCCAAAATTAAAAAAGAAGTCTGTAAAAAAGCGTGGAAAAGAGGAGTATGATTCAGACGATACCATAGATGAATATGTAATTGGATATTTACTGTATTTTACTGGTAAAAGTACTTTGACTTTCGAAAATGGGGATGGTTTTAAATATAATTCACACTTCTCAAAATCTAGCCGCACTAAAAGCTAAGATGTATAAGATAACAACATAATTATTTATAATATGTGATACATATTATAAAAGTTTTCATAATTAAAATTTTAAATGGGCAATTATTCTAGTATGATTTCTCCATGTAATCAATATTTTATTTTGTTCGCAAAGTATTGATTGCTCTTTTAAGTTATATAATCATTATTAATATTTATTAAAATTTTAGGTAGAGTGCGGTGAAAAGGGTTTATGCAAATGCCAAAAGGTGCGAAACAAACAATATTATGAATATTATACACGGAATAAAGAAAGAGAACTCTATACTATGTATCCTCAGGGGAAGTGTATATTGCCTAAGGGAGCTGTACTTCATTTCACGGGGGCCCCCGCTAATATGAAGAGAGAACATGTAAACGAAGCGCTAACAGCTTTAGGTACGATACATTTTGTTGTTGCGAAATAAATTTTACTTTTTTAAACTTTGCTCCCCTTACCCCATAGGGGCAAAGTAGCAAATACACTTACACAAGACCCTCAGACACAGAGTAACTATCTATAGACCATGCAACCGCGGCACGCTGCGCAGCAGCCAAATTTCAACCATTGTGCTAACCGTGCCATCTAAAATTAATAAATAAATTATTGCTACCCGAAAATTTTACTATCATATTATGGGAAACACCTAAAATACTCGCCCGAATAAAAAATATATATTTATTTAGTGCTGTTTGTGTAGACTTTTCATGATCACTTACATTCTCTTCAGGTGCAAAAGTAGTATTTACGGATTATCAGAATGGCAGTAACGAGGGATGGGCGCGCCTGAGTTTTTCTCAAGAAGCAAGAAAAATAATCAAGAAAATGATAGACAAGAAACTTAATATTGCTGGAGCAGATCTGATATTCAAGGTTTTGTCCGGAAAAGATGAAAAAAGATATCATGAAAAAGTCATTGAAGCTATTTATCAACTACAAGTAACGTCAAAGGGGTTAGAAAAAAAGTTAAGAAAGGCTGGATACAAGTATGTGAAAAAATACGATCCCAATAATACCGATTGATCGTGTTCAATTCAGGCCCATACAAAATCTACTAAAAGTTGGCAAATCAACACCAAAATTGTCCGTATTTATGCAAAAAGGAACCGACCCGCAAATATACACTTCTGAGATATCAAAGGATTTACAAAAACATGTGCAGCTCTGTTAGATGAAGTAGAATGCCTATTTATGTTATTTTAATTTGTGGATAAAATACTTATTAAAATATGTGTATATAAATTTAATCTGAAAACTCTTCAACTTTCTAGATATTTAACAAAATGTGCATGTGGTTCCTTTTAACGTTTAGAAAATGATAGGTTTTCTTTTATACAAAAAAGAACCACAACCCAGGGATTTACTCCTAAAAATGAAACTATGTATTGACAGTATCGTAATAAAGCTTTAATTAACCAAAAATATAAAATAAAATAATACATATAGAGAGTGTTTATTCAACGTTATCATCAAATTGGATTTCGAAATTGGCCATGTCTAGTCCACCTATATCGTCTTCTATTGCATCATCACAAATGAGACCATTATAAAAACTGGGTGCATCTTGTAGAATAAGATGCAATATGGACTGAATATCGGCTAGTTTCGCTGGTGATACCGGCTTCCCAAAAGGCCACAGTGGAACTAAAGGTTCCGACAAGATTACAGCTGGTCTGCTACAAACAGGTCTCTGTCATTGGATAGGTAAATGTCCGGGTATCAATACTTGTGGTTCCATTTTGCAAAAAAAAACTAGCAATTATTATGAATTTAATTTACGCGTAACGTTACAACAGACCTTGGTTCCATATAGTGTATTAAAAATAATTGTTAATAATAGAAATGTGTGTAATGTATAATGGGTACCATGTATGTGTGGATCTGTTTTGTATAAAAGGACCTGGTAATAATATCGTTTATTTGTTTGAACAATCGTGTTCCATTGTACTGTGATTCGGTTTTGCATCTTAGGTAGTATTTGTTTTTGCTGTTGGTTCTATTCTGCTTTTAGTATACCTAGTTTCCAAAGGAAAAATCATGTGGTTCTTTTTAGTATAAGAATTTAGATCACTTTTAAATTAGTCTGCTTCAAAAAAATGAAATACGAAATTTGTCGTGTGGTTCCATTTTGCATAAATACGGACAATTATGCTTAACATTCGTATCTAGAGCTCGTAAACTAATAAAATCACATATCCGATATACAACAGGTGGTTGCGACGATTTCGATAAACGCCTCTAAAATAGTATTTATAAGTTATTTTAGTGTACAATAATTTAGAATAAAAAAAAAACACTTATTATATAGACACTAAATAAAAAAAAACCGTAAGAACTGAAAGTTACTTATGGTTACTTATATTAAAAATCTGACTCCAGTCTTGCCATGAAGTACCGTGTTACCCCAGTTAATGGGTTGTGGAGGTCTGATAGGCAGCCGTAAAATACTGGTATTCAGCTAAATCCGGCTTGACTGGAAGCCGACCCCAATATAGTTGGGAAAGGGCTAGGTAGATGATGAATAATCATTTTGTGTATGTAATTGTTAGTAATAAATAATATTTTAATTTGCAAATGTGTTTCATATTATTATGACCTTTCAAAACGTTGTATAATTTTAACATATCTTTTAACATATCTTAACATTTGTGTATCATCAAATACGTTTTTGTCACTTTTTTGGCTAGTTTCCAACAAGTTGCGTATAATTATAACCAAGTTTAGTCTTCACAACTTGATTCAGGTGCAAACAATACGGAAACAGGTCTACGTTTCGACCTTAGACGCAGACGAACAGTTGTGTCGGCGAATCGTTCGCCGGTGAAAGGTTCTATCGGTAAAATAATGAAAAGTGAAACGTTCTGTGACTGTCAGTAAATTTCTCGACAGTTCGCCATTCCACGGATAGAAAGTTTTTATTAGTGAAATATTGAAAAGTGAATCGGTCTATCGGTGAATCGCTAAACGGCGAAACGAATGTCGAATTAACGCTTCAGAACTTCTCCAAAATGCATCCTGTAAAATACCCAAAGCTCGATGCTTTGTAGATTGGACTTAACAAAATCTGGATCACAGATTAGCATCTTCGCATGCCTTTCCATCTTGTCCAAAGCTGCTAAGTGGCATTCTGCAGCACCAGAGTGCTCGTGAGTCTCTAAGAAAACTGCCTTGCCGGCAGAGCTGTGCGCAAGGCTGTTTTCTTAGAAAATAGCATTACTGTCAAGCCGTGTATTGCTTGTTGTCGCGTTCTCCTATAGGCTAAGATCTCACGGAGCGATTTTCGCCCGCGGCCGCCGCGGTTGCGGGCCCGCAGCTTCTATAGGCTAAGAACTCACGGAGTGATTTTCGCCCGCGGCCGCCGCGGTTGCGGGCCCGCAGCTTCTGTAGAATTTAGATACATATGTAAAAAATTAAAGCACAACTCACGACGCGTTTTACGCCCGCGGTGTACGCGGTTGTATGCGGCTCCCGCTGTACCGGCGGGCAACTAGTAGAATCGCGCGGGTCGCGGTCACCCGCAGCCTCGGCGGGGGGCGCCCGCGCGCTCTGCGGTCGGTTGACGCAACACTATTTTGCAACCGCCCATCTTGCGGTCATCGCCCGCCACGTCTGCGGGCGATGATCGCAACCGCGGCGGCTGCGTAACCACGCAAATAACCGTTCTCGTGAGTTTTGAAATAAAACCGCAGTTCCACGACCGCGGCGGTCGCGGGTGAAAATCGCTCCGTGAGTTCTTAGCCATACCCGTAAAATACGATTTTTATTTGATCGAAAACAAACCTCATAAACGTTAGTATTTTAGAAAAGTTCATTCCTTTCATTCAGTCAATGACCTCGCAGCTGCCAAAATGGTTTGACACTTGACACTAACCGTTTGACGTTTTAAATTTCAGAAAGGATTAAACATTGAAATGATGCTATTGTTTTAAAAGTATATTATTGAAAAGAAAGTTAAATTATTAGTGGGACACCTAGTTTATTATAAACAAAATGAAGCCAGAACAAGTGGAAGAGACTGAAAATTCGCCACAGGTAGCAGGCGACGTGATCGGCGACACAGCTTACAGCGAGCGCTTCGTTCTCAAAATTTTGTTGAAACTGGCTAATTTAGATACGTTAAAAGAAGAAATCAAAGAAAAAGCTTTCGAAGATGATGTTTGCATACTGTGGGACATGACCGCCGAGAGAGATGTTGTGTTATTTCTTCAAAAACACGATGTATTAAAGCTGTTCAATTTTGCATTGCCGGTCATTGAAATGCCCAGAATTATTGAAATAATCGTCGGTATCATCGGAAATATGTGTTGCCAAAAAGAAGTGGTGAATGTGTTGATGAAGATGGACAATTTATTAACAATTCTGATTGAATACATAAACACAGACGATAGTTTAGTGTTAGTTCAGCTGCTGCGGCTCGTGAGCGCGTGTTTGTTCCTCGCCAGCGAAGAAGAACTGGCTATCTGGATGGATTTGTTCGTGACCGTAGAGTACTCTTCAGCCTTATATTTTATATTAAAGAATTCATCACACAAAGTACTTTTGGTGACTGCTTTAGAGAATCTAAATACACTGTGTTCATATTGCAATACTGATAAATTTAGAACAAAGTTTTTTACCCACTTCATAGTTCCAGAGGCCTTAGACTCACTAATCTCAGCTTTTACTGAGATAACAGTGAATCAGAAGGAAGGCTGCATTAAAGACGAGTTGGAGAGAATTTTAGTTGTAAGTCTTCAGATAGCTTTAAACTTGGTGGGGTTTGATAAGTCACAAGAGATATACAGCCACAGCACAGAAAGTGTAGTGACTATGGTAAATGTAATATTAAAATACTATGAAGACAAGTTGGTAATAAATAAAGAAATAGATTCAGACTTAGTATGTATTGTTGATTCAACGAACACAATTGTAAAAGCTTTAGAAATTACAAGTGCGCCTGATAAATATTTTGACCTCAGTTACAGTATATGGAAAGCCTCATCATCAATTATAAAATCTGACCAAAATGGGTCATCTTTTGAAGAGAATGATAAAGAGGAACTGAAGGAGTTTGTAGCTAAAGTAAAGCCATCTTTGGCTACATTAATTTGTAACTATCTATCAACGTGTACAGATGATAATTTGTTAAAAGTATTAGATGATATTGGAACAGATTATGAAGATATTATAAGTTGGGTTAAGGATAAAGAGTTGTTGTCTATTGTGCGTAACAGAGCAACTAACTATAGAACTAGGTTGAAGGATAATGTGGATTCATAATTAAAAATATTTCTTTGTATTTTAAGTTTTTTGAATTTTTACAAGTAGTCCTCTTCCCTTGATGTCTAGTCTTGAAGTGTGTTCATCTTGTGGCCATTGTGGTTAACACCCTTCCCAAATTCAATTTCTAAGCCATGCCATGTGTAGGCATGGTCAATAGAACATACCGTGAACAAGAGGCTGCAATACAACACTGATGAAACACGGTGCCGTGCCGGCGCTCCGCCGTAAATATCAACAAGCTCCCCCAGTGATCCATACAACACTGACAACCGTGCCTACTTACATACTGAAATATCACGTAAAACACGCGCTATGGACGAGGCTAACATTGTCTGCGAGTCATATAGCAGAATTTATTCCAACCTCTCTCTAGAAAATTAAGACTTAAGTTAACACAAGGCGAGTTCATACCGCATTTCCTCACAAAGTATGTTCGGCAGGGGTATCAAATTCAGATAGGTACGTCCCAGTTTTGTGAACCATATCAGTGGCGTAACTAGGCAGCTAGGATGTCAAGTAAATAAACTAGGAACCTCAAAGAAAGGGGCCCTAACTTTGAGGTTTTGGTTCCCGAACACGAGTATCTACACAATGTGTAGAAAACAATAAAAGAAAACACTGGCAATACTGATCATTATGAATAACTCAAAAAATTCAGCTGTCCCGTACATTCGACTTATGCGAACATAAATGGGGCAATTTATTTATTTATTTGAACTTCATGCAACATTAAAGGTACACAGGCGGATTTAATGCCGTAAGCATTCTCTACCAGTCAACCTAGGGTGGTGAAGAGACAAGGTGGCAGGTGCATAAAAAAAAAGAAATTAATAATTAGAAAACGGGGGTACATAACTATATACAAATAAAATATACTTACATATAATATCCAATTGACTTTTTTTATTTAATTTCTATGTGCGTGACTATTTTTTTACAGTGGAACCTACTGTAAAAAAATGTTCATATTGATAGTATTGCCAGTGTTTTGTTATTTATTGTATTGTCGACATTGTATAATTGATCAAAAACAACTTCGCATCGGCCACTCAATACGAACCCTCCTGCGTCAAAGATTCGCCGTCCCAGGCATATCCTCGTCACTTCAGACGAGAACAAATACAGAGCTTAGATATTTTAGACTCTATTTTGAGAACAGCAAAGTCGATATTTGTTTGGCAGAGACAATCGAACTGTACTAAGCTACATCAGATGTGTGCCAGGCCTTATTTTCCAGATATAAATATGTATTCAAAGCTAAGCTTGTCGAATCAAACTGTTTCAGTCGTACAGTTACTGAGGATTTAGGTACAATTTAGCTGACAAGTGAATTTTAATCTTATTGGAATCAAACGCCATCATCTTTCACTGCAGGATTCAGCTTCAAGGTCAATACGGCACCAATTTTGTGTAGTTACAAGGAACAAGAAAAACTACAAATTGTATATAGGATTATATATTTTTTTACACATTATGAAGCAACATTTACATTACCATAAACGAGTTTTACACCGTCGCGTGCGCGGCGGACTAAAACTATTCGAATGTAACAGTACATAGTAACAAAACAAAGCTCACCACATCCATGCCTCACATACAAGTCACACTATGATATGCTCCTCACATAAAAAAAAAACGACACAATACTGAAAAGGAAAAAGGAGATTAATAAATTTACATATATTAAATGTACTTATACACTAACTAACCACGAGCCTACGCGCCCAATGAAAGGGCAAAAAACGCACGAACTTTTTTTAAATATCAATTTGTATATAGTTTACATAATATTATATCGTTAGAGATAATAAAAACAGGATAAAGACTAGACTTTACACTGATCAACGACAAATTGGCAAACAGCAACATATCGCGACGGCGGCGCTGTGCGGGCGGCACTACTACGTGAACATATCGACACCTGCGCGGGCGCAGCCGGGAGCAGCACTAGTCTCCCTAATGTCATTAGGTACGTTGTACTGCTCACGAGCCGCGACCTCGACTGCGCAAATCGAAAACACAGATTGTACATAAAATTAAAATAAAACAAAAAATAATAATGTGACCGTTAACTTGTCGCCCGCAGAGAGCCGCTCCATAACATACATATAAACGTTACATGTTACCTACTCAATAAGTTACATAAATAATTTGAATTTAAAACGAGTCTTAGGCTTCTGAATAACATAATTATAGATAGCATGTAGTACCATGAAAAACCCAGCTTCGCTACGCACAGCCCTCTAAGTAGCGACCATGTCAGGTTAGGAATCCACCTTTACAATTTAATCTAAACCATAATTTATGTTCTTGTTGAGTTTTCCTCCACTCTTATAGACTACAGAGCTGTATTATGCTCAAGAGGCAACTTGGCGCATTTCAAATTGAACAGACCATGTAACATTGTACGATCGTTCAAATCGCTATCTTAAACTAACCTTCTCTAAAATCAAATACCTTATAAATATTCAAAAAGTTAGAATGTCTATATAAACCGAACGATATAATATTTGTGTATGGGCTACAATACTTAACGACATTCACAACTTCACATAATATATAAACACATAACTCAGGTACATGTGAACATTTTTACATAACAATCCATTCGGGCCTCGTGACTGGAGATTAAACTGTAAAGGGTGAGAGGTCGCACATGGCCAGGTAGTTAGGAGACTGTAGGAAATAATATTTACATACAAGTGAACCGTAGCGGGAAGCCGCCATACAGCGGCCAGCGGCGCGTACCGGCTGCGAGACGCCTCGTCGCCTTGCAATACCAGCGTTTTGTGTGCGTTTGTTGAAACAGGCGGACCTCTCCTCTAATTCATCACTTTTTCAATATAATAGTTAATTTTCCTGACGCACTGCGTCTTTTTTTATTCTATTAACCTACTAACTTCATTTCAGAAAATCATATATTTTCGACAAACGAACACAAACGCCAAACGATAAACTAAATTAATTTCGACACAACTTCGATAAAAAAAAACTAATTCACTTACGTTTCGTCGATAAAAAAATACAATAAGTGTAAAAATACTTTTACATAAATTTTATGTAGAAAAGAAATACGTCCAGATTATCACCTGGAGTTCTGAAAGCCAATTCGTATTATGGTCCGATTTTGGCACATTACCTTCGAAAATACATAATAAATAATACTATTCTGACTGCAAACGATGGCAGTGTGAGTTGAACCTTTTGTCTTCGTGATAGGAGCGAATATTGAATGGCAATCGTTCTCTAACTTGTGTTAAAACGTCGATATATTATATATTTGTTCACCAGCACGATGTTTATCATAGAATCAAGGAGAGTGGCTGTTATTATTTCTGATGAATTTACCATTTGAAGTGTAAAACATATCACCATGTTTCTATGACGTAAGCATCGCGCTACAAGAAAATAATCATTCTACGATATAAACTCTTTGGTACATTTTTGTGAGCAACGACAAAATTACTGTGAGTATCCTTACAAGCAATTTATGAACATACTATACGATACCAAAATACTGTTGCTTGGACCGAATTGAGTGTTGGTGTCGCACTAACAGCGGCCGCGAGCCCGACGCACTGGAATGTTCGCACCGACCGCGAGACTCGCATCGCTGAGCCCACAAATACATATTGCTTTCATAATAAGCGTATTATTTTAATCCATCAAGAGTAGGTACGATACATTCAAAATTTTTGTACTTACACAATCTAAACACGAGTAAACATTTAAACAACCTACATTCCCCGTCTTCGTTGTCTTGAACGGACAGCTTCAATCGAATAGGACAACTACGGGGCCACACCGAGATTAACTTTGTAGAATAAATATTAGGAATACATCTACACAGTCTGTTATATCGGTTTAGGGTGATCAATACATCTCATGTGTGGGGATTTTCACTGAAACAGAGTGTTCCGCGATGACTTGTGAGGGGTCAAGTGTGGCTGGCGTGATAGTGAAATAAAAAATCCTTTGCGTGGGATCTATTGAAAACCTCGACCGTTCGCACACAGCACATACACAAGCGCTTGGCTCGACGCCAGAAGCGATCACAACATTTATCACACGGGGATATGAGTGTGTCGAGATACAGTCGGGGGCCCGGGGGCCCTGGGGGGCCCGGGGCCCGGGCGGCGGGGGCCCTACGCGCCCGAGAAGCCGTACACCTCCAGCACTCGTATCTCGAAGTCTCCGCTGGGACAGAGCGGCGGGTTGTTGAAGGTCGAGCAGCGGTCAGTCTTGCCGAACCTAATGTTCTCGTCCATCCAGATCGCTTGGCCGTCACTGTGGAAGTTGAAATTATATTAAAGTAATATTCAAAAAAGTTACAATGGCAAAAATGTATGTGAAAGATGTTAACCAGTTTGCTGTATTGGGTTTACAAGCTATATGTGGGTGATATTAGAAAAACGCTGTACAATCAAACAATAAAATAAAACTATAACAACATCAAAACAGGAGGTACAAATGGTGTACGTACACTTTTCACAAATGCATGCTCAAACAACCACACAACATTTGAGAGATTCATTCGGGTCAACATTCTAACTTCATGCTACTGGACGACTATCGGAATCCCCCTATATCGAATCAATCATTAAAAGTTATTAAGATATCTAGCCTATACTGTCCCACTGCTGGGCAATAATACGATTTATGAAAAAAAACACCCCTAAATAAACACTTGTGAAACTGAATGGAAGTTACCTCAGTTAAGTGTGACGTTAGAAGCGTATAGTGCTCTATTCTTTAATCTTATATATAAAATTCTCGTGTCACAGTTTTCGTTCCCGTACTCCTCCGAAACGGCTTGACCGATTGTCATGAAATTTTATGAGCATATTGAGTAGGTCTGAGAATCGTCTAACATCTATTTTTCATACACCTTAGTGAAAAAAAAATTATATGGCAAAACAACGTTTGCTGGGTCAGCTAGTATATTATAGATTTTAAAATTGACCAACTTATTATTTTTTTCACTTTCCCCTCCCTACCTATACATATATAGCGTTCGTTCGTTCGTATATTTGACGTTTCGTATCATACACTAAGGTCTGACGATTAAAAAGTGAAAACGAATGTAATTTAAATCAAATTGAACTAGAAGTATATTTTAAAAAAATCAGTTCAAAAACCCTATTGTCGAAATGAAAGTTCAAAGGCCAGGCGCGCGCTAGCGGCCAGGCCGCAGGCGGCCAGGTGAAACAAATGAAAGCGCCATAGAGCGCGCGCTTCTGTCCGCACGCGGCCAGCGGCCACAGGTGCGCGCGCTCTATGGCGGTTACATACTAATGTATGTATCTCGATGGCCGCCGCGTCCTGGCCGCTGGCCGCTAAGTGCGCTTTGGGGGAAATGACTGTCGCGCAATTAAGCTGCCAAAATCAACACTTATGTTCATTTAGGACATAGTTTCCCAACCTTTTATGAACTACTGTCCCCTTTACAAGAAAAAAAATTTTCAACACCCCCTTTATATGATATTTAATCAGGTATATCAATTTTATATTTTTGTCTATTATCTATTAATAATCAGAAATTAAAAAATTATTCTCGCTCTGAAATCGTCCTACTCGTGGTCATGATTGAGGGTGATAACAAACGCCCTCGCTATTTGCTTTTGGATCCGCTACCGCCCCCACGAAAAGCTCTAGCACCCACGAAAAGCTCCAGCACCCACTAAGGGGCGGTACCACCCCGTTGGGAATCTATGAGTTCAGGATGGAAGGTGGATTAAGAACAACACACATTCAAACTGCCTTCAATACACACAAACACTCTCCACTCGACATACCCTCCACCAACGGTGATCATAGTATTATCAGCCGCCATGAATAGAGAGTTGGCGTGCGGGGTCCTCACGTCACTCTGTCCCTCCTTTTTGTCCTCCAGGCATCCCACCCACGGGTACTTGGCTCGTAGGGGATGTAAGCTGTAAAGTAGATGTAAAGTTGAGAACTGACCCGCCTCCGATAGTGATCATCTTGGAGTCTGCAGCCATGAAGAGTTCGGAGCCGTGTGCGACTCTCTCCTCGCCCTTCCCGTCGGCTCCCGAGGTACAACCCACCCAGGGGTACTTTGCTCGCTCAGGGTATAAACTGCAAGCGAATTAAGGGTAGATGCAACATGCTGTGGTATTTGTACAGGTTTGGGTTACATGAATACACATTGGTCTTGAATGGGTTTTAATTTTGTCGGGTCATATTTATAGTTCATGCTATAGTTGTAATGCGTTTAATTTAAAGTCTGACCTGGTTTTCTAGAATTATTATCTAATCTTAGTATATGAGATAATTCCAATTCATCGTCATAAGTCAAGTTTCAACTTTAGCACTTTGTATTGAAGGTTGATTTTTAAGTGACAGCTTATATTAAAACGACCCTAAAGACATGTCGGTATAAGCCGATGCATTAAAGAAAGGAATCAAAGTCGAATAAAAACATGACCGGGCCGTATTTATTTCAAACTAGTTGCAGATTTGAAAGACACGTGATGCCATCTATTATTATAGGATCGTTACTGTTGTTTTCATCGGAAACAATAGGTAAGTACAGACGCCAGCAAATCAACCTACTACAATCTGTCAAAATTCAAATCAAGACTGATTTTTTTTCTGCCTACGGTACGCGCGAGAGTGAGTATAGACGGCACTAGTGTGCAAGCGAGAAAACATGATAAGCACCGCCATTTTAGATTCTTTTCTTGAATGAAACAGGTTGAAAGGAATTTGAACTTTGTAGTAAGTATATGACATTGAGTTTGTTGTTGGAATTGATCAATATTTAGAGTTCTGATTCAAAAGATTGTTGTGCCGACTTGAAAAAATATCGATAACTTGAACGAGGTGTTAATCGAATCAATCATTTATTTTGTAAAACATAGGTATATTCGATATACTATAGCATGAATTATTGTTAATTCTTTTCAAAGGTGGGCATTATTTATCTAGTCGGGCACATTAAGGTAGTAACTATAGTTATAAGATTAATGGTGATTTTAGTACAATTAATATGATTTCATTTTTTGTCAAAATAATATATACATATATAATTACTGACACACATAGATTATAAGGTACTGATTATGTTTGCATAAATTATAAATATATATGTCATCGAAAAATAACAAAAACCGTAAATTTATAATTTTCCTAGGAAATTGATAAACCTTCGTAGGATTCTAAACGGGAACTAAATTGTATTATTTTACGCCAACATTTTCGTAAATTGATAAACTTACCAATCTCACGCGGAAAATAATAAATAAGCAATAACGGACCGCCATGTGCGCTCTGATTGGTTGAATAAGTCATGTGTTCTCTCCACCGACATTGTTCGCCGCACAACATAAACAAACCGGTTTTATAATGTTATAACCGTGTTGGAACTGTGAAAATAGTTTTATTTTGCTAAGTTTATTAAACTAGACCCATAATGAGTGACCTACAAGCTGCGGACAGCCAAAATGATGAAAATAGTGCGGTAAATACTGGACGATTTGTTGACGAAGTGAAATTTACTACAGAGCTATGAAAGTTTTACAGTGGCCATGACCAAAATAGTAAAAAGTCGGAATGGACAGAGGAAAAAAATTAAAAATGTCATTATAATGATAGAGAATTTTAATAAAGCTAAAGTGTTGGGACGTCGGCCCATAGACAAAGAATACTATCACGCTAAAAAGTACGATATTATGACTTTCAGTGACGAAAAAGTCTTGATTTTGAAAAGGAAGTCTCAGCAAGATCCAGTAGTACAAATAGTTCCAAGCAGTCAATATTATCAACGAATAGCTCTTGGAACCTGATTGTTTTTGAAATTTAATTTATTTTTTCTTGGATTTTTTTTTGGCAGAAGGCCGGATTTATGTTTAATAATTGTTATTTCTTTTTTAATAAACCATTTTAAAACACGATTTCTGTTCTTTTATTTTGGTAGAAGTAAGTGTAAGTGTCATTAGTGTTTTATGTCAAAACATGAATCCGATAAAAGTATCTAGTTTAAAATAAAAATACGTAGACCGTAATAGAAACTGATAGTTTGGCATGTCTAATTGTACCTACCTAAGTCTATGGACACAAGCATTGCTACTATGAACGTCGACCAATCAGAGAGCTGTGTGTTAATTTCCGTAATTTAAAGAAGCGTAAAATTAAAAGTTCTTCTGTGATTGGTCGAACCGTTTAGAATCTTACGAATGAATATCCGTCAGTTTATCAATTTACCATGAGACGTTGCAAATTGTTAAATTTACGAAAATGTTGGCGTAAAATAATACAATTTAGTTCCCGTTTAGAATCCTACGAAGGTTTATCAATTTCCTAGGAAAATTATAAATTTACGGTTTTTGTTATTTTTCGGTGACATATATAAAACATGATAATGTAAGGAAAGGTTTACAAATAAACACACACAAATAATAAGCATCTAGATGTTAGGTTGCCACATTCAATTCAATTAGGGGTTTAAAAAAATACATAGAAATAAGGAAATACCAGCCTTCACCAGTTTTTTTACCTAAAAGATTATTAAAAAAGAGCAGCAAGAAATACAATTTTTAAAGTTATTCATTCAATAAAATAATAAAGCTGAAATATAATAGATAAAATAAATACATAAACGTAAAAAAATAACATGAAAGGTAGCATTCCATTTATTACGACGGCTACGCGCGACCCACATAGGTATGCCTGTGTGGTTTACCTGTCGCGGTCGCTAAGTACCGAATGCTACCTTTACCGATAATTGATGTTTAGACAATTGTCCCAAAAAAAATAATAATTAAAAGCTATCATGACCAAACAATTGTTTTTTTTTTGTGAAAAGAAGAAGTCTAGATCATAAAACCTCTGAATAGTTTCATCAATCATCACTTTTGTAACAACTGATTGGTAAAATTATCTAAAATTAATTATGGCTGTGAGTACTAGACAACTGATAAACATACTTATATATTTCTATATACTTATGTGTATATATTGTACTGCCCCCGATACTGTAAAATGGGGTGAATAGGAACTCAAGGGTGAATAGAAACAAAAATTTGAAGTGGATTTTCTCGTTATTTAACCGGTTTTCTCAGAATTTAAGTACTCTTCTTTATTCATTAATTGTATAAAAAGTCAATGTTGAGATAGAAATCCGTACAAAATATGTAACCAAAGTAAAAATCCTAATCAAAGTTTTGTTCCTATTCACCCCTGCAATCCTATTCACCCCGTTTTAACCGGTAGTTAAAAAGACGTATCTAACAAAAAGTAAAAACGGTGAAATTGACAATGTTTAAATTAATGAAACAGGAAATCGAATCGATTGAATAGACGTAGGTAAATGACTACATGCGTCCTTTAAACGAATGCTTCTAGCTGTACTTTATTCATTCATTCAGTAATTAAGACATTCACAATTTCACCGTTTTTACTTTTTGTTAAATACTTCTTTTTAACTATCGGAAGCAGTATTATATAATACCCGGCATATAAGTTGGCAAGTTTCGCGCATGGTGCACAAAAAAGCGAATGAGCGAACGGGACGTAACGCAGTGCGGAGGCAAAAGTCGTCTAACGCACCAATCATAGACTACCATTATAATACTGCACCAATCGCGCGCCGGATCGGAGCTACCTCATACCCCGCGTCCCGCTTGACTACCAAATAGATCTAAAAACGATTTCTGCGCATTGCCAAGTTACGTGCCGCTAGTTATACCTATAGATAAATTATACTCCGACACAGAACAAATGATCGTGCTCATCACACACACATTTGTCCTGGGGACCTCTGGCATAGCAGCCAGGGCCACTAACCACTAGAAGAGTAAAGTAGGTGGTTACCTAAAGAGGAATGTCTCTCCGGTGCCGAAGTAAGCCTGCCGGTTGCCGCGCTCGTCCTTCTGGTTGCGCTCGAACCACCTCGTCGAGCAATACGCACCGAACACCTGCAACATTGGTACATGATTCTTTAATAAGTAAAATAAAAGTAAAATAATTGTATTACTATTTTATAGTTTTATTACTGGCTATTAAATCTAATCTCTCTGCTAATAATTTCTAATGAATCGTCAAGGATAACCCTAGCAACATTGCTATAACCTTGACAAAACTGCAAGTCTACGGTGACGTAGCAGGTTTTTTTTTTAAGGTGCGAGATCATCAAAATTACTTCTTGCGCTCTGGGTTTCGACAACCCAGGCCCCAGAAGCCTTCGACCGTGACGTAGCTGGGTAATTAAAAAAACTAAAAAAAAAATGAAGGGCCCTTTTTCCACATGGGACATAATCAAATAAACTCTTCTGCCCTGGGTGGAGCGGGAAGAAGTGTGACTAAAATGAGTTGCCTTGATTAAAGTAGTATTTCAATCTATGGTCTGTTTTTTAAACCCGGAGACTAAAATGACATTTCAACACAAAAGAACTGGCGTCATTCCTATAGTAAATTTGACATTACTTGTGTCAATTTAGTCTCCGGGTTTAAAAAACAGACCATAATTAGGCAACCAAACTCTTCTACAGTACTGTAGAGCTCGTGGCTAGATAATAACAGCCGCACGGGTTGATATTCAAGGTTAAGCAACGCTTGCCAAGGTTGGTCTGTGGATGGGTGACCATCTTAACATACCGAGTTTTCTCCGTGCCTCGGAAAGCACGTTAAGCCGTAGGGCCCGGCTGTCATTTGTAGATCTTTGGCAGTCGTTACGGATAGTCAGAAGCCAGTAAATCTGACTCCAGTCTTGTCATGAAGTACCGAGTTACCCAGTTAATGGGTTGTGGTTGTGGAGGTCTAGCAGGCAGCCGCTCCTCGTAAAATACTGGTATTCAGCTAAATCCGGTTTGACTGGAAGCCGCCCTCAATATAGTTGGGAAAAGGCTAGGTAGATAATAACTATTCTACAAAGTTATAAGGAAACCAGCAACCCACCTCGTTGTTGCACGTCTTGATCATCAGCAACGTCGGTTCATGGTGCTCCACACGCACGTAGAACGTGGTTAACGAGCAACCATGCTCCTCGGTGGTGTACAGTAACACTGGTTGGTACATCGTGATGATGACTCTTCTACAAACTAAGTTATAAGGCAACCAGCAACCCACCTCGTTGTTACACGTCTTGATCATCAGCAACGTCGGTTCATGGTGCTCCACACGCACGTAGAACGTGGTTAACGAGCAACCATGCTCCTCGGTGGTGTACAGTAACACTGGTTGGTACATCGTGATGATGACTCTTCTACAAACTAAGTTATAAGGCAACCAGCAACCCACCTCGTTGTTACACGTCTTGATCATCAGCAACGTCGGTTCATGGTGCTCCACACGCACGTAGAACGTGGTTAACGAGCAACCATGCTCCTCGGTGGTGTACAGTAACACTGGTTGGTACATCGTGATGCGCACGGGCAACCACGACCATAGCGTGAACAGCTGTAACGACCAGGAAATGTGTTAGAGGAGAAGTTTTGGTTTAATGGCGGATGAGATTTACTAAACTATCGAACATGATGGTTAACGGTTGCTAAACTAAACGATGGTCTACTTTTATTGGCTAGTTTAATAATATTACTATTAAAGTTCGCTAAATGAAAATTGTATATCTCTAAGTCTATTATAAATTATGTGTTTATTAACTTAATTTTTGTGTAACTCGTGCGGTGCTGACGTTATACATCATACACGCACTTTTTAAACAGGGTGGCCAATTATAAAAAAAAGGAAAATTTAAAATTCTGATAATATCATATTCTTGTCTAAAATTGTGATTTGTTTATGTCAAAAATATTGGATGGTTTTTTTTTACAATGTAATTTTTGAAAATAGTTTCGGCTGGCAACATCGTAGTGACGTCACAGTTAGTGTGTGTTGTATTAGTAGACGTGTACAAGTGATTTGTGCTTGTAGTGCAGAAATAGAACAATATAAACACATACAGTTCTACTTTGTTTGTAGTGATAGTGCAATATATTTTAAACTCCATTTTCATTTATTGTTTTTTTTTGTATTCTAATGAATTTCATAAATATAGAGAAACAAAGCCCAACAACAGCTTGTAGTTACAATACTAATATGAATCCTATATCGCTATGACTAATTTTAATTTGTGATTAAAAAAAAAATTGATCCTCACAGTTGATTCTCAAACTTATTCCCATAACAAAAAAGAACTATTGCACTATCACCGATGAATTAAGGAAACAATTACAAATGAAAAAATGACATGTCATGCAAACATTAAAATATTTAATAATATCGAAAAACAAAAAAAAACAGCTCAAGTTAGAGCCAAATTCACAACATCGATTTGATAAAAGCAATGTTTTTACAATGTTAGAGATAATTTCTAAGGAATAAATTGCATTCAGAAATTAATCATGATAATAAAAATGTTTTCTAGAACAAAATTATTTATAAAATTAAGAAGACACATCTATATTGAAGCTGGATACTCTTCAGACTTACACTCACTACCGCTTTTTCTCGCAAGTCAGATTGTACCTTTAAAAATGTTAATAATTTTGGAGAACCAGACTAAAAAGTATTATTAAGATAATACCAATCTCTACATTAATTAATTAATTAAGGAAAAAAACTTATAGCTTCTATATCACTTACGTAACTTATTTTTTACGGTTTTAATTTTATGCAAAACTCTGTGTTATAATTATTATTATGTATTAAATATCTATCTAACTACTATAATAATACCATGCAACTATTCAATGTAAACAGTGTAAATTTTGAGAGAGAAAAAATATTAATGCTTCACAACTTTTTAATTTTTAAACAAGTTGTGAAAATGGCCCTGCCTTAATTCTACTACTTATTAGAAAAAACTGCTTGCTTAGCAAGCAATAATAGATATACCTAGGTAAAAAAATAATAAATGATAAAATGTGTGACTAATAATTCCTTAGCCGAGAGAAATTTTAAGAATATGTCATTGAAATGGGCATTAAATAAACGTTTGTACTACTTGCACATATAATATGTAAATGTTAAAAACATAGCTACATATTCGAATTCAAAGGGTAAAAAAAAGAGTCAGACATATTGTATGCCAAATAAAAAATGGGTTCCTATTAGGTATTAATGTATTTATAGCTTATTTTTAGCTGGGTAGTCAGTACATTTATCCAAGTAGAATGATAGACTAGTGTTTTTAGGGATGTGAAATACTATCTCCTGGTTGAGTTTCTATCAAGGTGCTTAGCCCACATCAAAATATACTAACGCAAGGCAATTGTTGGCTTCAAGTTTACCTACTCGTGATCAGGCACAATTTAGGTGCAACTAGATACAGTGACAATGTGGTTTTATAGACACATGCAAAAAAATTGGGGTTCCGTGGGTGTGACTAAATAACCTAGCAACAACAAATTCGAAAAAAATCTAAGATTTATTTTAGTATTTAAAAAGAATAAGATTCTAATGATGAAACAAATATAGGACCTCAATATAGATTTTATTTAAAATGTAACACTAAATTTCTATACGCCAAAGTAACCTAAACAAAACTAAAATACGATAAATTGACTTTTTTTTAAAGATAAACTAATTTAATGTCTTTTATTTAAATATGTATCGCACGACATAACAAAACTCAATTTTGCTAAATTTTCATATCACTACGCATGAGGCCAGCAAGTGGCTCAAACGCGCAGTAACAAAATTGACTATCATCCAGCCTCGAACTAACAAACCCACACGTACCTACGGAACCAGCCAATTTAAAAACGATCTACATAAAGTGCTCAAATGAAAGATAAATCTAGGTTACAAGTGCCACCACGACAACTATGCCCCCGTTGTTACAGGATACGTGTGAACATGGGCGAACCTTCTGCCTCAAGTCTGACGCGTGCTGGTGTTGGTCCTGGAATACCGCGTTAGGGAATGGGAACCACAGGGCCAGGTGGGCGGAGCGCGGGCTCTGCGAACACCGATGTCACGGTGGGGTCATGTGTGTAACAGGCAAGTGACACTTAACATCTCAATTGCCTGACGATTTAATTTTAGTATTAAGGTATTTGCTAGTTATTGTACTGGCACTGTACAAAACAAAAAAGACATACAATAACAACAACAACAAAAATACAAAACGGACGCACGTTAGCCGTCATGCACACTAGCTCACACTTACTTACCATACAAACGCAAATAAAATATTCAAATTAAAAACAAGCTCAATTTGTAAAGTCGATCCTTCCAAAGCTAGAACGCTTCAAAAGAATTAAATAAATAAAACACCTAGTGACAAGCGGTGCATCTAAACATCGATATAATGTCGCAAGCTCTCAATAGGGGCGACACTTATATTTGTGACTTAATACTTGTATCTTACTTCGCTCTGGTCTAGAATCTGCGACCTTATGGCTTGGATTGGGAATACGCCCATCGATAGGGCGCGCGGGCCCGGCGAATGTGAGCCCTAACGGGAAAATCGACACACAGTTAGCACTCACACAAAACAATCGATTACATGCGACCTTCACATCACTTTATCGATATTCTCTTCACACAATGTTAATTTCTCAAGCTTTGTCCACTTGTTATGGCATTTTATATAAAATTTATACATCTGTATAGAACTCCGGAGAGCTCTTCAACAAAACACACATGCCAACTGTCAGACACATTGCCATATAATTATTATTATGTTCAATAAATTATTCTAAAAAGAAAATATATTGTACATAGAAGAGAGACACACTTAAAACAATGAGAGAAACATGAATAAATCAGACATTCAAAGCGAATGGATAATATGAATATTCGATATCGTTCATTCGTTTCAAATATTTAACTAATGAGAATTAAAATCGAATCGTATGAAAACATCGACGGACACAACAATATAGTCATTCACAGATGTTGGCTACACAGACCGAACATAATATAACGGTGGTTCGACAAACGAAACAGTATGTAGGTATCTTAAATAAATATATTAGACTGGACTATCGAATTTGTAAACAATTCGATTTAAAGTTAGTCGTGTTAGGGTTGCAATCGAGTGAATTTAATGATAAATAAAAGCCAAAGCCACGCCTAAGTCGTCGTTGTACAATACCATTTGTTTGCACGTTTCCTCAGACATTCTCTGCGAAACAAGTAAAATAAACGGATATACAAATATATTCTTCTTGTATATATTTGTGAATGTGCAGTGTGTAGTTAGGATATCATCGTGACTGTTAGCATCGAAGCTCCCCGTAAGCAGAACATACTAATCTTAAACGTGGCTATTTTATTCAATGGGACATCACACCATCCACATCTTTATTTAATCATAAATAAATAAATAGCCTCTTCCAAATATTAAATATGTATACATACAATATAAAGGGCTGCTGCTAAAAATACATAAAATATTATGATTTTAGTACATTAAAATATCATTATATTCCTGTAAAAATAGGTCGCAAAAATCTTACACCATTCCCATACATAAAAACAGTCTTGAAAAACAAATGAAGCTTTCAACCACATAATAAATATCCCTAGCAAGATGACACCTGTCAAAGAAATGTCAGAAGTATGGGTAAGAGTGAGTTTGTGAGTGGTGAGTGAGTGGTACCAACCTCGCGGATGGTGAGGGTGTGGGACATCATCTGGATGTTGACTTGCGACTGGCTGGTGGGCAGGTTGTCTGAAGACCTGGAGCGGACGAGGCGCGACCCTGTGATGACCTGCTTCGACTTCAGGGTCATCTCCGTCTTGATGAAGACTCGGGATATGTACTGTGAACTGTAGAAGACGATAATCAGTTTTGTTTTTAGTTTACCGCTTTTTTCATGTCTGAAAAAAAGTTCTGAAAATAGCTATAATGACGAACGAGAAAAAGTCGGTTAACAAAATAACTATTTGGCAAATATAATTATTTTGCAGATTTATTATTTTAACTTTACTGTTTATTATTATTTTAATAAAAAGTAAAGGTAAGTATCAAATTGAGTACTCGACTATTTGTATCAAAAAGTAAACGTTCCCAGAATCGCTAATAGAAAGGACTTTCAACTAAGTTCAAACTTAAGTAAATTAGAACGCGCTCCCACTCTACCCTGTACAACTATTGGAAATTATAATTTCTGCTTCATTTTATAACCTTTGTTAAAAGTTTTCATAAAGGAATATATTTTTACAAAAACTACAAAATATTATACAAATATAATATACAAAAATAAACATAAGTACCGAATTATGTGATTAAACGTAGGTAAGCCTGATACCCACTCTTTATATGTCAGAACTTTTCACATTTCTACAATACCTATATTATTCCATATAACGCTCTCATATTTCCCAACCCGTAATACAGATTTATAGCTAAGGTTCAGTAAGCCCGAACTGAAGCAAATACATCTTCATTTAGTTGAATAAAAGCAAAAACAGAGCATCATCACTACATAGTATAAAACAAAGTCACTTCCTGCTGTCTGTCTGTCCCTATGTATGCTTAGATCTTTAAAACTTCGTAACCGATTTTGATGCAGTTTTTTATAATAGACTAGCTGACCCGGCAGACTTCGTACTATCGAACTTTTTTTTCGAATTTTTCTCACCTTTTAAACCTTCCCTAGACCTCCACGAACAGTTCAAGACCAAGATAAGACAAAGTCATTCTTGAGTTTTGGAGAGACTAACGAACAGCAATTGATTTTTATATATATAGATAGAGCGATTCTAGAGGAAGGTTTAGATGTATAACACATACATCTATATAAATATAAAAATGAAACCCGTTTTTCGTTGTCACGACATCACATGAAAACGGCTTGACCGATTTGGCTGATTTTTTTTTTTAAATGTTCCTTGAAGTTCAGTGATGGTTCTTACGGAGAGAAAAATTAAAAAAAAAAAGTTAGGTAAAGTAGGGTAGGTAGGGTAGTGTAGGGTAGTGTAGGGTAGTGTAGTGTAGTGTAGGGTAGTGTAGGGTAGTGTAGGGTAGTGTAGGGTAGTGTAGGGTAGTGTAGGGTAGTGTAGGGTAGTGTAGGGTAGTGTAGGGTAGTGCAGGGTAGTGTAGGGTAGTGTAGGGTAGTGTAGGGTAGTGTAGGGTAGTGTAGGGTAGTGTAGGGTAGTGTAGGGTAGTGTAGGGTAGTGTAGGGTAGTGTAGGGTAGTGTAGGGTAGTGTAGGGTAGTGTAGGGTAGTGTAGAGTAGTGTAGGGTAGGGTAGGTAGGGTAGGGTAGCGTAGGATATGTAGGGTAGTCATTTGACGGGAGCGAAGCCGCGGGTAAATAATAAAGAAACAGCATTGCACCCGTGTGAAGCCGGGGCGGCTCGCTAGTAAATAATAATCTCAACAAACGCCGTAATTTTCGGCATTACCATATGAAATCTACTCAAAACCGACGTTCAGGATTCGTCTCATTTCGATACTCTGATTGAGACGAATTACGAGTAATTATGCATTCGACTCGCACACCCCTTAATGAACGAAATTTTGTCAAGCCTCAACTTTTTCTTAAATTATATTTGTGAGCGTAAACGTGATGTTGATGGGGACTGAAATATTTCATAATTTTCTTTTTTAAGAAGTTAGAAACGTAATTTCTAAACGAAGATATTTAAATTGTTGAAAGATTTATCAATAAGAAAAAAATATAATATACCTAATTTGCAATAACCAGGATTCACGCGGACGAAGCTGCTGGTAGAATCTAGTATACCGTAAATGTATGTTGCAGCCTATCATAACCATCATCATCTCAGCCGAAAGACCACTGCTGGACAGGCCTTCCCCAAGCGTCGCCACAGCGACCGGTCCTGTGCGTCTCGCATCCATCGGATTCCCGCGACCCTCGCCAGGTCGTCGGTCCACCTTGTGGGAGGCCTTCCAACGCTGCGTCTTTAGTTGCAGCCTATAGGCAGAGATAATTAGGCTATTCTGTTCTGATGTTCTCTTACCTTAAAGCCCTAATGCTGAAAGCAGTCCTAAGCAGCTTGGTAGGCGAAGCAGGCATGTTCCTACAAAACTTGTCGATGGCGTGGTCGACGCCGTTCTTGGTGGCCTCGGCATACCAGTCCGAGCTCTGGTTCGACGCGTGCTTGTTGAACAGGATCAGGATAGCTAGTGCTACCCTGTAGAATACCTGTGGAAGAGAACATAAGTGTAGTCTATACTAATATTATAAAGAGGTAAAATGTTTTAAGTTTGTATGTAGGGGGTAATCTCTGGAACTACTGGTCCGATTTGAAAAATTCTTTCAGTGTTAGATAGCCCATTTATCGAGGAATGCTATAGGATATACCATCACGCTACGACCCACGGGAGCGGAGCAGTAACGAAAAATGCGGATGAAACCGCAGGGGACAGCTAGTATAGAATAAACTTTATTGTACACCAATAGTAAGGCCCATTATCGGCATCGGCAAGGAAAAGGATCCTTCGGCATCCCTACATGCAAGCGCACACGGTCGGAAACTATGCCATGGCATGCTGCAACGTCCTTAAAGATGTCAAGGCGTCCTTAAAATTCTTATAACGTTAATTCGTAAAATTTTGATTTGTTTGATATCTACTCTTGATCTCTAATCTTAACCAGCTAATATTCTGGAAATGCGTTTGTGGTAGTTCGTAAAGACCAGGGAGTACGAGATGCTTAGCTCACTAAAACTATCCTGGTGATCACAATTAACCATGGAAGTAGGACTCATGAGATCTTAGAAGACCACTCCAGAAACCACTCTGTCCAAAACCTGTTAGGGCACATCCTTGAGGAGACGGTAAAAGGGTTTCCACTGAGCCTCGCTGTGCATGGACGAAGTAATTTACATTCCCATGGCATATTTTATAACATTTTCGTTGCCGAAACCGCTGGCGGAATCTAGTAATTAAATTAAATCCAACCGCACTCTTCTGTTGAATACATTTAGTATTATGGCCCCACAAATGTTTAGAAGTTTCCCTAAAAGCATTTAACCAAACCGTTTGCAAAATGTCTGCTATTTATTCCTAAAACATGCAGGAACATTCGCTTGAATGGGACTTGAGTGAACCAGTTTTCAGTTCAGCGATTCGAAATGAATTAATATCAAAGAGATTCTGAAGGCTCTCCGAGGACTTAATGCTTTGATGAATAGGATAAAAGACATTTTGATGAATACAATATAAAAGAAAATGTTTTGGCTAGCCTTTGAAATGGTATTGGTAACGTATTACAAGTTGCCAAAGTTACAAGTTAGGTAATTCCCTTTCAGTGACTGGTTTTTATTTGCGATAGATCGAATAATCCAATAACCATGTAGTAGTCAGCCATTGGGTACAGATGGAAATGGTTGATAGATTTTCGGGAAGGAAAAAATCTTGACGAGTAAAGGCTCTAGGCAGACTGGCATGGTACGAAAAAAATGATTGACGCATTGTTGTGGTGAAACTGTCGCTGAAGCGACAATGACGTGCCGTCGCGTCGTATCGCTGCAGCTTCGTTGATAGTTTCATATGTTAGCTTCACGCAGGCAAGCGATGATGTGGTCGACGATGGAGCACGCTTGCCTATAACTAACCTATTCACTCTTGACTTACAACCGAAACCAATAACCTATCTATCACATATCGGAGATTGAAAAACAAATGAAACAACAGAAATCATGATAATTTTTGTATTGTATCATTTGTTTTACAATCTCAGTATGCCAAAACTGGAGATCGATAGGTTATTGGTTTCGGCCGTTAAAGACCCCAAAAAAACGATTTGTCTTACCTTGATCCCCTCATGGAAGAAACAGTCGAGGACGCGCACTAGGTGCGGGAAGGGCAGCGCGGCGAGGATCCACCACTGCCAGTCGGCGTAGATGCGCTCGGGTCCGATGGCGCCCGACAGCCGCGAGAGGTGCTGCGCCGACGACTTCTGCAAACAACTCATACCACTGTACGGAAACTGTTTGTTCTGGGGACAAAGTTTTATATTGAAAGAACTGAAAGTTAAGATTACGTTCACATATTAATAAAAAAAAAATAACAAAGAAAACAACATCTTAGGAGGCTTTCGTTAGGCGGCTGGATCAAGGACTTGATTCAGAAAGCGGTACTCCTGGACAAGGCTCGTATTTTTAGGAGATTCCTTTCTCTGGAGCCCTGACCCGTTCCGGTAGCGAGCTTGTCGATCGCGTTAACGTAAAACAACAAAAAAACAATTTTAACAAAAAAAAAACACCGACTTCAAAAAATAAATATTCCAAAACAAATTAATATGCACTAAAAAGTAAAAAAATAATTGCGTATTTTTGTAAGCAGGTACAATTATTTTTATTTTTGGAGTCGGTGTCAGCCAACTAGATAGGTTTGTTATTTATCACTACAAAACATCACAGTTTTACACCAGTTGTGTAAGTAGTTGTACTAAAATGTTAGTAAGTTCATATTATTATTGCTAGGTTGTTGGCGTTTCCTTGGCTGACACCGACTCCAAAAATAAAAATAATTGTACCTGCTTACAAAAATACGCAATTATTTTTTTACTTTTTAGTACATATTAATTTGTTTTGGAATATTTATTTTTTGAAGTCGGTGTTTTTTTTTTGTTAAAATTGTTTTTTATTTCTTGATTTTTAGTGAATCTGAAAGACACTAATTACTTATTTGAGTATGGGTAGACCTACTAAACGCGCTGCTCATAGAGTCCGCGCCGTTTAAATGAAACAAAGGAAGACAGGGAGAATCGCCTATTTGAAAAAAAGGAAACTTAACTCAAGGACAATTTCAGTCGCGTGAAGTAGCAACATATGGTAGAACACTACCAGAGAACGTGATTCCCAAGGACGTCAACTGCAGCTGTGGTGTGGTTTTCTCTCATCAATAAAAATTGGCCTCGAATACCGAGTGATGTTGAGACGCAACATCGCCGTATCAGAAGAACTAGTGAATGGAGCTATGGATATTATAAAAAAAATCAAACGGCCAGCCTTGTGGAGAGACCAACTGGAGGATGGCGAGCTACCAGATGCCGTATATATTAAATTTGATGACGAGTCTATTGGGCTTAGACTTAATTAGCAATAATGGTTGGATCCATCTAGTACTACGTTTCAGGCATTGAGAGGTTACGGAGATGTGGAGCGCCGTATGTTGCATCTAAAATTAAGCTGGGCGGTTACAGTTCACAAACTCCAGGGTACCATCCTTGAAAGAGCTGTAGGGTAAAACCGGGATAGATGCCGCGCTAGGATAGATGCCTCGTTTCTAAAAACTCAACTACCAGAGAACGGAACAGCAAATTCGTTGTTTACATACGCGCCACATGCATCCCCTACCTCCGTGATGTGCAAGTTGGTGTGCTAGATGGACGTTTCTGACTTGTGTGTCGAATTACATTCGCAGCAGATGCGAAGAAAGCTTTAAAATTTCAAACGTAAGTATTCACTATTCCATATCTTTATAAACAGTTAAATGATTACATTTTATTTGAATTGTTTTAATACATTGGTTCTTTGAGAACACATTTAAGAGTCAATCACTGATATTTGCATTTGTTTTTTTTATAAAATATTAAGAGGCACCTATCCCTAGTGAAAAGGATAGTTGCCCCGAGTTTACAGGGGATAGTTGACTTTAGGGGCTTCTATCCCTCTATACTGCAAGAGCCCTATCAAAGTATTTATAAGTCATAGTCGTGAATATTTTGGTATTTCCTAATAGATATTCTAATTCATGGAATATCTATAATTAAATAAATTAAAAAAAAAAACAAAAGAAACAATTATTGGAAGTGGTTAGGACTCCTAATGAAAGACTGTAGATAATTATATTTTCAATAATATTTTGCTTATTGTAGGTGAGTAATGCCAAGGAAATACAAAAGAAAGGAAAAAATAATAAAAAATACAAAAAAGGGCATACGAGCTCGAGTAATTTCTCGGACAACAGAGCAGCTACAGTCAGCTTTCAATGAAATGGATAAAAAAGGGGGGATCAATGAACAATCCAGACAATTTGGGATTCCATCCAGAACATTACAAAGGCGTTACGCTATTAAAAAGAATAGGAATGTTTCGTTTGAGATGATTCTATGATAGTTTTAATATGTTATCACTTAAACAGCTTTTTTTGTATTTTTTGTTAAAGAGATGCATAAATAAAAATATGTATAAGCATTTTATATTACCTACATATGAAGATAATCAATAAATATTACATTGTGATTACGTATTCTTGTTGATTATTTAAAAAGGCATCTATCCCGCATCACAGGCATCTATCCTCCTAAGCGATTTCATAGTGAGGCATCTATCCATATAGGTAGGCACCTATCCCCAAAAAAGGTGTTTCGCAAGAATTTAATTTTTGCAAAACCAGTAATGGTTAGGTACATAAATACAGTTTCTAAAGCTCTGTAAATGATTGAACTAACTATATTACAGGGATTTTCTATGCAAATATGTTTGGTATTCAAATAATGAAACACTTTCGAAAAGTGGGGCATCTATCCCGGTTTTACCCTAATTGACCTTGGCAAAAAAATTGCTAAAGGGCAAATATATATTGCACTAAGTCGTGTCAAAAGTTTGGCAAGCATAGTTTTATCGGATTTGGACGCCAACAAATTGTTAAATAAACCACACGACGATAGATCATTGCAGGAAATGACAAAAAAAAAAGACTACGAAATCTGTCTTCCGATAATGAAGGTCACACATAAGTACCTAAGTCATAATACACCTTTTTTTTACGAGGCAAAATCATCCAATAAGTCCCACCCTGATGATGGAGCGGGAGGGACTGTCAAACTTGTACTGACAGTCATACTACTGTCATACTCACCCACAGTGTTCCTTCAATAGCCCTTTAAGTTCCAGGGTCACGATTACCCAGGGACAGTAGTGCGACCAAGGACCAGCTAACGTAATTAGGACGCATGAAATTTGAAGAATATCTCATCAGAACAAACATCAAATTATGTTTATTTTAGTTTCAGTATTGCGTTTTTCGTAAAACGTTGAAGTACCCTTAAACATATTTTTTTTCGAAATAGTTTTTATAACCTTTGTAGTGAGTACAGACGTGATATTATGTTGTGTGATGGTGTAAACAATGCTTAGATATGCTATAGCAACAATCGCGGTTAATCTGCTGTTATTTATTGAAGAGTTCCCTCGATTTCTACAAGATCCCATCATCAGATATTAAAATGGTGACAATGGGACCACACGGGAAGCACCAGTTTTCAAATAAAAAAAGAATCATGAAAATCGGTTCACCCCGTCCCAAGTTATGAGGTAACAAACATAAAAAAAAAAAAAAAAAAAATACAGTCGAATTGAGAACCTCCTCCTTTTTTTGAAGTCGGTTAAAAATTGCAGTTCACTGTTTGTCTCACTCGCTTTCTACACAGCCACGTGCGGTGTGGTTAAAATTCAAGTCGGAATCTCATCTTGATGACACTCATTGTTAAAACATTTAGGGGTGTTTCTTAAAAATACGGGATCTACCCCTCTGGACTCATACTGAAGTTTATCGCGCGGAATTTTTATTGCCTCTATAGCGAGCGCGAGTGAATATCGCGCCCGATTCAGTTTTGTTTCATAGATGGGGTAACTAAATAGATGTCCTCTCCTGCATCATCTTGTTTCATAGGCAAGCTGGAAAGGTCAACTATTTCCGCAATTTCAAAAAAATTAAATTGATTTTTTTTGTTTCTATAACTGTCTTAGAATGGATATCGGAATAGAAGAAAAAATATAAATTCACTTTTTTTTAAGGAGGGGATAATCAAATTAACTTCTCCCACTCTGGGCGGAGCGGGAGGGCGTATCAGACTACCACTGACTAAAACCCATACCTGTCCCTTCTTTGCCCTAATTCTAGGGTCCCGGGGTTATCTTTCGTCAACCTAGAACCCCAATAGCATAATTTCACTTACGCTCCGCATTTTTTATTTAAAGTCTCAGATATGGAAAACAGAGAGAAAGTAAACACTTCTGTATTTGGTGACACAAAAGAAAAACATTACTTAGGTTATTCGCATTCGATGACCACATACTGACAACCAATTAAAGGAGAATGACTCACAAGTCTGATGCAACCCTTGGCACAAATCTCGACTACAATAATTAACTTTTATATCGATTGAAGTTCAAGTGAAACGATCGATTTTTACCTCATTGGTCGTTGCCCTCCATGTTTATTATTCACAATCGATAAATAGTGGTGCGCCCTTCGTTATCGATAGTTTATTGATAGACCACGTAGGCGTGGGCACACGTGATGAGTGAAATAGATGTGATAATTATTCGATTACATAATTTATTTATTGCTTGTGACTCATTTAAATTTGTGTTCGCAGCTGATTTTTATTGATTTTATTATATCGTGAAAATGTGACTTGTTTTATTGGGTTATTAACCTGATTGATATAAAACAGCAGATTTTTGCGATTGTCGATAGTGTAACAGAGTTTAAAAGTGGTTAGTTAACTCGTTTACTTCTTTCGGGAGAAGCCTTTTGAATGTAGAAACTTTCTTTTTAAAAGTTAGAAATAACCGAAGCTTTATCGTAGCAGGTACCTGTTGTTATGAAAAAGTTTTTGCTAAATAACAAAAATGTTAATTAGAAATGTTGCTACAGCACAGAGTTAATATTTTTTTATTACTATGTTTATTTATTCAAATAAAGTCGTGTGAAGTCGTGTAAAAACTACAGTGCTATTAAATCAGAATTGTAAACAAATAGTTGGTGAAGGCTTTACATTTTGAATATTTGATCCTCTATTTATAACATGTTCATTTTCAATTTGTACAACCAATATTTTCTGGTACATAAATGTAAGGTTGCTGTATGAATGGTAATTCTTATTTTTGACATTCACCAAGGGCAGATTGTCTTCAATGCCACGCGAATCACGTGTTCTTTTACCATTGAGGGACGTATAATATAATTGGGAGGTTGATTGATATACAGGTATGTAGGTGAAGATGTGTTCAGTTAAGGATTTTTTTTTCACAATCCTGACGCCTCAGCGATCGCTGTTAGTCTATCTTTGACCATGGCTATGAGAATTTATGCCTAGTTTTTTTTAAGATGGCATATCTTCAGAATGACATCTCTCGCTCTTAGGCGGAGCAGGAGGGCGTGTCTGACTTTAACTGACTAAAACCCACTCCGTTCCTTCTTCGCTAGCTTGCCTAGCGTAGTGCGAGTTAGTTTTTTGTCGATCGAAATGTTTGAAGTTTGGCACTCCGATTGGCTCGCTCCACGCTTTCAACCAATCAGAGAGCGAAATGCAGTAAACGTTTCGATAGCGTAAACGTAAAAACAACTCACACTTAACATCCTGCTCAATTAATCGATAATAAATATTATTAGCAATGGCATCTGCAGTCGCTCCAGGCAGACGATTTCTGTGATATTTTTCCATCAAAATTATCGACACCGCTACCCAACACTAGACCGCCATTACAATAGAAGTTATGTCATGCCCCACGGCGCCATAATATATGAATTACATGACAAAAACAAAGGGAATACCTAGCTCAAGCCGCCCAGCTTGCGTGACCTACGTTCTGGTGGAGTAATGGGGTTGATAGCGCCACTTCTGGGGGTTGGCACGCCATGTATTAAGAGGTATAAGTAGCGTTGTCAAGCGTCCGGATAAAGCCGGACACGTCAGGCTTTTTGGTTGTGTGTCCGGCCTAATTAGGCGGAATAATGTCTGTCCGACGTTTTAAGCTTTTTAAATTTGGCCAATTTTATAGATTTTCTTGCAATTGCAAGCGTTTGCAGGCCAGCAATTATTTGTTATTTCATTAGAATGTAAAAAGTAAATTGGGCTTTTTTAATCAAATGTCCGGCTAAACTGGCTGACTTGTCCGGCTTTTCCGTTTGAAGATCTGGCAACCCTAGGTATAAGGGCCCACTACATTCTACAAACCACCCTTTGCTATCGACCGGTAATACTAAATGTTAATTTCATAGGGTATGTTGAATAGTTGAAGCAATTAGGAGCCAATGAGGAATTGTATGTCGAGTCTACTTTAAGGTCGCTACTGAGGAAAGGGTTCTATAGAAAACTAGAAATTTTATACATAGGTGGTCTCTAATATTCACATGGGTATTGGAATGTATCTATTTATAGTAGTATCTTTAATATACGTTCGCGTTAGCCACAACCAGCCCTGGTGAGTGGTGGTAAGCGAAGATAATTTTACTTTTGAGGTGGGACATCATCAAATAATTTTTCTTGCTGTATATATGAGAGAGAGTATCAGACTTTTACTGGACAAATCGTAGCTGTGTACCTTCAGTTGCCTCCGACCAGAGCGGGAGAAGTCATATGGACGATTTCCCATATTAACATATCACATACCCGCGGAACGAGACACAATAGTAAGACAATAACAGCGCGGTCGCATGAGACCGGTCGTTTTATTCTAGAAAACTTTCAGTTTCCGAGATTCTAACCAAGGCCAGCGAAAAAAGTCTTCTAGAATTCTTATACGAGTACCTATAATAAATATTTTATGATATTACCTATTAACTGTTGGCAACAAACTACGCAGTAGCGCAAAGTATGCGAGTACCTTAAGAAACAATTTAAAAGTCCGATTTATTTGTTTGATAGTAAACAGAGCCGCACGCAACGGTTCGTCTGATACGAAAATCAAATGTTTTCACTGCTTGACTATTTATTTTAAATAAACAAGACCCGATTACTGGGTTAATGTATGTTAATTGTTTAGAAAGATAACAAGGTTACTTCTTCTATTCTAGGAAGCTTAAAATTTTATACCGTAAGGTCTAAAGGAGGAGAAGGTCTGGTAGGCAGCCGCTCCTCGTAAAATACTGGTATTCAGCTAAATCCGCCTTGACCGGAAGCCGACCCCAATAAAGTTGGGAAAAGGCTAGGCAGATGATGAAGGTCTACTGTTCATGGACGTAGCTTTATAGAGGCGTATTCGTCATTATAAGCCTGCGTGAAGCATCCATACGAAACTATGAAACTCTCGTGGTAGCGTCGTGTCCTGTCGTTGCAGCTTCGTCGACTGAATGTATGCTTCACGCAGGCGTACACCAAGTGTATCGAATACGTGTTTATAAAACTACGCGTCCGTAAACAGTAAGCCTTAGAAATCAGTACCAATCAGATTGTTTAACACATTCGTAAAGACATTGGTTTACTTTTTGTTAATCTATCTTCTTAATTTGGCCAGGCCTCCGTCACTCCATGTACTTGCGCGCTATAAGTGCCTACCGCCCAGCCGAGCGGTCTCGGTCCGCTTGCGGATCAAATTCAGTGCGGTTTTCGCAAGCGAAGCGCGCGCACGCCGTTCAATTTTAATAGTGCTGTTCGTTCGTACGCGAACCTATGATGTCTTGCTTGCTTTAGATGGGTGCAAATCAAGTAAAAGAAGGGATAAACACCTAACATTTTTCCATTTACCTGACAATGACGAAAGTACGACGAAATTTATAAAAGAAATATTTTATAAACGGTACAATTTTAAACTGTATTTAATTATAAATAAATTGTAACTATAAGTCAGAACATTCACAGTTCTCAATAACATAAACCCAAAAAGTTATGTTAATTTAATTTTATCGAAGAGGCAGCCCTGCGATTGCTGCGGGATCGCGCGGTGCGAAGCAATCACAACTGTACGCTTGAGCATTAAGGCACATTTTAGCATGCAGTGGTTGCCGACGCGACGCAGTAGGCTATTATAGTAGTAGGTATTGTAATTTTTCTACTGAGTGAAGTATCTGTTACGTAGTAACTATTTAGTAATCTGTGATTTGGCTTTTATAGAATTGACTAAAATAGAAGACCATGATTTTTATATGTAGCCAGTTATTTTCAAGTCTCTTGCGATAGGGGCGACCAATTACCAATTTAGCACAAATAATGACTCTAGATTAGTACTCAGATACATTTCAAACAAACTAGGGAACGCTAGACCAGTAGTGGAGACTAGGGGAATCAAACTATACATCACTATGACTTGTTTGTGTGCCTAAGTATGTACACACGGCGGCGGAGATTGCGTAGCAGGTTATAAATGTGTGCGCCGTGTACCGCGTGAAACACAACAGGTATTATCGTTGTGTGCTACAAAGTAACTCGTCGTCGTTTCTACACTCACACTCTTGCAAAAAGCAATTAGTAGCCGTATACCATTATGAAAGTACCTACAGCAAGAATTGGCTACTGTTGTTATCGGCGCCCTGGCGCAATGCGTATGATACGTGACTGACGAGTAAGAGGTCCCAAGTTCGATTCCAATCGTCTGGTGTAACAGAAAGTTTGCTTGTTTTTATTTTCTATTTGACCTTTTTTTTAATAGTAATGTTATAGTTACTCTCATAATAATTAAAATATTTTGAAAATATTGTGACAAAGAAAACTGCGATAACGATTCAATTATGTTTATTACAACTTATTAATTACATACATTAAACGGAATGGTCACAATTAACGAATCTGTTCATGATTATCCTTAATACAATATATAAAGTGAAAATATTCTAACGGCCGAACGCATAGTCCAGCTAATGGTTCATTAGCGTCCATTAAAGTTAAGTATTGTCAAACCTTCACTGAAAAACTGTGTAAACTGTCAATGTGAATTTTCAAGCCTCCAAAGCTCACTTAGTTGCAGGAACGTTTTTGACCTCGAAAAAATCGTTCCAACACTTAGGTGAGCTTGGAGACTAGTATTGATGATTTTTATGGTTATAATTATATAATTAGTTACGTTTTACAGTCGCGTAAGTATTTTTAACTTCATATAACCTACCACTGGCTTGCAAAATGCAAAAAACGTAAGAAAATTTGAATTTCGCGGGCTGACCTGAAGCATCCCCCCTAACGTAATGCGACCACTAGACCTGCATGGGAGAATATTTTTGTGATGGTAACGTTCTCCATTTTTTCTGCATAATATTTTACGCCCATCCTTATCTGACTTAAAACACTTTTCATCACTAAATATAACTATGTTATTGCACCAATCGAAATCTATAAATTTTCTTGCAAACCGCATCCTTTCTTCCTTATGCAACGCCGTCAGTAAAATTTTTTTCGCGGGCTTGCGACATTTAATTTTAAGTAAGTGGCGCCGAACAATTGTCATAGACACGTCGTGCATAATTGCAGTGTTTCTTGTTGTAGCAAAGCCGTCAGCGTTATACCTACGTAGCAACAATATTTGCACCCAAAACTGCACAGTTTTCCTCTGTAAACAATCACAAAATTACGTTAAAACCTTACAAATATCAACAATGTTAAATTATTTTGCATTACCTATTTTAAGTTTGGATTTGTTACTTACCGGTAGCATTAATCTCCTCGAAATTTCACTTATGGATACATTTTGTTTATGTAATACTATTATCTCAGCCCTCAAAAGTGTAGACAAAATAATGAGACATGTTGTTTATTATTTGTAAAAAGTATCACTTTCCACAACGATTAATTATTTTTTGTCTCGGAGTAAGTTGTAGAACACACGATCGTGATAGGCAAAAGCGTTATGCCAGGTTAACTTATTATCCGACTCATTTCTTAGTAAATAACTAATAAAGTGGGTAGATGATAATATTCATACACTTAGTTTTTAATTACTCAGATACCCGCGAAACGAGACACGATAGTATAACAATAACAGCGCGGTCTCATAGGACCGGTTGGGGATTCAAACGCTAAAGCAAATATTCTAAGTTTTAGTTTTATTAACTTCGTTATCATTATACTACAATAAAGTAGAAAAAAAATGTTTTGTCAATGGCTAGGATCGAACTCGATACACCTTTAACGGCACGCAAGCACTTAATAATCAGTGCTAAATTACCATCTAATGAATGAAGCGAATTTGTTTATCTGATTCGTAGCAAACACATATATATGTGTGTGTGTATATCAAGTAGTAAACGAGTTTTATTTTGTTTACGAGTTGAGCTGGCTACATAATATTACTTGAATAGGTGAATTGGTTGGTGGTATGGTTTTACTTTATTTTTGATTTATACCCACAGCTACTTGATTATTGTGAACATTATTACTGATTACCTACCCATATCATAAAAATATACTTTCCAAAGATTAAGTGTAAGTGTTTATTTATTTATTTATTTATTTATTTAAACATCTTGCACATAATGGTACAAAGGCGGACTTAATGATGATGTTATTTTAAATAACTATAATAATTTCATAAGTGAATGTTTGCGAAAATAAAAAAAAAGTTGACAATGAAAGTATTGTCAACTAACAATAATTATAATAATAACGTATCTATTATTATATTACGTAAATAATATATGTATTATATATATATTATAAAATTATTTATATTACAAGTTATATACAAAAATTTCGTTAATTAATTTCGTAAATATACATAGTTTATATGTATAAAATTACAAAATTATATTTCGAATATTTTAATTATTACAAGAGAGTAACCATAACATTACTATTAAAAAAAAGCATGAGTAAAACAAAAAGAAAATAACAGATAATTAATTATTATGGGAGTAACTATAACATTACTATTAAAAAACGGGTAAATCAAATAGAAAACAAAAACAAGCAATCTTTCTATTACATCAGACGATAGGAATCGAACTTGGGACCTCTTACTCGTCAGACATGTATCATACGCATTGCGCCACGGCGGAATGACAGTGGCGGCGCGCGCGTAAGAAAACGGAACTAAGCCCCGCACTTCCCCTCTGGGCCGACCAATCGTAGCCGCTCGCTGGGATGACGATGCGCAGACGAGTTAATTTGTAGCACACAACGATAATACCTGTTGTGTTTCACGCGCTTGCGTTTAAACACACACATTTATTACGTTAGTGTGGGGGTGCTACGCGAAATAAGTAACAGAGTGTACATAAAATAGACATGCTCAGGCGTAGGTCAAGACACTTAAATCATTAGGTATTATGTCCACATCACAACCTGTTCATAATAATATGCCATAGTTTATTGCCCTCCTATTAACTTAGTTATGCATAACCGCATAAGCAGTCGCGTGCGTGTAACCTAGACCCTATGCAAGCCCAAGAAATCTAGACTAACCCTGATGCCATTGATAAGAAAAAAAAAACACGAGTAGGTCATATAGCCGCGGAGAATCTTAACACCGCGATTCAGGTTAGTGACGTAATAGATCAACGCCATCTATCGAGCAATTAAGAACTAATATTTAATAGAGTCAACTTAAATGTACGGTTGTACTGCCATCTATAGATTTTTTGCGGCAACCTTTGCTTCGCTACAATCGCGGTCATAACAAATTGCATTGTTTGAGCGCCATCTAGTGTAAACTAACTACAAATTATTTACGATATTGATAATATTAGTACTTACAATGTAAACAAGCAGTTTTTCTTCGTTTCTTACCACGAACAGATAACAGAACACACAGAAGGCACATTATAGTTTATTTTGATTTACTTTATAGGTACATGAATTGAAAAAATACTTTTTGAATTCTAGTTCATAGTAGGCACTTATCTTTCTTTAAAAAAGATGTTACATGAGCGTGACGATGAACGTTTTACATCAATTTATCTCTAAAACTTGATAGTATTTATTATGCCAATTAGTAAAGTCGTTACTCAGTCACACAGTTCACACACTTTGATTTCCAAATGTCTTTAAACATTCTTTCACATCGAACATTACACGCGTTTCCGAATTCATTTCATAGATTCATTTCATTTCAAGAAACTTTAGTTAGTTCAAAACCAAGCAATTTACACTTTACAGTAAGTAATAACTAAACACAAAACTTTAAACGACTGAACTTTTAAAATTGAATAAAACAAAACAAACAACCATTAATAGCAATTGAAACTACATTGAAGTTAGCAACATTTCAAAAACGTAATTTGCGCAAGTTTACTGCGCATGTCATAGTAGACACTCGTAATTTTCGTGAACTTACAAATTCTCATTCATTAAATATCTGAAGTCAGGCTTATCCGCTAGAACAAATTTAAAAATTTGTACTTGCACACAGTATCAAATTTTACCCACACTCAGTCACATTTTTACGTTTTTATAGAACAGACAGAGATGGAATTTAAGCCATATACGGAAGCCAGTGTGTCGTTTGAGACAGAAACACACTGGTGTCTTGTGGTTGTGATCTCTTTCTAATTTTAAGTGTTAGAGTGAGATGGGAGAGAATGCTCAAGGCGGCAACATTGCATAATTGAATGAATGAATTTCGTATTGAACACGAATTGGCAACTAAGCGTAGCCGCATAGGCGCGCGAAGTTTAAAGTTTTGATTTAGATTGCGCGCGAAGTTTAAAGTTATGATTTTTAATAAATTAATTTATTTGTTGTTTTCTATGCTTTAGGTGTTAGGTATTAATTATTTAGCCATTACAAGCCGGGCTTATTTACATGTATTGGCCTTCCGCCTCTGCGCATAAGTAAATGCAGTTAAAATGTGTAGGACAGGGTAAATCTTAATAATGTTATTATTATACAACCAGTTATTGTCCACCTTATTAACCTACGTCATCATCATCAACCATATTTTTTACGTGGGAAATCATCAAATAACTTCTCTCACTATAGGTTGAACGGGAGTGTCAAACTTTTATCTACAAACGAGAGCTGTGGTAGCTCCTAGCCCTCGGTGATGTCGATCCTAACTGGTCCTATCAATTTTGCTGCCATTTCTTTGTAGCGCGTGAGGAATACAACGCGCCGTCGATCAAAGCTTGGTCTTTACCGGACGGCGATCTACCCAAGGTTTGCCGACCGCAAGCCCGCGTCAACGGTGGCCGATAGTCTTCCTGCTACTCCCGACTGCTTCACAGAAAGAGGAGATAGCCTCCCAATTGCTGAGCAAATGTCTCTCTTTTCTAGTGCCAATCTCTACTTGAATAATTATTATGAACTAGCTTTTACCCGCGGCTTCGCTCCCGTCAAATGACTATCCTACATATCCTACGCTACCCTACCCTACCTTCCCTACCTACCCTACACTACTCTACACTACACTACCCTACACTACACTACCCTACCTACCCTACTTTACCTAACTTTTTTTTTTTAGAATTTTTCTCTCCGTAAGAACCATCATTGAACTTCAAGGAACATTTAAAAAAAAAATCAGCCAAATCGGTCAAGCCGTTTTCATGTTATGTCGTGACAACGGAAAACGGGTTTCATTTTTATATATATAGATAAAGTTCATTGTATCGTGGGGTAAGTTTCTTCAAGCGATAGTTGAAGTTTGGAATTACAAAGGCAAAGGACGGGCTGAGATGAAAATTGACGATCGATAGTTGCTGTGCTTTGTACACTTCAAGCTTTGTATTTTCTCATTAGCTTTTTACAACATCCCCGTTTGACGAGGCTCGTTAGGGCCAATACTTGCTAGGGCTGCGGGATTCTTCGAAAGAATCACTGCTATCCTTGAACGTTTTGGGCAACTAAAGGAACTACGGGTTTTAGTCAGTAATAGTCTGATAGTCCCTCTCGTTCGATGCGCTCATTTGATTATTTCCCACTAAATAAAAAACCCCACTATTCTGGCCTTTCTCCCAGGAACCATGTATTTTTACGTTCGCTCAGCTGCGCTTTGCGAAGCCTACGGTAACTCTTTCTAACTATCCCGTCTCCCTTGCTTTTACGAACTAGCGACAACCTATCAGACCTCCACAATCCAGTTACTGGGCGAGTTTCTAGCGTAGGTATGCCAACCTGTACCGACCGAATGACAGCCAGGACCAACGGCTTTACGAAGTTTTATTTTATTTTATTATATAACATATACTAGTGCTTGACTGCAATCCCACCTGATAGTAAGCAGTGATGCAATCGTTCATGGTGAGGCGCACTAGTTTATTAAGAGCCTATTCACTCTAGTCTTGAAGATATCCAAATTATAATCGGACATTCTAGTTCTAGGTAAACTTAGAAAAGTAGGTTAAGTACCAAAATTGAAAAATTCACAAAGTTATTACCCGGTTTTGAACCCGCAGCTTCATGTATGAGAAGCAGGTGCCTTAACCACTTTCGAACAACCCCGCAGAAGTATGTATATCATGATATCTGCTGGTAATATAGACAGACCTATTATGGAAGTCATTTTCCGCATCAGTAGCGGGTGTAATCATGGGCGAAATTTTGTCGCATCATTGAATCGGCCGGTTAAGCCACTGTGGTTTGATTGGTGATGCAAGGGGCGAATATAGCTAGGCTAGTTCATATACAAATTCAGTGTTTCTTTCTGATGGTTGATTTGGTAGAGCACATTGTGTGTGAATGCGTTAAGGACAGAATGGTAGAAGAAAACATGTTGCACCGACCCCAAGTAATATGGGATAAGGGCAGGAAGAAGAAGATTGCGAATGTTAACAATTTTAACTATTAACATTTTATTTTATGTATTTTGTGAGTGTCAGTGGGTATGTTATGAAAGAGTTACCGCGGCCTTAAAACGCCAAGGAGATCTAAAGGAACATATGTATGTTGGTTTTAGAGAATAAAAGCGTGATAAAGGAGACTCGCTTCACTCAGAGTTTGAAGTTATTTGATCATTTACAATTTAATAAATAAAGAAAAAGAAGTAGTTTATAATAAGTTAATATTCATTTGTTGTTTGTCCATTGCGAATCAAAAGGAACGTTCGTTCTTTCTTTTCTATGGTTATGGAAGGAGCGGCCGGTGTTTCATGCTCTTAGAGATAATGATTGTCAAACAGTTAAAAATGTTTAGCATTCCAAAAAAATTGTAATTTTCGACTGAGGGCTATCTTGACAACGGCGGTCACACCCGCTTTTAAGGTAGCATTCAGTTCTTAGCGACCGCGACCATTGCTTAGTATGGAGTATTAAACAAACCAGGCGACCACGTCGCGCGACTGATGCCATGCAAATCCATACTAAGCATAGGGTCCCGCGACCCGGTCATGGTCGTTAAGAACCGAATGCTACCTTTAGGGACATTCTAACAGCGGCTGTGATACATATAACTTAAGATGAAGTTAGATGTATCACACTGCCATCGTATATCAAAAATGCCGTCATCTGAAATTTGGTGGGCTTTCGTTTTTAAACCCAAAAAATTCTATATCGACCTCCTTAAGCTGATTTTTTCTAATATCAATAGTTAAATCAAGTACCAAATAATTGCAGCAACATAAGTTAATGAAATTGCAGTTAGTTCATGAATCCCCGACCGGTCCTATGAGACCGCGGTGTTATTGTTTTACTATTGTGTCTCGTTTTGTGGGATGTGATAGGTCAAATTCCCCTAATTTATACGTAATTTTACGCTGTTTTTTCTGCATAAACGGCATTTTAGATATACGACAGCAGCACAGCCCAGATGAAAGTTAGAAGTAAACTTACGGCATGTTTTTTAGCGATCTGCATAACAGTCTTCCATGTAACTTCGTTGAGTAGTTTCGTTTGTGTGATGAACATCTTTTCCTTGGACGCCACCAAGCTCGCCATGCAGTGGTAGCATTCTTCTTCTGTAAACAAAGAAAGGAGTAACATTAGTATCATAAAATACTGTTACCAGTAACTTCGAAAGCATGATAGGTACCTAGTAGAAAATTATCCCAAAGGAGAAAAAGTATCCTATGTGCTATTTCCAGACATGGTCTACCCGTGTGCCAAATTTCGTCCAAATCTGTTTTTTCATGGGCGCTAGGACTTTTTGTGTGGACGGTCGCGGGTAAAAAACCGGCGTTAAAAATAATTAATAACGACGACCAGCACGATTACAGACAGAGAACGAGAATTATTTTAAATTTCTGATTAATAATTAGATAATTAATTGATAGGCATAGCGTTACCCCAGTTAATGGGTTGTGGAGGTCTGGTAGGCAGCCGCTCCTCGTAAAACACTGGTATTCAGCTAAATCTGGCTTGACTGGAAGCCGACCCCAATATAGTTGGGAAAAGGCTAGGCAGATGATGATGAATTGATAGGCATATTGATTTAATTGATAGTTGTGTTCTTATAAATTATTATATAAAATTACTATAATTAATTATCATGTAAAGAGAAATACATTGCTGCGTTGGAGTTTTAATTTCTTTTAAAGGGGGCAGTTCTGAAAATGTTGGGAAACTGTGCATCCTGATAGCTACAACTTAGGGGTCTTTAAGTCAATAGTGAATAGGTTATTTCTAGGCAAGTGTGCTCCATCGAAACAATGTCATCTGCACACTTAGTCGGCGCAGTTTTTTAGCACTCAAGGGGCATTGCATGTCTGTCTTTAAGGACAGGACTAAGTGGAAAATAGATGTACTTAACTACTAATCTGAGCCGAGTGCCAGTGGAAAATAACTCATAACTGAGTGACGTAACTAACTCATCATTGCGAAACTACTAACTAGTACCTATATTCCGTCTATTACATCATAATTTAACCCTTGTTTCGCTTAACCTATCAGATACCCGCAAAACGAGACACAATAGTAAGACAATGACAGCACGCACGGTCGCCGGCTACCATCGGAGATTCATGAATTAATTGAAAACCCTAATTGGTCCTTTCCCATACCCTATTATTCAAATGAATATATGACCAGTGTGGAGAGTAGTGGTGGCCCAGTGGTAACTGCCCCGACTTACAAGTTGTAGATCAGGCACATTACTTTATGTAATTTATTTCATCACCGCTGCTCTAAAAACAGTGAAGGAAAACATCACGAGGAAACCAGACCGAACCAGTATGTCCTAGAACCAAAAATTCGAAGACGTGTGACATCCACTAGTCTACACTGAGCTCGCGTGATAGATTACGATCCATTCCTTCCCATAGACTGGACGCCTGAGTCCCAACAGTGGGAACATTACAAGGCCGAAAGATACGTACCTACGTACATAGGATGAAAGTCCCTGAACTCCAAAACACACAACTACAAGACCAAAATAATTTCAGCACTAAAATCCATTTCAAGGTACATTTGAATCGCCTACGCCACGAATTAAATAAGCTCTTTGTTCAGTTAAATCTACTATACTAACATATAAAGTACACTCAGCGACATATCAAGGTATACTGTCCAGTATTAGCTGGTCTCGTTATGTATTTGTTTACTATAAACTCTGAGGTCAGCCTCTATTGGAAATGAGTGATTTGATGTATTGCCGAACGTACTTATGGCGCTGAACAATTTATATATGTATGTGGTAGTATTTGGCGGTCCTGCCAAATGGTTGGTTGTAACGAATCTAAAAGCAGTTATGGTTCTGTTTAGGTATAGCTGTAAAGTGTTGGTTAATTGTGTCATGATTATTTTGGAAACGTTCTGATGGTGGAAATGGGAAAAGCCTGTGCTTTTCTGTACCCCTTACAACTCCAGGTACTCTATGTCTCTACACAGAGATGATCTAATCGCGTGGAGAACTCTTTTTTTTTAGGTTGGAAACCATCAGATTGGCGTCTCCCGATCTTGGTCAAAGCGAGAGGGCGTGTCAGACTTTTACTGACTAAAACCCACTCCTTTGACTTCGTTCCAGGACCCCGGTTTTTCCTTTCAGAAGGGAACTCATGGCCCCAGAGGCTGCGATACCGCGACGTAAGATTTTTAACCTTAATTAGTTCTTACGTGGAGTAACAGATGTCGCTTCACACCGTTCATCCAGAAACAAACCACCAACTGTTTCCGAGAAACAGAAAACACGAGCTCACACATAATAACAAGCATGCTAATACAACTACCGTTTTCCATTTAAATCGAAATGAATAAAACAAAGTTGAAAAAAAAAACATTCGCAACAGAGTGTAGCGAGAGGTTAGCCTGTTTGTCAGTCAATGACCGGTCGCCTTGGTACTGACACACTTTCAGGTGATACGACTACTGAAGATAAATTTTATGAAACTGAACGCATCTGACGTGAGATAGTTCACCCCAGGTTGACTGGTATAGCATTAAGTCCGCCTGTGTACCTTAAATGTTGCATGAAGATCTAATAAATAAATAAATAAATAGTGGCGAAACGCGAGCCTGTCAATAATTAATCTATCATATACCCGCGAAACGAGACACAATAGTAAAACAATAACAGCGCGGTCTCATACGACCGGTCGGGGATTCAAACATTAAAAATCCAAATCTAATCATGCTCCTACGGTCTGAACATGCCACCGTAGCTACTAAAGGGCTAGGTGAGGCAGTGCCTCTTGGCCCCCAAGCTTGGGGGCCCTAAAATTGATTAACAAACCCCTTATTGAACTTTCCCATAAACACTTGACAACACTAACCACGGCAACTCGATACGATACAAGAGATACACTTGATATTTTAATTTTCTTACTATCACTGTTCATAAGATACAGACGGATGAACAGCAGAGTCTTAGTAATAGGGTTTTACTCTTTGGGTATGAAACACTAATAAACTCAAAAACGACTAAACTAATTTTAACATTCTTTCACCTGCAAAGTTTAATTCATCACTGAGTGACATACGCATATATGTTAAACTATTTTCTACTTTAACGCGAGCGAAATCGCTGGCAGAAGCTAGTTTTCCAGTAAAACAAAAGCCCTATAAAAAAAGAAAATTCAATTTATAAAAACGACCTAGTTATAATTGCTCCGTCACAGACCAGTAACACAGAAACTCGATTAATGCGAGCCGCAGTTACAAAATGAAAAAAAAAAGAAAAAAATAACAGTGATGGAAACTCCAGGGCAATCCCATTGGGATGTGGAAAAGGTTTGCTCCCGTGCTATTTGTACTGTGGAACCAGGAATTGAAAGCTAAATCTCGTAAAATTAATTTCATGAAGTAAATATTGCCTTTGAAAAGGTCAGTGTAGAGATTGAAAAGGAATTTGCTGCGGTGGTTGTGAAAAAATGGAAAGGCTTTATGAGAGAAAAATTTATGAACAACTTTTAGTCTTACAAAACAGTGGAGAAGTTCTGAGCAATTCCTGTATTTGCATTGTAAAATATTCAACGCAGAAAATCATCCAATAATTTCTCCTGCGCTTGGGCGGAGCGCGGCGTGTTGGGTTTTCCTTTCAGAAGCGAACACCTGGCTTCACACTATTCAACGGCTAAAGGATTGTTCGATAACTCTTTCGATGATGACCGTGATCCTTGAACGCAAAGTCATACTGAAGAAAGACAGTAGGGTTTTAGTCTATATAAGTTAGACAAAAAGTTATTTGACAATTTTCCACCACAAAGGAAAAAAACAGTTGAAAATTAACAACCACATCATCAAGTGCAAAGATATGAACTCGCAGATAACTATCTAAGTATCGCTACCGGTCCTAATTCAAGGCTGCTTCAAAATGCATCTTAAACTCAATTAGTTCAATTCCATCCACGTCTGACCCACATAGTCTCAGCTTTACCAACAAGCCAGAATTGACGGGATACACGGGACGTCCTGCGATTTCGCCGTCACCAGCACAGTACTTGTGCATGACAAATTGAAGTGAGACATCCAATTTGCAATCGACGCTCTCGGTATATTCGAGAACCCTAGAGACAGGAATCGGTTTCCAATAACCGATGTCGATGTTAAATTTATTCGTGTACATGTGTCTAGCTCAGATGTTGTGCTGCATTTGAAATTACGTTGGTTATGTAACTGTTCATGAGTTTGTTTACATATATTTTCTTTGTTGGGGCTAATTTGTACACGGTAGATTTTTGTTTCTCTGTATGTAGAGACTGTTTAGTGATTAGCAAGAGAAGGGTTTTACCCTTTTAACGGATTGCGCCAGATTGGTCTGGCAAATGTTATCATAATTATCCTTTTCGCCAGGGTAGTGTGTTTCCGACTGGTTACTGCATCTGTCTCTTCAATCCCCATAGGTGACAGAAGACCTGACGAGATGGAAGTATTTGGTCGTGGATGTCCAATCCTAACGGAACAAAAACGTTTTTGTTTCTCGGATATATCCGAAGTAGACGGTTAAAAGGTTAATTTAGATTGCCGATACAGTCTGATCAATTAAGTTACTTGCGCACTATGAGTCAAGTAGGAGTATACACGTGGATGAAGAGGGAGGCCAACGAAAGGATGGATGGATTGTGTGAGGAGTGAAAGAATCGAAGTCAGAGATAGCGTGACGGTTCACGGAATAGAATGGAAAAAACAGTTGTGTTGCGCCGACCCCAAATAAAATAATTTAAGCAGAATGCTGCTTTATCAATGAGTATAATCATATGTATATTTTGACTAGCTGGCAGATGTTAGTTATCTATATTTTTAATCATCTGCCTAGCCTTTTCCCAACTATATTAGGGTCGGCTTCCAGTCAAGCCGGATTTAGCTGAATACCAGTATTTTACGAGGATCGGCTGCCTACCAGACCTCCACAACCCATTAACTGGGGTAACACGGTACTTCATGGCAAGACTGGAATCAGATTTACTGGCTTCTGACTATCCGTAACGACTGCCAAAGATCTCCAAATGACAGCCGGGACCAACGGCTTAACGTGCTTTCCGAGGCACGCCGGAAACTCGTTATGTTAAGATGGTCACCCATCCACAGACCAACCTAGGCAAGCGTTGCTTAACCTTTAAGATCGATCTGTGCGGCTGTTATTATCTAGCCACGAGCTCCTCTAGTTATCTATATTTTTACTGACATTACTAATATTTTCATTCTGCTACAAATAATTAAGCCTGAAAAATAACTGTTGAAAAGTTTTCGCGTTTAGTTTAAACACATTTCAGTTACAACCGTTCTTTACAAATTCACATTAGCCAGATTAAGTTGTAAAACCTATATATAAATGGCTGAAGCCACGGAGCGAACACAAATCGTTTCACTAACGACTGAACGATTGTAATTAATAGCTTCGAAACCAAACGCTTTGAATTATTTATCTGGATGAAAACGTTCAGTTTTATAGTTGGGGTTTAGTTTCACGTTTAATGCGGAGATGATGGATATTGGTTTGTAGATTTTCTCATTAACGAGGTCAGAATAGATCTGATCAAGAGCCAAAATTTCTTAGGTATTATGATTAACAATGCCAAGGGCAGTTAAGGCCTGGGCTGCGGGTTTGATCGAAAGAGTTTACCGTGGCCCTGAAATGCAAAGACTTCTCCATCTAATTCCTAAACTCGCTTTATTTTTAGTCCGCAAAATTTGAGAACGTGAAAACACTGCTTTCTTTCCTGCCTAAGCTTCTGAAGTTTTGTAAGTGCTCATGTAAACCATGCCATGAACTGAAATTCCTTCATAGTGATACGAGGGAATGATCATTATTATTTACGAGTTTTAAATTTAAAACCTACTGAAGTTTCTGCAGATTCAAAACTGCACCTTGTATGTATATATTTATAATCATAATCTTCACTTTGCAATTGAGATAAATTCTTTTAAGACCATTTGAAAATGATCCGTCTGCAGGTATATTTCTATCATCAGAGTTACCACGTGTCAACACAGGTGTTCGATAATAAAGCGGCGATGGCGGCGGTGTGGCTGCGGTCGACTAATTAATATAATTAACTGCTCACAGTGAAAGACCTTAGCGTATGTGATAATGTGGATAGTAAATCGTCTTAGCGTCACGCTTTGGTAATGGTCTCACCTGATTTATGATTGCAATTAGTTTGTATGGCGATGCGTTTGAGTGTAACGGTGCTTCTTAATCCAATTTCGAAGTTTTCGGTCTTGGTGAATTGTTTTTTTTTTGTTTGTATGTTTCATTTTTAAAGTAAGAAATCATCAAATTACTTCTCTATCGCTTAAGGGTGAGAGGAAATATCAGACTTACTGATTAAAACCAAGTTTCAAGGTCCAGAAACTCTTTTAAAACCCAACCTACAACCGAGTGATGTATTTGGACGTCCATTCAGGCAAAATAAACGTGTTTTATTCTTCTTCTTTTTCGCTGTATTCTTTGCAAATGCCTAAACTAGCCATATTCACCACTGAGTATTTTTAAAGCGAACTGATTTTCTCCTAAAAATCCGGTCCTGCAACCGTAGACAGTAAACGATTTGGACTGATATTTCTCAATTTGAACCTACTACTTATCAAGCCTGACTTTGATCGCGGATACTCGTATATTGCTAAGAACTTGTCAAAAACTAGCATTAAAACTTCTTCGTCGAAACAAAGTGTGGTAGATTCACTAAAAGGAAGCTACTTACGAAGTTTCAAGTAAGTATGTGTTTATCATTTAACGAAATGGGTGCCAACCCGAGGACTTAGTAGTTGGGTAACTTCGAAGTTTTAATTTAGAAAAAGGGAGTGAGTTTTGTATTCATTAGTATACTAAATTCAACACTTCGTAAAAAGCTTTGTATTACCTACTTCGCAGTAAAACACGACGCCGTCACTTCTTTATTATTTGTTATAGTTTCTTTTGTATGTATCGTATATAAGATTATTTGTGTATTTTGTTTATGGACCCTAGTTTTTTCTTTATATACCATAAACTAGTGCTTGACTGCGACCCCACCGGATGGATTAATGCAATCATTGGTGGTGAGGCGCACTAGTTTATTAAGAGCCTATTCAATCTAGCTTTAAAGACACCCAAATTATAATCAGAAGAGAGACGGAGAGTCGCCTGCTAATAAAATCGAATGCGCGACCCTTAACAGTTTATTTCGTGCTCCAAATAAAAAAAAAACCGGGCAAGTGCGAGTCGGACTCGCGCACTGAGGGTTCCGTACCAACTTACCTATGAAAACAGTTCAACTCTCGAATCGAATCTTGAAGATTTAAAAAAAAAAAACTTGTTACGAACTACATATTTTTAGTTTTCAGACTTTTATTATATATTAGTGCTACTCGTATAATAGCTTGCTTCGTGCCCAATTTCAAGATTCTGGGTCAACGGGAAGTACCCTATGAATTTTGATTCCTCTGACAGTGTCGAAATGTACGTTTTTTGCAGCATAAACGAGCGATTTTTTTTTAATAAAAACAGTCACAGATTTCATCTCCTAGCACCAAACCCTATACCTACGCTCTCTCAAGACAAGCCAGAATATGAGGCGATTACTTAGCCTACATAAGAAAGCTTTTAATACTCGACCAAGTAACACAATTACAGATCCGAGGGACGTCAGAGACGTAAGTGGTTCGTACTCAGGCATAAGTGCATTAGTCGAGGTGATGGGAAAAGGCATGTAATTGGATTATGATGAAAGGGAACCAGCCAGGGTGGCAATGTCTTGTGGAATGGGGAAAAGGATTGATTTATTAGTGCTATCTTTTTTTTCGTGAAAGACTTGACTGCGTCTGATATCTATAGCTATACTGATATTATAAAGAGAAAATATGGGTATTTTAAGTTGTAATAAAAAAAATTAAACACAACTGGACCGATTTTTTAAATTTAGTAGAATGCTGCTTTTTTCTTTTATTGGTATGATCACTTATGGAAGAGAAGGGATGAAATGCATGTTACTAAAAGAGTTCTGAGTATACTATAGACGGATGGAGAGGAAAACCAAAGGCCAAAGAAAAGAAGGATGGATTATGTGTGGAATGCCGAATGATAAGTAACAAAAGGGAGTTAGTGATAGTATGACGGGTGACAGGACAGAATGGATGAAAAAAACGTGTAGCGCCGATCCGAAATAATATAGGACAAGGGCAGGAAGAAGAAGAAGATACTTTATTACTGAGTGTTTTGATTTTCTACATACAAGCGAATCTTTAGTTCATGGAAATCATTTTCTATTCTTCTTATTACGTATGGGTTGGGTTATCTAAATCAATTTGTTAACTGTGTTACGTAACTATGTAAGTATGTACCTACCTATCGTTTATATCGTTTATCTCTTACAGTGAATTACACACTTTCTTTCAGGACAATGCGCTATTATCAGATTCTAGTAAAATGATGAGGCTTTTATTTTCTTTTGTTACTTAAGTAATCAGTTAACATTTTTATTCAGTTGTTTGTCTTATGCGAAAAAGTTTTTTTTTCTTCGTTTCTTTTCTATTACCACTTTATTTTGTAGCTTTAGATATATTGGCAATATATGCCTGTAAATGTGCATACACATTACACATAAATGAAAAATTAATTACGCAAAGGAATTATAACTTTGTTGTTAGACTCAGTTATTTTGTCAATTTGAAACAGCGCTAAAAATTTCCGTGGTTCGGAATTCTGAATAGGAACAATACAAAGTTTAGGATACCCAGTTTAAAACAACTTTATGTTCATAGATTACTGAACAGCAATATGACAAAGTTTATAAATTCTGTCAGAAGAAACTAATATTGTCTGCTAAGACACTAACGACTCTTTGACGGCGCTAGATTATGCAAACGACGTGCGACATATTTTCTCTGCCCTGGAAAGAACGAAACTAAGAGGCAGATATATTTTTGATGATTTTTAATCCAACATTACTTTTAAACGGCAAGTCCAAAAGTAAAGAAAAAAATATATGATAAATTAGGTTATTTATATAATAATTTGGTATACGAATATTTACAATTTTTTTCTTAGAACTTGGTGTACCTAATTTATTTTCAAGTTATGTCTAACGTAGGTAAAGAAACGAAGATCAGGCAAAAACCGATGGGTGTATTTTTATGAAACTTTCACAATCTAAAAGAAAAATTAATTATCAATCTTCTGATATACGGTTTTTATTCGTATTGTGTTTAAATAATGAAATATTCTTATTTTTCGAAGAATCTTTATGTGTAATGAATCGGGGGCTCTTGACGCTAGTTCCTGGGAACTCGATCAAGGTTGCTGGCATTTAGTGATGCCTTAACCAACAACGTTCAGTAACTTATAGGGACAGCGCTTAGTAAGATTTTTTTAATAAACGACATTATCCTGACAAAATTACGAGGGCAGTAGGCTCAAAAAGATTAATTAGCTGTCATATACAAGTTTAATAAGTTCCTCAGAGCAAAGAGCATTAGCAAAAGGTCGGGCGAGCGTCAGAGTTGATGAAAATGAGCTTGAGAATTATACATTAAGATAATCTTAGTACTACGGAACGTTATTACCAGGGACGTGTATCAACAGACAGCAGCGTAGCTAGGCGTGAGCCTCGCACGAGTAAGGGCCTTGCAGAAGCAATGGCTCTAAGAAGGATTATTGTATAACTGTCACGAAACGAAAATATGACGAGTTTACCATAACCCTTAAAGAACCAGGTTTTTTTATAATTAACTCGACTCGCCTTTGACCACTATTTCACCAGTTGGTATGCGACGATGTGGTCGAACATGGTTCGAGTAGTGGCTGTCTCGGTTTAGAAATTATAAATAAAAAAGGCCCCGCTAATGCGCCTTGAGAATTGACAAGAAGTAGCTCAAAGCCGGGAACGATGGAAGGAATGGAAGAAGGCCTTTGCCCAGCAGTGGGACAGCATAGCCTAGATATAATAATAATATAATAATGCGCTGTGGCCCACGTCTAACTAAATTCCCTCACTCATGCGCCTTAGTCCACGCTACGGTTCTGCCAACAAAAGCATGAAAAGGTACCTTCAACTGTTTCATAACTACTGAATAAACAAGTTTGCTTAAAAGCTTCATAAGTTTGAAACTGCTCCAAAATTTCCAAACAAGCTTACTATGAATAAAACTACGCTCGGAGGATTTTATTAACTTTAAAGTGCTATGGTTTTCATTTTAGTTAATGTTCTAGTTGAAACACAAGCAGCTTTTGGAAAATATACGCTTCAAATGAAACGAACAAAATTATTGAGCTTTATAATCTGGTATTTTCAGCAGTGCTACCACAAGCTCTTAAAGCGAAACATTTGACGATCTAAAGTAAACTGTTGAAGCTATATAGGGTGTATAGCTCCAATCTTCTTTCTCGTTCGCACATGTCATGGTAAGTCCTGACAATTAGCTAGAATATGGGCGTATCCAGGCTTTCCCGGATCAACGGCGCTTTGTGTTTCAGGCGCGAATCAAAGATGAGATGTCAGCTTAATTGACAGGGCTAGTTAGGTCCTAATCCTGCCAGGGGTTGTGGGATTGTCCGAAAGAATCACCGTGGCCCTGGAAAGTAAAGGGCAACTGTACGGAAAACGCGTAGGTTCTCACTTGCTTCATCCTTTCGGTTCGGGCTCGCTCAGTGGCACTGTATTATTTTTTGTGTATTCTTTTACTTATTATTTTGTGTTGTTGTCTATTGTAATGCCTCGAATAAATCATATTCTATTCCATAACGGGAGAAGTAATCTGATGATTACTGACCCTCAAAAAAAGGGCATTCATCTATAACAAGACCTATTTCCCTTACAAAATCATTAACAACCAAGTCACTGCCATCATCAATCAAATCTCCGAATCTAGCCCACAATCTGAAGACTATAGACTTGCTATCGATCGTCTTCAGTACCTAGTACACACGAGCGAGCTGGAAGTTCATGAATAAGTGAACAGAGAATGATGACAACGTCACAAGACTTCATTTTAACCATCATCATCGTCACAGTCTTCATCTTTTCTTTTTTTCTTATACTGGAATCTGACAACGGCATCGCCCGTTTGAAAGTACATTTTTTCGTACAAACTTTAGACACCTGTTTTTTACCTTCTTTACATATATACATCTTCTTAGTTATTTAATGACTTACAATCCTAAAAAAACGGTCGTTTCTCCATCCATAACAAGACCTATTTCCCATACAAAATCATTAACAACCAAGTCACTGCCATCATCAATCAAATCTCCGAATCTAGCCCACAATCTGAAGACTATAGACTTGCTATCGATCGTCTTCAGTACCTAGTACCCAAGAGCGAGCTGGAAGTTCATGAATAAGTGAACAGAAAACGATTACCTTGTTTCAGCGCATTCACCCCAAGACCACGCTTATGTAATTTATTAGTATATCAAGTTCTATGTTAGTCTTGAGAGTTACCATATGGACTTGTTTGTAGAACTTCGTGGAGGTTTGTTCGGTATGGTTGGTTGGTTATGTTTCTGAGTGAGGAGGGGTCTGTTTTCAGGAATATGTGGTAGTATTCATTGTGAGTACAGCTAAAGAATGGAATTCCCTGTCGGAATCTGTGTTTCCTGATGGCTACCAACTGGGAATCTTTCAAGTCATTAAAACAATAGGTTAATTTTAGGTAAGCGGACTTCATCATCGACCGCATCGTCGCATTCCATCAGGTGAAGTAGTGGTCAAGAGCAAACTAACAATTATTTAAAAAAATAAGTACCTACATCATGTTATTGTGGGTGTGGTTGAAAGACAACGTCACAAAAGACTATCATAAATTATACTGGATTTTGACAAGCATCGCTCGTTTGAAAGTAGATTTTTTCATACAAACTTTAGAACCGCCTTTGTTTACCTTAAAGGGCGAATTTTGGAAAATCCTTCTTTGTATGTATAAATTATAAAAGGAACCTATGTGCAGTATTTCAGAATTCTATGTCCAAGAGTGTTATGTTTGGGTTGGGCGTTATAATTTTAGTTTCATACTTTGCCTCTGATACATAATAAGGCTGAACAATTGTGCAAAAATGATGCACAAAGCCAATTTTTCAGGCTGAATACATTACAGGTTAAGACTAGTGTCAGGTTAGAAGGATAGAGATGACTCAGAAAGCATCGAAAGTAAGACAGATAGCAAATAATGACGACACCACAAACAGATTCGATCCGATCTCTATACTCGTAAATACCATGGTGTAATGTTTATTCGTGGAACAATAACACACTCCCGTGAGTGACTCTTACGATACAACAAACCTGAAGGTTCGTAGACAGAAATAGTTAATTGCGGAGTAGATGCCAATAAACCATCAGTCTTAAAAGTTTTTAAAGCTGCGGTTGATATAACTTTTAGTATAAATGCCATAAAACCAATAAATCCTTCGACATGTTTTTGCATGGAGAAGAAAATGTGAGCAACTCTGTGCTGGCTCGGTATCTAAATAACTATATCGTTCAATCGAAAGTGAGAAGCTATTACGTCACACAACACATCGCCAAGACAATGACAAAGTCCTGGCAGCCCTAAGCTTCCGAACGCACGCCAATACCAAAACAACAGGCAATTTAAAACGCATCTCACACATTGCCCAATCAGCCAACGAACCAAGCAAAACGACTGCGGTAAACATCGCACAAATAAACGAAGAATTTGGCAGCCGGACTTCACGACAGCCGAATCAGCCATTACCAACGCCCCAAGGCGATTATCCCGGTAAAGTACGCACGTTTACCGACGTAACTTATTTACCGGTCGAAACCAAGTAAATGTTACCGGCAGACGATACATCAATGCCACTATCAGAATGTTTTCGCACATTTTTTTTTCTGTAAGTCTTTCGTTATTTTGTAGTAAGTCGTGTCGCCGATGGGCGTGTACCAGTCCGGTGCCAAAACACATTGGGATTCGTCGAAACAAACACTGTCAAAACAAATTGACTGAGATACGCCGCGACGCCAACGATTTAGAAGGATGATATTTTTTTGGTGTAAATTCACAGTTTTGTTTGCTATTGAGATACGAGTACTGATGGGGGTTTGGCGGTTCTGGGAATAGCATATGTAAGTTGGAGATGCTTAAATGGCGTTACTTGATATCTGGATTCATAATATAAGGTTCAGAACACTAAATTTGAGTTCGTAGGTATTACCTAACATTGATATTCAAAACAAACTGGGTAATGAAAAATCTAATCAATACTTGAAGAGACATAATAATTATGTAAACTTCCCCGAAACCCGAATTCAACCATGTTTGCTCGGATAGGCATTGGACAATAACGTCTAAATCTCTAGACCGCCATGTTTGTTGGGATAGGCATTGACAAAGACGTCAAAACTTCCAGACCATAGATCTTCGTTTAGGGCTACGCGTAAAAGCTACAACGACACTAAGATAGGTTAGCACAAATTACATTTTTTATGTCTTCACGATACATGTGTGCCATCCAACGGTGCAAGAAACAATAAACGTTATATTGGAGAGATAAAACTTCTCATTGTATTCATTGCGGTACATAACGCAGCTGGCATTTTATTACTGCCTCACCCACAAATTACTTGTTGCCCTGAACATGTATATATTCATAAAATAATTATTGCTAAACGGTTGACGGGTAAATAAATGGCACCTTGAGTTGACATCGTGTCTGAAGACTTTGCAAAGTTTCGTCTAGAAATTAACAAGATCGAAGGGGTGGAAACTTTAAATAACTTTGTAAGCTAGCTAGCTATTAGAGGGTTAGAATAAATTTAAATTATTCTATTATTCGTAATGGTAGAGACGTGAAAGTTCTGTTATTAGATATAGATTCTGATAGTTATAAAACTAAGAATGACCCAATTATGGAAATGAAAAAGATGGTAAATAATACACATGGAACTATCAGACATCGTAATCATCATTAAAAAGCAACATCAAAACTGAATAGGCAAAGCCAAAACGAAACAGAATGTCATTGAAAGGAGGCTCATCAACTTTTTAATTTCGCCACTAATTAGTCGCTCACGTATTCCGAAACTCAGCCGCGTCTGACATCATATTACATGTAGACAAAACACATGTTCGTATAATGAGCCGTCACATTTCGTACTAATTAAACATTTTTATAAAGGATACATGTAGGTGTGGTGATTACTACGCCACCTTTTGTAGTCTCCTGATGTTTATTATATACAATTTTAACCATATTAGTAGCTTGGCTGCCTTTATTAGGTGCACGTGATTGTGCAGCAGTAATAGGTGGCTTGTCATGATTGTGTTGATCTATCGTTGGATTGAAAAATGTTTCATTACTTGCATCTGTATTATCTGCGATCGTTTCATAATTCTATTCATCATTATCTTTCAATTATATTGTACGATCTATATTCATACATTTTTAAAATATCATGTACATGTTTATATTAAGGGAAAATGCAATGTATTTGAATTCTATTTAAGAATTATTACTATCAACAGAACAATAATAATTCTTGAATAAAATTCAGTTCGTGTCTAAAAATAGAGTATTGTTATTTCGCAAGATAAAAATAAGATTTGACCCGACACTTTGACCAATTATCAAAAAGAGGGGTTATCTTCATAAGCACCTGTAACCGCTTCAAGTCAGATATTTGACTGATTTGATTCATACGATTCAATGTCATTTAGAGAACCAGATAATGGTTACTGAAAAGAAGGTTACGGTCTTAAACAAAGCCAAATTTTTACGCATTTATTTTGTTATATTTTTTGCTATTATTATTTTGATCCAGGTTGTAGATTTACTAAACCTTTACATCGATTAAAGGCAAGTTTTTAATAACAAAAACCTAACATCTCACATCGCACCCTACATTTCTTCTAACAGAGGGTGAAGCCACGACGGTTACGTACAAATATTTGCAATATACAGCAGGTGCTATAATACAATGTATATGGCACCATATAGTCGTTGCAGCGAGACAATATACACCTTTTCCGTAAATTGCCCTCCCTGACGCAAGTAGGGGCACCTACGTATGGGGAAGCTCATAAGCTCAGGCTGAATATATTGCATGCCAACTGTACAATTGTAAGGTGTACCTTTTGAGACGGTACATGCGGCTCACGTAGGAACGATTGAAGTGGTAATAGCCCAGTATTTTATTTTACGGAAAGGTTCCCGGTTTTGGAGGAATTTTTACCTTAGTAACTTGGTTTAGGGCCGATTTTTCAATAGTGGGATGATTCAAATTGTGGGATTAAAATGGCTATTTGACAGTTTTTGCACATCAAAATATATCTGCAAAGCATGTTCTGATAAAAGTTATCCGTCTATTGAAAACTCGGCCCTAAGTGTATAATTTTAAGTTACACTAAGATGACGTTAAACCGAAATCTATATCTATACTAATATTATAAAGAGGAAAGATTTGTACCTATTTTTGTATGTTTGTAATGAATAGGCTCAAAAAGTACAGGGCCGATTTAAAAAATTCTTTCACCAATAGAATGCTACATTCTTCCAATTTGACATAGGCTACATTTCATTTTGAAAAAAAATAGGGATCCTTGGTAAAATTTGAACAATGTAATCGAAGGTGTAGAAAAATGAGTCTTAAGTCACTAAAAAAAGTGTTTTCTATCCAAATTTCCAAAAATAAATAATTGTCTACCCCGTGCGAAGCCGGGACGGGCTGCTAGTATAATATAAACTAATGGGAAACTTAACCAAACGAAAATGCAGCTCATAGAAATGTTACAAAACCCTACGTAACACACGTACACGCAGTTTATATTTAGATTTATCACCAGTTCCGAGCGAAGGAAAACATCGTAAGGAAACTGGCACTTTTAACAATAAACAAACATACGTTTGATGGTCTCGCACCGATAGATGGCAGCACCTGTTGCGCGGCGGGAGTCTAACTAATAACAGCTGAATATTTGATACAAATGGACGAACAAAGTCCAATGCCCTAATCTAACCATTAAACAATTTATACCTTTATGGTGGTCGCTATGTGGCTGTCATTGGCATTGCAATCTATGACGTCATTTTTATACGGGTAAACCATTTTCACTATGCATCAAAACTATGGATTGGAATTTAGAGTACCTACCATAAAATAACAAAAAGAAAAGCAACAGTTTTTCTGATAAACCATCAAGGCATTTTATTCAACTGATAGACCGTTCCCATTTTACTTTTAAAATTCCTCATAAATTTCGTAAGACATATTCGTACAGCACCTGTTTCATCTAGTTTTCTGCTGCGAATAAACCAGTCAGTATTTAGGACATTCTAGAAGATTCTCGAGTCATTGACCTGCAAGCAGCAGCGGGGAACCGTAATGGTCTAGGAATTACTCAACTTCATGACAATCGTTAAACGTTTACGCCCCGCACTAAACCCTCGGTTCGCGATATATTTTCTTTTATCATCGTGGGAGATGAGGAAATGGAAATCACGTTTCTTAAGTAATGTTAAATAATATTGGATGAGATGCGAATTTCTTGTTTTTTTTTTCTTACGTCTCTAGATACTGCAAACTTCAGTTGAAAGGAGAGGATCCTCCGATTTCCAATTCTTTTCCTTTTTTAACACATTTTTTTTTTATGTGGGATGACTACCGTGCACCGCTGGCGCAACGCCGTACGTCTAATGGTCTGTTTATGGAGCGGACTTGGCGGAATTAAATTGGGCATTATCGAAGCTCTAGACTTTGGTTCGTTTAAGTGCATCATTGCCGATGATCTTCTTGGCTCGCTCCTTAATCAAGCTGATATTTGGCAATCCTATCTCAGAGATGAGAGCAATATTCTATACACGGTTGAAGATATGCTTGATGAAGGTTGAGCCGCAAACAACGCCCTTTTTCAATCCCTGTAAAAAAATCTAGGGTCGACTAATTAGGGGACATCCGTTGGCCCACCAGTCTGGACCCAAAAAGGTGGCACGTAGTGTTTTACGCGCACCTCTCTTAAGCCTATAGGAGAGCCACTCTCCAACACAGAAGGAGACCTATAGGGACCGGGACCAGGGCCACCACCAGTCCGGGGCAGCGGAAGTCAAACTGCACCCGCAGCTCCCAAAACAAATGTACGATCCAACACCGGGGTGGTTTTAGTCAGTAAGATTCAGACAGGCCCCTCCACTTACCCCAGGAACATTACATCTATGAGGATTTCCACCCCGAAAAAAGAAAGCTGCTCAACCTTTTTTTCCGGTGTGAAGTACCGTCTCACCTACTTATGATATAAAATTAAAAACAAAACTGTCGGATCGCTCATGTTTACGCCATCTACGTCAAGAAGAATGGGCGCAAACAAAGGTCGAGTTTACTACGGTGCATATTGACCTTTTAAGTCCACGAGCAGTTCAAGACGTAAGTGGAAACTTTCCACGAATGGAAAAATACCTTTATAATGCCCTGCTTTTTAATTTTTGAGTAACATTTGAAGTAGGTATGTAATGTTTTAAATTCACTAAAGCTTTTTTTATATGGGATCTTATCTAATAATCTTAATCGGATAGTCAGAAGCCAGTAAATCTGACTCCAGTCTTGCCATGAAGTACCGTGTTACCCCAGTTAATGGGTTGTGGAGGTCTGGTAGGCAGCCGCTCCTCGTAAAATACTGGTATTCAGCTAAATCCGGCTTGACTGGAAGCCGACCCCAATATAGTTGGGAAAAGGCTAGGTAGAAGAAGCTTTTTTGTATGGGATATTATCTAATAATCTTAGTGCTTTGGGGCACTAATCTTAGAGCTAGAAGGAAGAGTCAGACTTTTACTGACTAAAGTCCACCCATGTTACTTAAGTTCTGCTGACTTCTTCGACCAATCCTGTAGCCTTGGCAGGAATTCATAGACCAGACATGAAGAAAGAAACGTTAGCTTTATAATATATTTTTTATATAAACATATAAATAAAATTGAAGTGTTTGCATTACAAAATACATAAGTAATGAGTGTTTATTCGATACTTGTAACAATAATGCAACTTTTGAACTTTTTGTTTGTTTGGTACTGGTATATGACCAGTGGTGTAACTGTATACCAGCTAAATAGCAGTATAACTGTATTTAGAGTTATACCAGCTGAGTTATATAGCTGAATACTGGTATAAAACTTCAGATGGCTGAATACTAGTTTTATATTACAGCACAACTGCACAATGTTACTGTCGCGTTTTTAATTATGTAATTAAAAAGTGTAATGAAATTGTGAAAACAATCGCGTTGTTTATTCAAAAGTACTTTTATGATTCTCCGTAACGCGATAGTAAATTAAATTACCTTTAGAAATACAAGTTTTACATCACGAATAAAGTACCTACTAAAAACTTGTATTTTAATTACATTACTATAGTAATTATCCTCTGTATTGTTCTAAGGAGATAGAAACGTAGCTGTTTTTTTATTATTGTAAATTAAAAACTAAATACATGGATATTGAAACAATTTATTATTAGAGACTGTTAGTAACTGTCTATAATAATTAAATTCGAAAAGAAATAAAGAAACTCAGGTTAGAAATCTACCAGGGCCGCAGCATTGTACAAGAGTCACTGCTGCCTTGGAATGTAAAAGATAACTGAAGAGACACGTGAGTTTTAGTCAGTAAAAGCTTGACACTACCTCTCGCTGTACCCAGAGCGGGAGTAGTGGTTTGATGGCTTTACACTCAAAAATAAAACGTTAATCTGACGTCCATGGTCATACATACGACTAAGAAGGGTTTTCTTGTAGCGAGGACGTACAGCTATTTGATGATTTGCCATACAAAACAAAAGCAAGAAGTTTAAAACAAACTATATGAGGTAAAAAAGAAGAGATCCATATTCTGAAGAATGTTTTTCTACACAATCAACGTAAGCCCGTAAAATATGTTTAAAAAGCTTTCTTATACGTTCTTGGTAATAACTGAAATAATAATAATATAACTCAGGAAAAATGTGAGGTATTTATGTAATATGCCGCGAAGGCGACATGAATGGCAAAAACGCGACAAGAGAAAAGAAACGTTCGAGGAAAATTTAAATTTGACAGAGAGTAGGTATACTTTTTTCATTAAGACACTGTGACGCTGGGGGACTTATTAAGAAGTTATTACGGTTACGGAATTAATGATAGAAGATATATTTTTTATGATTTTATACTAAAGATTGGCATAATAGAAGAGGACGATTTGATTAATTTTAGATTGGATTCGTTTTATTATACTAGCATTTTTTTCTAGCATTGTCTTCTACGAGCAATGTGCCCACTGCCACTTAAGTTCGGCGATCCTTCGAGCTATGTCATGGACGGATATCGTCATTTCTGATGCGATTGCGAAAGGTAATGGAATAATAAATTTAAAAAAAAAACTGTCACGATTTTTTCAAAACTACCCCCAAAATACAGTAAGAGTATCAAAGTTTTTATGAAAACATTCTTGCGGAGTCGCTGAAATAGTGGTAGTTAATGTTAGTTGCGCATAAAATAAAAAAATAAAGTTGAAATGTAACCACATTATATACACAAATTTTTACTCAAAGAGAAAAAAAAAGGCAAAAGAAACGCAATAATCTTGTTGACAGATAACAATACAACTATGACACATGCTCTAATCTGCCTCTATCACGAATATCGAGGAACTTTGAACCCAAGCGGTGTTCATTCATGAATGAGAGCGGCCTTTGACCGGTAACCTTTAGTGGAAACCAGAATGTCACACTAAATACTATACACATTTTCTCAACGTGTAGTAAACTGGTTTATGAATCACTAAGTTTTTATGGGAAAACTAACGGCTGACTAAATTCTAGAGCTTGTAGTGTAGGTAGAATTGATAATAATAAAATTAGTACTGTAAAGAAAAAATTGAATAATACTTAAGTGAGATGATTGTTGATTGCATTATCATCACGTTGCACAGAGGGTTACACGATTGTTCGAAACGGTTACCGAGGCCCAGGAAAGCAAACAGCAATTGGAGAAACAGACCCACCCCTATGCCTTTTACTCTACCTAGAGCGAAAGAAGTTATATTAAAATTATCAACAAAAAAAGCAGGTGCTACGGGGTCATAAATTCGAGGTATTTTTTAAAGTAAGACAAGACGCAAGAATATCCAGAGATTAATGAAAATGAGATTATATGACACGCGATGACTTTGACAACTTAATCAGGCACAAAAATAAAGCATAAACTAAATAATTTCTTCAAATCGAACAGTGACTAACTACTATAGAGCGTCAATGTAAGATTACCGGAAAAAATGAATAAAAATACTACAACAGTTATCAATTCCGTACGAGATAACACTGGCTTTCTTAATGATAAACAGTTTTGTAGTACAGACTACATGTCTATTAACACGTAATATAAGTTACCGTTAGGTACTGTTAGGATTTAAAAGATGGACTAGTTGATATCAAGGATATATTATGGTCTCCTCAAGCCAAATCACCAAAATTTAAGTTAGGCATAGGAATTCAAATTCCTGCATCACGATATTAGAGTGCGCATGTACTTAGAACATAATTATACAAGAACCCAAAATCAACTATCGGGCAGTTGCTTGAAGCAGCGATAACAACCGTCTGGACGGAAGATCCTCTCTTTTCAACGGACTTTTGCGGGACTTCAGACTGTTCCGCTTACCTTTAATCTTGTTTATAAGATTGATGTCAATAAGGAAACATCATTGTCCTCCTGTCCATATTTGCGCAGTATTACCGGAATATACCTATTTTTTCATTAACAGTATTAGAAGTCATCTTTGTATTCATTCCTTATCTAGCAATAAAATAATCCCATCATCCATATACTTATGTTAATATCTAATGTTAAGACAAACTTGGAGTAACTAAGGAAGAAAATAGTACTTATCTAGAATTTCACAAGTTAGATAAAAAAGAACATGCCAATTTCATCAGCAACGTCGAAGGAACCGAATAAGCCATCAAGGGAAATGAAACTGTAAAAAATACAGAACTAGGCTTTTACGAAGCAATGAGACAGCAAAAAACAACGCTAACTTTTTATGGCGATTTTATATCACCGTGACTAGGCAAAATTTAGGTGGTTTTTTCTTTTCCTAAGATGACTAACAGAGAGTGAATCATAGGATTAAACCAAATTCAGTCTACAAAAGATAAACGAGGACGAAAGCAATCGATGACACCAACATGATGTAACAAAATGCAATGTTAGTTTTCGTTAAAGTTGGTACCCATAAAATAAACGCTTCAAGGAATAGTAGGGTAAACCAAGCACTTACTAAGCGAGACTTCAAGTTTCATGACGTTGGAAAAATAGAGAAAGCGGCCTTTATCTCTTCCATCGAATATATTGAAAGCCAAGAGGACTTAGCTAGAGTACCCTCTGACGTAGAAACCCTCTGCATTGAATGAGCCACTATGTATCTAGGACTGAATAACATTTGGCTTTAGAATTTAGAACAATAATGGATTATCCTATACATACATTAATTACTTTTCAACCGTAAATATATGGTGCAGGTGTAATGATCCTCAGAGTGCCGTATTTGCACAATCAGAGTTAGTCACCGATAATTACGAAGCTTAATGAGCGTGCAAATTGTCAGTCACGCCAACACTACAACGAGCCAATTTAGTGCTTTATTGCAACCTCTACAGCCATATATGTCTTATTAAATTAACAGTTGCATTCTAAAGGTCAAAGCCTTAATAGATATAAAAATAATCAAGATATTTCCGTTTACGTTATTAGAAAATACACACGAATAAGAACTGAAAAAGATTAAAATGATATCTGTTTACAAAAACAACCAGAAAACACGTGATAAAGGGAAAGATAATAAGACGTCTGAGCGTCCCCACGGAGTAAGATAATTCACAAAATGCAATAACGTTATAAAATATTTATTGCTTATAATAAATCGGCTAGGATTACTATGATATGATATGGCAAAAACTTTTATTGTAACACTGACAGCCGACAGATATATAAATACCTATATTTAGCCGCATCAGAAAAAGCCAGAATGGTGACTGAGCTATCTAAATGTTAAAATCGATAAGAAGAAAATGTATAGGTACTATAAAAAGTTGAGCCGTCAAAGGCAGACACTGAGTAAATGAACCGACAAAGTCGATCCCTGAAGCTAAAGTTGAAATATATATAAGGCGATTTGAATTTAAGAGCAGTGAAAGATGGAATAATAAATGTAGGTTTTGCAAACTAAAGCTGAAACTAAAATTAAGCGGTGAAAATTAAACGAAGTAGAGGAGCACTTTTATAAATTATGAATTTAAAAGGCCCTGCTGCGTAATTGTCGAATAAAAACTTGAATATAAAACAGTCGTTGAACGTTAAATCTTAAAAGGTTTCTATAACTTCAAGATAAGGCCTTAGATCGAATAAATCAGTAACAAAAATATTTGCATAATCTTGTTTTGAAGGTCACACGTTCAGCATGATATCAATTCGTATCTATTCAATATAATATCTATAAATCGATTCTGATCTCTTGCGATTTGTCACTGATATCTGTAATCTTCCATAGTTTAGTATTGACGGATACTGTCATTTTTGTTATTGTCTATAAAATCTACGTTAACCATCCATCCATCAAATGGACAAGTTCTTTGTGAAGTGTAAATTTTCTTTAAATTCCCATGTAATTTCAAAGCAATTGTTGTTATTTTTGTGTGTTACGTGTCATGTTTATGTCAATTTAACGGATATGGTATATGCACGTCATAGGATCGAATAGTTACAGATTTTGGTCATTATTACGTAAAATTAATCACAATCCAAAAGCTGATCGATGGTGATACGATAACGAACGAATCTATTTAAAATGCAGTCGAATCATCTGATAAGTTTCCCTAACATGCAAACTATACCCATCTCCTAGTTATACATTAGGTATATGATGTGCAAAACCCGTATAACAGTGACATTTACCGCACACAACGTTACGCATGATTTTCAAGGATTTATCGCGATGTTTCCACTCGATTAAGCATCTATTTACCTTGTAAGGGATATAGTTACAGTTTAGAACAATCGGCTCATTAATAGCTGTAACGAGCACGCCTTTCAACCGTTAACGAAGCTGGATTGAGCTCGGATTTCTGATTGAGATTGAATTTAGTATAGCGTCAGCAAGATGAAACAGACTTATATAAATGAAGTCATATTGAATTCCTTTCTACAATCTCGCGTCGTGCCCTTAGATCTTTTACAGTTGGAATGTATATTGTATAAGGCCCAGAGGCCATTTAAAACTGTTCATGGCGAACCGTGGGCGTCTGATACAAAATAAATACTTGCTTATACATTAGACGTACCGGTTATGATGCTAGCTATAACAGAATAATTTTTCAAGTGTTGCCCACACTGCTACACACGTTCCGACTACTTGAAGCTAAGTATAGTGATAGCATATCTGTTCAAAAGATTGCAACACTGATAGATTAGAGAGCATATGGTATGTTCTTCTTTTTTAACGACAATCGATGAGTACAAAAAATTGTGATGGAGGCGTAATTTGTTCACAGTTTCACGCAAATTTAAATAAAGTAAAAGTAATACGAAAAATTTTAAAAATGAAAAGTCTCAAGCGTAGAAATGATACTTATACATTATTTTTCGAGGAAACGTCTCATCTATCATAGTAACATATTATCCTTCTGAATTTAAAGGTCAACGATGAGCGACAGATATGCGCCTGTCTCACAAAAAAAAAATGAATTTACAAGATTCTTCAGATATCTGTTGATTGAGTACTAAGAGAAATATTATATGTAGATATTTCAGTGACTTACCACTCCACACCTGTTGTAAGAGAGTACAGACATAATTATCAAAAGCTGTAATTTAAACGGTGCATTCAAATATTCAAATTCATCATTAACACATCAGCACGACATTGTGAATTTAAGTAAGGTTATATCAGAATCAATATTTGAGTTTGATCAGTCAACAAATCACAAACTTGTTCTATGAATGTTAATTAATGCACCAGCCGTTGGTTCATGCGATAACTTGCTAATTAAATAAATTAAAGGAAAAGTTTTTTCTATTGTATCGAGAAAGACTATTATAAAACATTTTATCCAAAGGGAACGAAGCACAGAAGCAACTATACAATACGGAAAAAACTGTCATCGCCCCAATAATTGGGTTTCAAAAGGTTTTCCGTTTTCACTTCACGGTAGATGAAAAAAAAAGAAAATCTAGCTTACGAAACGGAAAAGCGTTCTGAAAAACTCGGCATATGGACGCAACTGTCATTACATAAACGTTTTAAAGCAGTGTACAATGTAGACTATGTTTTTTCACTGTCCATCAACCATTTCACATGTAAATTTTTCGCACTGTTATGCAAAAATATTTAAACAGGATTAAGCAGTGGTGCGCAAACATTTACTTTTCGCATCTACTTTTAATGGTGTGCGTGAAGAATTTATTTAAAATCTTATTTTAATGTTTCTGAGGAATAATTTGTCAACAAGGAAAGAAGGATGTGATGATGGTATCAGATTCTTTATTGAATATATAAATCTATATATTTAAAAGGAGAAACTGACTGACTGACATATCAACACACAACCGAAACTACAAGGACTAGGAGCTTGAAATTTGGAACAAGATTTCGTTTTATGAAGAGGATTTTTCAAAGTTTTTATTTCAACTAATTTCACGCAGGTGTAGCCAATGGCAGAAGTAGTTAAAGCATCATAAACGATTTCCTTAGTCACATCTAAATGATAGCACGAAGCTGCCAGCATAAAACTGGCTGACATTTGAAAACAATCCAATTCTCTGTTTACGAAAAACGTGAGCAATAAAAACATAAATAAAGCTGTAATGATATTGGTCAATATACGGGACATAATCCTTTGTTTTCGCGTAAATTTTATCGACGTAGATACAATTTGATATGACGGAGCCGATACGTTAAGTGAAGCACATGGTGATTCTATTCAGTGCGTATGTTCATACGTAGGCAGACTAGTATCAGTCGTATATATGATTTGATCCACTTTAATGCAGCCCCTTTGACGCAAGCTACGTGTGTTGAAAAACGTTTAAAAGTAAATGTACGAAAGCATTATGGATTCTCTTTGTGTTCACCGTTTTTATGATATTGCCTGTTTTTGGCATGATGTGGATTTCTTATTTTAGATATCTTTGTTACAACTGTCGTTTTATCAGAATCAGTTACTATGCTAAACGAAATAATAAAAGTTTTCTCATTTCTATGAAACATCTGCAAGTCGAACCAACTCGGCACCAATATCAGTATTTTAAAAGGAAATTGCAAAAATGTTGCAGCTAAAGCCGTAAGAAATCCGCTTAGGAGATATTCAAGAAAATTCTGCCGGATAAACCCATTTCAGAGTTTATTCTCCAACCTTTTTCTGGAATGGACTTGCTAAATAGACGGGAAGTGACAGACGGACGCCCCAACGGATGTGTTTATACGGTCTATCTACCAACCTGCTCCGACTACAGGGGATAGCTAGTTCTCTGTCGTATAGTTAATTGAATCTTCCACGAGATAACTAACTGAATTAAATTGAATATCGTCAACGCTTTGAAGATCAATGGGTAGGGAATTGGCATTTCTACGCAATTTGATTGAACTTGTAAAGGGTTAAATGGATCTTTCATGGTTAGTTAGGCTGGGTTTATGTTATTAGTCTGAGTGTAGCCAACTGAGCAGTAATAAAATAAGTTTGAAGTATACTAATCGCATTCTGGTTTTGCCATATTGAAACAGGACAGTTAATCAATGACCCAACAAATATTGCTTTCTTAGTGTCTTCATTCATCATCTGCCTAGCCTTTTCCCAACTAAATTGGGGTCGGCTTCCAGTCAAGCCGGATTTAGCTGAATACCAGTATTTTTACGAGGAGCGGCTGCCTACCAGACCTCCACAACCCAATAACTGGGGTAACACGGTACTCCATGGCAAGACTGGAGTCAGATTTACTGACTTCTGACTATCCGTAACGACTGCCAAAGATCTCCAAATGACAGCCGGGACCAACGGCTTAACGTGCTTTCCGAGGCACGGAGGAAACTCGTTATGTTAAGATGGTCACCCATCCACAGACCAACCTAGGCAAGCGTTGCTTAACCTTGAAGATCGACCTGTGCGGCTGTTATTATCTAGCCACGAGCTCCTCCTTCTTAGTGTCTTCATTACAAAATATAAATGCGTTGTGGGCGTTGACACAAACCATATTCCAAAAAAAATTGTTAAAGTGACATGGGTCTTCTTCTAAAAAACCTGTCATCACGATTCCCAAATTATCTCCACTTAGACCTTAGGGAAATTTAGGGACCTTTGAGTTGAGGGTCGGTTGATATTAAGTGACCCGCACTTGACTTGTGAACTAACGTGTTGGGAGGCTGTGGGATGAATTTCAAAAGAATTTATATTTAGTATGCTACGGAATTTTCACTTCAAAAATCTGGGGCGAAAATGTGTATTGAAAATTTGTTGGCGTTGGCCGCTGATTTATTTAATGTTTAATATCGTTAGGGGTTATTGACTTATTTAGTGCGGAAAACCGAATTGTTTCAAAGAAAATTGTTTAGAAAGTTGATGGTTGTCTTAGTAGTCTATTTAAAGATATCAATGAAAAAATCTACATATTTTTTGCTGTTGTACACTGACAGCAGGGTTGTCTGTAAAAAAAATCCCTTTGCGATAAGACCGCCTATTGTATACTTGTTTTTATAAATGATTGTCTTGTGATAAACTAAGGTGTGCTAACAAATCTACAGAGTGACGCTTGACTTGAAAATATCTAAGTCTAGTTTAAAAACGAGTTATCTTATAATTACAAATCAATTACTATTTGTTAGTCTCACTAAAACTCAAAAACGGCGTGACAAATTTTAATCGCTTTAATAGTTATATGGAAAGAATAAGATGGATAACTGTAATACAAATTATAATTGAGTTAAAGATGAAGAAGAAGAGCCTTGGGTGATAGCTAGTGTATATACATATTTTTTTAGCTTAAATATGATTCCTTGCTACAAATAATATTGATCAAATACATAATTATGATATAATTACCAGTTGGTAAAAGTAAATAGACGACTCTATTTGCTTTTAGAGCAGAGGGTCTAGAGTCTAGAGCGAGATTATTTTTGTAAACGAACGTTTACATTAAAAATCTTAAACTAAGGCCAGAATTTTAATCTACCATGTCACTCGTCTTGTTACATGTTTTGCTTGTCAGCCATATTTTAAACAAGCACACCTAACAGTTCAAGTTGATTAAAATATTTGTGATATCTACCCTATTTCAGGAGATCGTGAGTAACGGGTTACTATTTTAGTTTTATTTCGAAGTTTTCCAGTGATTTCATGGGCGTTTGAATTGTAAATATTGTGAACGAAACTAATACAAATTGTTACGGGTTTAGAAATTTGCTACAAGTTTTAAGTTCATATTTTAATTAATCATAAGAAAATTCTGAAAACAATAGACATACCTGCATATCGCTGAATATGATTTTTGAGATAACACAATTTAGAGGATAGATATTTCAGTAAGTACTGATAGAGACATTTAATCTAAACTAATATTAAAGCTGAATATGTGTTTGCCTGTAGCAGAAAAAATTAAGGAACCATAAACATCACATTATTGTTGAGTGGCATAATCTTCTAAATATCCCGTAAATGCACGGGTGTGGAACGAAAATGAGGGAAAAAAGCCATCACACTAATATTATAAAGCGAAAGGTTGTTATTCTAGAATAGCATTTATAATTTATAATGCAGGGTATTCATAATTCTATGCGGGCGCCGCCGTAGCTGAAGCTGAATAATTTTTAATAACCAGTGACACTAAAAATCTATAAAATGTTAAACTATCTGTTCATATCTCCTCTTAACACACCAGACAAGCCAGCTAAGCGAGCTGCCAAGACACCAATAAAGACAGCCAATCTAATTAAAACTTATAACCCCACTTATCCAGTCAAGCAGCGCATCTTCAAAGCCTTCCTATACGAGAACTTTGCGAATAACTCGAAAGAGAACCACGAAGTTGGCACTTCATCAGTAAAGGCAGTTACCGTCGTCACCTAGCAGCGAAATTAAACTTCTTGATTAAATTTGAAATCTCATTAAGTAAACGTACCTACCTCATGTTGGCTCCAGTTTATGTACGAAGAAATCGGAGACTTGATGGAGAATCTCGCATGTTGTTAAATTGGTTCGAGATTGTTATTTGGATTTCGTCTCTATACAGTCAATAAGGTATCGGGAAAATGTTATTGAGTTTATTTTGTGAAGTCCTATACCAATTACTGTGCCTGACGTTTAATCAACTTTATTTATAAAGTTTGGGGACATTTTCATTTTATAGTGTATTGATATTGAATATACAAAGATAGTAACATAACCAATATTTCTTTTGAATTCTAGAGCGCCTCAAAAATCTTGTCAGAGTTCTTTAACAGTTCATTGTGTTTTTTCCTTGAATAATTTCGCGTATTTCTTTAATAAATTATACATAAGTGACGTTTAAGACAGCAACGGTATGGAATACAACCTTGACCTACCGCATATAGTGACTGCAAACTGTTTTGTGATGATAAGTGACCAATTAGCTATTGTCAGAGCTCACCGGGAAAGCCACAATGATATTGAAAAGAATTCTTAAATTGTAGAAGGTTAAGAACCGCTTTGAGGAAAATACAAAGTTATCTGTTTACAACAGATTAAGTACTTGTAAGAGATTAAAAACGTAATTTGTATCATTAACATTTCCATTTAAGCACGGCTTTTTATTTTTAGCCCTCGTGCCTAAATATGTTTGCAAAATTTAAGGGTCATTGTACATTCGACACACATTCCATTCCCCATTGTTAAAAATATGTGTAAACTCGCCACAAATTTATTTTTTCTTAATAAAATATTTTGGAGTATTGTAAACTCGTCACACGTGTTTTCTACGTACGGACAGCAGAGAAATCAAACACAAGAATAAAAAAAATAATCATGTATTTTTTTTAATTATAGGTAATCTTTATAAAATCACTATAATCACAGTTTTAATTGCAGTATCTTATTCGCAGCTAAATATACATTACTACTTGTTGATTTACCGCTAACATACTGATATTTTTCTTATGAATTTCTCAAATCACAGAACTGTTATTATTAATTCAACTTAAATCTAATTAAAAACACAGTTTTATATTGTTAAAATAATATTACACATAAATGTAAACAACCGTCATTGAAAAGTAAAAAATTAAGAGTATAAAAGTTGGAATAAGCAGTAACTTATATGGGCTAAATATAATTAAAAACAAGTTTACGAATAATTAGGTATTTATAATTACAGTAATATTTTTAATAATTTAACTTATATCAAACACAATAATCACAGAGAGCGGTCGCCTCCTTCTGCAAAGCAATGATGTTAGCTGTAGGGGCCCGGTAGGGCCGAAGCCTCTGAGGAACACGGAAAATCCGAAATGTGCTCACCGTGTCCTCCAGATCGAAGGCAACGAAAGAACGGGGTGTCAGGGTTTAGTCAGTAAGAGTCTTACACGCCCTCCCGCTCCGCCCAAGAGCGAGAAATCATTCTGATGAATCCACTTCCAAAAAAAAAATCCTGTGGTTTCAATTAGCAGTAAGCAACTGGCGGCATGCTTATAATTTTATAACTTTAGGTTTAAGGCTGTTCTATTCAGCTGATTTACATTATTTATTACTTCACTGTTATGGAAAAAATGAATTTTATTACTTGAAAGTTATTATATAAACTTTTGATATATTTCCTTATTTATTTTATTGTTAACCAAATAACTCATTTGGGTTTGAAGAGTTTGTTTCATATTAAAGCTTTACTTGCTAACGCTACTTTCCTTAAAAATAGCATGAAATTAAACTGTGTGACGAGTTTACAACAAGTTTTATTAATAAATAATATTTTTTTTGTGGTTGTGACGAGTTAACAACGAATGTATGGGAATTTTCAAAAGTGTGGCGAGTCGACAATGTGACGAATGTACAATGACCCAAATTTAAATACTGCAGATAAAGAAACTACCCGCAGTGAGAAGCTAAATAGCGACCTCGTGATGGACCTAGGCCAAGTTTTCTTAAATCAATAAATATAAAGCGAAAGTTTAAGATTTGCACAACAATGCTCAAGAATACACCAGACAGAAAATAATGTAATAAATTCAAACAATTATAAAACAAATAGACAATGCGGTTCAAAGGTAAATAACATTAGGCAACTAACGATTCATTGTACGCAAAAAATAAATAAATTGAATTAGACAAATTCCATTTATTGTATAATAAATAATTTTCATGAACAAATCTTGAACATTCTCAAAAATATTTTTATAATTTCGGACATTGCAATGAGTATGCAAATTTATTATAAAATCAATGACCAAAATGATTGAGCCGTTAGATTTTATGACTATTATGCCAATAGTCATGCCATTTGGCAGTTCAGAGAACAATCTGACCTAGTAGATTTGACATACGAGGATTTTATTAATCCAATTAAATAATGATTGCGTGATGCAGCGAGCAGAACAATGTTACGTCCGCTTCCGTGCTGAACGCTTCGTTTAAAATGAATTAACAGAAACGTTTCAGCCCTACATATTACATTGGTTAATTTATCACAGCCCGAGTTGAATTCCCGAAATGAAGTTCTATCATAAATTCCGTATATTATTTATTCTATTAATATTTCACTATGTATAAAAGTGTTTATTTCTTCCTTACTCTAGGGATTATGAAGTTTATTAATTTACCGAATATGGGTTACTTCTCTAGCGGACCGAATATTGTTCCCTGGAGGACACTCGAGGTTCTTCATTATTATTTTTAGTAAGAGACAAGGATATCAGTACTAATATTTGGTCTATAGTCTATACACCTCTAATTCTATATGACTATTAGAGAATAGTCGTAAAAAGTATTCAAAGTATACAACAAGTAATAAGGAATACAAATTGTTCTAGATATTTAGTGGCTCGAACGTGCTCAAAAGCCTAACATTGACATCTGCGACAAGCAATGACAAATGTATTGTGTTACATGGCAACGACCTGCCAGTTAGGGGCACAAACAGTGGTGTATGCTCTCGCTATTATCACGTGGATGGTGCTGTTAAACAAACAGCTAGTTTTAATCAAAGATTTGCTTTGGTTGTGACTAAAGTAGTGGAGAATAACTAGTTATTTTTGGAAAAAGGTGACTCATAATGTTTCATCATTCTAGGAAAAGATTCAAGTAAATCAGCGATTAGAAATCACAAGATATCGGAAAGACATATGCAACTTAATCTAGCAATGATATAACCGTGCAACAAAAGAAACATTAGCATTGACACAATTATAGATTGTAAACATTTCAATTATAAGTAAAAGTCCTTGCACTACACTGACTTGTAATAGAGGCCAACCACCCATACGATTGCAAAGTGTAACGATATCACATGAGTTTCTATGATTCATTGTATAAACACCTATACCAGTTTGAACGATATTAGAAACAGTGTAGGTAATCTTGTAACATACATTAAACTAGTAAAGATTGCAGATATATCTTAAAAGGCTACATTTAAAACGATAACAATCCTAGCTTGGTAATCTGGACTCAAACAGCATTTAATATTAATACCAACTGCGGTTTGATCTAACGGTTCTAAAATTTTTATCGTTTTGTAAAGCTCTTTGAATGGAACCACATGGCGTAATCTTCACAAAGATATTAAGCTATATTATTTTTATTATCTTTTGTTGTAATAAATGTTCAATTATATTATTAATCCAGTTCACATCTGTGGCTACAGTGCATTTTTATCTTTATGACGCCACAAATTACATTTTTATAGCTAAATCAATTTGCACTTGCAGACCGGCTATTAAGATTTGTATTAAAGTATACAATATTACTTTTTAAATCTATAAAAGAAAAGGTAAAAGAAAGAAAACTAATGATTTATTAAATAAAACGGAAACTATTAAAAAAATACACTGCTGTCAATAATAACAAGATTACTCTCATTCACTGATCAACACTTCTTAAACCCACGGAAGTCAGTGAAGGTATACAATTTGAAAAATAACTTAAAGTTTAATATTCAATAGAGGATATAAACCAGCCGTATAGCCGGTTACTATGGCTGCAATCTGTGGTTAGACCAATGGTCGTAAAACTACTAGTATTGATAAACGACCGTTGGCTGTTGTGAACGACAATTTTGTTTATAACAATTTGCTGTCTGAATGTACGCGGACGTCTTAGCTATTACGGTTTTTTCCTTACGTAATTTTGGGCGGTAGCAACCAATTGAATATTATATTATATATAATATTATATTATATATTATTATAAGATTCGTCGAGACTGAGACTATCTAAAGAAATGAAATAAGGAAAAGTAATGTCTTTTTTTAGAGCTGATGAGCACTATAATATGGTTTTTGTTTACTTTCAATTAGTAACTCAACTTTTTTTAGATGGTCGTTTTTGACCTAGAAGGTATATAACAAAGGAAGTCGGAATTTATTATCATCCATAGCGATTCAAGTATGGCTTCTAAAAAAAAACATCAAAGTATTTAAACCCAATAAATAATGATCAAAATCCATAAAAACCACATAGATGTCAAGAAAATCCGATATCCTGCCAATCAATCAAATCTTTATGTGAAAGACATAAATTACATCGATGTATAAACTGAATTCCGATTTCCTGAGCCCTTTCAATTGGTCGACCCGGAAGGGTATTGACAAATGATTTGAGGTCCTTCATGACAAGATTTATTTACTCACAAAAGCCTGACTTTGTAAATAGTGTGAGAGAATACAAAGCACAGAATAGGTGGGAGAGCTTAACAAAGATCGTGAATTCGTGACCTATATTCCTTCTACGAGGGTCGATGTGGATTCGGGTCAAGCACTTTTCGAGCTCAAATGCAGCGCTACATTTTAGAAAATCCTTTGAGGTGTAAATGCATGCAGACAAATTGAGTTCCACTAGAAGAGCTTTTAGCTGCAAACAAAGTGGCTTCTAAAATAAATCAGAGAGTAATAAAAACAATATGAAAAGTAGTCTCGCTGCACGAGAAGTATGTGTGGTATTTAGTGCTCGTTAATATTACGTTCTTAACAAAATCTAAATATAATTTGTAAAAGAAGCATTTTTTAACTACTGGCACGATTCAGAAAAACATTTCAGAAATACAGGATATGTCGAGATGTCGAGCAAGCTTCAGTTCCATTGTACATTACAAGTGATAGCTTGCTGTCATTGTTCACAAGTAGCATATTGAACTAGTAAGTCACAACTCCGCATAAAGTACTGGGTGACACAGCTGCATTCAGCCTTTACAATTCATTCAGGCAAAATTAAAATAACGAAGTGTTACAAATGCGAAATGAAGACAAAACAATGGCTGAAGCCATAACTACGGATCTCTGAATGATGCAGCGATGAAACGTTGACTACATTGAGAAGAGCTGACTGTGAAAATCTGTAAAGGCTGTACATGCCTGCTTCACAATAGGTTGACCTACATTGACGCTAAGTGAACGAACGCTCAAGTACTCAGAAGTTTAAAACGCTCTAGAGACAAATAAAACGTTAAAAGGGCCAAGAGAAACACAAAGTATTTTGCCTTTAACTGAATTTAGAAACACGAAAACGAATGATACAAATAAAATATATCTGATTAGTAAGGTACGATTTGGATCGCGTAGAAAATAAAATGAAATGAATACCGATTTGGGTCTGCAATTTATTCGACTGGAAGCCTGTATAGGTCGGAAAGAGGTTTGTTATTTGGCGAGAAACATATGAGGGTGGTACCTAAACCGGGTAACGCATCGATCGTCGGTGGTATCCAGAAATAGACCAGAGTTTAGCCAGAGTGGTGTCTGCTACACTTTAATGCGTCTATACATGTCTTATATGTAGGATCAGCGCCAAATTGTACTACAAAGTTTTGCTAATTTGGTCAAAACCGTGGAAAATTTGAATCTTTGGAATTTTTGCTACACAGTAAAGGTTCATTACAGAAAAAAAATTAACCTCTCGAGCGCCTATCTCCCAACCGAATGTTTACGGGTGTTTGCCTGATATTGCAAGCGTTTTCTCTTGTGAACTTACGCAGATTAAAGAGGTTAAGGCATTAAGAAGAATTTAAGAACAATTTCTTTAATGACTTTAATGTGTTCAACTCACTCATTTAATAAAAATGCTTCTCTTGACAAGTTTTATTCACTCATTTAAAATTCTCACACAGAAATAAACATGTTATATATATCTGTATGAGTTGTTAACAGCGGATGAATAGGGTCGGATTGAACCCACAAATATAAAGCAGCTACTGTCACATACAGGCTTTGTTTTGTTCCCATTTCGTGTCACTTCCAAACAAAATTGAGAGATAGAAAAAATGAACATGAAAATTAACTTCAATAAAATGGAAAATTTGGGAAGCCTGCTGGATAAAATCTCAACAATAGTAATGGTGGTATTAGACCTACTTTAAATTGAGAAAATTGATAGCGTAAAAGCAAAAATTATACTTTCAGTAAGTCAGTTTAGTAAGAATAACCAATACCTACTTGGTTGAAGACAGAAGTATAAAAGATATGCCAAAAGTACAGAATATTACTCTGAAGTGGCTGACACCGACGCAAAATACCGCTGTATGTGACCATATCATGCTAGTAACTTTATGAGAGATGTTTCTAATAAGGCCTTTATTATTACAGTAATAAAATTATACGACTCAACAGAGAAAGTTGGTATTATTAGCCTCCGCGGAAAAATTAGGACAGCGACTCGTTACCCTCTATTCAATGTGCTTTTCAGAATGCATATAATTTGGCTTCAATCTGCTATTACATGATATAATTTTCTTTTGGCTACATAGCACTTGATTTCCATGCTGTAAGTAATAGTAGATTTTGATACAATTGAAGAAAATTTGTCATTGAAACCGAGGAGGAGTTCTGTTATGAAGCCGAGTGCTGCAGAGACAAATTTCTCCGTTTACCTATCAAAAGACGTTTATCAATACACTTACGAAGAAATAAATTAATAAACGGGGGTTCACAGGCGATACCTAAGGGTCACTTAGCACCCAGCCTAATATGATAAACTAGCTTTCGCCCGCGGCTTCACCCGCGTGGTGTGTTGATAAAAAGCAGCCTATAACAAAATTGAAGAATAAATAAGATTAAGTTTCATTTTTTTTTCCTTTTGACCGGGATAAAAAGTATCCTATATGTTAATCCAGGGTATAACCTATCTAAGTACCAAATTTCAACCAAATCGGTCCAGCCGTTTTTGCGTGAAAGAGTAACAAACATACATCCATCCTCACAAACTTTCGCATTTATAATATTAGTAGGATAAATTGCGGCGGAGGCGAGCTCGCGCACTTTTTCGCACTAGTGCGGATAAGAGCAGGTTTTCACGTAAGTATAGTTTCAGAATAGATTAGAATAAAAACACTGATATTCGGGACAGACAGCACAACGGTTACAAAACACAAAGTAAAAGAGAAAGAAAAAATACACAAAATGTTTCAATATTCTATCATTCATCTAGTCCACTGTACTATGATATCATTTGTCTGACTAACTCATGACATTGTGTGGACCTCAGCTCGTATGGAAATCGTACCGGCCTTGCCGGTCTATTGCGCTGTGATCACAGGCTGTGATCTTATCACAACGCAATAAATCTCGTTATAAAACAAAAATACTAGCGCCGTTAATTCAGCAGTAAAAATGGTCACAAAAAGTTTCAGAAATAAAATGTTTGTTGATGGGCGCGGAGTAGGCAGCTTTATTGTCGTATATCAAATGTCACGTACATCGTTCGGTATCAATAAATAACCCTGTTTGTCGGGGTTGGGGTATAAAAGGGGCTTCCATTTCGTACAAAATAGAGCTGGAATGCTCCTTTGAACCAACGTTCATCATGTTTCTCGGAGACGGAGACACATTGAGCATAGAATATCAAAGCATTTCCACCAGACTTTACTTTAAAATAAATATTAAAACAAACATGGAAAGTCGTTACTCGAAAATTGTTTCATAAATGAAAATAACTTCAATCTTTCAGTTTGACAAAGGGAGACTTATTATAGACTTTGGCGCCGCAATCAAGGCGAACAACAAACACAAGTACAAACATTATAATAACAAGTCTTTCTGAAAGTTATCAAAACGAGATATTGCGAACGCAGACGAAGCCTCACTTTGTGTGTCTGTAACTGAAGCAGGAAAAGTTTATTAAGTCTTATCTACGTGTCGCGGGGAACATAAACCGTTTGCATAGTGCGAGAACGGAACAGGAAGTTTCTTCTCGCTCCAATGCTCACAGAAAACGAACAAACAGCATGTACTTAATGAGAGTTTTATTCAAGCTTTTTGTCCGGCCCTTTCGACCTTTGTCAGCATTGTGGCCAATTAAATCGACTTGGTCAACTCTTTCGATCGAACCGAAATCAGAGGCGAATATTTTAGATCTTGACGCAAACAGGTTTATCTCGCGTTAACTATTGATAAAGTAAACGCGTTAAGATAAGGGAGAGCGTCGGAACAGATTCCTTAACGGTCACATTGTTCGACAGGCGGCTGGTGATAAACGTTGCCAGTTTCGGATCGATACGAGGGGAGCAGGCACTGGCCGAGAGCCAACCACTAAAACACGGTAAGCCAGAGTTTACGTCGACGCTTTAGAGCAAATTACAAACGCTGACTTTATTTATTAGTGCAAAAACAACATGGATAATGTTGATGACGTGGAGCACTCGAACGATATCTGGTTATAACCAGAACGGACAGTGATAACGGTGAGAGCTACCAGTGTCACGGACGTACGTCTGTTCAAATTAATAAAGTGAACGACATTGACACACGAGTAGCGACTGCGAGGGACAACAATAAAAACAGCGTCGGATACGACCAAACTGATTCGGACGTTTGAGAGGCCCATGTGACCAACGACGTCACGAACTATTTCAGCTTAATAGCACGTCGCGCCGCAAACGTGACCGACAGGTTAACTTGACAACAAGTAGCTAAGGTACGTAACTAAACTCTCAGAAGACTGAAGGAAACAACACAAATAAGTCCCACAGGAATCTCATTGTTCCAACTATCGTTTAAGGATTTCTTCTGAGTATTGTCTGTTGCCTCATCAACTGTTTATTTTCAATCAAATCGTCGCGAGAATAGAATCTATGTCGCATAAATACAAGAGTACATTACCTACATAATAAAGCGGTAGATGACAATGAAGGAAATTGTCACTTTTGGAGTCATCCGGCGGCTAAATTGACACCGCCTCTCCGCCTCCTCGCGACATGGTTCAAATGATCCCAGACAGATGATAAATGACTAGACTACCCGACCATTACTTGCCTGTGTTTACATTAGTTACAGTAGCATCGTCAAGCAGCAAAATATTAATATTTAATTCAACATAAAACCACGCACATCTCATATCGATTGTAAACGCATGTTCGCATTCCAGCCAATTATATGAAAACGTGCTATGGAGGAAGTGAATCGTATGGGACTGACAGCACGACGGCCGCAATGCAAATCTGTGGCGTGCCGGCGACGTCAATTTATCGTTTTGATCACGTCAACCCGGTCAGATCCATATCGAACACATACCAGACTCTGCTACCTAAGTACGAGAGTTCAATTTAGATGTTGATAAGAAAGATCAGGGATACGAACCAGATGCAAAGAATAGTTGGTCTTAATGCATAGACGTAAAGTCGGTTCTCATTTTTGACGAGTAGAAGGGTAATCGCGGTATGGACGGGAGACTGGTCCGGCAATTTGCCTATTGCCGAGTTCAATTATCGCCCCCCGCACTCATTACTGAATTAAGGCGAGAGCGACTGTAAAATTTGTGACGCCTTTGCTCTAGAATTGAGAGTAGGTACGTTATGTAACTACATTGTTGTTACCTGACTATATGATAACATTGAAAAAAAAAAACACGTCAAATCACAAATAAAACAAAATTGTTGGCAGACAAGCCTTAAAATTTTGCCATTTGTGTTTCTTCATTTTTCTTATGCGTTCCAAGGAGGCCGCGTAGTCTTTCAAACATTATCGATCTTGAAACCAGAAAACCTTCCTAATATTTAACTTAATGAAACGTGTCTAATACTAAATGACCTATATAGCAACGATGAAAAGGGACCAATTAATCGGCCGTATATTGGAATTCTAATAAATTTCGTCATAATACTTGTAATGACAATCAATAAAGCCGCGGCAGTGTTCATAAACCGGGCGAGCCAACGTAATAAAAACAGCTTCCATTCAAGCTTTAAGAGACGGCTTTTAATACTAATTAATAAAACCGCCTTCGCATCGCCTGAGGAAATTGCCATTCATATTATGATTTGGTATTCTAATAACGATGATAACTTCAAATTTTCCAATGTTTCATTCCAATTTTTTTCTAATTTATCTGCTATGAAATCGTTTCAGCTGCTTTTAAATTAATTGCGCGAAAAAAATACTGTTTAGCATAACGGAGACAGATTTGTGCCATCGTTAAGATATATTGTTTAATAAAAATTCAGTTTATTCTATTTGAGACATATCTTCGAGGAACAAAAGTTTGTTACTCGGTAATTTAAAACAGTGCGTCAGAGTATTTACAGACTCAATTCACAGTAAAGATCTATAATAGAAAAGATTTAAGAAGAAAATCGAATGCGAAGCGGATTTTCCTTAAACATGTATAGCTTACGTTCGAAAACTTGAATTGATTGTGAAATAAAGTTATCGTCTGTCGAATCATAAGACATGAGAGAGATTGTTCCCAAAAGAGGTTAATGGAGATGATGTAAACAGCACTAAAGAGTAATACCAACTCCATGTAGGAGTTACAGAGGGAGAAAATAAGGTAGGAGTACTCACCAGGCATGAAGTGCAGTAAAGCAGCGGTGATGGGGTACAGGCTAGGGCTGTACGTGATGTCCGGGCAGGCATACCCGAGGACTGAGACAACCCTGTCCGCGACCGCCCGACCCTTGCGAGTCAGGTGGTAGCCCAGGCAGTGGGTCGCCTCCACGAAGGGCGGCAACATGATCGGCTTGTCCGGCAACTCAACTGTGCCGAACACCTGTAAAGAAAAGATACATTAATCAGAATATTGTGAAGGATGATATGACGCACTGATCAAATAAGCATAGAAACGTAGTAGACAATAGCGCTCTTAATATTCCCAAGGTGCTAACTGTACACTGCAATACAAATACCACTTATAAGCGTGAAAAATATCGATTGCAGATAACGTAACGCTATGAATAAATCCACATATTGGCAACAACATGCACTTTCATGAAACGCTAAAATAAATCAACACTGCCAATAGCATCGAAACGATTATTATGTGTCCATAATATTTTCCCAGATTCTATTTACGCATTCTTGATACAATCGAGTACAGAATTTCGGTTCTATGTCGAATCAAAAGAACAATGCGAGTTCTAAGAAAGATGCCAGACACTCGTTTATTTATAAAGTCTGCTTATTGCTACACAAAATAACAGGCTATCAACATAATAGAATAATATAAAGAGAATCTCTATTACGGAGTTTTATTAAAGTACATAAACTTTCAAGTTCTTCTTGGAATCAAAGGAGCTCTGAATGAATTAGTTGTTTACCATCTCGAAGTAGTAGACGGATGGCAACATTATTAGAGTAGCTATCAAATATAGACGTCCCAATTCCACGTTCGATTTGTGGGATTGATATTTGTGGGGTAACATCTGTAAGCAGGCCCAGCTGTCTGTCGATTCTGTTCCTGACGTCAATCGAGATTAGAACGAGGTCTTAAAAACTACAAGTTAACAACATCTAATCAATAAGCAACTTATAAAACACTTATCAATGACTATGGAAAGTTACATGCGTACGTAATACAAACTAGTAATCTAATTGAATGTAAACACAAAATAAATAATTTATCAGTAAGAGACAAACATTCAATTACAGATTCAAAAACGTGTGTGTTACTAACTTCAAATTGTATCAGTAAACAGTAATGAACGATATTTTTAAAATAGTTGAAGATGTAGGAGATTTGCAAATTAGTGTGCACGTATGAATTTGTTATCCAATCTGTGGTTGACATGTTCTGTGGATGCGTGATTATCCACTTTGCGACAAGGACAAGATGAAGCGAGGCGCACAAATTATATATTTGAGTCTGCACGTCGGCTTTGATACATGCTACCTGTGCCACTATACTGTTGTGAAGATAAATGAATATGACATTGTGAGAACTAACAGAACCAAGAATATCAATGCAGAGAACAGTGTTGGAACTGGAAATTTAAATAGCCTTATCTGCTTTTAGCTGTACCTACTTATCATTGTCTGCGTGTTGACTTTTTACAAGAATACGGTTTCTTCGACCAAAAAGATGGGCGTGACAATCGTGACATCTTATCTCCGTCAACATATTTAAATAATTATCACATTTTAAATTATTACTTTACTTAAAATGTTATATCTCTGACTGGTATATTAACAAGATTTCATAATCGAATGGATAATGGTGATATTTTCCTTTCAACGTTGTATTTCTGGATATAATAGACAAGCAAGATCCAACAACAGTAATTTTAGGATTCAACCTTGAGAAAGTAATTTCATTCGGTTGTACAAAAATCTAGTATTGCTATAGCAACAAATTCTGCTACAAGTCTACTAAGAGTTACGCAGCTAACGTCACGAGAGGCTAATGTTAATAATTTCTTTGCATATATGTTGTCTTAATCATCGTTGTAAAGTAATAATCCCCATGTCACGTTTCCAGACTACTTAATTATAAACAAAACAGTGTATTCTTATTATCATGGCTTGTACAAACAAGCTTGGATCAATATTTTTGTACAAAGTTGATAAGCATTACACTAACATTCATTTACTTGTTTTGGTAATTACTTTCGTCAAATTTTTATGGTAAGTTTATGAATAAAATGTTGTTCTTTTTATTACGACTATGAGGATAACTTTTTGTTTTCTGAAATTTACTTTAACAATACCCATCAAATAACTCTTAACCTTCGGAAGGATCGAAAAGAAATGTGAAACTATTACTGACAAAAGCCCAACTGTGTTCCAAGGCCATCCCTATCTTAAACGCAGACCTCTCGTAGGCTATGAGGTTGTCGACTGCTTAACCAGACTAGTCTTTGGCCCCTCACAGACTTGCTGGGCTTAATAAAAATTAAAGACAGGGTGTTCTTAACGTCAAATAATCCCGCCGCTCAGTATTTCGGTCTAAATGAAAATCTTCGAGACATAAATATAGAACATACCAAGTGTTCCACTAACGGCATAGAAGTTTTAACGGTCTTGTCGAGTTGTAAATATGTATAGATTTGGGAACAGACAATACAGAAGCTGAGAAAGCCAGTCGGCCTGCTAATGAAAGAAGCATGACCAAGCATGGCGCTTCATGCTCACATGTTCTCTGATCAGCCTATGTTAAAATCGGTTCAATGAACGATACCATTCTCAGGTACGATAACGATAGAAGTAATAACTAGGCCCGACCGTTGCGTAAATTTTAGAAGCCAACGAACCCATGTTTGTAAATCGAACGATTAGCACTTCCATCACTTATCGGTATTGTCGAGATCTCTTAGATCCCGGTAAAATCAAGACATAGAAGAATATTTCAAAAGGTTTCATACTCATAGCATAAGCAATTCCTTTAATACATGATAAAGGACCTCATTTTGTTACAAAATGTTTAGAAAACGCTCTATGCTTCTACAATAATGAGGAGATAGATTAAGAAGTTATAGTTGATATTTAGGTACCTATTACCATTTGTACGGGACGACACTCGACATTGCCCCCATTATCAAATAGGAGCTTTTCAACGCGCTGAACTTATTACTTATTTGGACATTTGGGGAAAATTATGTCACGCCCACTGGAAAGTATAAAATTTTTACATAAATTTGTGTTGACCGGTACCTAATAGGCGGTTTGTAGGAAAATTGTTAGTTGTTTGTTCACTTGTAGATTTATATTCTATCCTATATCCTACAAACCTAATTTTGATATGGTCTCAAAAGTTTAAATTTTCTCAGAATTTTGAGGCCACATCAGATAATTTTCTTGATTATTTTTGCCGTATTCAGAAATGTTACGAGACTGAATGTCTTAGTTACGATAAATAAAATAAATACATGCAGTAACATTTGTCACGGAGACAACAGCCGGTCCCGGCGATGTGACGCCAACTGACTAAAATTAGACCATCAACAAAGCTCGCGTAAAAGAAGATTCGAATAATATTCGCATCAAAAATAATACAGCTTCACCGGACAGTGATAATTTTAGTGCAATAACATTCCGTGTCATAGTTTCTCAATCGTTTTGACTAGAATTTTATTCGTTGTAAGAGGACGGTTTTTAGAAACTGGTCTAGATCTAGATAAATAAAATAATACGCCCACTGAGGCTAGATACAGTTCTGGCGTGTATTCTATGGATAGTGTAGTTGGTAGGTACATATTTGATGTTGCTGTTTTCATTATGGCGAAACTGCGCCAAACTGCAGAGCGGAGTTTTGAATGCTGGCTTTATGTGAAACGTTAAATCCGTGCGCTGAAACTCTAAGCCGGCTCTCGACAATGTAATGCTTACAAAGCACTTACTCGACAGCAGCTTCACTCTGGATCACAATGGATCAAGCAGTCTCAAAAGGTGAAGCTAAGAGTCTTGTTGTCAAGTGCTCATGTTAAAGAGGCAATGACAACGAGGAACATAAATTAGGATTTTTGGAGACGGATAAGATTTTCGTTATAGGTCCTACCATTTACTAAGAAGAAAAACGAATTTTATTGCAGAATTCAACCGTCACAGGTCTAATTCAAACCGCAGCCTCAAAATGCTAAGAGCAACTGAAGCAACATGGGTGGACTTTAGTCCGTAAAAGTCAAATGACGATGAAAGATTTTCGGAAAGTAGAACATAGAACTTTATGAACTCTACAAGTCAGGTCATGTACTTTCAGTAATTATGAAACCCCAACTGAAAATAATTCTCCATTTATTGAATCATTAAGGAAAGCTGTTAGTTACATCGTAAAAATGGTATTCACAAATACGAGGAACGCTTGCTTAACGATATATAGTGAATGAATTAATAATGTGCTTCATTGTTTTGTTTTTCAATTACATGCAGAATAAATTGATTAACTACTATATTCCGGAATAATGTTTTTCAAATAAATGTTTTTTGCCGTAGAGGTTTTCGTAAACAATGCTGAGTTAACATTGACGTTTAGTATGAGATATGGTCTAGAGTTGGTGTTTACTTTGTTTGTATACTCAACACCATAACCAAACACAACATTTTGGATAGGAGTCAAATTGCCGAAACAAATCTAAAAGCGAAATCTATGTTATTTCTGATTTTCCATAACACTTATCGTGGGCACTGAAATAATACAGGTGGGTTTAGGTCTGACGCTCTCTCTCGTTCTACCTCAAAAAATATATCTCCTATTATACAACACTGTTTTTAGAGTTGCTAAATATTGTATTTAGACTTACCTCTGACAATGTAGATGCCTAGGTGCCTTGTAGGTGCAAAAAAAAAAACAAGTACTTTTATCAATAAAAAATATTACAGAGCTTTAGATCACTACACAAAAACACAAAAGAACGGATCTGAATCTGCTTTCCCAAATATAGACACCTAATTTAAGATTAAATCTCACAATCCAACAATATTCATTAGTAAGAACTCCATATAGCGATATTGCGAATAAGAAAAATTCTTTACGGCAAACTATAAAATGGCACAATAGGGTTTCTGGAAAGCCTAAAGGCAAGTCCGGTAACGTATGAATGGTCTATTTATTATTGCTGTCGCGTACCCCACGTCCGGGGGTCTTGAATAATAAACGTCACTGTTCGCCAACACTTTTTGTCCGGACAAGTCGGAATTAAACTGTCAGTCACGTGCTCATTGAAAATTTTCTACACCATAATGAAATTAAAGTTCACTCCTGAAAATAAAATATGGTTGCAGTAAGAACTCCGCCGCATCTCAATGTTGTTGTGTCTACGCTCTGTACTTATTTCAATCTATTTTCGTATATCTTAACGCTGTGTTACGTCAGGTTTCATTTAATTCTTGGAATATAACATCATTTATTCTTAATGTTTATTTCATCCGTATAATGTCAGTTCATGTTCATTGTCATAATAATATTAGCATCATCACATTCAGTAACATCATCGCTTGTTGCGCGTGGCATCGATGAATAGCAGGGAAATGTATCATTTACTTCATGTTTGTCGAGAGGAAAAAACTAGTATAAGAAAAAAACGACAAGCATCCATACGCGGTTCGCGTGTGTGCCACGCCCCCGAGCGCGCACGCTCTGAGCCGCGCGCGCGCCGGCCGTCCTTCGCTCAGTCAAGGCCGCCCACGCGCTTAGAACGAATGCGCCAAAACCTGATCCCAGCCTGTTTTGTTTATAAACGAAGCCTCAAAACAGGTTCTACCACTTTTTGCACGTGATCTCCCGGGTTAAGCATATTAAGCATGACTGTCGTTACAAGCATTAATTTTCATCTTTACAGCGGAAAATGATTACATACAATTATAAATAGTATGTGAAGTTACAATGGTTAGTAAAAAAAATGATTGATGGATGCAAATGAAACAATGCAATCTAGTGTCAGCCATGTAACTGTAGATAACGGCAGTCTCAATCATTAGTAGGTGAAATGAGACAATGTCGAAACGCAGAAAATAAATTGGTTGCGCTCGCAGATATTGGAGCTTAAAATTAATCTAGCATTTCTTGGCATTTACTAGCTGGCACGTAACAATAACACGAAGGTAAATATAAATATAAACATAATGTTTGTATTGCCAATGCGTTGATAGCATTGAGGCCGATGCGCACGTGGGCCGACGGGGCTCATCGCTCGGGTCCTACGCTAGATTATACTAAATCCAACGGAATCCATTCTATCTGTATATCTGTTACGCTCAGTTTCAACATGCACATTTGCATTCAACCTTGATGTTTGACATGAATAATGTTATGAATTATTGAGTGCTTTCAACGAGTCCACTGATATAGTCACCGCAATCTGACGCACTGTATTAAGTGTTGTTTTCAAAACTGATATCTGTTCTGTCCGGTTTTATGTCATCTTCATAATAGATAATTGCACATAAGTATGTTGTTCATTGAAGCTTATTACTAAAAAACAATTTTCTAACAAAACAAGTAAAATAGAATTAAGAGTTCCAAGAACGATTGCTCAAGATGAATGAGAAGACAATTGAACAATTGTTAGCTTGACACGAATCATAAGGTGTATTGTATGAGTATCTGGACATGGATTATAGGTACATGTGCGACAATGGGCACGTGTGTGGGCGAAGCGTTAAGGCCCTAATTAGTACAGCCACAACCCGACGCGACCTCTTGCCACCGACAATCAACGCTTAATTGAATAAAGTGGACCGACATGAGCCAAATTGCGAATTTGATGCGCTTTATGTAAGACGTTTGATAACAGCTCTTCTAGGATTATATGATTGCATCAAAAGACCATTCATAATTCTGGATTCTTTACAACTGACAATATAATGGTATTAAATTCATACATAAATTCAAAGGCCAACAAAGGGCTCCCGCCAACATACCACAGAGGCATAAATATGTAAATGAACTCAGAGAATAAGGCAGAACTTTTCCTATATGCCGCTGTATAAATAAATACACGGCCGCTGTTATTCTCTCTTGCGAATAAGATCGATGATACTATTTTCGGCGGAGCAAATCCACAAGGCGGATTCCGTCGGAAATAACTCCGTGTTTTACCATCGTACTGTGAGCCACTGTAAATCTTTCTTGGCTATAGGTCGATTGCGAAAACACTCCTGTTATCTACGAGGCTAAATATTAGCATCGAGTAGATACGACACTAAAGCACTTAGGAGCCGGTGGTATAATTTAAGACATAGTTGAAGCAATAACAGAAAATTACAAGAAAAACAAGAGTAGAGATATAAGACAGACACACCAGTTGAGAACCCATAAACAATCAAAGCAAAGATACTGGACTAGCATTCACGCAAAGCGCCGGCATGTAAATGACACATGAATGGACTAGGGTTGAAGAGATTGATTTGCATAAATACAAAAAGTAACATCTGGAACAAGAAGACGCTATGAATACGCCGGGCGCCGAGACGTTTCAATATCACGAACAGTCTTTGTATTTTCTGCTCAGCAAGCTGTGAACGCAAATATAATTAAAAGCGAAAACGTAGCTACCTGAAAAACAGGCAAGGTATTAAATATGGTAGATAAGAAGAGTATTTCACTTTCGTAAACGCAGTATCACAATTATACAAAACATTTTAAATCAGACGAGTGGCACTCTAAAGATAATGGTTGAATACACAAACATGAGTCTGGTAGCGTGGGCAAATTCCATTGGCCCATTTTGATAGATCACATAACGACAATTAGGCTCGAATGTGTCATAAGAGAAGACAATTTCCGTATCTAGTTTGCAATGCCTGTAAACAGTGTTGATATGATAACCTCGTGTCAAGCCTGTTTACAGTACCTAGTTTGATTGATAACGTGATAGGAACAAACGACCCGGGGTTATCAGAGAATATAACGATGCTCAAATATAGTCAGTACAGAATTATTTTTACGAATTTTATCAATACGTGTAGGTCATCGGTGTTTACTTACAATGTATTTTTAGTTTGATGAGACATGGGAAAGATTTAGTCTTGAATTATGATAACCTTTCAATGTCAATTGTTATCATCAACGAAAGAATGACGTTGGTGATAATAAAGATCTTGGAAAATACAGTGCTTTTGACTTTAGAAGAGAAACTTTTGAAAAGCTTGGATGCAAAACTTAACTACTAACAGTGTGGTTGGAGAAAAGCGTTGTAATCAGATCACAGCGGGCGCTTAGCCTTTCACAGAGTTTGCAACAAATTGCTACGTAAAACGTAAACCAAGATAGCTACAACGTCGGTGTACTGATGTGGAAAACTAAATAAACTGTGCAAAACGGGAACCATTCACTGGAAGAAAATTTATAAAATTCCAACATTATTAAAGTATTTTTAGAGCCAAAGTTTGGAAAGTTAGATATCATATTTTTATAAGGTTGGATATATTGGAAGACGATAGTGGGTTACTACATGAAATCAAAGATAAGAAAACCAAGCTAGTGAAGAAATAACTGAATACAATGTCATTACATCTACATAACCTAACCCGTTAATGTTCCCCATAACACATCACATTGTTATTCCAACTCTCATTGCGTACGATATAAATATTGGCAGTGTTCATACGATAACGTACTGAAATAGATCGACCTAATAAATAGGAAACGAGTGTGTGGCTCCATTGCGCAATATTAGCGCTGACACGGATGTGAATGTGCTGAGATTGTTGCACAACACATGGCATTAGAATAAGTTGTTAGTGCACCTGTTAGTGCCTTGTTTACTAAACGTTTCCGCGTCTCAAAATATTTATGTTAATTTAAAAACATTCGCAAGTGTATAATTTATCCAATTAATTATTGGAAAAGTAATAACAGATCTACAGACACAGCTATAATATAATTCTGTGAGAGAAGCTCATTTCCAAATTTTCCAATAAAATCTAACTACGAAGATACGTAAATATAAAATTGATGCTAAGTTTGTTCATCACTCAAACCATAAAAGTAGGTACACAATCTTTTTCAAAAGCTCGTGACTATACCTACAAATTTTCATCAAAATATTTACTTATTCGGTCATATAGATAGGTGGATTTCCATTCAACTTTTGTTAATTCGCTCATTCTAATCAATCCTTATAAAACATACAAGAAACTAATTACTATTCAAGCGACAGATAAAGTAAATTAATCGTAAAAGGAAGTTGAATATCGAAAACTAGATAAGGTAAAGCAACTAAAAATTCAATTTAAGGAAATAAGGTGCAAATAAAAAGAAGAAAGAACGTGGACAATAAACGGGAAAATTATGCAAAAACCTAGCTGATATCAACACGTAATTAAAGTAATAAGGGGCAGCGACTGCAACGCATAATTCTTGATAAAATTCAAAACACAGTGACCCAACCGGGTTCGGGGACCCAGTATATACAGCCGATACCAATAATTTATTAATTAAAACAGCAGTAAACATCTTGGCGACAGACACTGCGAGCGATAATGATACAATGATACGAACAAAGTTCGATTTCAACCATTCCTTAGTTATCACATATTTTGTATATTTACGTGCTATTGTTCACAATACTTGGAAATATATTCTAAGATTTACGAGTCCAGTATCTCTTGTGATTAATTACTGTGGGTTCAAAGGCAGCCTAGGATTTTTACTCGGTCTATAATTTTTTAGTATTAGCTGTGTTGTGCATTGTTCTGGTATGATTGCTAGCTGGCTCAGCGATAATTGCCCTAATAGAGCAGTATCAACGAATACATCAAGAACTTATATCATGACTAGATTTTATACCTTCTTCTGAGGATATAATTTTATTTCTAAGTTTTCTTCTATTCTGATAATTCGTATGCAGATTTTCCCAAGATCTTTAATTTTATCTTCTGCGTTATTTCTTCTTTAATCAGTTTGTTTAATTAAATCCATGGAACCCATAATAATAATAAAGTGTTGTGAATGACCTATCATTGATCATACATAAATAATTTATGATTAAACATGATTCACTGAATTTAAATCAGATGATTTGAATTGTGTTATTGTGCTGATTATAATTTATTTGCTGCCAGTATACTAATGCAATAAGTAAACCTCTGGATTGTGTTTATTTATATCCTTTTGTTTCATCATTATATCATATACTTTGACTTCACATAAATCATCTACTTTAGATTTAATGTTGTAAGTAACCTTTTCAGTATTGTTTCTTACAATAGATGATTTTTCACTTATTACCTGCAAATTATCACTTTTAAAAGTCTCAATCTGTTTTTAAAGTAAAGCGCAAATTACCAATAATTACTTCTGTATCGTGAGTGCATCCACAAATATGCAAACTCACAAACACACTATGATCACATCAAAAACCAACATCGAACATATCACAAAACAATAAATATTGATTACTCATCATCTTACTCAACAATTGACCGAACTCTTGACCGCATAAAAAAAACTGCACAAAGAGAATTCCATACCGCGTATTTGCGCAGTTGATAAATAATCTAGCCTTTTACAAAAACAACGTGCACATTAAATTTACTTACATAATAAAACCAATAGAATGATTAGAGTACGTTTATGTGCAGTTTAATAGTCATGCGTGGCATACGTAAAGTTGATAACGTCTCGAACGTGCTTTAGAAAAATGCAATTGGGTTAGGGCAGTTATGACTCGAGTATTATGCATGACAGCATAATGCATTTGTGGTTGTGTATTTAGAAACATAGTGTCATTTATCATGCTGACAGGTAGAACGGTTCCAAGTTTGCGTCCTGCATTGCTTGCGAAATTTGAAAGTTGATAAAATGGTATTTTGTTTCATGTCCCACAATCCTTACAGACTGTTTCTACGTCGTTTGTTTTTTTAGTAGCGTGGGCTGATATACAGCTGTTATTTTCTAAATTTTGTAAATTGGTATCTAGTAGTAATGGTCTTAAATACTTTTTTGTTGACTTCACATTCTATGATGCGGGATTCCCTAATGATAGTTTATTAATAGAGAGAAAAACATCTTTTTTTAATTTGCAAATATCTACTGGTAATCTGTTTTTACCTACAACTTAGGTTTCTGATTTTGTACCTTCTATCCATAATAATGAAAATCTATGCGTTATTATTATGAAAGCAATTTCAACACTAATTTATAGTTTTGATTACATAATCTTACTTACAAACAATTCCACTGTGATTAGATTTTCTTTATCAGCGGGTTTCAATTATGTAATATGAATAGTACTGACATTGTTTTTATAGTAGAGAAATAATACAAGTTAGATCCATATAAGAAATTGAGGATATTTTTTAGTTGGTACATCATCAGAATGACTTCCCTCGCTCTTGGGCGAGGCGGATCCGAAAGCTTCTTGTCCATCAATCATAATCACCTTTTACAAAAGAAATTAAATAAAAAAATTAAGAGCATTAAAAAAATAAGATTCAACACTCAGCTACGGTTAATAATATTTAGAGTTAATTTAATTAGCACCCAACGTTTAAGAATAATGGATTTTAAATTGCTTGAACGATTATAATGAGCCTCCATTCTTGACTTTGAACGTGTGACTTGAATCAAATGACTCAATTTCGGTACTGATGATAATAATGATAATATCTAGTGGTGGAGATTTGGTTATTAATGATTTTTTTTTGTTTGCCTTTTCTGTGGCATTTCTCGGTTTTTTATCCATAAAAGTAATTTAATATGAGGCATATTAATATTTTTTTTCTATTGTACTGAAGTTGTATTATTATCTAGCATTTATCCTGAAGGATAAATCGTTTTGTTTTTCTGATTTTGTTTACTGCAGTGATTTTTTTACGGATTATAACACACGTGACCAGCTCCTACAGGTAACCTTATAAAATACATTACATATTTAAGACAATAAACATACTTAGGCACGTGCATAGACCATTTATTAGCATATCTGTCAATATATCAACAAATTGATCACTGTCGTTAATATCCGAAGCTTACATATTCCATCGTCTTCCATTTATAACCAAAATATTACCTTTAACATATCAAGTTTCGTGTTCAGTAAGCCAATTTATCAGGCAGAGAGCAAAGAAAAAACATTGTTATCAATTACTCAAACAGATGTATTTACTTAATGAGACCAAATAACGAGGAGAGAACACAAGGCCGAATTTCCATCTTTCTGTACACGAAGCAAACAGTCTAATTTTCTTTGTTAGATACAACTTCAAGGTTTACTTATAGAAAAGAAAAAGAAATAAGACAAGACCACAAAAGGTCTGTCGGATAGTAATTACAGTAGGTACTAGGAGATTTAACAAGTCCAACAAAAAGAGATATTAAAACATAATTATTATACTAGCTGATACTAGCGGCTTCGCCCGCATGTTAGTAGAAAATTATCCGTGTGAGACTATAACGTGAGAGACGATACAGACTATCCTGTATGTTTTACAGGACATGGTCTACTCGTGTACCAAGTTTACTTAAAATTTGTCCCAGCGAGAAGAAGTAACAAATGTACACACTCAAGACTGAACTTTCGGTTTTGTGTATTGTGACAATCAAGCCTATATTGTCCTTACGTTTGGGCAAAGGGCTGCGTCCATTCCTTTTATTGTTCCCGACTCTAGACCAAGACACAAAGTCGTTCCACCATCTCCATCGTGGTCTGCCGTAAACACGTGATGTGCCATTTCAGGGCACCATTTTTTAATAAACAGTTACAAAGACAAAAAACCAAGAACGATAATTGTTGAGTAAGAGCTTACATAGATGATAAGTACAATAGAGAAGTTGTAAAAACAATTAACATTGGGTTACCAAGCAATTATTCAATAGCCATGCGAGCTGCAGCATTAATTGGTAACAATTGCGCAAACTCGATTAGTCGGACGGAACCGCAACTCCACAACTGCCGTGGTTTAGCGCATTCGAGTAAAGCTGCCCACCCATGTCAGACTTTTTGTAGGACAGATAATCGTAACAAATTATAATAATCCTATAGCGTATTCTGACCGACTTTTTGTAGGCCGTGTGCATTGCACTATTGCTATCAGTGTGTTCTATTTGTCACCTACAAAAATCGTTCACCTTCACTTATCTTTTTTTTTGTAGGACAGATTATCGTTACAAATTATAATCCTACTACTAGCTTCTATCCGCGACTTCGTCTGCGCAGACTTCAGAATTGGATCCACATAAGTTTAACAAAAATTAAGAGGGATAAAAGGTAGCCCATGTTCTTTTCCATGTCAAAGGCCATATGCAAGCCAAATTTCATCCAAATCCATTGACCCGTTTTTGCGTGATTAAGTAACAAACCCCACTTTCGCATTTATAATATTAATAGGATTGTGTATTCTGACCGACTTTTTGTAGGACGTGTGCGTTGCACTTTTGCTCTATCAGTGTGTTCTATTTTTCACCTACAAAAAATCTGTCACCGATTATCGGACGTGGGTAGCGTAATTCTACGTTCGATGTGCCCCTATGGAGTGCGCACCACTCTATGGGCACTTGTTAGGCGCGCCGATTAAATACCTCAGACATTTCCTTTCCAACAGAAACGGCCACTAAATATGCGCGATATTGCAAAACTGAAGCCGGTTTTGCAAACGGTGAGACTTATACAGAGTGAACTTTTCAAGAAGACGTGGAGAGCCAAAACTATAGGAATAGAAAAGTATACTGTAAGAAATACTCAACGATTCTCGTGATAAATTTTAAAGAAACTTAACGGAAACAAAAGATTTTTGAAAATAAAACCACATTGTAGTATTACACGATCCGATAGCATCGCTAATTAGAATAAACGAGTTTTTAATGAAATTTTCATAACAAGCTTTTATAGGTATATATACACCTATATAATTAATACTCATCAGGACCAAGACCATTCCAAAAAGCTCAAACACGATAGGGTTATCTGAGTTCCCATGGCCACCTTCCAGTTACAATCATCCATCAGCTCCATGCCATAATACTTTTGCATTGTTGTCTGATTTAGACACGCATGCAAAATTTCAGGTCAATCGATAACCGGGAAGTGGATCAAATTTAATTTGCCAGATTTGACTACGGGACATGTGAAATTAAATAAAAGCTTGTAAAAACTTTTAACCTATCACATACCCGCAAAACGAGACACAATAGTAAAACAATAACAGCGCGGTCTCTTAGGACCGGTCGGGGATTCATGAATTAATAGGTATTCTATTAAGTTTTCCAATTTTGATCAATCTAAGTACGGCTAATCAAAAATATTCCTTCAAAATAAGATTAAATCTAATCTAAATAAGATCATTTTAATGAATCTAATAATTTCTAAGATTGTCCGTTTTTTTCCGTACCTACATCATTACTTCCTAGAATTTGGCTGTTATAAGCGACATTATCGAAAGGTGTAGGTAATTACACCGTGTTTTGTTCCATACATTTTTCAAAAATACAGCTAATCAAAACCGGGCTTACAACTCATTTAAATATTTATCGCTATTCGTCGCTCACTTGAAAAATTCATCCTGTATAGTGTTTTGCTATTTTTTAAGCGTCTTAATAAAGACGACGAAGAGATTGAGCTTAATAGCTAATTAAGTAAACGGAATAGCTGTTCGAATATGTACTCATTTAGCTTGAAATAGATGAGCGTCGAGATAAGCTATATCTGTACCATTCCTACAAACAATATTAATCTTTAATAACGTTATCTTATCGCGGCATAGGGTAAAACCGGGATAGATGCCGCGCTAGGATAGATGCCTCGTTTCTAAAAACTCAACTACCAGAGAACGGAACAGCAAATTCATTGTTTACATACGTGCCACATGCATCCCCTGCATCCGTGACGTGCGAGTTGCGGTGCTAGACGGACTTTTCTCGATTGTGTGTCGAATTACATTCGCAGCAGATGCGAAGAACGCTTCAAAATTTCAAACGTAAGTATTCACTATTCCATATCTTTATAAACAGTTAAATGATTACATTTTATTTGAATTGCTTTAATACATTGGTTCTTTGAGAACACATTTAAGAGTCAATCACTGATATTTGCATTTGTTTTATTTATAAAATATTAAGAGGCATCTATCCCTAGTGAAAAGGATAGTTGCCCCGAGTTTACAAGGGATAGTTGACTTTAGGGGCTTCTATCCCTCTATACTGCAAGAGCCCTATCAAAGTATTTATAAGTCATAGTCGTGAATATTTAGGGAATTTCCTAATGGATATTCTAATTCATGGAATATCTATAATTAAATAAATTAAAAAAAAAACAAAAGAAACAATTATTGGTAGTGGTTAGGACTCCTAATGAAAGACTGTAGATAATTATATTTTAAATAATATTTTGCTTATTGTAGGTGAGTCATGCCAAGGAAATACAAAAGAAAGGAAAAAATAATATAAAATACAAAAAAATACGAGCTCGAGTAATTTCTTGGACAACAGAGCAGCTACAGTCAGCTTTCAATGAAATGGATAAAAAAGGGGGGATCAATGAACAATCCAGACAATTTGGGATTCCATCCAGAACATTACAAAGGCGTTACGCTATTAAAAAGAATGGGAATGTTTCGTTTGAGATGATTCTATGATAGTTTTAATATGTTATCGCTTAAACAGCTTTTTTTTGTATTTTTTGTTATAGAGATGCATAAATAAAAATATGTATAAGCATTTTATATTACCTACACATGAAGATAATCAATAAATATTACATTGTGATTACGTATTCTTGTTGATTATTTAAAAAGGCATATATCCCGCATCACAGGCATCTATCCTCCTAAGCGATTTCATAGTGAGGCATCTATCCATATAGGTAGGCATCTATCCCCAAAAAAGGTGTTTCGCAAGAATTTAATTTTTGCAAAACCAGTAATGGTTAGGTACATAAATACAGTTTCTAAAGCTCTATAAATGATTGAACTAACTATATTACAGGGACTTTCTATGCAAACATGTTTGGTATTCAAATAATGAAACACTTTCGAAAAGTGGGGCATCTATCCCGGTTTTACCCTATTGCTTCAATCCGTTTCCACAAATACCGCATGAACTATTCACATTTTCATTCATTCATCGCGATTCCACTCGATTATATTCCTCCACATCAATATTATCACAACCTATATATTTTGTTTTCCCCGATATTTTCGTCTCCACACGTTTCGGACGCCGCGCCGTTATTAAATTAGTTCTTTACATAGTTTCCATACATAGTTGAAGGTCGAGGAGTGCGTGCGAACTCTTGTAAGTGCAGGAAATAGGTTCTGTCTGTCTGTCCGTATCTTTGTGTACTTCCTGTGTTCGCACCGGTCGCGTTCGGCTTAGTCATAACCAGTAATATTCTCTGGTCCGCCGCTCAGATCAGCTGACTCGATCACAAGGACGCGCCTCCTCAAGCGTGTAATGCAAGTTGTTTTCACATGTTTTTGGTGCTGTTTTTTGCTACTAGTATGTTTGTCTTTCTTATAAGAGACTTTGTTGTTCTGGGTTCAAATTGTTTCAGCGTCACAAAAGTTTTCCTCGCTATGCGTAACAACATCCGTAAGTCTACTTTAGTATTCAAGTCTCGCGTTTTTTCTTAAGCCATTGTTCTATTACTCATGGGACGAGATTGAAAATATGTCAGTTTTATAAAGTTGAATAAAATATTGATGTTCTACTCACGTGACCACAATGCAAGTAGCAGAAGGTGAGAAAAACAAAATGGTGCTTGTCTATTTTAAAACTTGGCTCACCGCCACCGCGCGCGCGGTTTTACCTATGTTAGTATATCAATTATCGGTACGAAATGATTTTATGTGACAGTAAATCAAAATGGGGCAATTTAACGACCAACTTTGCCGAAACAATAATCAATAAAGTAATTATTTTTTATTATTACTGACGACATTACTTTTATTGATCTTGACGAAAGCAAACGTCATGAAATAGTTATCTGTACCTACTCGCGAACGACAAGGATAGGGGAGTTCACAACAACGCTATAAAGAAGAGAACATGGACAATAGACAATAAAAAGCCATAAACACGGTGATGAAAACAAAAACGCGTCGTAGTAGTTGGTGTAGTTCTGACACGCCTCTCGCGTTATCAGCGGTTATTAATCAGGCGTTTCACTGCTCACGAACAAAGCCACAGAGCTATGAAGCCAACTTCCTTACTCTCCGACATCCATCAAGTCTCCCACAAAATTAATTCTAGACGACTAATTACTCAGCAATTGGGGCATTTCCAAATTCTCGGAGATAATAAAAATAATCCAATTAATATGGCCCTGATACTAATTGATATTAATCACACTTTTGTCTTTTAATCCAACATTGGGTAATAATAAAAAGTAATTAAGATTTCCACAACGGAAATTTATATGAAAGAGTCGCCCTCATGAAGTACACGACGTAGGTACAATAAATAGTAAGCCATATTTTCTTATTAGGGTAAAGTGTTATCGGAGCCCTAAGATGAGAAAATAAGAACGGATGATCCCCTTAACCTTATTACGCAGTTTGCCCAAATCAACGCTTCTATTTAGCAAAATATGCAAAGCTTCCATCTACCCTCTGAGGTTTAATTAGACTCGTATTTTAATATGAAATAGCGGGACGAAAGGCTTTCGTCCGTCATAATCGGATTTGGTGTAATAAGATTACAGGCCTGACGCAGGGCGTCTGAGTAGCGTTCGTGTTTAGAGGGCTCTGTTGCTAGACAGCTCAACAAGTCTTCATTAAACCCAAATAAGCACTTAGTAAAACCCCAGGAAACGAAACAAAGGCACAAAGCGAAGTCAGCAAAGCGAGAAAATCTGACAAAAGAGCTCTTTTGACAAATTAGCCCCGGGGCCTCCAAACAATGGCCGTTATTATTAACTTGCGAATATTATTATAGGAAAGAAAATATTGTGGTCATGGAATTTCTCTTGCTATTCATCAAGTCCATAAATATCTCGTGTTTACAATCAGATAGTCACATCAAGTCGTAATGTCTAGGTCATGAAGACCACAACGCAACACATTCGGATACTTTCGTCGACTTTCTCCGTCCCACTCGCACGTATTCGTATAGTATGACGGCTAGCGATATTGTAAATCCACCGTTATCGGTGACTGACAGCGTGTGACGGATTGCGACTCGAGGTCAAGGCGCGTATGTCGTTGGCACTGCACCAGAGTTCACATGACGAGTTCCTGCGAACGACCCTCGAATTTCACGGATACCTAAAGACTAGAGCACATAACGGTGTTGGTGGTGTAATACCTAATTACGTTTTGCCCTTTTGTGTTACGGTCCGTCAGAGAAATGTGTTCATTCAACATAATGAAGCTGTCAACCTCAGTATCCCGCGTTTTTTTCGTCAGAGCAAAAATAAGTATTAAATCACGCCTCATAGTTTTTTTATTTTTCAAATAGAGAATCATCCAATGACATCTTCCGCTCTTAAGCGTAGCGGGAGTTCTTGTCAGGATTTTACTGACTAAAAGCCACATTTGTTCCTTCTTTGCCTTCGTTCCAGGGCCCCGGTGTTCACTTTCACATAACCTACGGCTCCATTAGGCTTCGACTCTGTTGGGCCCCCACGACTTGCTGATCACATCACATAAGTACAGACAGGTGCATGGATAGTAAAGGAAAAAAATCGTGTGAAGCGAGAAATAACACGATGAGTATTTTTCGAACACTTGAACTCGAACGTTCACGGGAAAATAGACATTAAGGTAACCCATGCTATTTTGCATCCTACATGGCAAACTAAACTGCTCCGCGTTACAATTTTATGACTATTGCAAATTGTTTCCTCAGTGCTTATATGACATCGCGCCGTGCGTCAATCATTGATGCGTCTATAAAAAAAGAATGACTTGCTCCGAATACCTGAACCTAACGATAGATGCGAACAGCATTCTATCTGCGGTCAAGGGGATACAGAGGCAACAGTACTGCAACCGCAGACAGTTTAACAATACAATGCCTATTTTGCAATAGATTTCCTTTTGTAAATTTTATGGCGGATTTTACGAATCATCGATTCAATTCAATATCTAGGAAAATACATAGCACAGTATACAGAATGCCCCTATATGGTGATACTAGAACCTGTAATGAAGCATACGTTTTATATCGATTTCATCGCATCGCATAATAGCATGAACCTGAACATTCAACGATAGAAACCTAAAATAATAATAAAACATTTCTGTCTAATTTTAAATTTGACACCAATCTATTTATACTAAAAATACATTAACGACAAACTTCCGGAGGTATGAATAACATTGAAACTAGTTACTTAAACTGCATTGCCAAACGAGATAACAGCATTAATAGCTGTACATGTTCCAAGATTTTATGGAATTTTCTTCCGTTCGGAAACTGAAACACTTCAAATGGCACGTGAAAGATCGAATGACTGCACGGCTGCACACACAAAGAGATTAGAAAAAATGAAAGAAAATTTAGCAAGGTTAAACTAAATTCTCGAAATTTTGCGATATCAAATCTTTCTAAGCTTAGACGATTAACTTAAATGCGCATAAAATTTTACTACCAAACAGAAGTGCAGAGTTTACTGTAAGATTTGTTGTTTCACCGCCTTAGTGATGATATCCAGTATTGAATGCTTCCTCTGTTTCTGAGGAACGGAGCTTCTTAGCTCTGATGGCATCTGGACGTCACAACCTGGTACTATTTATTTCAAACGACATTAACCTAAGCTAAGGTGATGATGACCAGAGTTTCTATTCAGCTACGAGATATGAAATTGGAGAAGAATCGATCGACAAGGAAGTTGTAAAAAGGTATGAACGCATATGAAATCCATCCTAGCTTAGAATGCCAAGAAAATTTTCCTATCATCAAATTCATACACCGAAACTCCTGCCAAATATTCGAGCTCGCAGATAACAACAAAACATACACTAAGATGTCCGGTATGTAATGCCTCCCCATTTCTGTGAAAACCGGAACACTTGGCTTCTTACCTTGGATGGCACGTGGACGTCCCAGTGAGTCATACTATTTATTTACTTACAACAACAACACCAACCAAGTCAGTAAGCATAAAAAAATACTGTTACGAAAGAAACGAACACAGAAAAAAAAAACAGAGAAGCTGTGAGCGCAAAAGAAACTCATCCTACCTTAGATGATTAAAAGAAATGATCAGAAAATAATCATATTATTGAACACTGGAACTTGTGCCAATTCGAATCAGTTGTACATTAAGATTCACGGTATGGAATACCTTCCCCATTTCCGAGAAAACCGGAACACTTGGCTGAGCACCTTTAATGGCACGTGGCCGTTCCTCTGATTCATACTATTTACTTACAACGACCATCATGATGCTAGCAAAGTTGGCAACATGAAACAATTCCGTTACGAGATTTAAGATTTCGGTGACGACAAAGAAGGGACTAACTTAGGAGAAGATATGAACGCAAATGAAATCAATCCCAGCTTAGATGATTAAACAAAATGCCCAGTAAACATTCCTATCTCTGAACACTCAGAAACGTCTGCCAAATATTCCAGATCAGAGATACATTAAGATGTTCGGTTGGAAATACCTCCCCCATTTCTGAGAAAACCGGAACATTTAGCTTCTTACCTTGGATGGCACGTGGATCCCACTGACTCATCCCACTTACTTACATTGAAACGCGTTCCTATGCGAGTATACATTTGTCACAGGAATAAATTGGGTCAATGTGTTGGACAACAATCGAGATTTCGAAGAAATTGTGCAGATGTTAATGTAATTGTGTACAAATATTTAGCTTATGCTTTCTCGGAAGAAAGCCTACAGTGCCAATTTAGAAAGAAACGCTACAAATACATATAGGCGTCATAAGTAATATCTTAAATATGTGGCTCTTTTCCAAGATGGACACGTCATTTTTGGAATTTCATTGATGAATTAATTACATGGGATGTATTTACATGTGAATGAAGCATCGGATACTAATGTGCACAGAAATACTTAAAGGCGCAATTTTATCTGCTTAAGAAGTCCAAACCACAAGTTCTTATGAAACAAAGCTGAGTAGAAAACCTCGGGGACCAGAAGTTTCATACCTTGACATTTAAGTGCGTTTGCTTCTGTGCGTGATTAGGCCAATAGATAAACTTGTTAGTTTATTATAGTTCGCATTATAGATCAAGTTTTTTTTTAATACCTTATTTACAAGAGCTATCTACACTTAAACTAACTTAGGCCTTATCCTGTAACCAGCTTCAAGACTGCCCTGATTGCCTGAAGTGCCTAAATTTCGAGTAAAATGTTGTGTAGGACAGGTCACATGGTAACGTACGGTAATGACAAAAAAAGTAAGGCGTGACAAACTTGCGGCCAAGCACTGAAAGAAGGAATATTAGTGATCTGGCAACGAGATGGGCAGCATATTGATTGCATATTGTTGCAATCGCTGGTAGATCCTGGATGGGGAAGAAACAGGAAACGAGGACTGACACAAAAGAGAGGCCTTTACCTAGCAGTGGATGAACTTGAGCAGTGGTTAATGATAATGATGTACTTATACTGTGATGATTTTAAATAATATTATCGTCTTGTTTATCAATCTGAGAACTATCTGACGTAACATGGAGTAACACGGTGCAGGCAAAATAGGTATACTATTGTTAGTTCGTGTCATTAATAACTTGATCAAATTAATATGTAATTAGACACACGTTTAAACGTCATAATAGTTGTTTAGGTGTAGACCTTATATGTATGTATATGAAATAAATTTCTACAACTTAAAAAACAATAAGGTAAGACCGCCATCGTAGCCATAGATTTAAGTTTTTGTATAAACTGTTGGTTTTTGGTGTAGAATAAAGTTTATTCTATTCTACCCTATTCTATTCTATCTTATATTTTTTCTATCTTAAGGTAAGCGTAACACTTTTGTTCTGTTGACAATATTATCTATTTTATTCTAATATACAACAATATCCTAAGATCGACTGGTAGAAAAAACCTAAGACATTAAGTCCGCCTTTGTACAGTGTTTCTTACTTATTCATAAAGTTTGAATAAATATTACAAGAAAAATATTAAACAAACCAGCAAAATTAAAATTTATTTTCAGCATTAAAGTCCAAATAAAGAGCTAAACCTTCTCAATCGTAAAACGAAAGCACGAGTACTGGAAAGCTCTTACAAGCGCAGTCGTTAAACACACCCACAGCGCCGTGTGCATGTGGGGAGGGCCGCGTGCGCAGCGAAGGTGAGCGGGCTGGCTTGACGCCGTGCCAATCTCTTACGTGCATATTAATGATGCCGTTATTGTGCACTCAAAAACGTTTGTAAATATGGCGGAAAATTTTCTTTACTAAATGTGGGTAAGATAAAAAAAAGTTCACGGTGTTTATTTATTAGCTACAGCCACCTGTTGTATAATTAGTCCGCCATTGTTAGGCCGCCGGCGGTTAATTAAGATGCGCGAGAGCTCCTATTGTGACGCGAGGATGCGCACGCGCACGCTGATGTCGTACACAAGGACCCGCTCGCTGACGGACAAGCCTACGACGCGAACTAATTTCAACTAAACAGACTTATACGAGCTATTCAACAACACACTAATACATGGCTTCGTTGGACTGATTCGCTTTTTATTGACCACTTCACGCACGTTTCAGTTACAAGGACACTTGTTTGTATGTGTGTGTTCAGTGGTCAACAAACAGCCACCTGACTTGAATTTTGAAGCGCTCGCTAATATGCGAAAGGGAGCACCTGAATTAAAACTGGCATCCGAGACCTTGACAGGAACTCCACCTTATCTGAGGGCGCGATATCTACTTCACATTTGGGAGGTATTGTGCAAAGTAAATAGAGATGACCTTGGAAATATTAAGCGCTCGCCGGTTTCGCGAGATAACGCTCTCAGGCGCGCACGTTACCTTGCCGGCTCCGAATGAATTTCTTTATGTGCGAAACAAGTTAGTGAAGTTGGTCACACACCTTGGAAAAAAACCTATCGCTGTCGCGTTGCGTAATTTGAAAGAGCACTGACCTGTGTAACCATGTCCCAGTAGAATCCATCGAGCATAGACTTGCCATGTTGATGTTGTCTGCAGAGCGCGGGCCAGAGGGAGGCGCGGACGGGGCTGTTGATGGGCCAGGAGTTCTCTCTGATGAGGAGCTTGAGCTCGCGCTTGCGGGCTTGCTGGATGAGGGGCTGGATCTCCTCGAATGTTTTGAGGGGTGCTTTCTTGCCTGCGAATAAAGGTGAGGGTAAGCACTGCGTCCAGACAGGCGAGGGTTCGGAGACGGCGAGAGACTCCGCGCTGGGTGCGCGGAACGCGGCGGGTTCTATGTACATGGCACAGTAGGCGCGGGGCACATGCTGTCGCTGCGCGCGCGCCGCCGGCACTGCGAGTGCGTCCGCGCCGCAAGCTCGGCGCTCGCCAGCGAGGGAAAACACGATAGCGCGCCCCAACACTGTCACACTTCCATTGTTTATTTGACCGTGTGACGCGCGCGCCGGTACAACAGACCAGCAGATTACTGATTAAGTTTTACTATCAAAATCATTAAAGATTTCCAAAACAATGCTTTTGTATTTATATATCAGGCAGTTGAATTTGATGATAGTTCGTCTTGTTCAGCTTAAACTGAAGTGCGATATCTGATTTATAATCTCTAGTAGTTTAAATCATCCAAAAACATCAAAAACCGAAAATTTTCATGAAAACTTAGTACGTACATACGTCAAAGTTACCAACACGTAGATATCACACGATAACAGCATGAACAGTGGTATAAATAGAAGAAGGAATCAAAGCAAAACGCAACGTTTTGGACGCGAGCCAATAAAACGAAATTTTCGTATTGCATACGTAATCGTAGGCCGAGACTGGAAACCAGAAGAAATAAAACTGTAGAACGAGATACGGCCTCACACGTTCTAAATACCATATGCTTGTGTCAAGTTGTAAGTTCAAAGTAAATAAATCAAAGTTGCAATGTATGTGAATCGTTCAAAGGGCAATGGCATGGAATTAAAAATGTATGACTATTGATTCTCCATTAGCCACTGAAATACCTTTGTATAACTTCGTTTCCACTAATCAATTGGGTAACCAAATGATCGGAATGAAGTTATCGAGAGGCCCTACCAACAAGCTTTTAACGCGAACCATTAAATTTGATGATCTAGACTGAACTGTTAAAGGGATGTCAGTCAGCGATGCCGCTACTATACGGTATATAGCTCTATCACTCTTTTTCCCTTACACGCCTAACATTTTAACACTCAAGATAAGGCCCCAGATATATATAGCATCAATAACTTTATTAAATAGTCAAAACTGAAAAGCTATTGGTAAAAGATTACAAAAGAGCTTAGAATTGCGTAAAAATAATCCGCCATTATCCTAGATCAAGTCAAAAAGTACCTGATCCCGCTTTTGTTCAATTTTGGGCATTCGCGTAAGCGTCAGGCAATTGATAAGGTTTCAGAGGCTCAATTTTCTACCGATCGTGACCCGCAAAGCCAATTTTTATTCTGAGGAAACCTTTACTGGCATTTACGAAGGATTTTTACGTGGATCTTTTTTAAAAATAGATTATTTTTGTTGTGGAATGTTGTTAATGGAAAAAAATAAGTTTCAGAAAGTATTTTTTGCTCAAAACCAATTAAGAAAACCGACAAGTGCGAAGCAAGGGTTCCGTATAGTTCGTAGCAAAATATGGCAAAAATATCTTTTGTTGTACAGGAGTCCAACTTACATATTAATTAATTTATTCTGTTTTTGGTATTTGTTGTTATACTGGCAACAGAAATAAATCATCTGTGAAAATTTCAACTTTCTGGCTTTCACGGTTCATGAGATAGGAGTACAGCCAGGTGATAGACAGATTGCGGAGTCTTCGTAATAAATTCCTGTTTCTACCCTTTGGGTACAGAACCCTAAAAACGACTCATTCATTAAAATTATAAACCGATTTAATTTTACAGCAATTTTTTTTCTCAGTGACGTCATTTAACTTAGGAAGAAATCCAACATGGCCATTTTTACCGACGGCTAGCATTCAAGTGTTAAGTAAACAAGTAAGATAAGACGAGGTTATCTACAATGCAGTCGCCGACCAACCGCTGCGATTGACAGACATAGATGATTTATTTTTAATTTATTACTTAGTTGTTACGTCTCAAGTTACGCAGTTTTTTTTTATTTATTTACAATTGTGTGTGTAAAATAAACTGCGTAGCGTAAACAATACACAATTAAACCAATAGCTATTGATTTTGAATTAATTTATTAGACCAGAATAGTGGTTACACCGAATAACCGAAAACCGATATTCGATCAAGTTCTTACCGAACCGAATATATCTACCGCCGGATAATTCGGTTCCCGTTCCATAATTTTTCCGCGTAAACAAGTTTTATTATGCATAAGTAAAATCTTTAATTTATTCTGCCCTAAAGGTTGACTTACTAATTTATTTTAACCTATCACATATCCGCAAAACGAGACACAATAGTAAAACAATAACAGCGCGGTCTCATAGGACCGGTTGGGGATTCATGAATTAATTCCTAGTGTGGGGCACGATAGTAGGAATTATTCCTGAATCGTGGGTGGGCTCCAAACACACTCAACCCTGAAATACTAGCTAACAGCCGAAACCAATAACCTATATATCACATATCGGAGATAGAAAAACAAATGAAACAACAGAAAACATGATGATTTTTGTATTGTATCATTTTTGTTACTATCTCCGATATGTGATAGATAGGTTATTGGGTTCGGCCGTAAGGCACCATACAATAATTTAAAAATTCGTAGACAATATTTATTTTCCGTAACTTAGATCATTACAGTTTCAACTTCACACACAATTATTAGATTAGACCCGGAAAAAGTATCTGTAGGCCATACAGTGTCATACACATATTTGTTCCGTAAACTGAACCTGCCACAAGCTGCGCATTAGTCAACCACTGCATCAAATGCAGTGAATGATAACGTGATGATTGATAGAAAAAATGAAATAAGAAAATGTTTAGTGTTCCTTGAGTAACAATTATTCAGATATTTCAGCTAGAATTGGGGCCAGAAATACAATAAGAACTCTTCCGAAGGTCTTAATATTGAGGGACTATAATTTTTCTGAAATGACCAACAGCTGTGGGAAATTATTCCCCCCTTAAATTTTAAGGCTTAAAATATTATTATTGACTAGTGCCTGTCTGAAACTAACGCAGTCGAAAAGCTCGTAGGCATTTTTTTTTTCATAATTGCGAAAATGCATGCGTTTTGACTTGCGCATGACATGGTCAAATTCGAGGGAAACACCTGGATTGGCAGCACCTGGCATACACTGAACCGAGATTTAAATAGGAGTGGAACTCCTCCATTTTTTTGAGATGGAAAATTAATAATGACTTTCCCCACTCTGATAAAAAACCGCAAGCTCGCAGGACGCAACGCAAGAACTTGCGAATTGATTCGCATTGCACATTTTATGGTCATCTGAACCGATGCTTTGCTGCACAAAATTGCATTGCAGGCAGCAATTCAAAAACCGATGACCTGGCGAGAGTCATGGGAATCCGATAAATGCAAGATGCACAGGACCGGTAGTTGTGGCGACGCTTGGGGGAGTGAGTCCTATGTCCAGCTGTAGGCTGAGATGATGATGATGAATTCAGAAACCTGCGTTGACGTCATAGGTATCGCATCTCAATTTTGTATAGGAGCCCTAAGACTAAATTCTTGTCAATTCATAACGGATATTAAAAAGCCTTCTCATCAAGATTATCAATTTGTACTTTATCTTCACTGATATACCATTAACAGATTGTTACTACGTAGTCAGATATTGAATAGAGAGTATATTTCTACTAGGTTAGTTAATTTCCGCCCCATCCCTCGCGTGTAAGTGGCTTCGCTTCCGATGTTGTGGAAATTTATGTTTTCTTTTTTTTTACTAAGTGATAGGCAATAGGCAATTTATTCAGTAAATAGGTGTTGAAAACTGGTTATTCAGAATGATAAAATTTATTTTAATGTTTATCCTATATGATCATTTGTCGATGTAATAATATATTCCATATTAGTCTTCTATTTATTTTACTTTTAATCATGATCACTAAAGGTGAAACCGCACTAGCGCGGCACTACAGCGGAGAGGCGCGTCGCGGCATCGGAGCGGCGCGGCAACAAAATATAATTGCCTCTCTTTATTATGGAATAAAACGCACTGTAGCGGTACCGCAGCAAAGCGGCGCGGAGCGTCGCGACAAAGTTGACTCCCGGAGAATATTTTGCCGCTCCGGTCGCGCTGCGCCGCTCCGCTGCCGCTAGTGCGGCATAGCTAGCAGCGGCGGAGAGGCGCGAGGCTTGACGAAAAGATGTATTTTGCAGTTCTATATGAGGTTTAATAATTTGCAATAGTTCATAAAACTTCTCCTTTGTCATCCTGAAATAAGTATGGAATCGTTTAGGGTCTCTTAAAAGTCTTGGAAAAAGCGTGTGATATTCTCCTTCTTTAAAACGAGAATTTGGAATATACATCCAAGTAGACCGTTTTTTATGTATTTCCAGTTGTGCTGCCTCTTCACATAATAAAGCTACCACTATCACTTTTTCGGTTATTCCGTCCATCTCGTTCGTCAGGTATCCAACAAATGATTTTTTTCTGCCGCTCGCTGGTAGCACCGCTGCAGTACAGTGTGGTTAGGTAATGCTGCGCCGCTCCGATGCCGCTACGCGCCTCTCCGCTGTAGTGCCGCGTTAGTGCGGTTAGACCTTAATAATGATAATTTTATTGTCTCTGTAATGATCTTCTTCCCAATCGACCTTTTCTCACAGTTTTTTAATTATATTTAGGTTACCGTTTTGATATCTACTATTACCACCGCATTTAACAACTATCGATATAAAATGTATGTCAAATGACGATTCTGACTGAATTTTTAGCGATATCATGGTTCTGCTTTTTTATTATCATGGATATAAAATTTATGCTAAAGTTGATTCTGACTAACAAAATTATGAGTTTTAAATGTATGACAAATGAGTGAAGACCAAACGATTTTCTGCGACAAGAAGTTTATGCTATCCGCTGATATGAAAAATGATATTATGACATAAAAAGTTCCGCTATAAAAGGTAGACCCTAGTAACCTGATCAAGGCATGTAGCCATTCCTTGACTATGCAAATAAGTGTAGAGACATCGCGACATTGCGCAGTCTTACGAAATATTCTAAACGCTGTACATGGAAAATAAATCGGGCATTATTTCAACAATTTATTGGAAATATAGAAACCTTATAATAGGCCTGTAGATAGTAGAATATGGGAAGGTAATAAGGTACAGTGACAAACGGCTCGCAATGAAGTAGTTGAAGAGACAGTGCTTTCGCTTTAGTCGCTTATTTGATCTGAGAAAACTGAAGAATGTATGTTATACATATTAGAATGTTAGAAAGATGCTTGTAATGTAATCAGAGAATGAATCAATTTAAGATTATCTCTAAAATCTGTATAATAACTATAAAAGGAAAATATCTGCAGAACCTTTGATCTAGAACGCTGAAATTTTGTAAAGGTAACTTTTCTGTTGCATACAAAAAATAAGAAACGATTTTCCAAGATTCATCCCCGAACGGAAAGAAACGGGGACCAAAAGTTTGTATTGAGAAACAAACTTTCATGTAAGCGAAGCCGCTGGCAAAAGCTAGTGCGTAATAAATACAAAATTGCTTTCCGGGTGTCTGTTTCTCAGATATCTGCTCCTAAACCAAGCAACGGATTTTGCTGCAATAAACAGGGAAGATTTGTGTTTAATATTTTGTACTCGTGCGAAGTCTGGGCGGGGTCACTAGTGAAAATTATGATCATTCCTTTTCTAAAGAAGAACCATGCAGTTTCTTGTAGATTCTTCTTTATAGAAAATGATCAATTGGAATCGTGCACTAGCTTCTGATTTTTTATAAGTGCCCGTATAGGCTTATTCGAGATAAAAGCATTTTGATTTTTGATCCAAAATTGGAATATTTCAGATCATCTAAATCATTGTGGTCTTAAAATAGCAGTCCAAGTAAAAAGGCAACCAGTAAAATTTCTCCAAAAATTCTAGACACAGAAAAACTCTCTCGTAGATTTTCGTATTGATTACAATTTTACAAGAACTGATATGGCGATTATGACGTCAGCCTTGCAAGTATGTACGTAAACCAAGAGTTTATTCTTGGGTTTAAGATACCGTTTGTTTTATCAGATGGAGTAATCCAGCTATTTTCGGTTTGTTTTCATCGAGATATCTGTTATTTTCACCCAATTGAAGTGTTACTTACTCGGTTACAATTTGAATGTCATATGGATGATCAGTTTTGGCTTTGAAGAGATTTTGGGGCAAGGACCAAGTCCTGGTCGACAGGGCGTATTGTCTCATGCGCACCTCAAAGAGATGTCAGCAAAACTGAAGTGGATCAGTAGGACCGATGCTTGCTAGGGCTGGTGGATGGTTTGAAAAAGTGATCGTAACCCTAACAACCACAGGATAACTCAAGGACACAGTAAGTTTTCGTTAGTAAAAGTCTGACATGCACTTTTCATCCATCTTAAAGCGGAAGAAGTCATTGAAAGATTCCCACCTTCACAAAAAATAGGGAGCCCACACTAAGCAGCCGCGTTCTGAACCCATAAGAACATTTAGGCAGTTAGATCCAAAATATTAAGAAATTACATCCACAGCCTGCTAATATCATAAATAAAAAGTTGCAGTAGGTAGAGTGTAAGTTCTTAACCTGTAACTTATCAATTCAGAAAGCAGGTAATAAAGATTTTAATACAGCCAATCTAAGCTGCTAGTGATAATACGTATCCAGTATCCACGATGGCTTGCTTTATCCGTGACCCCGGGGGAGAACAGATGTGACGACTATACACGTTATCAGAGAACAAACAGTTTCCTGTATTCCAACCAGATTGGATTGAAATATATAACAAGCCATTGATACACAAACAATGTTTGAATCCCCAACCGGTCCTATGAGACCGCGCTGTTATTGTTTTACTATTGTGTCTCGTTTCGGTTTCGCGGGTATTTGATAGATTAATTCATGAATCCCCGACCGGTCCTATGAGACCGCCCTGTTATTGTTTTACTATTGTGTCTCGATTCGCGGGTATTTGATAGATTAAATAGCAATTTTCCATGCCAATTTTGAATTACGATGTAATAATGCAGTTTTGTTGTATATTGTCAACAATGAGTACTTTCCACTTATCTTCATGGTTAAATAACCAATAATTGTTTTAGTCATTAGTGTAAAATAGGCAAATGTAAAAGATAATGGGTGTTAGTTGCTATATTTAGAATTTGTCAATGGTGTAGCTATTTTAGTTGGTGACATCATAAACTTTTCTAGTTTTCTTTTATCTTAGAGGTCAAGGAAATTATAGTCGTCCACGAGTATACTGTAAAAATTGGTTTTTGAATTTGAGAACGGTAACTTCTTTAATGGTCACGTATTACACGTTGAGTAAGTACAGTTTGACAACTTATCAAGTAAAATCTGTATTTGGAGGATCTTGGTTTGAGAGAGTATAAAAAAATCAAAAGTGCATTAAGTCTAAGTATTGGTTATTGTAGTAGATGGACTAGTTAATAAATTAGGTTAGATGAAGGATAGGGATACCCAGACAAATTGATAGTTTAGAACATGCTGCTATTTCGATTATTATGAATATCAGAACAGCAATAAGGGGCCCTAATAAAAGGTGACCGGCAAATAAAGTGAAGCTGGACTACCAAATAAAAAGGCGAAAGAACATAAACCACATAATCATTCAATTTTTTATTTATAAAAATACCTACCATAAAATTATTTTGTAAATATTCAACATGACGTACGAGTTCCCATCACGTGCAATTTTAATTATTTTAATATGTTTTGCTTGATATGAGAAACGTTACTTTATACCGCCATAAAATACAATAAACCAGTCTATCCTCTATCTTATCAAATTAATCCACTTTTTGTTGTTTAATTTATTTGAAGACCACTGTTTTTTTGTGTATTTTCAAGCTTGTAGTTTCATTGTACATATTCATAGGAAATTCTTGAAATATTTTTCTTCTTTCTGTAGTCATACGTCAAGTTTTACCTGTTCTTAAGACATTTTTCGTCTGGGTACAGTTCATCTGATGCATACTCACGATACATGGGTATGCTCAATAATATAAAAAAAACATACCTTTTACGAGTTTAAGAGACTACCAAATCCCTTTTTATTGTCCAGCCTTTTTGCCAAACATATAATCAAGACATTTGATATCTTCGTCATACCAATAATCAAATATACGGTAGCACTTCCTCGCTATAAGAAAAATTTAAGTAAATATGGGCGTCAAAAATGTAAGTTCTTTTTGAAGTGAATCAATTTTAGAAAATCATCAAATCACTTCTCCTACTCTTAGTGGAGCGAAAGAGAGTGTCAGATTTATACAGCCCTGCGGCCCTGATAGGCATTACCCACAGAAATCTTATTTCTGATATCTATGACATTACCAATAGCAGGAATTACCAATTGGAGGCGCGCGGGAAACCCAACGTGCCGTCGCTCCACTCGAGAAAGAATTACATTTAGGTATCAGAAAGAGTTTCCTCCGTGCCTCGGAAAGCACGTTAAGCCGTAGGTCCCGGCTGTCATTTGTAGATCTTTGGCAGTCGTTACGGATAGTCAGAAGCCAGTAAATCTGACTCCAGTCTTGACATGAAGTACCGTGTTACCCCAAATGGGTTGTGGAGGTCTGGTAGGCAGCCGCTGCTCGTAAAATACTGGTATTCAGCTAAATCCGGCTTGACTGGAAGCCGACTCCAATATAGTTGGGAAAAGGCTAGTTAGATGATGAAAAAGAAAAAAAATGTTGTCTTTTTCTACATAAACGGGACCTTCAGAATAAGACATAGTGACGTCAGTTTTGGATTCTGAATATGAATGCGCATGATTAATTCACCATATAGATAACAGTAGTCTCAATATACAGCTGTATTTTTATTTTTTAAGATTGTAAAAAGCCACTGTGCGTGTGTTTACAAACGTTAAACTGTTGCAGGGTTGTATGTGTATCTATGTGTGCCAAATAATATATTTTTCCTTTCTAATAGCCAGCTATTTCACTAATTGGAAAATAGTCTATCTAATCTAGTCCCAGGACTGATAGCAAAGTTTTGCAAATTTGGCAGTTGGCCTCACATTCCCATTATCATCAGTGATAGGAATAGGTAGTGCCTATTTGCCTAAACTTCGAAGAACAGAGACAAGAAACGGAGACCTTCTTAGGACTAAATTTTTTCCGAGACTCTCGAAATTTCGAGATAACACTTAAAATACCTACATTAAAAAAATTGTTATGTGGAATAAGTAATTCGTCAATATTTACCAAAAGTTTGCGACTATCATAATAAATAACATACAGTCGTTACAACCATAAAATTTTCTAAAAAATTTTTTTGGAGAACATTTTGTAAATGACTTGTTGATCGTAATAGGTATTACTAATTCCAAATAACAATTTTTTTAAATATATTTAAGTGTTGTCTCGAAATTTCGGAACAGACGTCTCGGAAATTTTAGTCCTAAGGAAGTCTCCGTTTCTTGTCTCTGTTCTTCGAAGTTTAGGCAAATAGGCACTACCTATTCCTATCACTGATTATCATGCATGCTGCCTGTTACGCTTTCATTTACTTTGCTGGGGATATTTAGCTCAAGTGTGAATGTGTGAAAGTGTGGATCCTTCTAGTTAAGCTCGCTCCATCGTCGACCACATCTTCGCTTTCTATCAGGTAAGATAGTGGTTAAGCGTGAGCCTATCAACGAAAAAAAATTAAAAAAAATGATAGCCGTAGTAACAATCCCAATACGATTCAGTGACTTTTTGAAACGGACAAATTTTATCCACCGTTCCTCGGTTCCTTTTTAATGAAAATTTTAATTGGCTCTAGAGCTCGCCTGAACAAAAATGGCTGCCATAAAACTCGAAAAACATTCAGCATTCTGTCAATTCGCTCTTAACAGCCATTTTAATTTACTACCATAAGTCATGGGCATAGTCATAAATAAAGTAAAAATTCCTCGGACCAGCAGCTCATTAATATATTTTTTTAATTTCTTAACCGGCACCTAGCGTATGACGTAGGATCTACGTCAACCACGCGTCGCTCGCGCATCCGATAGATTAATTTATTAACAAACTTGGCAAGTTCCATACTATAATAATGTTGCTATATTTACTAATTTATAAGCTTGCAAGGATATATTTATGAAGTTCTGTAAGTACATTTACTCGTACATGTTGGAATGCGGGCACATTACTGCTTCCATCTTGTTATTCATGATAGATGTTGCCTAGAAACCTCTTAATTTAGAGCAGAGACAAAACACAAAGATCAATAACATCTTACATTACTCGCGCCAGATTGTGAGACAGCACGTCGCCATAAAGAATTAATTAACATTAATTGATTTCAAATAACTATAGCCAAGTCGATTATCATTCTATTTTTGTAGCGTCTACTCTATATTAAAATAACTTGCGTACTGGTATAGCCGAGTCTTCTATCTTATAGCTAAATGTGCTGTAGCTCAGAGCCCCATGGTCATAAAGGGCTCATTTAAAATCCAAAAAAAAATTGAACAAACGTAGTTATACTCTTTTATTATAGGAAGTAGTTCTTGCCTCGCAGCTAATATAGACGGGTCACTAAAATAGTTTACAAGCACTCAACGTTAGTATTCAAATTCAGTCTATATATCGAGTATACTATTCAAAGTCTTCCTTTGTTAATCACAGTACCTAACTCATAACCAGTTAAAGGTTTTCAGGATGACATTTTGTCTTTGATCAGTCATAGTCGAAGAGATACACTTCAGAAAAAATATAATATAGATTTTTGACAAAATGCCAATTAATTTGTCTACTCAGGTAGGCCCCTAAATTGTACAGTCTCCTCAAGGATGTGCCCTGACAGGAGATGCAAAGAGAACGTTCCGGAATGGTCTTTTAAGAGGTAACGGCGCCTCCTTGTGCTGATGGTGATCACCGGGGTGGTTTTAGTGAGGTAAAAATCCTACACTGCCCGGACTTATCCCCAAAGTCCGGGTACTCTTTAAAGGTTTCCCCTCGAAAAGAAAAAAGGCCCCCAAGTAGTGTTAGCCCAGAGCCCAACGACTCACAATCCGCCTCTGCACACCGGTAAGCATCTCACGACTGACATCTATAAAGGTCGGAAGAGACTCAATACAATTAAATCGAACCGTTGTTTACCGAGACTTGGCATCATCATTGACAGATGGCACTACTTACTCTACAAATGTTTATTGTTTTGTTTTCATTTGCTCACGCGCATACAACATTGTTTTGCTAATTTGATTCAAAATTATACATTTTTGCCTAGCTTATGCTGTTGCGGGAATATCACCTTTAGTTTTTTAGTGGTTGTAAAAATGTTCAATACGGGGGCCTTGATTAAATGTTTCAGTGACACATTGTTCTAACATTAGCTCATTTTATCTACATACTAGAATGAGTATTAAAGCAATGTGTGTCCTATAATGTATAATGACTAAATCATCTAATGATTTCCTGTCAATAAATCATTACCAAATAATTTATCAAAATATTTCCTAGACAGAATCAATAACGAAGTTTCATATCATGGAGGATCATCGCTTGTTTACACAGGATTAACAATACATACATAATAATGTAACATTGTATTGTGACCCGCATATACCAAAGATTCGACGTGATACGGATCACGGAGATATTATCATGATAATTACTACAGTACATAAATTATCATGTAAGCGTACGTGTCAAGTAAACTTACGTCACAACACAAATACCCACGATTTTCAAACGTAACGTCGAGATTAGATAAGGTACTTTACTCGCACGAATATGCGGTCCAGACGAAAATAAGATTAGAAATTACATAATATCTTAATCAAAGTATCGTCAAGTACAAATGACTCAAAGGCTTTCGCGCAAATCATTATGTTTGTTTAAAGGGAAATCTTAAGATAATGTGTCGTTAGTCGTTACACATTTTCCTGCTCGTACCGTCATCGTCACCTCAACTGGATTTGTGAACTGTTATATCGTCAACATTATTGCCCCTGCTTGAACAATGATCGTCATCATCATCATCTCAGCCGAAAAACGTCCACTGCTGGACAGATAGGCCTCCCCCATCGTCGCCACAACGACCGGTCCTACGCGTCTCGCATCCATCGGATTCCCGCGGCCCTAGCCAGGTCGCGGGAATAATAGGTAATAAGTCGAACAACGTTTTGATTAATTTGCAATTAACCATTCTATCAATCTATAGATAAGGTAGAGGGTGATCTGAACCCTGAATAAACGGGCTCCAAAAACAGGCACTAGCACAAAATGGCATAGCAACAAGAGGTGCTTGAAGAGTGGAGAAGATGAAAGGAAAACCGTAATTTGGCGCCAGATGACGTCAAAGACATACTAATATACGGTTATTACTAATACAAGAGCTAGAGAAGTTCAATAAAGAAAATATTGAGGCACAGCTTCCAAAGGATCTTTGTTATTGTATTTTAATTACTCAGATACCCGCGAAACGAGACACAATAGTAAAACAATAACAGCGCGGTCTCATAGGACCGGTTGGGGATTCAAACGTTAATAAGTCTTTTGAGATAGGTCTTACTAAACCACAGAATTATAAAAACTCGTGGGATACAAAACACAAAGAGAAAACTGACGCTTTAATTAAAGTAATTTTACTCTGCAAAACAGGTTCAGAGAAATAATTCAAGTTGGTCAAGTTTACTACTACTGTAATGATTGAATTGAAATAGATGACTTTTTGGTTTGTCAAATCATCTAATAATTTCTATCGCTCTGGGTGGAACGAGAGGAAATGAAGAGGATTGACTAAAACCACACTTGTGTTCTTCCCGGGTTTCCTTTTTTGAAATTCTCCGTGGTAGTAGTGAGCATCGGCCCTGCTGAGCCTTTACGGTTTTACTGACATCTCTTATAACGCGCGTGGAACACTATGCGCTGTCGACGACTTTCACATCGAACTCGGCTTGTCCTGTTGCCTGATCATTACAAGAACTGATGGATGATGATGGCTACAAAGTCTGGATCGACTCTTTTTGGACTGTTATTGACACACTAAGAAGAGAACTACACTCATACGAGTACGAGTACTAAAACCTCAGTCTCAGTGACGTTTTGACGATATAATACACTTCAATTGCTCATTTTCTTTTTGTAACTATAGAGTCATTTTTAAAGACCAACCGCAGGAAAAAGGTAACACATTCTGAACGTTTTAAGTGTCAATGAATAAAATTCCTTCTTTTTCCTAATAATTTTCCTTTATAATGCGCATAGTAACAACAATTATTCACCGACAGGTTACAATACTTTCATTGAGAAGGATTTCCTTATACGTAATGAATTTAACAATAGTGGATGGGAGTGTGACGTTTAAACTTATGAGTATGACGCAGCTCACGTAGCACAAGGTGGTGTGATTCCCATGAATTACTCACAAATTTATTTTTTAATAGGTGTCGTAAGAAGCGCAACCAAATGCCCATCCACGTAGGCCACTGCAAACACAACTTGGCGAAACTATTTGGGTTTTATAGTTCTGTTCCATTCCGCGAGTGTAATGTCCCTCTTCATAACATGAGCTACACGCTAGAGTGCCCCAAGTGCCCATGCACCTGCACTTTGGAGGATTTAATGAGTGCCGCAGATACTGCTTTAAACGTAGCCCTACTGGCCTCAAATGGTTTAGCGAGATTAGCGTCGATTCGAAAAGAAGAAGAAACGATTACACAATTATTCATTTATGAGTTACACGTGCAAAATCAAACGATGTTGATTAAGTTGCTGAAGTAAATAGTAATAATCAAAGATTCAATAAGTACAGTCCACTAATGGTGCAATTTTGATCCGTACACAAAGAAAAGAGACCGACCTCCCACCAGCAAAACAATTTCAGGCTGATTATGCTGCATGTAACGAATCCCATTCAAAGAAAATCCTGTTATCCTCAGTCTTACAGAGTGGTACTAACAGAAGACCAAAACAATTTGTAGATATGCATTGTCAGGATAAAGACTGAGAAACTATAAGCCATTCAGCAACGCACAAGTTTATTTTAGGAACAACATCACCTGCTAATGTAACAGGAAAATATGCACAAAGACGAACCGAATTAAAAATATACATTCAAAGATTGTAAATAAAGAGCTCAATAGTTCAAGGTAAGCATCATCCGATTCTCTGAAATCAGGAAGGAAGTTAACATTTTGAAAAGCGTCCAAAATTCGCAGCAAGATCGACTCACGCGGCGCATACGCGGAATGCCGATCCCGATGCATCACTGAGAAACGAAATTAAGATTTATTGTACAGCTTCTATGACCGGCCGTTACGGGCGCTTTCATATTTCAGAATTACTAATTGTTTACGTTGGGTTTGTTTGAAATTCTGAGAACTCGGAACAACGTTGGATCATAAAACGTGAAACCTCAAAGGTAAGGCATTAAAATATTGTTTTCTGAGAGTTAAAACAGCACAACAGAATCAAATGGCGTCCAAATCCAGTTCTTTACTTACTCTTGGGCCACTCCAACACCGCCTCCATCGTAGGTGACTTGCACAATTTCTGAACTACCGACATTGTAAATGCAGAGTCTAATAAAGAAATTTTGCATTGTTTTCAATTACACCATGAATGAACCTCGTTATCTTACGAAGTATGACTCAAACACATAATAGGCACCATCATAAATCACATTTATCTTGCCACTAAGATCACTGTTCAAACTATGTATAACAATCTCCTTGGAGAATGAAGACATAAATTGGCAACACCGTAACAATATTCACTAATAATTTTTGATACCGTTTTACTAAAATCGATAAAAAATTGACACTCTGTTCTAGGCCACAAAGTCATTAATGCGATTAATTAAATAATTAATTGTAAATTATTAAGTAAAAACAGCGAGTTGTGCTTGACTGATGAGTTCTTATGCCGAATCGTGACTAAGCCGATTGCAACTCTGGCCCGTATTTTATATTATAATTTGCTGGTGTAACATTAAGCCTCTGTTGTGTAGCGAAACCTCATTTAATTTAATAATAAAAAAACAACAACAATTATATTCTAAATAGATCGATATGCTAATTGGGAAATCTATCAAATTAAGGACCTTGCAACGAGTTATGCAATGGAATGTCGCGTCTGTTTTCTCTCTCAGATTCTATTGCAAAATATTCTTCTCGTTACGTCATCATTTCTATTAGAACATTTAAGGGCACTTTCTATTCAATGGGACGTATTGTGTTTGACGATTTTTATCCCAGAGCTGTGACCTTTGCAATCTTTGATTAGATTTCATCATCATCTTGCTCAAAGTGGAGACCTTTACGCTTAATTCATGGCTCCATACCGCAGAATGTTCTGGAATGAGGGTCTCTAACTCAAGAGTGAATAGCTTACGTCTAGGCAAGCGTGCTCCATTGTCGGTGTCCACATCATCGCTTACCATCAAATGAGAAGTGGACTAACAAACAACGTAACCCGCAAGCAAATCCATAAATAGCGCAGTATAATATTAATAAATGCTCAAATATGTAATTATTGAGAGTCTGGCGATATCTTAGTGTCCACAGTCACGTAGGCCACAGCATACGGATCTCTTAACGGAAATCCCGAGATAAATCTGTTCCCTGCAAGAGTTTGGTTCTGTTACCGAGAATTGTAATGATTGTATCGATATTTTCTGTTCATCTGCTATTTATTCTCTTGAGATTCACCCTTTACGTATGAGAGGAGCAAGGCCGCTTTAAATAAGCGGTTCTTACTTTGAAAGGTAGTTTGTTTGGACGATTTTAACTTTAGATTTTTGTACACTGACATGTCTTAATACCGTATAATACTGATAATGATAATATAGAGTATTGTTAAACTTTAATTCATGAATCCCCGACCGGTCTCATTGGACCGCGCTGTTATTGTTTTACTATTGTGTCTCGTTTCGCGGGTATTGATAGGTTAAATTCAAAAAGGAAGAGGTTCTATGTTCATCAATATGTATTTTTTTTTTTCAACTAAAATCTGGTTGATCTTCTCCATCTATAACTCTCTAACATTGTTGGAACCGCTTATCTTCCTTTCATGTGTAAAGGGTGGGTTACTTAGAACCAAGTAGAAGTGTAACTATAAACTATATTGACAATGTATAATGTTTAGGTTCAAAGATCACATTAAAAGGCCATGACAGGTGGTTAACTTAGAAGAACTGAAACCATGTTGCAGTTTCCTCAATCGTTCTTTCATTGTTTCTTATCATGGAAGCAAATTTCTCGGTCTTCTATCAGCTAGGGCAGAATTTTCTTGTACTCTCTTAACAATAGTTATTAGTTATTTCAATAATCATAATTCCAATTAGATCACATATAAATTCTGCTTAATTATTATAAAGATTTCGCTCTGCTAAACGGATTTTTTAAAACAAATTACACGCCTCTAATTTACCTCGTTCCAAAAGCCATTCAGTCGTCATTATTTCACGAACACAAAAACAACTCAATTACTTTGGATCTGGTACTTTCGCCAGGTGGCGTGGTCCCCCCACTACACAAGCGCAGCCATGTGCTTCATCGACCTTGAGATCGCACGCGCAACTGCGAAATATTCGCTCAAAAGATTCAACAACAACGAAAAACAAAAATAATGCGACTACCCTCCGAAATTTTTAGGGAAGGGGTAGCCCCCATCTTGTTCCACATTTGCATACCCCTCCATAATAAGCAGGTGTGGTGTTGTAATTCTCTAAAACATGTCGATTAGGGTCTGCATGTTGGTACTTTCGCCAAGTGTGGCGTGTTACCCCCACCTTGCGCAAGCGCATGGCATCGGACCATCGCCGCACGGTTTTGCGCTTATCACGTGATTTTGTTGGTTCACCTAGTTTCGATGTTTACAATCTTTATTGCTTGATTTTTTTTTCAAGTGTTTTTGTTATGTTGCTTCAAAAATACTTAACTAGGTACTAAAACAAATTAAAATATGGCGTCAAAAACTATATATAGATAATGTGCCGATAAGACTGGCGGCATTGCCTCACTGTATGGTTATGCTTATTTTTTATCAGGGGTAAAAGCCAGCCCTTGGGTCACGCGAAGTGTCAAGCAAACGTTTCGACAAGGTTAGGTTGAGATGGCTAGGTTTTTTTTAAATGCATTGTCAGTTGTTGTTTATATTGCAAATTGCATTTTTAGTTTAAATTGTGGCTTTAGCTTCACCATACACATAACAAGATGTTTTACAGATATTATATTATGCAATAACAATGTTATTACAATTACTAGGAAGCGCATGACTTGGTATGTTTAAGTAAATAAAATATAAAAATTTATGGCTTAGAAAAACAATGAGCCATAATAAAATTATGTATATTGTTCTATTAAATAAGAACTAAAACTAACTATTGAACACTCGCTAGAAGAAAATGTGAATACCTATTTCTTATGGGAATAAACGATCTCAAACCTCAAAACCTGTTGTTCTTTTCTGCAAAGGGAAAGGGACTGACTGAATGCAGAAGATAGAAAGAGTCAAGAAAAAAAATATTATGTTTGATCATGAAAAAGTTACGGCAATCATACATGACTCGACATGTATTTTGATTAAAAGATTAAAAAATACAAGGCATTTTGTTTTTTTTTTAGGCGGGAAATCATCCAAGGGCCGAGCGGGAGGACATGTAAGACTTTTACTGAATAAAACCCACTCCCTATGATCCCTTTTTGCCTTGCGTTCCAGGACTCTGAGGTTCCCTATCGGACAACCCATGGTATGGTTATTTTAGGTTACAACTTAATTTCTTGCGCGCCTGTGCATAGTTGCTGCGCAGCGTGTCGCTGGTTCGATTCCCACACGGACAAATATTTATTTAATAAAACTTTATGCACTAGAAAATAAGACTGTACAGGGGTGGAGTTAGGGCCTTAGGCACTATATGGCCTAGAGATAAACTGTTCCGGTTCTGGATGTCTTGTGCGTGTCATATTTAGATAATTGTGAACGCAATTTCTGCCGCGTTGCGTGGCGTGGGTCTAATATAGCTCTACGAGTCTAGTTGCCATATAAAATGTATGGAGGGAGACCGACGCTCCCAGATCGGCGTACGTGGTCCACGTGGGCCCAATGTAGATGTACTTTTATCATTATAAATATAAAACAGAAAACGATAAAAATATGTCAATATCACTTGAATACATTCACATGGCTACAAAAGGGAACTCCAATCGCGGGACTTTTTATCAATGACTCATTTATGACAACTTCTACACGTCATCACTGCATTTTTATTGAAGAGAGGTATTTTCCTACCCCGAGATAATCCAGTTTACAATGATTGAGAAAACTGTAAATCTACGCATCTGTTATCAGTACTTTAGATACTGTTCTTATCACCAGCTCATATTTCTTCACTGATAATACTCATTACCGAGATGAGAATTGTTTGCTTCTTCCATTGATAGCCAACATTGTGTTGTGACCTAGATAGGGCTAGAATAATTATAGACTATATTGTTTTGAGTAGAATGTTCTAGTAATAATTGCATGTAATAGGAACGCATGATAATGTTGTTTGTGATATAATGACTGATACGTGCAAGTATATAATACTATGTGAATATATGTATAAGTAATATTGATGAGTCGTCCCATTTTCGAAGAGTTAAAGAATTTATATTTGAAATTTTCTTAACTTATTTATTGATTTGTGTACACACAAACACTTAAATCGAGAAGGACAAATACAGATTAGAAGAGGTACCTACTCCTTATTACAAACGAAATTTCTAAGGAGGCATTTGTCCTGCAAAGGGACAACACAGACTAAAATAAAAATGGTCTAACGAGTTATCGCAGCGCTGGAGCGCATAGAGCAGCTGAAGGAACACAAGTGGGCTGCGGATTTTTCGAAACAGTTACCACAGTAAAATTCTGGAGCTCTTGCTCCACACATTGGGGCAGAAGTTATTACTAATTTCCCTTTTTTATTTAGAGCGTTTGTGCGACAAACAAAAAAACGGCCCAATACTAATTAAAATATACTAAGTAGGTAAATAAAGAACAATAAGACCCTACCCAAGGTTAGAACTATAAGAAAAAGGGTCACTGCAAATATCCTGGTGTAATAGACACTATTAATTGTCATGTTTGCTACTGGAAGCTGATATGCCAAGAGTCGTGTTAATAGACCCTTTGCCACTGACATTTGTTCACGTATCCTAAGTAAAGATGATCTGTCGCGACTAAATTAAACATAGTTGAGAGACGATTCTATTCAGTCTTTATTTTGCTTTTTATTTTGGGTTATATTCTAAAGAAAACGATGATGTCTACCAATCGGGGTTTTTTTTATTATCCATAGGCTCGCGTTTGACCACTATCTCACCTGATGGTAAGCGATGATGTGGCCGACGATGGAGCACGCTTGCCTAGAAGTAACCTATTCACTTTTGACTTGGAGACTCCTAAGTTGTAGCTATCAGGGAACTTAGTAGTGATCACTTTCTTTTTGAAGTGACTCCTCTCGCTCCGTTAGAGCGAGTCTCAGAATTTTTATATCTTCCCTGACGGACCCCGTCAATCTTACTGACATTTCTAGGACATTTTTTTTATGTTTTAAATCATTTATAACTTCTCCCGCCCTGGGTGGAACGATAGAAAGTCTTAGACATTTACTGACTAACCCAGTGTTCCTTCTGTAGCTCTTTGTGTTCCAGGCCCACGATAATTCTTTTTGATCAATCCTGTGTGAATACTTAGATGACAATTGATAGAGAGGTATAAAAGAAGCCATATTTATCGCTGACCTCAAAAAAATTGGGAAAGATGATATCTTAAAATTAAAAGTAAAAGATAACAATAGAAGTGGACATTAGTACGTAATCTGCGATCTTTATTACATTTTCTGTATACACCTCACGCTTCATTAACTTTAATAGACAATCTCTCGTCTAGACTTATTTTTAGTATTGGCAACATTTATTTAAACAGTTGCAATTCTCAATCTGAGGTTGGCATAAATTACAGTCATTAAACGCTTATTATTCATTAGAAAGAGACGACTTTCTCTTCTGATTCTTTCACTGGCGAATTTTAGCAAAAACTTGGACGAAATTGCTGTTGGATTTACACTCTCCGAAACGGAGCGTCCACGAATGCTTTTAGCCAGCTCAGCTAAAAGAAACTGGGACATTTTGCAATTTGCTAAATGGTTAGAACATCACACTTTGTAGTTTATTTCTATCGTAATTATTATGGGTAGGCAAATAGCAGTTAGCTATTTTATGGGAGTTTTATTGAACTTGACGTCATACTGTACAGTGTACAACCAGTGTAACATGGAATATTAAGACATGGTCTTGGCCGACTTGTAAATCTTTTAATATACTCGGACCCTAGTAGGCTATAGCGGAGATAACTTCCACAGATGAAGGCAGGACGCCTGAGACCTCAAGTGTATATGTGTCGCCTCTCCAGGTATAATGAGCTGCCCTCCATCTTGTGCCAAAAACCTTGTCAGAAACTTGTACCATTAAGGATCTTACTACTGTTAAATTTTGAGACCACCATATCATTTAAACTCATTTTATAACTTTGTATTTGCCATTACTATTTGAAAACAAGATGATCCAAGTGTTACATTATGAAATTAATCAACAGTTCTGATTCGGTCCAAACGTCAGCTGAATCACGGTTTTTGCTCAAAATATTGATATAGCATGCGATATTAAATTGGTTTTATAACCAGTATGTTAGTTGACAGTGCACGAAAATATGTTTAGTCAAACGTACTAAATTAAAGATCAACAAATCTGTCCGGGAAGGCGAAATAACTAGACTTCACTAGTTTATAAAATTCAATTTACATGGAGGACATATTATATCTTGTTCTTTGCATGGAAAATATCAAACTTGCACTGTAATATTTTTTTTTATTTAAAGAAGTTCCATTTCTCCAAATAGCCGTGACATTTTAACCAACTTTAGGACCAATATAAAAACATGATAAAAACACATACAAAGAAAAGTGCTTTCAGACATTTATTGTAACACATTACTGTTTGCAATAAAACGTGATAAAAAACGAATAAAAAGGTGTGACTTTTTTGTTTAAAATATTGCCATAATACAATAGCAATTCTTCCTTTATGGGACCGTAAACAGGCTTTAAAAGAAAGATTTTATCTCCTCAGGGAGCGTGGTCTATATTTTAAGAAAATCTTCGTGAACCTTCCGAAACTTATAAAATGTGTTGCAGAAGAGTTTCGAACTAGATGTCCCCATTTATCCTGTTTTAAACTCTGGGGAGACGAAAGGCACCTGCTTTTAAAATAGAAGTTTTAAGAGAATGGATTATTTTCAGCTCTGGATTTGTTGGCCACCATTATTAAGAACCAATCAACGGGTGGTCTATGTCCAGTGCGTAACACGACCGCCTTACATACACGCTGTATTTTACTATTAATATAAGCACAGAGAAGGACACCATTGCCTTTCCAATTAAATTGAATTGTATTAGATAGTACTCTGCGTTTGTGAAAAGGTGTGTTTATCAAGTACACGAGCATTTGAGCATCCGGTTACCAATGATAAATATGGTTGGTTATGCCAAAATGTATTGCCTGCGATTAAAGGCAGTCGCTTTGTGGAAAAAAGACTAAATTATAATACAGAAAGAAGCGTAGAAAAGGATTTACTTCTCTCTATAAGCGATAGAGAAGCAACTAAAGAATAATTTCAACTAACCCATAAGTAAAGTCTTCTTTTAAGAAATCCCGGTCGACAAGCGAATCCTACTTCCACTTCCTCAAGCAAAACTCAGCAATTTCGCAACAAAATCTTCAAGACTTAAAGACGACGATCTGCAAAATAATCCTCGGTAATACAATAGAAGCACGGCGATGCTAACATGAACTCCATACGCTAAAGTTAAGTCACTATTGTCACGGCTAAGAGTGTTTAGACAGTGCAATGCACAACAAGCCAGTGTTTGACAAACAATGCTCCAAGCATTACACTCATTCAGGGAAACTCGCCGGCTGTCAAGAAACATGAAGTCAATGAACATGCCGAATGGCGAAAAGACTAGATTATGAAGCGGATTCAACCGGTTTTTTCTAAGGTTTCGAGTGGATAGCGTGGGACCCATGTTTCTGCAGCTAGTGTCTTCCAAGAACTGGATCTAGTGTTTTGTCTTTACGATAGCAGAAAAGATACAACTTTCAGGGCCTTGTATTTTGTAATTAATGTAGCATCAGGTTTACTTTTGAAAACGATCGCATCTATAGCTTTCCATCTATATATTAATCAGCTCAGTATGATTTACAATGAACTCACTGGTGAAATCCGATGAATGATCTTGGATAAAATTTAATCCGAATCTAAAGAAAATTCCCAGTACACTTTCCCAGCAGATTGAACATAATGAAGGGATATCAGCTGATTGCTGCAGTAATTACAGTTCAGCTAATCGACTTGAACGTAATCGTTTGAATGAGTTTTATCAACAGCTTTCATCTTCTAAGTTTTAATCGTGGTATCAATACTTCGATGCAACAGATTCGGATAAAAAATATTTTTTTTAATTGTGCTTGACCGCAATCCCACCTTATGGTATGTAGATGTTGGGTAATGCAATCGTTGATGGTGAGGTGCACTAGTTTACAAAGAGCCTAAATTAGTACCCATTTTTAATTTGTGGAAATATATTTATGTATTATTCTACTCCATCTCTGAGCTGGTGAGGGGTCTGTAAAACTTGTACTATCTTAAACAACACACGGTATTCCACAGCCACCCAGTGGTGTGCTTGCGAGGTTCATCTCGCTCCCCCAATCAGGTTAATTTAGCAACTAGTGCTTGTATTGTATATCGGGCCGATACGAGTATCCGCAACTCCACGACTAAAGCGCAATTTAGTGCTTACGCAAGTGACTGTCGGTTACAAACGGATTGTAATACGAATAACAAACTAAGCAAAATAAACCCGGGATAATATTGATAATTCTTTAAACGTAATGTGCCACACTGTAGAGATTGCCGAACATTGTAAAAACCTAATATGTAAATATGACTTTAAAATTGCAACATTCAACATTCGAAGCCTACGCCGCAACCTGAACAGTTTTCTAGTGTTACTACAAAGACTGGATCTAGGATTCGATATAATAGTCCTTACCGAATGCTGGTTGAACGATAATGCAGCAATAGGTCAAATCGAAGACTATACATCATACGCGTCAACTAAACACACAAACCAAGCCAGTGGTGTAGTAATATACGTCAAAAGCTGCTGGACTCCAGTAGTAACAGAACCTAATCTTCTTGATGCAGACTGCTTGCAACTTCATATTCCCAATGTGTTATCAATTCTCGGTATTTACAGATCTCCTTCATTTAAGGACACAAATAACTTTACTCAATCACTAGAAACGGTCATCATGAACATGCCTCATAGCCCCTGTCAGGTTTTAGCTGGAGACATTAATATAAACACTCAACGGCTGGAGTCTTGTTTTGATTATGTTTGCCTTATGGCGCAACTAGGTTTCAGAGCTGCTATTAACAAACCGACCCGTAACGAAGCATGTCTTGACCACATCTTCATTAAAACTAAGGGAAAAATAGAGTCCATCGTATGCCCTTCATCGGTTACTGATCACGACCTGGCCATGACCGGAATTAGCACAAAAGTCCCCAAACCCCCGCGAGAGAAAAGATTTCTAGTGAAACACGATTTCGAATCTATTGAGCTGGAACTACAAGATACAGACTGGTCTAACGTTACGGGAGAATCATGCCCGAACGCTGCAGCTCTCGCATTCATGTCCAGCTTGTCATCTATTGTTAACCGTAACTCTAAAACAATTCAAATAAGCAAACGCAAGTTTACGCTTAAGCCCTGGATGACCCCTGGTTTGATCAAATGTTCCTTGCATAAGGATAGGCTCCACATGCAAGCCAAAAATAATCCCCATGACCCTATTAAAAACCACATATATAAGCGTTACAGAAATTTCTATCAAGAACTCCTACGTAAACTAAAAAACCAACACGATAGAGAAGAACTAGAAAAAAATAAAGATCATCCCAACAAACTTTGGAATTCGATCAAAAGAATTTCCAATCACGTTGCAACTAAAAGCAAGTCGCACAACCTTTGCCAAACTAGAGATAATGAAACTGACGCACTAGACTATTGCAATCAATTTTTCTCCAATGTAGGACAACGTCATGCGGACAAAATATTAACAAAACTTAACGAAACACAAACCTCACTAGCATCTAAAATTAAAATTTCTGATTCTCCTCTAAACTCATTCTTTTTGCATCCGACAAATACAGATGACGTCGAAAGTCTTATTCTTCAACTCAAAGACAGCAGTGCCCCAGGCCTTGATGGAATAACTAACCGAATGGTAAAAAAAATAAGAAACTTCATTGTTGAACCGTTAACTCACATTTATAATCTAAGTTTGACCTCCGGAACTTTTCCTGATATATGGAAAGTGGCAGCTGTGACACCCATACATAAAGGTGGTACAACTGACGATCCCAACAACTTTAGACCTATTTCTCTATTAAGTACTTTCTCAAAAATGCTTGAAAAAACCATCAACAAACAACTTATTCGCTTCTTGGAATCAAATAACATCTTATCGAAACAACAGTTTGGCTTTCGTCAGGGCAGGTCAACCGAGCATGCTGTGTCACTATTGACGAAAATCGTCTCTGATCATCTCGACAAAGGATTATCATGCATTGGAGTCTTCCTTGACCTGGCGAAAGCCTTCGATACAGTGTCAATTCCAATTCTTCTGAGAAAACTAGAGGCAATAGGAGTACGAGGTATTTGCCTGGAATGGTTTCGTAGCTATCTCACCGGTAGAAAACAATGCACAAAAACCAATTCCTATACAAGTAACACCCACGACATTGCTTTTGGTGTACCTCAAGGCAGTATTCTTGGACCAACACTCTTTTTAGTTTATTTAAACGATATGGCCTCTATCAACATCGCAAATGCAGACATTATAAACTACGCGGATGACACAGTACTAATCTTTTATGGTAAAACTTGGAATAGCGCAAAATCCACTTCACAAACTGGACTCCAACGAGTTGTAGAATGGTTGAACAGCAACCTACTAACCCTAAATACCTCCAAGACAAATTTTATGTGCTTTCATAAAACGGCTGTCTCTGCACCTCCACCTGACTTAGGGTTAAAAGTGCATACTTGCCAATCACCTACAGACCCCTACCTCAATTCAAACGTACCAATATGTGAATGCAATCAAATAAATAAAGTAATACGCACGAAGTACTTAGGAGTAATCATTGACGAAAAACTTAACTTCAGTGAGCATATTGCGGCAACTTCAGCAAGGGTAAGAAAGATCATATTCGTCATGAAAGAGCTAAGAGATGTGGCTCCATTAAAGCTTCTTAGGAAAATTTATATCACACTTTGCCAATCAATCCTATCTTATTGTATTCTAGCCTGGGGTGGAACTGCTTCTTCTCATCTCATAGGCTTAGAAAGATCACAACGTGCAGTCCTTAAGACTATGATTAAAAAACCTTTCCGTTTCCCTACCACTCTACTCTACAAACAAACTCAAGTACTTAGTGTTAGAAAGTTATACCTTTTAAAAATCACTCTTCTTACTCATAAAGACGTACTAACATTACCAGACTACGAGGACATGGTAAGGAAGCGTGTGTTCAAGTTACCCATCATCCCCGTCAATACAGAATTCGCCAAAAGGTTCTGTACTTATATGAAAACCATTGTCTATAATAATTTCACCAAAATTCTGTGCTTACGAAACTTATCGCTGCGGGAAGTAAAGACTAAAATCACCAAAGAATTAATGGATTGGACGTATGACAGAACAGAACTATTTTTAAGACACTTGTTATAATTAAATATGATCTCATAGTTTTTAAATTTAGTTTTTAGCTCTTAATTAATATTCGCATTAAATGCAATTTAGTTCTAAGTTTTGTTACCTATAGATATATCTAAATAAAGCAATAAGCAATAGGTATATAAAATCCTTGTAAGCTTGCACTTTAAGTCTACTTATAGTATTTTTGCAATGTTATCTGAGTTTACTTTATTACTTCCTTCAATTATTATGCGCATACCTACATATATATTTTTTGTAACTCCAAAGAAAACTTATAAGCTTCCTGCGGGACAGGCCCCGCCTAGTGCAGGAAGTCTTCGATAAAGATGTTTTGTTAATTCAAGAATGAAAACAATATGTAATAGCATTACCCAAACCCTGTAACCTCGTTTTTCTTAATAAACTTTATTATTATTCCATTTATTTTCCATTATAACATATTTTATACATTTTTAAATATTTTTACAAAAACTAAAAAAAAAAAAACATTTAAAAATATAAAAAATAGTGGCCCACCGGCATCGGGAACAGGGTCCAAGTTACCGGCGGTCAGGGCTCCTGAGAGAGGAACCTCCGGACAATACGCGCCGTGTCCAAGAGTGCTGCTTTCTGGATCAAACCCTTGATCCAGCTGCCTAACGAGAGCCTCCTCAGGTGTTCGTCGAGGCTCTTGGCTATTAAGCCATTGGCCGTCACGACTATCGGCACAATGATTGCTGTGTCCACTTCCCACATGTCGACAACCTCGCGAGCTAAGTCAAGATACTTAGATTGCTTTTCCTTCTCAGCTTTCACGAGGTTCTCGTCATGAGGGACCGCTATATCAACAATCATTGTGCGACGCTCTGTTCGATCTATCACCACTATGTCAGGCTTATTGGCAACAATAGTCCTATCAGTGATGATAGATCGATCCCAATACAACGTGATATTGCCATTGTCGAGAACTGGGTCGGGCACATACCTATAGTACGGTACTTCTGACTCCACAAGATTGTATTTAAGAGCAAGTTGCTGGTGGATAATCCTGGCCACGAGGTTGTGTCTATGCAAATAGTCTCCGTTAGCAAGATGAGAACACCCAGAAATTATGTGTCGGATTGATTCTCCGGGCAGGTGGCATGCCCGACAGATGTCAACCGTACCATCCTTCACAATGTATTTCCGGTAGTTGTTCGTCATCATAACTTCATCCATAATTGCAAAGACAAAACCTTCGGTTTCTCCAAAAAGATCACCGAAGCGTAACCAGGATACGGACGCTAATAGATCAACATCGGGCCCATGTAAGGCCCGGTAAAAGCGTCCGTGAAGCTCCTTACTCTGCCATACTTCCCTGCGGTCATTAGTATCCAGTACTATTGGTTTGCACCAGTTCTCCTTAGCCAAGGAGAGCGGGGTTAAGCCCTTGTCCACCGCCACTACATCGCGATGCATACCCACGTCCACAGCCAGGAAATATTCCCTGAGACTGCATATCTCGCGGTTATGCAGGGTCTTGGTATTTAAAAAGCCACGACCCCCACACTTCCGCGGGATATACAGCCTCATCACCGATGACCGTGGGTGATGCATCCGGTTTGCAGTAAGTAGTGAACGGACCCTCCTATCCAGGGCGTCGAGTTCCGTCTGAGTCCATTTAAGTATGCCGAAAGAGTACATCAATACCGGCATGACCCAACCGTTGAAGGCGCGCACCTTGTTCCCGCCTGATAAAAGACTATTCAGTACTTTATTCAGGCGGCCAAAGAAGCGTTCCTTCAACGATCGCTTCACGTCAGCAGCATTGATGCCTAACGCTTCCGACATACCCAAATACTTGTAAGTTTCGGTTGAACAGAGGGATCTAAGGTGTATGGAATCCGAGAGTTGGGTTCCCACGGATTCCACAATCTCCCCTCGCTTTACATGCATGACTGCACATTTGTCCACACCAAATTCCATCCTGATGGCACTACTGAAGGTTTCAGTTACCTTCAGTAGCTCCATCAGTTGCAAGTTGTTGGGGGCAAAGAGTTTCAGGTCGTCCATGTAAAGGAGGTGAGATATGACCTGACCACCTCTTTTCAACCGAAAGCCTAAGCCCGAACCCTCCAGCAATGTGCTGAGTGGGTTCAAGGCTAGACAAAACCACAGTGGACTCAGACTATCGCCCTGGAATATGCCACGCTCGATCCTTATCGGTTCACCATTCTCTTGGATTTGTCGACATCCTGGATAGTGAAGAACCGTTCTCCACTGCCGCATACACGACATCAAGAAGGTGCGCAGAGTTGCATCAACTTTATACAGCTCCAGCACCCTCATGAGCCATGTATGCGGCACTGAGTCATAGGCCTTCTTATAATCTATCCAACATGTCGACATATCCTTTCGAAAACGACGAACCTGTTGGCTAATGGCAATATCTATGAGGAGCAGCTCCTTAGTACCACGGGACCCGTTCCTACATCCATTCTGAGAAGCAGACATGATGGAGTTTGTCTCAATATGATTATTGATTTTGGCTCTCAGGATGGATGTAAGAACTTTATAGACCGTCGGTAAGCACGTGATCGGTCTATAATTTTTAGGTTCCGTGGTACTACCTGATTTATGGAGCAGGTGGGTTATTCCTGTCGTTAGGAACTCGGGTAGCACTCCTGACTCTAGGGCAGACTGGAACTGAGAAGCCAAGCGAGCATGCGATCCTGTGAACCATTTGATCCAGAAGTTGTGCAGCCCGTCCGGCCCTGGAGATTTCCAGTTAGGCAACGGACGGACTGCACGAGCTACATCTTGGGGGCTGATGGTAATTGCCCCCATTTCTGGCACAAGATCACACGCGCGCTCGACTTCCTGCATCCAATCACCCTCGGTGTGACTGACAGGCACTGACCAGATGTTGCGCCAAAATGAACTCATGGCGTCATCATCCGGCGGGTGAGTATCAATCACACCTTGGACCGGTCGCTCCCAAGCCCTGTAAACCCACCTTTCGTTGCTTTGGAAAGTGCGATTCTGGGTGTATCGCTCCACTCGCCGCTTGTACCGCCGAATACGGCTCGCCCATGCATAGATTTTCTGCTTCAGGAAGTCGATACGCTCTGTGATGTAGGGCAGATAATCTCGAGGACCAATATCAGTCCCCGAGAATGCCCGCCTCACAAAACGCATCACCCTAGGGCGAGTGTTGCCCTCCCTGAAGCAGATAAGCTTGCCGATGAGTGCTCTAGCCTCACCGATACGACGCTCGATCCTGCACTGCCAAGCTGGTACAGCTGGCCGTGCAGCTCTGTCACTATTTGGAAATTTGACATGAGCTACACGACATGCCGCTACAGCCGCGCAGTACAAGATCGAGTGAGTATCAGTAAGGTCTTTGCTGCTATCAAAACAGTTTGATAGCTGCGAATCTAGAGCACACACCAGCGCCCTATTTTTCTTGTGCATGGGCAAGCGAGGTAGACGAGGTCTAAGCCCAGGCGGAGTGGAGCGGTACTCCCGGAATGCATCCTCCAAAGCGCTCCTCAATTGTTCGTTGCACTGGGTACTCACGGGTATAGTCGCGTCATCAACATCTTCACTGCCCTGGTCGGGTCGCGGTGACACACCAGATTGAGATTGCACCGCGGCCGGAGGTGCAGCTTGTGAGACACGACTACTCCGTGATTCGAGCCGTAGTCTATCAAGCACGGCATCATCCAACATACGGTTACGCTGGATGACCCGTACCTGATCCGACAGTCGTTGGTCCGAAACGTTGACAGCTGGCTCAAGCACCTGAAACAGAGAGAGCATCCGACCACGGTACGCAGTCAGGTTAGTTCCCCCCTCTGTAGCCCCGTAGTATGAGCGCATGACGTTTTCGTTCATGGATCGTGTCCATCGCATGCGCTGCACACTTCCACCGGTAGCTGGGACCCTGTCAGAGGCCGGTGGGCCTCGAGGTCCTAAGCCTGCCGGTGGCCGGCGTCCTCCCCGTCGACGCGCAGGTGGTGGTGTCGTCGGCGGCGAGTAGTACTCGTCGCTGGAGCTCGACGCCGCGGCCGGTGCCGGTGCCGGTGTCACAGCACTCACGATGGGGCTGGGTTCCGGCGGCGGCGAGGCGGAGCTGAGCGACGAGGCCGGAGGTGGTGGGCGTGCACGTCGTGCTGCGGCCCTCGTCAACATTCTCGCAATCACAATTTCCACATTTTCACTTTTTCATTTTTATGACAGCAGGTACTGTCATCGGGTACATTTTCAACTTTATTAGAATATTTGTTCTTCATTCTTGTAGTTTATTTACTTTTTCTTTATCTATTTTATATGTTATGTATCTATAGTTATATATCCAAAAATATGATGTAAATTTGATTCAATTATAATTTTATCTTTAAAGAGTAGAAATTTTGCGTCGTCCGTTGACAGTTGGACCACAGATTATTATTATTATTATTATTATTATTAAACTTATTATTATTATTTAACCCAACCCCAGCTATCTATTTAACAGGACCCAGGAGCTCAGTTAAGTGTCTTTTACAACCTTGTAACATTATCAGGAACACTTTCGGAAGCCGTTTGGAACCCGAAGCGTCCCCAAAAGCGTTGATATTTGGTGTTGAACCTAAGTTATGTGGATATTACTTTGTCGTAGCTCGGGTGACGTGAAACAACCTTGCTAAAAGCTCATTACTGGAAGCGAAAAGGAGGTCTAGACATTTTATAGGCTGCGTAAAAGATGGACTGCTTTTAGCGCCTCAAATGACCTACCTAGCTACAAAGTAAGGGCTTCCGATGTCTTACTAAATGCGGAGGACAAAGTTTTTAATGGATTCATCATCAAAACGTAGAGAAAAGTTAGGTATTCATTACTTGAAGTCGGTAACAGAAACATTCGTGATGTATGTCAGATCCATTGGATTTTGTACTGTTTCTCAAACTGTGTTATAATCTCAGGTACTGAGTGGTTTTGTATCTTGGGCTGTATAACACGCTCTAAAGACCAAGGCGAGCTCTTTCCTCCTTTTTGTTCACGTGTAATATCTATCGCAATACAGTTTTCGGAACTTTTGCCCTTATAAGTTTTCGGTTATTAATTATTAAGAAAAAGTCCCGGTATTACGTAATCAGCCCAACAAATTAAGCCTTCCCTTCTTCAACAAAACTTATGGTTTTTCTAAGACTAACAGGGAATTTAATTACAGAAACGGCAAAAAGTACATTTCTTTTACTTCAATCGGTTAATTTGCCTTTTACGCACTAGTTTCTATTCCTTGAAAATTTCTTTAAGCACATAATTAATAGCAATTGAAATTATAATGGTTTATCACGCAACAATATGAGGTGGTTACAAAAACACGGACGTGAGGAGTTTTGCTGATCAATTACTGATTTCAGAGTTGGCTGCAATGAATTTTCTAGCCAATTCCTCATGTTTGAAAGACTTTTTCTTTAAAAACAATCATAATTTATAGTTTTTTTGCTGACCAAATTCCCGTTCTATAAAGCAGTGCTGTTTTTGCGGTTTTTCAGCGTTTAGTTGCTTTGATATTCTTACCGGAAGACAAGTAAATCCACGATAACTTTATTACTTAAATAATTATGTTGCTGTTACAGCAGTTTCGGTTTCCGCGATAGTACAGCTTCATGGTCGCTGCTTCGATTTCAAACCGAAAACTAATTAATGTAGGAAAGTGTTAAAATCTTCCGCAGATTATGACGTAATGAGCAAAACGGAGCGTGAATTACCAGGGATAAAATGATCTTTTCTTAACTGCTTAAAAACTGAATTCATGGAAAATGGAAATAGGCTCGCGGTTTCGTGCATATGCATAGGAATTAAAAATAGCTAGCCTAAAAGGGTGAAGCACTCACTTTCGGGAAATACAATTTATTGTTTAAATAAATAATTAAACCGCCGCCGTCGGATTTCGGAATTCCCGGAATGAGCAGAACCGAACCCGATTGTGGCTATCCTGAACAATCTCGTAAGTCAAAAGTTAAACCAATCGCTAGAATGATTGAAATTATATTGTTTCGAGAAGTAACATCCAAAATTCAAGGTAGAAGACTATTTTGGTCAAAATGCGTGAGTCATTTTTAAAAACTATATTCTATGACTCAGGTTAGAAGACAATAAAATTACTGGCGAAACTAGAACGACATTACTCAATATCGAAACTATGCATAATTAAAATGAAGTTATTGTACTAGGTATTCTTTCATAAATAACCATGCAAAGCAAACCACAAAGGATTTAATAGGGTGGAAGGCTGAGGGAGGGGAGGATAGACAAAGACAAAATGAATAGACAATTTTTCATGTTTCATAAATTAACATTGCTGTGCAAAGAGGACAAAGTCATGAAGTGGGTATAAATAATTTTATTTTGATATAGGCTCTAAAAAATATATAATTAGCATCTTTGTTTTATTTTTCGAACTTACAACTTTATTGGTATTTTTCCTTTAGTAAAATATTCCTGCATAAAAATTTAAAAGTGAATCAAAAGAAACTGTTCAACTGTTGTAATTCAAGAGACTATACTTACCTCCTTTCTTTAGAATAATAGGAATTTTAAAATTCTACACTTCTGATATGATTTTCTACCATTGATAATAGTATCAGTGTTAGAAAATCATCCTTTGATAAATAAAATTATTACAAACAACCGATTTAACCAAATATTTTAACCATTCTACTGTAGTGAAGATTGGACATTATAGAAGTATTTGTTATAAAATTAAACAAACAACACAGAATTGAATTAATCAAGTAATCATTTTCAATTAAAAACTATGCTAACATGACTGTTATATGTGACCTTCATGCAAATTATATAAGATGCTCTTATTAATATATCATAAAGAATATTAGTTGACTAGTCAAATATCTCAGTCTGTGAGAAAGTAATTGAATTCCATCTAAGTCTTAGAATTAGAGTTATGTATCTACTTTAATAAAAAGAAAATTATAAGAAGTGATTATTATTGTTGTAATAGCATATGTTCTTACCTGGTGGGCTATCAGTGAGGATTGTAATACCGGTGGGGTCAACATGAGGGGGGAACGCCTCATACAGATCGGGCTCCTCTTCAAGCACGGCCGACAACATCACGGAGGGCATCCCGGCTCCACCGTCACTCACACACACACTATGACTAGACACTGCACAACACTACACTTGACTTGCCGAGTGTCCGTAGCTCTCTCGGAGCTCACACCAGTGAGCCGCCCCGAGCCATTCCCGACTACCACTTCAACGTATGAGTCCGACTTGCCTAAGTCAAATCTTGCTGCACCATTTTTAAATCTGCAAGAACAAAGTTCAAATCACTAGAAATGTGTCAAGACTGCCAATATATGTAACACTTTATCTCTCAGATAACACTATCAATATTATAATAATCGAGAGATTATGCTCCCGGCGATAACGAAATCTTAGCGACTCTCAACAAACAATTAGTTACCTAATTCGTTATAATTAAAACGCTACAGATCAGCTGATTGCTACGGTGCCAGGCGAGACTTGACATTTTATAGCTATTTTAAGACTATCGGGCACCTGATCGGACTGTCTTCAATGTCAGATGCCAAGTACGAAAATTCAAAACTCGCCTCGATACTACTCGTAATAATTGTATGAAAAGGTGACCGCAGCGCGTCGGCACCGTACTCACCGCAATCCTGACGATAAATGATGCGAAGCAGGATCTGCGCCTCCGTATTTACCGCTTTGGAGTCCCCGCGGCGACTAAACCAAGTGGCCAGTTCCCGGCCCAACGTAATCACGAATAGGATAATAGTCTCGAATGGGAGCCAACGCTTTTGCTTTGTCACTTAAACGAACAACACAGATATATCGGTAACTGACCAAACGCACGGATACATTGTGATATAAATTCAATGATATGTGGGATAATTTGCAAGCCCCTTGCTTTCGTTAATCAAATTATCGATGTATCCGGTGAAAGTCGTTTTCGTTTTTATGCGGTAATACACGAATGTGTGGAAAATGGTGTGTTACGAGTTTTTCGTTTAGATGGGAAAAATCCCGTTCGTAGAATGAGATCGCACGACCGCGATATCCACGATTTGCGAGAAGTTGAGAACACGATTCTCTCGTCGTCGCACACAGTCGCACACCCGTCGGACAGTCGAACAGGAAGAGCATAGACTATACAATATTGAAACAGATGTGCCGCATAGCATTGCGATGTAATTTTTGAGTAAAATTTATTTTTCGGGTTTTTCCAAACCCGGGTTTAGATTATTTTATCTCATATTTAATGTATTAATTGAAACATTTTTTTATCGTCCAACATCATTATTTTCAATATTATGACCATGATGGCACTTCATACAAGCTCATTTTTACTTATTTCTAAAAAAAAACATTACTAGAATAATGTATATGTTACAAACAAGTCTTTAACTGAAAGGCTAAAGACCTGAAAACCTTATTATTAAAAGTAGTTAAATAATTTTACGAAATTAATGTTTTTACCTACTTTCACTTCTGAAAATATTTGAAATGTATTTGGAAATAATTCGTAATGTCTTTGTTTTCGTATTTATTTTATTTCATTTGGCAACATTTAAATTTAATGTCAACCGGTAAAGAAGAGTTTTCATCAACTGCATAATTACTTAAGTTTGTAATAAAAAACCAGAACAACTTCAATAGATTTTCTTAAAATAACCATAATATTGAATTCATCGATGATTACACACGTAGCAAAATTTTTACAACAGCTACTAAACCTTTAAGTTAATTTCATTTCAAAATAAATCGTATCATATTCGCTTTCATTCGACTGAAAGGTATTTTAACTACAACATTATATTGCATAGTGGATGATTTGAATAGTTTGCAATATCATTTTGTAACAATTAGACTCGTGTATATTTAGCTTTATATGTTATCAATTACCAAAGACAAAGAGCTCTATAAAATACCTACCATTTTAGTAATAATTAAATTATTTCAAATATTAAATTTATCAAATTTCATATTTAATTCAAGTGATTAAAAAATGGAAATCAATCCAGTAGCTAAAGCCAACTGTTGATTTTACTTGTTTTGCTTATACATTTATTTTTAAGATGCACTAGAAGTATAATTCATGAATTAATTATTACGATAATAAAAGAGAACTTGCTAAAGTATAATAATTGTATGATATCTGAGCAAATGGAAATTCATCAATTGAAATTCGTTTAAAAAAGACCAAAACATTAAAAAAAATTGGTGGTAGGTTTTTTAGCTTGATTTTGGCAACACCATTTTTCGAATGTCAATGTGACGTATAGAGCGCACAGCTGTGTCATGTTTTCGTTAATATTTTCGCAGATTGTCGTTGACTAAAATAAGAAAAACAGATAGAAATTGCGAATAACTTTATAAAAGTTCAAGGCTATGTGAATGAGTGAAGATGTCTTCGTCAAAATCCGAATCTCTAAAAGGTATAAACGAAAACTTTTCTTTGTTTACTTGTACGGCTTCAAGGTATTATCAAAAAACTTATTTATTTTCGTTTTACAGATACAGTGACAGTGTTAATTAACGCTGTCGGCGATAGCGAGAACTCCGTAAATAATGTTGTAATAAAATCATTGACTAAAATAGCGAATACTTATCCAAATGAAGTGATAGAAATATTTTGCGAGTTCTACACTAATACTGTGAAAGTGAACCCTACGCAGCTTGGAAACATTGTAAAGTGAGTAATTTATTGTTTGAAATATGTCATAAGGTGATATTGGAGTTGATTTATATGTTTATGTAGTTAATGCAGAAGGGTAATAACCTAATTGTAGTCTTGTAGGCTAGATAAGTTCATACTTTTGTTGTGCAATTTGCAGCATCTTTTATCTTGACAAGTGGGTATTAATATTATCACCGGTGACTAAACAATCTTCAAAATACTTATACAAACTGGAGTAGGTTAATATTTATTTAATGACTAATTCTCACAATAGGCTAAAAGATAAAAGTTAAAATATTAGTCATACAAAGAAGTAGTGTTTTGTCGAGGTTTTTAAAGTCTCAATTTCTTCTTCTTATTGTGTTGATGTCTTCATTTACTGGTCTCAAGTAGTAAACTGTTGAGAGAAAAGAATTGTTTAAGGTGAATGCTTCAGCTAGCCCGCGAAATTCAAATTTTCTTACGTTTTTTGCTATTTGCAAGCCAGTGGTAGGTTGTATGAAGTTAAAAATACTTGAGCGACTGTAAAACGTAACTAGTTACATAATTATAACCCTAAAAATCATCAATACAAGCCTCCAAGCTCTCTTAGTTGCATGAACGTTTTTGACCTCGAAAAAGTCGTTCCTACACTTAGGTGAGCTTGGAGGCTTGTATTGATGATTCTTATGGTTATAATTATGTAACTAGTTATGTTTTACAATCGCTTAAGTATTTTTAACTTCATACAACCTACCACTGGCTTGCAAATTGCAAAAAACGTAAGAAAATTTGAATTTCGCGGGCTAACCTGAAGCTTCCCCCTTAAAATGTTTTTCATTTTCCAATTAGATTCCGTCATATGACTCATTGATTCTAACATCCCACACTCTTATCACTGTTTTATTATGATACATCTCTTCCAAATCTATAGTTACAATGTTATATAAATACTGATATTATATAAATAGAACCAAAAATTCAAAGACATGTGACATCTACCAATTTACACTGGGCCCATGTGATGGATTACGGCCCATTCCCTCTCCTAGAGAGGACTCCCAACAGTGGGAAAATTACAAGGCCAAAAATGCTAATGCAAATATAAATCTCTTAGTAACTAACATATAATGTGGACCAAAAGTTGTCTAAATTAATAAATAAATTATTAGTGCCCAGAAAATATAAAAAGATGACCATTAACTACAGTTAATAATAGTATGATAACACAGATAAAAAAATTGTGAGATCTCTTTATTGGTAATTTATACAGTTATGTAGTTTTACTCTCTCAATGCCATGTATAAATTAATACATAATGAAGCAAGGAATAAATGTGTGTCATGTCTGAGTAGATCTGTTTTATAATGTTACATAACTGATACAGAGATTTCAAATTGTGACAAAGTTACTAGTTGATGAAGTTATCTGTGTAATCATATCATAATAAAAGTAAAAATAGAATTAAGTATATAGTTTAACCTATCACAGACCCGAGAAACGAGACACAATAGTAAAACAATAACAGGGTTGGGGATTCATGAATTAATAGGATAATTATTGTTGTTATGTAAACAGAATTTGTTTCCTCATTATACTAACATAATGGGGATAACCAATTTGAACAATTTAATTGTGTAACTGTACATCATGTAATTAATATTCCTTATAATTCTCAATGATAATGCAGGCTTTAAAACATTACTTTCATAATGAGGGTAGGTAAAACTAATATAAGTTTTATTTAATTACTCAGATACCCGCGAAACGAGACACAATAGTAAAACAATAACAGCACGGTCACATGCGACCGGTCGGAGATTCATGAAATAAATTGAAGTATTGTGCTTACTGAAATCGTGGTCATCTTTATTAGATAGGATGTGAAAAAAGAGAGGTAATGCCTGAAGGCTCTTTTGGCTCTCACTTAAATATTTCACTGAAGGTTTCTATAGTAATATTTTCCTTACTTTATAATTTACTAGCAGCCCGTCCCGGCTTCGCACGGGGTAGACAATTATTTATTTTTGAAATTTTTACCCTACATATCCTACGCTACCCTACCCTACCTTCCCTACACTACCCTACCTACCCTACACTACCCTACAGTACCCTACACTACACTACGCTACACTACACTACCCTACACTACACTACACTACACTACACTACCCTACACTACCCTACACTACACTACGCTACACTACACTACCCTACACTACCCTACACTACCCTACACTACCCTACACTACACTACACTACCCTACACTACACTACCCTACACTACACTACCCTACACTACACTACCCTACACTACACTACTTTACCCATTTTTTTTAAATTTTTTTTTTAGATTTAAACTATCCTATCTCTCAAGTTGGATCGAACTGCACATGGTGTGCGAATTTTATTATAATCGGTTAAGTGGTTTAGGAGTCCATTGAGGACAAACATTGGGACACGAGATTTATATATATTAAGATGAATACAATACATTATGAATGGCTTGAGTTGACGCAAAATAACAGAACTTTCGGAGGCCTTTCCTAGATTAGTTTTACACAAATTTATGTTTTGATTTCAATAGAAACCTAGTCAAAGTTAAATATTTTATTTGCCACACATCCACAAAATATCTGGAGAAAATGTGTAATAACATCATAATCACATAAGAGCGGTTGTATCAAAACGTATCTTGGGTTGGACACTGTTACTGTGCCCACCACGTTTGTTAAACATGTCAGACTTTTACAGATTAAAAACCTTTTAGAAGCTAACCCATGGCCCTAGAGGCTTCGACCCTGCTGGGCCCCTACGGTTTTGAGGCGCGCGTGGAACAGTACACGCTGTCGAACCGGACGAGACTGAACACAGACCCTAAGCTCACTCTTCATAACATTTCAGGGTCCTAGAACAAACATGCGTGAATCAAGTGAAGAGGCTGGAGCCTTCTGCAGCCACCAACCTCGTGACCGCCATGCTGCGGGCTATGATGGAGAACGTGACGTACGAGCCAGTGGTGCAGATGGGGGCCTCTGCTGTGTTGGTGGCTGTGGGACATGAGCATTTGGACCTGGTAAATATTGTTCTTATTATTTGCGGTTTATTTATTAATACAGTCAAACGGGGTGAATAGGAACGTAGGGGTGAATAGGAACAAAACTTTGAAGTGGATTTTCTCGTTATTTAACAGGTTTTCATTTAACTCCTATTTATTCATTAATTGTAATAAAATGCGATGCTTATGCAGAAATCAATATAAAACTATTTAACCAAAGTAAAAATCCTAATCAAAGTTTTGTTCCTATTCACCCCGTTTGACGGCACTTGCGACATGCAACAATGAAAAGGAAAAGACAAAAAGATAAGAAAAATAAGTGATATGAAAGAAAAGGGAGTCAGTGATAGAGTTAGGTTTAACAGGATAGAATAGGAGAAAAACACGTCGTGCCGACTCCAAGTAAAATGGGATAAAAGCAGGAATATAATGTGATGATCTGATGATTATAGAATATACTATAAAATAATGGTGTAATATGTACCTACTTAGTTTAATATAAGATTCGCATGTAGGGTAGACATATTTGTTAAAAATCTTGCAGTTTCATGATTTTTCTCCAGCCAGGCGCATTACTTTGTCTAATTTATTTCATCACCACTGCTCTTAAAACGGTGAAGGAAAACATCGTGAGGAAGCCGGCATGTTCTAGAACCAAAAATTCGAATACGTGACATCCAGCAATCCACAATGGGCCCACGTGGTGGATTACAGCCCTCTTAGAGAGGAGGCCTGAGTCCCAACAGTGGGTACCGTTAAACGGGGTGAATAGGAACGCAGGGGTGAATAGGAACAAAACTTTGATTTTAATTTTTACTTTGGTTAAATATTTTATCTTCATTTCTGTATAAGCATCGCCTTTTATTACAATTAATGGATAAATAGGAGTAATTAAATGCTGGAAAAACCTGTTAAATAACGTTAAAATCCAGTAACCATTTTCGTTCCTATTCACCCCTGCGTTCCTATTCACCCCGTTTGACTGTACATAACAAGGCCGTTAATGCTAATAACCGACATGTAACATGTGAACAAAATTGTGGGCAAACCCTTGTCACAGATTAATAAATAGTTACTTCGTAACAGATACTTCACTCAGTAGAAAAATTACAATACCTACTGCCATTTTAGCCTACTCGGTCGCGTCAGCAACCACTGCATGCTAAAATGCGCCTAAATACTCAAGCGTACATTTGTGATTGCTTCGCACCGCGCGATCCTGCAACAACCGCAGGGCTGCCTATTCAATAAAACTAAATTAACATGACTTTTTGTGTTTATGTTATTGAGAACTGTGAATGTTCTGACTTGTGATTACAATTTATTTATAATTGCAACTTAAAATTAGAGCTTAAAATTGTATCGTTTAAAAAAGGTTTCTTTTATAAATTTCGTCGTTCTTTCGTAATTGTTAGGTAAATGGAAAAATGTTAGGTGTTTATCCCTTCTTCTATTTGATTTGCACCCACCTACAGCAAACAAGGCACCAGACGGCTTCGTAGGTACGCTTACGAACGAATGGAACGATTAAAATTGAACTACGTGCGTGCGCTTCGCTTGCGAAAACCGCGCTGAATTTGGTCCGCAAACGGACCGAGACCGCTCGGCCGGGCGGTAGGTTATTATAGCGCGCAAGTACATAGAGTGACGGAGGCCTGCCCTTGTCTATATTATTTTTCTACCTAATTATTATACAAATAAAAAACTATTGCTGTTCGTTAGTCTCGCTCAAACTCAAACCGGCTGGACCAATTTGAATAATTTTTATCTTGTGTTCGCTTTAACCTATCACATATCCGCAAAACGAGACACAATAGTAAAACAATAACAGCGCGATCCTATGAGACCGGTCGGAGATTCATAAATTAAACACGGATTTCGATATATAGCTATCGGTTTAAAAAAAAATAGGGAAATACATGCAAGATGGGAAGTCATGTTATGGGGGCGGTAGCCGCGGGCGACAACTAGTCTTATAAACATTTTTAATTAAGATGTTAATGATATGCAAGATATATTATTGTGAAAGAATAATTTAAATGACATCATCTTACCTACAATATCGGTTACGCGTTCGTAAGTGGTGTCAATGTCGAGTGCGTCACTAGCCTAGTTGCAGCTGTAATCTGGCTGCGAAGAATACGGCCACTCAGCCACTTACCCGCCTAAATTGTAGCTAGAGTGGCTACTTCCTACAGTTAGATGTGGACTGTCATAGATGAGTTGAGATGACGACTGGCTGTGTGCTTTTGTCATTTATGTTTATGTCCGTAAGGATTGAGGAGCCACATCAGATTTTTTAAATCTGATCTCACCATTATTTAGCAGCAGTGTAGATTATTTTGCAGCACGAATTCTAGATTTAGCAGCAAAATATATCACTAGTTATTTTAATGCAAAGGTGGCTCCTCAATCTAAACGTCTGGATTGAGGAGCCACCTGAAAACTCGTTAAGTAATGGATGCACATTTATGAAAATTTTGCAGCATTTAGCAGCTATTTAGCACATAACCGTCTAAAAATTTCGCTTCTGTAGCACTAAAATGAAAGAAAATACAATACTTTTAATATGGCTCCTCAATCTAAACGTCTGGATTGAGGAGCCATCTGAAAACTCGTTAAGTAATGGATGCACATTTATGAAAATTTTGCAGCATTTAGCAGCTATTTAGCACATAACCGTCTAAAAATTTCGCTTCTGTAGCACTAAAATGAAAGAAAATACAATACTTTTAATATGGCTCCTCAATCCTGACGTTCTAATTATATATGTTTGACTGTAGCCACCTGAAATCTCAAAGTAATCTAAAGCCAGATATACTAACATTTAGCAGAAATTTCTGCTAAATATACCAGTACAATTCAGCATTATTCAGCCGTTTTTGGCGGATTGACTTTGGTTTTGTGTCAGATTTGAAATATTATTGTGTGTATGCACGTACGTAAGTGAAATATTAATTTGTAGGTACCCCCAAAATGTGGTCACCCTACACACTGAATTTACAAGAAAATAGTTAATGATGGTTTTTTCAGAATCTAAAGGCACGTACGTAAGTGAAATATTAATTTGTAGGTACCCCCAAAATGTGGTCACCCTACACACTGAATTTACAAGAAAATAGTTAATGATGGTTTTTTCAGAATCTAAAGCATATACATTGCTGAATTGTACTGGTATATTTAGCAGAAATTTCTGCTAAATGTTAGTATATCTGGCTTTAGATTACTTTGAGATTTCAGGTGGCTACAGTCAAACATATATAATTAGAACGTCAGGATTGAGGAGCCATATTAAAAGTATTGTATTTTCTTTCATTTTAGTGCTACAGAAGCGAAATTTTTAGACGGTTATGTGCTAAATAGCTGCTAAATGCTGCAAAATTTTCATAAATGTGCATCCATTACTTAACGAGTTTTCAGATGGCTCCTCAATCCAGACGTTTAGATTGAGGAGCCATATTAAAAGTATTGTATTTTCTTTCATTTTAGTGCTACAGAAGCGAAATTTTTAGACGGTTATGTGCTAAATAGCTGCTAAATGCTGCAAAATTTTCATAAATGTGCATCCATTACTTAACGAGTTTTCAGGTGGCTCCTCAATCCAGACGTTTAGATTGAGGAGTCATATTAAAAGTATTGTATTTTCTTTCATTTTAGTGCTACAGAAGCGAAATTTTTAGACGGTTATGTGCTAAATAGCTGCTAAATGCTGCAAAATTTTCATAAATGTGCATCCATTACTTAACGAGTTTTCAGGTGGCTCCTCAATCTAGACGTTTAGATTGAGGAGCCACCTTTGCATTAAAATAACTAGTGATATATTTTGCTGCTAAATCTAGAATTCGTGCTGCAAAATAATCTACACTGCTGCTAAATAATGGTGAGATCAGATTTAAAAAATCTGATGTGGCTCCTCAATCCTTACGGACATTTATGTTTTAGGTTTTTCCGTCAGTTGATTCGGCGATGTAACCGAAATGTCTAAAGAATTGTTAAAAAAAAATTATAAACGTAAGTCTACTTCGGCCCGTCAATAATCTTCTGCGGCATGGAGATTCAGGGATACAAATAGAGGCCGAATGATGGAACATTTATCTCTTTTTTTATTACGCATAGGCTCGCGTTTGACCACTATCTCACATGATGGTAAGCGATCTAGGGGGTAAACTATCATAGAAATAGTTCTACTAGTTTGAAAATACGTTTTGGACCGTATTTTCACGAGTACGAATCGAATTTGGATCGAAAGTACCACCAGAAATGCGCCGAGGCAATAAAACTCGACAAGTCTGTGTCTTTAATTATTGTTTTTTTCTTATTAGTCCGTTCGCATGGTATATAATTATCCCAGTTAGAAAGGGAAACCTGTTATTAGCCATAGTTTACTGTAAAGCACTTACTCTGTAACAAATTTTGTGTATCGCTGTTGGGTACCTAAATAAAATAAAATTACAGAAATGCGCCGAGGCAATAACATTCGACAGGTCTGTGTCTTCCATATTACACCAATACCTCCTTTCTCTCCCCAGGTCCTGCGCTCCCTGATCAACCAGCTGTCCCCAGCATCAGTGCCCCACTACACCATCGCCCATACCCTGGGCACGCTAGCCGCAGTCAACACCCACGGAGTAGTTCCTCATATAAAGGAGATCCTCAGCAAAATGCTGCCCTTATTGTCGCTCGTCAAAGCTGACGGCTTGAAGCAGGCTTTTGCTTATGGTAAGTTTTTGATCTTGGTATTTATTGACGCGGAATAGCGGATGAATTGTAGGCTAACGCCCTTTTTCAATAAGCTATCTATCTACAGTTGCAGCTACTAAAGATAAACAAATCTATCCTTGCTTTCCTATAACCCACCGACGGATAGCATTTCCTACCAAAATTTGTGGATGGATACTTGGATAGGTAGAATCTTACTGTTTATCGGGGATAGCTATCTATGAACTGCAGTAGGTTATTGAAAACGGGCGTAAGTCAGCGGCGTAGCTGGGTGACCAACAGTCCTGGGAAAGAGATGTCAGCAAACTATAGGGACCCAGCAGGGTTGAAGTCTCCGGGGCCGTGGGATGGTTTCTGAAGGGAAAACCCGGGACCCTGGAACGAAGGCAAAGAAGGAACGGGGTGGGGTTTAGTCAGTAAAAGTCTGACACGCCCTCCCTCTCCGCTCAAGAGCGGGAGAAGCCATTCTGATGATTCGCTACCTTAAAAAAACAGTCCTAGGACAAAAGACACTAGAGTCTTTTTTCCATGGAAAATTCTCAATTTTCATGACCTGCATGCTCTGCCCATTTAAAATGTTTCAAAAGATATTATTCAAGTTTTCGATAAAAGTAAACAAAATATAACAAAGAACAATTGAGCAAATGTTATAAATAGCAGATGTTTCATACATTATCTAAATTCAATGTTTTATCGGCAATAAAACTGCAAGGCTGGTATGGATACTTATTATCTATAGGTATTGGGTTTTAATTACATTAGTTATGACATGGGCGTGTTATTGTAGATATTAGATGGTGTATTTGACAACAGCGTAGTTACTCAGATACCCGCGAAACGAGACACAATAGTAAAACAATAACAGCGCGGTCTCATAGGACCGGTTGGGGATTCAAACGTTAAAGGTTTAATAGCCGAAAACCAACAAATACTTTGTAAAAACCCCAAGTCGTCGACAGCGTGTAGTAATAATCCACGCACGCTTCAAAGAGATGTCAGCAGCAAAGGATAGGGGCTTGCTCAGCAGGGGTGATGCCCGCTGGAGTAGCGAGAATTTTCTGAAAAGGAAACCCGTAGCTTTAGAACTCAATAGCAACTGAAGGTTACAGGTGTGGTTTTATCCAATAAATTCTGACACGTCCTCCCGCTTCACCCAGAGCGGGAGAAGTCATTGGATAATTTCTCACCTAGGGATATAAAAAAAATTAATAAATGTTTTCTTTTCAGCTTTCGGCCACTTCGCAGTAGCCGTATCCGAACAAATCGGCGACAACGTAGAAAACGACAACATAACATCCATCAAAGATAACTTTGTCACAGAATTCACTATAATATTCGACGTACTATACAACCAGTGGCTCGCTTCATACGAGCCTAAGGTTGCCGAGTCCGTCCTTGAGGCCTTAGGACCGATTACCAGGCTCATTTCAGAAAGACAGTTCAACGAGACGGTTAATAAATTTGTACTTTCATTGCTGTCTTTGTACCGCAAACCAGCAATCAATTTCTACTACATAAGTCAATGTATTTCGTACTTGTTATCTCCTTCACCGCTAAACCCGAAACTGAGCCTTAATGACAGTGTCATAAACTCTATAAACCATGTGCTTTTCAACCTGGTTCTACTAGAACCTGATTATGATCAGCCTCAAACTGTGAAGAACCATTTTGAGGTGCTTAGGTGTTTCGACCACATGGCTGGGCAGTTCCCTGAACAGACGATAGAAAGTCTTCTTCACCAATGTAAGAATAATCAGGAAAAGGATAGGATGAAGGCTGTCATCATCCTGACTCATTTAACAACGTCTTCTCAAGTCTTCGTCGAGAATTATGCGGCTAAGTTTATTGTATTACTCAAAGTTATGACTGCGATGGAGCAGGGAGTGAAAATGAAGAAGTTATTAGTCAAAGCTATTGTAGGTCTTGTTTACAGAAATTGTATAACCACTCCCGAAGACTTCACTATGGTGGAATTCATTATAAAGCATTGTGGTTACGAAGCGCCTGCAAACGTCTCCAGACATGACGTTTTAGACCTGCATGACACCTGCAAAAGTTCCCTCATCCTCATGTGCAATACTGTCACAAGTATTCGATCTCAATTGCGAAACTTACTGCTGATAGCCTTAACTGGTGAAGAGTTCACGTCGTCCATGGCAACAGTCTGCCACTGTCTGACGTCACTCCTCCAGAACAACTCTGACGTCATAGCAGAAGACCAATCAGAAAAGGAAATCGAAATGAAATGCTCTCCAGACTTGGTTTTCGTTCGGTGCTTGACGCATGTGGTAGAACCAGACCAGGTGGAAAGAAATAAGAATATCCTAGTATTCCTTGAAGAATATTCCGGAGATGTACACAAGAACCTGAAAAATTCATGGACGATTGAGATTCAGAGACTGTTAAAGTTTGTAGAAACGAGCGAATCCAAAGAGCAGTGGCATAGTATGTTGTTAGACCTTCTTGTATCTGCCGTTGAACAGGTTAACAGCAACAAATGGGTGGAATTCATCGCTACGTTAATATCACAGCAGATATTGTCGAAGAAACAATCGCCGATGATCAAGGGCGTCTCCTTGCAGTACTTGGCTGTCCTATCATGCCACATGTCCAATGCTGCAGTCGTTGAAAAGGTCCTCAAGATAATATTACTAGCATTAAAGTCTATACCGATGGAGAGCAGTGATTATGTCAGCAAAGCCATTGGAATCGCATCAAGACAACACGGAGAATTCATTCTGAATGAGCTAGATGCGATTTATAAGGAAAATGAATCAAAAAGGAGCAGTAAGATACTTAATTTCTTGTCTTCGAGACATTCCAAGAATGAGGTGGAGTTGGGTATTGTTAGGTATGCAGTTATAACGTGTTATGGGAAGGTAGCTGTCGACTGCCTCGATGTACATGTGTTGGCAAGATTAGGGGATAATGTAACGTCAATTCTGTATGATATTCTAAAGTCGAACCCTTCTTTTGACCTCTGCAAAGCTAGTGTAACAACCCTATATGAGATTAGTAAGGCGTTGCACCCAGCAGCCCACCATAACGTTGTACTAAGAAATCGCTGGCAGTTGTTAAACGCAGTTCTGGAGCAAATATACAATACTAATTTGGACAAGCGGAATGTTGAACTATACCCGATCATTGTTAAAGCTTCTAAAGCACTGACGAAGTTGCAAAAAGGTATACTTCCTGAAGAAAGGAACACCATTTTGAGGGTACTGTTTAACAGTATCTTCGGAGAACTGTCATCGTTTAAGAGGAAATATGAAATCGAAGGAAATGGTGACAAGAATGACAACCTAGCTAAAACTCTAAACGATAGTCTGTCCCTCTTACACCAATTAATCAAGGAATTGATCATCCAGTCTACTTGTTTAAGCACAATTGATGATTTAATCAGTTTACTTATGGAATGGCTTCGACATGAAAATGATGAGATCCGAACGGCATCGACGATGATCCTCCAAGTCATTTTCGACACTTACATCAAAAACGTCAAATTAAACTATGAGACTCCGAGCAAATTCGGTCAAATGGGATACTTGTTAGGTATTATAATACCTGGTATTGCGGACACTAACTTCCCAGTGAGGCTAACGACTATCGACTGTATAAAAGTGATAATTCAGATCCAAGATTTGTATGAAGGGCATACGATAGGGCCTGATGATGAGTGTATGTCGAATTTGGGACATTTGCAGAATAATATTCTAACGAATGACCTGAATATGATCAGTGATTATTGTACGGCTTTATGCGAGACTATATCTCCGAAAATACCTCATCATCACAGTATGCAGTTCATAGAAAGCTTGCTAGAGATGTATGATGACCAGGAGTTCAGGAGTGTGGGTATTAGTTCGATCTTGGACGCTTACTTCTCGACGAAGGGTCAGGATTTGTACCAGAGTATTGAGAGGATCGTGGAGGTGTTGCTGGGGACGATGGCCGAGGTGGGCGTGGAAGCGAGACAGAAGCTCATGAAGCCGATGACGTCATTAACGCGTCATCACTCGAATGCGGTCATTGCTGTGCTGTTGGCGCAGAAGCTGCCGTTGAAACCGTAAGTTGAACATTGTTTATTTGCTCTTTGATAGGACTGGTTCTATGGAAAACCTGCGGATTTGGTGTACCAAATCCCTTTACAGAATGCAATCCAACCTCTTAATAACATTAAATTTCTTATGTTTCCTGGTAGCCTAAAAATTTCTGCCTGGCATCTGTCTGTCTGACTAATATAATAAACTCAAAACCTACTGAACAGATTTTCAGGCAGTTTTCCCCAATAGACAGGGTGATTTATGAGGAAGGTTTAAGTGCATACATGCATATTATAATAGAAAAACTAGGAAGTATCGCTAGTGTATGATAGAGTTGGTATTTTCAAATAAAAAAATGCTTACTTGCCAGGAGCGTCCTAGCCTGCTGGCGAAGCCTGGCCCGCGACGAGGGTCTGTCCGCTGCCATCACAGACAACTTCCTCCGACTAATGACGTCCGTGGAGCTCTACGAGGACCCCTACCACATCACTGAACACCACATCGCTGCTCTCCAGCCCTTAACTGTGAGTCACGTCGTTCTTTTTTGTGTATTTATTTAACAAAATATTGGATTGGGTACTTTCCTATATTTATTATTGTAAATAATACTAAAAAGAAATCTTGATCTGAAAACAGCCTTAAAATTTGTTTTAACTTTAGTTAGCATTTCAAATATTGCATGTAGTCCAGTGCCTGGGGCGTTAAAATGATCAGACAATCACCACCTGACGTCATAAGACATAAGAGCTGTAATAATTTCTCGACATTCTGTACAGTTATTTTATGCTTACCATCATGTAGATATCGCAAAGGTTAACTGAAGAATCACTGTGGGAAAGCTAACCAGATCCAGGAACGCAAGGCAAACAAGGAACATAGATGATTTTTGTTAGTAAAAGGCTGACACCTCTCAGAGCGGGAAAAGTTTTAAAATAAATTCCCACCTCAAACAAAAGCATAGAGGTGCTTCTTTGAGAGCTGGAGAAGTTATTGAATGAAATACCACCTCAAAAATACACTGGGGCCATGGATCGGATTCCGGAAGGAAGCTCGTGACCCCAGATCGGAGGCAACGAAGAAAAGGGGTGGGGTATAGTCGGTAAAAGTCTGACACGCCCTCCCGCACCGCCCAAGAGCGGGATAAGACATACTGATGATTCCCCACTTGAAAAAAAAATAGAGAAAAAAACAAAGGGATGTAGTAATAACGTATCTTACTTTATATTTCAGCTCATAAGCGCCTTCGGAGAGATGCTCCAAGAAGAAACGATGAAGCCGACGTGCATCGCCAAGTTCTCCGACCTCTTCGCGGTCCTCTACACGACGCTCGCTTGCTACATCGACGCGGAGTCGCCCGCCTACTCGCCGCCCTCCAACAAGACCCAAGAACGCTTCGGATTCGTGCCCAATAGGGACGCTATTAAGTTGTCCCCTGCCAAAATAACTGTGCAGACTTTTAACGCGTTTTTGGAGCAGGCTGATTGTCATAAGGTAGGTTTTTGAAACGAACTCTTTGTATTAAAGTTTTTCACTTTTGACATCATCATCTCAGCCGAAAAACGTCCACTGCTGGACATAGGCCTCTCCCAAGCGTCGCCACAGCGACTGGTCCTGTGCGTCTCGCATCCAACGGATTCCCGCGATCCGCGCCAGGTCGTCGGTCCACCTTGTGGGAGGCCGCGCCAACGCTACGTCTTCCCGTACGTGGCTCACTTTTGACAGCATGTACTCAATTTTGGACGATCAAAAGAACGCCTAATTTAAAATAGATTTCCAGTACTTTTTTAAATAATAACATAAGAATCAAGAACGCTTCGGATTCGTGCCCAATAGGGACGCTATTAAGTTGTCCCCTGCTAAAATAACTGTGCAGACTTTTAACGCGTTTTTGGAACAGGCTGATTGTCATAAGGTAGGTTTTCGAATTCTTTGTATTAAAGTCTTTCACTTTTGACATCATCATCGCAGCCGAAAGACGGCCACTGCTGGACATAGGCCTCCCCCAAGCGTCGCCACAGCGACCGGTTCTGTGCGTCTCGCATCCACCGTATTCCCGCAACCCTCGCCAGGTCGTCGGTCCACCTTGTGGGAGGCCTTCCAACGCTGCGGCTTGCGTTACGTGGCTCACTTTTGACAGCACGCACTCAATTTTGGACGATCAAAAGAATTCCTAATTTTAAATAGATTTCCAGTACTTTTTCAAATAATAACATAAGAATCAAGAACGGTTCGGATTCGTGTCCAATAGGGACGCTATTAAGTTATCCCCTGCTAAAATAACTGTGCAGACTGATTGTCATAAGGTAGGTTTTTGAAAAAAAAACTGTATTAAAGGTTTTCACTTTTGACTGTTGGCACACCCTCTGTCTCTCTCACTCAAGTACTGACGGTGGAAAGGACTCCTAATTTAAAATAGATTTCTAGTGCTTTTGTAAATAATAAGTTAATAAAATTTTCCCAAAAAATACCTTCATAAGCCTTGAACGCTTATGAAATGGTTAAGACCTGCTTTATAATGTTTGTTTTCGAACTTAGTATTAAAATCTACACACCACACATTACATATTTTTCACTTAATACAATAATTACTTTTTCAAAGTCCAAAGTCAAAATCTTTTTATTTCACATAGGCCTACATGGGCACTTATAAAACGTTGGAAGCTAGTGCACGGTTCCAATTGGTCGTTTCCTATGAAGAAGAACCGGCAAGAAACTACTTGGTTACTCTTTTCAAAAAAATATTGGGTTTAGTATAAAGAGCTAGTCTTTGTTTCATAGGTCCGCGAAGCTTGCTCCCTCTGCCTAAGCATAGAGCACAGCAACTCTTCCACGACCCTCCTGGACCTGGCGCCCATACTGAGCGGCGCCCTGTGTCGTGAGTGTCCGCAGCACCTGTCGCGCGTGGTGTCCAAAGTGTCCGCGTACGGCCGCTGCCCGCTGCCGCCGCAGCGCTGTGCCGCGCTCGCACTGTTAGCAGACCTACTGAACTACAGGTATGTGTGACACTGACACTGAGTGTCGACTCGTGTCTCGCGTGGTGTCGCGAGTGTCCGCAGCACCTGTCGCGCGTGGTGTCCAAAGTGTCCGCGTACGGCCGCTGCCCGCTGCCGCCGCAGCGCTGTGCCGCGCTCGCACTGTTAGCAGACCTACTGAACTACAGGTATGTGTGACACTGACACTGAGTGTCGACTCGTGTCTCGCGTGGTGTCGCGAGTGTCCGCAGCACCTGTCGCGCGTGGTGTCCAAAGTGTCCGCGTACGGCCGCTGCCCGCTGCCGCCGCAGCGCTGTGCCGCGCTCGCACTGTTAGCAGACCTACTGAACTACAGGTATGTGTGACACTGACACTGAGTGTCGACTCGTGTCTCGCGTGGTGTCGCGAGTGTCCGCAGCACCTGTCGCGCGTGGTGTCCAAAGTGTCCGCGTACGGCCGCTGCCCGCTGCCGCCGCAGCGCTGTGCCGCGCTCGCACTGTTAGCAGACCTACTGAACTACAGGTATGTGTGACACTGACACTGAGTGTCGACTCGTGTCTCGCGTGGTGTCGCGAGTGTCCGCAGCACCTGTCGCGCGTGGTGTCCAAAGTGTCCGCGTACGGCCGCTGCCCGCTGCCGCCGCAGCGCTGTGCCGCGCTCGCACTGTTAGCAGACCTACTGAACTACAGGTATGTGTGACACTGACACTGAGTGTCGACTCGTGTCTCGCGTGGTGTCGCGAGTGTCCGCAGCACCTGTCGCGCGTGGTGTCCAAAGTGTCCGCGTACGGCCGCTGCCCGCTGCCGCCGCAGCGCTGTGCCGCGCTCGCACTGTTAGCAGACCTACTGAACTACAGGTATGTGTGACACTGACACTGAGTGTCGACTCGTGTCTCGCGTGGTGTCGCGAGTGTCCGCAGCACCTGTCGCGCGTGGTGTCCAAAGTGTCCGCGTACGGCCGCTGCCCGCTGCCGCCGCAGCGCTGTGCCGCGCTCGCACTGTTAGCAGACCTACTGAACTACAGGTATGTGTGACACTGACACTGAGTGTCGACTCGTGTCTCGCGTGGTGTCGCGAGTGTCCGCAGCACCTGTCGCGCGTGGTGTCCAAAGTGTCCGCGTACGGCCGCTGCCCGCTGCCGCCGCAGCGCTGTGCCGCGCTCGCACTGTTAGCAGACCTACTGAACTACAGGTATGTGTGACACTGACACCGAGTGTCGACTCGTGTCTCGCGTGGTGTCGCGAGTGTCCGCAGCACCTGTCGCGCGTGGTGTCCAAAGTGTCCGCGTACGGCCGCTGCCCGCTGCCGCCGCAGCGCTGTGCCGCGCTCGCACTGTTAGCAGACCTACTGAACTACAGGTATGTGTGACACTGACACTGAGTGTCGACTCGTGTCTCGCGTGGTGTCGCGAGTGTCCGCAGCACCTGTCGCGCGTGGTGTCCAAAGTGTCCGCGTACGGCCGCTGCCCGCTGCCGCCGCAGCGCTGTGCCGCGCTCGCACTGTTAGCAGACCTACTGAACTACAGGTATGTGTGATACTGACACTGAGTGTCGACTCGTGTCTCGCGTGGTGTCGCGAGTGTCCGCAGCACCTGTCGCGCGTGGTGTCCAAAGTGTCCGCGTACGGCCGCTGCCCGCTGCCGCCGCAGCGCTGTGCCGCGCTCGCACTGTTAGCAGACCTACTGAACTACAGGTATGTGTGACACTGACACTGAGTGTCGACTCGTGTCTCGCGTGGTGTCGCGAGTGTCCGCAGCACCTGTCGCTCGTGGTGTCCAAAGTGTCCGCGTACGGCCGTTGCCCGCTGCCGCCGCAGCGCTGTGCCGCGCTCGCACTGTTAGCAGACCTACTGAACTACAGGTATGTGTGACACTGACACTGAGTGTCGACTCGTGTCTCGCGTGGTGTCGCGAGTGTCCGCAGCACCTGTCGCGCGTGGTGTCCAAAGTGTCCGCGTACGGCCGCTGCCCGCTGCCGCCGCAGCGCTGTGCCGCGCTCGCACTGTTAGCAGACCTACTGAACTACAGGTATGTGTGACACTGACACTGAGTGTCGACTCGTGTCTCGCGTGGTGTCGCGAGTGTCCGCAGCACCTGTCGCGCGTGGTGTCCAAAGTGTCCGCGTACGGCCGCTGCCCGCTGCCGCCGCAGCGCTGTGCCGCGCTCGCACTGTTAGCAGACCTACTGAACTACAGGTATGTGTGACACTGACACTGAGTGTCGACACGTGTCTCGCGTGGTGTCGCGAGTGTCCGCAGCACCTGTCGCGCGTGGTGTCCAAAGTGTCCGCGTACGGCCGCTGCCCGCTGCCGCCGCAGCGCTGTGCCGCGCTCGCACTGTTAGCAGACCTACTGAACTACAGGTATGTGTGACACTAACGCTGAGTGTCGACACCTCTCTCGCGTTTTGTCGTGAGTGTCAGCGTAGAGACTACAGTATCTCCCAAATCATCATCATCTTCCTGCCTTTCCTTTTTATGTGAGGTCGGCGCAACACGTTTTTTTTTTCCATTCTGTCCTGTCACTCGTCACGCTATCACTCATTCCCGTTTCTTCCATATCACTTCTCACACAATCCATCCATCTTTTCTTTGGCCTCCCTCTTCCTCTCCATCCATCCACATGTAAACTCATAACTCTTTTAGTAACATGCGTTTCATCCCTCCTCTTTATATGACCATACCAAGACAAACGATTCCTTTTCAACTTTTCCTCTTCCACCTCCATACTTAATACGGCAGTATCTTCCAAATATCAATAATAAAATTTGATTTTTTAACACAATTACTTTTTTCTTGATAAATTATTATAGCTATAAATATAATTGTTCATCTTTCCAGATGTAACGACAACCCAATCCTCATAGAGACCGTGCTAGCAACCCTCAACACAGGGTGGAAGGACTCTCACGAGCGCGTACGCGCCACGTGCCTGCGAGGAGCTGCCAACATCGCGCAGCTGAAGCCGGAGCACAGGAACCTGGCAGTACCTGCCGCGCTGCAGGCGCTCAGTCAGGGCGTGGATGCGCAGAAGACGCAGTAAGTTGTACCGTAGACTGTTTATCACGATCGCTAGCTAAAGCCTTTAAACTAGAACCCGCTGGCCTGGAAAGACGTCACGATGTGCGGACCTTCCGCATGACGCAGGCCTCACCGGACGTGGTAAGTTTAGGAGGCTCTTGCAGCGGATTCCGTGAAAAACGGCCGGGTGACACATGTGTACCACCCGGAGAACAGGGTGGCAGGGCTCCGCGGTGTATCCGTGGGTGCGGTGAGAACAATCTCTCGAGACAGGTCCCTCCTGCTCAAAGTAAAAAGATAATGCTAAAAAAACCCCCGTGGGGTATGGGCCTCGGCTTAGGGTGGTTGGCTATGGGAAGACAGCAAAAGACAGGCTGGTTTGAACATTGGTAATTATTTAAACTACTTGACTAAAGGTTTTTAAAAACTAATCACATTACTTTCCAGAGCACCAACAGACAACGTACCCCTAGCCGCGATCCAAGGTCTCAGCCGTCTCCTAACAGAACTAGACAAACTAGACCAAGAGTACGACAGGGAACTGCTATCCATCTCGCAGAAGATACGTCCGTTCATGAACACGGAGTGCGCGCAACTGAGGGAGCACTCCATCAAGCTGTTCGGCATCATCGCGGAGAGGGTGCGGTCTGACGCGCTCGTGGACCAGGGAGTTAGCTCCCTACCTTGCTTCTTGTTGCACCTGTGCGATAATAATCCTAATGTTGTGAGGGTGAGTTGGATTTTGTTTTATTTCAATATTATTACCAAATTTTCTTCTTGCATAAGTCTAGTAGAGGTGTTGGTAATCCTATGTATGTGTGACATGTGAATCTATAACTATTACTCCTCGAATGTACAACGTGCTCTAGACTCCAATTTAATTATTACCTCTAAATCTCATTTTAACGTTTCCAGGCCAGCAAATTCACTCTCAAACAAGTATTCAAGACATTCAACGTGAAGAAATCCAACGATTTCGTTCAAACTCACCTCTTAGACGAGGGTCGGCTGTACCTGGACGAGTTCCTGTCGGCTCTGCTGCGACAGCTGGCGGACGAGCTGCCTGGCAGTGTGGTGAAGTGCCTGCAGACCGCCGTCAACTATCTGCACTGCGCCAGGGACGAGATCAAACCACATCCTCCACTGTTACTGGGTACGTATATATTGTAGACGAGGGTCGGCTGTACCTGGACGAGTTCCTGTCGGCTCTGCTGCGACAGCTGGCGGACGAGCTGCCTGGCAGTGTGGTGAAGTGCCTGCAGACCGCCGTCAACTATCTGCACTGCGCCAGGGACGAGATCAAACCACATCCTCCACTGTTACTGGGTACGTATATATTGTAGACGAGGGTCGGCTGTACCTGGACGAGTTCCTGTCGGCTCTGCTGCGACAGCTGGCGGACGAGCTGCCTGGCAGTGTGGTGAAGTGCCTGCAGACCGCCGTCAACTATCTGCACTGCGCCAGGGACGAGATCAAACCACATCCTCCACTGTTACTGGGTACGTATATATTGTAGACGAGGGTCGGCTGTACCTGGACGAGTTCCTGTCGGCTCTGCTGCGACAGCTGGCGGACGAGCTGCCTGGCAGTGTGGTGAAGTGCCTGCAGACCGCCGTCAACTATCTGCACTGCGCCAGGGACGAGATCAAACCACATCCTCCACTGTTACTGGGTACGTATATATTGTAGACGAGGGTCGGCTGTACCTGGACGAGTTCCTGTCGGCTCTGCTGCGACAGCTGGCGGACGAGCTGCCTGGCAGTGTGGTGAAGTGCCTGCAGACCGCCGTCAACTATCTGCACTGCGCCAGGGACGAGATCAAACCACATCCTCCACTGTTACTGGGTACGTATATATTGTAGACGAGGGTCGGCTGTACCTGGACGAGTTCCTGTCGGCTCTGCTGCGACAGCTGGCGGACGAGCTGCCTGGCAGTGTGGTGAAGTGCCTGCAGACCGCCGTCAACTATCTGCACTGCGCCAGGGACGAGATCAAACCACATCCTCCACTGTTACTGGGTACGTATATATTGTAGACGAGGGTCGGCTGTACCTGGACGAGTTCCTGTCGGCTCTGCTGCGACAGCTGGCGGACGAGCTGCCTGGCAGTGTGGTGAAGTGCCTGCAGACCGCCGTCAACTATCTGCACTGCGCCAGGGACGAGATCAAACCACATCCTCCACTGTTACTGGGTACGTATATATTGTAGACGAGGGTCGGCTGTACCTGGACGAGTTCCTGTCGGCTCTGCTGCGACAGCTGGCGGACGAGCTGCCTGGCAGTGTGGTGAAGTGCCTGCAGACCGCCGTCAACTATCTGCACTGCGCCAGGGACGAGATCAAACCACATCCTCCACTGTTACTGGGTACGTATATATTGTAGACGAGGGTCGGCTGTACCTGGACGAGTTCCTGTCGGCTCTGCTGCGACAGCTGGCGGACGAGCTGCCTGGCAGTGTGGTGAAGTGCCTGCAGACCGCCGTCAACTATCTGCACTGCGCCAGGGACGAGATCAAACCACATCCTCCACTGTTACTGGGTACGTATATATTGTAGACGAGGGTCGGCTGTACCTGGACGAGTTCCTGTCGGCTCTGCTGCGACAGCTGGCGGACGAGCTGCCTGGCAGTGTGGTGAAGTGCCTGCAGACCGCCGTCAACTATCTGCACTGCGCCAGGGACGAGATCAAACCACATCCTCCACTGTTACTGGGTACGTATATATTGTAGACGAGGGTCGGCTGTACCTGGACGAGTTCCTGTCGGCTCTGCTGCGACAGCTGGCGGATGAGCAATAAAAAAAAGTGTAGTTTTGGCACTCCAAAACTGTCGCTGAATGAGGCGGCTTTCTTGTAAATGCTAATCGCAATCGTAAGACATTTACTTAAACCCTACTCCTCTTTTTCCAGGCATCCTCTATGCAGAACTATACCGCATACGCGAGAAGAACCCGGAAGAAACCGAACTGGATCCCGACATCACCCGAACGGCCCGGACCCGGCTGCTTCAGCTGATCAAGGACGCAAACCCACAAGTGCGGCAAAACTCCGCCATGGCTCTCGCTAACATCTGTCTGGTGACCGCTATGGACGGATGACCGGTAAGGGTGCAGATAGTGGTAGGCAGGTACAGAATGAGCAGGTTTTTGTTTGAATTCCAACGTTGAGATTAAGGTAGTAAGGTTTAAAGTCGCTTGAATGTCTAACCATACAGTTTTGGATTTCTACTTGTGGTCAGGCGCACCGCGTCCGCACTGTGCGTCGGACGAGTTTGGTGTATAGTTTAAGCATGTATAATCCAGTGCCTGCGAAGTCCTTACCTAGAACTGTGTGGATAGAATGTTAGACTTAGTTATGACGAAAATAAGATCGAAAACACACTAGGAGACTATATTATTGACTTTGTTTCGTGGTGTGTAAGCAGTCTTATTTTAACTATTGATAATATAACTCTCGAGCGCGCATCATAGGACTTATGTTAGGGTCTAGACAGAAGACAGTGGACTTTATAACTGTAACTGCAAACTTATATATCTAAATAAAACAGAGAAAAAAATGACAAGAGACGCGTGCGTCGTTGGTTGTTCTCGCTAGTGAAGTGTTGGCTCCGCGGCCTCACTGGGTCCGCATGCCGGCGCCCGCGCAAGCGCCCGACAACTGACGAAGGTAGCCGAAAGGCGCCCGAACACTTATGTCAATATTAATAAAGTTATAATTAAAATGAATGACGCGCGTTCGTGAAATGGAATTTCTGTAACATTTTTCATATTATCATTGGTTGGAATTGGAAGATAGGTTAAGAAGTAAGTATTTCCAGGACTGAATGTCAAATGATAACACACAAAATAATTATTTAAAGTATCTTCAATGTTTTGTCTTGTCTAATATTCATGTTTTCTGTAATCGTTTCCGTAACATTTATAATAAGTAATAATTTAGTGTAATAATAATAACTAGTACAGTTGAAAAAATAATATAATCAGTGTTAAATTGTATAACCATTTAATTTGGACTTATGTTAAGAGACTGAACTAAAGATGTAAACAGTCAAAAAAGTTAAAAAATAAAATTTAATGAATAAGGATATTTTGTATATTTCTGTTGTAATATTGATGAAAATTTGTTGCTAAAGTAATCTTGCTCAAGCATAGTTTTGAGAATTTGTGACATAGTACATTTTGAAGTAAGTAAGCAAAATTTTTCATTGTTGACTCCATGATATGGACATCTATCGTGTATCAAACGACATTATTAACACATTTAGGGCCTGTTTCACCACCTATGATTAAGTTTCGAGTATCTTACTTGACAGATAATTTCATACGAATTCTGTCACATTTTTGAATTTATTCAGTGAGTAGTGCCTACTCGGACATTGTGAAACAGGCCCTAACTTAAATATGAAGTTACTTTTGCGTGAAGTAACTATTGAGCGACAATAGCGCCACAATAGTGCAACCACCACACTGCAATGTTTGAATTTTAATTCAATTTTTCAATTTTTAATCAATAAGTAAAAAACCTTTCGGTAGAAGTAGAAACATATAGCGAGATACTCCTACATCACGCCCACTCTTCCTCAAACCAGTGTTTTGAATGCTAATCGCTGCTTCTTCTGAAAATCCTGAAAAAAATTGGTTATTATGAAACCAATTTTGACGCTGTTTTCAGAAAAAGATTCGTTTTAGTGTTATTTGTTGTTTATCGTCTGTTTTTTATACCCTGATCCTAAATTGACACATTTAAATGTCAAACTTACGATACCAGTTCTTTTGTGTTGTAATGTCATTTTAGTCTAAGGGTATAAAAACAGACGGTAGTATAAAATATTATACAAAAAATAAACACAAAAAAATACCCAATCAAAAATTCTTCACTCATTCCACATCCGTTGGAGATTTAAAAACTAGTGCTTGAACAAGATTCCATCAGAAAAGATAGTCAGTGTTAATTAGTTTATACGTGTGATATTGATTTATTTCGGTTTAGTTTTAAGTCATAGTGGGGCTAACAACTTTGTTTTAGGTATGTAATATGAATCTTATGACTTCTGTACACGGTTTAAAATAGAGATATGTCGACTATAACGTTCTTGGATGCGTGAACTTCATGATATTAAAATTGTATCGTAAATTCGTATAAGGTCCCTCACCCACCGCAACTTTTTGTAGCGCTGCTGACGCGCGTTTCGTAAATACACTAAAGCATCTCTTTCTAACGCTATCTCTAGTAACGCGCGTTAGTCGCATTTGCAACGCTCTACTGAAGCAATGTCAGATGACATCGGGGAGTGGCCGGAGGAAGGATGGCGCTTGACTGAAAAATAAAAACAAGCTGCATACAAAATCTTAATTTTTTACGTTTGCTTCGCGACAGACGCGCGATTGCATCGCGACAGTAGCGCGTTTGCATCGCGACTGAGAACCGTGGCGTAGGCAAGGACAAAGAACTTGCGACTGCACCTCAACTGTATCGACACGAACGCTCGACAGCTGCGTTACTGCATCGCTACAAAAAGTCGCCGTGGGCGAGCGTCCTTACTTTGACCACGAGGTTTAACTTTGGCCAAAGTTTATTAACCAATAAGGACACAGGACACTTTGTTTACGTGTTTCTATTGGTTAAATAGCTTGGACTAAAGTTATACGACTTTATTGTACAGAAGTCCTATTGTTACGGCTTTTAGATTTCTAGAATAGTTTCCGTTAAATTCTAGCTAATAGGTCGCCTTGAATCTTTAATTAAAAATATGTGTTGTTCTTTTTAATCAATTTATTAAGAAAAAAATTATAAAAATTAAAACATGCATTTAATGTTAATACACGCCTTATATAAAAATAAATGTCTTCTTAAATAAATGTATAAAAAAAATTGTTTAACCAAATGATATTTCCATGTTTATATATAACCTTTAACTTTGGGCCAATATGACTTATAGTGCGCATAAATGATTCTAGCTCAGAAATTATTATTAATTATTGTAAAAACGTAAATGCTTTCCCTTAAAATATGATAAAACTTGGGCCTCAAGTCTGATATTACAATTGTATCTGAATTGTCAATCATTGGCTTCTAATAATTCTTAATTGTTGTAAACAATTAAGCCTGCTCTACACTACTCGCGAAGTTGCCTCCACGAAGTACTCGCCGAAGTCGATCGAAGTCCGAAGTATGTGACTACTAGTGATGTTCCGAATATCCGTATCCGTATCCGTATCCGCGGATATCCGAGGCAAAAGAAAAATCCGTATCCGTATCCGTGTCCGTTACTTTTCATGCGGATCTTTTACGGATCTTTTTCAGGTGATTAAGTAGAATTATTAAATAAAATACTATACAATTCCAATCAGATTATTTTTATTTCTTAAAAACAAATATTTAGCACCTTTATATTGCAAACATTTCGATAGATAGATCTTTATAATGAAAGCAAGATAAAATATCACTTTCATAACAATGAAATAACTAAACTTTAATCTTTTTTTATAATGTTAATGAGGTCAATATTAGCAAATTGCAACATTTTTTTATGACAATGAAAAAATGGTCGCGGGCGCCGACACCAATCCAATAATTTTGAATAAGAAAATAAAGATCCGTATCCGCGGATCTTTACACTAAATATCCGTATTCAGATCCGTATCCGCGGATATACATTTTTAACGATCCGGCACATCACTAGTGACTACACACACGTGCAACCTCGCGAGGAGCTCAGTGACGCTTCGTGTTCGCAATTTCGGGACACTTCGTATCCTTTGACTTGGGCGCAAAAACCGACAACGACTGGAAGTCGCCCGATGCGAGCCGATGTTGCACGAAGCGAAGCGAAGCGCCCCTCTACACTATCGTATTCGCTCAACTTCGACCAACTTCGCGAGTAGTGTAGAGCAGGCTTTATGAAGCCAATGATCGCCAATTCTGATGCTATTATAATATATTTCTTGAGGCCCTGATGATTTTCTGAGCTGAATATTCGAACTAATGTAGGCGCCAGATAAACATGGAATAACGGCCATTGACCTTCCTACATTTATTGACATTCTTTATTTAATAAATTCAATAAAGACATAAAGCTGTCTTGAATCGACATCTATTGTTAATCTTTACATTTTCTAGTTAAAAAAAATCAGTTAAATGTTTGTTTTTCGGGTACTTTAGCAGAATTATTAAGAAAAGGTCAATCGAGGAGCTCGTGGCTAAATAATAACAGCCGCACAGGTCGATCTTTAAGGTTAAGCAACGCTTGCCTAGGTTGGTCTGTGGATGGGTGACCATCTTAATATAACGAGTTTCCTCCGTGCCTCGGAAAGCACGTTAAGCCGTTGGTCCCGGCTGTCATTTGTAGATCTTTGGCAGTCGTTACGGATAGTCAGAAGCCAGTAAATCTGATTCCAGTCTTGCCATGAAGTACCGTGTTACCCCAGTTAATGGGTTGTGGAGGTCTGGTAGGCAGCCGCTCCTCGTAAAATACTGGTATTCAGCTAAATCCGGCTTGACTGGAAGCCGACCCCAATATAGTTGGGAAAAGGCTAGGCAGATGATGATGATTAAGAAAAGGTCAATGCACTTTATTCCAAGCTTATCTAGCATCTTATGTAGTTATTATCAAAGTGACCATATTTCAAGGATTACAAAAATATAAAATTTTATGAAATACGGTCACTTTTAAATAGTGATTAACCGCTGCCTTATAGAAGTTACTTTACGGTGCAGAAGTAAACAGTTTTGTAGTAAAAGCATAAATAAATCAAGCAAAAATAATATTGTTGTATTTAGAACTAAGTAACTTTACCAGAGTTCCTTAAAAGATTGAAATAAAAATAGAGAAAAGAATAGATTTTGACAAAATACCATAAGTAGATAGGTAAGTATATCATTCAAAAGGGAATCATAAGACTTTAGCGTTTGACAAATCATACACGACGATTTAAACTCATAGGACGACAGATAAGCAATTTACTGTGTTTTACAGAAAATCCAGAGCAAAACCCCGTAACCCCGCCAAAACAATAGTTTGATTTAAAAAAAAAACTGAGTTCCGTACTGCTACAAAGTAAGTTACCTAGTAGTCCCCAATATTGGCATACGTGATGTTAGTTAACTTATAACGATTTATCACTATGCTTGCTCAAATATTTATGGATTGTAAGACACATACCATAATTAAAAAAAAAACTAATCTTTCTTTCGTCTCATACAAAAGTAAAAACTACACACATGAAGATATTATGAATTCGTCTTAATTTAAGAGATAGGCGATCAGCATCCAATTGCATACTTCATTTTAGTAATTAAAGGGATGCCAAAATAGAAATAAATCGTTTCATTAATACACTTTTGCACAGTACTATTGAAGGTAGTTAGAACAAAGATGACTGGAAGTTCTGGCTACTTATTTTTTAATACCAATGAGAATGACATGGGTTTATGCCAAACCACAAATATTAGATTCCTGTGTTTATTTTACAGTAGCCTAGTGCCTAAAGTAAAAATTGTGGCCATGACAGACAATGTGGAGTTACCTACTGTTCAGTGGCGTAGCTACTGCCTAAGGGGCCCCATATAATAAAGCAAATGGGGGCCCTTCTTTTATCTGATTGCGGTAAATAAAGCCCAGTGTTAGTTGGGTTTAGGTCTTATTTTTATACAAACACTATCCCTTGTAGATTGTTTTTATTACGAAATAAACCCGAATAACACTCGACAATTCGGCAATTCGACAGGCAAATAGCCCGAGAGCCTAATTCTAGTCTCATTAGTAAGAATTTGAGTTTTCGGACAGTAATTTTATGCTTCCAACCGCGGCCCCTGAAGTCTGGGGGCCCCGTATAATTGATATGGCAGATACGGCGGTAGCTACGCCCCTGCTACTGTTGAAAAAATTACAGATGGGTTACCAGTCACTGTGGCTCTCATGATTTAAGAGTCAAAGTTGCCTGTAATTTTTTCACTCAGTGATACATTTCCAAACACGCATAAATTACTCTGGTTGACAGAATCGACAACAGCTCCAGACACTGGGCGTAACTATTACCTACATAATAATATTCCACTATTACATAGTACATAGTCAAAATGAGTGTATAAGTAGTTAAGTAACCAACCTCAGATCAATTTGAGCATAATTAACTTACTCCTCGCCTTATTACTTCTGCACCTACTATGTAATTTAAAATATAATGTACGATAAATGTTACACGTTTAAGTTTTGAAAATAAAGCTATGTTGAAGTCAGTTGCGTGTTTTGTTCTCTCCCATGCTCCCAGACGTCCATCTAGAACAGAGAGTTTAACTTTAGGTCCCAAAAATATTCGTGTTTTGGTGACTAAGGCCCACTGCTGGCATGACATAGCATAGCACAGCAGATTGTGCTGCGGCATGCTGTGGCATGGCAGGTTGTGCTTTAGCATGCCGCGTCATGCCACAACATCACGCGGCACGTCGCAGTGTCGAGGTATCGAAATAAAGTAACATGAACTCTAAACTTATCGAAATAAGATTCAAAATAACTTGATTAGTCTTATTGGCTGGCGTTGCGCTTTAGCATGCCGTGTCATGCCATAGCATGCCGTGTCATGCCATAGCATGCCAGGTCATGCCACAGCATCCCACGGCACGTCGCAGCATCGTGGTATCGAAATAAAGTAACATGAACTCTACAGTCATTGAAATAAAATTCAAAATAACTTGATAGTAATACAATGCTTTGCTATGACATGCCGTGCTATGACGGCACTGGGCGCCGGCCCTTAGATGCAGATTGCAAAGGAAAAAAAGAACTGTAATGCCTCTTGTACACTACCGTGTACAAGAGGCATTACAGTTCTTATTTACCGTACGTATGTAATAAACCGTAACGTGTATAAAAAAGCCATAGACTGCGATACAACAACAACAACAATTGTATAACACTGATGAAACACGGCGGCGCCGTGCCGTAGCGCTGCCGTGTAGGTAGGCATCAGGGATGTTGCGGATGCTGATTTTTTCACATCCGCGGATGCGAATGCGGATGCGGAGTTTTAAAGGCTCACACCCGCGGATGCAGATGCGGATGCGGATGTTAACTATATTATATAAAACGTATTAATTACCGGTATAACATAATAGAATTTACCTTGCGATCCTATATTAATCTGACTTTATTAGTCTGTATCCTGAATAAATCTTTGACTTTTGGTTAAGTTTACCCATAAACACTTATTTTGTAAACTCTTTATACACACAATGATCACTGTATTACAACAACATTTAAAATATCTTTTTCAAGGGTTTCGCCAAGGGGAGGCAGGGGGGGCAGCTGCCCCCCCCCCCCCCCCCTAGAGATCAAATGTAGTTACCTAGCCGTAAAGCGACCAAAGTGCGAGCAATTGACTTCCTTAACTATACTCAAGGTGGCATTGCACAAGTCCGAGGCCATGTGCTTTCATGGCCCTCGGACCGCGCCACCACTGGGTTCCCAAAGATCGGTAGGGGGGGGGGGGGGTCCACATCGGTGTCTTACGATGAAGTACCTGGGACTCGTTCTCAACAGCCAGTGGACTTTCGAGGAGCATTTTCGACTTCTGGCTCTGACTAAAACTGGCTCTGGCCAAACTGGACAGGACTGGGGCTGCTCTGATGCGGCTCTTGGCTAAACCTAGGGGGTCCAGACGCCCCCTGCCGGAGGCTCTACGCGGGGATCGTTCGGTCCATGGTGGAGCGCCGGTTTGGGAACCGTCGCTGGGTAAGCGACCGACGACCAAACTGAACCCTTGCCAGAGGGTCATGGCCATTCAGATAGTGCGGGACAGGGATGTTGCGAACATTCGCATCCGCAAATGCGGATCATCCGCAAATGCGGATCATCCGCATAGATTTGGACATCGCATCTGCATTCGCATCCGCATTAATCAGTGCGGATGTTCATGCAGATGCGAATATCATGCAAGTAGCGATAAGAAAGAATTGGGCGGGGCCCGGCGATTGGCGCGTGCCGGTCGCACGTGGCAATGTCCAATGGGAGCAAAGAAATTGGTGACAAGATTCGACAAGTTTGTTGTGGTGCATCATTTGTTTCTTGTAAATAAATCATTACGAGTTTGTTTGCGCTGTGGAATACTTATCGTATAAATACGAGTAGATATTTTAAATTTTGTTGTACAGTGATCATTGTGTGTATAGAGAGTTTACAAAAAATTAGTTAGACTAATATAAGATCGCAAGGTAAATTCTAGTATGTTACACCGGTAATACGTTTTATATACTCGTAATCTATACTAATATTATAAAGAGGAAAGATTTGTACCTATTTTTGTATGTTTGTAATGAATAGGCTCAAAAAGTACTGGGCCGATTTAAAAAATTCTTTCACCAATAGAATGCTACATTCTTCCAATTTGACATAGGCTACATTTCATTTTGAAAAAAATTAGGGATCCTTGTTAAAATCACTAAATCTCACTAAAAAGTGTTTTATATCCAAATTTCCAAAAATAAATAATTGTCTACCCCGTGCGAAGCCGGGACGAGCTGCTAGTATTTTATATAATATCTTAAACATCCGCATCTGCATCCGCGGATGTGAGCCTTCAAAACTCCGCATCCGCATTCGCATCCGCGGATGTGAAAAAATCAGCATCCGCAACATCCCTGGTGCGGGGATACCGCACGATCTCCCTCTCTCCTCGTGGGATCTGGAGGCAACAGTCCTTGCACGCATGCACGATTTGCGCGTGGAGATGCAACGCCGCCGCGCCGGGGCGAAACTCTGATGCCACGATAAGTCGCGGTATGGCGGACAGAGTCCCTGCGGGATCTCAGGATGACATGGCGACTGCGACTATCGCAACCCAGTGCTGGGCACGCCGTCATTGCGGTGGTACGTCCCCTCTTTGAGGAGTGTTTGGAAAGAGGTTACGACTTCCTCTCGTTACGTATGACGCAGGTACTCACCGGACACGGTAAGTTCGGGAGGTTCCTGCATCGGATCAAGGAGGAAAGTACGCCCGAGTGTCGCCACTGTGTGGACCACCTGGAGGATACGGTGGAGCACAGGGTAGAGGTATGCCCCACTTGGGCGGAGTACCGCCGTGTCCCCGTGGAGGTTATCGGCGGTGGCGACTTCTCGCGCCGGGCCCTGGTACAGGCCATGGTCCGGAGTGAGGAGGGGTGGCGGGCGGTCGCCTCCTTCTGCGAAGCAGTAATGCTAGCGAAGGAGGTTGCCGACCGCGAGCGCACGAGGGAACGGCCCTCACGCCGCCGCCGCCGAGATCCCGATCCCAGTTTCCGACCACCGTCGGCACGGACTTGCGGACGGCAAGCACTGGGTAGCTCGCCATCCGGCAGTCCGGTAATAACCCGGACCAAGTCCAATCGTCAAAGATGCGTTCTGTTCTACGCGCGCCTCAGGGAAATGTCGGCAAACTGTAGGGGCCAGGTAGGGCCGAAGTATCTGGGGAACACGGAAATTCCGAAAGGTGAGACCGTGTCCTCCCAGACTGAAGGCAACGAAGGAACGGGATGGGGTTTAGTCAGTAAGAGTCTGATACGCCCTCCCGCTCCGCCTGAAAGCGGGAGAAGTCATTCTGATGATTCCCCACTTGAAAAAACAATCGTCATTGAGGCAAAGACTTCCAAAGTGTAATGCTTCATGCTCTCGGCGTTCATATTTTTTGTCATCCATAATATTGCCCCATTGCCCCCCCCTTTGTCATAAGCTGGCGACGCCCTTGATCTTTTTATACGATAAGTATTCTACAGCGCAAACAAATACGTAATGATTTATTTACAAGAAACAAATGATGCACCACAACAAACGTGTCGAATCTTGTCACCAGTTTCTTTGCCCCCATTGGACATTGCCACTTGCGACCGGCACGCGCCAATCGCCGGGCCCCGCCCAATTCTTTCTTGTCGCTACTTGCATGATATTCGCATCCGCATGAACATCCGCACTGATTAATGCGGATGCAGATGCAGATGTCCAAATCTATGCGGATGATCCGCATTTGCGGATGCGGATGCGAATGTTCGCAACATCCCTGGTAGGCATGTCAACAAGCTCCCCTAATGATCAATACAACACTGCAAGCCGTACCTACGCACGGCGAATTAACCGAGGCCCCGTACGGCTAAAAACACGGCACGGTTAATAAAATATACCGTCAGCGCTCATGCCCACGAGACGGTTTTGCACCGGAGCTAAGCCCGGCCGGCGGGGTCAAACCGGGTCTATGGCCCATAGACTATGGGCGGTCGTCAGTCGTGTATGAAACTATGAATGAACCTGACCACACGACTACCGTGACCATATGACCACGACACCGTGTTTCCTTATAGCTACAACTTAGGGAACAACATAAGTCAAGAGTGAATAAGTTACTTCTAGGCAAATGTGCTCGCTTACCATCAGGTGAGATAGTAGTAAAACGCGAGCCCATGCATAATAAAAAATAAACTTACCAAGGTTCCCCCCGTCTTGACAGCCAGAACATTTCTTTAATGCTCCGCGAGTCCACAACCGCTGGACTTCCCAAGCGACTGCGTCCATACGCCATTCCGGGGACATAGAGCTCTTACAGGTCTTCGAATTATGAGTTCAGGTATATTTAACACATCAAACGGGATATTTGCAGGTAACCCAAGATGTCAAGGCAATGTGTCCTTCTTCGGGAAGATATCTGACCTGGGCTTCCTTTGTTCAGTTTTTGTGATGCGTAGTTCTCACCCGAAGCCCTTATTCTTCCCCTTCATAGGAATCCGTGAGTTAGTTCCCTTGGCAAAAGTAAGGCTGCCAATTTTTTTTCACTATCGAGTTTAGGCATTCTAACAAAGTGTTTCATAATTATTAAAAAGATATACTAGAAACAATTCTAAAACAAATAAGCTAGGAGAGACATTATATTTGATAACAATATAAAATGTATGTGAAAAAACTGTCATGAGCATGTCAAAATGTGGTAGGTACTTGGTGTCAGATGTAGAAGTTATATTTTGGTTGAGAAAAAGTCATTGCATTTTTCTTGGAGATGACATGAAAAAGTTTGAATCTGGATTTATTTTTTATTTTAAAGGAGGCCTTGCGGAGAGGAAGCGAGAGAATACACTCCGTATTCTCTCACTTCGTCTCCTTCCTAAATACCTGTATTAGACGCAGCGGATGCGAAAAGTTCTCAGGTGACCGGAGAACTTTTCGCATCCGCTTAAGCTGTGGTCTGCAAGTAACAGACTTGGGGAATCTGTTGCCCGAACAGCAGACCTTGTCTTCGGACATCCATAAGAACTTCAACAAGTGACAAAATCTGTTGGTGAGAACCGCACGCTGCCATGGAAGCCGAGCTCAATCGGTAATCTTTTTTTTTAAATCTACTACATATCCCTACATAAAACAGGACTTGAGTTAAAATAGGACCTTTTTTGAAGGATACCTACACAAAAATGTTGGTGCGTATAACTAACTTCTAGGAAAGGATTACTGGGAAATTCACACGCGCATGAGCCTAGATTATTAGTGTTCGGCCACAATGGGGCGCGGCGCGGGTTCGGGAACGTTGTGCGGTGGGCGCCCGCGTCTGCGCCCGCGTTCCCACTGTGGACACTCAAAGGAAGTTCTTATGTTTGAGATAGCCGCGCCGTGCCCGCCAAGCACCCGCGCTTCCAGTGTGGCCGTACACTTAAAGAAATATAGGCTATAATTGCTGAATCAGTACTGCTAACTTTAGGGAGAATAAAACGTAAATGAGACGAAGATAATGTTCAACTTATGAATCATGCCACATACCTTTGATCCAGCGATCCCCGTGAAGCAGGTGATGGTAGCTCGAGTCGGGATGAACGGCTCACAGTCTACACTATGCTGGCCAGCGATACACAACACAACTAGATCTATACTCCGTTGGTTTAGGTAGTTAACTAAAGGTAAACAGTCTTGGTATGTCTTTTTATATTAAAGAGGTCGTATATAATATACACAAAGATTATTTAAATTTAGTTTATTAGCTAACATCGATTTAGGTAAATACCTATGTGCAAAGATTTTTACATACAATTTTTAGACAACTTTTACATAAAAAGACATACCAAGATTGTTTACCTTTAGTTAACTACCTAAACCGACGGAGTATAGGTAATACAAATAGCACTTCATGTAGGTTCAGTTCAGAGTTTTGGGAGAGGAGCGCTTAAACAATATAGCGACGTATGTACATAGAGGCGACAACACATAATAATTTATTACAACAAAACAGGCAACACGAACACTCTACCGAACGCGTAGCGCGTACATGCATGTACTGTCCTGTCCGTCCCTCGTCGACATACATCGCGTTAGGCCCGGCGCCCACTATCGGTGGGCATCGGTGCGGCTCGGTAGAGCTCGAGCGTTTTATGCCGGCTTCGGGCGCCTTAGAGCTGCGTCGGGCGACTTCGGGCGGCTTTGGGCGCCTGAGAGCTGCCTCGGCAGTCGTAAACACGCCTAAGGACGCCGTAGCTGATTTTGGGTAGCCTAAGAATAGTTCTGGCTGCAGAAACATCGCAGAGCAGTCACTCGTAACGTTCGGTGAAAACAGTTATGTGTGTGTATTTATAATGGTAGATTGGGACTTAGTTCTCATTGTTCATCTTGCTGAAGAAGAAGATAAACTTGGAGGCTTAAGACAAAGAAGAAGATTCCGGGTGAATAAGCTTTGGAAGCAAAGATGTACTTTCGGTGAATTTCATAACTTGTTTAATGACTTACGTATAACGATATGACGTTCGCAAATTTTACGACTACTATAGGATGTATTATGAAAACTTTGAAGCCTTGGTTGCTCTGCTCCGTCCTTACATAATGAAAAAACCAACTACTTTCCGTACATGTATATCTGTTGAAGAAAGATTAATTAATCTGTGTGCTTGTAGTTTTTTTTTAAGTTTGTTTTTGTTTATGGGCCTATTTCACCACCTATGATTAAGTTTCGAGTATCTTACTTGGCAGATAATTTCATACAAAATCTGTCAATTTTTTGAATTTATTCAGTGAGTAGTGCCTACTCGGACATTGTGAAACAGGCCCTAAGTGTTTATTCATAAGTTATTTTTGTAGCTTTTAGTCTCAAATTGTTTTGATATTAATTTTATTTTTACTTGGTCCCTGTATTAGGACATTTTTATTAGTATTTTGGTAAAAAAAAATACTTATATGCCAATAACAGTTTTCTTTACGAATGTACATGTGCAGAAGTTCGCAGAGCCTATGTTCAGGACTGCCAAGTTATTTTGCGTCTACTCGTACGATACGATAATGAAGGCGCGTGCGGTGATCGAAATGACTGTTCTGAGACGTGTCTGATCTGAAAATGCCACCCGAGCTACCAGTCGCGAAGCCTTCATATAACTCCATTCCTTTCGAGTTCCCTTTTGAATCTATAGGTCAACAACCCTTCTATTGTTCAATTACTTCGATTTTTTTAAATGTATACAACATTTGTCGTCAATGCCAAAATCATAAGCCGAAAAATACCGGATTACCTTTTCAAACAACTAAAACCCATAATACGCATCCATCTCTTTCTTTCCTATAAACTAACGCCTATTACTCCAACTCTTGCCGTCTCGTTTTCGCACGTAGAAAATTGAACTCAATATAACTCAATCCGGACCGAGTTATGAGGAGCAAGACAGTGAACATTGCACAGGTGCAAGCGAGAAAGAAAAATTCATTCATTGTGCAATTATAATGCTTCCAAAATAAGAATAAATTTCACTGCATAATAACTGATATTGGCGAGTAATACATCTTATTTGGTAGGGTTTTTTATACAACCGAATTATCATGGCGGTTATCCTTTTACGTGCGTGAGGCGCGAATCTTTCATTTTCTGTTTTGTAGTCGATTTTTTTTTGTTTTTAACGTTACTGTACATATATTTCGTGCTATTTAGTAATGGCATTAATTCATGGTAGAGATATATTGTTAATAGGTTCTTTGTATTGCAACGAAATCCTGTTCCCAAAATTAAGTTACGACAATTAATAAAAACGCCGGTTTGGATTTATTGCATCATTGAGCGAACGGCATTTGGTGAGTGAACTTTAATAATATATTTTACATACTATTTTTAAAATTGTGTTTACATAAATATTGGTTCACTGCGTCATCTTTTGAGGAAATTGTGAATTTGTGAAAAAAGTTGGGAACGCGGTCACTAGATGGCGTTGTTAGTTGAGCGATGGTTTCTGAATCTCGCAGTTAAGATTCTCCGTCGCTTAATTAGGTCAGGTTTATAATAAGTTTTGGTACAAGCAGCGGATTTACTCGCACGCAAGTTTACCCTTCGCCACTGCGAGCTACCCGAAGACCGCCTCGGCATCCTTAAGGTAGGCTTTCGAACCGAGCGTCTATAGCGTCAGTGACGCCGCGACAGATAGATGTTCTATGCAAATGTATGAAATTCTAGGGAACGACTTTCGAACCCAGCGACACTGACGCGGCGTCAGTGACGTCACTGACGCCGCGCAGGTCAAGCAAAATTCAATATAATGTGACTATTACTAAACTTAAATTTTATATATACGTTCATTACTGTCGCGGCGGCACTGACGCTATAGACGCTCGGTTCGAAAGCCTACCTTTAAGGTACGCAATGACGTCACTGACGCGGCGTCAGTGTCGCTGGGTTCGAAAGTCGTTCCCTAGAATTTCATACATTTGTATAGAACATCTATCTGTCGCGGCGTCACTGACGCTATAGACGCTCGGTTCGAAAGCCCACCTTTAGCCATGCTTACGGCTGCCGAGGCCGCCCGAAGTCGCCCGACGGAGCTATAAGGCGCCCTAAGCCGCTCGAAGCCGGCGTAAAGCGCTCGAGCTGTACCGAGCCGCACCGATGCCCACCGATAGTGGGCGCCGGGTCTTAGCGTCAGAGTGGTGGGGTAGTCACGTGAGACACGTCACTTTAAACCACTAGCGCCATCTCTGATATCTTTTGAAAACAATTTAAATATGAAAGTACAGTCAGTTCGTTAAAATAAAACACAGAACTTTAAAAATAACAATATTTATTTGATAAATAGGCAGTAATTAAAAATTACTAACTAACAAAGCTTGAAGTCTAAAAACTGTAGTCGGATCATAATAAATCGATATCATTTTCTCTGTAAAAACAATTTCCATTTCGAGTGATTTTCAATCGAGGAATCGTTTTTGGAAATCAATAAAGTGTTGAATCTTTCTTGCAGACAAAAGTTTTTAAGAAGATTCTAAAACCAAGTATAAATAAAATAAATACCAAGTTAAATCTATTCATGGCTAGTTTTAATTTCATTTTGAAATATTATTAAAATCTATAATTTATAATTTGAAACATTATTTATCATTTATTAAAATCATATTGATTGGTTACAATTACAACACAAGTTTAGTAATGCAATTCGCTATTCAACGTGCAGCATTAGATACAACTTACAGCTTTTTGGTCTCAAGATACGGTTTGCTGGAAGAAAACTCATTGCTGAGTTAAACTCGCCTTTGTACATGAACTGTCTGTATATCACTAAATCACTATGCTGTAGGTATGTTATGTTTTGTGTACAATAAAGAATTAAGAAATAAATTGAATAATTTTGTTCCTCAAACTGGGCTTTAGCCATGAAGCTTTCCTCGAATGACCCTCATCGGAACCTCTGGCAGGCACTACATTGTCAATGTCTTGCCTTCCTCATCTGGTGACGCATGCTTCTGTCAGCTTGCACTATCTCAGTCTCTCTGCATGCATTACAACTGTATACAAAAAAAAAAACAAAGTTTTAAATAGTTAGCTTGTCTAAAAAAGATTTTTTATAGTGAGAATATCAATCATCAAGTATCTTCCCTTGGTTCCTGGGGTGAGCGATAAGGAGTGTTAGATTTTTACTGACTAAATCCCACCTGTTCCTTTAATAGCCTCTTGAATTCCAGGCTCGTGGTGACTCTTTCGAAAAATCTCACAGCTCTGGCAAAAATTGAAATATAGGATAGATAGGCCAGGTCAATCGTACATTGAGTATCCGACGGGTGTGTAAAACCCCATTTCGTCAAATTGTATTTGCAGCGGCCTACCTAGTGTCCCGTGATCCCGTCTCACTAGATCTAGACTTCGTAAGCTACTCGTAGCAGCTCGGCAACTTAACGTTTGAATCCCCAACCGGTCCTATGAGACCGCGCTGTTATTGTTTTACTATTGTGTCTCGTTTCGCGGGTATCTGAGTAATTAATACCAATATGGTTGTTACTTACGGAGGCAACTTCTGTGCCAGCCAGAACTGCCTGGTGGAAGCGCAGTAGCTCCTCAGCTGCTTGCTATCCCACGAAACAGTCTGCATTCTCCATTCAGGAGACACGTATGGCAGGGTCAGGCGCGGTAACTTTATCTGAAATATTGATGATGGCCATGTTGAAAGAAAACATTGGTGAAACTGTTGTTCTTCTTTGATGAATAATGACTCATTGGATTCATTACGAAGCAAAAGGGAAAAATTGCAGCAGACAAAAATAGATAACATACTATTTTGCACCGTGCTTTTCGGTACGTTTTTGAGATTGACGTGATCAATCCAGTCTTTTGCTTACTTGGTTAATTTCAAGTTTATCGAAATTTGATTGGGTAGTACCTAAGTTAATTTCATTAATAAAATATGTAGTAATCTGACTCCTTGCCATGAAGTACCGTGTTACCCCAGTTAATGGGTTGTGGAGGTCTGGTAGGCAGCTGCTCCTCGTAAAATACTGGTATTCAGATAGCCGGATATAGATCCGGTTTGATTGGAAGCCGACCCCAATATAGTTGGGAAAACGCTAGGTAGATGATGATGGACATAGGCCTCCCCCAAGCGTCGCCACAGCGACCGGTCCTGTGCGTCTCGCATCCATCGGATTCCCGCAACCCTTGCCAGGTCCACCTTGTGGGAGGCCTTCCAACGCTGTGTCTTCCGGTACGTGGCCGCCACCCTAGAACCTATGTCCAGTGGGGGAGGCCTATGTCCAGCAGTGGACGTCTTTCGGCTGAGATGATGATGAGATGATGATGACGAGTAAGTTATTTTCATGATAACCAACGAGGTAACAAAACAACAAACCGGATTGGCAGGCGCCGGCAGCCCAGGCAGCGGCGCTCTGACCGTGAAGTAGTCGGAGATGGCCTCGCGCGTGGCGCTGGTCACGGTGCTGGTGTACATGGCGTCGATGAGGATCTGGCGCGCGCGCTGGTCGGTCACGTCGTCCATGCTCACGGCCGGCGTCATCACCAGTCGGGGGCGGGTCCTGATCGCCTCTTCTCTCTCTTCGTCCGGTGGTTTCGACTAAGTTAGGATAATAATCCATGATGTATGTAATTTGTCATTTCATCATACCGATCTGTTCCGACTTTCGTTACCTCGGGTCGCTTGTCCAAGTGGATGCTGAGGCAGACCGGGACATAACACATCGGATCAACGCAGGATGGATGAAATGGCGACGGGTTACGGGAACAACTTGTGATCCACGGATGCCCCTCAAGTTGAAGGGTAAAATCTACAAGTCCATGATACGACCTGTCATACTGTATGGATCAGAGTGTTGTGAAAAAGCTGGATGAAAAAAGATTGCATGTAGCGGAGATGAGAATGTTGAGATGGATGTGTGGTGTGACGAGAATGGATAAAGTGAGAAATGAGTATATTAGAGGAAGTTTGAAAGTGGCGCCAGTGACAGAAAAGTTGAAAGGAAATCGTTTGTCTTGGAATGGTCATAATATGAAGAGGAGGGATGAAATACATGTTACTAAAAAGTTTTGAATTTACATGTGGATGGATGGGGAGAGAGAGGGAGGGAGGCCAAAGAAAAGATGGATGGATTGTGCAAGGACTGATATGAAAGAAAAGGGAGTTAGTGATAGTGTGACGGACGACAAGACAGAATGGAAGAAGAAAACGTCAACACGTTATTACTTGGTAATAAGTAATATGGGATAAGGACAGGAAAAAAGAAGAAGAGTATGTAATTTGTTATTTTAGAAGGCAGTCTATTAATCATTATCCTATTATACCTACATCCGTATTTTAATGTAAGTACACGGTTGTTTAATACCTATTTTTTTTCTGTTTCGTAGATACGCGTCACCAGAACACCTACTCTTGTTTCTTTCACAATGTTTTGAGAAAAACTTCAGCTTTCCAAATATGTCTATTTTTGCCAAAAAATTATTCAAGTGTTACAAAAACAAGTAGGTACTTATATCATCTACTATTTTGGTACTGTGATATAGTCAAATGGGGTGAATAGGAACGCAGGGGTAAATACTTACATAAGGTTTCTGCACTTTAGTCGGGTCAGTTCTAGTAATCGGTTTCGGAGAGTGCATCAAACTGAACGGCACTCCCGTCGTCCTCCAAGCAGACACTGTGTGGTGGTCCTTCAGCGGCGGAGGCCGTTTCCTCAGGCAGCGAGGCTTCTCCTTGTACTTAGTAAACGTTGGAGGAACTATTTCACCATCGCGGAAATCAGTCCTATTTGTAGTTTGGTAATTGAAGAGCATTTTCTCCATTCTGGATACTGTATCTGACATTTTGATTAAGAGCAAGTTTTTGTGATGATTTGATTGAAGAGCTTGCTACAGCTTTGCAGCTAAGAGTTTAAAGAATAATAAATAAAGAAGCTTGCAGTTTGTAATACTTCGTATTCGCTGTCAATGTGACAGCCAGACAAGTTGACAAGACCATTTTTTTTTGTTTACTAACAGTCTGTTTACAACAAAACTTTTTGGTTACTATGGTAGGTCCAACCTCCTTGGATATACAGTTTGATGAGGGTACGATCCACGAATAGCTGGGGCCTTACCTTTACGTGTTAAAATGTCAGTCGTGCGAGCGAGAATGAAGGATAGAGCTATGCAATCTACATGTATAGCTCCATCGTTTTAGTTCAGTTTAGGTCGTAAACTGAATCGCGGTAGGAGCTCGTGCTAGGGCCTCAAGTCGATATTTTAAGGGCCCTCGCCTACGGCAACATCATGTAGCGATGCTATCGCACTCGATAGTATAGATCTTCTTCTTCTTCCTGCCCTTATCCCATATTACTTGGGGTCGGCGCAACACGTTTTCTTCTTCCATTCTGTCATGTCGTCCGTCACACTATCACTAACTCCCTTTTTTTCATATCAGTCTTTACACAATCCAACATCCATCCATCCATCTTCTCTTTGGCCTCCCTCTCCCTCTCCATCCATCGATCTATTGGTGGAAAAAGTCATGACGTCAACTTATACTCTCTGTCTTTTGTCGACAAGTTGTCTGTATGGTTTCTATACTTAGGTGTAATAACTTTCACAAAAAATACACGAAATAATCAAAAATATATGAGCCTGAGCCTGAAGGTAGGTACAACTGTGAGTGGTACTTTAGGTTTTTTATGAAATTGTGTACTGTCAAGTAAATAAAACAATCAGATCATAATTTAAATAATTTATTTAAAATTCATCAATAATTTACACCATGTAATAAACATTTCAAACTATTCAGATAATACCACAAAATTAAATATTAATTTATTATCACAAAATTGATAAACCATATAACGTGGAATCTCTGGTTACAGTAACATCTGTTTAGTGGACCCCTTAAATACCAAAAAAAAAACAAATAACATTTAAATATCATTATTAATTGTTTATAGTTCAAGGACATTCCTATTAATTTATGACTTCAAAAAATATTATCCATATTTATATTATTTTAGGAAGGAAAGATAAGAAATACGTGATTTTTTGTTTTAAAGTGGCGTAAGAATTGGTTCAGCCGTTTAGGAGATAGTAGCAGAAAATTAGCAAACAAATTAATTTTGAAAACTTTATAGAATCTACTCACCAATTTTTTTTCCTATACGAGATCAAAATCACATAATACAAAAATATTAAGTAGATTTTTTTATTTATCTTATAGTTAATTCATAGTGAACGCCAAAATATACATTTTTTTTACATAGAAAGCGTTATTTTACTAGTTACATTCAATCACTAATTTAGCGAAAGAAATACAGCAGTCAGAATTACGTTACACCAATATACTCCTTATTACCCAGACATTAGGTGCAATATGGGTCATGTGCCCGTGTGATTGCTTGACTGCTTTCAAACTATGTAGTTACTTTTTCAGGGTAATATTTCGAAGAACGACGCTCAAGGACTCACTGTAAAGCTATGCGTTTATATTTACTTCTTTTATCGAATTCAGGTTAAAAGAGACCAACATTGCGATCCGAAATTATTGCTATGGATGTAGATTACGAATTTAGACCCTCCAAATTTGAGATAAATTGCCTAGAACAGCAATTTATTTTTGAAAAGGAGGAAGCCTATGTCCAGCAGTGGACGTCTTTCGGCTGAGATGATGATGATGCCTAGAGCCGCAGATTTTTTTTTAAACTCGCCAAAGTTTCAACTGGAGTATGTACTCGTATAATTATTTTACCTATTCAATCAACGATGACTTCGTGTCACGACGTTGTTCCTTAAACCAGGGTTATTTTTTCAATCTCCTTTTTTCTAAGCATTAGGTATCTGTCAAGTACACGTTTTATGCAAAAATTAGCCCCAAAAAGATACCCTGTGCCTTAAAAAAAATCCGCTTCTCCATACATTTATGTTCACATAAGTAATTTGACAAAATGTATGGAGAAGCAGATTTTTTTTTTCGAGGTTTCAGGCTTGGTCGCACAGTAAAAGTTGTTCATATTAATGAATACAACAGCCTCTTTTAAGGAAAGCCCCTCTGTCGTATCAACGTTGTAGATGGTCTATGGGGACAAAAGGTTCTGGAATGGGGATCACTTGCGAGAAGACACAGCGTTAAAAGACCTCCTACAAGGTGGACCGATGACCTGGCGAGGGTCACGAGAATCCGATAGATGCGAGACGCACAGAATCGGTCGTTGTGTCAACACTTGGGGAGGCCTGTCCAGCAGTGGATGTCTTTCAGTTGAAATAATGGCGATGACGCAAGCAGATTTTTCCGGGAATATTTTTTGCATACATCGTATTTTAAATAATATGTAATATAAGTATAATAAATTAATACATAATATGTATCCTGAAAAAAAATCGCTACTGATTGAAAAATAACCCTATAAAGCTTGTCTATATCTTATGTATTACATAATATTGACCGGAAAGGCTGCATTTTTTTAATTTCTAGCTAGTTTTTAACTTACTACATAAAGGTCGGATCACAATCATCAGTTATCCTAAAATTATGATATAGATTTAGTTTTTAAATGTATTTTGTGTTCATGATTATTTTTCAGCATACTACATGGGACATACATACACACACTACACATGTTGTTGTTGTGATTATTGTTACTACATTATGTTGTGACTTATCATGTTGTACAATAAAGAATTGAATTGAGAATTGGACCACAATGCTGAATAATATCTGATATTCTATGTACTAGCGATTACGACTGCCGTAAAGTCAATCAACCCCGAAAAAAAGCACCCCAGATTACAAAGTTGATAAATGCCACCAAAATGTCCCGTGAGGAAAGGGTTGGGATATACAACCTTTTGAATACAGAAGTTTCATGATCTTAATATCATATTTAATGAAATATAATTAATTGTTAGTAGGACGTCAGTAAAAAAATAGTTTAATTCATGAATCCCCGACCGGTCCTATGAGACCGCGCTGTTATTGTTTTACTATTGTGTCTCGTTTTGCGGGTATGTGATAAGTTAAAACTAATCAATCAAGGACCAAAACTGTTGTGACCAAAAGTTCCCTATCTTTTTTGTTGGTATAATTTTTTCATACTTCTGTTGTATTTTACATTAATGTTTTATAATGGTTTTATTTAAAATTGGAAACTTAAGGACAGTCGTTATCGCAAGTAGAACGTCACCCTGACGGTCCAGTACAGCTGACATAAATACTTTAATCAGTTAAGAGCAAGAACTTTTTATACTATCTGGATTGATTACGTCAACCTCAAAAACGTGCCCAAGAGTACTAATACAAAAGGGTATGTTATCTCTTTCTACAGGAGTGTCCCTAGACAAGTAAGAAAGGGACACACTACCTTTTTCTCGTTGTCTTGCTCGGTACATTTTCCCTTTTGCTTGTCAGTAAAAATATGAACTTAACGACAGTGAAAATAAAGTATACTTCAGAATGTGTAATATAGCTTCGTAATCAATCCAGTTAGGCCGTAGGGTATACAAGATCCTTGGTTAATGCTGCCCGCCTATGTTCGATAATCAGTGACCGATGTTTTGTAGGTGAAAAATAGAACACACTGATAACAATAGTGCAACGCACACGGTCTACGAAAAGCCGGTTAAAATATACCTACTATAGGATTATAATTTGTGACGATTATCGGTCCTACAAAAAGTGTGACATAGGCGGGCAGCGTTGGACAGCCTAATGAGTTTAGTTCACCCTGGCCGTCATATTGATCTCACTTTCCTAATTAAAGTAAATTTGCAAGTCTGTATGTATAGAGATCTCAATTCTAACACGATTCATGACTTTATTCTGGTTGACTGTCCCTGTAGCTGGCTAAAACTATATTTGTCATATTTTTTGTAGTGTTTCTATTTCTGAATATTCTTATCCCTCTTCTTATCTACTACTGATAGTTTTTACAGAGCCCCCTTAAAAGTAGCTAAAGTCTAGTTTTTTAATCTCTGAGACTAAAACAACATTCCATTCCATAGGTTATAAAAATTATCACAACACAAAAGAACTGGCATCATTATTATTGTAAGTTTGACATTTGCCAGTGTCAATTTAGTCTCGGGGATTAAAAAACAGACTTTAACTCGATATTGTTTTCGGGTTTCCAGGTGTAGAATATTCAGCAGTGGACGTTTGCACGTATAACCTACAACACCCTGCATTAATAATTTAAAACTTTTTTTTTCTACTCTAAGCCGTTCTAAACAATACCCAAATGATATCTAACTAATAAGGAAAACCGTTCAGGTACATTATTTCGGTAATAATCTTAAAGAAAAACCAAAAAAATGAGTTTAGTTTGAACGACCATAGACTAATGAAGATAATTGAGTAAGTTTTTTTTTTAGTAATCTGTGGATGATATAGACTAGGTACCCCTTGTCTAAAAGAAGATGAATTTCGGAAAATATCTACCCTATTACCATAATAGTTTCAAAGTGCATAAAACAAATAAACCATTAGTATTAACTTTTATGGAAATTCATATAATAATTTAAGGAAACCTATTAATTCTACCTACTTAACATTAAAAAGCACACTTTCAGTCTATGCCCCGCAAAGACTACGTTTTATTTACATAAATACATTACAAATTTATTCTTTAACATATTTAGTTAAACTGGTAATTCATTAGAATATTATAATTATTTAGTTTGCTGATAGATGTTTACATTGCCCGGGTAATGCTTTGGTTGGGCAATATTCATAAATTGGACTACTTTATTTGGTCCTACACTATTCATGTACACATTAAGGTAGCTTTTATTGCGATAGGTATACTTTAAACACAGCAAGTCTTGATTAAAAATTCGTTTACTGAAATAAATTAAAAACCCGATCTGTCAAACCAGCATCTTTACTTTCCCCTCACTTTACTTCAAACGAAATTCACACTAAAACTTTAAACATTCCTAAAGCCCACATAATCGGGTTATCACGTATTATTAATAAAAATCTAACACTTAAAACCATAAATAGGATACATACAAATACATTTTGACACCTTAAAATTGACAGGAAAATTGGCGCCAACTTTGACGTTTCAAAATGGCCGTCTAACCTCAATTGAAATATAATTGCAATAACACCACGAGAAGGCATTGTAGAAAGAGTAAAACAGCCGAGGATATAAAATTAGCTAGATTTTTGTTATTTCCATATTTGTATGTATGCGTTTGTCAATCTGGGACTTTAATTTCGGCCCAGATTGGACAGAAGGGGGAGGCGGGTCCTCCCCAGGACCAGCCACGAGGGATGGCTAGGTGGCTTAGACCTGTTTTGATAGCACCTGAGCGTCCGTTGAAGTTGGTACTGTCCAGCATGCCGGGGCAGAGGATCCCGCTTTGGCCCGTGGCTTTGACGTCGACAGTGGTTATTATATCTTCTTTCAGTACTGATTGGCAGGTCTTGAATGCTGAAAAACATAAATAAAGTTGTAATCATGCATAAGTATTTTTTTATTGTGAAGTCATCTCATTTCTTCCGCTCTACGGTAAACAAGAGGATGTCTCAGACTTTTACTGACTAAAACTACACATTTGTCCTTCATTTGCCTTTGAATTTATTCTTCAGTTATATTTTCTGTGCGATTTCCATCTTATCAATCGAATGATGGAATGAAATGCCTGAAGGTTAAATTCATAATCTAAATACGAGACAAATTGAAAGGTCAATTAAAAGATTTTGTCTTAATGTTCATGACATTGGTTAGTTTTAATTTCTTTCATTTTATGATGCAAGATTCATCTACATACGTTTAAAAATAGCATAGTTTATTGTATAAGCGACAGGGTGACCATGCGTCACCCTCTTGACTTTTTCGGTACTAAAAAAATATGAGTAAGACATTTTAAAAATACTTTTTTGCTCAGAATGTTTTATGTAAAGTTTTTGTTGAAAAGATTTCACAACAAATCACGCTATTGGCAATAAACACATTCATACGCCAAGAGTACTAGCAAGTTTGGTACGAGACCAGTGATTCACAATCTACGGTCCACAGTGAGTTTGTGTGTGTGTGCATAGTTATCAATACGAATGAGCTACGTAGCCACTGTAGTGCGTCGATGCAAACTATTTGCTTAAATTTCCATGCTTAAATATGATTGTAACTTTATTTTCTAATTGGGGTGTATTCCAGTGACATCTATACTAATATTATAAAGAGGTAAAATTTGTAAGTTTGTAGGTTTGTAAGTTTGTATGTAGGGGGTAATCTCTGGAACTACTGGTCCGATTTGAAAAATTCTTTCAGTGTTAGATAGCCCATTTATCGAGGAATGCTATAGGCTATATACTATCACGCTACGACCCACGGGAGCGGAGCAGTAACAAAAAATGCGGGTGAAACTGCAGGGGACAGCTAGTATTGTATATTACTTTAAAACTTCTGGCAAAAAAACCAAAGTGGTCCCAAGTCAAAAAAAGTTTGAGAGCCTCTGTGCTAGCCGCAGAACTTAAAAACTACCAACTATCGCTGTTATCACATAGACTAAAAAGAACCAAAACTAACGGTAGTTTTTCCATGCTGAAAACCTCTCAAAAAAGAATAGTTTTCTTCACAAAGAATCTTCGCGTGCGTAGTGCGCACGTGAAATTCAAGCATAGACGCACGCTGACGTCCAGTTCACAGCTGTGTCCCGATACAGCAGATAATTGTACTACGTTATAGCAGTTATCGCTACTATCAAAAGATTAGAAGGAACAAAACCTAATATTTTCATACCGAAAAACTCATAAAAAAGCATAGCTTTCTTCACACAGAATCTTCTTCTTCCTGCCCTTATTACTTGGGCTCGGCGCAACACGTATTTTTTCATTTTTCTTCCATTTTGTCCTGTCACCCGTCGTACTATCACTAACTCCCATTTCTTCCATATCAGTCCTCATACAATCCATCCATTTTCATGTCGAAAACTTCTCAAAAAAACATATAACGTCTGATATATTAATCCCCGAGACTAAAATGACATAACGTGTCTCGTCACACTTGTCACAAAACGAAAGAATGCCATCATTCTTATTATAAGTTTGGCATTTGCCTGTGTCAATTTAGTCTTGGGGATTAAAAAACAGACCAGCTTTCGTCACACAGAATCTATTATACAAGAAATGGCACGTCAAAACTCCCATACGTAATGCGCACGTGAAATTTGAATACGCATGCTGACGTCCAGCTCACAGCTGTGTCCGATACAGCAGATAATTGTTGATAAAACACATTGATCATATTAATGAACCCGTTTGAACGATAAGCGATAGCACACGGTCGCTTATCTGTCTAATCCTATTGTTTTTATCGTTACAATGTTGCTTAAGATTCCTGTTGTTAGGCCGGATGTAGATAATATTATTAGTGTTTTAATCAGTCAGTTCTTCGTCATATAGGTACGTATTTAGATTTTAGCTTCGATTTTTTTTCCTTGAAAAAGAGACTTATTTTCTCTAATCTGTGACGTTTATCTTTTAAAGAATTTCTATTTATTATCTTTGATTTAACCAGGGGACTTTTCGAGGGCCATGGGAATGTTTGAAAGAGTTACCGTAGCTCTAGAATGCAATGGGCAAACGAAGGAACAAGATTGGTTTTAAGGATTTGTCACACTGGATGCGTTCTGCGGTCTGCGGTCCGGTCAAAGCGAACGTAGCCAGCATCAAGTATGAACAACATTTTCGGTATCAATATAATTATTTTGTATAGAATGCGATCTGACCGCGCGAGCACAACCAAAGAACGCATGTTGGCCCGACGGGGCGGCGGCGCGAGGGACCAACCAACAACGTATAACACTTTGACCTGACCGCAGGCCGCAGAACGCATCCAGTGTGACAAATCCCTTAGTCAGTAAAAGCTCGACACGCCCTATCGCTCCAATCTTGAACGGAAGAAGTCATTTTATGATTCCCCACTTCAAAAATAGGGACTTCAAAATCACTGTCATTGTGTGGAAAAAAATAATGATCTCTCAATTTTGACTCGTTCTAATAATAAAGATTCAAAGGATTTATTCCAATTAGACCATTTACTGGCCCTTTTGAATTGTCAATAAGTCAGTAAGACAAAAAAGATGCCAATTAGGAGTCTGCAAGTCAAGAGTGAATAGGTTACTTCTAGGCAAGCGTCCATCGTCGGCCACATTATCGCTTACCATCAGGTGAGATAGTTGTCAACGTGGCGTTGTTGTTGGCATAGTAAAAAAAAATTGCACATTCCAAAGCGTAGGTAGATATCTCTTGGAGAATAATGTGTATCTCTTCTCAATCATGTTTTATAATTATCACAAATACCTTTTTACACCACCTGCTCGATAATGCCCTATTATGTGTCATACAACCTTCACTCAAAACAAAGTCATTATTACCTAGGGAGATAACGCAGTATGGGCGATCTCTAGGGAATAATGAGGATTAACTTTGAATTTAGGACATTAAATAACATTCATTTGAAAAAAATATCACGTCAAGTCTGTCATCTTGTACCTAGTAGTGAATTTGGTTTGTTTATTATTTCAAAACATATCTAGTGATTGTTAAGAGTAACTTATAAGTAAATAATTATTCTATATTTTTTAAATTTATAATTGGTTTTAGTAAATTAACTATTAATTATCTCACAGATGGTGTAAGTAAAGAGTACAATATCCAAGACGAGGATAAAGCTATCTTTGTCTTGGGCGGTTTGAATTCCTTACTTCACTCAGATTTGTGTATTAACTCCCTCGCAATGCTCGGGAGTTAATTATACCATTCGGGATTAAAACTTAGCAACCTTCGTTTCGTCCGGAATTCAACATGCCGCCCTCGACTTAAAGACACTGCTTTATCCGCTAGTCACATAATCTAAATATTTTAAGTAAATAAGTTAAGTTGAACTGTGCCACGAAAGTAAAACAGTTTTAGTTGTCATTGTAGTGTAGCATTACGAAACATCACCACGGTAACGTCCTTGCCGGTATAAATATTTAAGTGAATGTAAACTGTCGCCCGCGGCAGCTTTCCGCTTGCTTTTATAATGCTGCCTTAGCGAGGGGAAATTCGAAAAAAATATGTTCTTGTTGTATTGTAATCCTCAGTTGGGCCGAAGCCTGCTAAGGCCATTGAAAAACGTATGAAAGGTATATGTGACCGTAGAACGCAAAAGGTAAGTGAAGGAACTTATTAGTTTAAAAAATCTGACAGCTCGTTCCACATTAGGAGAAGAGGAGAGAGAAGTTATTAGATGATTTGACACTTCCAGAAAAAAGAACCCGTATGGAACTACCTGATCTAATTCTTTGTTTTTGAGAATATTATGATATGATGCATCCTAAAGTAAAGAATTTGGCATAATTACTCGTATACCTATTAAATTTTAAGTTTAATTCTCCTTTATATCGAACTGTATTTATATGGCTCTAAAGACTTTTTCACATTTCTATTTTTAATCAGTAATTCCATCAGTTGCTTGTTTACAAACTTGTAGATGGTATCGTAACAAGTCGCAACAAGTTGTGAAATTTATAACATGCATTAGGCATGTGATAAATACTACAACTTGTTGCGATTTCTCATCGGTTCCTTGCATACTTAAGTGTTTAGCCGTGTGTACTTTTCAATTAACAACCTAAATAAGGACCCTGGAACGAAGGCAAAGAATGAACGGGGTGGGCGTGGGGTAATAGACAGTTTAAGGTCTGATTTATGATTTATTCACACACATCACTGCCCTCTTCCTATGTTATTTGGGATCGGCAAAACACGTTTCTCTCTTCCGTTCTGCTATTAATTTAATATGGTCAAAAAAATGGAAATTGGAAGACATATGACATACACCAACCCGCACTGGGCCCGCGTGGTGAATAACGACAAATTGTCCCTAGAGAGGAGGCCTGAGTCCCAGCAGTAATAATAATAATAATAATATTCCACAACTTTCACACAAAGCCGTCTAGTCCCAAGCTAAGCAGAGCTTGTGTTATGGGTACTAGACAACTGATAAACATACTTATATATTTCTAAATACATACATATTATAGATAAATTACACCCAGACACAGAACAAATGATCGTGCTCATTACACAAACATTTGTCCTGGGTGGGAATCGAACCCACAACCTCTGGTATAGCAGTCAGGGCCACTAACCACTAGACCAACAGGCACATTATAAGGCTGATGCTATCTATCTATCAATAGAACTGTCTACTCACTCTGCACATTATTCCTGGTCCGGAACTCCCCAATGAAGACAAGCTCCAGTCCGCTGGCTTCCGCGAGGTCCGCTATACTCCGCAGACTGGTGGCGTCGGCGGCGTCCAGCTTCTCTCTGATGTGCACGTTCACGACGATCAACGGTCTACTGCATAGCAGGAACGCTGGAAAGAGAAGGAAATACTTTTAACTTATTTATTCATTTATATACTCTTTAGTTAAGCCGTAGGTCCCGGCTGTCATTTGTAGATCTTTGGCAGTCGTTACGGATAGTCAGAAGCCAGTAAATCTGACTCCAGTCTTGCCATGAAGTACCGTGTTACCCCAGTTAATGGTTTGTGGAGGTCTGGTAGGCAGCCGCTCCTCGTAAAATACTGTTATTCAGCTAAATCCGACTTGACTGGAAGCCGACCCGAATATAGTTGGGAAAAGGCAAAGGCTAGGCAGATGATGATAATGATTCATTTATGTTCTGTTTATTGTACACCATAACTGCAATTTTTTAAAGAAGGTTAAGATTAGTACGGTGTCACAATGGGAGGTCTTATCGCTAACAGCGAGTTTTTACAGACCTTTGGATGAAATTGACAGAGAAGAAAATAATTAACTTTTTAGTAGTCAAAGAAAATCCAAGCTTTTACTTGTAGCAGTGTATTAATTCATTCCGTTCATGTACAAGTTCGGAAGACGCAGCGTTGGAAGGCTTCCCACAAGGGATCGATGTCCTGATGAGGGTCGCGGGAATCTGATGGATGCGAGACGCATAGGACCGGTCGTTATGGCGACGCTTGGGGGAGGCCTATGTTGAACGTTGATGTCTTTCGGTTGAAATGATGATGTTGATGTGCAAGTGAATTCACATGCACTTCAGAAACCTTCCATGTATATTGAAAACCTACTAATATAATAACTACACGAGAAAGTTTGTATATATGGATGTGCGGATGTTTGTTACTTTTCACGCAAAAACTACTGAATAGCTTTCGATGTGCACTAGTAGACCATATCGTGGAATAGCACATATGATACATTTTATCCCGGGAGTAATGTTCCCTAGGCATAATATTCTACCATCACGCGGGCGACACTGCTGTCAGTGGCAGCGGTTAGTACACAACATTTACGTAAGAGACATTAATGTGGCCGTCGACAAATGGGTTATTCCATGACAACTTAAAATAATGATTTAATCCGTCTAAAAATATCACAAACCATGTACAAAGATAGTTGAAAATAAAATATACATTGCAAAGAAACCTTATCATAAAAAATCCAGAAATGTCTGCATGTTTCATCTGCAAAGATGAAATCATTCGAGATAACATAATATCGTGACATTGTAAATACTGTCTGGGAAGAGACGTTGACCCGTGAGTGTTTCATTGTGCCGTTTCAGCTGAGAATGAGTTTTGACAAGGACTTGATGGTTAAAGTTATGTTTTATGAATAATCACGCCTTTTGTTGTTATTGTTTAGTGACCAACCGACAGACGATTTGCAGCTAAAACTGCAACCGTAACCGAATGTTCGATATCGGCTTCAGTTTCAGCCGTAACCGTAGCCGACATTGACGCGGTAACAAAAAAACTTGAGATTTTTTAAGGACAGTTTTTTTCATGCTTAGAAACTAAATGGATTTAGATGAAACTTGGTACACGAGTAGACCATATCCCAAAATAGCACATAGAATACTTTTTATCCCGAGAGTAAGTTCCCTTGGGATAATTTTCTACTATCACACGATTCACGAACGAAACCACTGGCTGCCGCTAGTTAAAAATATGTAATTAGCCTATCACATACCCACAAAACGAGACACAATAGTAAAACAATAACAGCGCGGTCTCATAGGACCGGTCGGGGATTCATGAATTAGACAAAGCCTGAAAGACGAATCAAGTTTCGCATTATATAAATGTACAAGCATATTCCGATCTAAAGTGCAATTTTAGATAAGCCGACATGACACATTGATGACTAAACACCGCAGCTGAGATGTACTTAATATTTCCTTTGTTCATTCGCAAATAACAACAGCAAAATAGAAGATAATAAAATTACTGTATTAGCAAAAATATTGCGATGCTACAAAGAGTGTTTACTTTGCTCCACTCTAAAAATGGCTCTTGTTGGTATCGTAGGTGTGTTCACATTGCATATACACAAAACACCCCTGATCTAGAACAGCTAACAGTAGTCCATACATCAAAGTTAGCAGATAATTATTACTTTACGGTAGCTCATTAAAGTTTTGATCTGAACTTGACACATCATTATTGCTTGAGCAAGTAAAACTGTCTATCATAAGGGGAACCTTAATCTTTTGGAGGAATACCTAGCTAGCGAAATTCCACAGGTAACTATGACGAATATTTCAATTATTACTGCATTATGTACTGAGTTTGAAACTAACAAAAATAAAAAGCGTAAATGAATGGCTTGAGGGTTAATAACAGCTGTTCAAGGGGGTAAAAAGTATGAAGAACAGTTCTGTTTTGCTTTTCTTTTTCAATTAATGTGTATTGGATATACAAAATCCATCCCGGAGTTATATGGAATTTTACGGGCTAATTTACTTTAACCCCGTAAAAGAGTATCCACAACACCACCACAAAAATGTGAGCCAGGGTCAGGTCTTTCATCCTCCGGGCGTTGCTTAACCCCGAATAAAAAATGCTTGCATACAATGTGTGTAAAAGTTTAGAACTTTTAATGAATATCCAGACTGTAAGCCGTCCGGGCCTCTGTATTCCGGCGACCGGATGGATCTCATCCGGAACTGTAGGAATACTATAGTTTAGTCCAGAATATTACTGAAATATTAAAATTTTGTGGATAATAAGTAGTAGAAGTCCAGAATAAATAAGACTCCCACACAAAACTTCGATGTGATACGACGCCGCATATTAGATTACTGTGATACGATTTCGTAGAGAAAAGCATCAGTTCAAGGGACCCATACAATATGCGATGCAAGTAAATTCGCAAGTTTCCTTCCGATTATAATTTGGGTATCTTCAAGACTAGAGTGAATAGTCTCTTAATAAACTAGTGCGCCTCATCATCAACACTGCATTGCATCACTGCTTAACATCAGGTGGGATTGCAGTTTATTATATAAAAAACAAAATGTTCTAGCGATGCGTCCTGCGAGCTCGCAATTTTTTGTTTGGACACATAATAATATTTGGGAGGTCGAATTGGAAGGTTTTTTTTTTTTTTTTCAAATATCACATTTGTTTCTAACTTCCAATGATGAGTGTGAAATCAGAGGAGTATAAACTGGCTATGGGCCGATTTATGACGTAGTATTTCAAGATAACATCCAAAGTTTGACAGGTTCTCTGATTTTCTACTAAACCCTCCAAAGACAAGTGAGGATACATCTGGAGGTTACATCATAATACATTACCTTAAACCTAACAAAAAAGTTTAACAAATACACAACTTCATAATAATAATTTTGAAACTGTACAAAAACTAAATCATTGTAATACCTACTTACTGTAGTAGATATTGATATAAGTAGTGGATAACACGAATACACGACTACGGACTAACACAATATAAATCGAAGTTTTACGTATTTTTCAAAGAAACATGAACAGCAAAATATTCACAATAGATATTAAATTTATCGTTTGACACTTTAAATTGAGTATCTATTTCCGATACTTTAACACAATAGCTTTCTATACTTGTACAACATGGTAGATAGTGATAATACAAACGGATAATATAGTAGTTACTTCGTCTTTCGTGTCGATCTGATTCGAATCTTGTCCGACCAATACTTAGCCACCTGGATAGCTCTGTAAATACAGTAAATACTTATATTAGAGAACGTCAATGTTTTCGTGATTTCTAATTACCCGTACGTTTGAAATCACCAATGAATAAGAAGTTTGACACTTCTTTTCGTTTACTTCTTTCCGGCTTTTCGTTTTTACTGATTAAATCCCAACTGTGTTCCTTCAGTTGCTCTTTGCGGTACCTACGTCTAGCAGTAGACGTTTTTCGGTCGAAATGATGATGATGACATTGTACATCAGCCTGCGCTACCCATAGCTTGCTCTACCTACCTCTTATCTAGATACTAATATTATAAACAGGAAAGATTTGTACCTATTTTTGTATGTTTGTAATGAATAGGCTCAAAAAGTACTGGGCCGATTTAAAAAATTCTTTCACCAATAGAATGCTACATTCTTCCAATTTGACATAGGCTACATTTCATTTTGAAAAAAAATAGGGATCCTTGGTAAAATTTGAACAATGTAACCTACTAAATAATTGTCTACCCCGTGCGAAGCCGGGACGGGCTGCTAGTTTGTTAATATAGATAGGTTCGTTTGACCACTATTTCTTCTTATGGTACGCGATGATCGACGATGGAGCACGCTTGCCTAGAAGTGACCTATTCACTCTTGACTTAAAGATCCCTAGGTTGTAGCTATCACGAAACACAAGCCAGACCACTTCAATCTTCAGATATAGGTACAAGCATTCTGTTACCTTGTAATTCACGAATGCTAATTTTGCTTAATCTGTCGAAGTATGTAGGTACAACGAACGACCTTGCCATCCTAAGTCCTAGTAAATTCATAAACCAGTATTATAACTGAAGGATCTTTATGATTTCAGGTTTACTGCCATAATTAAAAATAAAGATAGTAAACGTATAATCACTAATTCGCTTTCTTTTTTTAGAGCGACTCTATAATGTAAGTATTATAACATGAACGAAATCACCTGGAACTGTGAATTTAAAGAAAACTGTCGCGGAGATTTGAGAACCGGTGGCGAAAATGTATTCCTAGATGCAAATGGATAACGTGGGGATAATAGCAAGTGGTGTTCTTTAGTTTCTAGTTACCCATATGAGAAAACGGCGTGAGTTGAAGCATTGAGGCATCCACCAGATGCCTATGGCTCTATAATCAGGCTAATTCTAAATGACACTGAACAAACTGATGATGAATGGAATGAAGAATCCTGCAGCAAAGAACTTATTGCCACACAGTTTCCAAATCAGGACCTTAACTTCAATATAAATTAGCATTAGCATTATCGGCCTTAAAATGTTCCCACTGATGGGACTCAGGCCTCCTCTTAGAGAGGGAATGGGCCATAATCCACCGCGCGGGCCCATTGCAGATTGGTGGATGTCACATGTCTTCGAATTTTTGATTCTGGGACATGCCGGTTTCCGGCTCAATATAAATATCGAGAAGAAAATGGGGAAGAGATAATATTAGAAAGAGTACATTGAGAATATTATAATGAAACTTACTACAACTGAACTACAAGAAACATGGACAGTAAAAAAACTAAAACAACAAAACTACTAAATAATGGATGGTACTACATAATAAATTGTACACCAACAGGTAATACCTATACCATAATAGCAGTATTTTATAAAATCAATAGCAAATAGCAGAAGTCAGCTGTACTATGGCTTAGGAACTTGTTGCTTCAACGTTCCATGGCGTCTATAATTTGCATAGCACTCTAGTTGATTATTTGCAGAATTATAAAAAAAGAGGAGCTCGTGGCTAGATAATAACAGCCGCACGGGTCGATCTTCAAGATTAAGCAACGCTTGCCAACGTTGGTCTGTGGATGGGTGACCATCTTAACATACTGAGTTTCTTCCGTGCCTCGGAAAGCATGTTAAGCCGTAGGTCCCGACTGTCATTTATAGATCTTTGGCAGTCGTTACGGATGGTCTGAAGCCAGTAAATCTGGCTCCAGTCTTGGCATGAAGTGCCTTGTTACGCCAGTTAATGGGTTGTGGAGGTCTGGTAGGCAGCCGCTCCTCGTAAAATACTGGTATTCAGCTAAATCCGGTTTGACTGGAAGCCGACCCCAATATAGTTGTGAAAAAGGCTAGGCTGATGATGATGAATAGCAGAAGTCAGCTGTGCTATAGCTCACAAACTTGTTGCTTCCACGTTTCATGGCGTCTATAATTTGCATAGCACTCTAGTTGATTATTTGCAGAATTAAAACTATAGCTAGTGAAATAGTGACGATTGCAAATTACTTAACTACCAGTTATTGGACACCAGCACTAGTGATAATTGTTTAGTTAGAAGCCCCTAATGAAAGGAAAGTGGATAGAGGGTGTCGTTTAAATTTTTCCATATCATAGCGAGCCTTTTCAGCAAAAAAACATCGAAAGCGACGTTTCACAATTTTTGCAGGAAGTGGTTTTTGTTTCCGAATTTAAAAATATTCATGATAATTATGAAAGTAGTGCCTATTTTAATAAGTTTGTAGCTTTATGAATAACAATTCTTAACAGTTTTAAGTTTTAATACTTTTATATAAATACATTATTTTTTTTTAGTTGTTAGCGATAAGACTGCCCATTGTAACACCGTACTAGTTTTAAGCTCCTTGTAAAATTATTTTTATGGTTTAAAATGAAGTATCTATCTTTTAAATTTTGAAAGAAAACTATCCCTTCCTACAAAAAGCGCTAACAGTTGATTACGATGTTATTCGTAATAGTTAACTCAAACAGTTAAACCCGCTATAGCTGCAAAGAGAATACTAAATCATGATTAGGCTTGTAATATATTATCTGTGCCATGATCTAACTTTCAACCTGAACTAATCATATCCAAAATTATTATTACCAACATTAAACTTCCTATGATATTGACAGAATAACTGCAAATACAGACCTACACTGCACTACAGACTGCAGTCGAAGCTGACCCCCAAAAAAGTGGACTGACGACCTGGTGAAGGTCACGGGAATCTGCTGCATACGGGCAGCGTGGAACAGGTTGTTACGTAAATCCTTGAGGACACTTTTGAAGGAAATTACGACCCCAGCAATAATATCCATAAAGACCTAGATCCGAATACAAATAAAAAAGGTCAAATTAAACAATTCGTAAAAAAAAAACAGTAAAAAAAAATCTATAAGAAAATGATCAACTTAACATGCATGCCTACCATTTCACCGACACCGTTCACCGAATCGCCGACAAATATGGCTGACGACCGTCAACTTCGCCGATTTCGGCGAACAGAACTGGCCTTTGCGAGGATAGCAATAAGGTTGCATGTCTATAGTTAAAATGTGAATGTCGACACGATGAATATGGCTCAGTAATTAGCATTGGCGTTTATATGTGACGATTTTGTATCGGTATCGGTATGTTATTTGACTTTGTGCTAATCGGTCACTTCCTCTTCCGTTTTCGTGCCACCTCATGGAGCGACAGCAGAAATGGATGCTGATTTGTTTATTTATAGTTTTTTTATGGGTTTTATTTTCACATCTAAACCTCTCAAAATACAAATGCCTTCTTCTTATTTACTTCTAGGTAATCGTGCTCCATTGTCGTCCACATCTTCGTTTACTAATAGGCAATATAAAAATAATGGTAAAAAATGATAATATAGCTTTATCTATTCGAAAAAGGCAAATATTATATTTTAATAGGTACTGAAATAACCCATTAACCGACTGTAACTATTGTCTATCGCACACGTGAAGGTAATCATAAAAATTACAGCAAGTACCTACTTTTCTTGATAATGCGCCTGAACGAACAAGCTAAGCCTGAAGAAATTTTACAGTTGGCAGTAAATCACGTGACTGATAAAATGTATTTTTAATGAATCACATAAATGCACTTGAGCCATTAGCTTGGCTTGCTGCGAATGTCCCTATATTTTTTAAGTACTGATAGACTACTTAGAATACTGCGTATGCCGCATGACGCAATGCAGAAAGTAGCCAAACGCATTTCTGATTTCCAAATACCGTATTAAACCTAAAATAGGTTACATAGCTACTGCCCATTTTCCAGCTAGCTAAATCTAGTCATCTTTTATCGTGTTAGTATGGGATTCTGCAACAATTGGGCAAACTTCCAACAATAGAAGTTCCGAAACAAAATGAATAAACAATAACTGCCGGTTGTTCTGCCAAATGATATAACTACAATCTTTAAAAGTACGGTAATAAGAATGTACATTTGTACAATATTGGAAAGATTTCCGGCTATATACGCCAAGAAAAGTTCATGGGGACATATAATTATATAGAATAGCTTCTACCAGCGGCTTCGGTCGCCTGGAAGAACGTTTCTTCATCCAAAGCTTGGACCTCTGTTACATCCCACTCATCATCTGCCTAGCCTTTTCCCAACTATATTGGGGTCGGTTTCCAGTCAAGCCGGATTTAGCTGAATACCAGTATTTTACGAGGAGCGGCTGCCTACCAGACCTCCACAACCCATTAACTGGGAGAACACGGTACTTCATGTACACCTCTATTTCATCTCATTGCAAAATAAAATTCTATTCTATTCTATCCTTAGAGTAAGAATTTTGGAATCCTCTCTTAGTTGCTCGCGTATGCCATAAAAGGAAACCTTGTGCAAAATCTCCCGTAGTCCCAGTAGTTTTGGCTGTGCGTTGATATGTCAGTCAGTCTGTTCCTCCTTTTACAATGAATATACTCGTAGATACTACTTATATATATTTATGAATAATGAAAATACATAAATAACAAATCCATTAGGTACATTTCGCTCGTGCTCGCTAATTATATACTCAGCTATCGTGCGTGACTCAATGACGCTACAAGACTATATGAACTTGAAAATAATCAGAATGACATTAAGAAGATGACCGGTAGCCGCCATGACTGCTATTCAATCAAAATAATGGCAAAAAAAATGAAATTTTAGATATAATAGCTGTTTTGAGTATGCTGGAGCTGGAGAAATTATAGCTGCTGTTGTAAATGTAGATTTAAAACAAAGGATGAGCAATGAATAATTAAAGAATGTTATAGAAAGAGTCACCGCAGTCTGGAACGCAACTGAAGATACAAGCCTGTAAAGGTCTGACACTCCCCCTCGCTACACCCATAACAGGAGAAGACATTTGACGATTTCCCAACCCCACAAAAAAAAACAGTTTAAAACGAGAAACGCAGATATATACTTAACAGAACATAGGTAGCTATTAAATCAAAATTCTTTATTTAATTTAAAGGTTGGTTCCCTAAGGAGACGAAAACGAAAATGAAATAGCGATCCAGCAAAATTGGTATAACTCAAACATTAACAATATAATAACACTAAAACTACTGAAAACAAAGTCAGCATATTTATAACAAACAATACAGTTCAAAACGAGAAATGTAGATGTATACTTAACAAAACATAGGTAGCTAAAACAAAATTCTTAATTTAATTTAAAGGTTGGCTCCCTAAGGAGATGAGAATCAAATAGAACTAACGATACAATTCAAAAGGGTATAACTCAAACATTAACAATATAATAACGCTAAAACTACTGAAAACAAAAGCCGCCATATTTCCCAGACGTCCAAACACAAATCGTAGCATGTAAAAGGCACTAACACACAATGACGTGTCCTCAGCGACGGACGACGCAACAAACGACCGGTCCGCAGGTAACTCGGACAGGTTAAAATTAGACCACAAACTAACAGCTCCAGTTATTGATTTACTTACTAATCTTTGTTTACCAAGCGTACGGCTCACGCTTGTTTTTATTGAACAGGACAGTGTAGTTATCATATTTTATTTTACAACCATTTTATCATGAAATGACAATGATAAAATCATCAATGGCTCAAAATGTACTCAAATGAAAAATAAACTGTCATGACTGTTGCAAGCTGAGAAAGAAATAAACAGATAAACATACTTGTTGGTAAAATGAAATTTGCAAGTTACAAAATAACATCAATATTGATCTTACAATATCTCAAAAAAAAGTGCCAATAACAAGTCAGTTGCTTTTTTCTTTTCCATTATTATGCTTTTAATAATTTCATTGGCTGACTTCATAAGTAGAGCATTATCTCTAAAGTGGCAGCCTTAGTAGCTTAAATTTTGTAAAGATAAAAACAACTACAAAAAAAATGCAAAATACTAATTTCACTAAACTATATCGCAATCTATCGAACTCATCACTGACGTAGTGTGTCACGTCAGCGATGAGTGCAAAAGATTGCGGTATGCCTGTCATGTTAATCACGATAAAAATCGTTGACGGTTTTGAAATTGTTCCCGTCATCGATATTTTCTTTGTCATTGTCATGCGAGTACGGTGGCGTTGTATTTTTCATCCCTTCTAGGAATTTTATACTGAATGAATATTGCTTCAAATACATAGTTGCTTAATGTTCAGAAATCAGTAAAGTGAGTGTTAGTTGTCACACTGGTGGTGGAGCTAAGAATACTTTTTATTCATAACTCATAATTGTTTATTTAATAGTATGCGTAATTAGATAAAAGTTATTGAAAATATAGAACAGTTCAAACACATTACACCTTTAGGCATGCAAATCACGAGCTTTATTATTATATTTCTTTGCTAAAACTATTTCTAATTAATAGTAATTTTTTTTTATGCTGTCTCCTTTCGTTTCAACACTATCAGAACACCTCACGTTCGGAGCTGTTGTGTTAGGAGAAGACTATTATTGTTATGATTTTCGCCTCGTATAAAATGACTTGCTCAACTATAACGCTACTTCTCGTACTCTGCAGTCATTGATATTTAAAAACATCATTCAACCACCGTGACCCATCTCTAGCGCAGAGGTGATAGTACACTCACCTTTGAACAATAAGCTATTGTATTTGCTTTAGACAGTTTTAAATGAGTGACAAGGTCAAATCAAAGCATCTATTTTAAATAAACCATTTACACAGGCACTTTCGAATTGTCAAGAAGTTAAAAAAAAATGATGCTCATAGTAATTTGTCCTATCATTAGGAGGAAAAAGTGAATTGTAGGTCAAAATAACCACAATAAAAACGACCAGAAGGCCATTCTTTGTTTTTCATACGACTATGTGGCCGAAACCACATAACCTAGAGCTGTGTGAAGAGATCAAAGTTGTCAGATGTAAAGCCAGGTGTAACAGCTGACCACCCATAAGATATTATGGCGGCACTAGATACACCAAATTAACTAACAAGTCCTGGATTGAACCAGTTGGAAACTATAGGGAGACCTTTATGTAGCAGTAAGACGATATGGTTCGTCGATGGGGTTGGGAGGTTCCGAAGTGGCGGCCAAGTGCCGGAAGGCGCAGCGTCGGAAGGCCTCTCACAAGGTGGACCGATGACCTGGCGAGGGTTGCGGGAATCTGATGGATGCGAGATCCACAGGATCGTCGGTCGTTGTGGCGACGCTTGGGGGAGGCCTGTGATCAACTTTATGGGTTTTAAGGATTATAAAAACGTGTATAGTTGGCACAATTAAAATGGTGTGGGTGACCTCATCGAACCATTTCAGGGCGAAAGCGCCGAGATGGTCAATATCTAAAGCGTACACATTACGATTTTTATTGTAGGAGATATTTTTTAACAGTTTTTGGCAAGGTCAGTTGCCGGAGTGGCAACGTTCGATATCAATGTCATTGCTGTTTCAGATTGCTCGACTTTTTTGCCAAAATGCACTGTAGTAGTATAGTTATCTTATAGGGCTATAGGCGTTACAATTTGAAAGTATATTTTTATCCTGCGTGTCCAATTCAATAATGGGTTCAAGATGTTGATGGGACACCTCGTTTCTGCAATGCATTAGGTATGTTCACAGAGGCACACGTTGATCGCTTCCATCCTATAGTCAGACGTGGAAAGTGCGGGTTAACTTCTACTCCATCCTAAAGACCAAAGTGGGGAGGTACGATTGTCTGTTTTCGAGAAACTAGGCTTTTGATCAATATAAATTAAAACCGAGATCCATCCGACCCGGAGTTGAGGGGGATAATCAAATAACTCCTCCCACCCTGAATAGAACAAGAGGGAGTGTAGACTTTTACTGACTGAAACCTCCCAGTATTCCTTAACTCACCCTTTGCGTCACCAGGCACCCCGCAGGTCAGGCAGATATCGATCGGCCCCACAAATTATCGGATCTTGATTAACTGGGGTAACACGGTACTTCAAGGCAAGACTGGAGTCAGATTTACTGGCTTCTAACTATCCGTAAAGACTGCCAAAGAACTAAAAATGACAGCCGGGACCTACGGTTTAACGTGCTTTCCGAGGCACGAAGGAAACTCGGTATGTTAAGATGGTAACTTATCCACAGACCAGTCTTGGTAAGCGTTGCTTAACCTTGAAGATCGACCCATGCGGCTGTTATTATCGAGCTCCTCAACTCGGGCCAGCATCGACCAGCCCCATAAACGATCGGATCTCGCCCCGCAGGTGATATTGAAACAATATTAGATTTGATAGATAACTAGTGTCTGTAAGGCCCGACCTTGTACCCTTTCAAGTCTGTTGAATAGAAACTTTTCACTCCATTGTCTGATATTGTAGGCGTCTAATTACGTTACAGTTGTTACAGCAATATTATTTGTAATAGTAGTTAGATATCAGTAGAGTCATTCCTTTTTGTTACAGTTCAATCGATTGTTTGAGGAAATTATGAAAGGCATCTCTCGCTCTAGGTGAATGGAGAAGGAGTATTGGACTCTTCTTGACTAAAATCTACCCGTGACCTTCAGATGATGTATTCTACATACCTCCACCGACGAATCCTCACCAGTGGGGAGTGTTATGAGGATTTGTCGGAGGGGATTTCTGGAATAAACCCTTCAGAAGCCCTTTGCGTTCTAGGGTCACGCTAAACTCTTTCGAACAATCCCGCAGTCCTAGCGGTCATGGGGTCCCATACATTGTATTGAAAAGGATGCTCCAGCCAGACGCATGCCGTGTCTGGTTCGGGCAACTGCCCAAACAACTGTTTTCACAGTAAATCGCGCAGAAAATATTGTTACCGCCATATAGGATTTGTATTACCAGGTCTTTAGTTCGTATATGTATGAAGATATACATAGATACCGCAACAGGAGTTTTAAAGTAGACAATGCCAATAAACTGATCATTCGGATTAGTGATTGCGTTGTTAGTTACTTTGTACCGGTAAGACTGTTAAGCGTAGTGATGGGCGATTCCGACATGTTTTAACAATCGAAAGAGTCGGTTTCGATACAATAAACCATGAGGAGCTCGTGGCTAGATAATAACAGCCGCACAGGTCGATCTTCAAGGTTAAGCAACGCTTGATTAGGTTGGTCTGTGGATGGGTGACCATCTTAACATAACGAGTTTCCTCCGTGCCTCGGAAAGCACGTTAAGCCGTTGGTCCTGGCTGTCATTTGGAGATCTTTGGCAGTCGTTACGGATAGTCAGAAGCCAGTAAATCTGACTCCAGTCTTGCCATGAAGTACCGTGTTACCCCAGTTAATGGGTTGTGGAGGTCTGGTAGGCAGCCGCTCCTCGTAAAATACTGGTATTCAGCTAAATCCGGCTTGACTGGAAGCCGACCCCAATATAGTTGGGAAAAGGCTAGGCAGATGATGAAACCATTGACTCGCCGTTCTCCAAAGTAATCTAGATTTTTTCGAGTTTTGTCATCAGAATCGACCGCTAGTTTTCGATTGTTCAAATCCGTCTCACTCACTCAGCCTCGCTCGGTCACCAGGGTGAGACTCGCAATAACAGACCAAGTCAGACTAGCAATAACATACCGAGTCGGACTCGAGTCGTCGTAACAATCGAGAAGGGTCAAGATGTTCGAACAATCGAATAAACACTCTCACCATGGCGCATCGCTAGACATCGATTCGTTGGAGCAAGCTTACAATTCATTCTATGTATTTTTCTTTATAGAATTTTCTAGTTTACTTTCTTCGTAAGTTTTCTTAAAATATAAGAAGCTATTTATAGATTAAATGGCTTGTGGTTGCCCTCATTGCGCCTATTATGAACCTTACGGTCGATCAGCAATCTGTTTTAGTTTTAGAAATGTTAATTTGTTCTTTCATCGGGTCAGTTATGGTTATTTGTTATAATGGTGATGGAATACTGATTATGTACAATCAATATTGAAATTTTCAATCTATTAGAAATATCTGTTATTTATTTATTGTACAAACCTACCATAGTGCTTTCTTTGTTAACCCAAAGGTTGACTGGTAGAGAAAGCCTTGATGCATTAAGACCACCTATGTGCCTACTGGTGGTACACGAAATTTAAATAAATAAATAATTTAAATATTGGCTTATAGTTTTAAATCGAATAAAGATGCATTATAAACCAGAACTTAACTAAAGCCTAAATAAAGACTTAATGACCAAAAATTATGTCGCCTATGAAACGAGAATTTAACGCCTTATCCTTCAAACTAAATCTATTTAGGATAAGGCTCTATGCACAATTGCAGACGCACCACAATCACACAACATCGCAACGAGAAAAAGTGGCGAGTGAATAGTGTCGCTGCTGCTTCTTGCAGTTGCGTTGTTGTAACTACAAATTTTTATGTCGAAGTGGTTGCGTTGTTGTTACGTTGTAGCCAGTGTTTGTGGAGTAGCACTGATGGCTCAGTGGTTACTGCCCCGACTTGCAAGTTGTAGGTCGCGGGTTCAAAGCCAGTCAGGCGCATTACTTTGTGTAATTTTTTCATCGTGAGGAAACCGGCATGTACTAGAACCAAAAATTCGAAGACATGTGACATCCGCCAATCCGCACTGGGCCCGCGCGGTGGATTATGGCCCATTCCCTCTCCTAAAGAGGAGGCCTAAGTCCCAGCAGTGGGAACATTATAAGGCCGATAATGCTAAATGTAATGCTAGTGTTTGTAGACAGACTACTTCGTGATGTCGCTGGTGGTTGCATTGTGGGTGCAATATGGTAGCGGTGTAGTCTACAGGTGATATCGATTGCACTGCTGCGTTCGACAACGATTTTTGACGTGACAACGTCTTAAATTAGGTTGCGGCTGGGAGTCACTTATGAAAAAGTGTAACGCTCGGTAACGTTACGATGAGTCACCGAACGAGAGAGAGGCCCGCCGAATGCCTTGCGTCTCTCTCCCACTCAACTATGATCGGTCTGCCGCGCGCGCAGCACTAGAGAATTTTAGTAAACAAAATATATTTCTATAGTTAAAATTTGTGCAATTCTTATTTTCATTCAATTCCTTGTTCCTATTGTGCAATTTAATTATATTCATATCAATAAATATTCTACCGAGAAAAAGACGTTGTCACGTAAAATCTTCGCCCGTAAAAACGACTTTACAGGCAACCATTTTTTTTTTTATTTTTTTTTATATATCATAAACTAACGAGTGCAATCCCGCCTGATGGTAAGCAGTGATGCAATCGTTGATGGTTGAGGCACAAATGTGGCTAGTGTGAATGAAAAAAATTGTTCCCAACATCAATAATTGTTTTTGACGTGACAACGTCTTAAATTAGGTTGCGGCTGGGAGTCACTTATGAAAAAGTGTAACGCTCGGTAACGTTACGATGAGTCACCGAACGAGAGAGAGGCCCGCCGAATGCCTTGCGTCTCTCTCCCACTCAACTATGATCGGTCTGCCGCGCGCGCAGCACTAGAGAATTTTAGTAAACAAAATATATTTCTATAGTTAAAATTTGTGCAATTCTTATTTTCATTCAATTCCTTGTTCCTATTGTGCAATTTAATTATATTCATATCAATAAATATTCTACCGAGAAAAAGACGTTGTCACGTAAAATCTTCGCCCGTAAAAACGACTTTACAGGCAACCATTTTTTCTTGTGATTGTCGTGGTTCGTCTGTATAGACTCTTAGATCGAAGCTTACTATATTATTATACATATCGGTATAGTGATCTATTGTAGACTACAGGATATTTATGTTACCACTTTTCCTGCATTTAACCTTACAAATTGTGATTAAATAAACTAGTTCTATTTAAGGATAAAGGACATTATAATATAGTCTTTCATGTTCCTTGTGTATCAATTTAGCTTCAAGGAGGGATATAAATTTCTGGTGACAGCATAATTACGTCATAAGATTTGTATTGAGTTATGTTTTTTGTATCGAGCGATGCATATTTAGGAAATTACAGCGGCAACTACATATATTAGGCCGACACACACTTGGGCGATGCCTGAGTTGTACTACGTATAGCTGCGTTGCGTAGAGTTGCGTGGCGTGGCTCTAATGTAGCTCTACAAGTCTAGTTGCCGTATAAAGTGTATGGAGACCGACGCGCCCAGATCGGCGTACGTGGCCCACGTGGACCCAATGTAATTGTACCTTAATTATCTAACCTTAATTATCTAAGTAGAAGTGAGCGGCTACGGCTTATTGTTATAAAATCGATAATTTTAATTTCTTCAGTTTATGTGGGACACTGTTTTACTTATACCTAGCTGGACAAAACACACTAAAAATGGACAGAATAATGAGGTTTTCGGAGTAATGGTACCGTGATATTATTGAGAACGGAATGGATGATGGATTAGGGTTACTACTCGTAATTCACTTCAACATCCACTAGAGATAAAAAGCCAAGAAGTCGAAAGGGTTACGTAGAAGCTCTAGAATCCTGTTACATCAGGGATTCTGGAGCGATCTTTTGTGAAGACATGAGACATCATACAACATAAATATGCTGATGGTCACTATCGTGATGAATTTAGTGGTAAGGACCTTTAGTTTTGGTGGGAAGGCATCGAATAAAAACTTCTTACACTCTGGGTGTTGTAAGGTGGAGAGTCAGACTTGAACTGACTAAAACCTACCCATGTTGTTTGAGTTAACTTTAAGTTCCAAGACCGCGGTGATTCTATCGAGCAATATCGCAGCTTAGACATCCTACTGCGAGCTCTTAACGCGATCCATTTAACGATCTAAATTTCAGTATCACTGACCATCCCTTTAACAATTCTCTGGTAATGGGACGGCTAGCTATATCTATAGGATGTATAGTTCCATCCCTCTTTCTCGCTCGCAAGCCTGTCATTTTATCACGTCATAGTAAAGCTTCTGGAGTGACATAGGCCGGCTTAAAGGTGATTTACGTCAGAAAATGTCCTACGCAAGTATCAACATTATTGTGTAGAATTCTTGCAGTATATTTATTTATTTATTCAAACTTCATGTACAGTAGTGCCTCTGAAATCACGTTAAGCCGTAGGTCCCGGCTGTCATTTGTAGATCTTTGGCAGTCGTTACGGATAGTCAGAAGCCAGTAAATGTGACTCCAGTCTTGCCAGGAAGTACCGTGTTACGTGTTACCCCAGTTAATGGGTTGTGGAGGTCTGGTAGGCAGCCGCTCCTCGTAAAATACTGGTATTCAGCTAAATCCGCTTGACTGGAAGCCGACCCCAATATAATTGGCTAGGTAGATGATGATGTACAGTAGTGGTACATACGCGGACTTAATGCATCAAGGCATTCTCTACCAGTTACCATACTTCCTTTATCTTTAAATTTCCTTTAAACTTTCATATTAACAAAGCAATAAAGACTGTTTTCCTATAAAAAACTGCAATAAAAATAACAATAAACTTGCCTTTGAACTAGCCTTGTACCTAACTATTAATAAATGATTGTTCTAGCGATTTTGACGTGTGTTTCGCAACGTGTTTTCTGCTAATTACACTTTTAATGTCAACTGTGCTGTTACAGAAATTATGTGTTGTTTTCTATTGTTTTACTTGTTCTAAACAAACAATATAATGTGTGTAAAAACACGGCGGGTTGGGAAAGAAAACAGATGCTCATTTTTTCTTGGTTTACGGTTTTACTTTTTGAGATCTTTTTTAGCGCCAAATTTTATCGATATTATTAAAGTATTATTTTCTAGTTGTTGATAAGTTCGCACTTAAGCGCCATCTCACCTGATGGAAAGCGACGATGGAGCGCGCATTTATGTTCGCCTACTAACTGCTCAAAATGTACTGAACTGCTGATATTTTCGAGATTTTAGATTTAGCCCCATAGTAAAATTGGCATGAGCAAAATTACGAGTTTTAGGGCCTGTTTCACAATGTCCGAATAGGCACTACTCACTGAATAAATTCAAAAATGGAACAGAATTTGTATGAAATTATCTGCCAAGTAAGATGCTCGAAACTTAATCATAGGTGGTGAAACAGGCCCTAAGTATCAGTCCCTAATTACCAGTAACCCTATATAATTTGGTGTGACAAAAATAAACTCAAGTGTCGACACTTCATAAAATACAACAAAAAGTTCACCAAAAATATTGCAAAAAAAGCAACTGAAATCCAAATATTATTTTATCATTAAAACAAGTACTAAAAAATGTCACATAGCATAGTGAATATAACACAGTTCAACTAAGGACCATTGAATTACTGCCAAAACATAATGTAATATTATTATGCTTTAAGTACCTACTCAACGCTTGAGCGACTTTATTTTTATAGTGACATCATTTAATTGCATTAGAACAAGGGTTCTCAAACTTATGACCCCAAGAATATCTGATAAAATTTCTACACCACTGCGAAGCTTTCAAGAACCCTAAACAGAACACCCTAAAATAAAACGTAATACAGTGAAATAAATAAATGTGGTACCAAATTAACATTAACCTATCACATACCCACAAAACGAGACACAATAGTAAAACAATAACACCGCGGTCTCATAGGACCGGTCGGGGATTCATGAACTAAATAGATTACTATATTAGGCTTCCTCGTAGCGTGGTGGGAAAATGAATTGTCACACAAGCGACTTCGCGCCGTAATATGAAACTCCAGCCAACTTTATTACGGAAATCTGTCGTTCGTTCCCTGCCATCAAACTATGAACCCCTAAACGGTTGCGACTCTTTGAGAAACACTGTTTTAAAACAAGATGTTTCATGTTTAAGACATATTTTTTCATTCATACACTATCTGCTAGAGAGATTCTCTTAAATTGAGTTATCTACTTATTATCGAAGTACTACTACCTAGTTTAATTTAAAAATGTTACAGATTCAAACCATAATAAAAAATCTAACTTAAGTCCTCGCTTTAATCAGTAAAAGTAAAACATACGAGAGCATTCAATGAATTCTATGATACAATTATTTTCATACAAACAATTTCCGAGTGTGTAGCGAAAATCAAGAGTGGAGAAAATGTATGAAGCAGACGTGACGCCGCGAATAATATAGTAGCATACCTGTGAAGATAGTTATCTACTACTAACGTAGCTAGACGGAACAGACATATTATTTGTTGTCATTTGACGACCATAGATAGGCTTTAATAGACGTCGTCAAGTCCGACATGAGAGCCAATGGCTTTACTGGAAGGGATGTTGAAGATCGGGCAGGTGGCCCGCGTGGTGGATTATGGTACACAGAATAAATAATTATTATAAGTATTAGTTTTCTATTTCTTTTCTGTCATTAAGTTGCATTTGCCATGTTATCTAAGGTCAAATGGTAGAGAATGCCTAAGACATTAAGACCAACTTTGTACAGTGCATTTAACTAGTGCTAAGTTTTAATAAACAAATAAATAGTCATTTGTCCAAGCCTGCTAGTGTCAATCGAATGGTTTTTTGTCTGAAAATGTATTGTCTGTCTGTCTATGTCATCAGACATTGCAGCACTATTTTTAGGCGTGACTCAGCTGTCAGACGAGTAACAAAGACTCAGGTAAAGCTGTTTTAGGATTGTTGTATCATCGTTTTGCATAATTAGCATTGTAGGCTTAAACTGAACTGGGGTCTTACTAGCTCTTTTGTTTGTTTAAACGAGCTAATCTGTAGAGCAGTGGCCCAGTGGCAACGGCTCTGAATTAAGAGTGATAGGTCGCCTGTTCAAACCCAGCTAGGAGCATTATTTTGTGCAAATAATTTTAACACCGCTGCTGTCAAAACGATGTCAAAGAACCAAATATTTGAAGACATGTGACATACGCCAAGCCGTACTGGTCTCGTGGGGTTGATTATGGCCCATTCCCTTTCCTAGAGTGGAGGCCTGAATCCCAGCAGTGGGAACATTTTAAGGCTGATTGTGTCATGTTATGTAATCTCTGGAACTACTGGTCGGATTGGAAAAATCTTTCCGTATAGGATAGATCAATACATGACAAATAATATAGGCTATACAACATCACACTACCTCCACGGAAGCGGCCACCAAAAACACGGGTAAAACCGCAAGGGCCAGCTAGTAACCGAAATTGATAATATATTATTAGGTGAATCCCCAAATCGATTTTCTAATATCTAACTACTAAGTTTTTCCTATTGCGTAATCTGTCAGTACAAACTACAAAACAAAAAAAAAGAGGGCATTGACTATCATTTAGTATCATATCACACGTGATAATACAATCAATGTTAAACGATAATAATAATTAAATTGATAACATTTTTGCATTGCGTTATTGTGATACCTAAATAGGTATGTCATCATGTCTTGTGTACAAAATGTATTCAAACTGATATTTAAGGTTCAAATAATAATATAATTATCAGAATCATATGTGTAAAGTGTTGTGCGTTAGAAGCCCCTTTTTGAGATGAAAAATCATCAAATACAGTTCGTCCACTATAAGTTGGCGAGAGTGAAGTTAGGCTCTGCGAATTTCGGGGCTTGAAATATCGTACAAAAATAAAGATTAAAAAATAAATAAATGCAATTTGCAGTTCTTATTGCTGTTAAAAACAGTTATTAGCATTAATTTTTTTTAAACCTTTATTTTTGTACGATATTTTAAGCGCCAAAATTCGCAGAGCCTAACTTCACGCTCGCCAACTTATAATGGACGAATTGTAACTCCCGCTCTGAGTAGAGTGGCAGTATAGGTACCACGGGCCTCATATTTAGATACACCAGGAACATGCTTATCCTTTTAAAAAATCCTGCACAAATACACCTGGACCACAGTAACTCTTTCGAACTATTCCACAGTCCAGGGTTAGAAATCCTGCGCTCCATAACTCAAGTAGCGGATAGGGGACCTATTGGAGTAAATAACCTAGGTTGAAATGCGCCTATCATGGAGAGATGGGCGAAGATAATGAACGCCCAAGCGAGGACATTGCCGTTGATGTTGATCACGGCGAAGGTGGTGTGATGATCTGGTCATCTTTGTGTACCAACTTAGCCAGAGTTGCACAAGACAGATGGTTTTTGAGGTGAAAGCCCACACCTATTTATATTGTTAATTTTATTTCTTCACATTTTTATTTTTTAGGTTTCATTTTAGTTTGCAAACATTAGGTTCATGAATCATGGTGTGCCAAATAAATATATTTTCTTTCTTTTCTTTTGCCCAGCAGTGAATCCTCTGTAAGCAATTTAGACTGACAAGAGATTTGGACTGACGTGATGAGTTGGACTCCAACCTAAAGAATTAACCAGAGGTGGCTAAGAATAGAGAAGAGTGGAAGACAGGAAGGGAAGTCTTTTCCCAGCTGTGGGACACAACAGGCTCATGAATGGAATTACAGCTAAGGAGTGGAATTCCCTGCCGGAATCTGTGCTCCCTGATAGCTACAACTTAGGGGTCTTTAAGTCAAGAGTGAATAAGTTACTTCTAGGAGGGCGTGCTTCATCGTCGGCCACATCGTCGCTTACCATCAGGTGCGATAGAGGTCAAACGTGAGCCTATGCATAATGAAAAAAAAAAGATATCTATAAATGACTAACAAACGCCCATTTCCTTCGGTCACGGTTGCAAAACGTAGGTACAACCTTGTCACACAAACAGACAATTACTCGTACATGCCGCTACAGTACTTTTTAATTCCATACTCATTTAAATCGCGACATTCTCGACGTCAGCGCTTACCAATAAAGCGCAGTGCACACGGGTCGTATGAATTGAGCCAATTATGCAGATTTGGACGCTGAAGTTCGACGATTTGTCAAGCTGGCCTATCAATGTGTAGGTTCACGGTATTATAAGAGGTCAGATTATACTGGACGTTTATAACTTGATATGTCGTCGTAGGTACGACTCATTGTTAGGTCAGATCGATGCTCAATTGGACGTTGTTAAGCAAAAAGGATCCAATCCATAACTTGGACAAAATGAGTTATCGTCTGTTCTATAAACCCGGAGACTAAATTGACACAAGTAATGTCAAATTTACTATAGGAATGACGCCAGTTCTTTGTGTAGAAATGTCATTTTAGTCTCCGGGTTTATAAAACAGAAGATAATTCATGAATCCCCGACCGGTCTCATTGGACCGCGCTGTTATTGTTTTACTATTGTGTCTCGTTTCGCGGGTATTGATAGGTTAAATGCTGTACACTGAATAACAAAAACGTGGTAAGTAATATTTATTTTCACCTAGAAAATTATAATTTTTGTAATTTAAAACTTGTACTGTAAAAATACCTCTTGAACTTCAAACGTCAATATCTAAAAAGTAACTAGATGTGGACTACCACTATACATATTCGGAGAATTTCATTTCGACTACTGTTTGGATACTGAAGTGTAAGTGTAAAATAATGTCTGTGTAAGCATAACGTGGATTTTACACTGACTTATTTAGTAAAGGGGTATCTTTCAATAAAATTATGTGACCAGATAAGTCAGCTAACTTTAGCAACATATTGGTGTTACAGCAAACTAACTTTTTATCTGGTTCCTATCACTGATATTTAAATCCTTCATTGTCTTTAAAAAACGTATACTTATTATTCATGAACGGTTTAGCAGTAATGTCCATATAAATCCCTACATAGATACGATTGGCAAAAAAAGACGAGGAGAGTCGACCACAAATAAATAATGGGATGATGAGGCCTGACAGAGAGAGAAATCCTTAGATTATAATTTAATATAAAACTAATAGAAAAATTTCGTATCAGTGCTATCGAACTCCTCCGAAACGGCTTGACAGATTGTTATGAAATTATTCGTGTATATTTGGTAGATCTGAGAATAAGTCGTATTTTTTACTCCATCCCCATTTTTTCTTCGGTGTTTTGTATGATAGAACGTTTGCCAAACCAACTGGTTTCTCTTTAAAATTTTCCACCGGACCAGATGACCAGATTACATAACTCGAACGTAGCCACTGTTTCAGTGCATCGCAGGTTATTTACTAAACACGCTGTAAACATTCACGCATGCTCGCTTCGGGGAAACTCGGGAGCGCTCGGTTATGCGCTGCGTGTGCGTCGGTGCACATCACACTGGCTGTTTACTTTTTAGAATTAGAACACGCGAATTTGAAGGCCTTGACTTGAATTTGGAACGGGATTAACGGTCTTTTGTTATTTAATTACTCAGATACCCGCGAAACGAGACACAATAGTAAAACAATAACAGCGCGGTCTCATAGGACCGGTTGGGGATTCAAACGTTAATTTCGCAGAAACTTGTGAGACTACGTTTTCAGTTTGTCGTGACGACAGAAAAATCGTGTGGTTTTAAGTATATAAAATGGAGGTGTTCTTATATGGGATGACACGATTAACCTATCAATACCCGCGAAACGAGACACAATAGTAAAACCATAACAGCGCGGTCCAATGAGACCGGTCGGGGATTCATGAATTAACTATCGTCTAAAGATCGTCTAAGACATTTTTGAGGTGACAACAGATTGTCATGACGATAAAAAATTGTCAGCTGTGTGTTGATATGCAAACGACAAAACGAATGCTGTGAAACGATAAAATGTAATACGACAGTCGCTAAGCGAAAAAAGAAATTGACGAAAACCAGTCGTTAATCTTAATGGAAACAGTTAGAAACAATAGTCTTCCAACGATAAATTATCCGTTACGACATAGTAGGAACACGATCTAAATCAAAAGAAAATTTTACTTTGAACGAAACTTGCTTCATTTAATTTTATTACTTATTCTATTGTTTTTCTATACATGCGCAAAAGGTCAAATACACTCCATACGAGAGTGTTGAAAACGTATCTAGTTACCTGACTGAACGATTGATTTGTTTCTAAAACGAATATAAATAAATCAATTAATTCATGAATCCCCGACCGGTCTCATTGGACCGCGCTGTTATTGTTTTACTATTGTGTCTCGTTTCGCGGGTATTGATAGGTTAACTGACTCACACGAGTTAGGAAACATACGTACAAACAAAAAAATGGAAAGAGCCACACAAGTTAAAAGGGAGAGTAGACGTGGCCGGCGACCCCAAACTAGGCATAGCCTGTATCTTTGTGGTCAAATATAAACTGAAAAGGCAGATTGAGTTATAGATTCTGCTATCATCATCATTTGCCTAGCCTTTTCCCAACTATTTTGGGGTCGGCTTCCAGTCAAGCCGGATTTAGCTGAATACCAGTATTTTACGAGGAGCACTGCCTACCAGACCTCCACAACCCATTAACTGGGGTAACACGGTACTTCATGGTAAGACTGGAGTCAGATTTACTGGCTTCTGACTATCCGTAACGACTGCCAAAGATCTACAAGTCACATAATACCACAGTAGGTACAGTACAGTATCAGTAACATAATATTAAAAAAAATACATAGAACAATAGATAACTACGAGTATTATATAAATAACTAGCTGACCCGGCCACGCGTTGCTGTGGCTAAAGTTTTTGTTATATTACATTATAGTAAACAATCTAAGAGGAACAATAAGAGAACATCAGTCACGGAGTCCACTATGCTTTTTCACACAGATGGTATTTGTAAAAAAATATGGTGATCTCCTTATTTGACTTTCTACTACTATAACCCTACCTACCCTACACTACACTACACTACCTTATACTACCCTGCACTACCTTACACTACCCTACACTACCCTGCACTACCCTACACTACCCAACACTACCCTACATTACCCTACACTACCCTACCTACCCTACACTACTCTACACTACCTTTCACTACCCTACACTACCCTACATTACCCTACACTACCCTACCTACCCTACACTACTCTACACTACCTTTCACTACCCTAAACTACCTTATACTACCCTACACTACCTTACACTACCCTACACTACCCTACCTACCCTACACTACCCTACACTACCCTACCTACCCTACCTACCCTACACTACCCTACCTACCCTACCTACCCTACACTACCCTACCCACCGTACACTAATCGATAAAGAGAAGACCAAAAGTTTTGTATAATTTTTTTGTTAGATTTTTTCCGTGGTATTTGACTGAAAATAATAAATTAATCGTTTAAATATGAGAAAAAAAAAATTGAAAATCATTCTAATTAACGTTTATAATTATGTGATAATACTGAGATGTACATATTTAAATTATAGAGTTTAAATAATAATTTCAATAAGAATTGAAATACTAATTTAATCGTTTAAATATAAGAAAAAAAAACTGAAAAACTTGTTATCATAGCACATTGAAATAATAAGTGCTAAATATTTTTAATAGAGGTTAAATAAAAATAATAAAAAAAAATATTTGTACAACTATTGAAAAAGTGTAGGAAATTGTGTATCATTTTTGCATTGACATTTTAATTAAATTTTATAATTATGTGATAATACTTACATACATATATTCAAATTAAATTATAAAGTTTTGATCAATGAAGCACAAATAAGTAAAAAACAGGATTAATTTCACTGTATTATCTTCATTATAATATGAATTCAATTTACACTTCAGTCTAAGTAACACGTGGCCGGCTATGCTAACACCAAAAATTTAAAAAGTGGAAATAATTGAATTATACGGTATTTCGTTCACTACAAAATAAATTTAATTAATTTTATAGCGTCAACAACACGTGGTAATTATGCTGTTAAAATGTAGCTTATATGACACGTTCGTAGATTTACCATAGCAGCGCCATCTATTGATTACTTACTCAACCCAGTCGAAAGGTATCGACATCTGTTAGAATCATTTGGAGTTAACAGATAATTGTGACTGTCAAATAATAACAGATAAATAATTAGCAATAAATTAAAATTGCGACTATAATTTGAGATTTTAACTATCCTATCTCTCAAGTTGGATCGAACTGCACATGGTGTGCGAATTTTATTATAATCGGTTAAGTGGTTTAGGAGTCCATTGAGGACAAACATTGGGACACGAGATTTATATATATTAAGATTATCAAAATTGACAACCACTCAAAATGAAGGTCATCATCTGCCTAGCCTTTTCCCAACTATATTGGGGTCGGCTTCCAGTCAAGCCGGATTTAGCTGAATACCAGTGTTTTACGAGGAGCGGCTGCCTACCAGACCTCCACAACCCATTAACTGGGGTAACACGGTACTTCATGGCAAGACTGGAGTCAGATTTACTGGCTTCTGACTATCCGTAACGACTGCCAAAGATCTCCAAATGACAGCCGGGACCAACGGCTTAACGTGCTTTCCGAGGCACGGAAACTCGTTATGTTAAGATGGTCACCCATCCACAGACCAACCTAGGCAAGCGTTGCTTAACCTTGAAGATCGACCTGTGCGGCTGTTATTATTTAGCCACGAGCTCCTCACCACTCAAAATGAAGGTCACTTCTTCAATATGTATTTTTTGTCGCAACAAACTGTTCGTCGCCAGTAGTACCTATCATAGGCGTTAGTCATGCGATAAGAAGATCCACACTGTCACACACGAATGAACTGGACTTAGATCCGATTAGGATAATCATTCTGATTCATTGCAGCTATTTACCTATAACTATAATGTGCTAATGCAGTTGCCAGATCTTCAAACGGAAAAGCCGGACAAATCAACCAGTTTAGCCGGTTTTATTTCATCGCCACTGCTCTCAAAACTGTGAAGGAAAAGATCGATGAAAACGTCCCGTCACGTTCTTATAACCAAAAATTCGAAGAATCCTGACATCCACCAACTCACACTGGGTCCACGTGTTGAATTATGTTCCATTCCCTTGTATTGACATCTAAGTCGCCACTTAAGAACTAAACTAAAATATCCTGCATCGCGGTATTAGAGCAAAACCACAATAGCGACCTGGCCGCACGCAGCCAGCGGCCACACTAAGCGGCCAGGTGCGTGCGTTCTATGGCGATTTCATACTAATGTATGTATCTCGATGGCCGCCGCGAGTCCGCGACCTGGCCGCTAGTGCGCTATTGCTCTTAGAGTTCTCCGAGCGATTGGAACATATAAAACAGTCCAAAATCAACAATCAAGCAATAGCCCGGACAAGCAAAACATCCGTCTGGTCGGAATTATCTCCCTTTTCAACGGAGGTAAGTGGGACTTTACACCTTATTCCGAATACCTCTCTAAACCCTCTCCTAGAGAAGAGTCCCAGCAGTAGGGACATTATAAGACTGATGTGCAAGTGACCACGACAGATGAATTGAGGTAGAACTACATTGGACATACGTGGGCCACGTACTCCGATCTGGGCACGTCGGTCTCCATACATTTTATATGGCAACTAGACTTGTAGAGCTACATTAGACCCACGCCACACGACGCTTTTCGCACGTTTAATCAGGTGTGGCCCACGTGTGCGTCAGTCTAATGTAGTTCCCGTTTTATTGTAAACTATTTTATGTTATCTTCTGTTGACCCCTTTCAGTATTAATTCTAGTACATATTACCATACTAAGGTTATTTGTCATAACTGCTTATGATAAGGCTAAGTATTGTACGATTGCATGCATACAATTATTTCCATTGACAGTCATGATGTCTATGAGTTTATTGTGAAAGGAAATTACAGGCAACGTTTTGAGTACACATTGAGTATCTATCAATGAAGTATAAATAAGTACTTCACTTCGCTACAGAAATCATAATTTTACTATAAAGGCGAATGCGTATGTATGAGTATATGTCTATGGCAAGTAATTCTTCACGATGAAACTGCTGAAGGGATTTAGATGAAATTTTGTATGCGGGTCCTGGCTTAGGACATTGATTGTGGGAGTGTAGTACCCTCGTAATAATTTTATATTTTCACGCGGGCGAAACCGCTAACATAGAAATCAGTATGTCATAGACGCAAACTCTATGACATACTGACTTCTATTTGCTTTGCAAATGAGAAGTCAGGCTTAAAAGAGACAAGAACAGTCAAAAACTCAACCTTTAAAAGCAAAGAACCACTCATTGTCACCTCCCAACCTCTTCTCAACCAAATCTCCGCCTTTACACTCCATTACCACTTTACAAAACATCAGAAAGCAGCACTAACCTTGCGGAGCAGCGATGTATCGTTCGCTTCGCAACGCCGTCAGCTCAGTGACGAGGCGCCGAGCCTCCGGGGCCTCCGTCAGGAGACACACCTGGTCCAGGTCGATGTCTTCCACCGTGATGCCTCTGGTCACCGCGTCGTAGATGAAGCCTAGTTGTCGGCTGGAACAAGGGGGGCTGGTTAGTTGGGAAGGTGAAAACATATGATGGTTGCACTAGAAAGGTCCTATCATTATGGCCGTCCGTCCTCATCTGGTTGCCACTGTTGCCTTCACAGGTAGAACCTGGGTTCTACTCGTGATGGCAATAATGCCGTCTGCCCTTCTGTGCCGGACAGAAGGCCGCCTCTGTACTTTTGTATGCATAAAGTAAAAATAAATAAATAAATATTATCTTAAGATATTATACTTCTTTAAGTGACCGGCACCTAGAATAAAGATTGAAATGTTGTTCTATAAAATATGTAAATATTCATTGTGGAAAAGCCAAATAAATAAACTAAACGTGTTTTAATAAATTATTATTTAGTATATATTTTACACCTGAGTCCATCATCATTTACCACGGATTTGATTGGAACCAACAAATGCTAATACTCTGATGCAAAGTAACAAAATCAATTCATTAGAAAAAACTAAAAGAATTAAGTACCTAAGAACCTACCATAATAATATCACGGTTCAAAGTCCACTAAAACCATGAGTAATCTAGTTAAAGACAAGGCTGTTACCTTTAGATTAATATCAAAATAAAAACGGTAGTGTGATATGGATAACCATTTCCCGACCTTTGTAACTATTCCGACACTATCAGTTAGGTATGTTTATCTCTACAATGAAACAAAAAAACCATTGCCTCAGTTCGTGGGCGACAGAGCTACGGATTGCAAAAGTTATCACGGCCTTCGCAAACGAGCGCTGAAGGAACACTTTGGATTTTAGTCAGTTAAGCCAAGGACACTAGGGGACAAATGGAGCAACATGTTGCGGAACATATTGCTCAACAACTACGCGGAACATGCATACTGACGCGAGACTCGTGCGCTCGCTCTCGAGGCGGGAGCAAGCAACATGCCCCGCGTCACGTACTATGTTGCGGGGCATGTTGCAGTACAATATGCAACGTTGCAGCGTCACGTAAATTTAGTGTTGCGCGTCGTGTTTCGGGACAAAATGTTCCCTAGTGTATCCCAGGCTTAATAGTCTGACACTTCCTCTTGCTCTACGCAGAGCCCGAGAAGTCATAATTATGATGATTTCCCACTTCAAAAAAATTATCATGTGTGCCTTCACCAACATGTAAACTCGCATACACAAAAATTGCCCCTACACTGTATTTGCCAAAAAAAATAATGTTTTTTTTTCTATCTTTCAAGACACCCAGACCCGGAAGAAGTATCTATAGACCATACAAACATTTGTTTCATCCGGGAATCACTGAACCACTGAGCCAACCGTACCAAGTTCCCAGTACAAAGTACAAACTAATATAGTAAATTAATCACTCACAATAATAATTAACACATAATTAATTAGCTGCCGACTGACAGTTTAATATAAACGATAATAACTTGTAATGATACTGTTATCTTATTCGGCTTCAGTTTATGTTCGGACGGACAGACATTATTGTTATATTATTGTTATATTGGGGTCAAAGGGCAAACTATTATTGTTGTTATCTGTCGGGGATGCTCCCGCGTGGATAGTCAAACTGTCTGCGAGATATTTTTAGGCATAAAGTCGGAGTTTATATGCTACCTGACGGTACGTTTGGCGGGTGGTAACATAACATCATTCATAGACGCGTAGTCATTATTCTCCGCGCGATTTGAATAGAAACAACAGTCCCAAATTATCTACTAGGCAGTAGATAGTTGCCCACCGGACATAATAACCGTCTGGTTGGAGGATCCTCCCTTTTCAACAGATGAATGCGGGACTTTACTCTCTATTCCACTAGCCTCCTAACAAAAAAAGTGGATGCGTCTAGCTGAGTTTGAACAGACGACCCACAAATGCAAAGACATGTTACAAGTTTTCTCGTAAGTCCGTACCGTTACTACTGGATCGCCACTGCTCTCTGATCCAGCTGAATACCAGTATTTTACATGTAGCTACTGCCTATAGTCAATTCATAATAAAAAGCTAAAAAGAAGACGAAAGACGAACAAAAAATCTACATGAAGCTGAAAATTCTGCCAGCGTTACATTTCTGCAACACAATAGCAATGCTGACACGGTGCTTCTACAATAATGAGCGTGAAAATGGGTCCAAACGTCGCACAAGTTATTTAATGACTTTTTTAGCTCATGATTTGACTTTACTTGCTCCAGTCTGGCCATGAAGTACCGTGTTACCCCAGTTAATGGGTTGTGGAGGTCTGGTAGGCAGCCGCTCCTCGTAAAATACTGGTATTTAGCTAAATCCGGCTTGACTGGAAGCCGACCCCAATATAGTTGGGAAAAGGCTAGGCAAATGATGATGATGATTTGACTTTACTTAGTGTCCAAACTCCAATTGGCCAATATATGTCATAATAGGCAAAGCACTCTCCGATTGAGTGATGAGCATCCAATGCTCTGAGGAGCCTCAGACTTATACCGACTAAAACCGACTTAAACACTCCTTTGCTTTGCGTTCCAGGACCCCAGCTTCAGCCATGAAGCCAATCCATGGCTCCAATAGGCTTCGGCCCTAGCCCAGCAGGGCCTACGGGTGTTTACTGGCATCTCTTTGAGCCACGCGTGTAACACTATACGCCGTCGACGACTTGGGCTCGGTCCGGGTACACTAAAGACATCGTAGACCATATTCATTTCCATTCTATAGAGCCAAATCGAGGTCAAGAGCAGGTGCAATGCCAAACAAAGAAAAAAGTATTTCTAATGAGGTTTTTTCTAGAGAATTTTATTGAATTCTCGCGAGGTCTTTAGAAATCTCCTATAAGCTATTGATAGCGTAGACTGGTTTAAATTGAGTTGATCAGCAACTTTTCGCTGGCTAAGGTCTCTCTTAGAGAAGAGGCCTGAGTCTCAGCAGTGGGAACATTATAAAGCTGATGTTATGCTATGCTAAAGCCTCTTGTATACACACACGTTTTTTCGCTGTGAAAATCTACGGTTAATATTTGTCGTGTGTGTAGGCACGGTTGTCAGTGTTGTATGGATCACTCGGGGAGCTTGTGGACATACACGGTGGCGCTCCACCGGTCCACCCCCGTTAGGTTAGATCCTAGAACCCCGCGGGGTTTTTATAGGGGTAGATTTTTCCCTAACATGTAGGTAACGTAGTGAGCACGTTTCCTTATGCATCCAATTACATTGATTATTTAAAAGACTACTGAATCGATTTTTACGATAATGACACCAATTAAAAGCTGAAGTTTTATGCTTTCTAACGGTACATCGTTTTTTAAAAACAGTTCAGTACTCTCGGAAGAAAACATCTGCAAGTGTGAACTGAGTCTTGAGTCGAATTTGTTACTAGTAGCGTATGTAGGTACTTAGTACCACCTCTGCGCAGCCGAAAAGCTTGACTCGATACATTTACTGCTAATACTACAAAAACATTAGGTTGCACCGGACATTAGGTTGCACCCGCATTCTAACTCAAAAAACCTATTTATTGTTGAAGTCGAAACGGGCTGAAAAAGATAAATGCAAATGCTTTGCTAAGTAAGACCTCACTTTCTTTCACAAATCTATTCTGTTGAATAGAAATCACAGGCCATAATGTGTTCACTGTGGCCTGTCACCACGTCGGTATGATCAAAAACCTTAGCCTGTCCAAGAGAGGCGAAGAAGAACAATCATTTCCAAATAAGACCTCCTACCCTTGAGTTTGACCTTCCTACTTAGACAACCTTATAATATTCCCACTGCTGAGACTCAGGTTTTCTCTCTAGGAGGAAATGGGCCATAATTCACCACGGGAGCAACGTGCGATTTGGTAGATGTCACATGTCTTCGAATTTTTGGTTCTAGGACATGCTGGTTTCCTCACGATGTTGACCTTCACCATTTTGTGAGCAGTGGTGGTAAAATAAATGTAATGTGCCTGGCTGGGTTGGAACCCGCTACCTACAACTCGTAAGTCCACCACTGCTCACTAAATAAGACCTCGATAGCTTTATTGCCCACACTATGGCCTGTCACCACGTCACTCTAAAGTCCAATTTAATCAAGTGAACCCTCCCGCCCACGCTGACTGCATAGATAAATAGATTACGAGACGGTATGGTCAAAAATCTTAGCTTGTCTGACTGAAGAAACATTTTCAAATAAGACTTCAGTTTATTGTACCCTTGACCTTCCTACCAAGACTTTCGCCTGCATAAATGGGTCAAAGAAAAAAAATCATTTCTTGGTAAGATATCAATTTATTGCACACTTTGCACAGCTTTATTCAACAAACTTTGGCCTGTCATCTAGTCACTCTAAAGTCCAATTTAATCAAGTGAACTCTTCATGCCCACACTAACTGTCTAGATAGATAGATGTTGAGGCGGTATGGTCTAAAACCTTGGCCTGTCCACATGGAGGCGAAGAACCGTAACGGGCCGAAGAAAAACAAAAGCATTTCTTAGTAAGACCTCACTTTATAATACAGCTCTATTCACCACACTATGGCCTGTCACCACGTCACTCTAAAGTCCAATTGAATCAAGTGAACCCTCCAGCCCACGCCGACTGGCCGTGCAATATTAATTCCAAAGGTAATTCAATCAAATGCTCGCTGCGGTGCTCGTAAACGATCGATTATAGAGTTCAATTCTTTATGAGTGTGACGCACGGTACAACTGAGCGGAGCGGGTACATTAATTTAGTAAAAGGAAATTTCTGCGATGAATAACCTGAAATCTGGGAAGAATTGGGCAGTGAGATAGAAATGATACCAGGAAAATGAACTTTTTAGGGGGCCCAGTCTAGGAGATACAAGGTTGCAACATTGATGTGGCCCGATGTCTACCAGATTGCGGAATCGTTGGAAAGAGTCGCCGTGGCTTTAGAACCTAAAGGGCTTAAATTCTTTATGAGTGTGACACACGGTACAACTGAGCGGAGCGGGTAGATTTGTAAAAGGAAATTTCTGTGATGAATAACCTGAAAACCGGGTACTAGAAAAGGTACTGGGATGGTATGTCATACCAGGAATAAACCTTTTTAGATGGCCCCGTCCAGTAGTTACACGATTTACAATATTGATGGGCTCGATATGTCTCAAAAATTCGTAATTCGTTCGAAAGAATTACCGTGGTCCAAAACGCAAAGCAAAATGAAGCCAAAAAACCAACATGCTCTTATCTCCCTGATTTCTCGCCAAAAATAACTTAAAAAAGTAATAATAATTTCGGAAGCCAAGGTTTCTCTTTTAATACAGAGCCTTGTAGAACCTCCTGTTTTTAAATCGATAAAAATAAAAGGTACCAAAAGACATTGACCTATTTAACTGAACTGCCACCTAACATTCAGAAATGGAGTGCCCGAAAAACACAGTAGAGAATTTTTCTATAGACTGTTAGGTAAGCTGGTCGGACAGTTTGTAATTGACCTTCATAATAAACCCCTTTGATTTTAAAACCACGAGTCACGATGAACCGAGAGTGGGCGAAGTTTCCAAGCTGGGGGAACTAGCACCTTCGATCTTCTTCTGCCTGGCGTTAATCCCGGCCATTGCCAGGGTCCGCCTGACAATGAACTAGCACCTTCGATAACGAACTATTAATAGCTCTATAGAAGCATTTTCCAGTAGAATTATGGAAAATTAACCTATCACATACTCGCGAAACGAGACACAATAGTAAGACAATAACAGCGCGGTCTCATAGGACCGGTCGGGGATTCATGAACTAAATTGCTCTCGTAGCTTATACTTAATGACGTAGCTAGGTGACCTCTGCCGTGCACTACAAGTTACAGGGGAGACCCTTCAGTCTCCTCAGTGAAGTGCCCTAACAGGCGTTGTAAAGATGAGGTTCCGGGGTAGTCTTTTTAGAGGTCACAGGGTCCACTTTGCCGGTGATCACCTCTTGCACATGAGGTGATCACCGGGGTGGTTTTAGTTAGGGCATTCAAACTCGGATAGTTACCAACTCCGGAGCTAGTTACGATGTTGAGCAATCAAATCCGGAACTCCGGAGTTGGCTCCGGAGTTCACAGCTTTTTAGTAATTAATAAAAAACCCCCTTTATTTTAATGAATGGATGTTTTATTTGCTAAGGATTCAGTGTTTTCGATTTAAATTACTATCTGACAGACCAAAGTTATGATAGACAACTAATACGCATTATAAAATATTAAAACAATCATAAAAAATAAACATTTGTTTGGCAAGTTACAATATAATAATAGTTATGAACCTAAAGGTACCAAAAAATCTACTTTATACTACACCTGCTCGGAAAGTACCTTGATACTTTATCAAATTTACGGTAGAAAGTACGTCATTGCATATCGAACAAATATGCGGCGAGAAAACGCATCTGAGCGGGAGAGAAAAGTGTATGAAAATCCATTTCTTACGTGGTTTTTCTTTTTTAATTTTGGGTAAGACTATGCGCTGGTAACCTAAATATCAAAAGCCAAAAAGTTTTTACAGTGAGTTTTTATCTCCAAGTTCGCAAAATGACACTGGCCACTAGCTGTGTGTTGGATGGTGTCAAACAATTTGTAAAAAGAACATGTGAAAATTGCAGACGCCATTGGCGCCATTTTCAATTTGTGTGTTGTTGTTTGAGGATTCAGTTTTCGTAGAAAAGTAAAATAAAACTATTTTCCTCGTAGGTGTAGTATAAAGCACTATGTATCACTCGAGAGAAAGTGCGATTCCTTATCTCGGGTGTTTTAAAGCCCTCGCCTACGGCTCGGGCTTCAAACGACACCCTCGACGGTAATCGGTCACTTTCTCCTCTCGGTGAACAATGTACTGTTTCTCTTTTTTGAGATCGAAGTTCTTGGTTTTCGATAAGACATTTAAAAATGAGTCAGAAAGAGAACTTCTAAGTTTCGTGCAGAAAAAACTTGCTGCCGAGAATGTTCATTCTGACTCATACAAGCCGAGCACTAACGAATAATACCGAAGATTTGTGCTATGGGAGTCAAACAAGGAATCAAACAACGGGTTACGCTCAAGAATTAAGGCGGGCGCGACTAGGGAATGCAATCCGGACTATCCGTAATCCGAAAAATCCGGATATCCGCACATTTTTACTCGACTTGTAAATCCGGATTTGAAAATCAAATCCGCGGATTTTCTGAATTATAAGAAATTTTAATTCGCGATGATATTATCTACTTTTATTATTAGTTTAGCACTAGCTTTTGCCCGTGGCTTCACCCGCGTGGATGACGGATAACCAAGTAAATTCAGAAAAAAAATATCGTAACATCATCATCATCATCTGCCTAGCCTTTTCCCAACTATATTGGGGTCGGCTTCCAGTCAAGCCAGATTTAGCTGAATACCAGTATTTTACGAGGAGCGGCTGCCTACCAGACCTCCACAACCCATTAACTGGGGTAACACGGTACTTCATGGCAAGACTGGAGTCAGATTTACTGGCTTCTGACTATCCGTAACGACTACCAAAGATCTAGAAATGACAGCCGGGACCTACGGCTTAACGTGCTTTCCGAGGCACGGAGGAAACTCGTTATGTTAAGATGGTCACCCATCCACAGACCAACCTAGGCAAGCGTTGCTTAACCTTGAAGATCGACCTGTGCGGCGGCTTTTATCTAGCCACGAGCTCCAAAAAAAATATCGTAACGTGGGTACAATATAATTCGTGGTCTACCCGTATGACAAGTTGCAATGCATGCGTGCCCAAAAAAGACTGATTGTCTTTTAAGGCGCCACCATGGGTGCATCATGCTGACAGAAGAAAGTATAAACTAATTACCAACCCTACTACATTCTTTGGGCACGCCATAATTATGGCTATAAGTCCCCTCTTTGAGAAGTGGTTGGAAAGACGTCACTGCGTCCTCACCTTCCACATGACACAGGTCCTCACCGGACGTGGTAAGTTCAAGAGGTTTCTGCGCCGGATTTGTGCGAAAGAAACGCCCAGGTGTCATTATTGTGCCGATCGATCGCCTGGAGGACACGGTGGAGCTTATGGTTAAGGCGTGACGTTTGAATGTCTTGTCGGACGAATACTAGGTTCGTAAGGGCGAATGCTGAGCGTGGGTACTGGGCTCGAACTAGAGGTCAAGCAAATAGTGCTATTGGGGTTTTCCATTAGGAATTACTCTATAGCTGCCCGGTGTTTGGAAGTTGGTGGTAGGATACCCCCATGCCTATGAAAACACGTCAAGCTGTGGGTCCTGCACCTGATCTCTCTCCGGTCGTGTTGAATTGCCTTCCCATCTGACTATATGATTAAAAGAACAGAGAGTACGCCAGTGTCTGCGTACACACTTGTGCACTATAATACCTGCAGTATACTATGCAGGCTTCCAGGTTTCAGTAGGCATTAGGCGACCGTGATCAAAATTCGGTCTGGAGGATTATTATTAAAGGTATGCTCCGTTTGGGCAATGACCACTCACGCCAGGTCCTGGTAAGGCCCATGGACCGGAGCGCAAAGGAATGTGACAGGCGGTCGCCTGCTTCTGCGAAGCAGTAATGATAGCAAAGGAAGCGGCTGCACGTGCGAGGGAACGATCCTCACGCTTCTGCTCCCGGATCCAGACCCCGATTTCCAGCTACCGTAGGCGTAGGCTTGCGGATGGCGAGCAATGGGTAGCTCATCGACCCCGCCACGGCGCGTTGTGTGTCTCAAGGTGATACAAATCGTAGTGGCCCAGCTGGGTCGAAGCTTACTGTTGCCATGGGTTATGTGAAAGTGAACCCCAGGGCCCTAAAACGAAGACAAAAAAAAGAAGAAGAAAGAGGAGTGGATTTTAGTCACTAAAAATCTGATATCCCACTCTGCCCAGAATGGGAGAAGTCATTGGATAATTTCCAACCCAAAAATGGAAAAAAATAAACATTCTTTGTCTTTACATATTGGGGAAACGGCTTCTTGGAGAGGCCGTAATCCACCAGGCGGGCCTAATCCACCAGGCGGGCCCAGTGTGGGTTTGTGCATGCTACATGTCCTAAAAGTTTTGGTTCTAGGACTTGCCGGTTTCTTCACGATGTTTCCTCTCGCGTTTTGAGAGCAGTAGCTCTCAAAACGGCAAAACGGCAGAAGGGAAATCTTGTGAAGGGAAACATCATGTCAATAAACTAATATAAATAGGTTTGTTTAATTTTCATGAAAAATCCGTAAAATCCGGATAATCCGGATTGGACCCAAAATCCGTTTTAAAAAATCCGGATTTTTAAAACACGACGGATTTGCATTCCCTAGGCGCGACGTTAGAATTATCCATACAAACGTAATACCAAAATCATTTGCAATTTAAGCATATTTACACCATAATATGATGTTATTCGGATACAGACAATAATTATCTAGGTTCCTACATCGTCTTTTTGTTGAAAAACTTACCCCAAACGAAATTTAAGCGAATTTAAATTTGCACATTTTCATAGCGAAAATGTCATGTTTTTATTTTGTTTTTCTATATTATAAACAACAATATTTCAAAATATCTTTTCGTAGGAACACAGATATTATTATCAAGTTATAAATACTCGAAACAATAATGGAAATACATTAATTTTTCATTCATCATTTTTGGTATTACGGAACCTCTCTCAAATTTCCAATAGTTTGTATTGCTATCACAGCAAGCACCTGTCAGTGTGCGGATGATGACTGTACTCCAGTCGGTGTGTCCAAGAATTGTTTAAACTATCTGGATTGCTTCCATCAACCTCAAAAACGTGTTTTATTTCGTCTCAACTCGAGATAGCGCGCGGTCTCCGCAGGCCTCTTAAGACGCGTTTTTCGTCGTTTTGTAAATGTTTATATGATTTTTGAAAACCGGTTTCAACTCCGGTGTTCTATTTCAACTCCGGATTTCAAAAATGCTTAAAATCGGTCCGAAACTCCGGAGTTGCGAAACTCCGGAACTCCGGATTGAAAGCCCTAGTTTTAGTGAAGTAAGAAATTTAAGAATAGTACACTCCCTGGTCATTTCCCCAAAAATCCAGGCGCCAAATCTGGGCAAAACAATCTGGGGCTTCATTTAAAGACTAACGACAAACAAACATAAATGACGTGTATTTGACGACACGGTTGACGCAGTGGTTGGGCGATTGGTAGCTGCGCTGCAGGTCACGGGTTCGATCCCCGCACAGAAAAAATATTTGTATGGCCTACAAATAGGTGTTTCCGGATCCTACCTACAGACGGGTGTCTTGTGTCTACATGTATGTGTGCGCACCCACGATACAGGAGTAATTCCTGGTGTAGGCAAGGCTTTTCTTTTAATAAAAGTAACCAATATTAGTTTATTTAACACCCACACGATAAGAGAGGAAGAAATTTCTTTACAGAATAAACTAGAACCCATTGATATAGATGTATTAATAACTCTATACATAAACCCTTTTCAGTAGATATATGGAAAATTGTTTGAGATAAGATTAAAAATCTTGAGTAGTTAGATAATGCCTCCTGTTTATCAGGGGAACATGGTCGTTTTGTTTTTATGCTGTTATGTAATGTTTTTTCATTGTTACGACATGTTTTTGCATTGTGAGCAACCATTGATATTTATGCCCGTACATATGTACTTTAGCAATACTGCAGTGTATCAAACATGTTGTGCAACGATTGTTTACAACGATTATGAGGCTTTTGTAATCATCCAATGAATTCTTCCATTCAAGGGCGGAGCGGGAGGGCGTGTCAGATTTTTACTGACTAAAACCCACTCCTGTGTACCTTCTTTGCCTTAGTTCTAAAGCCCCGAAGTTCTTCTTTGCACAACCCATGTTCCTGCAGGATACGACTTCTGGGCCCCTACGGTTTTGCTGAAATCTCTTTGATCCGCGTACCCTCACGCTCCACCCAGAGAGGGAGAATTTCTCTCTCCTCAAGTTAAAAAAAGGAAGGTTCATCTCTCTAACTGATTTATACTATTAAAAAAATCTTTAACTTGAGCTTATGCTCAAAAACGGACAATATCAATTCAGCCCCGTTATTGAGTTCGCTACAGCTACGGGGTAAGAAATAGTTTATTGATTCGACAGTTATTTTCGTACAGCTCAGGCAGACACGAGGGACGTGGCTATTCGAATGCTTTCCTACCTTCCATTTCTTCTTCTTCCTGCCCTTATCTTATATTACTTGGGGTCGGCGCAACACGTTTTCTTCTTCCATTCTGTCCTGTTATCCATCACACTATCACCATCACAACACTCTACGGTCCGGACTAAGTGTTTCGCCTTGTCGTTTATACCGCGTACAACGAAGGACTGAAACAATTTGCCTGCTGCGGTTTTCCCGTCCGATTATAATTTGGGTGACTTCAAGGCTAGAGTGAATAGGCTCTTAATAAACTAGTGCGCCTCACCATCGACGATTGCATCACTGCTTACAATCAGGTGGGATCGCAGTCAAGCATTAGTTTCTAACAATAAAAAAACACCCTTTTCTTTCATATCGTTTTCCTACCTTCTATTTGTTAGTTTAAATTGTCACTTACGGGATATCTTCCGTGATTGTTTGTTGTTTTGAGTTCCCGATATTTAAATTATGAAATAAACCGTGATAGCCTAAAACGGTGCTTGCATTTGTTATTGAAAATTCGATATAAAATCGTTAATTACTTCAGCTGTGCTAAACAATAATCTTATCAAACACGTGCTGTGCCTGTGCATCGATCAACTTGCTCCAAACAATGTACTATTGTGACGGCGGCCACAGAGTATGTTGTCAATGGAGTGCTTATTTAATTTTTGTTAGTTGAAAAGTAGAATGTGAAAGTTGGAGAGTTGAGTGTAATATGTGTGTGTTTTGTATATATGTACGTGTGTGTTGTGTGTGATTTAAAATTCGACATAAAATCGTTAATTACTTCAGCTGTGCGGGAAACAATAATCTTATCAAACACGTGCTGTGCCTGTGCATCGATCAACTTGCTCCAAACAATGTACTATTGTGGTCGGCGGCCACAGAGTACGTTGTCAATAATGGAGTGCTTATACAAATTAATTTGTGCGTTAAAATTAGAATGTGAAAGTTAGAGAATTGAGTGTTCAATATATTATTATATTTGTATTTCTAAAGAAGTTTCATAGTTTTATTCTCCAAATGTCAGCCAGTCCCTTTTGTAATATCCTAGCGCAGTGGTTTAGCGGTTGGCAACTACGTTGTGTGTGGCAGGTCGCTTTCCGAAAGGAACAAACATTTGTATGCCTACAAATAATTCTTTTAGGTTTAGGCGCCTTTTGTGTTTGGGAGTTTACATGTTTGTAAACGTACATATGATTCAGGAGTAATTCCTAGTGCAACGTTTTTTTTTTAATAATAGTTATTGAACGTTGCAAAAGTATAAACATTGGTATTTTCTTGCCCTGAAATATTTAAGTGGGGTAAAACAAGTTTGGTATTAATAATAAAAATACATAATAAGTTTATTTCAAAAAGACGAAGATGAGATAATTACCACAAATATAAGTAATGTTTTGGAAACCAACAAAAAATATTGTGTTGTTTTTAGCAACACTTGAAATACCTAACCATTTGTTGCAGCAAAACTGTAAATAATTGTATATCTCTCGCCATGACTTCAATTCCATTTCAATTGCTAAGTAACCGCGTTGACAATTACAGCCGAGTACATGATTATAAATACATAATTCCAATAACCCGCCATTGTAGTCGGTAGTTATTTTAAAAAATACACAATAGTTAATTACGGTGCTAACCCTGTACAAAGGGCAACAACGCAAATGTTTTCAATAAAGATGTTTTTACATAACATAATATCACGTTCACGTAGCACTAAATTGGTGCCCTGAAAGTGCGACGGGGTCGGATTGTGTGAGGACTGATATGAAAGAAAAGGGAATTGATGATAGCATGACGGGTGACAGAACTGAATGGAAGAAAAAAACATGTTGCGCCGACCCCAAATAATATGGAATAAGGGCAAGGAGAAGAAGAAGAAAAAAGTGCGACGGGGTCGAGCGAGGCAGACCACGAAGAAGATGGCGCGACAAATTGGATAGATTCAGCCAGAACTGGTAAGCCCTGAAACAGTACAACGGGATCGCGGCATACCACTAAGGAAATGGCGCGCAATGAATTGAATAGATTCCGCCAAAAATGGCAAGAGGAAGCGTGGGCCTGTAAAAGATGGAAGGAGTGGAGGGAGGCATTTGCCCAGCAATGGTACAGTACAGGCTAGATAAAAAAATATAACGTTTGTAGTACCTAGATGTAAGAGTGTTTTAGATTACCTTTACCTAAATCTCACAACCTACTTCTCATTTAATAGAGAGAGATTAAGGAAAAAAATAAGGCATTACAAAATGGATATCAAACCTAAAACTTTACCCTAAAGATCGAGCAAGTAGGTATTCCTCATACGTTATTTTGTTTTTGACTCTATAGTTTCGTCTCATGATGACGTGATTTTAGATAAAGCACGCTCTCACGTTCAGCATAGATTATCCACTTTTGCTGTGAAGACTCTTAGGCTAACATAGGAAGGTATTTAAATATTGTCCTATCTTCGTTGACTTCGACTGACCTTGTATAACGGAAATTCCATCAAATTACGATAAGAACTGACGATCTCACAATAATTGTGACAATTTTTACGTTTGCACAGCGATATGTTACACCAATACGTATGCACAGACCAAATACTCAACTCCAAGCAGTATCTAGGTAACACCATAAACAACAGATTGCAATTAGTTCCTTATCTAGATTTAATATCTCTTTTACGACTGGGAAATTTCCCTAGTAACCATAATTTCAAATTGTTTCAAACATATCAGCCGTACCGTAAGCATGGGCTTGCGGATAGCAAGCACTGGGCAGCTTGTTGTCCGGCAGTCCGGTAATAATCCGGACTGAGCCCTAGGCTTCAAAGGCGCGTACTGTTCCAAGAGCGCCTCAAAGAGATGTCTGCCAACTGTAGGGGTAAAGCAGGATCGAAGCCTCTGGGGCCATGGGTTGGTTTCTAAAAGGAAAACACAGGACTCTGGAACGAAGACAAAGAAGGAACGGGCTGGGATTTAGTCAGTAAAAGTCTGACACGCCGTCCCGCCTCGCCCAAAAGCGCGAGAAGTCATTCTGAAGATTCCCCACCTTAAAAAAAACCGTAGTCTATTTTTACCACTGCACCAAGTAAGACAAACGAACCATCAATTGGATGTATCACAGGCACTAGAATGCAAATTGACACTCCGTTTATCTTTCAAACTAGCTCGGAACGGAAAGATTCAAGTACCGACACTCAATTACAAATTCTATTTATGCGAGGAGCAATAAAAACGTAGCGATGTAGACATGCACTTCGCAGACGGAGGGCCTAGCAAGGGAACCACAAGGGCGTCTTTATTTAGAAACGAAAGGACATTATACTGTTGATAAACTTGTGACTCATTACATGTTTTGTTTCCATGCAGATGTGCGAAAAGATTCGTACGTCTGGTTCAACTAAGAATAAACGGCTGTTTTTGTTGATATCGTAAAACGTTTTCGTGGAATTCCATTCAAGAATGGACTCGGAATTGATTTCTTAGTTACTATAGATGTTTTTGTAAAAGCAATACGTGAAGCTGAAGCCAGAAAAATGTTCTCAAAGAACAAGAATAAAAAAGTCGAATTAGATTTGGATCATACCGATTTGCACGCTTCTGAATCGAGATACGAAGCAGACCCAAAAAAAATTCGGGAGATTGGGGCAAACAATACTTTTAGACGCCTAAGTTATGTGCTATAAAAACACTAGGAAAGAAACGAAGTATCTCAATTCTCAGAGAGACATCTGCAATATCCTACCCCTTTGCGCTCCCTAGGGGGACCATAAAAAGAGATTGGCTGACCGTCAACCAAATCATCAAATCATACAATTTGCTGGCACTCGGGGAGACAGAATACGAGTTGTTAGTAACTAACAACGTGTTTCCACACGTGACTGCGATTGGAGTCGCTCGGCACGTCACGTTATTGCCATGAACAATCACTGTATTTTGCGAGGTTTTATGGTTCGAGAATTTAATATGCACCGGCTTCGTTCAGGTTGGGAGTTGTTGTTAGCTGATAGCAGAAACAACGAAAGGTTAGATGTGTATTACTTCAAAATGTAGAGCAATTACTAAGCCAAGATAATTGGGTATAACCCTGAACTTACGCCTCAGAGAGATTTAGCACATTTCAAGGGCTTCCTAAATAAGCATAACATAGTAGGTTCGCGAAAGAACATAAAATAAATGAGCGAAAAATATTTTACAGTCACATTTGGAGAGAGAGAAAGGGAACCTGCCATAAACCTTTAAAAATGCAGATCTGAAAGCCTAAACATTAAGTGCAATACAGGCACGGAAATTAACCATGTAAAACTAATAAGTAGCACAATCGTTCAGTTATTAGGCTTTTTAACGCAACCTCCATATTTGAACTTCCTACTATGTAAATTATTCTGTGACATGGATCACTAATATATCCTGCATCCTGTCTAACAGATGTAACGGTGGTTTTATATCTCGTTTTACTAGTAACTTACGTGGATAAAATTTTCTTCGGTAGTTCGGTATAGTGTATAAAACGTGAATTACCCACATTTTATTACAGCCTACTTGGGCACGCAACAAGTTGTGCCTATTAAGGTGACATTGAACAACCTCATTAGAGTAAGGGGCTTTGTAGACACGGAATATCAGACCTGGTTTTGTGGTGACAAGCTTAGGAATGCTAAGACCTTGGGAGGGGGCGTTAACACCTCTTGGTTGTGGACTGCCATGAACTGTGAGGGTGATGGGGGAAACGAAACTGTTTCCCTCTCGACACGTCAATAGCTGGTCAGAGATGTAGCACTGCAGTGTTCCACATGCCACTGGAAATCCGGAAGGTGGTTTTTTGATGAGTTCATGGTAGCCATCCTGTTTAGTTATTGTCAGTAAGAGTTTAATACAGAAGTCAGAAGGATTGAGTATTCCCTCACGAAATGAAAATGTTGTGAGGAAAATTTTGAGTAAGGGAAAGCTGTAATAAACAAGAAGTGACAACGATATAGCGTTGCCACTTTGACAACAGTTTCAAATTTTCACTAAGCCTATAATGACGATTACGCGTCTATGAAGCTACACACACGTGGATAGTAGGTCTCAGGATGAGAAAAACGATGTGAAAAAGATAATGCTAGAAATTACGACTAATGGAGTAGTATGTGTGGAAAAGAAAAGAATGGGGTCGTAACACCCAAGTCAACTGAGGGAAATGCAGGACCTCTGGAAGAAGTTTGGACTATGCCAACGCCCGGAAATTGAACACTGTACGCTAAACAAAATCAGGTAAGAGAGAATGATGATCTTAAAGAAGTCACCGAACCCCATTCAACGCTCTACAATACAGCGCAGCAAGTCTAACTTGTAAATAAATTAAAAATTCAGTCGCATGTCGTGGGGCTATTAAATAAAAGCCTTCGTGGTCTGCCCACGCAGCGGAATCTGCCAGCGTGACATCGCGTAACCGAACCGGTAGCTAGAAGTTCTAACCTGTAGCCTAGACTCGTGATGTGGAGAAATTGAAATAATATCAGCTAGCAATATAATCATTGAAGAACAAGTAGGATCAACAACAAAAGTTTTATAGCGATTGCACGAAATTTACTCACTAAGTTTTCCTCTAAAAAAAGAAAGAACGAAAACATGTGTATTCTGCCCGAATGGACACACAATAAAATACATTAAAACTGTCGGTCCATGTGTGGACCGCGCATAACTGTATAGCATCATTGACACTAGACAGAACAGTTGTCTAGGATGTTTAATTGTTTTATTGTCTATTATCCACTAGTTTTTGCTAGCGGTTTCGCCTGTCTGAAAGTCTAAAGTTAACCTAGGCGAAAGAACGAGATATATCATATGTTTTAGGAAAGGTCCAGGATTACTAGCAGTCCAAATCGGTTTAAACCTTGATGATGAAAGGGCGATGCCGACTTCTACTGACTAAAACCCACTCCTGTTCTTTCTTTGCTCTAGTTCCAGGGTCCCGGTGTTCTCTTTCGTCAACCCAGAACATCTCATACCCTTTTTAGGGTTCCGTAGCCAAATGGCAAAAACGGAACCCTTACCTATAGTTTCGCCATTTCTGACGGTCCGTCCTCGCTTAATCTCTGTGACCGTTAGCACTAGAAAGCTGAAATTTGGTACCAGTATGTATGTCAATCAGGCCGACAAAGTAGTAAAATAAAATTTGGAAAAAAATGTTTTATTAGGGTAGCCTCCCTACATGTAAAGTGGAATGTGTTTTTTTTTTTAATATCAATCCTAACGTGTGATATATTGTTAGGTAGGTTTCGAAAATGAATAGGGGTTTACTAAAATCATTTTTTGATAATATCAATAGTTTCGGAAATAATCGCTCCAAAAGTAAAAAACAATGTGTCCCCCCCCCCCCCCCCTCTAACTTTTGAACCATAAGTTTAGAAAATATCTGAGTGTGGCCCGACACGCTCTTGGCCGGTTTTTGGACTTTGATTATTTATTTATATTTTTTAGTCTAATTAAGAAGAGAGTTTCGATTTCAATTAAACACGTAATCTAATCGCTACCTACACTTTATATATATATATCTCGATTGTTACCGTCTTATCTCTAAATACTTGGAAACACGTGTTTTTACCGTCACGTTGTATTCATAGCGATTCTTGGCACGCAGACCATTTTGCGAAGCTTAGCTACGAGCAGTAATGTGTAACGTTGAAAGTGAATCAATTTACTACTGGATTACTTATGTCTTATTTGTAAGCAAATCGATTCTAAAATAGGTTCTGTTATTTATGACGTATAGAACGATTTTACTTTAAATTAGGTGGACGGAACCACAGAATAAGTAACGGACAGAAGGTTTAATAAAATTTAACAGAAAGTTCGAAAGACTCTTGGGAGTTGTTTTAAAATGAGTTTTCTTTTAATAAGATTATCCTTTTAGGAAATTACTTTTCGAGATTAGGTTTGGGCGTGACCTTTACAGAAGGTTTTTGCCTTAGGCGAGGTTGATTTTTCACAAGGGGTTTACCTCCAGAAAATGTTTTTTCTTTTATTTATTTTTTAGTTGTACCTTTTCTTAAAATTATAGAACTAATATTTTATAAAAATGTATGGGTGTATTTAATATTCGCGTTTTGTTGGTCCACCCAGTTAACAATACATGTAAAAACAAATAAAGATAATAGTAAATATAATTACAAATAACTACCGGAAATACATGGCGAAGGACGGTACGGTTGACATGTGTTAGGCATGCAAAAGGCTCGGGGAATCAATTCGACACATCACTTCTGTAGTGTGTCACACTTGTCTAGCTAACAGAGAATATTTGTATAAATACAACAGTGTAGTCATGATGGTACATTAGCAACTTGCTCTAAAATACAATCTTGTAGAGTCGACAGTACGATGCCAATATCATGTTGTATCGATCTATCATCACTGACAAAACTATTGTTGCTATTGAGGCGTGATATAATGGTGATAGATCGAATAGAGCGTCGTACAATGATTATTGATAAGTATACCGTTAATGACAAAAATACTAAATCATTAATGATATTAGTCAGTAGTCAAAATAATGTAAAAAAACTTTGCAAAACCAATATCACAAATAAGAAAAATCGTCACCAAATCGAACGGACTCGAACTCTCACGAGAGCGAATCACACATCCATAAATACATGACATACTATGATGAAGACCACATACCTTTCTATTCGATCAGACAAGCAGTACTCCCACCGCTGGCTGTTGCACTTCCATTCCCTCACTCTCCTCAATACTGGCGCGTTCAGTTCATCACAGATGATCTTCAGTGCGGCTTCCTCCAATACGTCTTGTACGGCTATTAGTGATAACCTGGTGAAAATAATATAATTAGAATCTACTACTGCAGATGCAGCATTGAAAGGCCTGCCACAAGGTGGACCAATGACCTGATAAGAGTCGTGGGAATGCGAATGAGTGGAAATTACCCTAAGGTCGACTGGTAGAATATGTCTAAGGCATTAAGTCCGCCTTTGTACCGTTTATAATAGAATAAATAAATGCGATGGATGTGAGACGAACAGGAGCGTTCGTTGTGACGATACTAGGGGGACGCCTATGTCTAACAGTGGATGTCCTTCGACTGAAATGATGATGATGACGATGAATGGTAGGGGGTTGTAAAAAAGTGCGGAGGATGATAATTCCTAAGTTCAAGTTTTTATGATTATTAATAGTTATGACCAATGTGGAATATATTTTTTTATTCTGTCTACTAACCTACTGTAAATAAACTACTGTAAATTACCTACATTTTGATATGATTGTTCAATGTTGTGTCATAATGTTACCTAAACACTGTTCGATACAAATGTAAATACTTATGTTGAAGAAATAAACACTTCAAGCGCAAAAATACATTTGAATTTATATTCGAATGTGTTTTTGCACTTGGACTTTTACGCTAATCTAATAAAATACTATAAATCAACTTTTATAAGGTAAGTGCTAATAGTATAAAACATATGAAAAATCACTAAAAATAAACTATCATTGAAAACGATCGATAGCCACGAGCTTTGTAGTCAAAATCAGTTTGAAAGCATCAGAAATATACACATCTGAATATCAGCAGGGACAAATTGTTAACTATACTTCAAAATTGGACATAAATGTGTACAATCCCTACGTTCCGAGTTGCGATAAAAGTGATAATATCGCAAATCCGACCGAATTTAATAGTCACAAAATATAAGGGCTATTGAATAATAATTGTGATGTTGCGCGTTGGTTAGATTCGCGTTATTATCACTTTTATTGCATCTCAGAACGCAGGGTAAGTAGGGCAGGATCTGCGATCCGAGAGAAAACCAAAACAATTTCGTTCCTAAATGTAAGTTCAAGAAAGATGCGACTTTAAATCCAACAGTGGAATTTAGTTTCGTGCAATTTCATACTGGCCATTAATCATAACTCACTCTAATGATAGTAATTACGTAAGTGAATAGGCGTGTTGTTGTTACACCGCTAAGCAATGTGAAGCATGACTGACAGTCTTTGTTACAACGACAGGAAACGCAAAAATAACACACTGTACTACCTACTACAATAATAACATGAAAATAACAGCCTTTAAATTGGAGTACAAAATGTGATAAACACAGAGTATGTAACAAATGGAGTGCTCAAAAGTACTATCAACAAAAAAGTTTTGCTAACTAATATCTCAGGAACTGCTAGTTCGAATTGAAAACATCTTTTTGTGGTAGGAAAGCCCATATATTGAGAAAAGCTATAAGCTACATGACTTCACGGTACGACCAAAAGGAGTGGAGTAGTAACCCACGTGGGTGAAACTACGGGGGACAGCAATTAATGTATATTGACATTTGCAACATGCATTTGTACCTAATATGTACTGAAGGTTATGGTGCAACTTGGGAAAAGCTTGTATCCAGCAATGGGCTGCAAATGGCTGAGTTGATTGATTGGGCTCAATATGAATGGTAGTGTTGTAAACGGCAATTATTCTTTGACAGACAACACTCAACTTTAACCAGTCTAGATTTCTAGAAGCATGCAATATTGCAAAAGAAATCCATATAGGTATTTTAAAGGGGTAAAATTGGGGATGTAAGTACCGTAAAATGCTGTAACATTGCCTTTATAGCTTAACATTGCCTAAATTCAAAAAAGTTAAATTATTCCCGCTGCGAAATGTTTTTTATTGTCTATCGTATTACTAAAAGCAAGTCGGCAATCTGTATGGCAACATTCGATCATACATCACTCCAAATTTTAGTTAACAAACTGTCAGTGTCAGTTTCATTGTCAGTGCGGATACTCACTTTTTACCGGGTCTCAGTAAAATTTCATTTTCTGAGTATTTATGCTTTATTTTCTAGCGTAATATGTTATATAACAAGGAAAATCTGCTCTTTTATGTATTTAAACTGTTTTTCTGTATTCTATATTAATTTAAACCGTTAAATCATGGTCTGCAAAGTTGTGTCAGATTTTCGCAACTTTTTACTCAACATTATCTAGGGTTAGGGCAGCCAATTTTAATTTTTTCAACAAACTTTTAATCGACCGTGGTTTTGCTTGTGTAATTGTTTTTTTTTTTGTAATTGATCTAAGAACGTTTTATAGAAGCTAGAACTATTGTTTCTTTATTTATCATCATCAGAAATTAAGGATGTCGAATGTAATTTTCTTTAAGTCATTTTTAGTACCTATGTTATCATATATTTGGACAGATTTTAAACATGAGCAACCCACCCAAGAGTAGAAGAAAACTAGGGGCTAGACAGTATTTTGATTATTTGCAGGAGATGCTGAAAGTTATTAGAAAAAGAACTTCATGGCAATATGGGTGTCAAATCCGTTACCAAAATACCTATTCATTTAAAAAGATATTATGACAGGTAATGTTGTAGTTTTTACCTCAACTTTGCCTACGTTTTCAAAGCAATTTTTTGGTGCTTTATAGGTGCTTTTTTTGCTAGTAGCAAATGTATTCCTATAGCTTAAAGTCCAATATTAGACAGTAATTGAAAAAACATACGACTTTCTTAACGATTAAAGATTTATCAAAGAAAAACGTCAAAATCCGTGCAAAGTTGCAGCATTTTACGGTATGTATAGAATGTCGTAATATTTGCCAAATCTCATTCAAGAGCACTAAATTAATAAATAATACTCGTACATAGTTATTAATTTAATTCAATTCTTTTATTTGCCTATAATATTGTATGAGGAAAAATATAATTAATTTATAATTTTCCACATTGTGGATAAATAAAGTTAATTATACATAATTTACTATCAGGGTTTTCCGTTAACCTTGATTTAGAGATCGATATGATTCCAACCAAATATTAAAAGTGGTGGTGAAGCCAAAGCCCACCTCTAAATAATTATTTTTTACACTTCTGATAATCATGTTTGCTTCGTCGTTTGGAAAGCTTAGTCATAGATCGCACCAGACAAATAGATTTGAGAAGAGAAAGAGAGAGACGTTTGCCCAGTAGTGGGACACAACATAGGCTAAGTATAAAAAAATGTTATTAACAATAAATAATTTTAACATTTTGTACTTGGGTGAAATATTTTTTTTAATTGTATAAAATGACTAGGCAGTCTAGAAAATGTCTGCATGTTATACCTTGGCAATACAATACAAAAAAATAGTTTTTGCTTAATATTGTTTCATTAGGTAGCCTCTCAATACCATAAAAAAAGCTATAAAAAAATTGTCTCAGTTATTATAGCATTCTAAAGAACACATGATAGTGAAAGTACAGACAATCTCTGATATAAATCAAACATACTGACAAGAATGTACAAAGCAATTTATTTATTATTAGATAGTAACTAATATTGATGATTTATAACGGTAATGATATTTTAACAAGACATTAACTGGCTATACATATTTGTTAATTATCTATTTGCAGTCATTGTTTTTTTAATATTAATGGCATGAACTGTTTAGTTTACTAGATCTATACTAACTACTAATATTCCGAACAGAAGAACCATCTGTCAGGAGTTTTGTGAGATGAGTGTATGAATTCCGTGTAGTTATGTCATTATTATTTTATTCATATTTATAACAAAAACATGTCTTTAACTAATGTAATTAATCTTTGGCCTTATAAAGTAAATAAACACAATAAACAAAATAGCAGCTTGAGTTTACCCACTTAAGTGACTGTACTTATAACTTTTTGGCCTTTGACACTTATAATTGATTTCCGGCTTAGACTTGAGATAAGTTTAATACCTACACAATCTACATAATATTAAATGATTTTTCTACATTACTAGCACTCTGTAAATGTTGTCAAGCCATATATAAATAATCAAAGAAAAAATTATGAATGGAGTAGGAATGTAAAAACTTATTCTTAGATCTACCAAATATACACAAAAAATTTCATAAAAATCGATCAAGCCATTTCGGAGGAGTTTGTTAATAAACACTGATATTTTTATAAATTAAGAGAAGAATTACAATTTCAGAAAGTAAATACTCACTTATTTTCCAAAATAGTCCTGCAGACGACCTCCCTCACTCCAGGGTTTGTGATCTTCTCTACACTAAGCTGATGAAGGTTCCACGAAGCAAGTCGACAGCACCTCACTCCATCTCGCTCATACATGAAATTCTCTTCTACTATTGGCCTATGGGAATACGCTGACAGCAAATCCAAAATGTCATTCACTGGCACTGTCGCAAAACCATTTGGCAACGTCATAGGAAACTTGGCATTGGTTGGCATTGATAGGCTTTTCCGATGTGGTGTCTTAGGGGTACTCGACACCCCGTTTGGCATACACTCCACTTCATTCCATCCGTTAACATGTCCATTAGTTAAATGCTGAACACTCTCACACTTTCTTGGTTCCAAACTTAAGTGATGCTTAACCGTACTTAACCTAACAATGTCCATACCACGTACTTTGATTAAATCGTCTAATGATTTGAAGGGGCCTTTTTTGTTTCGGTAGTCTACTATGTTAGCGGCTATCTCTTGGTTGAGTCCCGGCACACATTGTAATTGGAACACACTTGATGAGTTAACGGAGCACAATCTGTTTTCCGCCTGTATTCGTACACTGTCTAAAGATTGTGTCCGGGAACTAGCTCTAGATATTTGTTTCCTTATGTTTGTGCATATTTCTGGCCTTAGTAACTCTAGTTTTTCAGCACCTATACCTAGAAGGAAATTACAGGGTTATTTATATTCATTTGAGGTAAATTAATGCCTTATTGATCACCTATTTTTAGCTGGTAATGAGTATTTCAGAGATATATGGTTTTAGGAATGTGAAACAATGGTTGGTAGGAAGATAAGATTATACATACTTGGGCATAAAATAAAAATTGCCATGTTCATTATACTGGCAGTTTGTAACACTAATGTTATAACTTCCTTTCTCAAAACTTTGAACAAGTAATTTTAAATAAAGTCTTGTTTATAAAAATCTAGTATATTTATAGGTATTCTGTTATACAGAGACATCAATAAAACTTTTTTTTGCAATACTGCATTTTGATTGATCTATAATAAAAGCAAAGGCAACTAAATTTACTGTTAGATTAAAAGTATGTTTTAAAAAAATGAGGACACTGACATTTTGTAGTAGGTATTCATTTATTAATGTCAGCGTTAGCAATTTAGAGATGAAATAATGTGTCAGAATTTGAGTATCAATTATTTAGTTTATAATTAATTCAGAGATAATAAATTGTATTTAATCATGATTTGTTGTTAGTTCGTTTTTAGTTAGTTATTTAACGTTTGAATCCCCGACCGGTCCTATGAGACCGCGCTGTTATTGTTTTACTATTGTGTCTCGTTTCGCGGGTATCTGAGTAATTAATCAGATTTTATTTATACTGTAAAAATAGTTAATGAAGTATTTTTTATATGTGCCTTGTACATAATGTATTAACATAAAATCTTTCTTATCATGATTTGAATAATGTATGATTTTATTATTACTTAACTGTTTATCACTATCATTAGTCATTTATGATTACTATTTTATGATTTTCTACAAATTATTTCAGTAATCTCTATAATCTATGTTAAAATGAATCTGAAATTTTATATTTGAATCTCTTTTAGTATATGTACTAAAATTGGTTGATAGTAGAATTGCTTTTTAATATCATTTCAAGATTATTATACAAGTTTTATGAGTACAATCGCTTAGTTTCACAGTGATTAGAACTACTGATTACTGTTATTTCAAAAGAAGTATTATTATTTTGCTAATGTGAATCTTAGTGTTTTGTTATAAGGAAATATACCTATTGAACTATTTGTTTTAAAATGAATTCCTTTGTTTTTTCAAACCTTAAATACTGAAATTTGTTTTGCAGATAATTTAGCATTCCTTCCTGTATAAATGTTAGGTTTACTAAACTACTTAAAGAACAGACAGTGAGAAACATAAATTACCTACAAGTAATTAGCAGTCTAAACAAATTGGTTGCCAAGTCCTATTTACTCATAACTTCACCTCTACATTATTCCTTCAAATTACTCTTCCAATTGGAAGGCAATTAACTAAGTATGTGTTTGTAAAAACTATGAATTATTAATGCATGAATTAAGGCCTTGACATGGTTGTTACGAAGCTCTACTCATCTCTGAATTAGTAAACATTAAGTGGATAAAAAATATTCACTTAAGTTTTTTTGTTTGTTCTGTGAATATGTTTACTGACTTGTCATGTTGTAAAGTTAGTTTACTGTCGAGGCTATCACTGTTGTGCAGTGCCGTAACTAGGGCGGTGCTAGCGGTGCCCAGGCACAGGGCGCAGACTCTGACGGGGCACAAAAATGTCATATCTTTAGCCCTTTTTGTTTGTATTGTACTTCTTTCGAGGGGCGCAAATATAGAAGCTCGCACCGGGCGTATAAAAGACTAGTTACGGCTCTGCTGTTGTGTACCTGAGACCAGCGCGAGGTCGTCTACTCGCTTGAAGCGGCCGATCATCTGTCGATGGCGCACTATCTCCCGCGCCAGCTGCCTGTTCACCCCTGGCAGCGTCATCAGCTGCTCCTCCGTCGCCGTGTTCACGTTCATCAGCTCCGGATAGTCCTCTGAAGGCGGCAAACTGAACGTGTGACTCAAACTTGACTTGTTCAGTTTACTCCGCCGCACGAACCGCCGAAACGAATTCCGGCGGCCGCTCTTGCTCAACACGGAGCTCGGACTTTGCCCCATCTCGTTGGACGCCACTTCGAATTATATATCGATCATAACAACACTAATTTCAAATTTCACTACAGATATTTGATGAAAAAAAACTATTAATAGATTTTTCTGTTACTCACTACCACTGAGATTATTCACGGCCACATAAACGTATCAGAACAAATCACCTATTGGTGCACTAATCGCGGTAATTATCTCGTTGTAATCATGAGAATAATTACGGATCTGAGGTAAAAACACTACAATAACCACACACAGCTCCCCGTCATCAATTATATCGCAACAATGAAACAGTGACACAAATTGACAGCTAGAATGACAAAAGATAACGGATAGTTACGTGCACCACGAATCGATAAGAAAAATTGAACTTTTGTGCTCATTCAATGATAAAATATTAAAATCGATTATAAATAAGTGGAAGACTTCGACGACTAGTTTTAGGATATAGTTAGGTTGAGAAGAATAAGCATTTTTCTAATAAGAATATAATATTTTGCTATCTAAAAAAAATAAGTCCGCCTCCGTACTTCTTTGTGTATAAAGTATTTAATAAATAACTAAATAGAATAATCATAAGCCTTTTACTATTAGATTACTTATGTTTGTTTGTGACTGGAACTAGCTTTAATTTTGAAGATAATAACTATTTTCAAACAAAGAGCTTGGGTTTATATTAATACTTACAAAAAAAAACTAGGGGTACCTTAGTACACTAGTTTTTAACGTTTTGTAAGTGCCCATGTTGGCCTGTGTGAAAAAAAAAGAAGATTTGAATTGTACTATTGTAATTGTACTAGTGAATCATTCAGTTAACATTAATTGAAATGTTCAATTGAACATTATTTGGCACATCACTATACAGGTCGCTGACGTTTGCGGTTCGTTTAGAAGGTTCGCTTCGACATATGACAAAATCATTTTACTTATAAATAAAGTATGTTAGATTTAAAAAATCAATTATTTTAATTAATCTACCGATGTTCGATTTTAGTAAATAACATTTTCTTTACTTAGCAATTTATTCTCACATTTTAAAACAATAATGATTGTGTTCAGCGCCATCTATCAAGGACTTGGCCACTCTCAAGTATTTTATAGTGTTACAAACGACTCTACTACATACTCGATTGCAAATTCTGTCTTGTAGGGCATCAATGTACCTATGCTATCAATTTTCTATCTCAGTTTTTCATCCCATCTATTCGAAAAGAACGGCTTGCTACGCCTATGCACCCAGTCGGTGCTATCTACAAAAAAAATTTAGCGGGCAGCAATGAGTTTTTAATCCTTTTTATTTATAAAAAGTGCACCGCAATTATCTTTGACGCGCATTTATTAAAGAACAATGTTCAAAACGTCCCCACCCTTGTAGCACTATAAAACCTATATCAATCGAACGGCCTTGACCGTCTCATCATTTTATTGTATGACGGCGAAGCTGAAATATGCATCCGAAAAAAGTTATATCGACATGAAGTAGCCGAAATCAGTCAGAAATTATGTTCCCATCTATTACATTTTTCCATTGTAGCACTATAAAACCTATATCAATCGAACAGTCTTAACCATCTCATCATTTTATGGTATGACGGCGAAGCTGAAATATGCGTCCGAAAAAAGTTATATCGGCATGAAGTAGCCGAAATCAGTCACAATTATATTCCCATTAACTACAATAATTATCCCTTGTAGCACTATAAAACCTATATCAAACGAACGGCCTTGACCGTCTCATCATTTTATTGTATGACGGCAAAGCTGAAATATGCGTCCGAAAAAAGTTATACCGACATGAAGTAGCTGAAATCAGTCACAGTTATGTTTGCTTCTACTACAATTATCCCTTTTAGTACTATAAAACCTACTTATATCAAACGAACGGCCTTGACCGTCTCATCATTTTATTGTATGACGGCGAAACTGAAATATGCGTCCGAAAAAAATTATAACGACATGAAGTAGCTGAAATCAGTCACAATTATGTTCGCTTCTACTACAATTATAATTATAGGTTGGCAAGTTTTTCAATTTAAGTATGTTCATAGTCCAAAGAAACTATAGGTGAGCAAGATAGCATAGTAATCATAAGGGCCGCAAGCGCAGAGCATCGCGCAATATTGTAATTATAGCAGAACTTCTTATAGTTCATATAGAGTATACAAGTTCCTTGGAGTAGCATCTCGAAAAAAGTACTATACGACACTTAATAAATCACTTCCTCACGTCTTCACTGTCTTCCGAGTTGCTGGAGCGCTTCCTAATACCTTCAGGAAGCCTTTTCAAGATAGTGCATACGCCACCAACTTTTTAGAACGAATTAGTCACAGCATACATACCAGTAGTGACTACTACCAAACCTCAAAGAGGGGCTTACCGCCGCAATGACAGCGTGTCCAGCACTGGGTTGCGACAGTCGCAGTCGCCATGCCACCCTGAGATCCCGCCGGAACTCTGTCCGCCATAACTCGACTATGTGCAAGGACTGTTGCCTCCAAATCCTACCCGCCAGCAAGGAGGTTTACCGCTTCGTGGGAGATCGTGCGGTGGTACCCCGAACCATTCGGATGACCATGACTCTCTGGCAAGCATTCAGCTCGGCCGCCGGTCGCTTACCCAGCGACGGCGCCCATAAAGGGCCACGGACCAAACGATCCCCGCGTGGAGCCTCCGGTAGGGGGCGTCTGGACCTCTTAGGTTAGGTAGGCGCCGCTTCAGGGCAGCCCCAGTCCTTTCCAGTTTGGGAGCCAGACGTTGGAAGTGCTTGGTCAACCCGGTGGTGGCGCGGTCCGAGAGCCATGAAAGCACATAGATTTCGGCTACTTCATATCGGTATAACTTTTTTCGGACGCATTTTTCAGCTTTGCCGTCATAAAATAAAATGATGAGACGGTGAAAACCGTTCGATTGATATAGGTTTTATAGTGCTACAATGGAAAACTGTAGTAAATAGGAACATAATTGTGGCTGATTTCGGCTACTTCATGTCGATATAACTTTTTTCGGATGCATATTTCAGCTTCGCCGTCATACAATAAAATGATAAGATGGTCAAGGCCGTTCGATTGATATAGGTTTTATAGTGCTACAAGGGTGGGGACGGTGTCCGAACATTTTGAACATTGTTCTTTATTCAGCACAAAAGAAATCAAATTCAAATAGTTTGAATAAAGACTGGCTGGTACGACGGCCCATAGTCGCGCTACCGGCTGCATAAAAAAAAGAATTAAACTAAAAGCGCGCGAACTACAGCCCGCGTTTTTGTTAACTTTCACGGAGTGATTCATGTTTTTGTTTTGAAAAATGAGTTCTTCAAGTGACAGTGAATAAAATATGAGGCGCCTTTTATTTCCTCATAGTGTGCGATGAAAAGTAGAGTGTATCACTCGGGCTCGAAATATATTTTTGGATCAGCTTCAATCATTGGCTGGGCAAATAAAATAAAACACAAACGTGATCAGAACAGTTCCCGTGCTAGTTTATTCAAATTATGTACAGTATCGCCTATAAGCTTACATTTAGACATAACGCTGCTACTACAAACAAGTGTTGATAATTCACTGCATTAGCTCTGTAAAGAAAGGATATTTACAGAGACGAGTGTGCGATAGGATTAGGAGCTTTGGGGGTCAAAGAAACCGAATTGAGGCATAAGGCTTCTTGTACACGGCACGTTTTTGTTCACGGTACGGCAAACGCGCCGTATGGTTAATAAAATGCGCCGTGTACAAGAAGCCTAAAGGTGGCATTCGGACTTCGGTTCTTAGCGACTGGATCGCATGACCCACAGCACACTATGGATTTGTATGGAGTTTTTTTATTGTTATAAACTAGTGCTTGACTGCGATCCCACCTGATGGTAAGCAGTGATGCAATCGTAAGAGTACTAAACCAACCAGGCAACGCGTCGCGCGACCGGTGCCATACAAATCCATACTAAGCAGTGTATCGATAAGAACCGAATGCTACCTTTATACGGTAATATCATCTATCACTAGTCAAGCGCGTCGCTTTTTTTCACGTAAAATTTGACAATTTACCTCAGAACGTACAAGGGTTCTGCGCTTTTGGAAGGTGAGGGAAGGGCCGAAACTAACTCGCAGAGGCCCTTCATACTTTTCATGGACCTTGGTAACAACCGACAATTATCCCCGTACGCGCTACGCTAGTGCATCCAAGGAAAACTTCCGGTTGGTGGGAAACCATTGTGACATCTGGGGATATTTTTAATACTACCCTCCATTTCCGAATGACAAATTCAAGTAATCTAACGTTGCTGTCATTTTGAACAAGTATTCACAGCCAGCTGAGAAGTAATTTGACGGAAAAATCGGGGTTCCAGGAACTTGGGATGTAAAATATAAAATTGCGATAGATGTACAGTCAGCATCAAAAGTCGATGAACAGAATCAACATAACAAAACACCTGTTCGCAATAAAATGTGTTTCATCTGTTCACAATATTTTGTTATGTTGATTCTGTTCATCGACTTTTGGTGCTGACTGTACATATGTACCTAATAAGATGTGTATTATCACAATAGGTACGTTATTTAATTGTTAATTGGCTGCACAAAGCAAATGGATTGTTTTTACTTACTGGTCGTGGATGGTTAACTTTGACCCACAAAGCTCCTATGTACAATAAAGTTACACCCAAATAGTGAGATGGAAAACATAATGAACATGTCACCAGTACATATGGATGCCCACTGTCTGCCTTTTATTACATTTTAAAAATTCCATATTATCATAAATACTTTTATACACTCAAATACAAATTAATCGTTCGACCTTGGCCATTAGACCATCGCGCATCGCTTATAGATTAGTAATATTTTTTTCTTTAAATAACATAGTTAAACTAAAATGTTTTTTTTTTGCTATTAAATATTGGAATCTAACCTATTGCAAAGCGTAACAAAAATTATCTTTTGAGAATCTAACTAATCACTAAGCCTTATAGCTTCAACTGTATTAATTACAACCGAAATGGCATTGTTTTTTTAAACAGCCAACTATTATTTATAGTCTATTCTTTAAATAAATACTTTTAATTTATATCGGAAAAATAATGAATAAAATAGTTTATGTTACGATTTTTTTTTATAAACTAAACAAAATTCAACAAAAGAAAAAGGAATTTGTCTTTCTCGTAACAGTTGAGCGGGAAACAAAAAAATCTATGCCTATATGAGGATGTTATGTGGCTAATACATCATACAGAGAACAGATTACAAAGGAAATTATTTTGTTCTACATAAAAAAATATATCACAGAAAGAGATGTAGGTAGTCGTTAATCAATATAAAATCAACTGATATTTGACTAGTACATAAATGTTAAAAATAGAAAATAAATGAGCAAAAAGTTATCTGCGTTCGAATAATTTCGCCGAATTATTTTGGTAGGTACATTAAATTTTCACAGATGTTAGATTCTGTTACATAGTGTTATAATGCAATTATATAAAAATACTTGATTACTATCCGTCATAAATATTATACGTATAAATAGACGACCACGTTAACTCGGAATTATTTCGACTTAATAACATTTTAGAGCAACATTTCCGCGAACTGCCCGGTTAATGTGGTCGAAGAAACTCCTTACAGCTCACAAATATTTCTATGTTTATTAAAATTATGCATTTTAGCCACCTAACATGTAATCCCCTTTATAAAAATAGACAATAATCCAGCCTTTTAGCTTCAAACCACATCATTTACTTGTACAAATATTTCATATCAAAACTTGCCAATACTTCTCCGTTATCATACAAATGAGTTTATTATCATAACATATTTGTGTTTTTTGACAAATTTATTTTATTATCTTGCAAAGCTCTGCTGTGCAAATGTACCCTATTCTCACTCAATGGTTCTATTGTAAATGAAGACATAATTATATCATCCTTATAAACCAATTGAAAGAATTCTATTAGACCACGTAATTTTTTTATTTCATTTTACAAACAAAACATTCATTTATTATGCATAGATTAGGAAATATATTTTTAAAAGCGTCCATAACCAATAAGCAGTAGTAATAGTCAACAACCTCTAGCTGCCATACCCCTTAAGCCACCCCAGGATCAGAGATCAAAACAAGAGTTTTCACATAAGTTTGTCAAAAAACACGTCGCTAAAATTAATTAATACCTAAGCTATTCACGTTAATAAGTTATAAGTTGAAAGATATTTTATTAATCGATATAAATACTTATTAAGTTTAGGAAAAGCCATGCTTCTTACTTCCGTTATTTTTTTATTATCATTTGGATTTGCTAAATCGTTTAAGTACTCTAAGATATGATTTCGTACTTTATCTACTTCAGAATGTGGTTTAAATTAGAATGTTTAGTTGGAATAACAGTGACCTTTAATGCGAAAAGTGTTTTATACCGAAACGAATTTCGAAGAGAGCGCAGGCAAGAAACGTTAAATGAAACTCCATTATAATTAATAATATAATTTTACTATTACAATAAGCACCAAACCAGGTTTGGAATGTTCAGTATTGCACCACATGTGAACAAAATCCAATCTAATACAGTCACAATGTAAAATTTAAAAAAAAATACAGTACATAGAATTGGGAGAGTAAAAAAAATATTTCCAAATAATTAATATATTTCCATAATAAATAAATTCGGTTACCACAACACAATAAAGGTCACCATTGAGTCCAATTGGGAAAGCGAATCTAAAATAGAGAATGATGAGCAAATAATTAAAAAACAAAAATGTTTGACAACATACATAATTATCAGCCATACAGTGTTGAATGGTTTGTACAAATAGTGACTTCATTGTGCATTAAACCATGTATGATTGCACCGCCAGTCTTCATGGAAGATTCGCGTTAATATCGGAACTTCCGTAATCTCAGATGATAACAAAACCTTTCACTAGGATAATGTTTTTCGTTTCGTATTCCAAGTAAGTTAGTGTTGGGGTACATGAGTCGTCTAAACTTGTGAACTCAGTAACTTTGTAATGTTAAATAACTGACACCATAAGCTACAAAACTCGAACTATTTAAACTCTGTAATTATATTCCATTCGCAATAACATTAGGCATTTAAACAAACCTATTTTACTATGCCTTCAACCGATTGAGTTTTATTGCGTTGGTGACTTGATAAATGGTAGCGCCAGTAAATAGTTGGTATTACCACTTTTTTGCTTTTAATGCCATCCTTATACTTACGGAATATAAGTCAAAATCGGTTGAACAGGCAGTAAAAAAGGTTTGTTTATAATATGTCTATTGTTATTGCGAATGGAGTGTAAGTAAATGAATGCAGTTACATTCTTGCGTGTCATAAGTAGAAAAAAAAACAAATGTGCTGTTTCAATATCGTTACAAAATGAAATACTGACAATGATTTTGCACAACCAAAAGAATTTCTGTAACAAACACATCGGACACTCTGTCAAACAGTAGCCATCTTTGTTTTGACAACAAAGCTTGTTCTGTTTGCTTATTGCTATTTGACAGTTTTCGTCACATTGCAGAAGACTTAACTTTATATGGAAATGCAAAAAGTATTAATTTTCTTATTTAGGTAACTTGTTAATGTATGAAATAGCATTTATTATTTTCGCTAGTCAACTGAGTTCACTTGTAAAGATCGTCGTAGTAGACTCGTGTACCCCAGCACTTACTAGTAGACTATCTAAATAAATACTTATTTTAATATCATAAACAATGTTACAAATAAACGTTGCGTTTTTAATTAATTAGGACATTAAATTAAACTCGCTTTTAGTTTCGATAGTAATGGAAATGTATGAATAACGTTGTTCCTATACCTAGGGTTGGGACATTTTTGGGTCGAGGATTCGATTCTACTATTTACAAGATTACATGTTTGATAGATTTTATATAAGATATTTTCTACTTTTTAGTGTCTTCATATGAGAAATAGTATTTAATTTAGGCAAATAGATCCTTGCTTCAATGGTTTTTGAGGTTTGTTTACACATCTGCTTTTGTTAGATAACTAAGGTCGCCAGTTGTATTACGCAATCTAACATATGGTTGGAATTCTATTGTGTAATCGTTTATTCAGATAGCTACAGTAGTATTACATAGGCAGACTTAATGCTACAAGGCATTCTCTACCAGTCAATCTTTGGGTTAAAAAAGACAACACTGTGATAGATTTACACAATAAATAAATTTAAAAAATATTTAAATATATTATTATAATGAAGTGTAACAATTGATTGTTGTTATAAGATTTCATTTTAGCGAATATACCAACCATAATATCTTCTAGCTTGCTAACATTGTGCAAACAATTCAAAACACATTGGAAAATTAATTTATTTGTATCAAATCCTAATCATATTCAAACGTTTCTCTATTTTCAACTCTAACTCGTATAATCTTAAGACCCAAAATGCCTTCAACCCTTTCGAGTTATTAATTTTACAATTATTAATATAAAATCTAACTTGTCGTTACATAATACAATCACTAATCGCCAAGGTTGGTGATAGTGGCGATTCAAGCCGAGGTACATTGGTGAGAAGTGTCATACTTCGGGGTAATACTTGAAATTGTAGTTGAAATATTCGAAGGACATATTTTGTCAGGGGTATAAGTGATACTTTTTAGACAGGAAACGACTTTTGACATCGTTTTGTCGCGTGAAAAGCCGAGTATTGACTAAAGCGTACTTTGAAGGTGAAAGCTAAGGGTAATTTTTCACTAGATGGCGCTGAATAAGAAGCATAATTATTTTTATTTTTATAAGCGTTGTCAGTAACTGAAAATATAACTTAACACTATGTATAAAAATTCATATTCAAAATCTAGTTTTTCATGGAAGATTTATATTCATAGTATGCAGCTTTTTTTGCATAAAGCCTTTATCTTGTAGTGGCATTAGGCCTGGCACTGCCTAAAAAATATTACTTATAACCCGACAATATTTAGTAGTCTTATGATTAGTCCTATAATGACTCTATTATCCAAAATAACCATAATACTTTTTACATAAAAAATGTAAATTGGCAACTTTAAACTCAGTACACACTTCTCACCGACATTTTATAACGGTTTTTGAAAGACTGACAATTCAAAGCTGCCTTAGAATATTAACAGCCAGTTTCATACAAGAAAGTATGTCTGTATGTGTGTTTATAACACGAAAATGCTGAACAGGTTTCGATGTACCTACGATTAACTAGAGATTCTTGACGGGGTTACGGACAAAAGTAACTAAATAAGTACGATGTAAAATTGTAAGTTAATGGAAAGGTTACAGAGAGGTTTAATTATGTTAGTAAAAACTGACATGAACTTTCGGAAAATTCTTAATACTACTTATTATGCATTTTAGGTCCAATCTCATATAAATTAAAAGCCATTGGGGAAGTTGTAATTTATAAAAACAATAGCCAATCTTTCAAAAATCCGTGTTAGGACACAAATTTCGTCCATTTAAGTAAAAACCGAATACGTATGACGCCAATGTAAGCCACGCGGAAGGGTCTCTGGTGAGCTTACCATTGCTTGGCTTGTGGTAAGGCTACGGTACGGCCTGCGGGGCTCTGCGGCGATGTGAGCAGTGAGAGACGTCGAGTGCGCGAGCGGCGCATCGGCCGGCGCCCGAGGGTACGTGCCCGCCGCACTACATGTACCTGCCAATTGAGAATGAATGCGTTTTACTCGGTGCAAGAGGGACAAAGACGACGCTATGCAAATCTATTTCATCTCTCTTTCAATATGTTGGATGTGTGATTTTGGTCTATGACCTGGTGTGAGTTGTGGGAATTCGGTGGATGCGAGACCCACAGGAGCGGTAGTTGTGGTGAGGTTTGGGGGAGGTCTGTTGTACACAGGTCTGCCTTTTTGTGATGAATGATGATGATGTTGGTTGACTTACCTACAGACAGCGGTGGCACAACTAAGCGGCTAGCACTCCGAAGAGGAGTTTAGATCGATGGGCGGCGGCGGTCCCTGCGGGCGCGCCTTGGCGCGGGTGAGGCGGTCGAGCTCGTCGGAGCGCGCATGTGCTAGTGTTCACTTACCTACAGACAGCGGTGGCACAACTAAGCGGCTAGCACTCCGAAGAGGAGTTTAGATCGATGGGCGGCGGCGGTCCCTGCGGGCGCGCCTTGGCGCGGGTGAGGCGGTCGAGCTCGTCGGAGCGCGCATGTGCTAGTGTTCACTTACCTACAGACAGCGGTGGCACAACTAAGCGGCTAGCACTCCGAAGAGGAGTTTAGATCGATGGGCGGCGGCGGTCCCTGCGGGCGCGCCTTGGCGCGGGTGAGGCGGTCGAGCTCGTCGGAGCGCGCATGTGCTAGTGTTCACTTACCTACAGACAGCGGTGGCACAACTAAGCGGCTAGCACTCCGAAGAGGAGTTTAGATCGATGGGCGGCGGCGGTCCCTGCGGGCGCGCCTTGGCGCGGGTGAGGCGGTCGAGCTCGTCGGAGCGCGCATGTGCTAGTGTTCACTTACCTACAGACAGCGGTGGCACAACTAAGCGGCTAGCACTCCGAAGAGGAGTTTAGATCGATGGGCGGCGGCGGTCCCTGCGGGCGCGCCTTGGCGCGGGTGAGGCGGTCGAGCTCGTCGGAGCGCGCATGTGCTAGTGTTCACTTACCTACAGACAGCGGTGGCACAACTAAGCGGCTAGCACTCCGAAGAGGAGTTTAGATCGATGGGCGGCGGCGGTCCCTGCGGGCGCGCCTTGGCGCGGGTGAGGCGGTCGAGCTCGTCGGAGCGCGCATGTGCTAGTGTTCACTTACCTACAGACAGCGGTGGCACAACTAAGCGGCTAGCACTCCGAAGAGGAGTTTAGATCGATGGGCGGCGGCGGTCCCTGCGGGCGCGCCTTGGCGCGGGTGAGGCGGTCGAGCTCGGCGGCGGCGTCGGAGCGCGCGGCGGCGGCGGCGGGCGAGGCATCCGCGCGGCCGGCCGGCGAGCCCGACTTCTTGTACAGCAGCGAGTTGAAGAAGTTGGCTAGCACGCCCTCGTTGCCCGGCGTGCCCGGGCCCATGCCGATTTTTGTGCCGTCCAGCTGCAGAAGCAGAAATTTGAGGTCATACTTCGTATACACCGTCCCCAAATACAACGGGACAAGGGCAGGAAGACGTGACTTTGCATACATAAGCATGCAGCACAGCATTGCCGTGGCCTGGCATACTGGGCCTGGCATGGAATTTAATAGGTTTTAAGAAGCATTTAGTACAGTGGCTGTTGCAGTGGCAATATGATTTGATTGATAAACAACTTTTGAAGAGAGTTAATGACTGTTTTCTACCCTTCAGAAGTTCGACCGTGATTTTGTCCTAACTCAACGCCACGCTATCACGAATCGCATAGATGTACGGCGTTAAGTTTTACTTGGTAGCAATTGGTGCATTCGTTGTTACGAGTTCCGGAATAGTAAACTGACGGGAAAGTTTCATTCGATGTTACAATTTTCGAAGTCATGTAATTGCCCTCCTTGCTAACAATTCGATGTTAACATTTTTGAAGTCATGTAACACACCCCTTGCTAACACTTTGGAGCCCTTATTCCGCTCAATCGTGTCTCTAATCCTTTCGGTCTTAAAGCGGCGGAGATCGCGTTTCAAGGATTTAGGTCTATTGAGCTTTCGTCATATTCGAGGGGAAAAACATCACAGGCATAGGGCAGAGGTAAGACTGTATAATTTTTTAAGAAGGGCAGCAATGTCCCGCTTAAGAATAACATGCCCATCTCTCGCTACTGAGCTATATCTACAAGCTGTTGCCAGATTCATCACAAACTGTCTTGCGCGCAGTTTAGGTGACTTTCAGCATCCCGCACAAGCCGGATTCCGAAAAGGCTTCAGCACTGTAGACCCGTAGAACCTGCCGCAGCGTGTGGGTATACGCTCCGGCAGGTTATACAGAAGACCGAGGAGTATAATCTGCCTCTCTGCTTACCGTTTGTGGACTACGAGAAAGACTTTAATTTGATCGAGTCTTGGGCTGTACTGCAGTCTCTCCAATGGTGCTAGATTGAGTATCATGATACCGAAGTGGTTAAGTGTTTGTACGAAAACGCCACCATGTCAGTTCGACATCAGGACCAGACTTCGAAACCTATTCTCTTACAGCGGGTTGTGAGGCAGGGAGACGTAATTACTCCGAAACTGTTCACGACAGCAATAGAGGATGTCTTCAGGGTTCTGAACTGGAGAGGACTAATTACTGTCAATGGCGAGTAAATCACTCACCTTCGGTTTGTCGATGACATAGTAATCATGGCTGAGTAGGAGTCTCGCTACGGAAGAGGTCCGTACAATGAAAATGGACAAAACCAAAGTCACAGTAAACGAATGTAGCACCTCCTTCTATCAAGATCGGAGACTCTATACTCGGGAGTTGTAGATGATTACGTTTACCTGGGACATATGGTCCAGTTGTAGGTCTAAATTCGAGAAAGAGGTCAATTGTCGTATCCGACTCGACTTGGCAGAGTTTGGGAAGCTGCGCAGTTTTTTCTTGTCCAATAAGCCACAGTATATAAAAACCAAAGTCTATGGACCAGTGAGTGTTGCTAGTGATGATATATGGTTCTGAAACGTGGTTGCTCGCAATGGGCCTCGTCAGAAGGTTTAGGGTCCGTTCACACAGACCGGCTCGGAGAGCAGAGCAGATTTTTATCACGTTGAAAATAGAGTTTTAAGTATTTATAGTAAGGTTAATTTTTGCATGTGCACTCATTTGCATGCATTCATTTTGTCATAAAGAATGCTTGAACGCGCAGTGCACATGCAAAAAGAAACCTTACTGCAAATGCTTAAAACTCTATTTTCAACGTGATAAAAATCTGCTCTGCTCTCCGAGCCGGTCTATGTGAACGGACCCTTAAAGTTATCCAACGGGCAATGGAAAGGGCTATATTAAGAATTTCCTTGTGTAATGGCATTAAGAATGTGAATATCCGCAGGAGGACCAAGCTTTTCGATGGTGAAACGCATTTCTTTGTGGTTGTGTAAGTGTCGACAAGCATTTGTGTTCGCATAAATACTTTTGCCACAACATCGTGAAATCGAAGCCAGATAAAAAGTAGCCTATACAGGGACAGATTTTGAATTTTATTTCTGTACTAGCTTCTGCCAGCGGCTTCGCCCGCGTGTAGAGTTAGTTTAGTCTTAGCGTGATTATACAGGGTGTTTGGTGTGCCAAATTGATATGGTCGATTGGAGGGGTCATCTGCTATCCTTTCAGACCCCCAAACACTACCCATGTCCTGTGGAATTTTTTTCATCGACTTTTTAAAGTTTTTTGAAAAAAAAAGACCCGATTCTTACATTCAAATATAAATATAACTAAATGTATAAGACGTAGAGCCTCAATTTTGATTTTATTTAGACGTATATTGTATAAAGGTACTTTTAAATACAAAATTACTGATATCAGCCATCTAGATTTTTTAAAATTTATTCGCAATGTTTCGGACTTAAATGAAAGCTGTTCATGTTGCAGCTATTTACATGGCTGCAAAAAAAAGAACGAAAAGAGACTGGGATCTTCAAACTCTCTCAATAATTCTCTACTCTATCCTCTTGTTAGTGATGTGCCACATACTATAAAAATCTTATTACAACTATGTGAAATCGCTAGTTTTGCGAATCAAGTCACATAAAATTAACATTCAAAATTATGATTTGAAAAACTATTTTTGCTTAAATGTTACCGGGAACGCCTATTTAATCTGTTAAATCACTCATATAAAGTAAAACCTGCTTCGCATCTTTCTTTTCGTGGGTTTTACTTGAAATAAAAGAAAAATAATCATCTTTTTACAATAATTTCTTAAGTGGCCTGCGGACTCCGCGCGCTATTTCGAGTTGAAACGAAAAAAAATACGTTTTTGAGGTTGATGGAATCAATCCAGATGGTATAAACAATTCTTGGACACACTGACTGGAGTATAGTCATCATCAGCACACTGACAGTTGCTTGCTGTGATAGCAATACAAATTATTGGAAATTTGGGAGATGTTCCGTAATACCAAAAATGATGAATGAAAAATTAATGTATTTCCAATATTGTTTCAAGTATTAATAACTTGATAATAATATCTGTGTTCCTACGGAGAGATATTTTGACATATTGTTGTTTATAATATAGAAAAAACAAAATAAAAACATGACATTTTCGCTGTAAAAAAGTGCAAATTTGAATTCGCTTAAATTTCGTTTGGGGTAAGGTTAAGGTAAGGTAACAACAAAAAGACGATGTAGGAACCTAGATAATTATTGTCTGAATCCGAATAACATCATATTATGGTGTAAATATGCTTAAACTGCAAATGATTTTGGTATTACGTTTGTATGGATAATTCTGTCGTCGCGCCCGCCTTAAGTTTTACAAATACTGCTCAAATTTTGACCTCTGTTGCAAATGCAGACTCGACACCTGTTTCGTATTTCGACACTTAGTTTTTCTAGGTCTACACTTGTACGAAGAGTCTGGGGAAACTGCAAAAGAGCTGGTATATGCCACGGTGGTTCCAACTAGGAAAGTACTAGTTCAAAGCACCGGAACCGCTTTCAATACAATAAAGACGGGAAAAAGATTTAGTACAAGAACTGTGTGTCTAAATACAAAATAAATGTCGGGCTTGCATTTGCAACAGAGGCCAAAATTTGAGCAGTATTTGTAAAAATTATGAAATGATTGTAAATATGTAATTTTATTTTTTTCTTACAGATTGACTTGACAGATTTCACCTTCTAAGAGTGATATAACAGATTAAGTGTTTCAGGTACCATTTTAGGAGAAATAATTTTTCAATTCACAATTTTGTATGTTAATTTTATGCGACTCGATTCACAAAAGTAGCAATTTCACATAGTTGTGTTAAGATTTTTATGACATGTGGCACATCGCTAGCAAGAGGATAGACAAGAAAATTATTGAGAGAGTTTGAAGATCCCAGAGTCTTTTAGTTCTTTTTTTGCAGCCATGTAAATAAAAAAAGCTGTAACACGAATAGCGTTAATTTAAGTCCGAAACTTTGCGACTAAATTTTTAAAAATTTAGATGGCTGATATCACTATTTTTGTATTTAAAAGTACCTTTATACAATATACGTCTAAATAAAATTCAAATTGATTCTCTACGTCTTATACATTTTGTTATATTTATATTTGAATGTAAAAATCGGGTCTTTTTTTCAAAAAACTTTAGAAAGTCGATGAAAAAAATCCACAGGACATGGGTAGTGTTTAGGGGTCTGAAAGGATAGCAGATGACCCCTCCAGTCGACCATATCAATTTGGCACACGATGAACCAAACACCCTGTATATAGCCTGTAGCAGTCCTCGATAAATGGTCTATCTAACACTGAAAGAATTTTTCAAATCGGACCAGTAGTTCCTGAGATTAGCGCGTTCAAACAAACAAATTCTTCAGCTTTATAATTTTACTAGCTTCTGCCAGCGGCTTCGCCCGCGTGTAGAGTTAGTTTAGTCTTAGCATGATGTTATAATATAGCCTATAGCCTTCCTCGATAAATGGGCTATCTAACATAGAAAGATTTTTTCAAATGGGACCAGTAGTTCCTGAGATTAGCGCGTTAAAACAAACAAATTCTTCAGCTAGATATAGATGAAAGGGTATACTCTCAAATTGGTCCCAAAGCAAAATACAAATAATAACATCAGAGACATGGAACGGAACTCCTCATAAGACCATAGCAGACCTATCTTTCCTAATAAGTAAAATTTCTTTGTTTACACTGACTTAACGAAGAGCGAGATGGGATACACTGTTTTATTACCGAGTTCCCTTGCCTAACTTCAATGGTACCTTTTAGCCAAAGTGCATCTCATGATCGTCTCCTCAGCCTTTTCCCAACTTGTGTAAAAGCAATTTTACTTTATTTGAAACTTCTGCTTCGCACTCACAATAAAGGAGTAATAAGGAATATACATGTAATATTTTTATTTGCTTGACTGGAAGCCGACCCCAATATAGTTGGGAAAAGGCTAGGTAGATGATGATGATTTTTATTTGCTGAATTAATACATTTTCAGATCTAGTAAATAAATATGAATGATTTTTTTTTATATATTTATTATTCACAAAAGAAGTTATAAAGCTTCAAAGCTGCTGATAAGGAAGAGAAGTCCGAAATGTAATTTGACGTCATTTTACATCGCGCCCGTTTGGCTGCCATAGAATATGACGTTTTGGCGAGAGGGATAGATATTATAGATAATTGGTTTGAAATGGTTATATCTCGTTTGCATATCAGACCAGGGTAGATAATTTTTGAAACGGAACAAAATTCTAGTAGAATGAAACCCATTCTAAATAGAAGAGAATATAGTAAAAATGAAAGGAAAAATAAATTACGGGCGATCTGAGGTCGGGAAGTGGATGGGAGTGCGCTTATAAGAGGAAAAAAATATTTAATTAGATTTCCGACCAAACCTACAAGTCTTATGGAAAAAAGTTAAACGGCAAAGTTGTAGGCAATAAAAAGATCTACAACTTTTCTTTTTACACTTTTTTCTCAAAACTTCAAAACTTAGGTGAAAATTTGAAATAACCATTTTTTTGGTTTTTTAATAGTCTTTTACAAAAATAAATTTTTTATCTACAAAATTTGGTAAAACCTTACCTTTTTATGTCCTAAACACACCGTTTTATTTTTTCACCTTTATTTTGACTTAATATCTAAAGAGACACCCTAATTTTGAATCAAAAGATTTCAGGTCAAAATATCTGCTTTTGTAAAAAAATTGGTGGGCTTTCTGTTTGTTGAAATCTCTTGTTTCTGATAAGTATATACATTTCTATAGCATTTTTTTTTTCAGAAAATGTAAAAAACGAGGCATGGCGGTCGGTCACCTGCGCTAGCATTACTGTTTCGTAGAAGGAGGCGACCACCTGCCATTCCGCCTCGCTCCGGATCTGCAAGGCCTGTACCAGGACCTGGAGCGGTGCATAAACAGCCTTATTGTTGACTGCGTTCATTTAGAATTTTTGACTTGTCCACTGCTGCTTGAGATAGCAGACCTCATCATCTACCTAGCCTTTTTCCCAACTATATTGGGGTCAGCTTTCAGTCAAGCTGTATTTAGCTGAATACCAGTATTTTACGAGGAGCGGCTGCCTACCAGACCTTCACAACCCATTAACTGGGGTAACACGGTACTTCAGTGTAAGACTGGAGTCAGATTTACTGGCTTCTGACTATCCGTAACGACTGCCAAAGATCTACAAATGACAGCCGAGACCTACTGCTTAACGTGCTTTCCGAGGCACGGAGGAAACTCGCAACAAGCAGACCTGAGTATTTAATATTAAATTCAACTTCATACCTCAGGCGCTATAAACAAAAAGGGTATGGAACTCTTCACAGGCGGAAAACAAAGTGATTCTATAAGGATTCTGTTTTAATCCACTTAGGTATGAAACCCATAAAACAATGATCTTGTATGAATCCACTGAAAGTTGTTGACCACTTCTTATTTTCTACAAAGCTTCGTTCTACACATCAAAAGAAATAAAATGTAATCTAGATAGTTTAGTAAACAAATAATCAAATTCTTCCTCTTTATTATATTACTTTGTGAGAGTGAATAAGATTAGAAATTTAAACCAACCATTTTTACGGTCCGTTTAACCAATTTTGACTTATATTGCGTTGGTGGCATGATAAATGGCGGCAGCAGTAAAGGTACTGTCATCACCTTTTGCTTATGCCAACGGAATTGATATCAAAATTAGTTAGATGGACAGTTAAAAGGTTTAATCTTATTGCGAATGGAGTGTAGAGCAAAGTAACAGGACGAGGAAGCATTTGATTATTTATTTCTTTATACGATTAAATTTTTTCACCATTAGAAAGGCATACTTCACTGATTTACATAGGCTATTTATTTTCCACTTTTTAGGGTGCCCACTCCCGCCCACGACCGACAATCGGTGAACGATTTTTTGTAGGTGAAAAATAGAACACGCTGATAGCAATAGTGCAACGCACAGGACCTATAAAAAGTCGGTCAGAATATACTATAGGATTATAATACGTGCCGATTATCGGATCTACAAAAAGTCGGTCGTGGGCGGGCACCCTTGTGCGGACGAAGCCACTGGCAGAAGCTAGTGGCCCATAAGACTGTATGTAAGAAGCATGTCGTTACCTGTGCCGTGGTCCTCTGCGTGGCGCGCAGTGGCGAGTCAGCTCTGGGCGCGGGCGTGCCGGCCTGCAGCGCCGCCAGCTGTCTCTGTAGGAAGGCCTGCTCGTCTTCCGCCTGCACCTCGGCTTCGCGGTTCGCGCCGCTCTGAAACAAATGGATATTTTTTATTAGTGTTTTGCTACTTTTAATGTAGTGCGTCGGTTGTTATGTATTTAAAAAAACCTTTTATATTTTGTATGCTTATGGCGGAGCACAGCTCGGAGCTTATTTATTTTTTGTAATATCTATTGTATGTACCCTGTGTTCACGAAATAAATGAATTTGAAATTTGTTACTTTTAATGTTTGCGCAAGCCAGTGCCGACAGTTTCTATGCGCATAATCAGCAAAAAATCTGGGTCGCTATTGAGGTCAGCATCCTGAAAACTGTAGCTGAGAGCTTCGGCTCTCCGTTTCTTCAGAAGTTTGTGCGGAGATTGATGGTTACTAACACTAGACAATAAGTTTTACGAAACGACCAATTTGAACCGTGAACTAGCTTCGACTTTTTGTAAGCGCCCATGTAAGCCTAAGTAAAATAAAAACAATTTTGATTTTTTTGATTTCGATAGAGAGATTGACACAAGTATTAGTAAAAGACTTACTTTCCGTATAGCAGGCTGCACGATAACATCTCTGTAGTAGTCGTCCGGCTTACACGACTGCATGTTCTCGTATAATATACAAATCTTCTTCATGCTGTCCCAACCGGCGGGTCTGTAATAAGATAGCAACGGTTTTTATTGGTAGGCAGTTAAGCGGGAACTACATTAGATCGACGCACACGTGGGCACGTGGTTTTTTTTTTGGGTGAAAAATTAATTAAACGAATTCTCCAGCTCTGTATAGAGCAAAATAGTGTGTCAATTGTATGATTTAGTTAAGAAACGTGTTTATTAACATAAACTCTCTACTGTCCTTTGCTGTCCAGGTACGCGGAAACTCTTTCGAACTCCAACATTTCTGGCAGGCATTAGCCATAACAGGCCCTCCACCATGATTTTATTTTATTTTACTTTTTTGGGAGACAAAACAGTTACACATTATTAGTTGACTAAGAGTCATCCTTCGACTTCCGACTCCCGAGGCGTCTCTAGCGAGTACCTCATGTATCGACATACTTGTATAGAAAAAAAGATACTCAAACAGAAGGAGAGAGAATATTACTCACATCAAAACAGCATCCTTCTCGACAATTAACGCAGGCGTTCTAAAAGGCAGCCCATATATCCTGTGCGTCAGATACTTGTAGAGAAGATCGCAGTTCTTGTCCTCCTTAGCGCTCGTGTAGAATAGCGCGGCGCCGTACTGCAGGCAGAACCGTCGGATCCATTGCTGCATGAAGTCAAAGTGTTCGTCGCGATAGTCCAGCTCCTTTTCTAGGGTACTCATGTAGTCAGTCTGGGGAAAGGGGTTAAGTTGCCTGTTATAGAGTAAGGAATTATGATTATTAGATAATATCTTCTATATTTCTTCTGTACGTGTGCTTGTTACAAGCACAAGAACTGCTCCTAAACGGTTGAACGGTCATCGGTAATGTGTGTATTTTGTGTGGTCCCTGTATTTTCAACCCATCCAGGGTTGAAAATACAACGGAACCCGGTACGTGGCGCTGCAAAGTCAGTTTTCGGACAGGACAACGTCTACCGGGACCGCTAGTATAAATATAAGATGTTACCCGAAAAGCTGCTACTCTTAAGTGGGATTGGGCCGGATATGTCAATTAGCGCCAGAGTAACCAAAGATTTGGGTGAAATGGCATTGGAATTTATTAGTCTCCTTTACATAGCAAAGCGCTAACTCTCTTTTAGCTAAAAGGGAGTTAGCAGTTTAACACTTTTAGACGACGAAAGATAGAGAAGACATTTGGAATGGAAATCATGTCCACAAATGAGGTTGGCCACCTGTTTGTTTGCCATTTCAGGCGAAAGACGTCCACTGTTGGATATAAGCCTCCCTGCACCGCAACGACCGGTCCTGTGCGTCTCGCTTCTACCAGATTCCTATGACCCTCACCAGGTCATTGATCCACCTTGTCAGACCCTCCCCAACGCTGTGACTTGCCACTCTAAAACCTTTCGTCCCCATTATCTTAATATATATAAATCTCGTGTCCCAATGTTTGTCCTCAATGGACTCCTAAACCACTTAACCGATTATAATAAAATTCGCACACCATGTGCAGTTCGATCCAACTTGAGAGATAGGATAGTTTAAATCTAAAAAAAAAAAAAAAATGGGTAAAGTAGGGTAGTGTAGGGTAGTGTAGTGTAGGGTAGTGTAGGGTAGGGTAGTGTAGTGTAGGGTAGTGTAGGGTAGGGTAGTGTAGGGTAGTGTAGTGTAGCGTAGTGTAGGGTACTGTAGGGTAGTGTAGGGTAGTGTAGGGTAGGTAGGGTAGTGTAGGGAAGGTAGGGTAGCGTAGGATATGTAGGGTAGTCATTTGACAGGAAAAATTCCAAAAATAAATAATTGTCTACCCCGTGCGAAGCCGGGACGGGCTGCTAGTATATGTCATAAAAACTCTGATCATATAATTTTGTTGCTCTTACCTTAGTCGCCACAACTACAATATCAAGTCCTAGATTGGTAGTAAGTACGGCCTCAGGCAGGGGACTGTCGTCGTCATCCCCGTTCTCGAAGTCATCCGACAGGTTGCGGGATGACCGCTTCATGGGGGATGACGCCGTGGGCTCCAGTTCATCCCCCGGCTCCGTATACCTCTGCCATTTCTGTACTTGTTGCTTTTTACTTTGTAACCTTTGTTCTGTAAGGAAGAGAAAGGAATTTTTAAATTAAGATTAAAGAAAAGTGTTTTATTCCAATTATTTTCGATGTAGCGAGGAATTTGATTTACGGCGTTTTTCCGCCTATTTTTCACTGTCTTTCAAAGAATGGGATGTCCTTTAGATGCCAGTGTTTTACGAACAACCGTACGTAGTATACGATTGGGTTTGCTGACTGAGTAATGGAGTAGCTCGCCGTAAGGCCGACCGTATGTCTCACGCGCGCAGAAATAAAACCGTAGGGGCCCAGCAGGGCCGATGCTGGCTACTACCAAGGGGAATGTCTGTAAACCCACGGTCCAAAAACGCAAAGGACAACTGAAGGTTACAGGTATCTATGGACAACAAAGTGTGGTTTTATGCAGTAAGTCTGACATGCCTTTCTTCTCTACGCTAGAGCGGAAGCATTAATTGTTGAACAAATCACCTTTCGCACCAAACATACTGCACTCGCATCAACAGCTAATGATACAGCAATTTCGATGAGTCTACAATTAAGATTCCAGTCGATAACAAAAAAAAAGTAGGAAATTAATTCAATACAAACACATTCGCAGTTATTAACTAAACTCTGAGAACGGTATTTCGTGCAATTAACATTACAAAGTGAAGACGAGCATATACTGGTACTCGTAGTTAATCTTAGTGAAACGGAACATTAATAATGTTATATTTGGCAGTTTCCTTCACTTTCTTCGGTGCTCTTCCGTTTAAAAATTTATGAATGAGTTACAATAGTAGATTATTGCATCGAGCACAAAGTAATTTATTATTGCACTGCACTTGCACACAGTGCTTGATTTAGAGCCCGAGCGTTCGCGAGGGCTATAATCTAATAGGCACGAGGGCAATATTAAATTACTTAAGGCGAGGTGCATAATCTGCTTTTCTTTCAACTATTACCTATAGGAATAGTAGATAAAAGAAACTCATATCAAACAGTTAAAATAGAAGTTTCTATAACACTGTCGGCTTCATTTAGAATGTTTTCCGGAGTTAATGTTTCGCTAGATGATTCCATTTTAATTCGAAGCCGAAGCACTCAAAATCAGATAGTATCACACTTTATCGTTTCCAAAAATATTGTCAAAACAAAATTAACAAAGTTCCCGCCAAATCACTTTTTTAAATTTCTTTCATTTTTTAAATTTGGAACAAGTAGGATAGAAACAAATAATAACTACGTAAAAAAAATTATTGATATCAGCTGGCTGAATAGAGCTAACCCATTGAGATTGGCGCCTTATGGTGCGATAAAAAAAAAACTGTGCAATAATGAAATTTCATACATTTTTATTGCTCTAGAGCAATAAAGACTCGCTTTGTACTGAGTTTTTAGTGTGATTATGATGAAATTAAAGCATAGTTGGAAGAAAATATATTTATCATTTTTTGCATGGCGGATTTTGTCGTGTCGTCATGGCCCAGTGGATAAGGCATCCCAAGCCTCTCATGTATGAGGTTGCGGGCTCGAAACCGGGTTAATACCAATGTGAAATTACCTACCATTTCATAATTATTTACTTTTATAAGTTTATTTAGAACATTACTGACACCCGGTGCCTCGGAAAGCATGCAAAGCCGTTGCTTCAGGTTATCATTCGTAGATCTTTGACAGTCAATAGTTGGGAAAAGACTATATGAAAGCTTCCCACGAGATAGAACATAATAATCTTAAGTCTATAAGGCTGAAAATCCCAAATCTACCGATACTATTCCCGATTTACCAATTAGTTTACCTGGGCTGGTTTTATTAGTCGATTAACTGGCATCGGCCTATATTGCAGACTGCGGTCTTAATTTTGTGCATCGTACGAATCTAGCTCAACGCCTACAAAGCTATTAGTCTGATAAAGGTTTATCCAGTTTCTGCAAATACTCATACATATAACGCAAAGGGATGAAGAAAAACGGGTAAGTTTTAGTCTATAAAAGTCTGATTCTCTCGCTCCCTCCACATCGGGACAAGTTTTACACAAAAATCGTTAGCTGCAGTCGGATCGTAAGAGCGTTTTCACATTATCCGATCCGATATCGGTGTCGGACGCCGATACGATATCGGGGTAAGTAAAATGTATGAAATGCCGTGCTCCGATATCCGATATCGGGTCGGACAATATGAAAGACAGGTACATATTTCATACATTTTACTTACCCCGATATCGTATCGGCGTCCGACACCGATATCGGATCGGTTAATGTGAAAACGGTCTCATTCTTAATTCGAATCGTTTGACGTTTTCAGTAGTCAGATAGACGCCAATAATGACGTCATCAAGAGACATTACGGGAAAACGAAAGGGGAGAATAGTGTGTGTGTCTGTGCTATTCGAAGATTTAAAATAGTTTTGCAGTTAAGTCAGCACTAGTCTGAAGTGTACCCGACAGCTCCACAAAATTGTTTTGTCAAACTACCAATTTCTAGGGGTTTGAATACCTACTTCATTGCCTATGCTAAATTTCATCACCAAGGAAAACATCGTGGGGAAACCGGCATGTCCTAGAACCTAAAATTTGAAGACATGTGCCATCCATCAATCCATACTGGGCCCGCGTGGTGGATTACGACCCACCCTCTCTGAGAGAGGAGTGCCCGAGTGCCAACAGTTGGAACATTACAATGACGATATATTTTTTTAAGGTGGGCTCTGAGCGTAGCAGGAGAGTGTGTCAGACGTCTACTGACTAAAACCCACTCCCTGTTTCTTCTTTGCCCTAATTCCAGGGCCCCGCGGTCAAGGCCGATAATGCTAAATGCTATGTTAAAGGTTTTCAACAAATGAACAGGGATAAGTACGGTGAAGTCGTAGCGATAAGAAACCGCGGGCAAAAGCAATCAGAGACAGCGAGCCACGTAAACATGTACCTATAGGTATAGATAATAGGATTCAATCTATTTTTTGTATTGTTCTGCTTACTTATTAGTTTTTGTGCTGTTCGTAAATCGAAACGATTTTAATATCAATGCTCATTTTAAGTGCGAACAATCCTTACTCGTATCAATTTGCAAAGGCAGGGGTTTAGGTGGTTACATCATATCAAAAGATTTGTGTAACCTTTCATCAAGACGTGGATAAACGCATAGCACTGAATGAATCCGACTTTGACGTTAATTAGCGAAAAGATTTCGTTACAAGAATAATATGGATAAAAACCAAGTGTGGCTCGAGCAAACAGGTCTCCCCAAGCGGCAAGCTTCTTACCACCCATCTGCCAAAACAGACACAACTGTACCGTTACTTTTTGGTGCACAATGTTTATTCTATTCTATTCTAATTCCACATTGCTTAACCAGCTAACAAAAACTGAGTGAAAATGTTGAAGGGCTCTTAATAAATGATTGCGCCTCAACACCAAACATTGCATCACTGCTTACCATCAGGTGGGTGGGATCGTAGTCAAGCAAAACTGTCTAGAGATCGCCCTAGACAGAGAAGTTTGGAAGGAGAAATGGGAGGCCTTCGCCTAGCAGTGGGACAGAAAGTAGTTAGTAATATTAAAAAAAAGACCCGCGGTGTCACTGGCCACCTCTAAACAAAAGAGGTAGTCTCCAAATCCAATTTTATCAGTAGCACAACAAGCTATTCAGTATTGATCGCGCGCCGTCTCAACTTATTTTAAGCATTTGACAACGGATGTGTTTTGGCAAGATGGTTCTATAAAGTCGTTCCAAAGCGTTCGGAATCGGTTCCGGCTTGTGTCGCGTTTAGCATAAATACAGGGATTGTTCGAACTTGGTTAAAGACGAAGGATTTTGCTGCTATATTGCAGTCTATAGGATCTTCCAGTCTGATATACATAAAAGAACCATGAGGAAATAATTTCATACTAGCTTCTGCCAGCTTTACTCGCGTGAAAGTACCTACTCCATACAAACTTTGGAACTCCTCCATACAAAGTTTTTGCAAAATTCACCTCCTAAAACTTAGGAGGTGAATTTTGCAAAATCTTCTCTCTTTAGTGGTTGCCTACTTAATAAAAGGAAAACATTTGCAAAAATTTTCGCACTTAGTCCCAGTAAATTCGGCTGTGCGTTGATTATGTCAGTGTCAGAATTAGATTAGACTATATTTCTTTTTTAAATACTTAAAAAAATACGAAATTAATATTAATTCTTAGTTTCAAATCAAACGCACTATTATAGTAATTTGTCTTTAAAACGTATTTAGAGTCATAAGATCGACGACTCAAGACAAAACAAAGTAATCGCTAGCTATTAATAAAATATTTAGTAATAATGATCACGGATAAATATACTGACAAACACGACCTTTGCCCGTGGCGATACGTCAACGTCTGTCGTAAAAAGAAAATCAGTTAAACAACTAAGCAAAATAAAGATTTATATTTGGTGTATTTTAATCTGTTTTAGGCAAATCTAAAGACTCTTCTAACCACCACCACCACTACCACTATTTTTTAATAAGTACAAAAAATGGGACTCTATCCCTAGCCCTTACTGATTAACGATACTTTTGACTACACAAATACAGTACGGCCGTTATAAGTTGGCGAGTCTGAAGTTAGGCTCTGCGAATTTTGGCGCTTGAAAACTCGTACAAAAATATAGGTTTCAAAAAAATTTATGCATTTTGCAGTTGTTATTGCTGTTAAAACCTGTTATTGGCAATTTTTTTTTAAAACCCTTATTTTTAATTTGCAGTTGTTATTGCTATTAAAAACTGTTATTGGCATTTATTTTTTTAAAACACTTCCCATTTGTGCTCTGTCCGTTGTGAGAATAAACAAATATGTCCAGACTTTTTTTAATACACCAGGATGCAAGGTAGAAGTTCATATCAAATCGCGAAGAGAGCCCAATTTACTAGTCAAATTAATTGAACAAGAAACATGGCTTCGAGGTGAGCGTCGAATGTAGAACATACTCTGCCAGCAATACATAGGATATTAGATAGAATGCCTTAGGGCTTAATTCCGATAGATTCGGAGATCTAGGTCTCCCCTATGCAGGCGAGTGATTTAAATGAATGAATGAGAACATTTAACTATAGTTGGTTTCTGAATAGAATATTTAAGACTTTTACATGTAATTGTAAGCTAAAAATCAGCTTCAGGTGGCTTTGCGTTGCCATCTGGCAATATGCTGAGCTGAAGCTCTTCTAGAATTATTCACTGTAGGTACTTTTTTAATTTTAAAGTGTTTCTGTTTTTTATAGCGCCAAATAAAAAAAATCTTTCTCTAAATTAACTTTTAGAAAACGTGACCAGAGGGCTGAGCTTTTCTTTGGTCACAGAATTGGCATTGATATTCAACGGTGCAATACTGCCAGCATTCCGGGCACTTTCCCATTAACTTACATTACATTTATTAGGGAGGGAACAGTCTAAAGTCGCGACTGCTTCCCACGCTGCATTAGTCACCCAGGTAACACATAAGCAAGATAACAGTACACATTTAGAACATTTTACAGTTCAAAGATGAATATAGCTTGAATAAGAGCTTTGGGAATAGCCAAATACTGCATTAGGTTGAGTTCGGCCCCTAAAAATTCTTAACGCTTAATAAACTCTGTATTTCTGTCCTTCCCTTATTTAAGCTTAATAACCAATCGCCGTAAGATTATTATACATACGCTATTTAGCATTACGCATTCCAGGTTGCTTAAGGCTGAAAAGCAGCCCCGACGGCAGCATTTATCTGAATAACCATAATCTGTATTTCTCTTATTAAAGCAGTACTAAGCTAGTTGGGTTTGAAACAGCTAATTTCTGAATAAAGTATCACCTTCTGTATAATATTGTTACATAATGCAATTATTCAGCTTGGTACTGAATAATTGTTTTTTTTTATCTTTAAACTGGATAAGATTCTATGTTGTACTAATTATTCAGCTTCTGAATAAACAATGTTATTTTTGTTTTTATTAAGCTTTTTTTAGTATAATAGAGAGTTTCAAACTAACTCATTCAAATTAAAGACCACATTTGTAGTCTTATAGCGCCCATAGCTTCATACCAGCTTAATTAAAATATTATTGGACGTATTAATTTTGGCGTTGTTTGCATTATGGATCGAAAGTCGTGGAAAAAACGTAAGAGAACCGGTAATATCAAAAGAAAATTGTTAAAAGAATATTTAATTATCAGCAGTGGTAATTGTCCAAGTGTTTCTGGTCATCAAAGAATTCGTGAAAATAGTTTGAACAAAAGTGAACCCGGTCCCAGCCAGCATGTGGAGTTGCCATGTAATGAAGAGGGTTCCGTCCTCCCAAAAATTGAAACAGCATTGCGATTAACGAAGTGCATCTGATGGGGTGTGTAACGATTGACATAATAACAAAATATCTAACGTTCACTTGACATAATTTCAGTTAACATAATTTTGTTTAACATAACGATCAGTTGACATAATGAATTGTTGATATAATTTCATTTTATCTAATTTCATATGACATAATGTACATTTCCTATAATGCACATTTTACATAATATTCATTTAGCATATCATTCGTTTACTATAATATTCATGATCTCTAAGTAACTTTTAATATAATTTAGAAAATCACACCTGCTACCCTCAACTATTGTTACCAGGAGAAACTGGATGCAATCTGGACTTTAGGGCACCCCGATTCGGATAGGTTAGGTTAGAAGGGGATGGCGGGGTCGTGTGAGCGAGCGAAGCGAGCGAATAGACCGCGCCATCACCTTCGTGGTTATTTTTTTATAAACCACCCAGAAGTAGGAGCCCCGCGAAGCGGGGCTCCGTCGATCAAGCCTGCCTTCGACCATGCATAGAATATTTTAAGGTTTGGTTAAGTGCCATTTGAGTTAGGCTAGAACTGTGCCCATTAAACATTTTTAGGTCAAAAGAATATTAGGACAAATGAACGTTATATTAAGAGAATATTATACATATTGAAAATTATATAAAATGAACGTTATACTGAATGTTATTATGTTAAATGAATATTATATGATATGAAACATTAGGTCATATGAATTTATGTCATTTGATATTATGTCATATGAAAATTATGTCATATGAACGTTAGTTCAAGTGAAATTAGAGCATTTGTTATTATGCCAAACATTACACACCCCATCTGATGGCAGCTGTGCAGATATCGAAGAAGAACAATGTACCGAACACATGAAAAATTTAATATTTCGAGAAAAAATTAGAAAATGGGCTGTCGAAAAAAACATTACCTTGTAAATGTGATAATGTGTCTTTCGGAGACAGGGACAAAATAGTTGTCCAGTGGACATACTCGGGAGTCCAAAGGAGATACTAGGATTGAAATATCCTGTATTTGTTCTTTTTATGTAAAAAATACAACAATATGACAATAATTATCAGTTTTATTATTTTTTTTTACGAAAGAATCACAATGACCATAAAGTATTCAATAATGAACAGATCTAAAAATGTAATACTATCAGCTCTTTAATAATTAATATCAGCTCTTTGGCGATTTCTCTGTGACTGTTTTCGCAGCTTCCATATAATTCTGTAGTTTTCTTATCTTCTAGCAGTATAGTTGAAACTAGTTTTTTATTCCTATGGTAGCTTTCCCTTTTTTTCTCTTTCGCTCAGCTAATTTCTCCGAGTCTGCTTTACGTCTTTCTCTATAGCGTCTTGATTTTTCTTTTTCCGTCAAACCCGTTATCTAAAAATAATAAAAAATTAATTGAATAGAAGGCTATAAAAATGTGTTAGGTAAGTAAGCTAACACACGTCAAGAAGTACAAAGTTGAAATTGGTCAAAATATCAATATAATTTATATTAAACAATAATAAATGCTCTAGCCCTTGTAAGAGGCTCTTCAGTGACTAATTATTGTTGAAAGAAAAAGTATTGCTTTATACTTTTTTGATTCTATTATTATTGTCCTAAGAACAACCAAAATGCCCCACGGACAACGATTTTGGTTGTCCAAGTGACCGGTTGTCTGAGTGACATTTATCAGCATTTGCGCTCCCTGGTAATAAATAATGATATTTTGAATTATATTCTGTTCAATAAACCCGGAGACTAAATTGACATAAGTAATGTCAAAATTTCTATAGGAATGACGCCAGTTCTTTAGTGTTGAAATGTCATTTTAGTCTCCGGAATTATTGAACAGAATATAGGTCCTAACGCGTAATTAAAAATATAGACTAAATAGAATATTTTCATAGAAAACGTGTGTGAATAAATTTAAGGGGCCAGTGCACACCACACACAAAAATTTTATTTTTAAACAAACCAGTTTTTTTTTCACGAAAAAAGTTCAAACAAAGGCGCTATAATTTTAAATGTTATCAATTTCATGTGAAGGCGGGGCACGAAAATTTCACATTATAAAAGATTTTTGTTCGTTCGATTAGAGAACCCTAATAATCTGAGTAGGTAATGTAGAAATGTGGTCAACTATATAATTGTTATTTAGAAGTTAGTGTAATGAGACTACTCTTTTTCAAGTTATAGCTTAGTAACAAGACATGTGTCCACTTTTATTCAGCATCATATAGCAAAACAATCGATCGCCATTAGAAGTCTTTGTAATTTATACTTACAAAGAATTTACGAGATCATCAGAATGCTTAATCTTACAACTACAACATTTTCAACTCGATTCAAGTTATTTTGTTGGATTTAAATTGCTAGTATAAGCTATTTCGTCAAAAGTACTTTTGTCAGACCTAGTATGTATGTGTGAAAATACGATTTGCTATCAGTTATCTTGATAATTCATTCGGCGCGTCATAAATAATGAAAAAAAACACATACTATTCACGACAAAATTACTTGCGCACTAACAATTAACATGTAGCAGAGCTCTAACTTGTAAAATTAAAATTTACTTACCGATTTTATAAGTACACCATGTCAACCCATCACTTAAATTCGACATCGACATTAAAAAATTAAATCCAATTTATTCTTTTCACAATTTTTATGAATATTGTTTGCAAAAATGCGAACAATAATTTAAATGCTTAATACATTCTGAATACAATAACCAGTTCCACTAAGCTGAATAAGTCAGTTGTAAGAGCTTAGTAAAAACAATGTGAGCTGTTATTCAAAAGTTATTAAGCTAATTGAAACGTTATTAAACTCCTACTCAGATGTTGTTCAGATGTTATTCAGCGTTAAGCATTCAAAATTGGGGCCCTTTTTGCTTGAATAACAGCTGAATAGACGGTACTCAGACGTTATTCAGCTTAGTATTCAGCTTATCCTCTTGATGACTGCTCTTACTCAATCTTTGTTCAGCACGTCTGTGTTACTTGGGCACTCTTTCCACCCTCCCGTCCAATAAAATGTCGCGTAAAACAACCTCCCACACCCTCATGTTTACGATTGCACCACGGATATGGCCCCGATGTAATATTTACTCAATGGTTGTAGGTCAAAGTCAAATGCCAAGGTCATGAATGTAGAAGTCGCTATACTACATTTGCTATAGGATGGTGCGGGTGACAGCTGTCAGATTCGTACAATTTAGCTACCTATCCCTTGCTCTCATCTTCAAGTTGCATATTTTCGCCCTGCTTGTAAAACCAGACTTGTAAAGATATCCGTACGAGGTTCGCGCGGGCGTGACAATTTTTTTTTTTTTTTTCAGTTTTTCTCTACTATACATGCAATTGTAAATCTAAACCTTCCTCAAGAATCACTCTCTACCTAGCTAGATAGATATGAATGAGAATCAGTTCAGTAATTTTTTAGTTTGTCGAGAATAGTTGCACAGAAGCTGTTGGTGGGACTATGTTTTAAAATATGTAGGAAATATCTTCTGCAAGCGGCTTGAGCTAAAAATGGTTTTTTCACACATACATTGTAACCCTGTTTCATCCCGTTGGGGAATGTATTTTGGAAAATCCTCAAGGAAATATAGTAAATACCGTATGTATAAAGTTGGAAAAGAAAGCCCTATTTATTCATAAGTAATGATTTGATAAACAGATATCAGTTTTTCTTTTCAGTACTTAATGTATTTATAAGCTGACTTTGTGTATTCTCAAGGTCTGACCTGTTAACTCCACTGCGGTAAGACCTCCTAACATATTCCTGGGTGTACCTACTTTATTATTTATGCAAGCGGCCCTCGAGAATCGCGGCTACACCTAAAGTCCGAAACATTTTCTGTTCGCTTTATTTCGTTATAAGCAGGTCAACAGATTTTACTTTTTTAGTGAGTTACAGATACATAAAATGTTGCACAAATGGAACACCCACATCATTTCTTATAAGTAATACATATTATAAACCCAAGTCCTACACTGCGTCTACCAGCCTGTTTCTTCGCGATAAAAACACAGAAACTCCTGAACGGATTCTTATGTGGTTTTCACCCATAGACAGAGTGATTCATGAGGAAGATTTAGCTGTATAACACATGCCTATCTATATATAATAGAGAAAAGCCGAGAATTTCAAAGATTTCTAAAACCTATGTGAAACTGTTTTTTTTTTCTTAGGTAAATAATCATTCAATGACTTCTCCCGCTCTCGGGCAGAACGAGAGGTCGTGTCAGATTTTTACTAACTAAAATCCTCTCCTATGTTCTTTCTTTGCCTTGCGTGAAGCTGAGCTAAGCCAAAAGTGAAATAAAAACATCGAAATCTTAAACCCACTTTCAATCCCAATCGATGAGTATCAAAACATTGCTTAATAATGACATCATACCCATTTCTACAATATATTAATAAAACTACGCGTTAACTGGACTGTCCGGTTGCCTTGGCATAGATAAAAAGCATCGTTACTATAGTAAACAAACAAATCGATGGTGAATAGTTTAGTGTAAGTAGATTATCTACAGCTTATCGACAATTACACAGTTGAAAGCGATCGTCACTAGTTTACATTGCCTTTTTTTAAGGTGGGAATTTATCAAAATGACTTCTCCCGTTCTTGGGCCGAGCGGGAGGACGTGTCAATCTTTTACTGACTAATGGGCCTAACACACGCACAAGCTTCACCACAGTTTTGCCTGCACAGGCCGATTTGTACACAGGTTTATGGGCCTACCACATGCAAAACTTCACCACAATCTTGCCTGCGTTTTGTACACGGAACACCCTGTAAAACTATATGAGTTTAACCAACCACACGCACGCTGTTCTATGTAAAAACCCTGGCCTGCGCAGGCAAAACTGTGGTGAAGCTTGTGCGTGTGGTAGGCCCATAAACCTGTGTACAAATCGGCCTGTGCAGGCAAAACTGTAGTTTCTTCTTTACCTTCGTTCCAAAATCCTGGGTTTTACTTACAGAAGCAAAACCATGGCACAGAGGCTTCGACCCTGCTAGGTCCCTACAGTTCTGCCATATCTCTTGGAGGCGTCCGCGGAATAGTACGCGTGGTCCATGACTTGGTCCGGATGATTATCGGACTGCCGGACGGCCGTCCGCAATGTAGGTAATATAGTTACCGCTTTACTTATGATCTTCGGGAAATGAAACGAGATGTTCTGATTGTTTAATGCGAGTTTGTTTCCCCATTCCAAACTTTTAACGAATCAGGCTCTCTGATTGGTTAAAATGCGGTAAACGTTTCGATCGCATAAAATAATAAGAGGTAGTATGAATTAGCCGAAAGATGTCTACAAATAGAAAAATAGAAAAACACTATAGTGTCATAGCCCCTAGACTCTATAACATTTTAGATAAAAAATGCAAAACTAGGAAACTAAACAGTATGCAATTAAAAATAAGGTTACAGGAATGGCTACAAAACATGGACTATGATGCTGTAGAAGGTATTATCAAAGGTACTTCAACATAACAACTACTCGTAGAGTTACTCACCTCCTACCAATCCTACATACTACCATGTACAGACAAAAATGCATTCTTTGCACACACACACACATCAACACGCACACACACACACACATCAACACGCACACACACACACACATCAACACGCACACACACACACACATCAACACGCACACACACACACACACACACAACCTATATATACACACACACGTACACACACACTTACACATACACACAAACTCACACGAAACTACGCCACCTACAACTGATTACACCGTAAACTCCCTGTTCTTGATTTTATTTTAAATTTTTAATTCTAACATTTTAATATTTTCCTTTTTTATTTTTAACTAATTTTTTTTCTATCATTTTGTAATTTAACTTCAGTACGTTATTGGCACGTAATTGTGATCTTCTTATAAGGGGAAGAAACTGTCTCCTGCAATACAGTGTATACTAGTGCAGGGGTCAGGGAATTCTGAAATTGTATGTTCTTTTATGTCAATAAATGATTATTATTCAGAAGTGTTTTTTTTTTTTTCTCAGCTAATTGCTGGTAATAGCTGCATTTACGGGCCAAGACCAAGTAAATGCAGAGTGTATGTTTTTATTAAGGGGATGTATTTTCGTCTTCCAACTGCATGAACTTCCTAACTATTCTGCATGTGTTTAATATGGCAGCTTTCTGTAGGGTTATGTAAACTGATTCATCTAAATCTATTAACTTTAAGCTTCGGAGAAGATGGTTGGGGATTAAGCCTGTCGTTGAAAGTACTATAGGTATAACATAGACCTTTTCTTGTCTCCACAATCTTGTTACTTCGTCTTTCAGTTCAGTGTATTTGCTGATTTTTTCAGTTATGGTTTTTTGTAGGTTGTGGGTATTGGGAACTGCGATGTCTATGAGATAAGTGACCTTTTTAAGTTTATCCTGAAGTGTTATGTCTGGTCTATTGTAGTGGATGGTCCTATCTGTAAGTATAGCGCGGTCGTAATAAAGTTTGTAAGCGTCATTCTCTAGGATTGTTTCTGGTTTATATTTGTAGTAAGGGGTATCGGAGTTTCGTGTAAGACTATGCTTGATTGCTAGCTTTTGGTGAATGATGTTAGCTACTTGATTGTGTCGGTGAGTGTAGTCTGTTTGTGTAAGTGTAGTGCATGCTCCGGTTATGTGTTGTATGGTTTCTGGTTGAATTTGACACCTGCGGCATTTGTCATTTGTGATGGTAGAGTCTTTAATAATATATTTCCTATAGTTTTTTGTGTTAATAATTTGGTCTTGTATGGCTATCATGAAACCTTCGGTTTCTGGGAACAGATTTCCTATTTTTAACCACTGGTTTGATGCTGCAGTATTGATATGTGATTGTTCTAAATCATGAGGGTGCCTACCATGAAGTACTTTTTTCTTCCAGTTCTCTATTTTTTTAATTTGTGGGTTAGAGTCGTTTGTGTCTGATGAGCTTTGATTGCTTAAGTCTAATGGTGTGAAGTTAAAGTCATTACAAGTGACAGCCTTATGTATGTCACTTGTGCGAGATTTGGAGTAGAAAAATGATTTAAGTCTAGAGATTTGTTTTTGCCACAAGTGATGAATATCGATTAGGCCTCTCCCCCCATTTTGTCTTTTAATAGTAAGTCGTTCGATAGCGGATCTAGGGTGTAGGTAGTTATATTTTGTCAGTGTAGTGCGTGTGATTCTTTCTAATTGTTCGATGTCAGTTTTGGACCATTTTATAACTCCAAATGAGTATGTCAATATTGGTATGGCAAAAGTGTTCAGGGCTTTTATAAGGTGCTTTCCCGATAGCTGTGTTTTACATATTGCGTTAATTCGTCTCCTATATTCGGTATTAAGTGTTTGTTTGATGGATGTGTGGTCAAGTCCTTTAGTTTGTTTGTATCCTAAATACTTGTAGAGATCTTATTATTATTATTATTATTATTATTAAATACTAGCGTCGCTTCAAAGACTAAACCTTTGCTTTCCACATCTAGTACCTATAGATAATTTTATACATGTCATCTCCACTAGATCACCGCTTTACTAGTGAAGCTCATTTAAAACCAAATTGCTTCCTATACAACTTTAGTCTGTTAAAAACTGTAACAGGTGAGATAGTTGTGAAACGCGAGCCTACGCAGAATAACAAATAAAATAAAAAAGCAACGAGGTATTTAACAAACGGATGCCGTTTTACATAAGCCGCAAAAATTCTTTAATGAAAAATATTTTTCGCTTACAAGCTTTTATAGCGCAGTATGATACTCATTAATTCATGAATCCTCGACCGGTCTCATTGGACCGCGCTGTTATTATTTTACTATTGTGTCTCGTTTCGCGGGTATTGATAGGTTAAGACCATTCCAAAAAGCTCAAACACGATTTTTTTTTAAGGTGGATTATCATCTAAGGACTCAACACATATACCCACCTCAGAACAAAACCTCTTTTAAAAAAATACACAGCTTTTTATCCAAAAAAATCGTGACTCTAGTAAGCTCACTAGCTCAGCATAATGTTGTTACGGCAACACGGATCGATGCTAACGCTGGCCCGCAGTGTACTGTTGACATAGGTTGGATACGCTCGCCGCGTCCACCTGATTCAATGGCGCTTAGTCATACTCGGAAGCGCAAACATTAATGGACGCAGGTATAGGATGAATGAGCTTTAACCTATGGTTAAGTGAGATAGCTATAGTTTTTATTTAAAAAGACTACTGTTACAGGAGTTTTGTAGTGCGAAAAAGTATACATATGAGCCACTGCACTAAACAGAATCTTTAAAAAAATTGCCTGCTGGACCCATGACTCTAAGGCGGAGCAGGAGTGTGTCAGACTTATACCGACTAAAACTTTCCTGTGTCATTTAGTTGCCCTTTGCGTTTTAAGCTCACTCTTTCAAATGGTGGGTAAATATTCTAGATTAGAGAATTTTTACGAGTAGATTTCAAACATTCAGAATAATATTGGCTTTCGAAACTGAATAAAACACATTCTGTCTCAGACTTTTTTCATCAAATAAGTAACTTCACCAGCTCTGGGTGGAGCTTGAGGGCTCATATCAGACTTTGATTCTGACTAAAACCCACCTAATACTTTTCAACATTCCCTCATAATGTGAATTTATAGTTACAAAAAATGGTATTACACGATCAGTAATCGTAGTTTATTCATAATGAACTTGATCTAAAACGATCCATACATTATTTAGTAGATTCTAAGCTTTACGCACAATACCAGTATTTACATCCGTAAACAGTAAAATTCCATAAATATATCCTTGCCTTTGGCCAATCAAACCAGTGTGAACTGGTTTGCCACCACAGGTGTGGTGACAAAATGTGGTAAAAAAATACCAAGTGTGAATCGGACTCGAACACGAACGGTTCTGGTTCTGTTCTACGACATTTAAAAAAATCATGCAAATAAAAATACCCACAAAATATCGTTTCTTGTATGGGATCACTTTTAATTTTAATATTTGTTATTGTAGAGGCAGTAGAAACACACATTCTGTAAAAATTACAACTCCATGGTTGGACATGGATCATAGCTTCTGGGGCCATGGATTGGATTTCCGAAAGAGAAGGTGGGATTTAGTCAGTAAAAGTCTGAAACGCCCTTTCGTTCCGCCCAAGAGCGAGAGAAGTCATTCAGATGATACCCCACTTGAAAAAAAAAGCCCGTTGAAAGACGGACCGACGAAAGCACAGCAGAGGTTTAGTAATAAGGCTCCGTTCTCACCTATCAGTTACAGAACCCTAATAAAAAAAGTAAGTAAACTAATAAACAAAAGCTGTACAAATCAAACGAGTCGCTTTGTATTCAACCTGCGATATGAGACGCTCGTCGTGACGTAATGGCTGACTCACGAACAAGAAATAGACGTTACTGGGGATACCATTAAGTTTCTTATAAGATTTTAATCGACACGACTTTGTTATCGCTAATAAGGATCGGATTTTTAACCGTTGTCTTCGAGTTTTCGCGATTGAAATTGTCGAGCCAGATAAAGAAGAATCTATTACTATGGGAGATCAAGTAGAATGAATGGGAAGAGAAACTCGGGATACTGAAATTAAGGCAAAAGAGGAACAGGAGTGGGTTTTAGTCAGTAGAAGTCACTGCAGGATTAAAGTTAATTTTGATCTACTTCTGTATATAAAAAGGTCAAGTCCTGGCTCACTCAGTGACTCAGCAACGCCCAGCCCAAACCCTTGGATCTAGAACGCACTTAAACGACAACAAGATTTTGTCAAAATTCACTTTTTAAGCATCGAAATGAGACAGCGAGGCACCGTAATCGTTGGAAAGAAGGAAAGAGGCCTTTTTGCCCAGTATTGGGACATGAAGGACTTGCTATAATCTATATTAATATTATAAAGCTGAAGAGTTAGTTTGTTTGATCGCGGTACTCTCAGGAACTACTAGTCCAATTTGAAAAATTATTTCAGTGTTAGATAGCCCATTTATCGAGGAATGCTATATATGATCACGCTAAGACTAAACTAGTAATATAATAAAGTTAGTAATATAATAAAGATACTCCCTAAGGTTCAAAGTTGTATAAAGAAATCTACTTTTACGCGGGCGAAGCCGCTAGCTAAGGTTAGTACTTTTATATAAGCGTTGACTCAGACACCGCTTGTTTAAGTAAGGTAGATTTCGCTCCGGAAAGCTTTCATCAATCTAATTTATTTGAGACATTATACGTTTATATACTCTATATAATAGCAGCCACCGTCTCATCATTCACTTACTAATCATATCGGCTTTCGCACTGCGAAAAGCTCAAGTCTTGGAGTATTTCGCGGTTGATGAAACTCAAGTAGTTGTTGTAGGTTTATTTATTTATTAAACACCACACACACAATTTTTTAAGAGGTGGAGAGATGACCTAGACGCCTACCACATGGACTGGCTCAAGATAAGAATACCTGGAAGAAGTCGGGAGAATCCTTTGTCCAGCAGTGGGACAGTACACGCTAATTAAAAAAATACTCTCTATTGATTACCTACTACTTCTACCTCGATACGACTCGTCTTTAGACTACTTAACTTTTTTTTTCACTTAATTGGTAGGTTGCAAATGATTAACACCATAATCACTAAGTAACACGTTTACATCTTTATTTGTAAATATAGAAAAGTTATGTTTAGTTATCTGCGGCGCACTTATTTATTACTAACACATTACTGCATGACGGAGGTGCATTTACGACTGATTAAAATTAGACGTAGTTAAGCGAAAAGGATCCAGTCTACATACCAGTAGCGCGGCCTGTAAACAACTCCATTCCTGCCGGCTTTCCTTTACAAACACAACAACAAACCTTAACAAATTAATTATGTATTAATCAAATCTTATAACTGCATAATACTTGCTTGTGAAAATAACAATCAACAATAAATAAACGCCTGCAAGTTTTTTCGGAGCAATCACTCACAACTTACGCAAAACAGGTCTGTAACCCGGTCTTATAAACGGGAATTTCATACATTTTAATTCATAGTTTCTAGCGACATCTAGCGGTGTTATACAAGCGACAAGCCAGTATAATACGGCTAAATAGCGTTTGCAGGCAACCCGGTATTTATCGAGTTAAATCATAAAATGCGTCCGCTAGAACGAGATGGAATGATACTTTTTTTTTTTTTTTTTCTGGTAGGGGAATCATCAGAATGACTTCCCCCGCTCTTGGGCGGAGCGGGAGGGCGTGTCAGACTCTTACTGACTAAACCCCTACCCCGTTCCTTCGTTGCCTTCGTTCTGGGGGGGACTCGGTGTCAACCTTTCGGAATACCCATGTTCCCCAGAGGCTTCGGCCCTGCCGGGCCCCTACAGTTTGCTGACATCTCCTTGAGGCGCGCGTGGAACAGAACGCGCCGTTGACGACTGGGCTCGGTCCAGATTATTTCCAGACTGCCGGACGGCGAGCTACCCAGTGCTCGCCGTCCGCGAACCCGCGCCTACGGTGGTCGGAAATCGGGATCGGGATCTCGGCGGTGGCGGCGTGAGGACCGTTCCCTCACGCGCTCGCGGTCAGCAGCCTCCTTCACGAGCATTACTGCTTCGCAGAAGGAGGCGACCTCATGCCAACCCTCCTCGCTCCGGACCATGGCCTGAACCAGGGCCCGGCGCGAGAGGTCGCCGCTCCCGATAGTCTCCACGAGGACACGGCGGTGCTCCGCCCAAGCGGGGCACACTTCTACCGTGTGCTCCACCGTGTCCTCCGGGCGGTCCACACAGTGGCGACACCCGGGCGTCCTCTCCTGCTTGATTCGATGCAGGAACCTCCCGAACTTACCGTGTCCGGTGAGGACCTGCGTCACACGGAAAGAGAGGACGCCGTGACCTCTTTCCAACCACTCCTCAAAGAGGGGCCTAACCGCCTCAATGACGGCGTGCCCAGCACTGGGTTGCGACAGTCGCAGTCGCCATGCCACCCTGAGATCCCGCCGGAACAGATGGAATGATACTGAACTTTTTAATTTATTTAGTATTTAGTTTGACAGTTTTGGTTCGCGCTTATTCATGTGTCATATTTCACCTGTTCATTTGCATTTTATTTGATATATATTCGTATCATAATTTAGAATCTTATAGTTTTATGATTGAAATTGGTTTATATGTAAGTGTAGTCTAGTGATAGTTTTGCGTAGTGATAGTGCAGCAAGAACAAGATCAGTTCAGTTGTATTGTTTTGTAATCGTACTTGAATAGGTACCTATGGTAAGAATAATATAATGGTTTTAGTTTGTAGTTTTTCGACAATTAATAAAAACGCCGGTTTGGATTTATTGCATCATTGAGCGAACGGCATTTGGTGAGTGAACTTTAATAATATATTTTACATACTATTTTTAAAATTGTGTTTACATAAATATTGTTTCACTGCGTCATCTTTTGAGGAAATTGTGAATTTGTGAAAAAAGTTGGAAACGCGGTCACTAGATGGCGTTGTTAGTTGAGCGACGGTTTCTGAATCTCGCAGTTAAGATTTTCCGTCGCTTAATTAGGTCAGGTTTATAATAATTTTTGGTACAAGTACAAGCAGCGGATTCACTCGCACGTAAGTGTACCCGTCGCCACTGCTACATACAGTTATGTACTTTTGAGATATTGACGTCTGAAGTTCAAAAGGTATTGTTTCCAGTAGTATTTGTTTTAAATAAACAAAAAGTATAATTTTGTAAGCGAAATATTACTACATTTTGGATCAGTTTGGTGCATTTAACTCATTTTTGTCCAAGTTGTGGATTGAATCCTTTTTGCTTAACTACGTCCAATTGTTAAGTTTATTATGCAAAACGTATTTTATGGTATGAGCATTATTGGCTCGTAAAATAAGTATTTGAAATATCTGTTATTTATTTATTGTGCAGACCTACCACAGTGTTGTATTTTTAACCCAAAGGTTGACTGGTAGAGAATGCCTTAATGCATTAAATCCGCTAATGTACCAGCACTGTACTTCTTCTTGCCCTTATCCTATATTACTTGGGGTCGGTGCAACACGTTTTCTTCTTCCATTCTGTCCTGTCGTCCGTCACACTATCACTAATTCTCTTTTCTGTCATATCTATCCTCACACAATCCATCCATCTTTTCTTTGGCCTCCCTTTCCCTCTACATCAACGTGTAAATTCAGAACTCTTTTAGTAACATGCGTTTCATCCCTCCTCTTCACTGTAAGTTTAATTCATGAATCCCCGACCGGTCCTATGAGACCGCGCTGTTATTGTTTTACTATTGTGTCTCGTTTCGTGGGTATGTGATAGGTTAAATAAATATTCTCAAAGGCGTTGTGTACATTTTTCTCTACTTTATTGCATTTGCAAGCCAATCCCTTTAGAAAGCGTCTACATTGTCTCGCCAGTGTTTTATTGCTAGACAACGCACGTCCTAGGTCACTTGCAGTGTTACTACGAGTTCCCATGTCGATTCCATTTCTGATATAGCTAAAACTTGACTCTTGAAAACATTGCGGAAGATATGTAAAGACGCGAAATTCGCATAACGATGATGCTGGTCAATAGGCCAATAATGTTTAAGGTAAATCCAAAATTCTTTGTAATTAAATATAACTACGCTATAAAGACTAATATACTCATTTGTCACTTTATCCATCCTCGTCACACCACACATCCATCTCAACATTCTCATCTCCGCTACATGTAATTTTTTACTATCCATCTTTTCCAAAACTTTCTGATCCATACAGTATGACAGGTTTTCTCACGGACTTGCAGATTTTACCCTTTAACTTGAGGGGCATCCGTCTACGGATGCCCCTCAAGTTAACAACGGTCACGGGAACAACTTGTGATCTATCACAAGTTGTTCCCGTGACCTGTCGCCATTTCATCCATCCTGCGTTGATCCGATGTATTACTTCTCAGTCTACCTCACCAACCCCCTAGACAAGCGACCCGAGGTACCGAAAGTCGGAACACACCTTTCACATGGATGATTCCATATGAAAGGTGTATATTATTATTTTTTGTAAACACGCCAACGCGTAAAACCGGAATAAAAAAAATGAGTGAAATGTGTCTCACGAAAGTCATAAAAATAGGTATGTGTCTAAAAAGACTCCCTAATGACTCAAGTGCGAAAATTAAGGGCCTTACTTAACTACTTAGTGTAACTTAATTCCTCTTAGCACAAGTTAAAGACTTCAAAGGGATGCAAACTTAGACGAGGGGTGAAAACCGGTTTCGTCCAAGGTTAAATGAGGACAAAAACAACAACAAATTGTGGTCTAAGTACTGTTTGCTAATAAGTGTGAGGTAAGGCAAGTTTTAATGGTTTGTTTCCCTATTAGGTAATATAATTAAATATATGTAAATTACAAACAGACAATTAGTTCCGCAGAACGTTTTTTTGAACAAAATTAATAGGTATCTGATTGAGACTTTTTTTACATCTTGATAGTGACCGGATATTAGCCATTATTGAAATTAGGCTCGACTTTTTAAGTTGCCACTTTTTTTTTAGGTTGGAAATCATCAGAATGACTTCTGCCGCTACTCCTTTGTTCCTCCACTGCTTCAACTGCTCAATAGAGCAATGATGGCCCATTGATAACAGCTCCGACTTACGAATGGTACGTAGGTCGCGGGTACAAACCCAGACAGGCGCATAACTATGTCATTTATTTTAACACCATGCTCTCAAAACAGTGAAGTGAAATATCGTGAGAAAGCCAGCATGACTTAAAACCAAAAATTGCAAGACTACACTAACCCGCACTGGCCCAGCGTGGTGGTTTACCCCATTCACTCATCTAGAGAGGAGAACACAGTCCCAGCAGTGGGAACATTATCTATAAGACTGATTATGTTATGTTTTACTCTGCGTGATTTGTATGCATACCTATTTAAAACAAGTCCGGAAAGCTTTTACATGTATGTACAAGACCAAAGGGAACATAAGCATATTGCTCATTATTTCCGCGTACAGCAAATTGCACCGATGCCAAAGTTGTTACTTCACTTTTAGAGGGCGTTGTAAGACGAGACAAATTTATACAACCGTGTACCGAGTTTGTTGTCATAATATTTATTTACAAGTGTATGGCGTAATTAGAGTACTGAGTAAGTAACTATTTCTACCATGACCTTATGTATCTTGCAGAATAATGCATGTGTTGCTTAATAAAAATCACTCTAATATGATAAAAGCCAAAGTTTATATTTGTGTATGCATATTACATCTTCACGCCCAAACGGCTGCATGGATTTAAAAACAATTAGGCAGTCAGGTAGACCAAGTAACCATATAACCCATGTAACCGAGTAATCATAGTTTCTTGCCAGTTCTTCTCCATAGGAAACGACCAATTGGAACCGTGCGATAATTTCTGACGTTTTATAGGTGCCCATCCATGTGAAATAAAATGACATTATATATTTTTCTATTTTCACGCGGGCGAACCCGCTGGCAGAAGCTAGTTGTGGAATAAAATGTACCGTTATTTTATGTCATACGAAACAACAAAGTAGATAAATATTTTATATAAAATATAAGCTAATTCGATATTAGATGATGATGATGACACACAGATTTTACAAACCATACGTAAAGATGAAATAACGCATTCTGCCAAGAAATGTGAGGACGTAACCCTGAATTGAATATTAGTTGCGTGATACTTGCACAAGCAGCGCACGTTTATGATCACACCAGCTGGATTCGTGTGTTAGAAGAAAATTATACCAAGGGAATATTGTTCCGGGATAAAAAAGTATCTTATGTGCTATTGCAGGACATGGCATACACGTGTACCTATCAAGTTCTATTAATATCCGTTCAGGTCTTCGAGCGTGAAGAAGTAAAAAACACGCAGACACATTCACCAACTTTCGCCTTTTTTATTAACAAAAAAACAAAAAAAAAATCTGAAGAAAAGGAAGGTTTTGGCATTGACTGACCCTGTTTCAGGCCATGGCCCGAGTGACCGAAACGATCACCTCCTTCTGCGAAGCTATAATGCGGGCGAAGGAGATGACTCAAACTGTGAGGGAGAGAGAGAACATCCTCACTCCCCAGCCACCGGCGCCGCCGCCACAACGGACACCTCTGGGCTTAGGTGTCGCAGGGCGATTCCTAGCCACCGAAAGCGCGGGCTCGCGGATGACAAGCAATAGCTATGTCCACACTGTGCCCTTTTTTGTTCAACAAGGGCATGCGTCCTAGCGCAGTCAACAGCGCAAGTCGGGTATGCCTTTGACGCATGTGCAATGACAGTTGAAAGTGCTGCGCGCGCAGTGATACATGTCATCCCACGTCAGATGGATAATGCGTTCCATAACGCATTCAATTGTTGAAAGCAACTAACGAAAGTTTAATAGAAAGATGCAGATGAAAGTTGAAGATGAAAGGGCACAGTGTGGACATAGCTAATGGGTAGCAAGCCTTCCGGCCCCTCACAAAAACTTATTAAGAGTTTTTAAGCGAATTAATTTCTATGGAACAAATCTATCTCTTTGACTATCCCAGGGTAAGCTCTAATCCTCATTGCTGCTGGGTCGTCTATACATAATTTTTTTTTGTCTTCAGGTCAAAGTTTACGAAAGACAAGACCAAGAGGTAGGGGGAATACTACCCCTTGGAAACACACAACCAACCCTCATATATTTTCATATCTAACTGTCACACCAACAGACCTTGTGAATAGATAAGAATATTAATTCGAGTGCACTGCGTCCACCTTGAACGGTTAATAAGGATGCAACTGCGCGTGAGTCATCTGGAGATAATGAGAGATGCGCGCTCATTGTCGGCTCCATGCAACTTTTGTGAGGCAGACTTTAATGAACGTTTAGCTATGTATATCTAGATAGAGTGCGTCTAATGAAAGCGCGACCTGGAGTTTTTTTTTATTATTTAATTGGCAACATTATTGAGCCGCAATTGTGGGAAATAATAAAAAAAGTGAAGTGTCAAAACATGATTCTACTATACTCCGTTTGTTTAGGTAGTTAACTAAAGGTAAACAGTCTTGGTATGTCTTTTTATATTAAAGAGGTCGTATATAATATACACAAAGATTATTTAAATTTAGTTTATTAGCTAACATCGATTTAGGTAAATACCTATTTGCAAAGATTTTTACATACAATTTATAGACAACTTTTAGATAAAAAGACATGCCAAGATTGTTTACCTTTAGTTAACTACCTAAACCGACGGAGTATAGTTAGTAATACCACATACAACATTTTTGGATTTAACCTCTTTTTCCCAGGGGCTTTCATTCGACGGACTATAGCATTGCGCCTTTCTTTTTTCTATATCTGTATACAATATCGATTAGATGAACGGAAAGCAGCGGTGGCCCCCTGGTAACTGCCCCGACTTACAAGTTACAGGTTGCGGGTTTAAGCCCAACCAGGCACATTACTTAGTGTAATTTATTTCACCACCACTGCTCTCAAAACGATGAAGGAAAAGATCGTGAGGAAACCGGCATGTCCAAGAACAAAAAATTCGAAGACATGACTTCTTCGGACATCCACCAATCCGCACTGGGACCGCGTGGTTGATTACGTCCTATCCCTCTCCTAGAGAGGAGGCCTGAATCTCAACAGTGGGATCATTACAAGGCTGATAATGCTGTAAAGACAAACAGGGATGGGTGGCATGATCATTTGGCCGTGAAACATAGAGGGTAACTGAAGGAACACTTGTGGGTATAAGTCAATACGTCTAATACGCCCTGCGCTCCTGGAGGAGGAGAAATTATTTGATGGTTACTCATCTCAATAAAAATGTTTACTGAGATTTTATGTAGATGAAAGTTTTTTAGAAAGATAATTCTTTTTATCTTATTTCTCTTATCATGTAATCAGCCCATTGACTACTGAGCGGATCTGTTGTCAGATTAAGTGGCTAGTAATCATCCATCATCCAAAAACTTTTCCCGTTCTGGGATGGAGCGAGACGGAGCGTGTCAGTCTTTTACTGAATTAAACTACACTGAGTCTTTCACTTCCTTTTGTGTTCTAGGACGAGTCTCCTTGTTAAAAATTCTTCGTGGCCCTAGCGGGCACCGGCCCTGCTGCTCCTGTGCCTACGAGTTTACTGACGACTCTTTGAAACGCACGTGGAACAATACTCGTCGACGACTGGAGTTCGTTCCTTACCGGACGGGCGGACAGCGAGTCACGACCGATTCCTCGCAAGAATCAGTTCACCACTGGGATTTACTCATTGTACTCAGTTTCAACTCAAGGTTTGCCAACGAGAAACATAAAACTAACGCTGCCCAACTTAAATAGGACTGGGCATGAGATGTCTGGCGCATATTGGTGCTCAAAAAAGTGAGACAGATAGACTACGAAGAAGAGGGTGGGACTAAATTCACAGATTTCGTCATAACTGTAAGGAACTGTCGTACGGGCTCGCGAAAGATGGAATATGGGAGGCTTTTGCAAAGGCAAAAAAGAAAATACACTATCTAATCATAACAGACAATACTTTATCATAATTTTTATGTCTCTTTTCATCTTTATTTTAGTTGTGATTGGCTGATCAAGATCACGGAACTTATCATGTTAGGTCCCTGAACATAGTCTCACTTTAGGCTCTCTCTTAATGAATTTTCTCTTCTAAAGAAATGAAAAGGTTGGTATTGGAGTGATATCATTATCATTTCAGTCAAACAACGTCAACAGTTGAACCCAAAAGTCGACACAATTACTAATCCAATGCGTCTTGCATCCATTTGATACCTGCGACTCTCACCATAACCAGGTTTGGTCCACCTTTTGGACCATTAATTGTTATAATTAAATAAAAACTAACGACTTACCAGGTGTGAGATCTAATTTGTCTATGTGGTCGCCGAGCACGGATGCCCAGCTCTGCAGCTGGTCTAGTATACCCCAGGGCGTGGTCATGGCCACCGTCAGGAGGACCAGTGTGTGAGGGAATGTCTCCTCGCTGAGGGCGAACTTGAGGAGGTTTGTGTGCCCTGGATCTCCGTCCAGCACCCATACACTGAGACGTGTCTGATCTGTGTGGAGAAAATGGTATTTATTAGAGTATTGTTTCGATTATCGGAAGTGGAGAAATGAAGAAATGGTGGTTTTGACTTTAGCCAAAGGAAAACTTATTGGTCTAATAAGGACCAATAAGTTTTCCCTTTGGCCAACAAGCATACCTTACACTATTTGGTCTGCTAATTAAAAATAAAGGTAGGCATCATGATTATTACTAAGTTCCTATATATTTATTTATTTAGTCTTTATGCAACGCATTGTACAAAGGCGGACTTAATGCCATATATATATTTATTTATTTATTTTATATGTGCCCCACACACATGAGCTACACGTTAGAGTGCCCATATACTTGCAATACTGCAGTTAACATAATCATCTACTAACATAAATAGTTTCAGAAGTTTACTATCAATTCAAAGAAAAGAAGAAAATTTTATATGTATTTTAGGATACATATTCCAGTTAAAATTGTCTGAGAAAACACACCGAAGAATCTTCACAAAAGTGCTTGTCACAAAAAGCTTTATGTTTATTTATATTGTATGACAAGTGTTTTTATTTGTTTCATTTCAATCATGCATCTAACTTGCAGCATCTCTGTTGTTATTATCTGTATTTATATGTTTGGTTATGTATAGCTAATATCTAGCAAGGTATAGCTAATTAAGTTCATTGCTCGTATTCCAATACTTTCGGTCCCAAAAATTCAGGTTGTACAATAATGGAAAAATAAAAAAAGTCAAAGAATCTTGTGAATCAATCCTGCATATGACCATAAGTTGTAAAACATACATATGGGACATGGGATATGGCACACTGACAAAATAACTGTATGTTGCAAGATTTGCAATTTAAATGGTCGTTTTTGATCTATGATTTCCCTTCATTTAATCTATCACATACCCGCGAAACGAGACACAATAGTAAAACAATAACAGCGCAGTCTCATTGGACTGGTTGGGGATTCAAACATTAAGTTCAATTCAATTCAAAATGGGCATTTATTAAACATTAGAAGCTAGAGTATGATTCTTATTGGTTGTTTCCTATGAAGAAGAACCAGTAAAAAGGTTTTTTGTTCACATATGAATCCCATTAGAATTTGAATGTTTTCCAAGAACACAAATTCTTGTTATCTGCAAACAACATCAGAGCTAGATTTGATATAATTATTTATAATACAATTATTAAGGAATGCTAAACAATCACTACATTCCTTATATATAAAAGAAAGTATGTATGTACAATAACATATATGTAATATAATAGAGAAAATAAGTACTTAGCCTCAAGTATATTAGTAACTTGTTAGGTATGTGAACGAACAGTTCTAATTGAAATGCAGCATTTAATTCTGATATTAAATTGATATCTATAGGCAATAAATTAATCAGAATATAATAATAATAAAAGCAGGTCTTTGCAAAACACTATCATTTCAAAGATGATTCATCTAGCAAAATCAATATTCCTGACACAATAGAATCTAATAAGAAAAGACTAATATTTAGAAATTGGGTGTTATATAGCAATTCACTGATGTTCTGTGTAGTTTTTAGAGCTTATATAAACAATAACAATGTGTTGATTGGCAGGACAGTCCAAATAATACTTCAACTTTAGTGGATGTAGGTTATGCTGATTTTATCTGTTAATGTTTTTGTTTATTTATGAAAAATAGCTTCTAGAGTAACAAAAACACACACTTACCATCTCGATATTCATCTCTAACGTCTATATACGCGTATTCGAGGGCTGAACCTTTCTTAGGGTCTTCAACTCCTTGTAATTTCGCTACCAAAGTAGTTTTACCAGTCTCATTGTCACCCAAAACTAAAACATTTTTGTTTGAAGGTAGTTTTGTGTTCCCTTGGTTTTGGACCTCTTCTAGTATCGAAGACCTGCAAAAATTACGAGCATACAGTATTCGTTGTCATCAATATCGCGAGGTTGGTACTAGCACGGGAAAGTGTACACAAATGTGCGGATTTGTCGCCGTGTGAGAATGTTTCGCTGTTATTTTACATACAAAGGTAGACAACGCAGCTAGGTCACATATTTCTCAGCTTCATAGCTTGACATCACGTAGGTGTGACACATTGGATCCCTATATGGGGAGTGCATGTTACCCGTAAAATTAACAGTGAACCGTTACCATAGGTTGTCCTTGAGGTCTCCGTTTTCTTTCTTTTTTGATTTAAGCCCATTAGCCTGGCCGTTTGTCTCCATTCTTCAGGTACGATAGAAGATAACAACGGCACAGAAAGGCTTTTCTTTCGTTTTCGTCTCTTCTGCCGTTCATACGTCACTCTCGCGATGATGCACTTGTTGCCAGAAATAAGAAAACTTTTATACTGTTAGACGTGTTGAAAGCATAACTTTCAAAAGAGCCTAAAATTTAAATTTTGTTGCTTATTCGTCAAGGAAATGTAACATTTTGAGTTAACGGCTAAAAAGATATTTTCTTACATAGCATAAAACATAATAATCAAACCAAAAGTAAAGTATATTTTGACAAATAAAAACAATTATTAGACTGGCAGCATCGTGATTTTATTTTTTCTTTTGTGTTGTGCTTTCTGATATCGACTAAACCTATTTGAAAGGACAACATATCTAATGCGAAGAAATAAAAAATATTATTATCAAAATAACACCCTGCAAGGCTGTAATTTAGTGGTTTAATGGTTGAGCCAATAGTGTTTAAATATAATTTTAAAAGTTTTATATCAAAAATAAAATGAAAGATTTTAATATTTCATTTTACTCCACAAGAGTGCAAAGTAATCGACTAAATCATACAAACTAAATTATTGAGCAACCAAACATAACTTGAACAAACATCGCAGCGATTTTCGAAAACAGACAGCCGCCGGACGTTTCACATCTCTAGTAGTCCCCTGTTATTTTTCCAAGTTACTGTCATCAGACACTGTCAGACAGACGAAATACATAATAATTGTGAAATTATTTTGTAAGGCGAATAAAACTTGATAGCGTCGAAATATATTAGTGATATTACGCAGTGTGGTTTTGAGTGTAGTGATCAATAATAGTTAAAAGTTTAAAATGTCTAGAAAGCCGAGAACTGGTAATAAATCTAATAATCTCTCTCAGGTGAGTCACGCATATTATTTGCTCGTTCTTAGGGTCTCGTCCGGTTCTATTACCGCGTTTAATGTTGGTTTATTTATAGGAATAAGTCATTGTTGTTATAGAGTAATCAATCTTGATTTGAGGATGTTATAGGAGGGATAATGTGGGAAGCATGGTGTCAGCTGATTTGGGTTTTGTAAACAAAGGGTCGTTATTATTGTGTTCCTTTTTTAAAAACAAATAAGTGTTTTATGGTGAAGTCTGACTTTGTATCCATAAAGTAAACAATGATACTTTGTGTGGGACCAGTGGGACCTTTTGTTACCACTTAGTTGTTGCATTTGATTCACATGATAATATTACATTTTTCTTTTATGAAATATGTATAATAATAATGGCTGCTGCTTTCAATATTTTCAGTAGATACATGCACTTGAATTAGTTAGTTATAAGTAAAATATATGAATGATATGTGAAATGGCAGATTCTGTATATGAACTCAATTTCCCAATAGTCCTAAAACTTATAAGATTCCTTTGTTGTTTGAATTAGACTGTCTTAAACTTACTGGTAATGAAACCAATTAAGTGTCATTCACCCCCTATGCTAGCTAGGAGAGGGGTGATATAGATCTGCCTTTGTTATCCTCTCTGACTTTTTTTGTAGTTAAATAAAATGGATAATTTTGATTAAAAAGTGAGAAGAATGTCTGAAAGACTTGAGGGAGGTCTTTGCATATCAGTAGGATAGTATTGTCTAGGAAAAAAATAATGTTACTTTATCTTTTAACACTAGAAGGGCCGGGCTTCATACTATACCTTCAAAGACCGCAGCGGTCAATTTGACGGTAGAGATAAAGTTATAATACTTATTGAATTATTGCATCTATTTAATTAAAATAAAATAAAAATAATATTATTTTTTATTAATATTAAACAATTTTTGCTTTAAACTGAGTAACATTTGTAAAAAAACGTGAACAAGCCATCTCCGACTTCCAGCTCTTACGGTGTATTTGCGTGCCATTTGACATCTACACCAAATTTCGTTTCATCATAAAATTCAATAGTCTCAGGCAGCTTATTTAGATCAGTACCTATGCTCACGTTGGGGTGCAGAGAACTCAAAATAATAACATTTTTTCCTGGTTTTCCTTGGTAGACAGTAAAAGTTGTATCTGAAACTTTTATATGAATCTACTTCGGAATCTTTTGATGAAGAAGTGACCTGTACCAGCTGAAATTCTGCATTGTAGGTTTCACAAACATTGTTTGATAACTCGTCACCACTTTCATCACCTGACACATCTAGTTGTTTATCCCGATATCGCAACAGTTCTTGTTCTATTTGAGAACTACTGAGACGACAACTCATTTTTTTATAACAAATTACCACTGCTCACTAGATGAAACCATTGTCTACAGAGTGTGATGTAAACAATCTAAATAGAACAACATACTCAGAATTCAACATAAATAAAAACTTTGGAGAAATCATGGTTTACAATTCTTATCGTTGCCTTTATAATTATGCCGTCACATTGACGGTATGCGGTCTTAGTAGGTATTTGCAAACGAATCTCACATACAACATATAGTTAATTTTTTTAAAATATAGATTTAGCCTAACAATAGCAAATTAGGAAAAGTCATAAAATATTATAAGAAACAAAAACATAGTTTGTAAAATATTTAAGAATGAAGTCGCCGTGCCGTCAAATTGACGGTCTTGGTCTTTCTAGTGTTAATGATAATCATAAAAAAATTGGTAGCTTTTTCGGTTCTATTTTGTGTATAATAAAGTTTATTTAATTCTATTAATGTTTGAATCCCCGACCGGTCCTATGAGACTGCGCTATTGTTTTACTATTGTGTCTCGTTTCGCAGGTATGTGATAGATTAAATAACCATTCATTAGGATAAGACAGAGTCCTGGGGTTGTATTGATGATTATCATCATTCTGTAAATAAATAGATATTGTGCCCAACAACCATATTTTAATCAACTTACAACTTGATACTGACCTGCAAAATACCTGATAAAATTTGGATTTTGGTGACTTCCTTCCTTCCTTTGAACATTTTTCTGACCTTTGTGTGAGAGTTATGGAATATTATTATTAAAAAAAAGAAACAATAAAAGTGTATAATCATAACTTCCATACATACCAGCTCAATGACCAATTTAGATAAAAAAGAGATACAATCTATCTTTATTGTCCGAGTAATGTCATAGGTCAGGTACATTATGTGTCATGAAACACAATGCTGGTATTTGTATTAGGTAAACTTGATAGTCACTGACATGATTGATGTGTATTGTCCAGCAAAGGCTAAGGTGGAAACCAGACTACAAAGATAAGAAGATAGAATGTCTTCTGACAGGCCAACTATTTCATTACCTCCTTGAGTGTGTCTGTGACATCACAGCGGCCTCTAGCAGAATACCAGTTCTGTTTTATTGTTTTAAATATCTCAGCATATGCTGAGATGGGAGCCTTTTTGGCTTCACACAGATTTTAACATTATTTTTATTTTATTATGTATGATTGTGTGAAGTACAAAGAAAGGTTTTCTATCTTTCATAAAAAAATCTCCAAATGACCTCAAGTAGATCCACGTTATTTGTTAACCCCTCATTTCCTTACCTGAACTTACCATTGAGGGACTTTAACATGATGTGTTAAAATGTCCGGAGTGTATGTATTTCGAGACAAACAGGACCGTTTGTTGTGGCGACACTTGGGGGACGCCTAAGTCCAACAGTGGACGTCTTTCGGCTGAAATAATGATATGAATGGGCTTAGGCTTTTTTATTTGACAATATAACATACCTGGCAGATCACTAAACAGTAAACACATACATATAGTTAATATTTCACTAAACAGTAAACACATACATATAGTTAATATTTCACTAAACAGTAAACACGTATATATAGTTATGGTACTCAAAATTGTAACATGCAAACCTATCACATACCCGCGAAACGAGACACAATAGTAAAACAATAACGGCGCGGTCTCATGCGACCGGTCGGGGATTCATGAATTAAATCATATCATTTAGACGCACAGTAGACGCAGTAGTTGAGCAATCGGTTGTCGCTCGTGGAACAAATATTTATATGGCCTCAGAGGTGGCTTTTGTATGTGAGTTTAAATGTTTATGTGTGCACCTTCAATACAGGCCACGTGGTATTCCGAAAGGTTGACACCGAGTCCCACCCAGATCTAAGGCAACGAAGGAACGGGGTAGGGGTTTAGTCAGTAAGAGTCTGACACGCCCTCCCGCTCCACCCAAGAGCGGGAGAAGTCATTCTGATGATTCCCCTACCAGAAAAAAGAAACCTTCAATACAGGCGTAATTATTCCTAGTAAAGTTTGCTAGTTTAAAAAAATATAGTTACATATTTTCCTTTGTTACAGTTCGGTCTCCTAGACATACCCGACATAAATGACGATGACGAGCCTCTCGACTTGTCAGATGATGACTTTGACCTGGAGGCGGAACTGGCAGCCATCAGCGGCGGCGGTGGTGGGCCCAAGCACAAGCCCAGGAAACCTCCTCCGGTGCCCGCGGCTAACCTTGACGCTATGGTGGCTGAGAGCTTGAAAGATGTGCCTTCTGATGATGACGGTTCTGGTAAGTACATATAATATGATGACTTTGACCTGGAGGCGGAACTGGCAGCCATCAGCGGCGGCGGTGGTGGCCCCAAACACAAGCCCAGGAAACCTCCTCCAGTGCCCGCGGCCAACCTTGACGCTATGGTCGCTGAGAGCTTGAAGGATGTGCCTTCTGATGATGACGGTTCTGGTAAGTACATATAATATGATGACTTTGACCTGGAGGCGGAACTGGCAGCCATCAGCGGAGGCGGTGGCGGCCCCAAGCACAAGCCCAGGAAACCTCCCCCAGTACCCGCGGCTAACCTTGCTATGGTGGCTGAGAGCTTGAAAGATGTGCCTTCTGATGATGACGGTTCTGGTAAGTACATATAATATGCTGACTTTGACCTGGAAGTGGAACTGGTAGCCATCAGCGGCGGCGGTGGTGGCCCCAAGCACAAGCCCAGGAAACCTCCTCCAGTGCCCGCGGCTAACCTTGACGCTATGGTCGCTGAGAGCTTGAAAGATGTGCCTTCTGATGATGACGGTTCTGGTAAGTAAATATTATGTAGTTTTTTGTTTATTTATTTAAACTTTAACAACCGAGCGGTGGGTCCGTAAAACAAAGAACAACCAAGTGAACCAAGTATCCAAAATTTAACCGGTGGTCAGCGCTTCTCAGTGAGGAATACTTTAACTATACGCGCGGTCGGACAGGGATCAATGAGTAGCTCGCCGTCCGGCCGTCCGGTAATCATTCGGACCGTTCTCAAGTCGTCGACGGCGCGTAATGTTCCATGCACGCCTCAAAAACCGTAGGGGCCTAGCAGGGCCGAAGCCTCCGGCTTCGATTTTTTCGCGGGTTCGCTTCTGAAAAGAAAACCCGGGGCTCTGGAACGAAAGACAAAGAAGAAACAAAAGAGCGGGTTTTAGTCAGTAAAAATCCTCCCGCTCCGCCTAAGACCGGAAGAAATAATTCCGATGGTTTCCCACCTAAAAAAAACTGCACGGTGTCCAGCAGTACCGCTTTCCGGATCAAGCCGATCCAACTGCCTAACGAGAGCCTCCTCAGATGTTGGTCAAGGCTCTAGAATCCAGGCCAGGCTAGGCTATTAAGTCATTAGCCGTCACGATTGTCAATACAATGACTATTGACCTGTTGTATTTTTTCATTTCCCGCGTGTCGACAACCTCGCGAGTCTAATCAAGATAGTTTTGTTTATTATTCTCAACTTTCACGAGATCCGCTTTATCTATAATCATTGTAGGACAATTGTTTTATATAACATTCGTTATAATATAATCATTTTAAGTAAGTAAGCGGATGTAAAACTCGAATTACAATTTTTAGGGTTTCATATCTCGAAAAAGGACCCCCTTGTAGAGTCAGTTGGTTGTCCGTCTGTCAAACTCAATACCCTTTATGTCGGGATCACATGGAGGAATCGAGTTAAAATTAAAACCATATCCTTAGTCAGTCTGCGGTCTCTTGAAGCTGTGAAATAATCACACTTCTATTTTAATGAAACAAAGTTTATGTCGCAAAATACGTAGGTATATTTCGACAATCTCAACGGAATCAAAAGTCATAGGGCAAGCAGAGTATTACAGCACAAGTATTGGAATAAATCTGAAAACTGCAAATTCGTAGACGTATCTAACGTAGTAACGTACGTATAACCTACCCAAAAAACAATTAATTTTTTCGATTAGGATAAATCTTCGAGACTCAGTTTGAGAATCGAACTATATACATGAGTTATTTCTACGGCACTCTTAGACCGTTTCCACATTATCCGATCCGATATCGGTGTCGGACGCCGATACAATATCGGGGTAAGTAAAATGTACTTATGAAATACCGTGCTCCGATATCTGATATCGGGTCGGACAATATGAAAGATAGGCATATATTTCATACATTTTACTTACCCCGATATCGGATCGGCGTCCGATACCGATATCGGATCGGATAATGCGAAAACGCTCTCAGTGTGCGAGTCCGACTAGCACTCGGCCTTTTTTATAAATACGTTATACTTACGTACGGCTTGGTTTTTGCCACTATATCACGTAATCATAAACTATGATGAGGTCGACGATAAAGCACGCTTGCCTACACAGACAATTTTACCTCTTTATAACGTTTATGATTCCAATTGTGATCTCTGTTCTGTTTGTCTGTCTGTTACTCGGCTTATTTATAGCTCGAGAGCCACTTATCTAATTTATACTTGCGTAGATCAATTTTGTCTGGCTTTCAGTACTTACTTAAATTATAATAACCCATTCAGGCGTAGAGAGCAGTGGTGGCCCAGTGGTAACGACTAAAGGGCCTACGGCTTTTTAACAGCCTTTGATTTTCCGGAATGAGTTTAACTCCCTTATCGTCCATAATAAAACACGTATAATTTATATCATCTCCACTGCAAAAAAAAAAAACAAAATGGTGAAGAAAAACATCGTCAGAAAACCGGCATGTCTTAGAACCAAAATTTCGAAGACATGTGTCATCTACCAATCCATACTGGGCCCGAGTAGTAGATAGCGGTCCATTCGCTCTCTTAGAGAGGAGGCCTGAGTCCTAGCAGTGGGAACCTTATAAATACTGATTATGTATACTCAGGCATAACTATGTCTAATAATCTGTAGTGTCTGTCAATAGTCATGGCCTTGGTTTAATTACTTCACAAACCCAAATCAATCACGTCATTGATCAATCAAGTGTGGTTCCACTTAGAGCTTTAGGTTTTTTTAAGGGCACTTAAAAGCAATCATTCATGAATACGTTAGTTTTAATAAAACCTCTTCATACTACGCTAGGCCAACGAAATCTTTGACACTTCATTGACCCAGCATAGTATGAAGTGGTATGAACATTTGTCACAATCTTACGGGGTAGGAATTCCAATCCCTTATCAAAATTACGATCGGCGTACGTCTGCTTGATTGAATCTGTTCTTATAGTGTGGCCATTAGTGCTGTGCACTGCCTGAGGTATGCGCGGCGAGGTGGGAGGCGAAGAAAAAAGTGCATGAGTTCACATGAGATCGATACATGTCGGACAGATCTTACGATTTCAGTGTGCATTTCTAAAGCAAGACTTGGGGCGGGACGACGGTCGGAGGCTATCTGTAATATATTATACTTACTTAGTTGATTAAAATATAACCCAAATATACTCCTATTTTATTAAAAATGTGCAGGTGACAAATAAGAACTAAACTTATAATTCAAAGCAGGACTTTTTTATATTAACAAACAATTATATATTCTAACGAAAGTTATTCTGACATAGATTCCGTTTCAACTTCATCTTCGATTTCGTCATCATCTTCATCTTCCACTTCGCCACCGGAACTTGAATCAGAGTCTTGCAAATTTATTATGAATGAATCGATAACATTATCGAACCTACTATCGCGACTCCAGTAATCGTTTTCATTTTTCTGGACATGATCGTCGCATCTCTGCCATTTTTCCGCCGTGAATTCCGAAAACAATTTATCCAATAAGATTATTTTTTCGTCTAGAGAAGAATTAATATAGTTTTGGGCTATGTTGTTTTTAATATCAGCCCAGACCAACTCAATTGGATTTAAATCCGGATGGTACGGAGGTAAACGCAGAACAGTGTGTCCACTGGCTTTCAGGAGTTCGTCAATTCTATACACGGGTTCTTTTTGTGTATTTTTGATAAGAAGTAGCAGTTGACCTGCCTTTGTTGCCCTGCCTTTGTGTTGAATTTTCAGGAACCTGCCTTTGTCATGGTTCCTGAAAATTCTACATTATGGCGTAGCAACCAGTTCTGCATTTCACTTTTGAGGCTTGATATAGTTGGTTTCTTCTCAACCTGAACGCTGTGGTAAGACGCGTTGTCCATTACAACTACAGAATTCGGCAGCAACTTATCTTTTAACTTTTCATCTACCCACTTATAAAAAGTAGGTCCGCTCATATCTCCATGATAGTCACCGGTTCTAGCATCTGATTCGAATATAGTCAATGCATCATCCAATAAGCCATTTCGACAACCAGCGTGAAGAATTACCAATCGCCGTCCTTTCCCAACATCAGCATGAATTCCGGGTTCTGACGATGATTGCCAACATTTGCTGGCATGGTGACCGGCGTTGATGTATGTTTCATCAAGAAAATATATGTTGCGGTTTTGCGTTCTGTAATTTCTGATTTGTGTTAGATATTTTTTCCGCCACACTGTAATATTAGGCTGCTCTATAAGAAGAAGTCTCTTTGATTTGCATTTTTTGAAACGGTAGCCCATTTTGTGTAAAAGCTGTCTTAAATATTCCCGTCCACAAGTCAATATGCCATCCTTTCTCAAACTTGATAGTAACTTACGGACACTTGGTATTTTTTTGTCAACTTCGTAAAACTGATGAATTTTTCTTCTGATAACTCCAAGGTCAAAATCATCCACAACGTGTTTTTTCTTTAGAACTTTTAGTTTTTTTGGAAATTGAAATTTTAATTGGCTTGAATTGTCAATTGATAAATAACCCGCAGAAATCACATTATGCACGGTTCTTTTGCTGTACCCCGTAGCCTCCGCAACGATTTTGGCAATATTCACATCATTTTTAAATTCAAAGCTTTCTTTGTCTGCTTTTCTTTTCATAAAATATTCAGCCACCTTAAAAATGGCAGTCTTTATATCACGAGATAACGCACGACCCATCTTTGAATATTTATCCCATGTGCGTCTGATATAGACAGTCCGATACAGATAACACTACCTGCCGCCACGAGCGTTGACGGCGCACTGACAGAGCGCAGCAGTCAATTCTCCCCCCCGTCTCGCCGCGCACATACCTCAGGGAGTGCACAGCACTAAAGGCTACACTATAGTGCGGCTTCTTCGAGTTGTTGTCGATGGACGGACAGATGTTCATCGGAGCCCATAACGACTAATGCCGAGTTCCTCAGTGGACTGTTCTCTCTGCATCTTTCTTCATGCTGCATATCAACGATCTGCAGCAGTTATCTGTGTAGCTATCACGGTTCATGAAATACATTCTGGTGACAGACAGACGGACAGCGTAGTCTTAGCAATAGGGTCCCATGTTTACCCTTTGGTTCCGGAACCCATAATAAAATAAGTCTTTATTTGGACACCTGGAGCTAACACTCACCTCTCTTCCAGGTGACGACGACGACCCAGATCTTCTCAACGAGCTCCAAGCCCTAGGAATAGAGGACGATGAAGCGCCGCCCCCTCCCGCGCGCACATCCAGGCCCGCGCCCCCTCCCCCCGGAGCCTCCCTGAGCACTGACAGCAGCACCATCAGCATGTTACAAGACAGGATCACCAATTATACAGTAGCTGAGAAGAATGCTAAAGCGAATGGGGAGAGCAGTCGGGCGAGGAGGTAAGTTTAGGATTAAGTTTGTTTTTTCTTTAAATTGATTGCATTTTGGAGAGAAAGAAAGAAAAACCTTTTATTAATGGGACAGGTTAGTTTAGAATTATAAAAGGGTGTGAGGGACAGCCCTCCGCAAACTTTAAGGGCTTGTTCAGTAGACGAATCTGAACATCCTCCCACAATTTTTTTTTTTCAGAAAACGAAAATAAAATCGTCTTCTCCATACAAACTGTCTGATAAAATTTATAATTTTGTATGGTGAAGCAGATTTTTTTTTTATTATAATAAAAACATGATATAAGAGTGTGCCGCGGAAATTACATGACTTGATTCCGCCATCAACATTATACTATCGGACAACCCGACTTACGGTAAGTGTCCACCTTTAGGCTGTTAACACCTCTACGGTCCGGAGTCCGGACTAAGCGTTTCGCCTCGTCGTTTATACCGCGTACATCGAAGGACTAGAACAATTTGCCGGCTGCGGTATTCCCGTCTGAATATTAATTTGGGTGTCTTCAAGGCTAGAGTGATTAAGGATCCAGCGGAGATCGCTCGCTACTTCGAGTTGAGATGAAAATAAAATACGTTCGCGGTATATTGCTATCTTTGTTTGGCAAAAACAAATGCGAAATTGCATATGTGTGTGTACGTGTGAGTCGGACAATCTTCACAGCATAATATAGAACAGTTTTGAACTTGACAAAATAATTCCATCAAAAACACAGCTTGTAAAAAAACTCAAGTCTCGCAACACTACTCTTCTACCGTAATAATATGTGAGATCCATGTTATTCCAAGTCAAAATATCTTGTATGTTTTAAATAAATGAATTTAGCTTTGTAATCGCATGAAAACACAATGTATCTCAAAAGTAATTAAGTAAATCGTTTAGTGCGATTACCAAGTCAAATCTTAAAAATGTAACTTTGTTATCCTATACATTTATATGGGATTACTAAGTTATATATGCAGTTGGTATATCTAGAAAACTAGGTCGAAATTGCAAAATATTTTAGTTTTCCCTTGGTTTGTACACTAAACACTAATTGTAATCAAAATTTGAAACTTCTGTCTCTATTGCTGCTAAAAGTGCCTTAGACTTTTTATGTTCGTTCAGTCAGTGAGTGACAAAATTTAGAAAATTTAATGAAATTTGAAATATATAGTCTTTTTATGAAGCCTGCTTGATCTAGTTTCGTCCACAACGGATTTATAAGAGGTTGAAAATGGCTCGAAATGTTTCGAGATAAGGATGGCACTTTTTTGCGCGACTTGGTGGGTGTGACACTACCGTGCCCTCAGATTACCTATGCTCCATTGAAGTAATAGGGTCGTCACTTTTAATGTTATCCTAAAAATACGAAACGGCAACGGCAAGAAACTTCATGGTTACTCTTTTCAAAAAAATATGGGTTTACAATATTTCCATACTAGCTGTGTCCGCGACTTCGTTGCGTGTATGAAAAAACTTATCAATAAGTTTTTAGTGTAGTATGTACACTTATACAGGAAAAGTTTTAACCACTGCGTAAATTTTTTTTGGTGGCTCAGTGTAAGTAATAAAACACAGATCGATCTTCAAAGTTAAGCAACGCTTGCCAAGGTTGGTCTTTGGATGGGTTACCATCTTAACATAACGAGTTTCCTCCGTGCCTCGGAAAGCATAGGCTGACTACCAGACCTCCACAACCCAATAACTGGGGTAACAGGGTACTTCATGGCAAGACTGGAGTCAGATTTACTGGCTTCTGACTATCCGTAACGACTGTTAATGACAGCCGGGACCTACGGCTTAGCGTGCTTTCCGAGGCACGGAGGAAACTCGTTATGTTAAGATGGTCACCCATCCACAGACCAACCTATTGGCAAGGGTTGCTTAACCTTGAAGTCGACTTGTGTTCTATTACTTACACTGAGCCACCAAAAAAAATTTACGCAGTGGTTAAAAACTTTTCTTGTATGTATATCAATAAATAAGTAGAATCCCTAAAAACTAATATCTATCTATACGAATTACTAATCTTACCTAAGAGTACTAAAAATACCCTACACACTATCAAATATACTACCTATACTTGAAATTAAAATCTACACGGTCTGCGCCCTATAAAAGTAAACCTAAGTACTTAACTAATTTAAAAAAAATGGGTTCGGTATCGGTCTCGTAACACCCCCTCTGCCATAATTTTTTTGATATTTTCAATATACAGAATTTTTACTTCTACAAATGTATTATAAGTATATATTACAATATTATATTAACAGACAGATTATTAAGATTGTACCCAAAAGTATAATAAAAATATTTTTTATCAAAAAACTGTCGAAATACTAGTAATCAAAATCGTAGTCGACGGTGTTCCCACATTCACACCATAAGAGAAAATGTAAATATAAGAAAAAAAATCAAACCTATCAACATGAGATGTTAACAAAAATAAATCACGACTTAATGAATTTAAGGTGATTAAGATCTAAATAATATAAGAAACAAACGCTCGCAAACCGCTTGTACAATATGACCAATACGCTAGTGTGAAAGCCTGTAGGAGGAGAACCGATTTTCTTAGTGGCGTAACCACAAATTTTCAGTTTTCAGACTTTTCCCATATTTGCTATAAGACCTTTTTTACCCTATAAATTTTGATTATCTAGAGAGTATCAAACGTACGTTTTTTGCGATATAAACGGCTGTATCTTTTTTTTTCGATAACTTATATATTTGATTTGTGCACAGCTTCAAGGGATCGCGGGCCTATTCTCGAACTCGATAACTCCTCGAGTTTCCGATATAAAGGGTCTTGACAAACAGACCGAATTGATTTGAAGGACAAAGTTGTGCTTCGTGGAATACTTTAGTTGTGCTTCGTTTGGTTGTGCTTCGTGGAATGCCTCGTCAGCGACGGACAACAAAGTGATCCTATAAAGGTTTCGTTTTTCCCCTTTGCGGTACGGAATCCTTAAAACGAAACGATAATTGTTGAAAAGTTTTATAGGAAATGAAATTCGATCAAATATGAACCTATGATAGATAAGTAGGTAACCCTGTAGGAGCGACACACACGCAAGGACCTTGTGTACCCTGGAATGATTACGAAGTAATATCACACAATCTGAAGTGTACTTAAAATTCATTGCCATTAAGTTCATATTTTAAATTGACAAGCAAAAATGGAAAAAATGTACCCAGCAAGACGGAGCATACAAAGAGGTAGCGTGTCCCTTTCTTACTCGTCTATGGACACCGTGGTAGAAAGAGACAACATACCCTTTTGTGGGTACGTTTTTGAGGTTGACGTAATCAATCCAGATAGTATAAACAATTCTTGGACACACTGACTGGAGATGTCATCACCCACACACTGACATTTGCTTGCTGCGATAGCAATAAAAACTATTGAAAATTTGGGAGAAATTTGGATGTATTCCGTAATACCAAAAATGATGAATGAAAAATTAATGATTTTCCAATTTCTTTTCAATTCTTTATAACTTGATAATAATATCTGTGTTCCTGCGGGGAGATATCTTGAAATATTGATGTTTATAATATAGAAAAAACTATATAAAAACATGACATTTTCGCTGTGAAAATGTGCAAAATTAAATTCGCTTAAATTTCGTTTGGGGTAAGTTTTTCAACAAAAAGACGACGTAGGAACCTAGATAATTATTGTCTGAATCCGAATAACATCATATTATGGTGTAAATATGCTTAAACTGCAAATGATTTTGGTATTACGTTTGTATGGAAAATCGACACTTCGCGCCAGCCTTAAGCTCTTAATTAATTAGTGCTCCTCACCATCAACGATTGGGATCGCAATGAAGTACTAATTTATATTAGTTACAAAAAAAGATTAAAGATTGAATACCTAAGGCCTATCTACTGTCCATGGACGCGTAGCTTTAAAGACGCGTTAATCGTCATTTTACGCTTGGGTTACGCTTGCGTGAAGCTTACATACTAAACTGTTAAAGACTATCGATGAAACGCCAGCGACATGCCGCGCGACGGCAAGATGATGATGATTTGATGATTTTGTGTCTCTATAAATCATCATCATCATCATCTCAGCCGAAAGACGTCCACTGCTGGACATAGGCCTCCCCCGAACGTCGCCACAGTGACCGGTCGCAACCATCGGATTCCCGCGACTCTCTCCAGGTCGTCGCGCGTCGGTCCACCTAACCCAGGGTGAACCCAGGTTGGTCCAGTATAAATAACGTAAGTATATTATGAAGCTTTTCCTGGTTATCTTAGGACTTTTTTGTTCTTGCAAACATGGACTTTTTTTGAGGTGAGTAATTTTGCAGTAACTTCTCTTGGACCGCCCATTGCTCATTTGCGTTCTAGGGCCACGGACACTTTCAAACGTTACTGCAGTCCTAGTAGGTTTCCGGCCAAAAACCCCCTTTAGTTTTGCTGAAACCTCTTTGAAATGCGTGGGATACACGCCGTCAACGGTTGACTCGGACTAGGTCCTCACCAGACGGCCAAACGGCGAGCTACCGAATGCTCCTCGTCCGTAAGCCCGCGCTTACAGAAACGTACATCAACAGTAAATCTAAACGGTCATATACATGAGGCAATTTAATTGTCTTCATTCAACGAACTCAAATGTTTCGGAACAATTAGTCAGCGAGCATTCACAATGAACGTTTTTGTTTGCAACAGTGAACTAATCTGAGCGGATAAACTCTGCAAATATTGCAGAGTTTATCCGCTCAGATTAGTGTGGAGGAAAATAGTGAACAGTTTTTTTTGTTGACAATTGAAATCATTCAATCGCTCTAGGCTTGTGCGGGACGGCCTGTCAGACTTTTCTGATTATAACCACACCTGTGACCTTTGCGTTCTAGGCCCACAGGTTTCCTCTTCACCAATTTCCTAGGAAAATAGGGTGATTATAAAGTAGGGACTGTGCATGATACTAGCGATTGTCTACCGCGGTTTCACTCAATGGCGTGTTCGGTTACTGCTCCGCTTCCGCGGGTCATAGCGCGATATTTAATATTTAATTAATAATGTAGGCTAATTTAGCCTACATTATTCTTCAGGAATCTGGATTTTTCCAATCCGACTGGTAGTTTCAGAGATTAGCGTGTTTAAACAAGGAAAAAAACCTCTTCCGCCTTATAATTGTGTAATGATTCTGCTATCTGTGTAGGTAATATGCGTTTATAATTTATTTGTTCATTCGGTTTTTATTGACATAAATTCTTGAAATAAACGTGTTTACAACTAAACCGCGGATATTATATTGTAGTAAGTGATTGTATACGTTTACAAAAGACGCACCACCTTGTTTGCTAACGTCCCTTACAGAGCGTTGACCCCTGCGACACCGCTAGGTGCGGGGTAAGGTCAGAAGATCAAAGAAATGCGTCTATTATTGTATTATATGTATTATATTCACAATGCTTAATAATTTTTATATTTATTTTACGGCACCAAGTATTTTATAGGTTTATTATATTATTACTTAAATAAATTAATAGTAGATTATAGCGGGTAGACTATTTTTTTAAGGTTAGAAATTAATTTGGTAGACTAATGATTTCTCTGGCCAGCTTCGGCTATCTATATAAGGCGCGCGTGGAACACTACGCGCCGTCGTGTCGATGACTCGGGCTCGGTCCGGTCGGTTACCGGTCGAACGGACGGCGAGACAGGGGTGGACTGGAGTCAGGTTCAGGCATCTAGGACACTCATCTTCTTAGATTAGTTTACTATTTGAATTGTCTCAGAATCGAAGGTTGAAAATCAACCTGAAGTTCTGACATCCAACCTTTCCGTAGCATCTCTTTTGTAAAACATGTATTCTTTTAGTAATAAATTAATGTGGTTACCCAAAACAACGATACGGAAGCAAACACTAGGTAAAGAACATATTTTTTTGTGCAAATTTACATTTTTATTATTACAAAATGTACTATCACAGCCGCGTGGCAGATATAATTATATCCTGTACTATGTAGTAGGTATTTGATAATAACAAACTCATATAATTATCATCCGTAATTTTAGAAAATAAAACAGACTTTATTATTCATAACTTTTTTGATATTTTGCACTTTGAACTCATTTTTTTATGCAGACTGTACGAAGCGAAAATAATGTTGAGAAAAAATCAACGTAAGCGAACATGCTAATAAGTTCTCACCATTCATGATAATGGTAACTGTAGCACTCGACTTGTTTCTATTTCAATCATGAGTCAGTCAATCAGTCAGTGTTGACTTTGGATTTGTGAGTCAGTTGTTATCTCTCTATATTTATAAAATGGTAAACTGACTGACATATAAACGCACAGGCGAAACTACTGGGATTAGGAGCGTGAAATTTTGCACAAGGTTTCCTTTTTCGACTTTTTCCAAAATTCAATTTGGAAAAGGGGTTTCCTTTTCATTTCCTCTCGCTCTGGACCATTGCCTGTACCAGAAGCAGATGAGAGAGGTGCCCGCCGTCGATCGCCTCTATGAGAACAAGGCGATGTTCCGCCCAAGTGGGGCAGACTTCCACCGTATCCACCTAATCCTCCGGGCGATCAACACAATGGTGACACCCGGACGTATTGCTTAGCGCCTAAAGCAGCCTACTGAGTCATCGGACGAGTAGCGAAGTAGAACAAACGTTACAAAAAACTCGAAAAAAAAATCGTAGCCGGCCGCAATACTTACTTCCAATTGCCTAAAGGTAGAACAACATAGCGCACACGTGGGCCGCGTACGCTGATCTGGGCGTGTCTCCATACACCGACTTGTAGAGCTACATTAGATCTACGCCACGCGGCGTCGTTCTACGTACAAATCAAACAATTTGCCTGCTGCGGTTTGCGGTTTTCCCATCTGATTATAATTTGGGTGTCTTTACGGCTAGAGTGTACAGGCTCTTCATAGACTAGTGCGCGTCACCATCAACGATTGCATCACTTCTTACCATCAGGCGGGATTGCAGTCAAGCACTAGTTATTGTAATACAAAAAAAAAAATCTGGCGTGGGCCACGTGTGCCTCGGTCTAATGTAATTCCCGCTTTATATTTATATTTTCACACTCCGGTTATGAGTTTAAAGTACTCTTAAGGCCATGTTCCGAGTTAAGTCATCAAGCTTGAGCTTGAGCATAGGTAATTAATAGTGAAAGGGTAAATACAGATTCAGATAGGTACAGTCGACATAAAAGTAAGCGATGAAGTTTCAATTGAGTCAGACTTTAGATACACAAGGTGCTGTTTTTTTTTATTGCAGATTTATGTTTGTTTTATGCTACCAAAGCAATAGTTTTAAAAACTTCAAAATAAAAGGATCAAAGGAAAGGAGAACAAATCTAGCCCGGGTCGACAGTGTGTCTTGTTCCACGTGCACCTCAAAGAGATTTCAGCAAAACCGTTGGAAAACCGTGGTCCTAGAACGCAAATTGCAACTAAAGGACATAAGTGGGTATTAGTCAGTAAAAGTCAAACACGCCCTCTTGCTTCACCCAGAGCGGGAGAAGTCATTAAATGATATCCACATCCGAAAAGGGAAATAATAACGGTTCCGAAAAAAAAATTAATCTCCAGCGATCTGTGGCCGACTATTATTCTAATTAACCAGCGTTATAATTAATTACCGACAAAAAACCCAAAAAATTAACGCAAAAAAAATACCTAATTTAACAACAAATTAGAGCAAGTTAAAATTCTTTTTCTCCTCCTAAAAAAAATGAGTCTTCGAATAACAAAACTAAACTTCCGAATGGAATACTGAACCTCCGACAAAATTACTAAGTTACCGACAACAGAGGTTTTGTCAAAATAATCATATTTTACAACTTGCATGAACTGTTTTAATTTCTATTGTTGGTTATCAAATTAATTTTTTAACTCTCAATAATAATGAAAATACCTTAACTGTTCGGCCCGTGAGATCGGGTTTAGACATTTTTGACTTACTATTAAAACTAAATTTTCATAATAAACTGAGTTTTGTAACAAAGACCCCGCCACCTCCTTCGAGGTTATTTTTTTTAAACCACCCAGAAGTAGGAGCCCCGCACAGCGGGGCTCCGTCGACCACGCTGTACCTCACGACTTGGGGGTAACCCGACTCGGACAGGTTAGGTTAGAAGGAGGTGGCGGGGTTGCAGCGAGCGAGCGAAGCGAACACAGACCCCGCCACCTCCTTCAAGGTTATTTTTTTTTTAAACCATCCAGAAGTAGGAGCCGGGGCTCCGTCGACTACGCCTTTTAATCAATTTTTCGAATCGTAAATATTCTAGGAAACCAAAGTCTACGTGGTTTTACATTAAAGCATAAATACGACTGTTCAACTTTTTAACGCCTGAAATAGGTACTACTTACCGATACCCAAGCATACCCGTAGTAAGTAAAATTCATGATATTATACGATGCAAGCAAAAGTTATTGTACAAGTACATTTTTATATAAGTTTCTGTATAACCACTCAGAATAATATTTTTAGTATAGTGTTACAGTTAAAATAGCACCACAATCTATGAAATTTGAAAGGTAATTTATGAATTAATAGTTGGCAAATATAGATAAAAATTACAAAGCATAGTTTTCGGTAGAACGTAATTTATGCCGGTAGAAAAGTATTATAGCAATAAACAATCAAGTTTATTTTTCGAAGATTTCAGTATCTCATTCGGTCGTTTCGTCATTTTTATTCGGACAAAAGTAGTCGGAAAGTTAGTATTTTAGGCAGTAGATTTAATATTTTCAGTAAGGGTAATTCTTCTTTTTTTGTCGGAGCTTTTATTACTACCCATCCGAAAATCCCGCCTTTGTTGTATAAAACAACTATATACCTATGTCTATTTTGAAGTTACACTTTATGTGACTTCAAAAGCGCTCAATAAATTATGAACTGAAATAACCCCAGGGAATATCGATTAGCCACGAGGTATCTACAGCACTAGCCAGCCCTGAAATTCTTACCATTTCAACTATATACGGTTGACTGTCTACCTGGGAAAATTCCCGATAAACTTGTCAGCCATATTTTTAAAGGTAAGTATAAGGGTGAAAATCCCTCGAACTATACGTCAGAACCGTGAAATTTTTACCATTTCGACTATATATGCGGTTGTCTGCCTAAGAAAATTTCTGATAGACTAAAGACTTTTAAACCTTATCCTTGAGGGTATAAGGGTAAAAATCCCTCGACCTAAAGGTTAGAACTGGATGTTTTGGCCTATATTCAGGTTGCAATATGCCATGCGCAACAAGTACCGAACACTTGGTTATTCAGATTCTACTTGTTGCGTTCACCATAAAGTTTGTTTTAGGATGTGTTCTTATGTGCCGCATAAAAGTTTGCATGCCTAAATTGGTAGAAGACAATGAACTCCACATTCAAATGACATCCAGAAATGTATTGATTTATTGTATTGAGATTTGACTTTGAATAAAATAACTTACCACTCAAAACGCGTAATACATTTCGCATCATTACCTGAAAGAAATTCGTAATACATTGCTTTATGTGTTCGAAAATTCATCGTCTAGACAACGTAAACAACGCAATGAATATTGTGGAATTATCAAAATGAAAAAAGGTCGTGAGTTACGCAATGACCCCGCAGGAAGACCTCATAATGACTTTACCTCCCTTTTTTAGGGTTCCGTAGCCAAATGGCAAAAACGGAACCCTTATAGTTTCGCCATGTCTGTCCGTCCGTCCGTCCGTCCTCGCTTAATCTCTGTGACCGTTAGCACTAGACAAACTAGTAAAACAAAAATTGGAAAAAAATGTTTTATTAGGGTAGCCCCCTACATGTAAATGGGAAACTGTTTTTTTTTTAATATGTTGTTGGAAAGGTATTAAAAAATGAATACGGGTTTGCTTAAATCATTTTTTGATAATATCAATAATTTCGGAAATAATCATTCTAAAAATAAAAAACAATGCCCCCCCCTCTCTAACTTTTGAACCATAAGTTTAGTAAATATGAAAAAAATCTGGAAAGTAGAGCTTTATAAAGACTTTCTAGGAAAATTATTTTGACCTTGATGGAACGAACAGTTTTTGAAAAATTGAGGACATTTATTGTAACACACGGGAAACTACGGAATCCTACACTGAGCGTGGCCCGACACGCTCTTGGCCGGTTTTTTTTCTCTACCTGGTCTGGGTGTACAAAACAAAACTTTTCAAGCGGTTGTAGATAAAGTTTAAAAGGTTAAATGCCACTTGCGAAGTTTTCATTCATTTCATTCTAATGAAATTTCAAGTTTCTTGGTATTTTGATTGGTCAATATAAAAAATACAGGGTTACATAATATTTTAAGAAATTATTTCCTTTGAGGAAAAGCCAGCAAAAGAATCCGCATTGCTGTGCGTTATCCTGTTTAGATGTCGAGTTAATAATAATTTTTACCCAAGGTACGGGAAAAAGGTAACAGTTATCAAAAATGATATGTTCGTTTTTGCGGGAATTTTGCACTGATTTATAGATTTATGTAAACCGCTCAAACCGAAAATCATCTATTCAGGATCCGTTTTTGTTTAAAAAAAAAATCTTAACAAAAACCTATTTGCCTTTTAATAATTATTTATTAAACTAGGTACTCCTCTCATTCTGCTTTCTGCCCCTTTTTAAAGTTTCATCTCAACTTATTTCAGCCACAAAGTTTTTGTAATTTGTTGAAAAAAAATGACTGAAAACATTAAAATAGTATTACTAGTTCTTTTTGAAAATAAAGGATTAGAGTTGTCGTAGATTTTTAAAACGTATATTTACATACACCATAAAGAAAACGTCTTTTCAGCCACGAAGTTATTGAACTTTGTAGTGTATAAATGCCAAAACATCGGATTTTGCGAATAAAATTGACTGACAACGCCACAGTGTATTCATACCATCACAAGTAATAAATCTCAAAAGCCTCTGTACCTGGAACAGGTTGCAATGTTTTTATTTACGTGACCGATATCCGTATCAATGTAGGCTATCTAGGGAGCGAACGAATTAGCAGTTCGCCACGGAAGCTTGGCGCGGAAGCATCTCCGTGTCGGCACCTGTTGGACTCCCTTCTGACCACCGAAGCCCTATACTATCACCTTTAGAAGATGAGTATTCTGTATTTAATGTTTTTGTATTTGAATTTCGAGCGTTTTTATGGTAAATTACAGATTTTCCTGCCTTCCATTTTTAAATCAACCCCTTGCGTTTATTTTTTTATCGTCCTTTTTTTTCAATATGCCCTGTTTTATCTGTAATTCAAAGCTTGAATGTTATTTAGAATATTTATATTGGATTTAAGCGTTGCAAGTTTCAAATTTGGTGGATTTTTAGGGCTCGAATAGTTAATCGCGGATATATTTGCAAAGCGACGAAATATCAAAGCCAAAGCTTTGCAATAGTGTAATTTAATTTCAAACGAAGTGCATTGCATTATTTGTCAAAATAAACATATTTTCTTTGTTCTTAACGCGGAGCTTTTCGAAGAAATCAAAAGCATTCACTAATTTGATTCTCTATCTACAGCTATACTCCGGTATTTTGATAATAAATAAGTACCAAATCGACGAAAAGCTCTCGAAAGGTCATGGAAAGTTTCAGTACAGTTTTCCTCTGTTTCTAAACAAAGAACTTTGAACGAATAATAATATTTGGAAAGGTCCTTGAGCTTAAATCCGTCTAGACTTCTACTTGCGTAGGCGTTCGCTTTGTTTTCATCTTAACAACGTCGAATATTTTCAGGAGACGCTTTGTAATTTGGTAGAATAACCGCCTTGATACGCGTGGGAAGATTACTCTAGGTATAGGTATGTGTGTGACCAATAATAGACGGTATCCATCAAGGGAAGACGTATAATGGATCAATAACTTGTTAATAAATATTGTGTCACGCGTAACTTGGAAGCGGGATAGTCAAGGACGCAATAGCGAGGGCATATCTTTACAAATGTGTTACGAGGCTTTAAGCCTTCACCAGCCTTTCACCAGCCCATAAATCCTCGTTGCATCCATCAAATGGTCGTAAAGATACGGTCTGACGTCTGCACCGGACGGAGGCTGCACTACGCATGCGCGTTGACCCGGCGATGAAAATAAAAGTTTCATACATCGTCACAGTTCGTCATTGCCTAGGCTGGGTCCCGGAACAATTAAGCTGCTGAAACGCAACTAATTGTAGTTTTGCGACGTGTTGACGGATTTCGGTAGTCCTTTTCAATGTAACTTTCTTCTATTTTCGATGCTGAATTGCGTATTATTAAGACCGTGTTTCCGAAGCTGGGTTTTGCTGTTTTATGCTAATTTTTTGCAAGTTTCCATCCTCAAGTTTTCGTGACGACATAACAATGATCCAGTTTCGCATCGGTATTTGCAATTCAGTATCTACCAAATTAATTTAAACTACATTTATCGACACCATTTTAAATGTTTTAATCTAAAGACCTAAGGTTTTTTTCTATTACACTTCCAGGTTCGGTCGAGGTCTCAAGACGCTTCAAGATCTTCTGAAACAGGCGAAAGCCGGTAAACCAGTCAAGAACGAGGACATCCCTCCACCAGTCATGGTGGGTAAAGCGGGAGATGGGCCTCAGGTTGCTCCGACCATTCCGGAGCAACCTCAGCCACCTGTTGCTGAAGTTCCACCGCCGGAGGCTGAACAGCCCCTGATAGACTTGGGGCCAGAACCCGGCCAGTCAGAGCCCGCTCCGGACAGTACAGTACCTGAGGGAAGTCTGGATACGGCTTCAGGGGGACAAGATCAAAAGGCCAAGGATTTGCAGCTGATTTTGGGTAAGTTTTGCTTGTACTTTTCAGAGGTTACTCTAGAATGAACTCTTTCGATTAAATTTCTTGATGTTCTTTTACGAAATCCAATCTTGAACCACTTTAAGTGTTCATTTATTTGTTTTCAGCTCGCCAAGCCGAATTCAGGGCGGAAGCACTGGCTGCAAAAAAGAGACAGGATAAATTCATGGCTCTAGGCTTCATGAAGGTTGCCAAGCAGTTTGACACCGTGGTCGAAGCCTACAAGGCTGGCCAAGCCATGAACTTGGAGGAGCTGCCTACGGTGGATCTCATCATGGGCGCTCTAGAGCACGACCGTCTGCAACAGCAGCAAGACGTCATCCAACGCTCTGCTGGTTCGTAGGAGATGTACAGCATTTCTCTTTAACTGGCCGTAGATTTTCTTTTTCTTTTCTGATACAGTTCTCTTGTTTTCAAAAGTAGAATGAAAGGCCAGTGATAAATAAATGTAATTTTAAAATGAGAGGAGTTTCATTACTTTTTATTTTGGTTTTGAATTTTATTATAAATTGTCACTTTCCAAGCCTGGAAAAATATGTAGTACCTTTTATTAAAATGAAAACACCAGGATTCTTTTTCCGACTAGTGCGATTATGCTATCTGACTTTAAAAATAAAGCTCTGTATTCACAGTTAACATTAGTTGAGAAACAGTTGCAAAACATTTTCTCTCGCAACATTGAAATGTTTCTAAGAGCAATATTGCGCAACTTTTACAAGTCTTAAGGGGCGTCTAAATGGGCTATATTTTACGACAATTTGTGGCTGCAATTATTAGCAAACATTGCCCAGCCATCAAAAAAACATTTTAGTGCATTTTATGGCTGAGCAATCAATTACAGGCAACATGTTGCAATATGGCTGCAATAGTATGGTCTTTGATTCAGGACCCTTTAATGACACGCCGGCTACACATAAAAACATTTTGACATACCAAAAAATATGTGGCTATAATGCCGGGCCATCCCTAAAATATTGCATAGTGTGGCTGGTATTGCTAGCAATGTTGCCGGCCACAGTATTGCAGCCACAAATTGTCGTAAAATACTTATAGCCCGTTTAGACGCCCCGAGCAATATTGCGCAACTTTTACAAGTCTAATACATTGCTAGCAACATTAAGAAACATGTTGCCTGCAACATATTTATATATTTCCGGGAATCGTTTTCATAGTGAATTAAAGACAGGTATATTTTTTGCCAACACTTAATGTTACGGGAGACAATGTGAAGCAAATTGTTTGTCACCTTGGTTTCTAATGAATACAGGGCTATAACAGTAACATTATTTCACCATTTAGCCCCAGAAACCCCGCCAGCAGAAGACACGAGTGGTAGTGGAGGTCTTATTACGGCGAAGACCTTGGCAGAGGGGCTTCAACAAAGGCTTGAGGCTTTTAAAGTAAGTATAGGCATGTTTTGCATCCCGAATCCGAATTAAGCTTTGGGATTCCTCTAAAGAAGGGAGGGTGAAGGGTTTCTGTAAACAGTGATCGTCTGTCGGCCGGACAATGAAAAGTTGATAACACTACTAACTAACAAAATCATACATAACAGCATGTACTCAGGTCTTTATCTCACGGGGGTGGGCAGAAACTACAAAACGCCCTCTGCGGTGATCCTTGTATACCTAATCCTTTTCCTTCGTTTCCGTCATCAGCTACATCATTGATAAATAACATAGGTTAGGTAATAACAGACATATCATATAACACCAGGTTTGTAATTCGGGTGGGGTTAGGCAAGTTGTATGATTCCTACACACATTTCATCAGATATAAGCTTACTGTCTTCCATTGACAACTAGCTTATATTTGTTAAATGAAAGACAGTAAGCAGGACAGGACGATTAACACTGCTAATTTAAAGGAATACAATGGTTAACCGCAACCACCGCGGCCATCTGTGTGTATGTCAGAATAAACCGACATTGACACAAAACATGGCGAATTAAAACAGTTTCTTAGATCAAGTCGAAGTTAAATAAATTAAAGTGGTTTAGCGTGAAGTTTTAAACTTTTTTTACACTGGGAAATTATCAAATAAATTCTCCAGTGAAGAATGTTACTGACTAAAACCCCTCGTAGTCGTGCAGTTGTCCTGTGCGTTCCAGGGTAGCAGTGACTCAAGCTATCTTTTTCAGAAGGCGAGCTTACTTATTGCTCGCCGTTCACAAGACTGTGACTACCGGCCGGGACTTTGAGGAGGAATGCATATCCCTCAATCTTTCCGCCGCCTTCTTCGCTTGCATTACAGCTTTTCAGAAGGTGCTTCCTATTCCGCCTCGTTCCGTACCATGGCTTGAACCAGGGTCGAACTCGAGAGATCACTGCCGCTGGCGATTTCCTCCGCGAGGATACGTCGGTGTTCTGCCCAGGCGGGGTAGACCTCCACTGTATCCTCAGAGTGATCCACACAATGGTGACCGGGGGTGGTTGTCTCTTCCCGCTATATCCAAAACAAGCACTTCCAGAAAGAACCGTGGACGCTATGCCACCTCTCTAATCACCTCAAAGAGAGGACTTATCCCCGCGAATGTGGCTGTTCTCAAAAATGTACAGAAAACTTGGTGAGGAAACCGGCATGTCTTGGAACCATAAATTCAGAGACATGTGGCATCCACCAATCCGTAATGGCCCGCGTGGTGGATTATGGCCCATTCCCTCTCCTAGAGAGGAGGCCTGTTTCCTAATAGTGCGAACATTACAAAGCCGATAATGCTAATGCTATAGTGCTTTTTCGAAGCATGAGCCCTGGCAGGTACGAGTATACCTGCTACGATCCTTGCATACCCCTTTCGTTTCGTTTTAATTTCTCAATTAATTTAATAAGACTACTGCCAAATCACATTTAACTAAAAAAAAATCTTTTTCTCATCAAGTGGTCTAATGTAGGCAGGGCTGCATGATTGGTAGAAAGAATTACCAATCAAGTAGCCCTTAATTAAAAAAAGAGCAACTGAAAGATGAGACACTGAAAGGTTTTAGTTAGTACAATTCTGTTACTCTCTCGCGCATGACAATAACAGCGTAAAACCTATGTCCACGGACGCGTAGCTTTAGTAGTTTTTACACGCTTAGTGGACGCCTGCGGGAAGCTTACATACAAAACTATGAAACTATCAACGAAGCGGTAGCGTTGTCATCGTGTCGTTGCAGCTTCGTTTATGAAATTACGCGTCCGTAGACAGTAGCTCTTATTTAACATTGGCAAATACTGATATGTAAATGTAAAATAAATAAAACATAACATTGTATATATTACAGAAACAAGAAGCGAAAGCTCAGGAAGAGGGCAACTCGTCAAAGGCTCGTCGCATGAACCGTATCATCAAGCAGTATGCTGATGCCATCAAGCGCAATAACGCGGGGCAGCCGATAGCAGTGGACGAGTTACCTACACCTGCTGGGTACGGGCCTCTTCCTACTGGAGCGACGCCAGTAAGTATTGTCATATGGCTGTTTCTACATAAAATGTAACCCTTGCACCGTGTCCCCTAGATCGAAGGCAACGAAGGAACGGGGTAGGGGTTTAGTCAGTAAGAGTCTGACACGCCCTCCCGCTCCGCCCAAGAGTGGGAGAAGTCATTCTGATGATTCCCTTACCGAAAAAAAATCTTTGCTTTTGTCGATGTCGTTCCGACATCCACCAATCCGCACTGAGCCCGTGTGCATCAGAGTCAGATTACTCCTCCTCCTCCTTTCCTAAACAGGAGGTTTGCGGTTAAGGTTTAAGGTTGATTATGCTTATACTATGACCTCAGAGAGCATTGCTTTCCTTGTCTTCAACTTTTCTTTGTTTTTATCTACATTTGGCGAATCCTTTAAGTTAGAGTTTGTAAATACTTCAATTGAATGCTGAATTCTGCTCCGTCTTTTATGTTTAGAGGAATTTGCGAACAAAACCATGCTTTTGGCAAATAAAACTATCTAATTTCTTCCCTTCAGTCTCCGGGCGCCGCCCCTTCGCCCGCCCCGTCCCGCGGCGCGGCCGCAGCCCCCGAGCCGAGCCCGGGCGCGGGGCAGGCGGCGCGGCGCGACCAGGTGTTGGCACTGCTGCTGAAGAGACAGCACCAGTTCAAGGAGCTCGCTATCTATCATAAGAAGAAAGGTAACTCCAGTAACCAGAAATCTTTAAGTCATGACTGAATAGGTTACTTCTAGGTAAGCGCTCCATGGTCGACCGCATCGTTGCTTTCCATCAGGTGAGATAGCGGTCAAGCGCGAACCACCTGCCTTTGTTTCATGATAAAGCACGAACTACATTACGTAGAACTGCGTCGTGTGGCTTGTTTCTAATGTAGCTCTACAAGTCTAGTTGCCATATAAAATGTATGGAGACCAAAATGTCGAATATGCAATTTGAGGCAAAATTTATGTAAAATTCTAGTTAAAAACCTTTTTGTGTTCCTATTTGTTCTGATGAAGGAATGTTTATGAAATTGGAACTGGCGTTTTTTTATTTTTTGTTTTTAATAAAATAAAATATTTATATCACACACGCGTGATTTAGTTTTTTAGTCCAACTGATTATTTGTCACGTTCTAGTAATTGTTTAAAGCCAGTAGTGTTTTTGGGTTCTGTAGGTATCTGAAAAGGAAAAAAAACTACGAATACTACGTTGTTCATCTCACTTGCTTCTACAGTACATTTTACAACTTGTAAATATAATCATGTCACAATTTAAAATGTCACTTACGGGACATCTTCCGTGATTGTTCCGTGGTTGTTTAAATTGTGAAAAAAACCGTGACAGCCTAAAACAGTGTTTAATCATGTCACTTCTCGTTTCCAGGTGAAACAGACATAGCTATCCAAATGCTTCGGAATGCGAAACGGTTCGATACACTAATAGAAGCAGCGAAATCTGGCCAGACTATCGATATGAGTAAAGTGCCGTCTCCTCCCCGTCCTGCTAAAGCAAAACCGTAAGTAGATAAGCCTCTTTAAAAAAAAAACAGACCGTAGATTCTCATCGGACAAGGTAAACTGGAGAGGTTTCTGCAATTGATTCAGGTGGAAGAAACTCCTGGGTTGAAACGGTGGAAGGGTGCCCCGCTTGGGCGGAGCACCGTCGACCAATCGCACCGGGCCCTGGTATAGGCCATTTCGCTTTTAGTAAAGAATGTTTGCTGCCATATTACATCACAAAACGCTTAGCCCAAACCCTTGGACCTTTTAAGAAGTATACCAGAAATAAGGGCATGTTTTTTTATAATAATTTAAAAGAGTAATTTAATAAGAACAACTCCTACTTCTTCACAATTCCTTTTTACTGTCACCAATCCCCACATCTCCTCAACACACATTTCCACCATCAGATCAGCCCCCGCAAAAGCCGAACCAGAAGACAGTTCGTCCATCGACGAAGCCTCAGTTTCCTCCAACGACTGGGTGGAGGTGACTCCCATCGCAGGCGCGTCCGCCAGCGACGACGCGGCCACCAGCCTGCTCAACCAGTTGGAGTCGCAGGCCAAGCTCGCCCGGGAGTACATGCACCATTGTAAGAGTATGGGGCACGTCGCCGAGGCCAAGATGTATGAGAAGCTCAATGACAGGGTCAAAGAGGATCTTGATATTCTGAGGGTTGCTATGCTGTAAGTAATTTTATTCGCTTTCTACAGTTACGTTCTCGAAGAATGGAAGGTTTTTTTCTACTGCCCTGATTGATTAATCAGAAAACAATAATTGTTTGTGATTCAAAGTAAGCGTTTTCTTTTGAACAGTGCAGAATAGTATTAGTACAGGAGATCCAAGGTTACCGACATAGTCCGAAGAATCACCAAATTTAAATGGCACTGGGCCAATGGGGATGAAAAATGCTGATATGGTGGCCGTACACCGGATAACCCTGCGTTAGCGCGGCCTTCTGCAAGATGGACCTATTGAGGGTCGCGGGAATCCGATGAATGCCAGACGTAAAGGACCGGTCTTTGTTAGGCGACGCTTGGGGAGGCCTATATCTAGCAGTGGAGGTCTTTCGACTAATATGATGAAGATGAGTATAGAATCTAATCACCAAATGACTCCTCCTGCTTTCAATGAAGTGAAAGGTCGTGAGGGTCGTATCGGTCATCTCCGACTGACTGTTACTGAATATAATTCTTATATGTTCCTTCAGTTGTCTTTTGCAGTTCAGGGCCACGATAACTCTTTCGACCAAACCTGCAGCCCTAGCACGCATTGGTCTTAACGGCCCGTCATGTTTAACTCGCCTCCATTAATTTCTTTGACAATTTATATGGAACAACTTTTGCGGGGTCAGTTAGGTCATGATAAAAAAGTCATATTACGGTGATGGTTTCGATTTTTATCAAATAATCATTTATTAAATTCCAGAAACAACCGCGGGCTACCCAGTTTCCATTACGTGATGCGCGAGTTCTCGGTGACGCAGTGCAATACCGACCTTGGCGTCAACGACTTAGAGCTGACTATCGTGCGCGGCATCGCCTACAATGTCGCTAAGGATATTGACACTTACGTGCGGTTCGAGTTTCCTTTCCCTCAGGTTGGTATTATTTATTTCGCCAAGTCCAGTATACAGTAGCAGCAGGAACTCGCAGCATGGAGAGTCTCGATGAGACTTGATTTAACCGAAAACTGATGGAAGACGGTGCGGGAGAAGAATGTCTGGAAGCACATAAGAGAGGTCTTTTCCCAGCTGTGGGACAGTAACTGCCATAATTTACGGCACAACCAAAATATTGAACTGTGACAAAGGCGAATGAAAATGTATGTATCTGAGATGAGAATGTTGCAATGATTGGATGGAGTGACGAAAGTGTATAAAGTGAGAAATGATTATATTATAGGAAGTTTGAAATGTTGTACATTGACAGGTTCGGATATGTGAAAAGTGGAGATAAAATTTATGCATGTTACTCAAACAGTAATGTGTATACACGAGGACAGATAAAGAGGGAAAAGGAGGGCAAAGAAAAACAAAGAAAACAGATGGATTGTGTGAAAAGTGACATGAAAGAGAAGGGATAGTGATAGTGTTCCGCTGATCTCAAATAACACGAAACTAGGGATTTTTTTTTTCTGGTAGGCGAATCATCAGAATGACTTCCCCCGCTCTTGGGCGGAGCGGGAGGGCGTGTCAGACTCTTACTGACTAAACCCCTATCCCGTTCCTTCGTTGCCTTCGTTCTGGGGGGGACTCGGTGTCAGCCTTTAGGAATACCACATGTTCCCCCCAGAGGCTTCGGCCCTACCGGGCCCCTACAGTTTGCTGACATCTCCTTGAGGCGCGCGTGGAACAGAACGCGCCGTCGACGACTAGGCTCGGTCCAGATTATTTACCAGACTGCCGGACGGCGAGCTACCCAGTGCTCGCTGTCCGCGAGCCCGCGCCTACGGTGGTCGGAAATCGGGATCGGGATCTCGGCGGCGGCGGCGTGAGGACCGTTCCCTCACGCGCTCGCGGTCAGCAGCCTCCTTCACGAGCATTACTGCTTCGCAGAAGGAGGCGACCGCATGCCAACCCTCCTCGCTCCGGACCATGGCTTGAACCAGGGCCCGGCGCGAGAGGTCGCCGCTCCCGATAGCCTCCACAAGGACACGGTGGTGCTCCGCCCAAGCGGGGCACACTTCTACCGTGTGCTCCACCGTGTCCTCCGGGCGGTCCACACAGTGGCGACACCCGGGCGTCCTCTCCTGCTTGATTCGATGCAGGAACCTCCCGAACTTACCGTGTCCGGTGAGGACCTGCGTCATACGGAACGAGAGGACGCCGTGACCTCACGAAACTAGGGTTGGAAGATGCAGATGACTTCTCATTCATCACATTATATTTTCTTCCAGGAAGCGCCCGTATCAGACCGGACAGAAGTGGTGAAGGACTCGAACAACCCTGAATACAACGCAGTGTTCCCGCTCGCCATCAACCGCAACCGCGCCTGCATGCGGGTGTTCAAGCGACACGGGGTCAAGTTGGAGGTCTGGAGCAAAGGGTAAGTTGGAGAAATGGGAGAGGATTAGGGTACTAACCTGGTTGAACTGAACGTTTTGGGAATACTAGTCTTTGCGAGTCGATTGTTACGTTTTTTATTGGGTAGGAAATCAGCCCTCGGATAATTGTATTTAAAAACTGTTTTTTTTTTTGTATTACTTCTGTTTTCGCATGCGAATGATTCGTGAACGAACGGGGTTTGAAGGGATAACTTCTACTCTGGGTTAGTAGTAGTGACCCAGTGGCAAAGGCCTCGATTTACGAGTGGCAGGTCGCAAATTTAAATCCAGTTAAGCACATTACTTATTGTAATTTATTTCATTACCACTGCTCTTAAAACGGTGAAGGAAAACATCATGAGGAAACCGGCATGTCTCAGAACCAGAAATTTGAAGACATGTGTTATTCACCAATCCGCACTGGGTCCTTGTGGTATATTATAGCCCGTTCCCTCTCGTAGAGAGGAGGCCTGTGTCTCAGCAGTGGGAACATTATAAGGCTGATTATACTATTATGCTGCTCTAGGTCAATACTAATTAGTACTAATAATTTTCCTGCAGCGGTCATCCTGTCTAATTATAACTTAGGTTTCTTCAAGGCTAGAGTGAATAGACTCTTAATATGCTAGTTTGCTTCATTATAAACGATTACATCACTGCTTACCATCAGTTGGTTTCGCAGTCAAGCACTAGTTTATATCATTAAAAAATTAACTTACGTTGAGTCACACTAAACATTGGTACAGATGGACCAAGTTCGAGTGTAGGTATATCAATACTATATCGATACTAGAAATATGAATTAACGTGAGGGACATTTGTACGTTATGGGTAAAAGGCCCTTACGTCGATAGTCGTAAGGGACACTTTTGCAGTTTTAGTAACTGTCCCTTACGTTAATTCATATTTCTGGTATCAATATATAACTTACAGTAAAATGGATATCGACAAAAATGTGCTTCGATCTTTACTTAATTTGAATGTAAATTCTTCTGTAATTACATTTTGGAGCGTGTTATTTTAGTAAATATACAGTTCTATAAAGTAATTGTCCAGGGTAGTAATTCGTAGTTGTTATTGAATCAATCATTATAGTATTTGAATGCGTTAATATGTCTTTCTTATAATATTTGTATGTATCTGTGAATGTATTTCTACATGAATGTCTAGGTAGTTTGAAATGCATCATGCATGGCGTACATCCCTTTTCAATTCCTTTAATATTTTTTTGGGTAACTCGATTTTTGTCTGGGTTTTTCAATGTTTACCTTCTTTCATTCTGATTGATATGTATTTATATTTACTTATTATTCGTACCTGCTCAGGATATGTGGTCATTGGGTTAATCAAGATTATTAATACTCATTATAATAATGAGTTATTACAATATTTGTATTGTATGTTTCTTTTGTCATAAAATCACCATCAATTTGAAATCATGCATGGTGCCTTGAATTCGTTAGCAACCTTTTAGAGGTGATAGTGCTCTTGGAAATCTTTATATACATGTATAATTCTTCCGTACATATGTTTTTCACCTAACTCCCTGTTAAACGGCATGACTGGTTTGGGTGAAACTTTGTGTGTATATCTCTCTCTGAACTCGGTACTCGGCGAGGCGGCTGTAGCATTTTCGAATGAAAATCTCTTTGGTCTTAATGCCTCAAGTCATTGCTGTTTGGTTCATCCAATGTTTGGGATTTACTAACAAAATAAATATAAATACAGTGTAAACTCTATATAACGACACTGAAGGGACTGTGTATTTTATGGCGTTATTGAGAAGTGTCGTTAAATAGAGACATACAAAAACAGAATTATAAAAGTAATAATTTATTTCAGACTAGTTCTCTCCCGTTCCTATAGCGCGTATCAGTAAAAAAAACATATTACTAGCCATGTTTACAGTCGGTAAGTTTGTGAGCAACTGAGAATAATGATAACGTATAGATAATCTTGATAATCTAAACAGTCAACACGTGCAAACAATCCCAATTTGTAAACAAAGGAATGAATTTCGATATGCCGACAGTTAGTTTATTGCTGACTAGGATAACAAAGCCATAAACGAACGTACACAGCTGTACAGTTTATATCAATTTTAGCAACTTAAAAGGTACTTTTTATTACTCAATTGTCGTAATTGAGAGTGGGTGTGATGCTATGTGGAGTGTATCAGTGTATGGTAGACAAGCTAAACCAACCAAAGTCAATTAATATCGACGCTTTAGAGGGCTTGTCGTTAAATCGAGTGATGTTACATAGAGTTTACACTGTATGTACATATGTATTTTGAAGTTAGGCCATTAACATTATTATGGGGTTTATGTTCATTAACCATTTGTATTTGGAATGTTTATTCTGTACATAAAGGCGAAATTGGGGCTGACATCTTTATATCAAATTTATTTGTACTTTTTGCTAGCTAGATTTTTTTGAATAGATTGCTAGTTACAACTAGATCCATAATTTTTAACTAGATTCTTCATACATATTATTAGATGGTATGTAGCCCGCACTCTCTTTCATGTACAGTAAAAAATGGTTATCATTTTGACTGTCATACTATCAATAAATATTTAAGTAAAAAAGCACGATGTGTTCCATAAAAAAAGCAATTCATACCTTTTTTACTAAGTGGGAAATCATGAAATTATTTCTCTCGATTGCGCGAGAGGGAGTGTGAGATTTTTTCTGACTAAAACGCACGTGTGTTCTTTCAGTTGCTTTTTGTCTTCTGTGGCCGCCGTAACGCTATTTAATATCTGAGAAAAATCTTCTTTTTCCTGCCCTATATTACTTGAGGTCGGCGCAACACGTCTTTTTCTTCAATTCTGTCTCGTCACCCGTAACTCTATTACTAACTCCCTTTTCTTTCATATCACTCCTCATACAATCCATCCATCTTTTGTTTGGCCTCCTTCTCCCTCTCTATGCAAATCCATCCAAATGCATCCATCTACATAAAAAACTCATTTAGTAACATACGTTTCATCCCTCTTCTACACAAACCATACTAAGATAAAAAAAATTCATTCAAATTTATCAGTAATGAAAATTAATAAAAAAAAGGAAGTTTTAAAAGTGACCGGCGTCACTTTCAAACATACTAATTTTTCACTTCATCCATTCCTGTCACACCACACCCATCTCATCTCAACATTCAAGAAAAAAATAAATTTGAGGCTTAAAAATGAATTTCTAACCACATAAAGAACTAGGTATTATTTTAAAGATTCAATCTCATCATGAATAGAGTTTTTTTTTAAAACACGGTTTAATTTGGAAAAAAATGTAGGTGACAGTCAAAAAGCTATCCTCCCACCGTACGGTTGCATGCGTGTGTAGTGTAGCGTAGCGTGTAGCGTGTTGCGCGCGCAGGTGGGGCGGCTGCGCTGACTGCCTGCTCTGTTGCAGCGGCTGGTTCCGCAGCGACTCACTGCTGGGGACGGCCAACGTCAAGCTGGCGCCGCTGCAGGAGGAAGTCACGCTGCATGATTCTTTCCCGGTGAGTTAATAGAAATATTTTTATTCGGGACTGACATTGTCGATCAAATGACTATTAATCGAATGAACACAACGAACGAATGAATAAAAGACGAACGAACGGTCAACGATTACAGACGACCATACATATACAATGTGGATATGACAATACGACTTTAAATGCAAAACACTAACAATACTCATCACTACGAATAACTTTTAGTTCGGGACCAACCCTGAAATCGCAAAAAAAAATCAGGTGTCCCATACATTTACGTTTGCACAAGTCGACAAAATGTACGGGACAGCTGATTTATTTTTCGCGATTTCAGAGTTACTCCCATACTAAAAGTTATTCATAGTGATGAGTATTGCCAGTGTTTTCATAATTATAAAGTCGTATTGTCATATAGTGTGGCCATTAGTGCTGTGCACTCCCTGAGGTATGTGCGCGGCGAGACGGGGGGGGGAGAATTGACTGCTGCGCTCTGTCAGTGCGCCGTCAACGCTCGTGGCGGCAGGTAGTGTTATCTGTATCGGACTGTCTATGTCAGACGCACATGGGATAAATATTCAAAGATGGGTCGTGCGTTATCTCGTGATATAAAGACTGCCATTTTTAAGGTGGCTGAATATTTTATGAAAAGAAAAGCAGACAAAGAAAGCTTTGAATTTAAAAATGATGTGAATATTGCCAAAATCGTTGCGGAGGCTACGGGGTACAGCAAAAGAACCGTGCATAATGTGATTTCTGCGGGTTATTTATCAATTGAAAATTCAAGCCAATTAAAATTTCAATTTCCAAAAAAACCAAAAGTTCTAAAGAAAAAACACGTTGTGGATGATTTTGACCTTGGAGTTATCAGAAGAAAAATTCATCAGTTTTACGAAGTTGACAAAAAAATACCAAGTGTCCGTAAGTTACTATCAAGTTTGAGAAAGGATGGCATATTGACTTGTGGACGGGAATATTTAAGACAGCTTTTACACAAAATGGGCTACCGTTTCAAAAAATGCAAATCAAAGAGACTTCTTCTTATAGAGCAGCCTAATATTACAGTGTGGCGGAAAAAATATCTAACACAAATCAGAAATTACAGAACGCAAAACCGCAACATATATTTTCTTGATGAAACATACATCAACGCCGGTCACCATGCCAGCAAATGTTGGCAATCATCGTCAGAACCAGGAATTCATGCTGATATTGGGAAAGGACGGCGATTGGTAATTCTTCACGCTGGTTGTCGAAATGGCTTATTGGATGATGCATTGACTATATTCAAATCAGATGCTAGAACCGGTGACTATCATGGAGATATGAGCGGACCTACTTTTTATAAGTGGGTAGATGAAAAGTTAAAAGATAAGTTGCTGCCGAATTCTGTAGTTGTAATGGACAACGCGTCTTACCACAGCGTTCAGTTTGAGAAGAAACCAACTATATCAAGCCTCAAAAGTGAAATGCAGAACTGGTTGCTACGCCATAATGTAGAATTTTCAGGAACCATGACAAAGGCTCAACTGCTACTTCTTATCAAAAATACACAAAAAGAACCCGTGTATAGAATTGACGAACTCCTGAAAGCCAGTGGGCACACTGTTCTGCGTTTACCTCCGTACCATCCGGATTTAAATCCAATTGAGTTGGTCTGGGCTGATATTAAAAACAACATAGCCCAAAACTATATTAATTCTTCTCTAGACGAAAAAATAATCTTATTGGATAAATTGTTTTCGGAATTCACGGCGGAAAAATGGCAGAGATGCGACGATCATGTCCAGAAAAATGAAAACGATTACTGGAGTCGCGATAGTAGGTTCGATAATGTTATCGATTCATTCATAATAAATTTGCAAGACTCTGATTCAAGTTCCGGTGGCGAAGTGGAAGATGAAGATGATGACGAAATCGAAGATGAAGTTGAAACGGAATCTATGTCAGAATAACTTTCGTTAGAATATATAATTGTTTGTTAATATAAAAAAGTCCTGCTTTGAATTATAAGTTTAGTTCTTATTTGTCACCTGCACATCTATATATATAAAAATGAAACCCGTTTTCCGTTGTCACGACATAACATGAAAACGGCTTGACCGATTTGGCTGATTTCTTTTTTAAAATGTTCCTTGAAGTTCAATGATGGTTCTTACGGAAAGAAAAATTCAAAAAAAAAAAAGTTAGGTAAAGTAGGGTAGGTAGGGTAGTGTAGGGTAGTGTAGGGAAGTGTAGGGTAGTGTAGGGTAGTGTAGGGTAGTGTAGGGTAGTGTAGGGTCGTGTAGTTTAGTGTAGGGTAGTGTAGGGTAGTGTAGTGTAGGGTAGGTAGGGTAGTGTATGGTAGTGTAGGGTAGTGTAGGGTAGTGTAGGGTAGTGTAGTGTAGTGTAGGGTAGTGTAGTGTAGGGTAGGTAGGGTAGTGTATGGTAGTGTAGGGTAGTGTAGGGTAGTATAGGGTAGTGTAGGGTAGTGTAGTGTAGTGTAGGGTAGTGTAGTGTAGGGTAGGTAGGGTAGTGTAGGGTAGGTAGGGAAGGTAGGGTAGGGTAGCGTAGGATATGTAGGGTAGTCATTTGACGGGAGCGAAGCCGCGGGTAAAAGCTAGTTTTTAATAAAATAGGAGTATATTTGGGTTATATTTTAATCAACTAAGTAAGTATAATATATTACAGATAGCCTCCGACCGTCGTCCCGCCCCAAGTCTTGCTTTAGAAATGCACACTGAAATCGTAAGATCTGTCCGACATGTATCGATCTCATGTGAACTCATGCACTTTTTTCTTCGCCTCCCACCTCGCCGCGCATACCTCAGGCAGTGCACAGCACTAATGGCCACACTATACCAACATTGTATATTATCGGTTACCATAAGGTGAGAAAGGTCAAACGCGAGCTTATCAATAATTATAAATAAAATTGAACAAATCATCATCATCATCTACTTAGCCTTTTTCCAACTATATTGGGGTCGGAAAATGCAAAGTAAAAAAAAAATACGTAGGTACAGAATGCACTTAAGAATGTGTAGGTAAAATAATATTCTAATGACATCCCTATACAAATGAATTATACGTATTATGAAGATATGGTTCAGAGGACTTAGTCTTCAAGCCAAAAATATTAACAAATAATGTGTCTGTAAGAAGCTAAAACATACACTCATCACATCCACAGCTATACGACGGGCGGCGGACGGTGGGAGGCTCACTAGAGATCAAGCTGCGCGTGCGCACGCCGCTGCTGCAGCAGCAGGTCAAGACCACCAAGCATCGCTGGCTCGTGCTGGACGATGTCGCCGCCTTCTAACATGAAGAAGAGCTTAAAATTATGTTTGTATTGGCCAAAAAGTTTATTTTCACGACCTCGGGCAATAAGGCGGTAGTAACAAAAGTTAGGTATTCGATTTTCGACTAAAAAGGGTGTAAGGGACAGCCCTCCACAAACTTTGAGGGCTTGCTCAGTAGACGAATCTGAACATTCTCCTACAATTTTCTTTTTCAGGAAACGAAAAAAAAAATCGACCTCTCCATACAAACTGTCCGATAAAATGTATAATTTTATGGTGAGGCTCAAATTTCTTTCAATTCCTGAAAAAAAAATTGAGGGAGGATGTTCAAATTCGTCTACTGAGCAAGCCCTTAAAGTTTGTGGAGGGCTGTCCCTTATACCCTGTAGTACTGGACAATAAGTCCGTAATCGAAAAACATTTTTTTTGCGATTACCGAGTTATTGGCCAGAGACGTCGCTTTGTAAAAGCTGTTCTAGTAATTTGAAAGCGATACCTCTCTTTGGCCCAGTGGTAACGGCTTCGACTAACGAGTTTTAGGTCGCTAGTTCAAACTCAGCCGGGCAAATTACTTTGTGTAATTTAGTATATTGAGTTGGTCGTGATGTAATCATTAATGTCTCTAGTTATTGTCATCAACTGTTGGGGCCCAGGCCTCTTCTCTAGGCTCGCGTGGTTGATTGCGGCCCGTTCCTATGTCATACGGTCATGTAGGAGCAGTGGTAGCCGGGTTCAAACCCAGCCAGGCGCATTACTTTGTGTAATTTATTTCATCACCACTGCTCTCAAAACGGTGAAGGAAAACATCGTGAGGAAACCGGCATGTCCTAGAACCAAAAATTCAAAGACATGAGACATCCACCAACCCGCACTGGGCCCGCGTGATGAATTACGGCCCCATCCCTTCTCCTAGAGAGGAGGCCTGAGTCCCAGCAGTGGGAACATTATAAGGCCAATAATGCTAATGCCTATGTCATACATGTCATTACACACAAAGAATTAAAAAAAAATATCTGGCCAATGGTAACGCACATTTAAGTCATGTGTTACAATTCTGTTTCCAGCTTTCAGTTAAACTTTTTCCTGTAAAAATACTAAAGAGAAGTGATGTCTTTGTAAATACAATAACAAATATTTAGGTATATGGTATTATCCAGTAATATTTAATTTTTAAATATACTCCATGGTGTTGTCAGGAGTAAAAAACAATTTTTAAAAACTAGGGTCCGTTCACACCGAGACGCTACATGACGCTACGCTGCGCGAATAGAATATGACTTTATCATCATCTACCTAGCCTTTTTCTCAACTATATTGGGATCGGCTTCCAGTCAAGTCGGATTTAGCTGAACACCAGTATTTTACGAGGAGCGGCTGTCTACCAGACGTCCACAACCCATTAACTGGGGTAACACATTACTTCATGGCAAGACTGGAGTCAGATTTACTGGCTTCTGACTATCAGTCTAAATTTATGACTTTATGAACTGTACGAATAAATACATATTTCAGATGGAGATGCCTCGCGACGTAGCGCTGCATGATGCAACGTATTCTAAATACTCACAATGTAATGTGTATCTTATCATATGTAAATAAAGTTATATTTTGACTCGCTCTTCGCGCAGCGTCACATCTCGGCATGAACTGCCCCATAAGGGAAGTAAAAAAATATGAAAAGAATGTTTTTCACGTAAATGTAAAAAATTAAAGTGTACATTATTAAATATTTAGTTCTTTGCTTAATATTCCGACACGCAATATGATTTTATTGACCTTTACACCGCCACGTCAAAAAAGCAAAAGTGTGCTTAAGTGCTCCAATGGGCATCTAAGCGATTTCATCCTTTAACAACACAAATAAGAAAATAGTACTTTCTTATAAGATTTATTAGACTTAGGGCCTATTTCACCACCTATGATTAAGTTTCGAGTATCTTACTTGACAGATAATTTCATACAAATTCTGTCACATTTTTGAATTTATTCAGTGAGTAGTGCCTACTCGGACATTGTGAAACAGGCCCTTAAAGTATGTTATGTAGTCGTGACCGTGGCGTACAGGACACACTTTACATTGTCATATATACTTGACTATGGTGGTTAAAAGCAAAGGATAATGGATTCGAGAGTATTTGCAATTTCTACCATTTATCCGGTATGGGAGCTATAATATATAAGTCACATACTTTAAAAGTAAGGTAATCTCAGTTTAGTTTGCGTCCATTCATTATTGTTTTGATTTGAAGAATATAGCAAGCAAAATAGAGCTCTTTTTATACCTGTACTCCATTCTCAATCATATTAGAAATTTAAACAAACCTTTTTTACTGTCCGTTCAATAGTTCCGTAGGCATAAAGACGGCATTAAAAGCAAAAAAGTGGTTACAATTCTAGTTACTGCAGCCGCCATTTCTCATGCTACCAACGCAATAAAAGTCAAAATCGTTTGAATGGACTGTAAAGATAGATTGTTTAAATGGCTGATCTTATTGTAAATGGAGTATACTACCGTCACAAATTAAATTAATAACAGCGATTTATTGATTTTGAACTCTACTCAGTAGTACATAAGGTTCATAATATAATGGAGCTCACAACAAGTTTCCTGGTACGAGGCCTTCCATACATTAAGGGCCTGTTTCATCACCAATTTCAACACCACCAATTAATTTGCCAATATCTTACTTGGCAGATAGTTTCATACAAATTCTGTTCAATTTTTGAATTTATTCAGGAAGTAGTGGCTACTCGGACATTGTGAAACAGGCCCTAAGTCACATGAATTTCATGACTTTTTCACTGCATTTGCATCCTTGTGACAGCTTAGGCCCTACCATAAGCTCTTAACGCGATCCATTTGACGAAAAAAGATTTTTAAAGTTAAAAAAATAAGTTATTATAATAGCATTTATAAATGTGTCTAATAACAAGAGATCGGAATTAGGTAGAGTTATTTATGTAATAGTTTCGAAATGTTGATATTAATATGGATCTTCCCGGAATTTCTAATGGGTAATCCTGTGTGCCCATGTGCCCAACTATATAACTAATAAATAATTATAAAGTTTTCTCTTGTTTACGCAAGCTATGTTGTGCGAACTACAAATAACAACATAACGCCTGTGTGAATTAGGATTTTGCAACTTCGGATATTCGATGTCGCTGATGTAAGTTTGGCAGCCTTGCGCAGGTAGTGGTTTAAATTGTGTTATAAAGTAAAATATCTTTTTTATATAATATCTTGGGATTTTTTCTGTTTTTTTAAATTGATTGTGATATTTTAAGACATACCCATTTTATTCTTTCGCTGTAAGAAATCGGTGAAGTACAAAAATAACTCAACCTAATTCCGATCACTGCTAAAAGGCCTATTACACTACTCGTTTTTACGAACGGTCTTAGCCTAAGTCGCGTAGTGTAATAAGGGTAAGACGGTCTCACTTCTACATAGACTCAACGACAGTCTACGTAGACCAGTCGTAAAAACGGGTGGTGTAATAGGCCTTATAACTGTTTTAATGCACTGTCTTAAAGACATTTTAGGTGTGCAAGCGACGCTGTGGGTGCAGCTAAGCGAATTTGTGACTATTTGATAGTAATAGTCCACTATATTGTAACTGTAAATTATGAATATATGTTGTATGTTAATAAATGTAATTATTAAAGATTAAAGATCTGGTTGATCGTTTGTGATTGTTTTATTTTATATAATTAATTATACTATTTTTTTTTTCGCAATTAGGAACTAAATGGGGAAACTCGTTTAAAATAAGATAAACCTGTATTACTGTCTATTCAAACAATTTTGAATTCTATTTTATAGGCATAAGAATGCTATAAAATTGGTGACAATGACAATACCAACTGTTGCTGCCTTTTATCTTGCCACCAACGCAATAGAATCCAAAATCGGTTGAACGGACAACAAAAAAGGTTGGTTGAAATGTCAAATCTCATTGCGAATGGAGTATAGCTATGTTCATGCAAAGATCGTGGACATATTACACTAGATAGTACTGTCGTTTACTTTCTTTTTCGTTTAGGCATAACTATCTTTAGGCCATACCTTTTTTTTAAGGTCAATCAAAATCCTGTCAAATTTTCCTGCTCTGGGTGGAGCGGAACGGCGTGGCAGACTTCTACTGACTAAAACCCACTCCTGTTCCTTCTTTACCCTAGTAATTCAAGGGTCCTGGGGTTCTCTTTCGTCAACCCAGGCCCCAGTATGCATCGGCCCTATCGGGGCCCTATGGTTTGCTGACATCTAAGTGAGGCGCGCGCGGAACAATACGCGCCGTTGACGATATGGGCTTGGTTTGGATTGTTACTAGATGTCCGGGCGGCGGGCTACTCATTGCTCGCTGTCCGCTAGGCCATACCATTGCGTGTGGGAAGCGAACCCACAACACATGTAGCGCAGTAACCTTTCCCCAATCGTGTCGTCGATTTTCCAATGCCTGAGAATAGATCATTAGACTAGTGCGTATCAGAAAATAATAATTGTCTAAAAACAGCTTTTCCAACCGCTTGATTTACTTATAAAACTCATAAATTCGACTTCCGATCATAAAATATAGAATCAAAGTCAAGGCAATCGACTACTGGTGACAAACACCTGTGACTAACTGGTTAGAATCGGTTATTGTACCTGAATAACTAATCAAAGAACATCTCCAGTTTATATAGACCTCCTTCTAATAAACTCATATTATTGTACTGCAGGTCAAATTATGCTGGTGGTTGTGACTGGGGAATGACCACTGTATAAAGAACTTGATTCTCTTATAAAATCTTAAAATGTATGGACTATTTATAACTGGCAGGTATATGATGAGTAGGTATTATTATTAAAATGCAAATTTATGTATGTTTGGTGTATTATTTATTTACCTACGTTTGTAGTGTAGGCGATTTTGTTCTTTAACATCACGGAATAAGAGCTATTCTCTTTAAATGATTAAAGATAGAGAGTACAATAGAAGTGTAATAATAATATTGAAAGGTAAACTTTTTTTTATATCTCAGGATCCCGGTGCCTCTTTTTGAGGTGAGAATTCAATAAATTACGAGTACTTCTCGCGCTAAAGAGGCATGAATAAACTAGTGCGCCTCACCATCTAAGATTGCATCACTGCTTACCATCAGGTGGGATCGCAGTCAAGCACTAGCTTATACAATTTAAAAAAAAAATGAAACTTTTACTGATTATAACTAAACATTCCTTATAGATAAATTATAGTGCTCATCACATAAACATGTGTCATTTTGGGAAAGATGTACAAACATTTGTTTGGGAATCGAACGAACGACCTCCGGCATAGCAGTCAGGGCCCGACCACTAGACCAAACAGGGCTGTCTGTCAGGAGTTCAGGACTGAATGTTCCATTGTAACACGCCTGGTAAGTGTGAAGGTCTAAAAACCAATAAATATAAGTCACCAATGTAGTCACGAGATATTCATTATTTGGACTGAAGACATGACTAAAGTCAATATTTCTAATAATTCCCATTTTACCTTGACATCTCATGACGGCGCTGCTTGTCAAGGCGCGTTCAATTCAGTAAGTACATTATTAGTTCTGTTTTCTGCCACGGTTCAAGTTATACTGGGTATAAAATGTACTATAGTCGGGATTGCTCGATAATATTTAGTTTAAATAAATGTTGGAATTATACCAGTAGGAACCGATTCTGTGTGCCTGCCTTGTGATCAGTTAATTAGTGGATATCACGACTTGTATTTAATAATAAATATGTTTGATGTTGTTATTTCGTCTGTTTGTCATGCTGGTAATATTAACCCAACTTCAAGATTTTTTTTTGATGTGAGAAATTATTCAATGATTTTGTCTTTCAAAGGGTGGACTGGGAGGGCGTGTCATATTCGGACTTTTACTGACTAAAACGTGACGTCCTTTAAATGCCTTCAGTTCTTTTCAGAAACCTTCACTTTATAGCACACGGATATCATCAACCCTACTGTTTGCCGGCATCTCTTTGAGGCACTCAGGTTTTGGTCAGGTTGGTTACCGAATGGCCAGACGGCGAGCTACCCATTGCTCGTCGTCCGCAGTCCGTCTCATGGCCGGTAGTTTGCGGAAGTCGTCCTGCGACTCTTGACGACCGGGGTAGTTCCTGTCGCTGCGGCTGTGGCATCAGAATGTGCGTTCCCGCGTGCAGCCGTCTCTTTTGCTTAAATATATAACATAAGTAAACAGCCTTCCTTATAATGTTCCCACTATTAGGATTGCAGACCTTTCTAGGAGAGGTAACCTATACTTTATTATTAAGTATAATTATTAATTAAATAATTATAAAGATGATGAGTTATTTGTGTGGTTGACTGCACTAATCTCAGGAATTATTGGTTCGAATTTAAAAAAATCGAATTGTGTCGGATAGCCTATTTATCGAGGAACGCTTTAAGTTACCTATACTTATTAACATCACGCTAAGACCAATGGAAGCTGCGCAGCTAAGACGATCGGTGCTTTCGACGATACTTTTACTCGTCCAATATGTTCCTACATGCTAAATCAGCTCACCTGACCCCGTTATTTATACCTATTTACAAGGCTTGCTTACTTACATATAAAGAACAAAAAAAAATCCCATGTCAATATGTGGATTATTTGCAGTTCAATATTTTTTACAAATTTACAACAACAAAGCATAAGACAAGAGTAGTATTAGAATAAAACAAAATATGTTCCAAAAGATGTAGAAAACACAAAAAGAGGATGTGGCCCATGAGGGGATCGAACCCGCGACCTTCGCGTTATTAGCACGACGCTCTAACCAACTGAGCTAATGGGCCAGTTGTTTCAAGCGGCGAAATAGCCGGCTAGTTGACTTTGAGCTTTCGTCAAGATGGGTGTGACATTACGTCATCATCAACGCATCAAAGTCGTAAAGCAATGAGTGCAATGCGAACAAGAATATTGGTGTCAATATTACCTGCAAAAATACTTCCTAAACACATTGAATTATGACAAGACAGATTATTTTATGAGCATGCCTCAAATATGGTTTTAGTTAATCTAGAAAAAAACATCGTCTCGTAGTATTTAAGATAATGCATGGAATCTATAAAATATGTATATATTATTTTCAGATAATTAAGCAAGAAATTACATACAGCAAACATGGAACTTACTATGGTGTAAATATTTAATCGGTACGTTTTTTTTTGCAAGCACGCAGTGTTGCTTTGTATAGTTCTTAATAGTGATGATAGATGGCGCTAGTAGTACTTGAAAATAAAATAAACTCTTTTCATAGTGAAAAGTGTTTATACATAGAAGGAAGGCAGGCCTTGGGAAAGTCCTTTGCCCAATCGTGGGACAGTAAGGGATCGATAAAAAATACCGTACTTAGCGTATACATTTTTTTAAATTGTTATAAACTAGTGCTTGACTGCGATCCCACGATCATCAACGGAAACGAATTTGTTTTTGGTTTTGGCATTTGCTGATTGGACAGACGTTGTTCTATTTTTTGTGATAATACGTTTATTGAATTGTTTGATTTACTTACATAAAAATTTAAAAAAAAATCTTTTGTTTGAGAAAACAAAAGGTTGGTTTGGTCGTTTGTTTTTTGGGTTTGAACATATTATTTTATAACGCTGTTGCTTTAGTTCTTCAGCGGATGCCTCCCCTGGGGGTCTTCGTCTTCCAAGCGCCGCGTCGCAGGCGGAGGGGTCACTCGTGGTGAAGCTAGCCCCCCGCCTGCGCCGCCGCGGGCTTGTCAGCCCCACACCAGCCGCGCTACGGCCCCCGCCAAGCAGGAGACCGAGAAGCGCCCCGGGAGTTTAACTATACCCAGAGAGAGGACGATATTGAGCTGTTGAACATCTTCACATACCATTAATTCTTGGGTAAGATTCCAGGTATGGAAAGACGCCCGGGGCCAACCCGGTACCCCCAGTATCAGGGGACCGCGGCTGGCGGGTCGGTCGATGAAGCGACCCCAGGGGAAGACCGAAGGTTAGTAATCGTCGCCCGTTCATATGTTACAAACGCAGGAAAACTTCGCTTGCGCGATGCAGGACTTTTCAAGTTTCCTCTTAAACTACCAACTTTTACAAACTTAATTATATGTCAAAACATGCAGAATTTTGTTAGATATCTTTTGGTAGTATTATTTATTTAGCTTTATGTCATTTAATTAAAGATTTTAGCAAAAAACTGTTATATTTACGCTGACCAATAGCGGCGCGCTCTGCTAGGGGAAGTACCAGTTTGGTACATGTAGTTAAAGTGAACTCGAATGCTGTGTTCTCGATTCCCGCCCTTATGTTGAAGAGTTTAGCGATGAGGTTGGTTTGTAGGGTGATATCAGCTACACGGTTGCATATAACATCCTATTGTGTGTTTGTATAGGTATGGCTACTGACTGACCAGCTAGTTTTATTTTCGGACGTACTTCTATATCAATGATTCATAGTGACGCAGGAGTTGACTTGAATATTGATGCGGTTAGTTAGGTTCCGCTTGGTGAATTATTAAGTCGAGGTTTTTAATTACTCAGATACCCGCGAAACGAGACACAATAGTAAAACAATAACAGCGCGGTCTCATATGACCGGTTGGGGATTCAAACGTTAATATGTTACGCAAATACCGTACCGGATTGGATCGTACGTTACCGTACCGTATGAGCAATGTCGTCATCAGCGCGTATTGTTCCACGTGCGCCTTAAGAAGGCAGTGTCAGCAAACTGTGGACCACTACAGTTTGCTGACACTGCCTTCAGCCAGGGTCGCAGCCTACTGGGGCCCTGGGGTTAACGAAAGAGAACCCGGGGACCCTGGAATAAAGGCAATGAAGGAACGGGAGTTGGTTTTAGTCAGCAGAAGTCTGACACGCTCTCCTGCTCCGCCCAGAGCGGGAGAAGTCATATCGATGATTTCCCACCTTAACGTTTGAATCCCAACCGGTCCTATGAGACCGCGCTGTTATTGTTATACTATTGTGTCTCGTTTCGCGGGTATCTGAGTAATTAAAATAGGTTCCACACACAAACGTCGCAGTTGGTTCCTGCAGAAGGAAAGCGCCGTCGAGACTGGCCTAGAAATAGGTGGCGGGATGATCTGGACGCGTACCGCGAGGACTGATTTTAAATGGAGCGGGATAAGAAAGTCTGGAAGGCCTTGAAATCAGGTAAGGGATCGATAAAAAATACCGTACTTAGCGTATACATTTTTTTTTAAATTGCTATAAACTAGTGCTTGACTGCGATCCCACCTGATGGTAAGCAATGCCGTAACTAGGGCGGTGCGAGCAGTGCCTAGGCACAGGGCGCAGACCCTGGAGGGGCGCAGAAATGACCAGAGTAAGCCTGGTTAGAGCATTTTTCAGGGGCGTAGTTTTGAAAGCTCGCACCGGGTGCATAAAAGGCTAGTTACGGCACTGATGGTAAGCAGTGATGCAATCGTCGATGGTGAGGCGCACTAGTTTATTAAGAGCAGATTTACTCTAGCCTTGAAGACATGCATATACGTATTGGTGGTAGGTATTTCAATTTATGATTGCAATTAAAATTGCAGTTATAAGTACTCGTATGTACCTAAACCTGATTCTGTTGTGAATGACTCAGTCTTTAATGAATAGGTACCTACTAATCTAAATTAGATGAGGTTTGTCAAGTCGACACGAGCTATGTTTTTTTTATTTCATCATCATCATCTGCCTTTCCCAACTATATTGAGGTCGGCTTCCAGTCAAGCCGGATTTAGCTGAATACCAGTATTTTACGAGGAGCGGCTGTCTACTAGACCTCCACAACCCATTAACTGGGGTAACACGGTACTTCATGGCAAGACTGGAGTCAGATTTACTGGCTTCTGACTATCCGTAACGACAAAGATCTACAAATGACAGCCGGGACCAACGGCTTTACGCTTTCCGAGGCACGGAGGAAACTCGGTATGTTAAGATGTTCACCCATCTACAGACCAACCTTGGCAAGCGTTGCTTAAGCTTAAAGATCGATCCATGCGGCTGTTATTATCTAGCCACGAGCTCTTTTATACGAAGGAAATTTATTCAATCTTGATCATTAGGCTTCACGGTCCATTTCAATCCGATGGCCTACGAAGTCTATCTCCTTTACGTTGAAAGCTTCAGGGTAGCCCGCGAAATGCAAGTTTTCTTACGTTCTTTGCAGTTTGCGAGCCAGTGGTAGGTTGACGATTTTATCAAGGTCAAAAACGTTCCTACACTTAGTGAGCTTGGAGGCTTGTATTGATGTTTTTTGTGTTATAATTATGTAACTAGTTACGTTGCTAAAGTATTTTTAACTTCATACAACCTACCACTGGTCTGCAAATTGCAAAAAAACGTGAGAAAATATGAATTTCGCGAGCTAACCTGAAGCCCCAGATCCCTTAAAAACCGGTCTCACAAATCTACTTACCATCTGCTCGCTCGTCTGCTCGCCTGGTACTGACGCCAGCACTCCCGCAGTCTCTTGACGTCATCACCGTCACGTGACGAGCTCGGCAGCCACCACGGAACCCTGCTGATGACAAGCATCACGTGTTTGTCTAGTTATCACGTCAGTATTGTTGGTGACATTGTTTTGTGGCTTCCATTTTGATGCGGATAGAGTAAAATTGTGTGGCGAGTTGATTTTTTTTTACTGAGGTGGGAAGTCATTAGATTAGGTTTCAATTTAACCTATCAATACCCGCGAAACGAGACACAATATAGTAAAACAATAACAGCGCGGTCGCATGAGACCGGTCAGGGAATTAATGAATTAATCAGGTTTATATAAAATTCAATCAGGTGGGATCGCAGTCAAGTACTAGTGTTGTGTTGTAGTGTTGTTGGTGTGTTGTGTTGTTGTAGTGTTTGTTGTGTGTGTGTGTTTTGTGTGTGTCTAGTGTTTTCAAAAAGCTGAAGTCTTGTCTTCATTTGTGAAACTTTATAAATAAGAATCTCAAAATCCAAAAGCCATTCAAACTGTACTTGATCCTGGCTGCGAGAGGCAACTGAAGGGTTTGGTACACGGGTGTGATACACAGGTGTGGTTATAGTAAAAAGTAAAAGTCTGACACGCCCTCAAGCGGCACCCTAGATCGTGAGAAGTCATTAAATGGTTTCAAACCTCAACAAACGCTTTCGAGATTGTTCGAAAGAGTTACAGTGTTTTGAAACGCAAAGGTCAATTGAAGGGACACAGGTGGGTTTTAAAAAGTAAAATTTTGACATCCTCTCTCACCCTACTCAGTGCGGGAGTTTTTCAATACCTTTTGACCTCAAAAAAAAAAGATCTGCAGGGCAGGATCGTTCGGAAGAATCACTGTGGCCCTGCTAGCCCTGGAACGCAAAGGGTAAGTTATGGTGTAGCGTCATCTACTACATGTGACGTCACAGAATCCTGCATCGCGCAAGCAAAGTTCTCCGCGCGATTTGAATAGTATACAACAGCTCGAAATCATCTATCGGGCTACTGCCCATCGGACACAACATCCCGTCCGCTCGGAGGATGCTCCCTTTTCAACGGTGGTAAGTACCTATGTGGGACTTTACTCTCTGTTTACCACCAAAGTGGAACACAGGTAGGTATAAGTCAGTAAAAGTCTGACTTACGGCTCTCTACATCCAGAGGGGGAGATGTTATTTGATGATTTCATATAGGTACCAAAAAAGCTATACCTACTTTTGATACTAGATCCAATTTTACACATAGAATCACACAGTACCTATTCACACAATTAACACGAACATACGTACTCTTTACTACCTAATAAGTTGTTAAAGAACTTGGCATGAATGCGTGCACATTTCTCAAGAACAGCCGGTTATAACCGGTGCGGCTGGCAGAATGCCACGACACGCCTTTGCCCGATCATCTCGCGTATTTGAATAAGAAATAAACGGAAGCTTTGTTTGAGTAACTAATTTGTACCTACTCTTGACATATCGTGCATTCCTTTTCAGAAAACTGGTTGGTGGATTTTTCCGACGATTTGTATTTTGTTACATCTATGCATAGTTTCCCTCTCCTGGAGAGGAGGCCTGAGTCCCAACAGTTGGAACATCATAACGCTGATAGTCACCCAAAGGGCAATAGAAAGAGCTATACTTGGGGAATTGGAGTTTCATTGCGTGATCACATCAATAATTAAGGTATGTGCAAGAGCATCAAGGTAATCGGCATTGCTCAAAGAATCGCCAAATTTAAGTGGTAATGGGCAAGGCACATTGCTCGTAGAACAGATGGTCAATGAGGACGAAAGGTTCTAGAGTGACGGACACATGCTAGAAGACGTAGCGCTTGAAGGCCTGACATACGGTGGACCAATGACCTGGTGACGTTAAAGGGATTTTATTGTTATTAATAGCTGAAGAATTCGTTTGTTTGGTAGCATTGCCACGTTGTATTGCAATCTCTGGACGTAGAAACCAACCTTTGGGTCACGCCGTGGTGGGTAAATAGTCAACTAGGTGTTTGTATTACTCTAGAAATAGTATTGATGAATTGATCACTTATACAGTACCTATACAACTTTGAGGTACACCCCAAGAATTCCGAGACTTTTCCGACTGAGACAAATATCAAAAAGCTCTATTTACATCAAAAAATACCATTATACTTAGGTATTATTATTTTACTTTACTGGCATAGTTACACACATACTCATGTGGGCGTTAGAAAGAACATCTGAGGTCTGAATGCCTATCGGACATCAAAAAATATCTATAGGTATTAGGTACCTATATTTGTATCGCACACAAGGGTACAATCCGGTCACATTACCTAACTTAACGCATCTATGAAATGCGAGACCCTCCTGCTTCCCACCGCATTCCCTTAACTCACCCGGCAATTGTCAGGTATGGTCAGCATCTTTGTTACCAATACTCGTGTCGATAATTTGGCTAGTTCACTGTTATTGTTATATTGTTTTGGACATTATTTCATCAACGCCAAGCTTCTAGTTAATGTGAACGAGTTGTACACGTCAATAATTCCGAAAGTATCTTGACCAAAGTAAGCTATAAAAAAACAGTAATCATCATCTAGCTAGCCTTTTCCCAACTATATTGGGGTCGGCTTCCAGTCAAGCCGGATCTAGCTAAAGTATTTTACGAGGAGCGGCTGCCTACCAGACCTCCACAACCCATTAACTGGGGTAACACAGTACTTCATGGCAAGACTGGAGTCAGATTTACTGACTCCTGACTATCCGTAACGACTGTCAAAGATCTACAAATGACAGCCGGGACCAACGGCTTAACGTGCTTTCCGAGGCACGGAGGAAACTCGTTATGTTAAGATGGTCACCCATCCACAGACCAACCTTGGCAAGCGCTGCTTAACCTTGAAGATCGACCAGTGCGGCTGTCATTATAACTCTCATTAATTCATGAATCCTCGACCGTTCTCATAGGACCGCGCTGTTATTGTCTTACTATTGTGTCTCGTTTCGCGGGTATTGATAGGTTAATACTCAGGTAGGCGTTAGAAAGAACATCTGAGGTCTGAAAGCTCCATTACCGTCCGACAACAAAAAAACATCTATTAACTAGTATCGACCACTCGCGTACCTTCCTACGCGATTCGAGATCTCGTGATGACGTCACCGTGATCACGAGTTCGGGGTCACGTTATGCTCACGGGGGCTGGTATGACGACAGCCTACTCCTCAGGGGATGGACAGAGGGATGCTATTGAGGTTTATTGAGGAAATTAATATCAATCATGGTAATTTAGTGGTTAGAAAAAATATTCTGTATGTATTTATATTATGTAATATTATCCAGTATTTATTGCTGCGATATTATTCTACATCATCATAATATTTCAGTGATAACTGAGTTTTGAACTTTTAGTTTTTTCAGCTTTACATACGGTGTCTACAAATCCGCCCCTAAGACGACCCACTGAACCAATGTAGTCTCTTTTTTAGGGTTCCGTAGCCAAAATGGCAAAAACGGAACCCTTATAGTTTCGTCATGTCCGTCTGTCCGTCTGTCCGTCTGTCCGTCTGTCCGTCTGTCACAGCCGATTTACTCGGAAACTATAAGTACTACAGTGATGAAATTTGATGGGAATATGTGTTGTATGAACCGCTACAAAATTATGACACTAAATAGTAAAAAAAAGAATTGGGGGTGGGGCCCCCCATACATGTAACTGAGGGATGAAAATTTTTTTTTCGATGTACATACCCGTGTGGGGTATCAATGGAAAGGTCTTTTAAAATGATATAAAGTTTTCTAAAAAACATTTTTCTTAAAGTGAACGGTTTTTGTGATATCAGCTCTCAAAGTCGTAAAAAGTATGTCCCCCCCCCTCTATTTTTATAACTACGGGGTATAAAATTCTAAAAAAAATAGAGGTGATGCATGCTAATTAACTCTTTCAACGATTTTTGGTTTGATCAAAGTATCTCTTATAGTTTTTGAGATAGGTTGATTTAACTGTAATTTTGGTTAAGTTATTGTGCTTACACTGAAAACGATAAGTACAAGGCAAAATATCGGGAGAGTTTAGGCTCCATTCACCAGGTGTATAAATTGACATAATAAGTTTATTATATTTGCTGCTACGGAACCCTTTGTGCGCGAGCCCGACTCGCACTTGGCCGGTTTTCCACTCTCGAGCCGACGAAAAATTCCACCACTGGGGTGTTCAGAATCATGTACTGTATCCATGGTATTAGTTTGTGCTACGATGTCAGACATCCGACAAAGTTAAGCTGTGCAAAAAGAAATGTAATGCATTCCTCCAGGAGTTAAATTATGAAAGCACTGAAAAATTACTTACCACCATGGTGTAATAACGTTCTTGAACATCACTCGCGTACTCCATCCAGTACCCTTAATACACAGCAACAACTCACAACACTCACTAACCTATCTTCATAAACACTCAACTAAATACATTACACTCACACAACACACACACACAGGTGAGGGAGGGGTCTCTCACCACATAACATACTTTCATGCACATAGCACACAAAACTTAGTGCAATCTAAAATCACTGACTTCGACAACTGATCTTAGTGGGCATGTGAACGAATGTTATAATAATATATTCTTGCTACCCTAATTTTTTTTTGCTGGAAGAGATTTTTGTAGTAATTATTCAAAATTTGTTATAGGATGATTTCAGATGCATATTTTCGTCCTGTTGTCACCCAACCCATGCTAAATAAAAAAGACTAGATATAGTATCAACTTTGTATTTTTCTGTTTCCTTCCTATTTTCTTTTATTATAATATGTGTGTACATGAACTTACCCTACCCTTATATTTTATTTTTTGATTAGTGTGCGAATATCAGTGTAAAAATCAGTACATTAGCTACACTAGTCCATATATAACAATAGGCAAACTGGCTACCCTGGCTGGCCTGTGACAAACAATAAATGAATCTGAATCTGCTACATTAGAACTTATAGTAATGATGAACCGATACCAGCCCAATTTATTACGGCACTTCCAATTGCACAAGAAAGTATTTAAGAGCTGATGGATTAGTCTGACTTGGGTTTAATTGGGTTTCTACAATACTCTCCGTTAGGTAGACGAGAACAATAAAATATAATACGGCGAATTGATTTTCCCGAATGGTGATAGGCGACAGAAAACAACCGCGCCGTCCTTCACAATAAACCTCCAGCAGTATTTCGTCATCAATAATCATCATCTATAATTGCACTGATAAAACCTTGGGTTTCCTGAAACAGGTCACCGAAACCCAGCCAAGCTATGGACGCTAATTGGTCTAAGTCGAGCCTCTAATGGACCGGAAAGAAGCGTCCGTGAAGTTCCTTACTCTGCCACGCCTCCCTGCGATCGTTAGTGTCAAGCATCCTTATTTACCAATGAGATCTCACCCCGAGGAAAGTCAGGTAGGTATATAGTTCTTATTAGTTATTACTTTTATTAAATACTGGTGCATAGGTAATATACTTAGGGCCTGTTTCACCACCTATGATTAAGTTTCGAGTATCCTACTTGGCAGATAATTTCACACAAATTTTGTTTCATTTTTTAATTTATTCAGTGAGTAGTGCCTACTCGGACATTGTGAAACAGGCCCTTACTCAATTAAAAATAACCTGATCTGTATCTTTTAGTATTTTTGCTCCAGTGTAAATTTAAATGTTGTAGTTATTTTTTGGTGAGAAATCTTCCAATGACTTTTCCCGCTCTTGGGTGGAGCGGGAGCGTGTGTCAGATTTTTACTCACTATAAGCCAGTCCTACATTTCTTTTTTGCTTTGCGTTCCCGGGACCCGGGTTTTTCTTTCAGAAGCGATCCCATGGTCCCAGTCGGCTTCGATCCTTCTGGGTCCCTACGGTAATCACAGTTGGCAACAGTCCTCAGCACTTCAGCAGTCTTAACCTACTTATGGAGCACTAACCCTGTGATGAATCCTGAGTTGATTTCCACGTAGCCCTATACGCGGTCTACCTATGTAAATTTACTTTTCAACAACAAAATTACTCGAAAACCCGCTAGTATCTGTGCATTTTGAACATGTACGGATAAGTGCTGCGGTCAGCTCCATTCTCACCAATGCGCCTGAAAAAAGTCTACGAGCCATAACTCAAAACAATAATTTGTTATTAAATATTATGTAGATGATAAGTCACTTATAATTTTCACGAGTAAGCATGTTGAAAAAAGTCGTTTTGATACACATGATCAATTGGCAATGTTATCATCATCATTTCAGCCGAAAGAGGTCCACAGCAGGACGTAGGGCTCCTCCAAGCAACGCCACAACGATCGGTACCTACATCTAGCATCCATCGTATTCCTGCGACGGTTACCCAGTCATCAGCACACCTTATGGGAGGCTTTCGAACGCTGCATCTTCCAGTACGAGGTCGCAACTCTAGAATCTTCCATCCCTATCGACCATCAGTTCTACGAGCAATGTGCCCCGCCTACTTAACTGATACTAAAAGTTTGGCGATTGTTAATGTAGTTTCTTGTAATTCATTGTAAAATACTGAAGCTGCGAAAGAGCTGCCCCACCCCTTGTCACATGAAAACACACCTTCTTCACTTATTAAACTTTTGTTTCACCCTAAAAACAACTTGTACTAAAAATAAGCACCACATTGATACATTTCTGTGAAGTTACACGCCGCGCCGTAAGAGCATTTTCACATTATCCGATCCGATATCGGTGTCGGTCGGCAATCCGATATCGGGGTAAGTAAAATGTATGAAATGCTGTGCTCCGATATCCGATATCGGGCCGGACAATATGAAAGACAGGTACATATTTCATACATTTTACTTACCCCGATATCGGATCGGCGTCCGATACCGATATCGGATCGGATAATGTGAAAACGGTCTAATGCTTAACCCCTTTCTGTAAGTTTGATGGATTCAACTTCACGTTTTCATATAAAAATAACGTGAACCATAACTGGGTCAAAAAGTTTTTATTTGTTTTTTCCCAAAAATATAGATACATATTTTTTCTATGTTACTTCTTTGTCTTCATAAACATTTGACCTCCTTACTACTCCTGAAATGACCGGTAGAATATCTATTGACCAATACACACCTCCCAAAGGTTGACTGGTAGAAAATACCTAAGGCGTTAAGTTCGCCTTTGTACCTTTACGTGCATTAATTTATGAATCCCCGACCGGTCCTATGAGACCGCGCTATTATTGTTTTACTATTGTGTCTCGTTTTGCGGGTATGTGATAGGTTAAGTAAGCAACAAATAAATGGGAAATAATAATGGTTCCGAAAAACAAATTAATCTCCAGCGATCTGTGGCTGACTATTATTCTAATTAACCAGCGTTATAATTAATTACCGACAAAAAACCCAAAACATTACCGAAAAAAAATACCTAATTTAACAACAAATTAGAGCATGTTCAAATTACTTGTTCTCCTCCTAAAAAAATGAGTCGTCGAATAACAAAACTAAACTTCCGAATGGAATACTGAACCTCCGACAAAATTACTAAGTTACCGACAATAGAGGTTTTGTCAAAATAATCATATTTTTACAACTTGCATGAACTGTTTTAATTTCTATTGTTGGTTATCAAATTTATTTTTTAACTCTCAATAATAATGAAAATACCTTAACTGTTAGGCCCGTGAGATCGGGTTTAGACATTTTTTACTACCTATTAAAACTACATTTTTATTCTGATTCATTCCGTTTTTCTTCGGTTGCTAGGATAACTTAAGATGCAAGAGCGAGCGAAGCCAGCTCAAGACTTGGGGGCAACCCGACTCGGACAGGTTAGGTTAGAAGGAGGTGGCGGGGTCGTAGTGAGCGAGCGAAGCGAGCGAACACAGACCCCGTCACCTCCTTCGAGGTTATTTTTTTTAAACCACCCAGAAGTAGGAGCCCCGCGCAGCGGGGCTCCGTCGACTACGCCTTTTAATCAATTTTTCGAATCGTAAATATTCTAGGAAACCAAAGTCTAGTGGTTTTACATTAAAGCATAAATACGACTGTTCTAACATTTTAACGAATGAAATAGGTACTACTTACCGATACCCAAGCATACCCGTAGTAAGTAAAATTCATGATATATGATACAAGCAAAAGTTATTGTACAAGTACATTTTTATATTTTTTATAAGTTTCTGTATAACCACTCAGAATAATATTTTTAGTATAGTGTTACAGTTAAAATAGCACCACAGTCTATGAAATTGGAAAGGTAATTTATGAATTAATAGTTGGCAAATATAGATAAAAATTACAAAGCATAGTTTTCGGTAGAACGTAATTTATGCCGGTAGAAAAGTATTATAGCAATAAACAGTCAAGTTTATTTTTCGAAGATTTCAGTATCTCATTCGGTCGTTTCGTCATTTTTATTCGGACAAAAGTAGTCGGAAAGTTAGTATTTTAGGCAGTAGATTTAATATTTTGAGTAAGGGTAATTCTTCTTTTTTTGTCGGAGCTTTTATTACTACCCCAAATAAATAGTTGCACTGACACGACAGGTCCACTCAAATCTCAGTGGTTATTTCGTCAGAAGACCATCTTAGATATGGTTCCCATATGATTTGACCATAACATGTTTAATGTTTGGACTTTAAGAGAGACTTTGACCTCTAGTTTATTTCCTTTGTGTTTCTTCTAAGAGTAATCTGCTAGGAGACTCCGGCTTCATCTAGTTTAAGTACACGAAAAGATTGACACGTAAAAGTGTTAATTATAACCTATTTGCAAAATAAACCTAATTATTCATAGGACGTGCTTTAAGTACCCTACGTATATACCTAGACATAACAAGCGAGACAAAACCTAAAAAAAGCCTGTAATTTCACGAGCACTTAGCTATTTCCTCTTGTAATCACTAAAGTGGAATTGAACAATGCTGTTTTCGTTTAGCGACAAGCGATAAGAATTTCAGTTACTTCTAGTAAAGATGTCTTTACTTCGAGTACTGCTCTTGCTTTTATTTTTTTAATTGGTATAAACTAGTGCTTGACCGCGATCCCACATGATGGTGTGCAATCATTGATGGTGAGGCGCACTAGTTTATTAAGGGGCTCACTCTGGCCCTAAATTATAGACGGACGGGAAGACCGCAGCAGACAAACCTTTGTTTTTGTGAAATGAAATTACGTCACTTTGTACTAGCGACCGTTTTTGGGGACCCATTCATTATGTGTGCACCACCAAAATGTTCCAGTCCTTCGATTTTATGCTACTTAAATGCCTTATCTTCCTGAAAATTCTATCAAATTATATGGGATCTGTAGCCCCCACACTAAACCCGACCATTAACTTCTAGCTTTCATTCACAAACTGCGTGGAAATGTAAACAGAAGCGGCCTCGGCATTGCGGAGTCTTGTGAATCGATACAGCGACCGAATGTCAAGTTGAAGGGGGCGAGGGGCGAGACGGAGGGGCGGCTGCCGGAGGGGGGGGAATGACGTCAGACGCCCACACCGCTCCCGGTGAAGCAGGGCGTGGAGGCATGGCAGTGAAGGAGCGAGAGCGAAGCGAGAAATATTTAGCTTTGCATGTAAATATTCCGGAAAGAATTTGGTAGTACTATCTATGCTAAATGGGCCATGACACTGAAATGACCCTGGAAAAGATACAGCAATGATCCCCGGCGAAGCAAAATAATATACCGACCGACGGATGATATTTAAAACTGCAAGGAATTGAGCAAAAATCACCAAAAACCTTGCTACAATACAGGTGAGTGGTCTCTAAGTGAAGAGTTATTTCTATTCAAGCGTCGAGACTCAACCATATCATCAGAATATGATCGTCGACCACATCATCGCTTAACAACAAGTGAGATAGTGTTTAAACTCGTAATATCTAATAAAAAAAATCTTATTAGAATAACAGTATCTATAAAAGACTTTCTGTGACAGTTTTCTTCACAGTTTCTTCCTGCATATAGCTTTAAATGTCCCACAAGGCTGTAACACTTTAAACTGTAGACACACGAGAGTTTTCTCGACTATGCAGAATGTCAATGATATTTGTACAAACCCAGGCTTGTGTTTAATTTTAGACTCTGAATGATTCGATAACATTTCATTTTCTAGCTGGAAATGAAAGGAAAATACTGGCTTTGTTCTAGATAATGATAAGTTCGCAGATGGAAACTTAAAGGTGAATGAAGACGTCATGTTTTTAACACCCACTGAATGAGACCTTGGTCGCAGACTGAATATCTCACGACTTGGAGTTGTACGTAAGCGAATATTGGGAGAACACATTTAACGCCCGTTTTCAATAACTGCGGTACAGTTCACAGATAGATAGCTATCCCCGATAAACAGTAAGATTCTATCTATCAATCCACAATTTTGGTAGGTGATGCTATCCGTCGGTAGGCTATAGGAAAGCAAGTAAGGGCAAAAGGATAGATTTGTTTATCTTTAGTAGCTGCTACTGTAGATAAATAGCTTATTGAAAACGGGCGTTACTGGGTAGGGACAAAGTTGTGGAGTTCAGATAGGCAGATGCTCTATATAAAATACTGGTACCAAATGGTTAGACAGTAAGGTGACCTCAGAGAAGCTAGAAAAAGGCTGGGTAGATTTATTGATATTCTTTAGAACAAAGAAGAAATTTTTGCGTAAAAAAACATGAATGATATGTATTTTGCAAATTTTGCAATTGCAAATCCGGTGGATGCGAGACGCACAGGACGTCTTTCGGCTGAGATGATGATGATGATGAAATTGAGCACAGTATCCTGGGTGGGGTGGGAAAGTACAGTTTTCATACTATAGATACATTACATCCTTTAACATGAATTGTCCTACAACATGTCTTGCGTCACGTGAATGCGTCGTTAAATGTTGGGGGCAAGTTGTGGGACACTGGGCAAAGTTGCAGCATCATGCAGATTGAGTGTTACGTGGCATATATTTTGTGCCCTATGTAGATGAAGCCGCTGTTTCTTTGTTTCTGAGAAGAAACACCGAAACAAACTCAGAGGGCATTTTCTTTTACAGTTCATACAAGAAACATAATTTATGTAGAACAATGCGGATAAGTGTTTGAGTTGGTCTTTTGGAGAAAATACCACTCAGATTTGAGTGGACCTGTCCAGTTAGTGCAAACTTTTGTCAGTATTCGCGTAGCTCTACAAATTGACGAATAACACCAAAGAAAAGACATTTTTGTAGGCCATTATACAAATATAAAGAATAGAGTTTTTGATTTTTTTTTCACCGATGGCCTTCATGGCAGCTTTAACCAAGTGAAAGTCGACAATATGAGTATATGACTGACATGGTCATGTCATCTTGTGTCGTCATCCAAGTGACAGCTAAATTAAAAGTAGACTAAAATAAAAATGTAGAGATAAACGCTGTGAAACCTATAAAATTTTATCAAAATGACAGTGACTTTAGCTTTAACAACCCTTCAATGAGCAATAAATAAAACTAACAGTTAAAATTGTGAAAAAACGAAAATGACGTTATTTTGGATGGAGAAATTAGTGGCTGTAATATTATTATAGTTTACGAACAGCAAATTAACGTCCCTGGTTTCCATGGCAGCAAGATATTGGAATTTTCCGTTAAAACCCGGAGGTTAAAACTAATAAAGGTTAAGGTTAACTCAAACATGAAAGCAATCTTACGCCTATTTCGTTACAAAAGTACCTTCATCAGCATGATCGTCCAACTATGACGTCACAAGCCTACTAGAAAGGCAAAAAAGGCTTTTATTCGTGCCCCACACAATCTTATACACAATGACAAAAGATTCTGCCCTCCCGCCCAACGGTGTAAAGCCAAAGGATTTTTTTTTCTTTCACTACTTCATCTATTCCCTTAGTTTGAGAATTGGGCAAAGTTTGTGCTGTGACGACTGATGTACTGTTTTAGGTATTATAATTATTATTTAAACAATCGTATAAACTAATAATACACAATGACAAAAGATCTGGTCCCGCGGTGTAAAGCAAAAGTAATTTTATTTTTCTTTCACAGCTTCATCAAGTCCTAAACTAAGCAGAGCTAATACTATGAGTAGTAAACAACTGACGCACAGTTTTGTTATGATTATTATTGATCTTGTAATGTTCCCACTGTTGGGACTCAGGCCTCCTCTCCAGGAGAAGGAATGGGCCGTAATCCACTACACTGGTGTTACATGTCTTCGAATTTTTGATTCTAGGACATACCGATTTCCTCACGATGTTTTCCTTCACCGTTTTGAGAGCAGCGCAGCGGTAACGAAATAAATTACAGAAAGTGATGCCTGGTTGGGTTTGATCCCATTACAACTTACAAGTCAGGGCAGGTACCACTGGGTCACTATTGCTCTAGTAATAGTAGTACATTAATAGCATTACCATTATCGGCCTTGTAAAGTTCCCAATGTTGGGACTCAGGCCTCCTCTCTAGGAGAGGGAATGGGCCGTAGTAGTACAGTTTTAGATATTATAACTATATATAGATCAATTTTATTTATTTATATTTATTTATTTAAGCTTCATGTACAGTGGTATTACATAGGCGGACTCCAAACCCGAACCGATTCCGTTCACAAAACGTCACAGACGGAAGCCAAAATGCCAATACTTACACGTGCAAGAACTTCAACTCCCTCCCTGAACTCCAGCCCTGAACTAGACTTTGTCGCGGCCACCCCCACCCCCAGGGTCCCAGGGGGGGTTCGCGAAGTATCTGGGGGCTTGGAGCCGGCAACAGGCGTGATCTGCGCTTTTCTGAACAGGCTTCCGTTGAACCGATGTTCGAAGCTGGGATGAACTTGAACGTATCTTACTGTACTGTGATCTTTTTTAGGTGAGAAATCGTCCAATGACTTCTCCAATTCTAGGGCCGAGCAGGAGGCCGTGTCAGACTTTTACAGACATCATGATCATCATCTACTTAGCCTGTTCCCAACTATATTGGGGTCGGCTTCTAGTCAAGCCGGATTCAGCTGAATACCAGTATTTTACGATGAGCGGCTGCCTCCAGCAGTGCAGTAGTGCCAGTCTTTTACTGACAAACCTTCTGATATTTTAAAATTATGATTTATTATTTAAATAGGTAACTATATTAACAATTTAGATTATTAGCTGGTTTTACTACTGACGGATTTTCTTGCCTGCTACTGATTAAAACCACACCTGTGTCCTTCAATTGCCCTTGGCATTCTAAGGCAAAAAGACAGAAAAGGAAATCCGTCCGTACCTTTTCAGAAAGTATATTGTCTAGTGAAAGAATATACTTAAACTAAATCTAATAATTAATGTAATCTAGTTATATGAGAAAATGTAGTGCATTTTACATATATTTGTAGCATACTGAGTATCTAGATGTACGTACATGTGTGTCACATGATGATAATTATACTGAATTTACTATACTATAATGTTTGCTTTCACAAATAAAATAAAATGCAATTTCAATGGTTGGAGATAAGTTGGTGGTAATATATTACACCGATCCTAATTACTAAAATATATGGGACTTTGGCAGGTACAAGAAAAGGCAATTCGTAAATTACTGAATTGGTATTTTGTTTGTACTTGATACAAGACCTTTTTTTGTAAGCCTAACCATATCATATTTCTGTTAGAATCTTGAAAGGCAATAGCGCCGATCACAATAACAAAATATGGGACTTTGGTAAGCAAGTGATTCTTTCATTCTTTATTCTACACAAAAACGTAAACATCATGGTTACATAGATAGTTCATGTACAAAGGCGAACAGTCAGCAAGGAGTTTTCTTCCAGCAAACCCTTGAGTTACAGAGTGAAAACATATTCGAGGGTAGGAAATTAATTAATATTATCTGAGGGTAGGTTCGTAAATGATTGAATTGCATTATTTTATCTATTAGACGATCAAACCAAATTAATGTTCATGGGATTTTGTCTGTACTATATTGATAAAAAAATTAGGCCATATATTGAAAAACAATCGACCAAAATAGCACAATTAAAATACAGAAATTGAAATCTTGTACGAAACATAAAAAGAAATGGTTTCCAATCATTTCAATTGAGCAAATCGTAGCTTTATCCATTTTCCTATCTGAAATTCAGCGCTATTATTATTGCGAGAGGCTTAGTATCGTTGAGTCATAAGCGTTGAGCGATTTAGTTGATGCTGAAAAGTTTTAGAAAGTCTAAATAGTAGAAAAAGACTAGTAGTAGTTGTGTTATATTGTTGTTAGTAAAATTTAAAATTGTTGCGTTGTTTTCGAGCTAATAAACTGTTTTTACCACGAGCTCTTAAGGCGATTCATTTGATGATCTAAAGTATTCTTTTAAAGAATTGAGTTATATAGGTATTATAGCTTCATTCCTCGCCCGCCTGACATTTTGACAGCCGTGGTAAGGCCTGAAATGCAGGAGGACAGCTGTACTACTTATTTTCTATTTTGCTTTTCTGTTGTTTATGGGTAAAACTGTTAATAATTGTCACTTAAAACTATTAGCTATTCATGAAAAAACTGTCAGTAGTGGAAAACTTTGTGGTTTTCCTTATTTGTTTTTGAAAATGAATCCAAAACAAATTCAAACATATTTATTTTATTAATTAAAGTCTTAAGTTTCAACTACAGGTACAAACCTGTTTAATTCTTTCCTTGCAATTGTATATTTATCATATTTTAGTAAATTACCACTGAATCTTAGTTTCCACCGCAAATTTTTATAACTTAGACCGAGCATACCTCTCGGTGGACATATCGATCGGCTACAAGCATGAATGGCATTGACGTCACCGGCGGCTGCGGCGAGGGGGGGGTGACGCTAGGCGGGTGGGGGGGGGGGGATGCCGGTTCAGCCAGGGGTGCAGCCTTGAACTTGCTGCATCGATCCCGCGCGCGGCACCCCTGCACTTGAACGTGAACCATACTGAACCGCTGCGGGCTCTGGGCTCGCGAGAAACAAATGAATGCTGTTCTGCGAGTGGGGATTGTTTTGAAATGCTGCGATTTTTGATTTTTTTAACCGACTTCTAAAAAAGGAGGTTCTCAATGCGGATGTATGTAATTTTTTTAGGTTATTTTTTTCAGGCATTATGTGTCAGCCGCTCCTCGTAAAATACTGGTATTCAGCAGATAAATCCGGCTTGACTAGAAGCCGACCTCAATGTCGTTGGGAAAAGGCTAGGTTGATGATGATGTGTCAGTCAGTAACATGACGGTAAATTAAAACGCGCATTTTTACTATCTTCGACCGCGTGTAAGTCGACAATATATGCTATGCTATGACACTTGATGACAAAGTAGCACATTACTGGTGAAATAATTTTTGAAATCTATCCTTATATAGCTTGAGTACCTGCACTGGGCCCGCGTGGTGGATTACGGCCCATTCCCTCTTCTAGAGAGGAGGCCTGAGTCCCAGCAGTGGGAGCATTATAAGGCCAATAATGCTAATGCTAATAGTTTGAGTATATTTAATACAAATAAAAATCAAAAAATACTTTCTTTTAGTAGGTATTATTATAGTACTGTCTGGCTGACTATATCCTGGTAGACTAAAAGCCAACCTCAATTCCTTTTGACAAAAAAATCAAAGCAAAAACTGGTTGATTTTTCTTGATTTTCCTGAATAGGAAAAAGTGTGGGCAGAGATATCAAAGGGAGAATATTATAAGGCTAATTTTACTCGTTGTTAACAAGGGAAATATGTATTTTCCGACACGTATATTTTTAGAAAAAATGATCTTTTTTCCTGTTCTAACAGTAAGTTGGCATCAATGGGTCTATTCATAAAATTTATATTTAGATTTGTTACATTTTTCTGTGGGTTTCTTTTGGGGAGTTTTTTCTATTTTTGGGCTTGTGTATCCTACTGAATTTCAGTGCGAAGGGTGTGGTCCGTGGAAGATTACGTCTTTGTAAGGGTGAGGCATTAAGACACGCCTTTTGTAGGTCCATAGTGGTTGAGTCATACGAGTGTGTAGTCATCAATGAATGCTATCTATCATTGGTTTTGTAGTATTTATGTTTATTTTTAAGTACCTAAATGATTTTCCTACCCTGTGTGTATATGTATGTGTGCTAAATAAAACATTTTTTCATTCTTTTCTTTTCTTTGAAAACATTTTTAGCACTTTATTGGAGAGTATTGAATGAGACTGTAACACTCGTTCGTTTGGGTAAGGTCTCGGAACAGGTCGAAGTGGACGTAAAATTGCAAACTTTTAGAGGTATTTACGGGGTTAGTTTTACACATTATAAAGTTCAGCTTAGCCAAAAGTCATGGAGTCAATCCACCAAAAAATCTATGCCAAATTAATCAATTAAATTTTAAATCTTGACGATTTTTTTGCGAAACATTGACAGGCAACAACAGTTTTATTTGATAAACTTCTCTAAGGTTGACTGGTAGAGAATGCCTTGTTGCAATTAGTCTGCCTATATACTTCTTCTTCTTTATGTTTTGTTTTTAATAGAAACCTGGATAATAACCACAAGAAATCAATACTTTCAAAGTGTGAGAGAAAGATGCGTACCTACATAATCACATAAGACCGGATATATACGAAGTCGTCACGGGTTAGCTTTTAACCTCACCTTGACAAACTTTCCACTCGGAAAGCCGGAACCCGTTTTTCCTTCAACAAAACAAGAAGGAAAAATAAAACTTTTTGTACACAAAGAAAAACTTCGTACCGTCAATCACTTAGTAAAAATCTTCGCGCGATTTATTTCGGAACTGTGTCAGCCATTGACCAATGATGACAATGATATATAATTATATCCCTTCTTCGTCATTCGGTCGTCATGTCATTCGTCATGTTGTGACGGCGGACGCGTCACCCCGCGTCAGAGTCAATATGACGAAGCGGACGTCAGTCGATAAGATACGTTGAAGAGAGTGTCTTTTTGTATTTTTTTTAGTTGTATTTGTTGGTGATTGTTGTGCTCTCTTAGCAATGGTGATATCACCAGTGGCGTAGCTAGTTGAAAAAAAACCCAGTGGCAAAAAAATTGGGACCCCTTTTTTTCTGGGGAAAGAATCAAATTACATCTCCTGTTTTGGATGGAGCGGGAAAGAGTGTCAAACTTTTAATGACTAAAACCAGTTTCCGTTATTAAAGTAGTGTTGCAACTTATTTTACTTAGATTTCGAAGGTGGGGAGATTTCTCGGTAGATCAATAGGAGGTTAGCTATTGCTAATGAGGTTTTGGGGGGCCCCGAAGTTAGGGGCGTTGGGCCACTGGCCTAGTTCTTCAGTAGTTACGTCAATGGTTGTCTTTAATGGTAGACGGAGACTATGGAGTGATGTCACGTCACCGGATGAGTAAGATGGTCGATGGTGACGTTTTAAAGTGCTTGTACTGCAATAATCTGAGCCTAGACATAAACATCCCTACGGGTTATTCGAAGAAGTTACTGCAACGCCTCGCAATACAGACATTACAGACTTTTGATTTCTGTGGAACAACCCAACCGTATTTTCTCAGTTGCCTTTTATATTCCAGGGCCACGGCAAACTATTTCGAACAATACCGTAGACCTACCTACTTTTAGCATTGTAAAACCAAAACATGACGTCATAACTTCATAAGTACGTCGACTAATTAAATCGTTGCTATGTAAACTATATTATTTTTAGCTAAGATATGGTATTAGCTGTGTGTGTGTGGGGAAAACACATACCTAAAAAAAAAAAAAAAAAAAAATACCTACTTAGTTAATATTGTGCCTGTTGCCTGTGCTCACTAACTTAGTCAATATTGTGGTGGATATATTTGTATAACACATATCTAATAATACTATAGCAGGTCACTATGGGAAAAACCTTCATTCATGAGTCCTTTGCGTAATTTCGCAGCAGGGTGTGTAAATCTGCTGTTTGATTGGGAAAAGCCCGTGAATTGGTTCTGGGAAAAACTCAGCCGGGTTGAATCGGCGGGATAGTACGAAAAATATATATATTTGAGGCTCGCTCAGGATAAATAACAGAATAAAAGTAATCTTCAACTCATACCTAATTTAAAGTAAAAAAAATGGTAACAACATTTTAAAAGAGAAAAAAGACCTGTGTGGGATCAATTGCCTGTGCCATATAAGTGTCGGTTGGTATCATATTCTACTAAAAGCATCTAAATAGTATCTGCGCATTAGTTTCGGGTCCTCGTACGCCTTTCAAAGGACCAGGATCTTAGGGTTTTGAGATATAAGTACTGATAATTATATACAAATAATAAGAATAATTTTATTCAGGTAGAACAAAAAGCATGTCATTGTGTTATGACTTAACATGCTAAGCTACTAATGTATAAGAATGGTAAGTACGTTATTAACCATATTTTTCTGCAAGAAGAAAACTGACTTTGATACAAAAAATCACGTTTTCTTTCAAAAATACTACCTACTACCTACTCCCAGGATATTATCAAATGTCGTAATAAATAAATGCATGCGTTATCTATAGATAAATGCAATTTGTGTTCGCACTTCAGATATTTTGGTAAGAACCTTGATAATTTTATGACTAAATCTGACTTTGTTTTGTACTTTGCACTATGTATATTTTTTCATATCTTCCAAGTAACATACCGAAGAGCCAGTTTGATAAAAAAAAATTAGCTTACATTTTTTTAAAATTGGGAAATTGTAGAACCAATGTGATTGAAAAAATCACATTGGTTCCACCGCTTTGTCGGTATATGATGGATATTTTTATTTAATTAAGAATTTGGTTCTTGTTCAATATATAGAAAGTAAAAGTCTAATAATTTCAAAAGTTTGAACTTTGTTGAGTATTATTGTAATACACATTGTTCTGTAGCGAAATCTATGTCGTCGCATAAGAAGCTAATCTTACATCGCGCAATTCTCCGAGTGACTTGAATAAATACAACAGCCCGAAATCACCTACCGGGCAGTTGCCCACCAGACAACACCCGTCTGGTCGAAGGTCCCTTTTTCAACGGAGGTGTGAGTCTCAGACACTCTGTTCCTCATACCTCCAATGTTCTTTCGAAATACTATAAAAAGATGATCAAAATCTTTTTACAAAACTTATGGGCTACACGTGTAAAGGCTTTTATTGAAATTATGAGGAAGGAAAAGTCTCTAATTACTTTCTTAAGCCAGTTAAAATATTTCCTCAAAAGTATCAAAAGGTAAATTTCAAAGTTTTAATAAAACAATTAAAATAAGTAATCAGCAAATGATTCATTAAATCGTTTTATTTTTTTTGAGTCAGTGATTCATTATTTTATCAAAATAGGAAGTTTTATTTTTCCTTCCTTAATAATCAAATATCTTGCTTTTGTTGTTAAAAGATTTGATTCCGGAAATGTAGGTTAATTATAAAAAAAATCAATAAAACGATCAAAATAACTGTAACTTCGTTTTTTTTTGTAGTAAAGTTGTTTTTTTTTTAACTACATAACAGTACCCTTGGATCGACTAATAACCAGATTGATGACTCATTTTCTTCCAAAATTTCTTCGGTATATCGTCACGAATGAATGGAAACTGGCTCTTATTTTCTTCATATTCTAGAAGGATGTTCATGTATTTTGTATTTGACACCAGTCCCTATAATATCATTTCTATATCCCTATTTACTGGTATATCCAGATCTGAAAATCCCTGAAACAGATGTATTGCGTAGACCAGTAGTGAAAGCTTTTTTTAGGGTTCCGTACCTCAAAAGGAAAAAACGGAACCCTTATAGGATCACTTTGTTGTCCGTCTGTCCGTCCGTCTGTCAAGACCCTTTTTCTCAGGAACGCGTGAAGGTATCAAGTTGAAATTAAAACCATATATTGAAATCCGCGGTCCCTTGAAGTTGTGCAAAAATCAAACTTGTAAGTTGACGGGAAAAAAAGATACGCCCGTTTATGTTGCAAAAAACGTACATTTCGACACTGTCAAAGGAATCAAAACTCATAGGGTGCTTCCCGTTGACCTAGAATCTTGAAATTTGGCACGAAGCAAGGTATTATAGCACTTATATTGGGAAAAGTCTGAAAACTGAAAATTTTTAGTTACGTCACAAGAAAAAAAAATTGAAAAGTCTTCAAGACTCGATTCGAGAATTAAACTGTTTTTATAGGTAGGTTGGTACGAAACCCTCAGTGCGCGAGTCCGACTCGCACTTGCCCGGTTTTTTTTTAGCAAATTTTCCCTACCTATGTAAAAACAATTACTTACTTCTGTTATTAGTCTGTAAGCTTTCTTTTAAAATTAAATAAGTAAATATAAACTCTTAAGGTTGTGTCGCCATTGTACCCATAGATTTAAGTTTCTGCATAAATTGTTGCTTTTTTTAATGTACAATAAAGTTTATTCTATTCTATTCTTCAAAATTTTCCCCTGTGTTCCGGTTTTCGCACGGCCCGCGCGGTCTGGCGTTCTGTTTTATCACAGCGCCGAGCCATGCGCAGGCGCCGATAGCGCTGCGCACGTCGCCTCTGTCACGTAGGCGCGTGGCGAGCCCTTCCGAGCACGAGTATTTTGACTGCACAGACGTATTGTGAGGCCGATTCAATACTGATGTTTATTTGAGTCAATGTTATACAGTTTCATGGTTACGCTTATTTTATTCGTTTTAAATTTACTATTATTTCGAGTCTTCGAAGAATATTGTAAAATCAATCTATTTATTTAGTTCTGTGATGAGTTTGAGTTTACTCATCAAAATCATCACCCACTCGTTAGAGTGCCACAAGTGCCCAAACACCTGCACTTTGGAGGATTTGATGAGTGCCACCGAAGCTGCAATTAACGTAGTTATACCTCTGGGCCCATACAATTTAACGAGTTTACCTTCGATTCGAAAAGAAGAAGAAGCTCCGTGATAAATGCTTTGACTTACGAGTTATATGTAGGTCACAGGTTCAAACCCTGCCAAGCACATTACTTTGTGTTGTTTATTACTTCACTGCTCTGGAAACTGGAGTCATTTCCTGCATTTTCTGATAGCTGCAACCTCTTAAGCCACTAATTTACCTCTTTAAGTCACGAGGGAATACTTGTAGGTAGTTATACGTGAGTAAAGGAATATAGCTATGACTGTTATTAGTTTACCAACCAATGAATTGTCACCACGCTTGGCGCAGTCGTTAAGCGATTGATTTCTGCGCTACGTATCGCGAGCTCGATTCCCGCTCGGAACAAATTTTTGTATGGCTTACAGATACTTGTGAACACGCCATCGATACCTTTTTTACAATTGTCTAAAGTTTCAGAGGCAAATTACCATTAAAACATATCTAAAAATGTATCTTTCAAACATTTTCCCACGAAACGACACTCTACTTTTTATCAATCACAAGTACATACTTACAATATCTGTTTCATACAATGGCTTGACGTAACGTTGTAATAAATTGATCATTGATAAAATACAACTTGATATTGAAATACCCGTGTTTTCTGATAAAAAAGTTTCTAGTTAAAAGTAGTTTTTATTTCAAAGACATTCGTACACGATAATATTGACTGATTGCTATCTGACTCAGTTATGTAAAGGATGTGTGTAAAAATATTTGTAGGTGGGATCTAGGTATACATTCGAATAAACTAATTCATAACAACGTATTCACTCCTTCTAGAACCTGGGTTCCTGGGTCCCAGGTTTGAGGATGTCGAGCAATGGGTAGCTTGCCGTCCGCTGTGATGATGGACCGAGCCCAAGTCATCGACAGCGCGATGTCAGCAAAACTGTAGGAGCTCAGCAGGGTCAAAGCATGAGGCTATGGGTTCGCTTCTGACAGGAAAAACTCGGGCCTTGGAACCAAACGCAAAAAAAAGGAACAATAAGTGAGTTTTAGTCAGTAAACTTTGACACGCCCTCCTGGTTCGTCCAAGAGGAAGTCTGGGAGAAGTATTTTCTATGACATTCCACCTTAAAAAAAGGTCCTAGAAGGCAAGATTAACTGAAGGACACAAATATGATTTGGCCCCGGAACGGGAGAAGTCATTGGATGATTTAAATTTTTGGAAATAGCCAAAGCTGCGGAGGAGTGTAGTCTTCTAATTATAGGCATCATCATGCTTAAAATGGGGATCTGGTCAAAAACTAATTTATAATAAGAAAATTTATTTTAATTTGCATTTTTTTGGCTATCTTTTTTTCTGAAAGTTATGCTATACCTTAGAGAAGTTTGCCGAGAAGGCTGACACGATTCATTTGCTACCAAATACTGCAAAAACTGAATACTTTTATGTGTGACATCCACATTGCCGTATGAAAAACTAAATAGGTACTGTCTAAACTTGACACTGGCTAAACACAAAACGATGCGAAGGAAAAAATAAAACCAACTGTTCAACACTGCATGATGGTGTTCTGAAATGACATAAACCAGGTTCAGCACTGAGGTTTCAGGGCTAGGCAGGTGTCACGCTTATGTTAATGACATTAGTTAGACGTCAACGTCAACTCCCTCTCCCTCCCCTAGAGAGGAGGCCTGAGTCCCAACAGTGGGAACATTCCAGGGCCGCTAATGCTAATGCAACGTCAACGCCATGTATACGTTTTCAAAGGAAAAGACATGACTGCTGCCCTGCTGTCTGGCGCCAACTTGTGGTGTGATTTTCTGAATACCATCGTGAAGTACAAAAGAAAATAAAGAAAATTCCATAGAAGTCGGTCGCTCTACGCTGAAAATAAAAATACTAAATACTACAAGGTCATTTAGTAAATACGAACACCTAATATTCTCCACGTAGCAGTAGGTATTTAGTGATCAGCCTCAAACCGCTATCGCATGCGTGCTCGATATCAAGGGATTAGCGACTCTTGCGCAAGTGTGGGAGTGCCAATATCTCCCTTATCTGATAAGCACAGCTGTGCTATCGGGACACGTGACACTAGGCAGTATTTAGACAAGGTTCTAAGAGTTAGGTGCTGATATTAACAACGTGCGTGTGTGACTTGGAGAGATATGGAGAGGATGAACGTCTGTGAAGAAAAAAGTTTGTAAATATCATGGTAGTTCAGTTGCTTGGGTAGCGTGCCGTCCGGCAGTCCGGTAATAATCCGGACCGAGCCTAAGTCGCCAACAGCTATCCCACGCGCGCTTCAAAGAGATGACTGTAGACTGACGAGAAGACTGTAGGGGCCCAGTAGGGTCGAAGCCTCTGGGACCATAGGTTGGCTTCTAAAAGGAAAATTAGGGACCCTGAAACGAAGGCAAAGAAGGAACGGGGTGGGTTTTAGTCAGTAAAAGTCTGACACACCCTCCTGCTCCACCCAAGAGCGGGAGAAGTTATTGTGATGACTATCCACTTGTTGCTACAGCTTACTTTGATTAGTTTTGTCAGATTTTGCCGTTGTTGGGACGAAAAGTTTTGGAGTGGTGACCACGTAACGGAAGACGCAGCGTTGGAAAGCCGGCACAAGATGGACCAATGACCTAGTGAGGTCCCAGGAATCCTATGAATGCGAGACTTTATGGCGTCGCTTGGGGGAGCATTACAACAGTGGATGTCTTTCAGCTGAAATGATAATATTGATAATTTGTTGTCCAGACTTGAGGATGTTAGTTCCAGAGCTAGGTTAATTCGAGGATTAAACCACGATTAGATTAAGGACCTAGAGTTTCTTTTCAGGAACTCTTGCGCCACATTAGTGATAAAGTCCTAAGTTGAATTTGAAGAAACCACTGCAAGAGACATCAACATTTATGGATAGTACTAAATACTTACCGAGTAAATCTTTTAAAGGGTTTCAAACAAAAGTCAAAACTGAATATCTAGGAAATGTCTAAAAGAAAAAACAAATTGTAAAGCAACCTGTAGTTGCGGGATTCTTCAAAAAAGTTACCACAGTAAAGCCCCGTATTCATGGTAAACATTTCTTTAACAACAGTTGATCAACGTTGTTGATGAACGGCAAGAATGTTGCTGGAAACTTTGTTTAAATCAGTATGGGTTGTCCACACGGCAGTCCGCTCATCGAGCGAGAGCTTGTCAACATGCTGTTGTCAACTCTGCAACACACAGTGTTACCAGCAACATGTTGACAGCAACTCCGCAACACGTTGATTCAACTTTGTTGCTAAACAAATGTTTACCATGAATACGGGGCTTTAAGCGCAACTGAAAGACAACTGAAGTCAGTAAACGACATGCCCTCTCGCTCCACCAAAAGCGAGGGAAGTTATTTGACAATTTACGAAACTTACGAAAAAACCGCAGCCTATACACACATAATATCCCTTCGTCATTGTTGTTATTTAAAGTCTTTGTTTTCCAAAAAGTCATTTATGATATTGTTGATAAACGGTAATATTATGGCTGCAGTGCAGATTGCCAGTCATTGGTATTACTCGTAATCCTGTTGATATGTGAACTGTTTACACGCTTGTCGAGCGTGATATGATATTCAAGGATGGGCAGATTTTTTTAAAAGTCCAATTACGAAAAAAATATCTACAGTCTGTTTTTTGTACCCTGAGACTAAATTGACACACTTACTATAGGAATGATGCCAGTTATTTTGTGTTGTAATGTCATTTTAGTCTCAGGGTATAAAAAACAGACCGTAGATATTTTTTTCTACTAACGACTAACGTATATAAACATAAGATACCAATAATAATGCGTCGATTTTTATCCTAGAAGCTTTCTAGGATGACGGAGATACAGTAGGATGGAAAGAAGAACAAATGAATAGAGTTGTATAAACACACTGTGGGGTAGTTCGTAAGAGCAACCCTGTGAAGCATAAAGGGCAAACTGAAGGAACACAAGCATGTTTAAATCAGCAAAAATCGGATACTAAACCTATCGGGATACCATTAAATGGTTTTTTTTTTCTAAATATCGCTTCTTATACTGAGATAGGAGACTTTTTGCCTCGCATAGTTTATACTGCATTGGCACACGTTTTTTAACCCCTTGGTTTGTCAATAAGCACCAGAAATTGCGACGCAGCACATTTGCCTAGAAAAAACCTATTCACTCTTGACTAAAATACCCCTAGGTTATTGGTATCAGACTCTGGCAGGGAATTCCACTCGTTGGGTGTATGCATCATGAATATTCAATGAACGCTTTGTATTTATGGGGTCATTTGTTCCGTGCGGGAATTAAATCCGCGATACATAGCATAGCAGCCAATCGCTCTCAACCACTACACTATCCGTCGTATCATCTTGTTTATAATACTGTCTCCAGTCTCCATGCCTACGTGATATCCATCACACTGCATGCTCAGGCAATGACCAGATGACCATCTTCTAGAGCTCAGATAAGACCAGGATCTCACAACATGGAGATACGTGACTCATATCAACAGAACGGCGTGATAGAAGCGTGTTCCTCACTTGATGTGCGCGGGCGCACCGATTAACCGATTGTTGTGAATGGTCCTTATCGAGGGAAACGCCCTGTTGATAGTTAGATAGTGTTAAGTTATGTGGGAACGGACAGATTGTGGTTTAAACATTCACGCCTGCGTTTACCAACGGGGTAGGTAGACATTTAACTATATTCATTCGTTGAGCTTACAGCTAAGGGTTGAAATTGTCTGCCGGTGTTTGTGTTCTGTCGTGATAGCTTCAACATTTGCTACATCCTAAGAGGTATTTAACCTACCTGTATCTATTCACTCTCGACTTAAAGACCTACTTTTAGGCAAGCGTGCTCCATCATCACTTTCCATCAGGTGAAATAGCAGTCAGGCATAAGAATATCACACAAGCTTAAACGGCTGAGCGGATTTTGATGTTCCACAGGTAGACTATTCCCTGGTATGGCATGTCAGATAAGATAGACAATCGAAAGAATTACAACATCAATTTTCCTGCTATGTTTTTTCCCGTCAACACATTTTTATCAGTACAGGATAGCAATTCAGCTGTCTGCATTTATTATTCATTAAGTTATGAGGATATGAATCAACGTTGTACTGATAGGAAAACCAGCTTTGATAACCGGCTTTATAAACGTACTATGGGGAGAAGTGATTTGTTGCCAAAGTTTGATTAGTAGAAACTAGCAAAAGCTATTTAGAAGTCATCATCATTTGGAAGTCAGTTTATTTAGAAGTAATTTTGTTCTGATGACGGTCAGTCAGATATAAACCAACAGTTTTACTTGCTTTCCGAGTGAAGGAGGTGTCACACACCTAACTTCCAAACTTCGAACTGCCGGGCTACTACAGGGTTAAATAGAAAAACCCAAAAGCAATATTTTTCGGATCCAGGAATCGAACCAGGGCCATAGCGCTGACGACAATGACACTGACTGGGCAGTTTGACAGAATGAACCACCTATGGAGACCTAGAGCCATCTGTTGGCAACCCAATATTTACTTTGTGTTGGTAGACATGTAGATTATAGTAAGTTTAGTATTTATGTGTTGGTAGCACTGTGCGGCCCCCACCCGGACTTCTTCCGTAACTGTGGTACAAGAATACACGCATTTTTACCTCACGTACCTTGTTTAATTAAAACTAACAGTAACCAGCCCCTATCTAAATAACCCTTTTTTCACCATCGTAGATGAGTTGCCATTGTATACAACATGGAACTGAAAAAAATATATATACAGCCAATCATAGCACCTCCTCCTTTTTATAGTCAGTTTGTTATCTGAAAATAAAAAGATTATCCCACAAGCGTACATCACAGAACATTCCCGTAACATTATGCACGGGTACTTTTTATCACTATTAGTGCCACTTGAAGCTATCTCAACGAGGGTTAAAGTCACAATTCGTAAACAAGTTTCGATAGTTTTCCATCACGCAGCGAACGCGTGATAACTATATAATCTTCTGTCTATACTTATATGTATATAAGCAAAGAAGTATATTGTTTGTTGGTTTGCATAAAACATAAAGTAGGTAATGCTTTTTCTCCATAGAGATAGATATAGATCATTACTAAGGTTGCCACCTTTTTTGAAAAAGAAATAGAGAGTATATCTGGTTTTAGAAGCGGGAAAACATAAGTAAGTATATTCTTTAGAAAAGAATACATTTGTTTTACTTTTTGCTAAACAAAAATTTCGTTGTTTCGAAATCATTGTAAGACTATCGAATAGATTCAATGTCGCTATGGTCTTATTTTACCGTTATTTTGTAATTTATAACTTACATCAAATAATTTTAGTAAAACATGGAAATGGCATGGTTTTATTCAGTTAAATTCAAAATTAGAGTCAAAATAAGTAGAGTATTTTAATTACTGTACTCTATAATTGCGGTCTTAGGGCTCGAGCTCCTCTGCAAAATGTAGTACAATATGCTAAGTTTGAGTTGGTTGGCAACCCTAAACATTACGCCATTCTTTAGCTTTATGTTATGTTTTAATTGTATTCCGGGAGGCTGATTACGTTAAAAAAAGGGATTAGCAATAATATTGCGCAACTATCGCACATTGATTATGGCGTCAAGCTATTGATTAGTTTGACGTCATAAAAATCGATATTATTGGTTTAAAATGACAAAACAATTGACATGTAAAAGTATTATATAGAATTAATTTTGCAAAATACTCATACAGGCATATCACTTATCGGTTTGCTGATCGCTCACTGATTCGAAGATGTTTTTGCGAGAAATCGTTTAAATTAAACCTAAGTAGCTCTGTGCATCTTGTGTTCATTAGAATAAACTGTAGAATAAATTGTTTTAGTTCATAGACAACAGTCTAGCCTAGAGACAACATTGTTAATAAATTGCTATAGTGCGACAATCGCACATACTTAAAACGCGCTTTATAAAGCGCAAACCCGTTTTATTTATTTATTTATTACAGAGAGAGTACAAACAATTGCGCAACAAATGTGCATCATATGAGCAACTATTGCGCAATAATAACCAATGATTTCCTCTTTCAAAACACGTAATAAGGAGGCAGGAATATACTTTAAGGTCACGGGGACGATTCCACTGAAAAAGCTAGTCTTTCAGGCAGACATATTAGGTTTATTATCAGTGTGATAACACGGGTGCGTCACGTGGGGGCCTGATAAGATAACCGATCAATACATTGATTATTAATGTTAGATAATAAATACGGATTACAATGTTGTTCTTGGCTGTGTTGATTATTTTCGTATGATAACTTGGACGGACTTTTTTTGGAATATGATTCAGTTTATTATGTTTTTGAGATGGTGACATTCTATTTGAATGATTGTTTTATCGGTTTACGTGAGGCTTGTGATCTTTGTGTCTTGTTACCTTAGTGATAAAATAAATTTAGGTATTTTTATATTGCTTGGGAAATTAATACAGGATGTGTCTGTGTTCGCTGTTTGAAGCCAGCATAGCTATGCTGGCTTCAAACAGCGAACGCAAATCTATGAAGAACTGTCATTGTCAATTGCAACTGTGAGTTGACAATGACAGTTCTTCATACATTTATGTTCGCTGTTTGATGGTTGTCTCGAAGTCGAGCGCGTTGCCATGAATATGACTTTTAGAGAATAGCACCGCTGTCGGGGATTGTTCGAAGGAGTTACCATGTTCCTGAAACGCAAATGGGCAAGTTAAGGCACACGAGTCACGGTGTCTTCTGCCCATAAATTTTGTTTAGGTTGCTTGATAATCACAAGGTAGACCGACGACATGTCGAGGGTAGCGAGAATCCGATGGACGCGAGATGCACAGGACCAGTTGTTGTGGCGACGCTTGGGGGAGGTTTAACGTTTGAATCCCCAACAGGTCCAATGAGACCGCGCTGTTATTGTTTTACTATTGTGTCTCGTTTCGCGGGTATCTGAGTAATTAAGTATAGCAATGGACGTCGTCTTTCGGTGTACGTGGTCGCCATTCCAGAATTTTTCGTTCCCATCGACCATCTGTTTTGCAACACGCATTGGTCATAGACTTTCGTTTTGAGACACTGGTATCTTAGATCCCTCATCATTATAAAAGATGTGCTTCCTTGGTGCGCAGGGTGCGAGCCAGTCCCAGCGGCATCCTGGGCATGATTGCTGACAGATTGGACTGTCATATTATATAGTGAATCGTTGCTCCAGTGTCTCAGCTGGAGTACTGAAGCAATGATGTTAATTTGTTGTGTGTATTAATGCATTGTAATCAGTGGTTATATTTGTATTACTAACATTAATTTAAGTGTTCTTATTATGACTAATACTAAATGCTTATGATGTTACTCGAGTAAAGAATATTGTTATTATTATTTAATTGCAAAAACTTGCATCGTCACAAATCTGTCAGCCATACCTCCTCGTTATCACATGACAGCGCAACGCTGTCACAGTTTACTCAAATGACACCCTGCAGTATTTACGTTACTGATAACGCTATAATTATACGTCTTATCAGCGACCACGGACTTCCTGCGTGATTTGGAGAAAACTAGAAGGTATTGATAACGTTAATTAGCTTAATAGCCGTGTTTACAATGTGTTTGTTATGGTTTTATTATTTTGTAGGGTTTTCCGAGAAAAAAAATATATTTAAAGACTAGGTATCTTATAAAGAATGAAAGATAGTTTTTGAGTTTATTAATTGCAATAAAAAATACAAATCTTTTTTCTCTATAGTCTATTTAGGTATATAATAATATGTATAAAAGGAGAAACTGACTGACATATCAAAGCAAAGCCAAAACTAAGAGTATGAAATGCACAAGGTTTCCCTTTATGACGGTACTATAAATGTACTATATCCATAGATAGAGAAAAGATTTTCCAAAATTCAACCCCAAAGCAAACATATTAAACACTAGCTTTTGCCCGCGGCTTCGCCCGCGTGAAAGTCGGAGACTTAAATAGTAGTGACTTTAATTAGTAGTTAGTAGTCTAACTAGTAATAACTTTTTTTACATAAAATATAGCCTATAGCACTCAGGAAGAAAGCAGCTTTCTTTCAATATATACATTTATGCAATCGAACTAGTATCTTCAGAGATTATCCTATACAAACAAAAAAACCAAACTTTACCTCTTTATTATATTAGTATAGATACACATAAAATTACATACATGTGTGTGTAATGTACACACATATATACAAACTTGGGCCTTAATATTATATTAATGTAATTAGTGTGATTACTTACATTTTATTGGCTTGTTAGGATTAAATGGTTTTTGCACAATGATTCATAGAATTGGCTGCCGAATTTTTTCTGTTAAAGTAATTAACTGAAAAAATGGACTTAATCTACCATCTTTTGTAGTAAATAACACTAATACTGACAACTCTTTAAACGTTCTAAGAGCTTTCTTTATTCAACCACGCTACCAGGGTATCATAGGTTCAAGCTGTCTCGTCAAAATCGTAGAGGAGAGAAATTCTCTAGTGCTACAATGTGCTACGAAGCGTAGCGCTCACGACGTAGGTTTGCTACGAAAAAAAAAATGCAAAGGATGTAGGCTTTTTATTATATTTTTTTAGGTGGGGTATCATAAGTATAACTTCTCCCGCTCTTGGCCGTAGCGGGAGGGTGTGTAAGGCTTTTATTGACCAAAAACCCACCCCGTTCCTTCTTTGCCTTCGTTCCAGGGTCCCGGGTTTTCCTTTCAGAAGCCAACAGATTGTTCTATGCATACACAAAAATTTAGGTTAAAAGGACTAATTGACGTCACAACAAGAGTTCAGTTTAGCTATTAACCCCTCATACACATACATATTCGGTTAGTTACCCCGTCCGGCCCGTATATGCGTCCCCATTGAAGTTTATTTGGGCGAACACTATTTATAGTCTTGACACAAGAGTTATTTATAGGCAGGTTCTATTTTCTGGTTGAACCACGTTTGGTTACGATTTGCGTATGCGTGCGTTATTTTGGGGTAAATGGGGTCAGTGTAGGGGCGTAGCTACCCTGCCTCCGGGTTGCAGGGGCCACGTATGAATTTTGGTAAAAGTTAACAAATTTTCCAACCTTTCCTTATTGTTAAGAAGCCAGTGATGAATAAAAAGCTATAAGTATTATAGGATGTTTTAATAGTTCAAAGCTCCTTCCGTTAATTCTAGAATTTTCAGCTTAAAAGCAATTAAAAGGGTGTTAGCGATACCATGATGGGTGACAAGACAGAATGGAAGAAAAAACATGTTGCGCCGGCCCCAAATACTCTTATCACATGACAAGGGTAGGAAAAGACACACAAAAGCTATTTTGGACTAGGTATCGTAGTACAGAGTGTTCCTATAAACGAGATAATTTTCAATCAAGACGTCTTACGAGTATCACAGTCCAAGTTTTCGCGCACACAAAACCGTTTGGGTATTCTATTTTTCTGTCTTAACTTGCCGTAGTGGCCTATCATGGCCTAACACTAGTTCTGTGTTAGTACAAAAAGATTCTTAAAAATGCTTGACACTTGGTCAGATTGGGACTACCTACACCACTGAGTCAGTGTACGATTTTGTAGTACATTGCTTCTCCTGGATCCTGTGTATTATAATCATCATCATCATCTGCCTAGCCTTTTCCCAACTATATTGGGGTCGGCTTCCAGTCAAGCCGGATTTAGCTGAATACCAGTATTTTACGAGGAGCGGCTGCCTACCAGACCTCCACAACCCATTAACCCATCCTGTGTATTATAATATGGTGAGATATTTTTTGAAGCATTTTCAAGGTAGTCAGTGTTTTGTATTTTTGAAGCATTTTTGGAAGGCAGTCAGTGTTTTGTATTTTTTAGCCTGAAAAAGATTAGAGTTACGACATAGTTCAGAGTTTTGAACATGTTCATCGGGCGAATAATTTTTTTTTAGGTGGATAACCATTCACTCTCGGCCTATGGTGGAACGAGACGACTTTAACTGACTAAAACAACACGTATGTCCTGCAGTTACCTATTTTGAATTCTTCAACCACAGGTTTAATTTTCATAAATTACCCGTAGTCCTTTGCAAGCATCGGCCCCTACGGTTTTGCTGTCATCTGTTTAACGCTGCCCGCCCACGACCGATAAAATCGGTGACCGATTTTTTGTAGGTGAATAATAGAACACACTGATAGCAATAGTGCACACGTCGTTCTAAGAATCAGTCAGAATATATTATAGTTTGTTACAATTATCAGTCCTACAAAAAGGCTGACGTGGATGGGCAGCGTTAGTCGCGTCGTCAACCACTCGTTCTCGGTCGGAGTTACCTGGGGCGCCAAGATGTTGATTCGCTCACATTTTTGGCCATCTCCTCCGCTAATCTAGTACTTCTTCGCTGACGGAGGCGACTCCATTTCCTCTCGCTCCGGACCATGTCCTGAAATAGGGTCGTCGCCATCGATCACCTCCACGAGGATAAGGCGATTCATCGGTAATTTTTGAGAAATCCTTTCAAAAACGCATGATCACGTCACTGCGTGCCTTCGGCACAATCTTTTCAGTGGTTTGAGCTGTGTGTTGACAGATTAGTCAGTCATTAATGGTTACCTTTTATCTTTGTACACAAGTATCATCCTTACAAAATAAAATGTGCTGGTCGAATGACCACTATTGCTGACTAATAGATGAAAACGACACACAATAGGATGTTACGCTACAACATAGCTGATATCACACTACAGAACAACTTCATAGCTAAAGCTCTCGAGATAAGGGCGGGAATCGAAAAAACTATGCTCTTCAACCAAAGTACTTCCCTCTTATCCGACAGCGCTGTTATTGGTCAGCATAAATACCACAGTTTAATGCTAAAATCTTCCAAATTATGACATAAACCGATATCAAAAATATCACCAAAAGATAGAGATCAAAATTCTGCATGTTTTGATATATAATTAAGTTCGAAAAGGTTAGCAGCTTAAGAGGAAACTTGAAAAGTCCTGCATCGCGCAAGCGAAGTTTTCCTGCGTTTGTAGCTTATGTACGGGCGACGATTACTAACCTTCGGTCTTCCCCTGGGGTCGCTTCATCGACCGACCCGCCAGCCGCGGTCCCCTGATACTGGGGGTACCGGGTTGGCCCCGGGCGTCTTTCCATACCATTAATGTAATAAAGGTATGAAAGATGATATCAACAGCTAAACATCGTCCTCTCTCTGGGTATAGTTAAACTCCCGGGGCGCTTCTCGGTCTCCTGCTTGGCGGGGGCCGTAGCGCGGCTGGTGTGGGGCTGACAAGCCCGCGGCGGCGCAGGCGGGGGTCTAGCTTCACCACGAGTGACCCCTCCGCCTGCGACGCGGCGCTTGGAAGACGAAGACCCCCAGGGGAGGCATCCGCTGATAAAAACAGCGTTAACAAATCTAAATCTTCAATTTCTAATTCTAATTCCTAATTCTAAACCTAAAAAACAACCCCAAACAAACCTTTTGTTTTCCAAATATTTTTTTGCCATGCTTATGCTCTGCCCGCTTAAAAGTAGGTTTCTCCGTACAAACTTTGGACCTCCGTTTTGTCCCCTTAGGGTCCGATGACACAGACAGAGACAGAGAGGAGAGCAGATTTTTATCACCGCGCGTTCAAGCATTCTTTATGACAAAAATAGTGTACCTACATGGAAAAATAAACCTTACTACAAATGTTTAAAACTCTGTATTCAACAAAAATTTGCTCTTCCTCTCCGAGCCGGTATTTGTGTACGGACCCTTAGAGAGTGTTTTTTTGGGAAATACTTTCTTGGCGCACGCCTATGTTATAATGACTATCTACGGGCGAAATTTCTGCTGAATCCGTCCAGTAATTGTGTGTTGATAGATCAGTCAGTCAGACAATAACAGTACTGTTCATGAAGGGACTTAATGACAGCATCAGTAGACGGCATTACCATGGCCGAATACTGGGCTAGGCAAGAACATATTTTGCCATCGACACGCTAAGAAGAATAACAGTAGCCTTTTATATCCGACGAGTATATGAAAGAAAAGGGAGTTAGTGATAGCATGACGAGTGACAGGATAGAATGGATAAAAAAAAAGTGTTGCGCCGACCCTAAATAAAACGTAAAGGGCAGGAAGATGATGATGCTGATATGTACTTATACCTTGTATAATATGATTTTTCTATACATATATTTGTGTCCCCCAAATTTTGCGGGTATTGAGTGGTTGAATGATTTAGATTATCAATGGGACCCGACAGTTGGCGCTGCAATCGGGTATAATTTTTTTTTAAAGAATATCCAGCTTTTGGGCAGGGCAACGTTTTACGTCTATAGGGTTATCTAGTTAACAAACAAACAAACAAAACATGTTTATTACTAAGATAATTAGTTCTATTTGAAGTGTATTGTATTTACAATAACGACGAGTGTTTACGTTTGCGCGCCGACACTTAAATAAAATAAGATCAAGGGCTCAGTTAATGGTTACTCTAATGTTTATCGAACACTTTACCCAATTTATAATGAAGGTTAGAGTCGCTTTATTAATATCTACTGAAAGCAACATAGAAAAATTAATGACCTTTTTTTATGGTTCCGTATCCGAAAGGTAACGAACGGATAACTAGTACTAAACCTCTGTCCGTTCGTTCTTATCATGGATATCCGAATTTCTGTGGTTCCTAAGCGTAATATAGCCATAAGCGTTTGTCTGTCACCGAGATGTATCTAAGGAATTGTTATAGGCAGAAAATTGAAATTGACACAGAATATGTATTTCTATTGCAACTACGAGTATATGTGTGTGTGTGTGTGTGTGTGTGGTGTGTGAGTGGCGATTTCCAGGCCATCAGGAAACACAGAGACTCCGGAAGGGAATTCAACTCCTTAGCTCTATGCACAATAAATGTGTTCCCAAAACGGTTTTGGGCGTATAGGTGGGTTGTCCATCGTAATTATTTATTTATTTATAACAATCTTACCTACACTATCATTACAGATCTATAATCCAATGCGACAGATTGGCCTTACTACCTAAATCCTAAATCTACAGCTTATACCTAGTTAAAAAATATCTTAATCTAAATAACTTATTACATATAGTGTAACTATTGCGAATTCACTCAAGTTGAACCCTCCCGTGAACCTCATTCACCATTATAGAAGTACCTATATCCTAGTAGTGGGAACATTATATTGCTGATGCTTATGCTTTATGCTTGTACTATAGAATCTTTAAACGGTCTCTTATTAAGCGATACGTTTGGATAATATAATTGATACAATTTCTTCCTGCAAGTTTTATCGGTGATCGCACTAGGTTAGCGAGGTGTCGGCAGAGATAGTGGTCACGATCTTTCTCACACCACAAGTGACCACGATGAGATAACTCTTCTGATGTCAATATAATACATAAGATATATGTTATAACACATGACAGTCATACGGTTTACATAACTTTGACCTGGCTCACTGCTGTTTATTAAGTGATATTACAGTTTATCAGGGAAGTTAACGAGAACTGGAGTGAGGGAGAAAGACTGAAATGAAAATGATGGCCTCGTGTGAAATATTGAAAAAGATACGGCAAGATATTAGTGAAGTCAGATTTGCCTTAAAAGCCCTTGGTCCAGCCACCTAACGAGAGTTTTCTATGTATTTTATTTATTGTTCTTCAAGTCGTTCAGCTCCATAGTAGCCCTGAGTTGAGCTCTACAAACATTGACAAATGCTTGCTCTAACTGGACCACTGGACAAGTCCATTTAAATCTGTGTGGTTCTTTTTCTCTTCAAAAGACCTTCTCAGTCTCAGACACTTTGTTATGGTCCTCTTATGATTTTACAATAAGGGCCTATTTCACCACCTATAAGTAGGTTTTCAGTATCTTACTTGGCAGATAATTTCATAGAAATTCTGTTCCATTTTTGAATTTATTCGGGAAGTAGTGGCTACTCGGACATTGTGAAACAGGCCCAAACTCTTTTGTTTACTTAGACGTTAGTTTCTTTTTAAAGTAGTGAGCTAGGAAACACTAACTTCATCTATTTTAAATTGACGAAAAAATTCAGGTGTAACAAAAGTAAAACCTATTTGCAAAATAAATATCATTTATCATGTAATCTCATAGGGCAATCTCTTACAGACAACCTTTGGATGGTAAATGAGATAGATTAGAGCTTTTGGGGCTGTCAGAGTACAAATATAATAAATCATGCTGATTGAACATAGTTATATATATACTCAATATCAAATAATATATAAATGTCAAATAGTATCGTTTGGTGCCCGGACGTAAAGAATAATACCATCCCATCTCTTCCTGTACTTATGTATGTTTCTTCCTGTGTGTATGTGTGTGTGTAAGAGGCGACTAATAAGACACACACCAGAGAATGGGCAGTAGCATTCTCTGTACATTGCAACAATCACATTGCGATCGCCAACCCTCTTGCCAAGCGTGGAGATTATGGCGAATCCCCCGAAAAACGGCCCTTTGCTCGGCAGACCCGGCTACCCTTGATTCTGGTAGCGGTCAAGGTTACACCGAGGCAAGAGGTGCTAAGAATCCAATGGCTGTGACATGCATAGGCCTGGTCGTTCTGACGACACTTGGGGGGAGGCCTATGTCTAGCAGTGGACGTCTTTCTGTCTATGATGATGACGATGCAATAATTATCGAATATGTATTTGAGAAGGGAGAAGGGTGTACGTGTAAATACCAAAGCAGGCCGCGAAATTTAAATTTCCATTTTGTAGGTTAGTGTCAATATGGTTTGCGACCGTAACACGTATTTATTTACAATAAAAAATTAATATATAATCATTATAATCATCAATGCGACAATGCCCTCCTTAAGAACTACAGGCCCATCTCACTTCTGAGCCATGTCTACAAGTGGTTTTCCAGAGTCATCACGAATCGTCTCGCACGCAGGTTCGACGACTTCCAGCCTCCTGAACAAGCCGGATTCCGAAAAGGCTTTAGCACCGTGGACCACATACATACGCTACGGCAGGTTATACAGAAGACTGAGGAGTATAACCTGCCTCTCTGCTTAGCGTTTGTGGATTACGAGAAAGCCTTTGATTCGATCGAGACTTGGGCTGTACTGCAGTCTCTCCAACGGTGCCAGATTGACTATCGGTACATCGAAGTGCTGAAATGTTTGTACAAAAACGCCACCATGTCAGTCCGACTCCAGGATCAGACCTCGAAACCTATCCTTTTACAGCGGGGTGTGAGGCAGGGAGACGTTATCTCTCCGAAACTGTTCACGGCCGCATTGGAGGATGTCTTCAAGGTTCTGGAATGGAGAGGGCGAGGCATCAATATCAACGGCGAGTACATCACTCACCTTCGGTTTGCCGACGACATAGTAGTCATGGCTGAGACTACGGAGGAGCTCAGTACAATGCTCGGTGATCTCAGTAGGGCTTCCGAAAGAGTGGGACTCAAAATGAACATGGACAAAACCAAAGTCATGGTAAACATCCATGTAGCTCCCACTCCTATCAAGATCGGAGACTCTACACTCGAAGTTGTGGACGACTACGTCTACCTGGGACAGACGGTCCAGTTGGGTAGATCTAACTTCGAGAAAGAGATCAATCGTCGAATCCGACTCGGCTGGGCAGCGTTCAGGAAGCTGCACGGTATCTTCTCGTCCAACCTACCGCAGTGTCTCAAGACAAAAGTCTATGACCAGTGTGTGTGCCAGTGATGACATATGGCTCGGAAACGTGGTCGCTCACAATGGGCCTCATCAGAAGGCTTAAAGTCACCCAAAGAGCAATGGAAAGGGCTATGCTCGGAGTTTCCTTGCGCGATCACATCAGGAATGAAGAGATCCGCAAGAGAACTAAGGTTACCGACATAGCCCGAAGAATCGCTAAACTCAAGTGGCAGTGGGCAGGGCACATTGCTCGTAGAACAGATGGTCGATGGGGACGGAAGGTTCTAGAGTGGCGGCCACGTACCGGAAGACGCAGCGTCGGAAGGCCTCCCACAAGGTGGACCGACGACCTGGCGAGGGTCGCGGGAATCCGATGGATGCGAGACGCGCAGGACCGGTCGCTGTGGCGACGCTTGGGGGAGGCCTATGTCCAGCAGTGGACGTCTTTCGGCTGAGATGATGATGATGATGATGATGAATCATCAATTAAACTCTCTAGTTTACGTAACCTCATTGAATGGCTACTTCATTAAAAAGTCAGCTGAATACCAGTATTTTACGAGGAGTGGCTGATACTTTATTTCATAATAAATTATGAACACCTCATAATGCCCAACCTATGTGATACTCTCCTAAAGGCATAAACACCTCTATGGTCTATCGGCTTAGGTAATTAACTAATGTAAACAATCTTGGCATGTCTTTTTATCTAAAAGTTGTCTAAAAATTGTATGTAAAAATCTTTGCAACTAGGTATTTACCTAAATCGATGTTAGCTAATAAACTAAATTTAAATATTTTTTGTGTATATTATATACGACCTCTTTAATATAAAAAGACTTACCAAGATTGTTTACCTTTAGTTAACCACCTAAACCGATAGACCATAAACCCATAATATCCCGTCCGTCCTTCCACACATATATTCCACGTACCGTTACAATGTACGCGGCGTTAATCAACATTATCATTTCAATAACACCACAATACACATTATCTGACCGCGCCGGATCGCTCTCAAGTGTCATGTTTACTCAAATTATTATCTGCAGCCATCGAAGTGTTACTTCAATAAGCGTGCTAAATTGTTTCGTTGCTTTTGTGAATTTTCTGAGAGCTGTGGTGGTCCCCATTATGAGGTGTAGGTCGTGGATTCAACTCATCTATGACGGAAGCCATCTATTACAAAAAAGAATATTTTATACAAGTATGCCATGCAGCAATTTTGTGCGCCACAGACTCGATTGCACAAAAAGTGTGTCCTCTGCGCTGCACCTTAACCTATCAATACCCGCGAAACGAGACACAATGGTAAAACAATAACACCGCAGTCTCATAGGACCGGTCGAGGATTCATGAACTAACCTATCAATACCCGCGAAACGAAACACAATGGTAAAACAATAACAGCGCGGTCCAATGAGACCGGTCTGGGATTCATGAATTAAAATTGCTGAAATATACATAGCTTTATATGGAGGAAAGCCGCTTGCGATAGTATGGTACGTAATGCGAAGAAATGAAGACGAAGGGTAAAAGAGCCCCCAGCCACCGACTACATGGATGTGAATCATCCAGAATGATATACTGACAATGTGCCTAACGTCAGATGTGACACAAAACCGAAAGGGGTGAAATTTTGCACAAGGTTCCTTTTATTACGGAGGAGTACTAAGAGAGGACTTTCTAAAATTCACTCCCTAAGGTGAAAACAGGGGTCCAAAGTTTGTATAGAGAAACATACTTTCTAAGGCTAAGCTTAACACTAGACTTGGTTTTGTTGCATCAGTTCATCTATCGATTAGTGTTACAGATCAGCCGGATCAGGTCTTAAAACTATTACTACTAGGTACTTCTACTAAAGCCTGGTTTTCACAGGTCCAGTAGCTACTGGACCGCCAGCTGGCGGTCAGTGAAGGACAGTCATTGTCTGACAGCTACTGGGTCCATGAAAAAAAGTAGAGCCAGTGCTGACCAGTGTTTTCGCGGACCCAGTAGCTGTCAGACACAGTCTTTCAAAAATCTGCTGCCTGCACAAAATCAGACTAAGCCCGGGCGCGCACTAGCGGCCAGTCCGCAGGCGGCCAGGCGAAACAAATGAAAATAATAAAATAAATAAAATAATAATAATAAAAATTGTTTTTATTTTACATAGGCCTACATGGGCACTTATAAAAAGTCGAAGCTAGTGCACGGTTCCAAATTGGTCGTTTCCTATGGAGAAGAACCGGCAAGAAACTCCATGGTTACTCTTTTCAAAAAAAATGATTGGGTTTACAATATTTTCACATTACAAAACAGACACATATGCGAGGACAGTGCAGACCAATCAAAATTGTAACCCAAATAAAAATAGATTCAATCAAAAACTGGGTTGAATTAAGCAGTAATTAAAATTCGTAGTCTACAGTGTCAGTGTCAAGCGCCATAGAGTGCGCGCTTCTGTCCGCACGCGGCCAGCGGCCACAGGTGCGCGCGCACTATGGCGGTTTCATACTAATGTATGTATCTCGATAGCCGCCGCGTCCTGGCCGCTGGCCGCTGGCCGCAAGTGCGCTATGGGGTGGCCTGCGGACACCGCGCACTATTTCGAGTTGAGACGAAAAAAAATACGTTTTTGAGGTTGATGGAATCAATCCAGATAGTATAAACAATTCTTGGACACACTGACTGGAGTAAAGTCATCATCAGCACACTGACAGTTGCTTGCTGTGATAGCAATACAAATTATTGGAAATTTGGGAGATGTTCCGTAATACCAAAAATGATGAATGAAAAATTAATGTATTTCCAATATTGTTTCAAGTATTTATAACTTGATAATAATATCTGTGTTCCTACGGAGAGATATTTTGAAATATTGTTGTTTATAATATAGAAAAAACAAAATAAAAACATGACATTTTCGCTGTAAAAAAGTGCAAATTTGAATTCGCTTAAATTTCGTTTGGGGTAAGTTTTTCAACAAAAAGACGATGTAGGAACCTAGATAATTATTGTCTGAATCCGAATAACGTCATATTATGGTGTAAATATGCTTAAACTGCAAATGATTTTGGTATTACGTTTGTATGGATAATTCTAACGTAGCGCCCGCCTTAAAGATAAAATTTACGAAAAGTCCCTAGAATCTGTGCCACAAACAAGCCACAACTTGAGGGGTCTTTAATTAAAAAGCGAATAGTTTATTTCTAAAAGCAAGCATGCGCAATCGTCGACCGCATCATCACTTACCATTAGGTAAGATAGTGGTCAAACGCGAGCATATCTATATTTAAAAAAAACTTTTCCACGATCTCAACGCTGACGTAATAATAATTTGGGACATCAATTAGTTTAATTTTACGAACGATATCTTTAATTTGTAGGTATATAATGTAACAGATTCGCAGTAGTATTTACTTACATTTTTATCTCGTACAATATACCTAATGAACGAGATAAAAATGTAAGTAAATAAAACTTATCAGACGGACAGAACTCGACCACAGAGTAACCTTGTTTTTTTTTTTAGACTACCCTAAAAGTTCGGCGCGGGCAGATTAGGGTTGAGGCCTAAAATAAGGTCATGTATTTTATATTGCAATAAAAGGTGCCCTTTTTATCAGTTAGAAATTTTTTAAAAGTATTTTTTTACAGGAATTCTGTAAACCGAATGTCTGTTTGCACTTAGGTATTTTTTATAAATTATATCTTTGTTTAAATAATTCTTGTGTGATTGTCACCTAACTCTTCCTAAACGGCTGGACCGGTTTCAATGAAATTTTGTGTGTATATTTGAGTGGGTTCCTGGATAGTTTGAAAATATAATTTGGATAGTTCTCGGTAGATGGCGCTGTAATCCGTGCGTGTGTCATTTTTCACTAATCGGTCGCTAGTAAACGGTGGAAGTTTTTAAGTGCGTTTAACTTACATAGGTAGTTAAACGTTTAAAAACTTCCACCGTGTGTAGAGTCAGAAGAGAGGCGACTTAGAGATATACATAGGTTCTAGAGTAGCGACCGCGTACCAGAAGACGTGGAACGCCTCCCACGAAGTGATGACCTGGTAAGGGTCGTGGGAATCCAATGGATGCGAGACCCACAGAACCGGTCGTTGTGGCAACATTTGCGATGAGCATAAGTCTATTACTGGACGTCTTTCGACTGAAATAATGATGATGAATGAAAATGGCCGATATCAACCTACTACGTCCTAAGTGACTTTCCAGTCATTAAAAACCGGATAACAGATAACCAAGGGGTCTAGATTCGATTCCGTCTAACGCAAGATAGGTACCTATATTAAGACACTATCAGTGTTTGTTCACTGTTGGAGGCTCGCGGGGCAGGGGTCAGGACCTGAGATAGGGGACCGGATAGAACCGGTGGAGGTGAGACGTCTGCGCAGCTTTGTCTTGGCAATAAATAACTGCTGGATTTTACATCATTTGCGCGTTTTGCGCAGCGGGGGGTATTTTTAGCCGACTTTTAAAAAGGAGTAGGTTTTTGGTTTGGAGAGATTCTTTTATTTTTTATGTGTAAGGTCTGGAGCAATGTCACTGCCTGCGGTCTTCCCGTTTTTTTTTTTTTGGTGAGGAATCATCAGAATGATTTCTCCCGCTCTTGGGCGGAGCGGAAGGGTGTTTTAGTCTTTTACTGACTAAAACCCACTCCGTTCCTTCTTTGGAACTGGAGTGGAACAATGCCGTTGCGGGTTTCCCTTTTGAATATAATTTAGGTGTCTTCAAGGCTAGAGTGAACAGGCTCTTAACACACTAGTGCGCCTCACCATCAATTATTGCATCACTGCTTGCCATCAGATGGGATCGGAATCAAGCACACGTTTATGTTATATAAAGTGTTCCCCGATTACGTAAAGCCGATTGGATCGATTTGGAGAATTAAATTTTCGTTTGAACAGGTGTTCTTCCCAGGTGGTTGATGATGATGGTCATCACTTCATCAGGTTAGTTTACCACCACGGGATCTTGGAGAAATTGAGAGAATTCTTTTAGTGTTATCTTAGTATTCTATTTGAAGTACGAATATCTATTATTTAATTTTCATGCCATTTGTTTTTTTTTAGTTTAGTACCATAGTGTTGTATTTTTACACTTTTGACGTAAAATACTGGTATTCAGCTAAATCCGGCTTGACTGGAAGCCGACCCCAATATAGTTGGGAAAAGGCTAGGCAGATGACCATAGTGTTGTATTTTTTAAACCAAAGTTTGACTGGTAGGGAATGCCTTGTTGCATTTAGTCCGCCTATGTTCCACGATTATACATGAAGTTAAATAAATATAGATTAGTATTGAAGTCAATTTGAGTATTTTTACCAAGAGCTCTAGCATTGCATATTATGCGATCAAATGGGAGGTCCCGCACTCGTGGAATTGAAAACCCGCTTACACATCTACCTAATCAATTATTTTATAATTATCATTTGTATCATTAGGGTGCCGTACCTGAAAGGTAGGTACCAACGGGACTCTATTACTAAGTCTCAACTTCCCGTGCGTCCGTCTGTCTTTGTGTCCGATTGTCTGTCGCCGCTACAACAGGAAAAATAATAAACAAAATTAAATCCAAAGTTAAAAATTCAAAGAACTATTTATAAAATATTATTTTGTTAGCTTTTTTATTTTAGTACGGAACCTTTCGTGTGGGAGTCGAACTCGCATTTGGCCATCCTCATTTTTCAACATTCGTTATTATCACAAATGACGAATAATACCAATAACGCAGGTCAATTTTATTCCATTGTTTCGAGAAATGAAATATTTTCGTCACCCCATCTTGAAACATTGCATCAGATTCTGTAAAGTAAGTAAACAAGATAGATAATTTAAATAAGTAAACAATATTTCCAATTGAAATCACTTTATAAAATACAAAAAGTGTTCCGTGGCCCATGAGGGGATCGAACCCGCGACCTTCGCGTTATTAGCACGACGCTCTAACCAACTGAGCTAATGGGCCGATGAGAATGTGCGTCGAAAATAAGAATCACATCACTTTGTAGGCCAATTATTTAAAAAAAGAATTGTTAAGCTTTTTTTAACTTTTTTATAAGTGTTGTGACACTTACAAAAAGTTTAGTAACAAAAAGTTCGATTGTATTTCATAGTAGTTCGTAGTAGTTTTGATTTATATTATTTAATAATAGTATTCATTAAAAATAAACGTAGAGTATAAACAAAGGAGTAAAAAGTTAAAACACAGGTTATCTTGTTTATTATAACTGTAATTGCTTGATGTTATTTTTGTCTCTCGTGCCGAGTGCACTAAGATAATAAAAATGCTAAACAAAAAAATATCTTCTTAATGAGTAGAGTCGTAGTCACAACTAGTTTGCATTTACTTTAATAACAAGAAAATATACACTAATATTAAAATCCGGCCAAGTGTGAGTAGGACTCGCGCGCGATGGATTACATACCGTCCGTAGCAAAAATTGGCAAAATACGTTTGTTGTATGGAAGCTCCACTTAAATAGGTATTTATTTTATCCTGTTTTTTTTTTGGTATTTAATGTTATAGTGGCATCAGAAATATATCATGTGTGAAAATTCCAACTGTCTAGCTATAACTTTTATTGAGACACAGTCTGTTGACAGACAGCCGAACGGCGGAATAAAATTGCTAAAATTACTTAAATAAAAGAAAACCCTTTATTACGATTATACTTAAGCCAACGTACATTTAGGTATACCTACGTCAAAAAGTTTAAATACATTCAAAACTCACTCTAGACGCTCTGAAATCAATATAGTGGACTAGTACTACTAACAAAAAGCCATAACACAAATTAAATCAACCAAGAGTCAATAAAATAATTAAAAAGGCATTAAAATGACACTTGTTCCATGTCAACAAAGGCCTAAGGAGCCCAATGACCTACTTCCATCACCACCAGTCTCGGTATGAGGACAGAACTACGAAACTGTTGCATAATACAATTGAAGACTTGGGTTAATATCTGTGGGTGAGGTGCTGGTTAAACTCTACTGATAGTTTTTTTTACCCGATTCTGTGCAGGAATGGAGGGTAATGGTTGTCAAAAGTTTGTATCGTTTTACGAAGCTGTAGTGTGTGTGTTATCGAAGATGACGGCTACACCCGAGAGGGAACGGACATCCTCATGTCCTAGCCGCTGAAACCCCGGCCCGGGCCACCAAACTGAACCACCGTAGGCTTGGTTTGCTTGTGGACGACGAGCAATGGTTAGCTCCTCGCATGCGCCTACAAAGAGATGCAGGTCTGAAGCCTAGTGGGGCAGAGTTCTGGTGGTGGTTCTGGTTCCGTGGTCCTAGAACGCAATGCAATTGAAGGAACAAAGGTTGGGTTTTAGTCAGTAAAAGTCTGGAGAAGCCATTTTATGATTTCACACCGCAAAAACTAAAAACGAAACACAATGTTAATTACTAGCTGAAGTAAGCTGCTTCAACGAAATGAATACTCAGGGATATTGCAGCTACGAGCACATTTATCATCATTTCAGCCGAAAGACATCCAGTGCTAGACATAGATCTCCCCCAAGAGTCGCCACAACGACCGGTCCTGTGCTTTTCGCATCGAGCGGATTACCGCGACCCTCGCCAGGTCGTCGGCCCACCTTGTGGGAGGCCTACTAACGCTGCGTCTTTACCGACCACCGCGATATTGATAACCATCGGCTTCACGTATAAACTTGAATACTGCAATATTGTTATTACGGAGATAGTCTTCGTGAATATGTCCAAATATTGTGCAAGGGCCAAAGCAAATATTCTCTATGCTGATTAGTGATTATATGCGATATCACATTAGCTACTTACAAAATCTACGGCGAGTTGGGACATGATTGGGTTATTGACGTGATACAGGACTACTACTTTTGCATATTACTCACCTTTAACATTATACCTAATACTGTTGGTGAGATTGTGGGACGAATTTTACAGCACTAGCAATTGGTCCACGACTTGGGTCTCGTGAATGTCGGGCATTTACGGCAATTTACATTTACAAAGTCGAAGTCGATGCAAAATAAAAGTAGGCGGTGTAGTTTAACCGTAAGAGCGTATCAGACAGAGTTACTATCACATTTATAATTGATTACCTACAGGAACACATTCCGTGGGTACATAGTTAAGACACAGACAAGAGACGCCCCAGGCATCAGGAGTCTTTTTTTTATTAGTTGTTGTAAACGAGTGCTTGACTGCGATCCCACTTGATGGTAAGCAGTGATGCAATCGTCGATGGTGAGGCGCACTAGTTTATAATACTAGTCGTAGGGACATCACCGGCCTATGGACCGAACCTCAGTCGTAGACGGCGAACGCGAAAGGTGTCAGCAAAACCGTAGAGGTCAAGTAGAGTAACGTCTTTACCAGTTAAGGATATGGGAATTTCTATATTGTTATATTGGTTTAAAAAAACGTTGCACCTGTAACTGAATTACTCCTGTATCGTGGGTGCGTTTACAAACATGAAAACTTACATACACAAGACGCCCAGACCCGGAACATCTGTCTGTAGATGATACAAATATTTGTTCCATGCGGGAATCGAACCCGGGACACTAAGGAAGATGGGTGCGTTTTAGTCGGGAAAAGTCTGATGTGCTCTCTCGCTCTCCCCTCGAGCGGGAGAATTTATTAGATAGATGATTTCGCACATCCCGAAGATAGGTGCGTTTTAGTCAGGTAACATCTGACTTACCCTCTCGCCTCACCTCAGAGCGGGAGACGTCATTAGATGATTAGGCACCTCATTAAAAAACGTGAAGAAAAATGTAGTTTAAATAACACGTGCTTCATAAAAAATAGCGACACATTATCACGACCCAACGAAGTAACTGGCAACACCGGGGTTATCTCCAGATCATTGTTTTAATATTATAATTGCAAACATTTACTGATACTCAGTTCCTACTTATTATTACATATGTATTCTGTTTGTTGTTATGTTACTATTATCTCCTATTTACTTATGTTTTTTATGTAGATTTTTAGTTTTATCTTCGAGTGGTGAAATCGTGTTTACTTACGTTTTTATCTTTTGTATTTGTTTTTTTTTTACTGATTTGTTGGAACAACAAAATGTGTTTTAAACTGAAAGTTCTAAAAGAAGTTAAATCAGCTGGGTTCAGGTTACCTCATCAAGAAGAAAAATGTTGAGAGTTGAAAGAATTCATCATCATCTAAAAGTCATTTGCTTATTTGAGTACAAATATTGCAAAAAAAGCCCTATAACAAATAAGTCAATAACCAAATAACATTCCCAAAACCGGTTCCAAAAACATCCACATAAATAAAACAATTAACTAACTGCGCATACATAATATTCACACATAAGTTAACGTGATATAAACCCGTTCCATTAAGCGAATACATACTTTATAACCTAGCTGAGTATATATATAGCTACACGCTACAATACAGTGCCATGACCCCGACTGGCAGACACGTTATCTATACTGACACTTGCCAATCTTGCTATGGCAGGAGCCATTTGCGTAAGCGCAGTATCTACGACAAAAACCAGCATAAAAAACCTCTAAACTCTCAAGTATTCCCCCCTCTGACATCCGCATCTGAGACGCAGCGGAGGGGGAGGTAGGTCGTTGACGATTGGACGACGTTATCAGTTCAGTAGGTAACGTGGGGGCTTCGTAGTTTTCTAGACGTCAGTCGGTGGCGGATCGTCGCCGACAGCGGACGTACTGGGGAGAATGTATTCGATTTATTGTGGGAAATTATGATAATGAATGCTTAATAAAATTCGATACGTTATGTTATTTAGTATAAGAATAACAGGAAGGTCCGTGGCAATAGTAGATTATGATTTCCTTTTATATAACTTTTTACACTTTTGAATATTTTAACAGAAATAGGGGCTAATATTACATAGTCTATGAATAATAAACGCCATAATAAATAAATAATCAGCTAAAAATATTCCTAATTTTGTCCAAATTTCTAGAGCGTAGTTTTCTATCAGAAGAGATGTGTTTTCACACGAATTTCACAATATGTCAACAGAATTTCCTCCGACAATAAATTCACAACGTAATCTCGTTATAAATGTGTTGTATAATTTTATTATTGTCGTAGGCGTTCATATATTAATATTTAGTCTGGCGCTGACGAAGTATCTCTTTTTATAACATAACACTGATAATATTTACATTTTGTTTTTAATTTACTTGCCTACAGTTGCTGATTGCATCCGAATCTCATTGCGCTAATCTGGAAAAATACTGGGTCGTTTATTAGTTTTTTTTTAATGTGTTTTACGTTCTGAAGATGTCTAATTACCTCAGCTTGGTTGCTTATTTAAAAGATCATTTCTGAAAAAGATGAAATATTTTTTTAATGTCCGAAATCATCAGAATGACTTCTCGCGCTCTTAGGCGAAGCGGGAGGGTGTGTCAGACTTTTACTGACTAAAACCTACTAAAACACACTCTGGTTATTTTTTGCTTTCGTTCCAGGGTCCCGGGTTTACCATGAGATTCTCGTAAAAGATAAAAATATAACACCCGGATATTCGACGGTTGTGTATGAGACTATAGTAAAATTCCATGCCGTAATATAATTTCACAGGCAATTTGCTATGGATGGTTGTTATAAGTGAATTTTCTCGAAAGATCATTTCATGAAATATCAATGTGGGAATGTTTTTGTCTCGTTTGAAATACCTAAGTGACACAAACAGAGTTCATGAATGTCATTTTTTTTAAACATAAATTAAGTAGGTAAGCAAGATGCGAGTAACAATTAAGATGTTCACCAAAATGTATTTCAACGAAGGTTAACTGATTGCCAAGTAAAAAAGGAAAATAGGTGTGATTTTGATCAGTAAAATTCTGACACGGCCTCCTGCTTCGCCCTAAAGCGAAATAATTTATCTTAAAAAAAAGATATAAGTATACTTTCTGAGGCACGCATAAATTTCGATGGTCACCCATCCAAAACCTGACCTCGGCCAGTGTTGCTTAACCTGGAAGATCGCAGTTATTTTAGCAACGGGATTCTCCGTTTTACAACCAAATATGTAATGTATATCGGAAAGTGTCCTAGTACACATAGTTACACAGATAACGTCAGTGAAACAATAAAATCGCCACGATGTAAATATGTGGGCGCGTAACATACTCGCATTATCTGAGCAAAACAAAGCCACGAGGGGAGCGCGTGGCGGCCTTACGACTACACTTTAAAAATAGAATCGTTGACTCACCAACCTAACTAGACCTCCCCACCCCCCCACAGCATTAAACAAACACGCGATAACACGCACTCTGTTCTAATAGCTGCGGCTCAATGCTACTGGTTGCTGTACTTTCTCGTCTTTGGGTTAAGGCGCGCTGATTTTTTTTTTATAGAACATTGAGTTATTGACCCCTATATCCGAAAGCGCATGTCTCTTTTTTTCTGGATAGAAATATGTATTCTACGTTGTGGGAATTGGGGTCAGTATGCTATGCGAGTACATTTTCAGTGCTCTCCATCAATCATTTTACTTATTTTTTGACCCATTAGCGCGATGGAAGTCACTAATCTAACTTGACCTCCCCACCTCTCCCTTTTCCGAAGAAATCGAAAACTGACGTGTAAAAGTGACGTATCTATATTATTCTGGTCGTGTCAGTTCTTCGCGCCTTGCCTCATAGGACCACGCCCTGTTGATGTGTGCGATGCGTTCGCGTTCCAAATTCAAATTCATGGCAGTGTTGTTGCCAGATGGAATTTTGGCGCGTTTCTTTTTTTAATTTGTTTTTTTTTCTGACATTTGTTTTTATAATTGTGTTATGATTGTAAGGGCCTGTTTCACAATGTCCGAGTAGGCACTACTCACTGAATAAATTTAAAAATGGAACAGAATTTGTATGAAATTATCTGCCAAGTAAGATATTCAAAACTTAATCATAGTGAAATAGGCCCTAAGTCATAAAATAAATGAAAATAATGTCGGTGGTTCCTGGTGGTGGACCCTGGCAATGGCCGGGATTAACGCCAGGCAGAAGAAGAAGAATGTCGGTGGTTCATATAATATGATTGAAACTACATATTGAAAAATATTTACCTACGCCGATTTTCGTGCATGATTGCAATTGATTAAAACTTGTAATAACAAAAGAAATATTTTATCAACTTTCTGTTATCGTTATCACGTAGACATGCATTACTTTGCACTATTTGCATTAGTATAATGGAATTTTAGATGGTGCAACTGATATTAAGAAATAAAATACTTGTTTATACTTACTCGTATATTATGACTGGCCTGTTCGTCTAGTGGTTAGTGACTTGACAGCTACGGCGGAGGTCGTGGGTTCGATTCTCACCTAGGATAAATGTTTGTGTGATGAGCACGATCATTTATTCTGTGTCTGGGTGTAATTTATCTATAATATGTATGCATTTAGAAATCTAAAGTATGTTTATCAGTTGTCTAGTACCCATAACACAAGCTCTGCATAGCTTGGGACTAGATGGCGTTGTGGAATGTATATAAATATTATATATATATTCTTATGTTTTGACGCCATTTTGCTTCCATGCGATTATCCGTTGAGAATTTTAATTTTAAATGCGTTGTGGATGCCCAAAGTGATTAGATTCATAGATGCAGCGCCACATAAGGACTGTCAGGGTTACTGTATATTATGTACATATATTATAATAATAAGTAACTGACCGACAGACGTCTGTCCTTGAGTTCAGACAAATATTCAGTGAAAACTTTTTTTAAGGAATTTTTTCTTAAGAGGCCTGCGGAGACCGCGCGCTATCTCGAGTTGAGACGAAATAAAACACGTTTTTGAGGTTGATGGAAGCAATCCACATAGTTTAAACAATTCTTGGACACACCGGCTGGAGTAAAGTCATCATCCGCACACTGACAGTTGCTTGCTGTGATAGCAATACAAACTATTGGAAATTTGGGAGAGGTTCCGTAATACCAAAAATGATGAATGAAAAATTAATGTATTTCCATAATTGTTTCGAGTATTTATAACTTGATAATAATATCTGTGTTCCTACGAAAAGATATTTTGAAATATTGTTGTTTATAATATAGAAAAAACAAAATAAAAACATGACATTTTCGCTGTGAAAATGTGCAAATTTAAATTCGCTTAAATTTCGTTTGGGGTAAGTTTTTCAACAAAAATACGATGTAGGAACCTAGATAATTATTGTCTGAATCCGAATAACATCATATTATGGTGTAAATGTGCTTAAATTGCAAATGATTTTGGTATTACGTTTGTATGGATAATTCTAACGTCGCGCCCGCCTTAACAGCTGAGCCATACATAATAATATATATTGATATTGTTTTAACAGCGTGCGTTCTTCTTTCTTTCTTTCTAATTATTAAAAAATATAGGCATGTTAAGTTCTATCTTGTCTGTACTGTAGTCATGAATGGTGAGAGATCTGGCTCTTGTGATTCAGGATCTCCTAGTACAAAAGCCAGGGCAACATTGATGTTTGTTAAAGTAGTTTCAATAAAAATATATTACTTATTATAAGTATTTTTTTCAAGTGAGGAATCATCAGAAAAACTTCTCTCGCTCTTGAGTGGAGCGGGAGGGTGTGTCAGACTTTTACTGACTGAAACCCATTCCATTCCATTGTTGCCTTCGCTGTGGAGTCACGAGCTTCCCTTTCGAAGTCGCAAGTGAATCGCTTATTTTGGTAAAAAAAAATCATTTTTATTTACCGAGATGGATGGATTGTGTAAGGACTGATTTGAAAGAAAAGGGAGTTTGTGATAGTGTGACGGACGACAGGACAGAATGGAAGAAGAAAACGTGTTGCGCCGACCCCAAGTAATATGGGATAAGGGCAGGAAGAAGAAGAAGAAGAAGATTTACCGTAAAACACTTGGAAAACCCAGAAAATGAGGTTCCATACGTTGGCTGAGAATCGAAATTTACAATTTATTGTGGACACGTGTTTTCTATCGTGTCTCCAACATACGACCTGTTTACACGACTTTGCAAACGAATTAATAAATAAAATACTACGTAGTGTCCCAACCTGTGTTGACATCTAATTGAAAAAAAAGCTAGATAAAGACTAGATATATAATATGAATCATAGACAAATTAAAAAAAAAACTGATCAAACCTGATCATCCAGTTTACTGCGCAGTTGAGAATTAATACAGTCAATGTTTACATCGGTTTCTTGTTATCTCTGCGTTCCTAAAACTTGTATTTCAATGTATAAAATAGAGGTCTGCTGTTAGTTTATTTTCGTTACATACTAAGATAATTATATCTGGTCCAGACTTGCCTTTGTATCTTTTTGGCTATCAAGTTCAGCAGAAAAGAAGAAGTTCAAAAGAATGCAATATAGATTAGAATTTCCTACCACCAGAATTCGTCCTTCTTGTTTACAACAATCTGTGGGATGGGCCTACAGAAATCCTTTCTGATATCTATGGATGAGCCATAATTGCGTTAAGTCCCTTCTTTGAGGAGTGGCCGGAAAGACGTTATGGCGTTCTCAACTTCCGCGTGACGCAGGTCCTCAACATGGTAAGTTCGGGAGGTTCCTGCACCGGATTCGTGTGGAAGAATCGTCCGGTTTTCACCATTGTGTGAACCGCCCGGTGAACACGGTGGAGCATACGATGGAGACGACGAGAAATGAAGCATGCTTTCCGGCTCTCCGGTAACCATCGGGTTGAAGCCAAGTTAAAGTCTGACACGCCTTCCCGCTCCGCCCGAAAGCCCATCTGAGAATAAGAAATGCATGAATGCTTTTTTATTATTGATAGACTTGCGCCTGACCACAACTTCACCTGCTGGTAAGTGATGATGTAATTGATGATAGAGTACCCTTGTTTACCCTTGGTTTTAGCTATCAAGAATCAGACTCTAGCAGGGAATTCCAGTCCTGAACTGTAAGCAAAATATTATTGATCTGGAAGTTTTGAAACCACAGTCAAAGCATAAACAAATGCGGTTTTTCGGTCTTTACTCTGATTCCTATATCTGCCAAGACACGTCATTGTACGTCGTTGCAATAAGTGGTTAATAAATAATTTAATAAGTAATAATAATTTATTTGTTCGAAGTTTCAGTGACTCGTATAAAATAATAATAATAAGCAAAACAGTCACAATTAAAATGACAATTTGTCAAATTAAAATGAATTAATTTTTGCATTAGCATTATCGGCCTTGTAATGTTTCCACTGCTGGGACTCAGGCCTCCTCTTTAGGAGAGGAAAATTAAAATTAATTAATATAAAGTATAATTAATTCGAACTAAAAATTCAAAGACATCCACCAATCCGCACCGGGCCCGTGTGGTGGATTACGCCCAATCTCTCTTTTAGAGGGGAGGCCTGAGTCATAACAGAGGGAACATTCAAAAGGCTATGCTAATGCTAATAATTCATTAAATTATAAATGAAATTGTTTCAACTTACCGCAGTCAAGGCAGTGTCTCAAGACAAAAGTCTATGACCAGTGTGTGTGGCCAGTGTTTACATATGGCTCGGAAACGTGGTCGCTCACAATGGGCTTTATCAGAAGGCTTAAATATACCCAAAGAGTAATGGTTTAATATACAATAAGAAAAAATGAAATATACAATGACACAAATGAATCCAGCCGTGATCTTTACACTTGATTCAGTTACACGTGGCAGAGCGTAGGTATGAGTGTGTGACGCATAGAAACTGCAAATTATGATTTGCAGTTTCTATGCGTGGCGTTCAGTAGTATTGAAGTGGGTGTCTACCGTTGAATTACTGAACAATTCAGTGACTTACAGGTTACAGTGTAATGAGAGTCATGCTATTTAAATCGATTTTATATTATCATTGGTTTTTAGTGAGAATTAATTACTCCTGTGTTGTGTGTGTGTTCATAAATATTTAAAGTCACATACCCAAAAACCTAGACCCAAATAAAAAGTCTGTACATAAGACAAGTTTAAGACATACAAATATTGGTTGAATGCGAGAATCCAGACTGTAACATGCAGCGCAGCAGCCATATGCTCGCAAACCGTGCCGTCAATTCATCGTCAGTTTTTTTTTGTGTTGTCCTTCCCTTCTGCGTAGTCTGGCCAGCAGCGCCGGTGCCCGGTGCTCACTAGAGCCGCAGAAGAATTCCTGAAAGAAAAATTAAACTGAATGGCACAGTTGGGGTTTAGTCAGTAAAAGTTTGACACGCCCTTTCATTTCACCTTAGAGAGCTAGAAGTCCTTGGAAGATTTCCTACTTTAAAAAAAAAGCAGAGATGAGACTTATGATGTGGATATATAGAGTGACAAGAATGAATAAAGTCGAAGGTGAGGTTGAAGAGGGTGAAGGAAGCCAAAGACAAATGGAAAAATAGTACACACCGTGCGTACCTATCTTTTCTCGTGCTTTGTCATATCCATGCAAAGGTTGTTTGTTAAAAATCGGTTTCGATCGACGAGGCGAAACGCTTAGTTTGGACCGTAGAAGTTTTAACAACATACTTGCCGTAAGTCGGGTTATGGTAAAAAGGAGATGGCGGAATCAAGTCGTGTAATTCCTGCGGACACTCTCCAAAATGCATCCTGCAAAACACCGAAAGGCAGCCTATATGGTCTTCAATAAATAGTACTTATATCTATCTACGAAATAAAAAGAAATACTTTTGACATAGTGTATAAGATCTGGTTAATCGCCAAACAACAAATTGTTATGAAAATATGAACGTTAAAATTCAAATAATAAACGGTCTACAACGTCTACAAAGCTGGATTTGAACATATTTTTTCATTAGGTACCTGTGAGCAGTCCTTGATATGCATGTGCGCAGTAAATATCGCGACCTCGACCGGCGCCATATTTAATGCGCTGCTAAATAAATGATTACACTACAATTGTGGATTATTCTAAACTGCGGTATTGTCAACTCCATTGTGTAAATGATTGTTGTTTTTCTCAGTTCAATATTTGTTTATTTTTTTCTTGTTTATAGTAGTCACAGTTTTTTTGCTACAACTAGATGCTGCCAGAGGTTTTACCCACGCGGTAGTAGAAAATTATCCCAAGGGAACATACAACCAGGATACGAAGTATATACCTACTATTTCAAGACATGGTCTACCTGTATACCTTACTTTTATTGAAATCCATTCAGTAGTTTTTGCATGAAAGAGCAACTAACATTCATACATGCAAACTTTCGCGTTTATAATATTAGTAAGATTTCTTTGTCAAGAACTAATAATATCAACTTATAAATTAAGTAACTACGTAATCGAACTCCATAATCAGAATCACCAGACATAATTATGACTGATGCTCTTGTTGGAATCAACATTTTTCCGCCAAAAAACCCAAGATTCCCACAAAGATTACTAGTTTTAAATAAAGTTACGCATGTTGTGTGTTGTGTTGAGTGTGCGTGTTTTCTTTCTTTCTTTTCTTACCTGTAAGGAATTGCTACACTAGTCTATAAGTCTAATTTATCATCATTACCATCATTTCAGCTGAAAGACGTCCACTGCTGGACATAGGCCTCTTACTAGCGTCGCCACAACGACCGGTCCTGTGCGCCTCGCATCCATCGGATTCCCGCGACCCTCACCATCGGTCATCGGTCCACCTTGTGGCCTTCTACCGCTGCGTGTTCTGGTACGTGGCCGCCACTCCAGAACCTTCCATTCATGTTCTACGAGAAATGTGCCCTACCCACTGCTACTTAAGTCTATTTGATGTATCTCATATCTTTGTATATGTGTAGTCATTTTTTGGCGAGCCAAATAAATAAATCACCATCCCTAGTACCCACCTAATTCTAACGAAGTATTCCTATTTCGGTACCTACTAAGTTTTTCGGCTTCAAAGGTTTCGGCACCCAAGCTATTACTGTTTCTTCACCAATAGGTATTTTGGATCAGGATTTTGTATTAGTTACTACCTATCCAAAATACCTGTTAGTGCCAAAACAGGAATAGCTTGGGTGCCAATACCTTTGAAGCCGAAAAACTTGGTGCCGAAACAACAATACTTCTTTCCAACTTTAGGTAGTCAATAGCAGCATTTGGCAACATTCTTGTATTCAGTAATTAGCACACAATAACGAGTGAAACAAAGGCCGCTCACACATGACTCACTCGCTGTGTACCTACAGAGGAGGTGTGTCATACACTGACTGCTTAACTCATACTCGTATTTATAGAGTTGGGGATTGCGCTTCATGAGAATTGGCAGTTTTTTCTGCAAGCTTCAAGGTTGGTGAAAAGAATCACCTCAACCCTGAAACCAACAGTTGAAAGAACAGAGCTCCTAACACGATCCATTGTACGATCTAAACTAAACTGTTAAAAGGATGGAGCTACATAATATGTAATTTAAAATGTCACTTACGGGATATCTTCCGTGATTGTTCATTGTTTTGAGTTGTTGTTGTTGCTGATTTTGTGAAATTGTGAAATAAACCGTGATAGCCTAAAACAGTGTTTACATAATATGTAGGTTGTACAGCTCCATCCCTCATTTTTGCTTTACCCACTGTAGCTGTGCTTACCATCAGGTGGGATCGCAGTCAAGCACTAGTTTAGAACAATTACAAAAAATTCTCTTTGATACATACAGTGTGGTCTACAAGGTTGGTCAAAAAAATCACCTCAACCCTGAAACGCAAAGGCCTACAGCTGAATGGAAACCACGAGTTCCAAACGCGATCCACTTTGCGATCATAAACTGAACTGATAAAGGAACTGATAGGGCGTACATCTCCATCCCTCAATTTTTGCTTAACTCACTGTAGGTACAGAGGTGTGTCATGTACTGGCTGCTTAACTCATACTCGTATTTATAGAGTTGGGGATTGGCAGTTTTTCTGCAGCTGTCTTTGGTGCATACAGTGTGGGCTGCAAGGTAGGTCAGAATGGTCACCTCAACCCTGGACGTCTACTTTCTTTTTCCGAAATACTAGTTTCTGAAACTAGAAATAGAATACTGGTATTCAGCTAAATCCGGAAGCGGTCGGCTTCCGATATAATTGGGAAAAGGCTAGGTAGATGATGATGAGTTTCTGAAACTAGAAACTGAACTTATGGGATGGAGTCCTATAGTGTGTATAGCTCCATCCCTCTTTCTCGCTCGCACGACTCACATTTTAACTAGTCATGGTAAGATCCTTTGTTTGGGTTTTGGTTAGTAAAGACTGACTTCTTTAATAATTCAAAGACGATTTATGGCGAAACCAGGCTTCACCCAAGCCTTCCCAAGATCTTTTTTAGCTTGTCGGTGAACCATAAGGGATTCAAATTCAACTGCATTTCATGATCCAATGCTTTCCAAAACTACAACGCAGCTAATTTAGGATTTGGCTTGGTAAAACATCAGATTAAAACAAGAAAATCATCTTTCGAGAGCAGTCTAAAAATTTGAGGATAACGCAATAATTACCAGAATCTTTTACGAACAGCTTTCAAATAATTTTTAAATAACGCACCCATCTGTAATCAATACTATGCCACTATACTCGTATATTGCCTATGTAGGTTTCTTAGTAACATAGAGGTCAAGGCGAGATACTGCATGTTTCCATGTTTCATGTGGCTTCCAGATGCTAATGCGTGCATATGCATCCAAGTTGCATCGATGTATGTACTTGAAGTACTTATAGTACTATCTCGTTCTTATTTAAACGTGATATCATGCACGCTGCATGCATCTAGGTAATAGGTTACGGTGAACAGCAAAAGAAATAGATAAAATATTACTTGTAATTGGATTCACCTACTGTTGTCTATATTAATATTATGAAGAGGAAAGATTTGTTTTGTGTTGGGTTGGGTGATACTACGATCAACTCAAAAATTAAATGACCGATTTTTTAAATTCTTTCACCATTAGAAAGCTACATCTGCACTGAGTAACATCTAGGCTATTTATTTTTATACCATGCGGGTAAAGTCGCAGGCAGCAGCTAATCTGTCATAATTTGATTATTTCTGGAGGATTATTGGCTCCTAAAACGCAGGCTTTTGGCTGGCGGAGGCTGCATTTCGCATTTTAGTTTGATGACATTCTGAATCTGTGTACTTTATTTGAATTATTGAAGTTGATAAACGATATTGTTTTTATTTAAGTTTTTTCTTTCTTCGCCTGTGGTTTATCTTTTTATCTGAGTACCCTAGAATTTTCAATGGCTCGGCAAAAACTTTCCTAGTAGTCAAGTTGATCCCTCCATCTTTGTCTTGGTCTACTATGTCGGCAAGCATTCAATAGGACTCAATGAAAGGTAGCTTTTCGGGTGGAGATTGCCCAAAGGTTGATTGGTAGTAGATGCCCAAGGCATTAAGTCCGCCTTTGTACCTATTTTGTGCAAAAAGTATTAAATAAATAAATCTTCTTCTTCCTGCCCTTATCCCATATTACTTGGGGTCGGCGCAACACGGTATCTTATATTTTGATCAACAATAAGTAGGGATTATTATATTCTAGTTCTCCCTGTCACCTACCACGCTATTTACGTAGCTTGAAGAGCTAAATAAATTGTGGCAATAAGTTATCACCAATATCCAGCATATATGTATGTACTACGAAGTAAATGAAGATTTTTAAGATAAAATGTATCTTATCATGTAATTTTGGATTATAAGAGCATATCGAGCGTAGATATAAGCATTTAGTACATATATTTGGTTGGATTATCTACTTCGTATGATTTTGGATAGTCATCGTGCGTTTGCATGTTATTCTGTTTTTTTGTACAGGTCAGGGATTGCTTTGATTGTTGCTGAATATTAGAATATACTAGAGCAGTTGATTTGGTTACCAAACTGCACAATAATTTACAAGGTATAGTTAAAAGATATATATCATGTTATTCCAGTATTCGTTTTAGAATTACACACCCACGTTTAGTAAGTTTACAGAGTGACCAATCAAGCAGTTAAAAATCCAAACTATGGCTGCGCTTGCGGACAGCAAGCAATAGGTTTTATAACGGTCCGGACTGAATCTGAATCTTTGAAGACGCGTAGATTTGCAAATGCCTCAAAGAGATGTCAGCAAAACCGCAGGAGTCCAGCAGCGTTGGAGCCTAATATTGCCTGTGGATTGTTGAGTGCAAAAGAGAACCCCGGGACCCTGAAACGAAAGAACATAGTAAAGGGTTTTAGTCAGTAAAAATCCACATCCGTTCCGTCCTAGAGCGGAAAAAGACATGGGCGATTTCTCACATAAAAAAAAGCAATTGTAAAATTACAATTGAAAAAACCCAGTAACACAGTGCCTGAACCTTGAAAGAATAGTCTGTATCGTTAATATCGTGGTGTGTAAAGGTAAACTCCTCAAATCAAAGGTTTTCCTCGTAGAAACCTGTACAATACTTGTTCCACGTACTTGGAATATAGTCTCGTACAGGTTTTTGATAGTCACAGAAATTACAGACCTTAAACAGTACCTAAGTGTCAATATTTTCCTGAACTAATATGTTAATGATTTTTAATTCTTTATTGTACACAAAATCATTATGCATTGTATACAGTCATTTATTTGACTTTGCACGTTAAGCCGTAGGTCCCGGCTATCATTTGTAGATCTTTGGCAGTCGTTACGGATAGTCAGAAGCCAGTAAATCTGACTCCAGTCTTGCAATGAGGTACCGTGTTACCCAAGTTAACGGGTTGTGGAGGTCTGGTAGGCAGCCGCTCCTCGTAAAATACTGGTATTCAGCTAAATCTGGCTTGACTGCAACCCGACCCCAATATAGTTGGGAAAAGGCTAGGTAGATGATGTAGATGATGATGACAGTGATTTGTCTATTCATGTAGAAATACGAGTTTAATTCAACAATGAGTTTTCTTTTAGCAAATGTTTGAGTTATGGAGAGAGAGTACAAATGATGTGCGATTACAAAAATAAGATCAAACACAGTAGGTGCTACAGTTTTGTGATATGTTTCCATAGTTAGCTAAATGGCAGTTTTTAACGTAACTTTTTTATGTTTTATAAACTAGTGCTTGACTGCGATCCTACCTGATGGTAAGCAGTGATGCAATCGTAGATGGTGAGGCGCACTAATTTATAAAGAGCCTATTCACTCTAGCTAACGTTCTAGGTAACTGATAATTTATTTATTGAAAAAATATGCTTAAGTAAGAAACCCTTTACAAATGCAGGATTAACATTTTAGGCAAAAAATATAGCATACTTACCAAATAAACTTTAAATTAAGAAAAAATTGGAAATGATCTTGGGGGAAATAATTCCTTCTACGGATATTACGACAGAGAACATTCATAAAACTTGCAAAAAAAATTATACCACCAGGAAAATGGACGGTAGGTTTTGAAGTGGTTAGCAATGACCAATATCGACTCATTTTGCTTCTGATACTCGTACATATATGGGCAGTTTTTATTTAGGAGAACCCAATTATGACGACAAGGCTCTAGGTATTACCAAAGGAAGATGCAAATCATCATCATCAATCGAAGATTTGGAACTTAGTGCCATAGTAACTTTTAGCATTACCATAGCATTATCGGCTATGTTATGTTCCCACTGTGGGACTCAGGCCTGCTCTCTAGGAGATGGAATGGACTGTAATCCACCAAGTGGGCCCAATGCGGATTGGTCGATATCACATATCTTCGAATTTTTGGTTCTAGGACATGCCGATTTCCACACGATGTTTTCTTTCACCATTTTGAGGGCAGTAGCCATGAAATTGATTACACAAAGTAATGCGCCGTAATTGTAAGTTGGGGCGGTTACCACTTGACCACCACTGTTCTTACTTTATCTTTATTAAATCGTTCATCATTTGTGCTCAACTTTTATTCATCTAAAAATTACCTATCTAACGATATAACACATAGCTATTGGTGGGCCCAGATTTCATAGAAATCCTGGCGTTATTCTTTACCTTTACCTTTTAGTAAGAAGAGCGCTATGAACATATTCTTTAGAATTGTAGAATTATGCTTTATTACTTACTACTTAAAACGGTGAAGGAAAATATCGTGAGGAAACCGGTATATTCTAGACATGTTTTGTTTTTCATGTGACTTCTCACTACTGTCCATTACTTCTCCTAGAGAGGCCTATGTCTCAGCAGTGAAACATAATAACACTGATGCTATGCTACTTAATGATATAAGAACAATAATAGCATAAAACTAAAATACCCTAGTCGTATTGAAGATTCTTTTAACAATGATTCCTAATAATGTACAATTAAAGTTTGAATTTGAATGCAAAGCCAATGTTGACGAAATAGACACGCTCAGTAACTATATTGTTTACAAGAAAACGTCGGGAAAACTTCCGTCTTATATTACTCATACTAATTTTAACAGGTAATAAACGCAAGTTCTAGTAATTCTGATTTTCGTCAGAAGCCAGTAAATCTGACTCCAGTCTTGCCTTGAAGTACCTTGTTATCCCAGTTAATGGGTTGTGGAGGTTAGGCGGCCGCTCCTCGTAAAATACTGGTATTCAGCTAAATCCGGCTTGACTGGAAGCCGAATTTAAACCCAATATAGTCGGGAAAAGGCTAGGCAGATGATGATGATGATGATGTTGAAAACCAAAATTTTCCATATTTTGTCGCCTAACATTGCAGATATAGAGAACATAATATTGTATAAATCTAATTTTGCGTGTTAATTTTGTATTATTTTGATTACCTAATATTTATTTGAATTGTATTTATAGACATTGTTTGTGTTATTGTAAAACTATTTGATTTTAATTTTGTTTTGATTGCATCTATGGAAAATGTCGAAATAAATTGAATTAGTAATTGCTATGATGATGAAATTTTATTCGTTACCAAGCAATTTCATAATTTAAGTACAAAATGAAAAGGTTTTTGTTTTGCACTATATTAGTTGTTTAAATAATTGACGTCGAGTGTGACGTGTCTTTCATTAAAATTCATTATTTCCTTATTGAACTTGAAAATACGAATTTAGTTATTTTTATGACCCTACCAAGGTTTACGCATTCGAGGCTTGGCGCCATGTGATGTATTGTATCGACTGGTCGCTTAGTCGCTTACATATTTATGTCTTTTTAATATATTTCATATACTGTATCTTTATTGACGTCATATCCTACATTTGTAATTTCCATAATCGTATTTTTTTTCGAATCTACCGTTTCTGAATTCATGACTTGTTCCTGAGTTACGGGTTTTTTTTCGGTGTTTCCATTGTTATTAGAATTTTTCATAACAGTCGTTGATAGCTTTGTAAAAACAACCTCTATAGGTACCTATCTATGGGCACGAATCTACTGCATGCAGCGTTAGTCAAAAAGAACTGTAAACTTGTCGTTACATTACAATTTTATGACATGAACTTCAATTTTCTATTCGTAATGCTTCTAGTAATCTCTATGTGTTATGAGAACTATTATTTGTTTTGAATTTCTAATCAAAAAACCGTTTCTGCTAAGTTTCAACTTTCATTTTTTCTAGATTACAATATACATATTTTCAAAAATTGGTGTCACATCATTCCGTTTAGACCCACCTACTACACCAAATATTATTGTTATCGCTCCATGGTCGCAAAACATACAAGATATTGCAAATCTACTCGATAACAGACACACCAAACTTGAATTCGAGGACGGCGCGAAGCGAGCCTCCGGATTTTGCAAGCGATTTAAAAATCTAAACCGTTGCACAAACACGCAGTTGAATGCTGACGAGAATAGCTTTGTATCGAGGCGAGTCACTGTGGGCTCGTCAGCCGCCGGCCACGCGGCCGAGGCGTGCTCGCTGACGTCAGCCGCGTCACCACACCGTCAAAACAATGCTGCTAATCTCAACACAACCCAATCCCAACCTTAACACCACGCAATAAGACCCACAGCATTCTTTTGTTGTGATAGTGCAGCCGTAGTTTTCCGTTCGCCTTGCGTAAGTTCACCAAGCGTGTGTGTTGTGTTTTTTTCGGGCAGCACACCCGCCTCCCGTGTTGTTTTACGTCATCGCTTCGTTTGTTTCGAGAATTTCTACGCTCAACCTTGTGAAATTAACTAATTGTTAAATAACGCAGATTTTGAAGAAATTGTAATACATTAGAAAGTATATCAGCATGTAGAGGAGCAAAAAGTTGAATGTAAACGTCTATGTATTATCGGAATGTAAATATATCGTTTTATCAGCGCAGCCGAGGCTATAAAAGCACTCGCGAACGATGCTCCGCGCCCAGTGCGGATCGCACGGGCACACTACCAACATGACTGACTAACAAACAGACTTTGAAATAAAATCTATTTGAATTCAGTTACACTATGTCAAAGTGTTGATGTTGATCATATGAAATCATCCCACCAGACATTTACTCGTAAAACAGTGAAACTCAATGTTACATTGTTCGAGAATGACCCAACATTGTACTAAATTCCAAGGCACGTTATCCTTACAACTGTAAGTTTAAAGATGACAATGATCTAGATAGGCAATATTATGAATGAAATTATATAAGATCGACCTTACGCTGTGGAGCAATAAACTAAAACAATTAACAATGAAGGAAGGAATGTTACAACTAATAAAAATGTCTCCATAGCAACTAATTGTGTCACCCTTATCGACACAGAAGTCAAACGTCTCTTAGGTAATAATAACAAATAAATAAACAATCATAAATAAATAATCGATTATGATGTACGGACAGGAAATAACTAGAAATATAGGTCATGGCTGGATGATTCAGACGCTCATTCACAGTAAAATTAATGCAGAATTCATGTAAGTTCGTATATGTTACGATAATGTAGACGAGGACATTCAGCGAGTTCCGGGTTTTTGGTACAAAACGCCTAAATTTTGGTAGCCGCCTTTTAAAATATTTTAACATGAGGGCTGTCTCTTTTGGAATAGTGAAGTAAAACTAAATTGTTATAAGTAGTGTGATTCTCAACACAAATGCTACGACATAGAAACTTGTCTGACAAGTAAAGAAAATATTGATATCGCTTCTAAAGACTTGCCGTCATACTAAAAGATTCATACCAATCTTAAATAGGCCGAACACCAGTTGCCACTTGCCCCACATTGTTATGATTTCGAAACTAAAGCATGAGTAATACACGATAACAATCTACCTGGTAAAAACATTGAAAGCCTCGAGAATGTCTGAGGAGAAAAAAGTAAAATGAATGAAAGTAATAAAACAACTCATTTTGCTTATCCTTCCGATAAAACCCAGGAAATAGCAGATTCCAAATTAAATAATAAACATGCTGGTGTTAACATTGAGACGTATACAAAAACACATCGACCTTCGTTTCGTGGGCAGTGACAAAAACGCAAAATTTAATTCATAATGCATTTTTATCTATAGCGGATTCTGGGTAAATACCTATGTGGGGGTATTTATAATGACATATTTGTGCATATCTTAAATTTAACTGAGTCAAATATGGAATATAGGTATATCTCAAGGTATGCAGGAAAATCGGAAATACAAATGATTAAACTGCACTGTCAAGTTCTAGAAACCGGTTCAAAACTAAATGACAATGAAACCAGAAATAAAGAATACAACAACATTATCAACAACAAAGCCCCATTCTAGAACATAGCAGTGGAAGTACGCATCAATATTGCAAGCGATTACAGCATTACCGATATCGGCGCGCCAGTTTCTACCGAGTACCGTATCAAACACTGCAATGCTGTAGGCAGTGACAATGTTGAAAATGTACAGGCTATGAGTAATGGAGCACGCGAACACGGCGTGCTTCGCAGTGACGTGCGCGCAGTTTATGTTGCGTCACAATTCTTGGACAGTGTTGAAAATTTCTGAAAAATGCTCCCTAATAAATAAATAATTTGATTGGGCATAATTTATACTGGGTAAAAATTATGTATTTGTACTAATTAAATATTTATACACGGTTGAAATTGAAATAGTTCCAGCGACTATTTCAATATGAATACGCGGGTAATGAAAAAATTTAAGAGTAAAAATCTGGACTGTCTTTTTATATAGACATAAAATGGTTATCATCATCATTTCAGCCGAAATACGTCCACTGCTGGACATAGGCTTCCCCCAAATGTCGCCACAACGATCAGTCCTGGACGACTTGCATCCATCGGATTCCTGCGACCCTCACATGAAACAATCATGCGTCTTCGGAATGACTGCAATGAACTTACCTGACTGATCTACGTGATGCAAGTCAGACATGTAACCTTAACCTTACCTATAGTGTTTTCCTTTATTAATTCATACCTAAGTTATGATGCATTCAAGCCCAGTGGTGTTACGTCAGGTAAACTATGCACGTTAGTACTCGCATACTCATTGTCAGTGTTTTGATATCCTAATCACTTTTTTTGTTTGTAAATATTCCTGAGAATCAAAGATTCAAATTAACAGACACTTTTGAATTGTCAAGAATTCAGTCAGTGCTAACCACGTGTCTCTATGGAGAAAAATGTGCAAGAAACTCCATGGCCAATCTTTTGAATCATAATTACAATGTAAAGAAAGTGAAAACAATAACAATTCTATTTAAAGAAATAATAAAAAATCTTGTCAAAACTTCGAAATATTCTCAACAAAATGAGAACAGACGAAACGAGACGTTTGTATACAACACTGAAATGAAATTTTCATCATAATAAGAATCATGAATTTCTTGTTAAAGTCTTTACACATATATTGAAGAGAAGACAGCTGTATCAATAAATTATAAATATAGATATATCTATCTATAGATTAACTTCGCACGTTGCACCAGTTATATTCTCTATACAATTAACCTTTTTTCTCAGTGGAAAATCTTCAAATGGCTCTTCCGGCTTTGTGTAGAGCAAGACTACATACAAGAGATTTTTCCCAACTAAAACCGAAATTTAGTTCTTCTGTAACTCTTTGTGTTTCTGCGCCAGGAATTACTTCTTTAAACCATCACGCAGCTGTATACCCTTTTTTCAGGAGGGGAATCATCAGAGTGATTTCTCCCACTCTTGGGTGGAGTGGGAAGGCGTGTCAGACATTTACTGACTAAACTCTACCCCTGTTCCTTCGTTGCCTTCGATCTGGGGACACCGAGCTTACCTTTCGGAATACCGTTCCATGCCCCCAGAGGCTTCGGCCCTGTCGGTCTCCTACAGAGCTGTATAACTGCCCTTTACGTTAAATATAAATTTTCCACTGTCATATAACGTATCAATTTTATTAATGATATTTCATGATTTCCTAAGGTTATATCGGTTGGCTCATCTAATTGTCTATTATGCTAGTCATATTTTTGCGTCAGAGCTTTAGTGAATTATTAGCTGCTGGGTCTTCTAAGTCATGCTTCACTAAAATATTAGTCTTGTATTGGAGCATATCCATAAATTTTGTGTACGCATCTGTCAAGACGTTTTATGTTTGCCACGTATTCTTTTTTCTCATTTACGTTTTCATTAGCATATATTACACTCTCTCTTCATTTCTTTATATTTTTGTAGCAGCTAATCTAGATGCTATATCTATTGAAATAAGCAAAGCCTTTGAGCTCTATTCAATCAATCTGCCTAAACCTTTTCCGAAATACCTTTATTTAAACTTATTTTTTTAGGTGGGAAACCATCTAGTGATTTCTACTGTTCTTGATCTAAGCTACTCCTATGTTCCTTCTTTGCTTTGCGTTCTAGGACCCCGGATTTTCTTTCGTCAGAAGCGAATCCATGGCCCCATTTCCTAACGACCATGGGCTCAGCTAGTAGTTTAGCTGGATGTAGCAAAATATCAGTAATGTGTGCTATATTATAAGTAAGCTTATTTACTTTAAGTCTGTTGTGTGATTGTGTACAGAACTTAAGTCAGTAAATAAATCTATCAATCCAAGGTTGTAAGGCCGTAGACTACAATTAAATCACGCAGTCAATTTAACTGCTTACGTTGTTGCAGTCATGTATGCATTACAGTCTACTTAACCTTTATTATAAAAGTTTCCGTGATCATACGGTTTAGCCGTTTTCATTAGGTAAGTTATATACTTACATTAGCTTGTATCCGCGACTTCGTCTGTGTAGAAGTCAAAAATGGTTGGTAAGATATTTTATTATTTTTTTACGTTATTCATTTTGTAATGTTCTTCTTCTTCTTTTCAACCATTCTTTTTTCGTTCATATTTTTTATGGCACTGAAGATTGTTGAACGACTTTTTGTAAGTACAAATGAATTAAGATGTTATAGTTAGTATCCGTCGATAACTAGGCACTTGTTGCCTTAATTTGTGAATCTGACTCTAAATGTTTCTGATTGTTTCATTATTCTATTATCAGTTTAGATTATTTAGTATTTCGAAGTACAAATTTAAATAAGCTGTTATTGACAATACAGATCTTGTACAAGGTACAACGTATGGGCATTTTCCACCATCAAAATTTAAAAGAACATTTAGCGAGTTTCCTTGTGGTTACTTTGGTATGATGACGGTAAGCATAGGTACGTTGTTACAGTCATGTTTACAATCCATTTAACCTTAATTATTTACCTTTGTCATAGCGCTTTAGTTTAGTTTTAATGACGTGTTACACAATCACTGGAACACGTAGACCTACCATATTAGGACTAATGATGTTGCGTAATCAACTAATGACTAATGAGGAGCTCGTAGCTAAATATTAACAGCCGCACGGGTCGATCTTCAAGGTTAAGCAACGCTTGCCAAGGTTGGTCTGTGGATGGATGACCATCTTAACCTACCGAGTTTCCCTCGTGCCTCGGAAAGCACGTTGTAATGCACGTCAGATGGAAAAATCAGATCATCAGTCTATCTAACTAGGAGGTCCCGGCTGTCATTTGTAGATCTTTGGCAGTCGTTACGGATAGTCAGAAGCCAGTAAATCTGACTCCAGTCTTGCCATGAAGTGCCGTGTTACCCCAGTTAATGGGTTGTGGAGGTCTGGTAGGCAGCCGCTCGTAAAATACTGGTATTCAGCTGAATCTGGCTTGACTGGAAGCCGACCCCAATATGGTTGTGAAAAGGCTAGGTAGTTCTGATGTTGCATAATCAACATGGTTTTCACACTATTGCAATTTAGTTACTGAGCATTAGCATCCGTAAATTTTCCATTGCCAGTTTCAATAATGCATACGATATTATGCATGCTGAAATGAATATGTCTGGTTTTGCATAGTTACAGCTGAACTAAAGAGACAAATCTGATGGAACATTCCACAAAAGTAGATTGTTGGCTGAAATCGGACATAAGGTAACTTGTATATCCTCGTGTTGTTTTAAGTAACTATGAAATATTTCCTGCGGTTACTGATGACCTGGAGAAAGTCGTGGGTGTGCAATGGATGCGAGACGCACAAGACTGTTATTTGTGGTGACACTTGGGGGAGGCCTATGTCCAGCAGTAGTTGCCTTTCACCTAAAATGATGATCATATGAAGTAAATTATGTCTAGGCAATAGTGTACTACCTTACACCACACCATAGCTCACACTCAGGTGAGATAGTGGTATTCTTCTTCAAGTCTTTACCAAACTTTATTAGAAAGTAGAATTGCGTTAATGAGACCGGAGCCTTGCGGTGCACGAAGCTGTATTTTCTGTGGATACTCGGGTACGATAAAAAAGCCCTTTTGCTGGAATATTTTATCATCTATTCAGCACAGTTCTTCACGGCACGAGCAATGACTATTGCGTCAATGCCATGAGTCATGTTTTTTTTTACATTATGTGTCTCCAAGTCTTCTTTGTGCTATAACTTACCCATCATTTTCTTAGTTTATGGGATTATTATAGTAGTACTTATTATTTTCTTTGTGCTCATCTTTCATCTTTCTATAGTATTTTATTTAACAATTACTACTAATTATTTGCATAGCATAGTATAAGCATGGCATAATCAGCCTTATGATGTTCCCACTGCTGGGACTCATACCTGGTTTCGCCTCTGCCACTGCCACTCGGGCCAGCACGGGTTGGTAGATGTCACATATCTTCGAATTTTTAGTTGTCTATTTACTTATTAGAAAAAAATATGTCTCTCTCATAGCGAAAAAGGCTGAGTCCCAGCAGTGAAAATATTATAAGGCTGAATATGCTTTAAATGCATATACAGTGACTCTCTGGCTCTGCGCCTGTTAGCATACTTAAATTGTCATTTTGCACAATGTGTGCATGTCCGACATGTGCGTCTTTGGTCGTTATTGGATAGTTAAATAGCTTGTATCTGTTTGTGTAAGGATGCAGTTGAATGATTTTAAATGTAACCATTCTAAGCCCTATAAATGTTTCTTAAAAAAAAAGTATTCGCCTTTAAAGAATTCTTATGATCCACCCAATTATTAGTTTTCACAAACCCTTTTCATTATTTACGATGTTTTTAAATTAGTTTAAGCACGCAACTCGTAAGACATGATAATTATGAGCTTCAATACAAAACTATGTAGAAACAGGCGCGTCGTAAAAAGGGTGTGACTAAAACAAACAATGTCAGCCATATCTACGTTATGAAGGGCATCAGATTTAAAGATTAGCTCCAACATACTTTACGTAAGTACAAAACAAAGGTATGTGCCTATACAGAAGTGTTTTTCTTTATTATTGATAGGCTCGCTGGCTCACGTTTGTTTGTTTTTTTTCTTCGCTCCGTTTTGGCATGCTTAATTCTTAGACCATACCGCCTCGTACCGTACCTGAAGAAGTATTAACATCTTTTTAAATTACATTAGAGCGTTTTTTTTTCTCTTACAATACGGGTGCAACAAATTCTAATAATTTTGTAGTATTTGGCAGCAAACGTATCGAGTCAGCTTTCTTGGAAAATGACGCTGAGGTAGTCAAACCTACAATAAAATCCTGAGTCCTATTTTACCGAGGTCGCGCCTGTTTCAATGATTCCACATATTGTACAATTGCGCAGACACTTGAGATACAAAGATACATCAATTTTTCATTACAATATCCATTAGGAATCAATTTGCGAATAATTAAAACAGCCACTAAACTACACTCAAAGAATGTGTTTCTTTGAGTGTAGCCCATCAAAACAGTTATAAAATTGAACAAGTGACAATTTGAAATTTCGTAAGGAAATCACCTTTTAAAGGGGAAAAGTATTAATTATGCGCGAGTGGCAGCTAGTTTTGTAAAAAAAAAACAAATTCCATATAACATTAGTTATTTACTTGAAAAATTGCTTTTACATACAATTTTTAATATAAATTATGAAAAATAACATAGGTAAGTAATATATTTCTTTAATTATTTTTATATTTCAAATAATATCTTATTTAGTTATTATTTTATTTATTTAGTAATTTTATTGTTTATTTAGATTAGAGGATTATTGTTTCGATATATTATTACAAAAAAAATTACGAATCTCCTCCCAAATAAAAACTTACTAACAAAACTGCACTCAAACACTAGTACCTATAATTAAAAACCTAAAATTCCCCAGCACTGAGGCAACATAGTTGCTAGGTCACCTCGGGTAGTAAATCGGAAGAATCTCGAACTCTGCAGTCGCACGCGCATTGCACGCGGCGTACTCATGTTTTTGTTTAGAATCGGTTCTGTCTGTGTGTGTGTGTGTGTGTGAGAGATCCGTATCGTTTCGTGAATCGTGCGTGGATCGTAACTAGTGGTGCGCAAGAGTTGAATCTGTCGTTGCTAACATAATTGAGATGTTGGAATATGTTCCGCGAGACCGCGATGTAGTTACCATGGAATTATGATGGTGGGACTCATCCAATGACTTCTCGGGAAACGGGAGGAGATTTTTAGATAGGAAATCATAGAATGACGTCTCCTACTTTAGAGCGTGTTGGGAGGGTGTGTCAGATTTTAGCATAGCATTAGCATTCGCGGCCTTATTATGTTCTCACTGCTAGGACCCAGCTCAGGCCTCCTCTCTAGGAGAGGGCGTGTCAGATTTATACTGAGGAAAACCCACTCCTATGTTCCTTTATGCCTTGTTCTAGGTTCCCGGGTTTTCCTTTCAGAAGGTAGCCCATGACCTCAGTAGGCTGGTTGAGCTGACATCTCCTTGAGCATTGCGCGCCGTCAACGACTTGGACTCAGTCCAGATGGTTGCCGGACGACCAGACTACCCATTGCTCGCAAAGACCACTGGTTTCTATAATGGTAGACTTTCCCTCCTACCAACGTCTGTAATATTTTAAGTAATAATGGCATTGATTCTTCCAGGAGGGAAAGTTTAGCTCGGTAATTTTCCAAACTGACAAAATCAAGGACTATTTAAATTCGATTTAGTTGCGGAAACCACAAAAAACGTTTTGAATCGATTCGACTCATTGAATTCGCTCCGTCGGCTTCAGAAGCACTTGTTTCCCTCAGTCAACAGCTGTACTGTTGTTTATTGCTCTCCATCATTCAATGTCGTTGTTTGTATACAATCCACTTGCTCATTCACTTTTCTGAGACCCTGAACATCTATTCTGTAATTCTTTGGGCTGACAGGTTCTGGAACGAAGATACAGCGTTGGAAGGTCTACCACAAGGTGGGCCCATGACTTGGTAAAGGCCGGGGGAAACCGATGGATGCGAGACGCATAGGACCGGTCGTTATGGCGACTCCCGGTCTATCTCCAGCTATGGGTGTCTTTTGGCTGAAAAAGCAGCCTTGGTAGGTCTCTCATAAGATGGACCGATGACCCGATGAGGGTTGCGGGAATCCGATGGCTGCGAGATGCACAAGACTGGTCTGACATGGTGAGGCCTATGTCTAACAGTATACGTATTTCAGCAAAAATAATGATGATGTTGAGTCTAAAAATCTATCCACAGATTTTCTGCCCCTAATAACAAACTTATCACACTTCTAAACCCATCTGTATTAAAACAACATTAACATCAATACCATCTGTATTTCTGTAGCTCATTCCGTTCGGTTTGTGTGTCAATGTTCGAGCGCAGGCGCAGGTGCGGGCGCGGCCGTGACGTCACTGCGCACGCGACGCTCGCGTGGAGCGCACGCCCATCGCCACGCAATACAAATGCTGCGGGCAACGCAAGCGGCGCCTAGTGCCAACGAGAGATTTCTATCACTTTGGCAGACGGTTTGTAGACGATTTTTCGGTTTATTGAATAGTTTCCGATGCACGTCAGTTGGAAAAATCAGATCATCAGTTTATCTAAGTAGTATTGTTTTCCCCAGTAACTGGATTATAAAGGGTAAGGGTCTGATAGGCAGATGCTCCATGTAAAATACTGGTATTTAGCCGCATTCGATTTGATTAGAAGCCGAGCCCAACCCAAGCTGGACCGACGACCTGGCGAGGGTAGCGGGAATCCGATGGATACAAGACGCACAGGACCGGTCGTTGTGGCGACGCTTGGGGGAGGCCTGTGTCCAGCAGTGGATGTCTTTCGGTTGAAAATGATTATGATGAGCCCAACCTAGTTGAGAAGAGGCTTGGGAATTAAGTAAATGGGTTGTAAAAGTCTGATAGCCAGTCGCTCCATGTAAACCATAGACTCAACCGCATCCGGTTAGACTGGAAGCCGAATAGCTACTAGTTGGGAAAAGGCTTGGAATGATGAATACATCTGATGCGGAAACTTTGGTTGATTATTATTAGACTATTTGTAAGACGGAATTAGAGAACCTTAAAACCGTTGCAAGCTATGGGCTTTCCTTTGGTTTTTTCGAACGTTATTATGTATTCATCATGCGTCTTTTCTAAATTCGGCTTGACTGGAAGCCAACCCCAATATAATTGGGAATAAGGCTAGAAAGATGACGATGAAAATGATGATGCGTCTTTTCCGTAAGTCAGTTAATTAAATTGAATCAAAACGAAGGATCTTTGTCACTAGCATTTTGTAGGTGTTTGATTGCTAATAAAGGACTTGACGTAGAGAGCGAATTCGATGGTTCTTCCCAATCGCTGCGCCTGGCGTTCCAAAGGTTAACCTATTAGCACTTTTTGCTTACCCGGACATCGAACCTACGCTTAATAATCACACTTACGCCCACGACAGCAGACAACTGACCGATAAAACGGCAATGGTATTACATAACGCTTTACATTATATTGTTAATGGGTTGTAGAGGTCTGATTTGCAGCCGCTCCTCGTAAAATACTGGTATTCAGCTAAATCCGGTTTGACTGGAAGCTGACCCCAATATAGTTGGGAAAAGGCTAGGCAGATGATGGTATTACATATGCTTTATCTAGGCAGGTATAGGAACTGTAGGAAAAAGCTAGAATAAGGATGATGATCTACCTTATGTATGTGTCAGCATTGTATTTAAAATGGTCGATGAAGTACCGAGTGACCATTATTATGCATTTCTATTTGTTGCTACTGGGAGTCAGCGTGTTATCAATAACATTTCCTCGTTATTATTATTGAAAATCGGTGAGTCGTTAGTGCACCACGCACCGGTAAAGGCAGCGTTGGAAGGCCTCGGAACATCATGGACATCGGTCCATGATGTGCCTGGTGAGAGTCACAGGAATGCCATGGATGCGAGACGCAAAGGACCGTTTGTTGTGGCGATATTTGGGGGAGGCCTTTGTCCAATAGTGGGCGTCCTTCAGCTGAAATAATTATACTGCCAAGTGCGTTCCATCATCGAACTACCAGACTTAAAGTGATGCGCCATCGGTACGTCGTAGACCTACAGGCACAACACGTTTTGAGAACACATTAATTGTACGTTTAGCTAAGGAGTGGAATTCCCTGCCGGATTCTGTGTTTCCTGATTCAACCTCATCATCATCATCACCTCAGCCGAAAGATATCCACTGCTGGACATAGGCCTCCCCTAAGCGTCGCCACAGCGACCGGTCCTGTGCGTCTCGCATCCATCGGATTCCCGCGACCCTCGCCAGGTCGTCGGTCCACCTTGTGGGAGGCCTTCCGACGCTGCGTCTTCCGATACGTGGCCGCCACTCTAAAATCTAGTTTCCTGATTCAACCTAGGAGTGTTTAAGTCACGCTCACGAGTGAATAGACTACTTCTAGACAAGCATGCTTCTCCGTTGATCGCATCATCGCTTACCTATTATCGGGTGAGATAGTGGTCTAGAAGTAACACTAACGTGAAATTATAGTATTATAAGTTGCAATGATTATTGCAATCTTGCGGATAATGCAATAAGCCAGTGACTAATACACTTTCAAAATTTCAGTCGTATTTAAAACACACAGTAACAAGCAATGTCGTAATACTACCCCAAAAAGCTATATAATTACATATAACTATATATATTCTAGATTCTAGACTAGCACTCATGCAAGTCTAGGAGTATGTCGAAACCGAACATACCAACATGACTTCAGATCACGACTTTGGCATATCAACAGAGAAGGATACAGCTAATTGACCGATTTGAGCAGTTAAGAAGGCAGATCAGATATTAGATTCAGATATATTAATATTTAAAACGCAACTTAAAATCAGATAAAACCAGTCTATACTTCAGACAGCCTCGTGTTTGAAATTAAAAAATCTAGTCTAGTTTTTGTTTCATCTGCACAAGTCGATCCAATAGAAACTTTATGGCTATACTAATATATAAGATATCCGCATAAGAACCGTTTGGGGTTGAAACTCTTGGATCGTGGGGTCCGAGTGCTCACAAATTGTATAAAGATCTTTCGAAGCGCTTAGTTGACACTTCGCGTCACCCAAAGGCTGGCTTTTACTTTGGACAGAAAATAAGCATTGCCATTCAGCGTGGCAATGCTGCCAGTCTTTTGGGCACTTTACCAGTCGACAGCGATGTGGAGGAGTTTTTTGACGCCATATTTTAGTTTGTTTTAAGTTAGTTTTAATTAGTTTAGAGTTAGTTTTTATTATACTGTAAATACCTTGTACCTATTGTCAGAACCAAGGATAGATTAGGTTAGGCCCAGCAGGGCCAAATCCTACAAGAGCTATGAATAGTCCGAGAGGGAACCCCGGGATCCTGGAAGGCAAGGCAAAGAAGAAACATAAGAGTGGGTTTTAGTCAGTAAAAGTGTGAAACGTAGAGGGAGTTTCACCCAAGAGCGGGAGAAGAGATTGATCGATTTCCCACCTAAAAAAATACCCCCTGTGAACTATGAACTTCAGCTTAGGGTATAAATACAGCAGGACAGGTTAAGGGAAAAATATACTATTAAACATCATCAACTATCTAGCCTTTTTCCCAACTATATTGAGGTCGGCTTCAAGTCAAGTCGGATTTAGCTGAAGACCAGATTTAACGAGGACTGGCTGCCTACCAGACCTCCACAACCCATTAACTGGGGTAACACGGTACTTCATGGCAAGACTGGAGTCAGATTTACTGGCTTCTGACTATCCGTAACGACTGCCAAAGATCTACAAGTGACATCCGAGACCTACCTACGCCTTAACGTGATTTCCGAGGCACGGAGGAAAATAATAATAATACTATAAACATCAATTCATCGATAAAGTACAGTGATTCATACAATTACTTGGAAGGCCCAAGAAAAGCCGTCGACATTGACGGTGTCACGATAATAGCGCCGTCAATGAAGATGCAAGGATCATTGGCTTGATCGAGTCATCGAACTGGGCAGCAAGACAAGTTCATCGTATGCAGGGACGGATTCTGCGTTGTGGGCACTGTGGGCATGCCCAGAACACTAATAAATACTATCGTCGGTCCAGATTCGGTAAACAAGTAACCAAGATTTATATCCTGATATAATAAAGACTTTCTTACCTTCTGACAACGCTGTCTGTCACCAGAGGTAAGTTTTCTGCTCTATACATAGTAAATTCTTCTTGCAAAAAAAAAATCATGTTTATTAGCAGAATAACATTTTTATATAGATCTATTAATTTACTATTCGACCCGTGGCTCCGACAATGTGAACTTATCTACTGCGTAATATCTTGGCTGTCATGTAAAATTTTTTTTTTTCTTAGTAGGATAGCATTAACATTGCATACAAATTTTTGAACGAAAACGAATCTAAACTCGCACTTGACCGATTTTTATGTGGCCAAATCCACCTTTTTTGAAGGCTGGATCCCTTTGTCCTTTTGTGTGTATTTTTAACTTAAAGTTAACTTGGTAAGTAATTAGTTACGTGAATCATCAGTTCTATTTGAGTCACATTGTTCAAGGATATATTAAGCTCTTCACAAATTGATGGAGTAAATAACTCTTAAAGAGTTGGAAATATATTTTTCAAAATGGCGGTCGTTGTTGCAAGAAAATATCGGAGAGAAAATTGTTTTTATAGGTTGACTTTCGAAAGGGAAACCCTGGGTTCTGGAACGGTTTTCGTAAGTGAGAGTCTGACCTTTCCGCTCCACCGGAGAGAAAAAGTCGTTTGATGTTTTCCCACCTTAAAAATATAGTCGTGTAATAGAATCAACCTGGAATTACTCGTAGTTCAGAGGACTTTAAATTATACATATATATAGAAACTCCGTATTCCGTAGGGCCCAGCTCAGGGCCTGTTAAATAAATAAGTGCAATAGGAAGGGCAACGTGTTCTCGACAGTTTTTGTTTTAAATAGAGAGAGCAATAGTTAAATGATATTTATTTTGTCAATAGGGTTTTACAAAAATCTTTTACCCCTCAATGGAATGTATACGCTTGAATTTTTTAGTATTTTCCCAAAACTTTCCACATATCTGTCTGCACTCCAAATAATTGACGGCTCAACTAACGCGTCTCATTGTGACAGATGACAGTTACCAAGCAATTCCCGCTCAAACCGTCTGGCTGTCTGTGGTCCCCTCTGTAGTTTATGGTTTCCTATTGGGCACAAGGTTGGCGGGAACCTAAATCAACACCTACATCAACAAACAACTGTGTGGTATTATTATCGTTTTAAACGTAAATGTTAGGTATTATGTGATAAAATTTGAAATTTGATTCCTATTACATGCATTTTTCATAATTATATTGTACCTAATATGAAAAAAATACTAGACATGCGTTTATAATATTAGGAATCAAAATAATTGCATTTATTTAAATTAAATTGTTACATATTATTTTTTCTTAGTATGTTTATTTTACTGTGAGATGTTGAATAGAATAAAAGGCTTATTTATTTATTAGTATAGTTTACATTGCTTTTTTTTGAGCTTATATAGAACTTGATTTTCAGCCTCAGCTCAGCAGATCATAAGTATTTACAACAGCGGACGACGAGCAACTAGCAGCTCGCCAGTATGACAAGTTGTTTTCCTAACGGTGTTTTTCTCCACCATTTTGAGAGCAATAGTGGCCCAGTGGCATCAGCTTATGAGGTTTAAACCCAGTCAGGTGCACTACTTTTTGTATGTGGTACAGTACGGCCGTTATAAGTTGGCGAGTCTGAAGTTAGGCTCTGCGAATTTTGGCGCTTGAAATATCGTACAAAAATAAAGGTTTAAAAAAAATGCCAATAACAGTTTTTAACAGAAAAAACAACTGCAAATTGCATTTATTTTTTTTAAACCTTTATTTTTTTACGATATATCAATCGCCAAAATTCCCAGAGCCTAACTTCAGACTCGCCAACTTATAACGGCCGAACTGTACTTAGTTCAATATCATGTACTTGTCGAACTTCTAAATAACTGAGAAGGAAGTAATTGTCAGATTATCGTATTCGTACAATGGTATGCAGGGGGCGTTATAACGCTGACTAATCTGTTATCACTCAACTATATTCAGTGATATGACCGGCCAATGTTACATCAGCCTAGTGTTTATGTGGAGGACTAGATCATCATTATAAAACAATCATGAATTCATTGGTGATTATTTTAAACGAAATGGAAAATCACTCTGATATTATTAACGCCTTTAAGCTGAAACGGCTGAACGGATTTGGATGAAATTAGGCGCTAGGATAGACCATGTTCTGGAATAGTAATAAAATAAAGTATGTTCCCTGGGAATAATTTTCTACATTCACGCGTTCGATTATGCTGACAGAAACTATTATTACAGTAAACTAAATACACAAGTTTTTATCGAGCGAATATCTTAAATTTTAATGTTCCTACTACATGTAGTATCGCAGATCTCAAAATAAACCATGCATAATTACTACCTCAAACACGTAACACCTTCAAATACTTTTCCGCATTAGTTCTAAGAAGAGCCATAACTAAACCAGACATTCAATCGGCAGGCTGATTATGTATCTTGCAAAAGCCAAGCGATAGCAAAAATTGCACGAAAATTGCTCTTCAATCGCTAATTCGTATTACGTATTAGCGAAAACCACGCGATAGCAATCTAGCGACAGTGCTGCCTCTATGGAGCAATCGACTAACTAAAATGTGCATTGTTGCACTCGAATCCCTAGCGATAGCGTTTTACTTCGTATTACGTATGGTTTTTGACAGCGATGCGACAGCGATCGGCAAGCAAATTTAGCTGTCAAATTGCGTTAACCATTTCTTTGATTGTTGATCGCTTGCTTATCGCTCTCTGATTGCCAATAGAAATTAGCTTTCTATATCGAGTATTTTATTAGTTAAATTGTGTAGTTATATCTGCAGCGTGTGTTTAATTAACATTTCAACTTATTGGGTGTGCTTTAAAAGACTTTATTCAGTGCCAACATATTATACATTTGCCTATCTTAAGTTTCCTTAGACCTTGAACTTAGACCTTGAACCAAGGCCAACACCTTTGACTAAAGTGGTATGTTCTGTCAGACAGGTAGTCCAAAAGCTCATTGGATTCTCGGTTGGTCATTTTATACTGAAACAGGATAAATTACTTTTACTCTTTAAAGTAACTTTATTGCACACACATAGAAAATAAAATAATATTATTTTAAAACTTGTTGACATAGCAGTAGAATATCGTTTGGAGTCCAAGTAAACACTGATTTCATTCCTTTATCCATCTTATGGTCGATACAAAGCTATTTTTAATAAAGTTCAAGTGGATTGAAGTGAATTTTAAGTTACAAATTTTTTTTCTTTTCCAAAACAATCACACCTAGGGTTGCCAACTTTTTTTAGCAGAAATAAAGTATATCTGATTTTAAAGGAGGTAAATAAAGAGTATGCACTTATAAAAAAGAGTATCATTTTTTTTTACTTTTTTTTGTACTTCTTGCGGCACATAACAAATTTTCATTATTTTTAAAGGTATTGAATGAGTGTAGACATTCTAACTCTAAATTTATATATATCAAGAGCTCATTTTTGATTAAATTCAATGAAACTCTGTTTGTCTCTTCTCGCCACTTCACATTCATGACCGAAAAGACTCTTTCTGTAAATACTGAAGTGGCGGGAACAGAGAGTATATAGCTAATAATTTTTTTTAAGCAATCAAATTCTTGAGGACATTTTTTAAAAATATATTGCCATTTTTCAATGACATTAGTGGCTGCGTTCAGGAACGTTCGAATATGAATTGAGGAATCGGCGATACCAACATTATAACAGTAAATAGTGGACTTTTTTATTCTGATTAAGGTTTTTGCGTATTATTACAGACGTGCACTAAACATTTTGTAAAAAAGAGTATTTTAGCGTACTTTATTAGTGTTATAGATTATAGAGTACGACCACATGATATAGAGGACAATACTCTATTTTAGAGTACGGTTGCCAACCCTAATCACACCTGTTTGACATCTTTAAATGGCTGTAAGTTTTTAGGGTTCCGTAGCCAATTGGCAAAAACGGAACCCTCATAGTTTCGCCATGTCTGTCCGTCCGTCCTCGCTTAATTTCTGTAACCGTTAGCTCTAGAAAGCTAAAATTTGGTACCAATATGTATGTCAATCACGCCAACAAAGTGCAAAAATAAAAATTGGAAAAAAATGTTTTATTAGGGTAGCCCCCCTACATGTAAAGTAAACAGCGTTTTTTTTTAAATTTCACCCCTAACGTGTGATATATTGTTGGATAGGTATTCAAAAATGAATAGGGGTTTACTAAAATAAAATTTTGATAATATCAATAATTTCGGACATAACCCCCTCTAACTTTTGAACCATAAGTTTAGAAAATATGAAAAAAATCTGGAAAGTAAAGCTTTATAAAGACTTTCTAGGAAAATTATTTTGAACCTGATGGGACTAACAGTTTTTGAAAAGTTGGGTACACTTATTGTGACGGACGGGAAACTACGGAACCCTACACTGAGCGTGGCCCGACACGCTCTTGGCCGATTTTTAACTCGTAGTTTGACAATAAATTAGTTCTCCAAATTGTTACTCAATTGCTGTTGGCGCTAGGGTCGCAGCAATAAGTGCATGGTAACAATCGGCGAGCGATCAGCAATCCATTTTTAGGGTTCCGTACCTCAAAAGGAAAAAACGGAACCCTTATAGGATCACTTTGTTGTCCGTCTGTCCGTCCGTCTGTCAAGACCCTTTTTCTCAGGAACGCGTGAAGGTATCAAGTTGAAATTAAAACCATATATTGAAATCCGTGGTCCCTTGAAGTTGTGCAAAAATCAAACTTGTAAATTGACGGGAAAAAAAGATACGCCCGTTTATGTTGCAAAAAACGTACATTTCGACACTGTCAAAGGAATCAAAACTCATAGGGTGCTTCCCGTTGACCTAGAATCTTGAAATTTGGCACGAAGCAAGGTATTATAGCACTAATATCGGGAAAAGTCTGAAAACTGAAAATTTTTAGTTACGTCACAAAAAAAAATTGAAAAGTCTTCAAGATTCGATTCGAGAATTAAACTGTTTTTATAGGTAGGTTGGTACGAAACCCTCAGTGCGCGAGTCCGACTCGCACTTGCCCGGTTTTAGATAATACGGATCTTTTTGACGTTAAGCGATTGATCGCGCGTCGACTGCGCGATGATTGCGAATTGTTTGCTGATCGCTGTTTCATACATAATCAGCCCACGGGTAAACACTAAACTGGCTCAAAAATACACAAAGTTGCACAGTAACGCCACTACACTTTTCTAGGTTAGTCATCATCTACCTAGCCGTCGGCTTCCAGTCAAGCCGGATTTAGCGTTTTGATTCAATTTAATTAACTGACAGACGGAAAAGACGCATGATGAACAAATTATAATAACGTTCGAAAAAACCAAAGGAAAGCTCATAGCTTGTCATGGTTTAAATTTGTCTTAATTCTTTATTGTACACAATAACATATACATATCTCAATGCAGCGATTTGACAATTCATGTACAAAGGCGAGCTTAATTTAACAATGAGTTTTCTCCCAGCGAACCTTTGAGTGACAAAGAGAGATCACATTCGAGGGTAGGATCCAGTGTACAACGCAAACTTACATAAATAATAAATATATATATACGCACTAGTTTTTGACGTTTTATAAGTGCCCATTAAATAAATAAATAATAATCTATATTTTACATGGAGCGACTGGCTATCAGACTTCTTCAATCCACTTACTTACATAATTCCCAAGCGTCTTCTCAACTAGGTTGGGGTTGGCTTCTAGTCTAACCGGATGCGGTTGAATACCAGTATTTTATGAGGAGCGGCTGCCTACCAGACGTCCACAACCCATTTACTGGGGTAACACGATACTTCATAGCAAGACTGGAGTCATTGCTGGCTTCTGACTATCCGTAACGACTGCCAAAGATCTACAAATGCATGACAGCGCTTAACGTGCTTTCCGAGGCACGGAGGAAACTCGATATGTTAAGATGGTCACCCATCCACAGACCCTGGCAAGCGTTGCTTAACGTTGAAGATCGACCTGTGCGGCTGTTATTATCTAGCCACGAGCTCCTCACACTTTTCTAGGTTAGTAAGAAAGAAAACAAGATTACGGACAAACTAACGAGAGGTGTAACCATGACGTCATCACCAGATGTCTGCCATAACTCAAGAGTATAGAGTGTTTATCTATTACAAAATACAAGAGATGTTGTGAAGATGAAATATCAGATCTGAAATGAGTTTCGGGTAGTTTAGTTACGGATAGAAGGATTTTAAAGTTGTAAAATTACGTACGGTCTAGACAGAGGAGAAATCACTGAAATACAGTGTGCAGTTTTGAAACTGTATGGCATTTCGGGAGACTGTAAAAAAAGTCGTTACAAATAATCATATAAAATACAATACTTTGTCAATAATTAATAATAAATTTTATCATATACACACCAAAGTTCATCCAAATCAGTCAAGCCGTTTAAGAAGAGTTTGGTGACAAATATACGTACAAAAGAATATGGATATGACAATACGACAATAAATAAAAACACTGGCAATACTCATTATTATGAATAACTTTTAGTATGGTACCAAAACTGAAGTCACGAAAAAAAAATCACCTGTCCCATACATTTTGTCGACTTCTGCAAACGTAAATGTATGGAACACCTTCTTCATTTATTGTTGTATTGTTATATCCACATTGATAGGTACATATACGAATACTAACAAAGATATTACCAATATGTAGTCAGATAATTCTGACTTTTATTTCTAATCTAGATTATCATTTGTTGACCGGGCAAAACCAACAACAACTTGTCGTAACCTGAAATTTAGATTCGGCCTTTATCCAAAAGTTTAATATCGGTTTCGGTTACGGATATTGGTTTTATTTCGGATATCCGATATTTTCGGTTACGGTTTTGAAACTCCATAGTTACGATACACAAGAAATAATTTATTCTAGAACAGTTTCTAGTATACGGGGGTGTATAGTTGTGAATTTTACTGGGGAAGCCCGAAGCTAGTTCTTAGAAATCAGGTAAATAGGGAGCTACTAGAAAACTAAGATAAAAACCGTACAGTTCGAAGATTTTGCTGGCAAATATACCTAAGTGATGAGTTCCTGCTTTACTTATTGGATTTTCAAGGGCTTCGAGAAGTTTCTTCACGTAATGAAAGCTCAGTTCGGTTTCTAGAAAACATTTTAATGAATTCAACAAACTGACAGAAAGACGTGCTTCTTATCCCAGCCCACTTCTGCCTGTCTCTGTGAGGGCTTTTCCGACGTCTTTCCTGACGTTTTAAAAGTGTTTTTATAAGTGCCCATGTAGGCCCATGTAGGCCCATGTAAAATAAAAACATTTTTGATTTTGATTGATTGATAAAGGGTCTTTCCGAGTGTACTAGCCTCTCCATGATTTAGATGATGCTCTCCATGATGTAGTCCACTGAAGCCAACGACAGATGTACTTCTAACCCTCCCCGTCTTTGACGACCGCTGTGTGGTCCTCGCTAAGTCCTCTTCTCAGCCTCTAATGGCCCCTAGAGCTATTCCAGCCAACTGCAGTCCCTCAATTATGCTGAAAGGTCTTCGAGGCGCCAACTGTGAGGACCTTGCTGAGTCTGCTCTGCTCATCTTGGCCTCCATAGGCCTCCGGATTTACACTCGGTCTTTTAGGCTCGCGTAGGACACTGCGTGCTATTGCTAGGTCTGACGGCGAGCTGTTCATTGCTCGCCGTCTGCAAGCCTTTACCTGCGGTAACCGGGAATCGACCTGTTTCTCCCGGCGCCCAAAAACTTGGAACAGTTACCTCCTGAGTCCTGTAATATAATTTTTACACGAGGAGGATGTCTGTACTCAATTATTCACTCGTATACACAGAAATCTAAATAATAACTCGTGTATGACTTCTTAAGATTTTATAATTGAGGTAAACTTGTTATTTTCTTTAGAAGGTTTTCCTCCACAGATTTTCTTAGACATTGATTCGGCACACATGTCGTTATGACTACAAAAGGGTTGTTATTTACGTGGTTGTGTATACCTACGTTTTTCAAGGCTAACTTAGTAAAAAAACAAAGTCATTTGGGCTGTAAATTATGGTTTTGTACTGTCTTTACACCTTTAAATATACTGAGATGTTTAATTCGCATTTTTATTTCTCAGCGGCAGATTGGTGTCTGGAATTGTGCCCAGTGGTTTTTAATGAGAATCCACACTAGCAATTAATTCTGTTTCGAGGGTGCGTTTACAAACATATGAACTGACGTAAACAAGACGTCTAGGACCCGGTATTTTTTTTTTAAACGTTCCTATCTACACTAGGAGTTATAGTGCGTCTAATGAAAGCGCGATATGGAGATTTAAAAAAAAATAAAATTGGCAACATTATTCAGCCGCAATTGTAGGAAATAAAAAAAATGAGAAGTGTCAAGACGTGTAAGTGTGATTCTTGTACTAGTTAGTTATACCACATACATTTTTTTTGGATTTAACCTCTTTTTATCAGGTCGCGCTTTCATTGGACGGACTATACTCCTGTATCGTGAGTGCGTTCACAATAATGTACTCAAACTGTGTAAACTCAAATACACAGGACATCTAGACCCGCAACAACTATTTGTAGGCCATACAAATATTTCTTCCATGTGGGAATTGGACCTGCGACATACAGTGCGTCTGCCAATCACTCAAACACTGTGCTAACCATGCTGTCAATGGTTCTTTTAATTTCATGGCTCATCTCATATTTAACTGATGAAATGATATTGGTTCACATCTTCTTCATCTACTAGGTGTAATAGTTGGTAATACCATCATCATGTATGTTTTTGTCTAACTAATGATAATATTTTTTCAGAAACAGCCACGCCCGCTTTTACCAGTTGCAGTGCACTGAGTGCGAGTTGTTTTACAATAACGTTATTTGCCGTGCTTGGATTTCTGATTCGCTAGCTACCTACCTTGGAGCGGACCAATCGGAGCTGCGAATGTCATGAACGTGTTAATCGCGTTAACGTAAAACAAACTCGCACTGAACTCAAACGAAACTGCCAAATATCTGCGTCACTAATTCAATAAATACCTTATTATTACATAGGCGTGGTGATGGTGTTAGATTAGTTCGTATCGATCAACATTATCAGCATTGTATTGGTCAAGTCCAATCAGCATAACTTGATATTGAAGACTTATCACGCCTTGCCAGGGCTACGAAATTATTCGCAATGAATTATCTTCGTGACCTTGAAAGCAAAGGGCAATTTGAAAACAAGTGGATTTTAGTCAGTAAAAGTCTGACATTCCCTCTCGCTTCAATAAGAACGGAAGAAGTTATGTGATGGCTTCCCACCTCAAAAAAAAATTACCTAGGTTTTAAGAATAAAAAAATAAAAAATATGTTTTTTTTTTGTATCTAAGACAAATACATAATTAACGTTTGAATCCCCAACCGGTCCTATGAGACCGCGCTGTTATTGTTTTACTATTGTGTCTCGTTTCGCGGGTATCTGAGTAATTAATAGCCAGTTGAAAGTCTCATACTTCATCTCGCTCTAACCAGAATGAAGGAACCTATTTCACCATTCATGGTTTCCTTCACTTTCATGGTTTTCCACCACAAAAAATGGCGGGCTTAGTCAGCAAGTCTAACACTAGCTCTCACTTGACCCAGAATGGGAGAAGTATTTGATTATTCCACCTCAGAAAAGGTGTGTTTAGTCAGTAAAGTTTGCTTCGCTTTGCTTAGACAGAAAGAAGTAATTTAATGATTTCCACGTCCCATCCAGAACGGGAGAAATGTTTGATTATATATCCCACCTCAGAAAAAGATGGGCTTAGTCAGTAAAAGTCTATATCCCTCTCGTTTACACATTATATATCCCTCTCTCGCTCCACTCAAATAGAGAGAAGAAATTAATGATATTCCACACACAATAAACAAAAACGTATTGCACACATACAGACCCAACATATTATTCCCACAAAAACGAAACACAAACCTGACTCACAAGTCACAATCGCAAACCACACAATTTAATTCTAGATTTTAATTTCAGTGTCCAAAGTGCATCAGGCAGAGCTCGAACCAGCGTCCCTGTCGCACGTCACGGAGGGGAGTGGTCGGCTGCGCACGCCCGCCGAGCGTGTGCGCAGATCACGTGCCCACTATGTGTAGTACAGCGGTCCTCCGCGTGTTGTTTCACTATTCACTAAATATAAGCTTTAAATTACTTTTGAATAGTCATGAATAGTTTTGTTGTTTTTTTTTGTAGTTTAGTGCTGTTTGGAGTATTGTGTTGCGGTGTGTCGTTTCCGGGATTTTTGTGGGCGTGATGATTATTTTTGGATAAACTGATTATTCGGTTTTTTGGGCAAGGTTAAACTGTCTACTTAGCTGTTGCTAGATAATACAATTTTTCAATGTTACGCAAGAAAAATAAAGATAATAGGAGTGGGTTTTAGTCAGTAAAAACCTGACACGCCCTCTCGCTCCACCTTAGGATCATTGGATGATTTTCCACCTAAAAGAAAATGGTAATCATTAAAACTAGGGTGACCTCTGGTTTGATTGACCAATTACCTGCAGAAACATAGAATCCGACAGAAGTCAATAAGGCAAACAGAACTAAGGTTCTTCTTGTAAAAACAGCCTTGTAGCCTTTGATAGGTCATACAAACACAAAAATACATTCGAAATTAACACATAATAATCAGAAAGTAGGCCCAGAAGGAGATGGCGTGACGACTTGGACTCCTTTCTGAAGGATTGGCCGGGAGTGGCACAAGACAGAGAGGTGTGGAAGAGTGGAAGGGAGGCCTTTGCCCTGCAGTGGGACACGACAGGCTCATAATAATAATAATAATAATAATCAGAAAGTAACAGGGCAAGAAAAGTCTCGTGCATGACTTCATTAGTGTCGAGTCAAATGCTCCAAATGCTCTCACAAGTTCAACAACCTGGGAGTTATAGTTTTTGATAACATTCAGATATAATGGACTAGGTAGTGTATATTTACCTACAGTTGTTGGTGGTAAAATAAAATTCTGAATATAGTATAGTAATGATATTTCAGGATTTAGGAATTTGATTTAAAATGTTATCTATGCTTCCTGCATCCATCGGACTATCGGGACTCTCACCATGTCATCGATCCACCTTGTGGAAGGTACTTGGTACTTCTGAACCTTCCATCCCCATCGACCATCTGTTCTGCTAACAATAAGCCAGTAGGGCTTATGGCTCGGGCGTACTTGAGTTAAGCAATCGAAAAATTTGTGATTTTGTTTGTAATGAATAAACTCAAAAACAACCGGACCGATTTTAACAATTCTTTCATCAGTAGAAAGAGCTACTTTATTACTGAGTGACATAAGCTATATTATATACTAGCTGTCCCCTGCGGTTTCACCCGCATTTTTCGTTACTGCTCCCGTGGGTTGTAACGTGATAGTATATAGCCTATAGCATTTCTCGATAAATGGGCTATCTATCACTGAAAGAATTTTTCAAATCGGGCCATTAGTTCCAGAGATTACCCCCTACATACAAACTTACAACCCTACAAACTTACAAATGTTACCTCTTTATAATATTAGTATAGATTAAAAAAAAACAGTAGAAATCTTTGGATGATTTCCCACCTAAAAGAAACCGATACACAGTAAGTCTCCGGTAGTTATTCGTCAACTTGGTCTATCACAGAAATAACCTTCAGTTTCTCCAAAGAGGTCACCACAGTCAGGATTGGTCGAGGTTAAGCGCATGAAGGGCCCGGAAACAGCGTACGTGAAGTTCGTAATGTACAATACCGTGACTGTCCGTGTTACTCCCTCATCATCTCTCTAACCCAACTAAATTGGGGTCAGCTTCCAGTGTTTTACATGGAGTGAATGAGTCAATGCTAGAAGATCTCATACCAGTATCTAGATTTTAATTTTTCTTTTTTAAAATAACTCTGTATGTAATGCTGTTGGTGTGCTAAATAAATAAATAAAACATAAAGATATCCACAACCCAGATACTGGTTAACACGATACTCCTTAGATAGACTGAGTGTTAGACATTCTGGCGTCTGACTACTCTTGGGGTAAGTAGAACAAAGGAAACCTCCATGGAAAAGGAAGTGCCTGAGAACTTTGCGCGATGCAAGATTTCGTAGTTCTTGCTTTCCGAGGCACGGTGTTCGGGGTTGGTCTTTCATTAGCATTTTCGGCCTTGTATTTTTCCTGCTGCTGGGGCTCAAGCGTCATCTCTAGGAGAGGGGAATGGGCCGTTATCCACCACGCGGGCCCAGTGCAGATCGGGGGATGTCATATGTCTTCCAAATATTTGATTCTAGGTCGGTCCGTGTTACTGCCTAATTAGTGCTAAGAAAAAATAGCGCCATTAAATTATTAATAGATCTTATGCATTGCTATTATTATCCTACACATGATGGATGAGGTAGGCAGTGAGCCAACACTGCGCCGGGAAAGACTTGCATGCAGATAAGAAGATATTATCAGCTTGGCGATTAGTAAGTGAATATTGTAAAGGCGAGAGTTTGTATGCTTGTGTGAGTATGTTTGTTTCTTCTTCACGCTCGAATTATTAAACAGTTTTGATGAAACTTAGTATGGACGTGGTCTACCTGAGACTATATTCTAAAATAGGACATGGGTTTTTTTATCTTGGCAGTATGTATGTTAGGCCGCTGGCAGGTAGCTGGCATGTAATAGATACACTAATGTAGGCTCATTTACATATTTTTCTTAGATTACCATGTAAGTAGTAATGGACCACCGACCGGAAGATGCAGCGTTCGAAGGCGGGAGCCCTGGTTTGGATAGTCTTAGTCGGTAATTGGAGAAATACAAGTGGATTTTAGTTAGTAAATGGTCTACCTTCTCGCCACAGCCAGAGAGGGAGAAGTTCATGATCATCCTTCCGCCCTTGTCTCGTCTTTTTGTTCCATTCTGTAAAGACTGAATTGTCATTCAGTCACCCGCAACGTTAGCACTGACTCCCTTTTCTTTCATATCACTTCTCCACACAACCCACCCATCTTTTCTTTAGCCGCCTTCTCTTTCTGCATTCATCCACGTGCATACTTATAACTCTTTTAGTAATATTTAATATTTCTCACTTTATCCATTCTCGTCACACATCCAGAGCAAGAGAAATGATTTGATGATAGAAAAGGGCTGACACGATACATAAAATGCGTTTTAATTAAACCGTTTTATTTGCATCGTATCCGATGATTGAAAACGTTAAACATGAAAATAGAAACTTAGCCACGAGTCCTCTAAAACAAAGCCATACAATGTGTTGTCACAAAGAAACCGAAAGTATTCTCCGACCAGAGATCAGGGATCAAACAAACATATGCCATAAACTAGATGTGTAATATTTTGTAACGAAAATAGAAACCGGTGCAAAGTCCACGATCCCGTGGCACACCTCTATATCTAGCGCGGTTATTTTAATCCCGTGTTAATTCCGATTCCCGGCACAACTCTAGTTTGTACTCTATGGTACAAAGTTTGAACGTAAATAAAGATTTGTATCATGGGAAAATTTTGGTGAGTCGAAATGGTAGACTGGGTTCTGAGAATTTTTGTAGTTTGTAAACAGAATGGTGATTTCAGAATAATATAGGTTTTAGATTTTCATAATATATTAGTTTCTGTCAGCAGTTAGACAGTGTAGTGTACAAAAGAAAACCTTGTGCAAAATTTCACACTTTTAGTCCCAGTAGTTTCGGCTGTGCATTGATTGTCAGTCAGTCAGTTCTCCTTTTACATATATTTTATAGTTGATACACTACTTTATCTAAAGTCATGAAAAACACAATTAAAAATATCGCACAAATGGCGCCAAAATCGAACATTCCTCTGAGATGTCATATAAGAATATAAATGTGATACATCACCAATTTATTTAGGGTGAAATAATGTATCGAAGTCCGAAACTTTTTTGCATATTATTAAATATTAATGTTTGAATCCCCGACCGGTCCTATGAGACCGCGCTGTTATTGTTTTACTATTGTGCCTCGTTTCGCGGGTATGTGATAGATTCATTTTGTATTTGATCATACCTAATTATAAATTGAAAAAAATATTAGTATTTTTTATTAAAATAACTAGTTGCGTAAAAGAATTCGATTTTTTTCATCATCGTCAAGCAGCTAAAATTTATAATTTGATAATTATCTAGAGCTGATATTAATTCAAAAAGGATTTTTGGCGGGATTTCTTTAAGGGAATGGAGTGAAGTTCATCATCATCTGCTTAGTCTTTTCCCAACTATATTGGGGTCGGCTTTCAGTCAAGCCGTATTTAGCTGAATAACAGTATTTTACGAGGAGCGGCTGCCTACCAGACCTCCACAACCCATTAACTGGGGTAACACGGAGTGAAGTTCAATGGCTGTTTTAATTATTTGCAAATTAATTAGTGGCTAGTGGATATTATGATGTTAAATTGGTGTAGTTTTGTATCACAAATGTCTGCACAACAACGCAATATATGAAATCATTGAAACTGAAGCTGAAATTTTGAGTGTCGTGTTGACTACCTACTTCAGCTAAGTTTGTCGAGAAGGTTGACTTCATACTCGTATATTTGCTGCCAAATACTACAAAAACATTTTCTAATGGTAAACAAATTAACTATTCATACGGAGACATGGCGTCAAGTACTTAGTAACCAAGGTAAAAACAATAACAAAAAAATTATTTACTCATTATTTTGTTAGAGATGTGTTATAAAATAACTTCTAGAGTTTTCTTTGGATAGAGTTAGTCAGTTACGTATTGTTTTTTTTTAAGATGTGAAATCCTCAATGTTACTTACTTCCCTCGCTCTGGGTGGAGCGGGAGAGTTAGGCATTACTTCTGATTTCTTAAGTCGTTACTATTTTTCTTTTCAGAGAATGGCGTACCAGTTACAGTTAATTAAAGTAATAGATAGAAAACGAAAATAGACGAAAAATGGGACAGGAAAAGCTGAAAACAGGAATTACTCAAAAATGTTTGAAGTTATTCTTTTTTTACTTCAAAACATTATCCAAATCAAAATCGTGTTAAAAGTCATTTTAATGAAATGGACCTTTGATATTCGTAGAGGCGATTTTATTTGTGTTTGTTTTATTTCAGGCAGCGGCAGTTGCAAAGCAGTGGACAGATCACTGATTACGAAACTACGAAAGAATTGTGAAAATCCTACTGATTATGCGAGGATGTTTGTTACTCTTTCACGCCAAAACTACTAACTTTAACGAATTCCATTCATCGTAAAAACTTGGTATACAAAATTGACCATGTCCTGAAATAGTGTACATGACACTTCTTATCCTGGAATTATGTTAGAATTACCTCAAAAGGAAAAAACGGAACTCTTATAAAGTCACTATGTTGTCCATCGGTCTGTCTGTCAAGACCCTTTATCTCGGGAACGCGTGAATGTCAAGTTTAAATTAAAACTATATGGGTACTCAAGTCTGCGGTCCCTTTAAACCGTGCAAAAATCAAACTTGTAACTTGACGGGAAAAAAAACTACGCCCGTTTACGTTGATCACGCGGGTGAAGCTTCTGGCAGTTGCTATTGGTTTCTTATTTTAGTAGTAAAAGTCATTGTCTTACTCGTTACTACAGTTAAGCATTATTATATTCTTTCTTTTTTGGTACCAAATTACGAGTACTGAATAATTCCTCTTGCTTTGGGTAAACCGAGAAGGAGGGTCCTTCGGTTGTCCGTTACGTTGCAGACCGATTATAAATTTAATACATCCGCTGGGCCACGGTTACTCTTTTGAACAATCCCAAGAAAGCATAGATTTTGGGGTTAATTACGCGCAAAATGCGATCGGATTCTTCTATTTGGAATTTCTCAGTAAAAGTATCTAGCTAGTTTATTTGGGACTTCAGAAAACTAGACAAATGAGGATGTGGGTGTGCCCTTACTTTTAGACGAATTCCCAGAGTTTTCTTTTTAAGGTCAGAATGACAACTTTGACTTTTACTTCTCCCGTTGGAACTCCCGAGGCTTTTATGACTGAAACCCACGTGTACTAATTCCTTTGGTTGCCCTTTGTGTTCCAAGACCACAGTGACTCTTTCGAACAATACCACAAATACCTAATGTTACGTTATGTTATTAGGAAAATTCTTTGTTAAAGTCGACACTTCGTAAGCAACTTTAACAATAACAATAAACAAACATGATGAAATGCTTGCAACCAAAGCTTTGTTTATATTAATTACAAGCATTTCAAGTGAATTAATAACATTGCGCAAATGAATGTAATTAGGACGGGTATATCTTGACGTTTACTCGCTTGTGAGGTAAGTAGGGAATTCCCAGCGTTTGACGCGACTTACAGTAACAGTGGGCATTGCCAAGTTACTACTGGTATACTGAGTGAGGTGGGTCTGTTTAGAACATGCCCAGCATGTTGGATTGCTGCAATTTAGAAGACTTAATGAGTGCCACTGATGATAACTGCACTATGCAGTGATCATATCCTGGACCCAAATCGTTTAACGTAGCCATCTATTGAGCCCAAATAGTTTTACGAGTTTACCGGTTTCTTCGTTAAAGAAGAAAAAGCAAGTATTCAGAATTAGGGTCGATCTACATCATGGGACTGTGATCGTACTCCCAAGATGTTGATCGACCCTAATTCAGATTCCAATGTCTCAATGTGTCTTATTACTTGGCCATCAGTTTTTAGGGTTCTGTAGCCAAATGGCAAAAACGGAACCCTTATAGTTTCGCCATGTCTGTCCGTCCGTCCTCGCTTAATCTCTGTGACCGTTAGCACTAGAAAGCTGAAATTTGGTACCAATATGTATATCAATCACGTCGACAAAGTGCAAAAATAAAAATTTGAAAAAAAAATATTAGTGTAGCCCTACATGTACAGTGGAAAGTGATTTTTTTTTTAATTTCAATCCTAACATGTGATATATTGTTGGATAGGTACTCAAAAATGAATAGGGGTTTACTAAAATCATTTTTTGATAATATCAATAATTTCGGAAATAATCGCTCCCAAAGTAAAAAACAATGTGCCCCCCCCCCTCTAACTTTTGAATCATAACTTTAGAAAATATGAAAAAATCTGGAAAGTAGAGCTTTATAAAGACTTTCTAGGAAAATTATTTTCAACTTGATGGGATGAACAGTTTTTGAAAAGTTGAGGACACTTATTGTGACGGACGGAAAACTACGGAACCCTACACTGAGCGTGGCCCGACACGCTCTTGGCCAGTTTTTTCTTTATAATAAGTTACAGTACTTAAGTAGTTGTAGGTTTTTTTTAAATTGGGAAATCATCCAATGTTTTCTCCTGCTCTAGGCCAGAGTGGGAGGGCGTGGCAAACTTCTAGTGACTAAAACCCACTCCTATGTTTCTGTGTGTGGTTTTGCTGACATTTTTTTGGGGGACACGTGCCGTACCTAGTATGTCAGTTTTTGGGGGACACGTGCCGTACCTAGTATGTCAGTTTTTGGGGGACACGTGCCGTACCTAGTATGTCAGTTTTTCACGCTTTTAGACAACGTGAGTTAACTAACACACTTTTTTTCTTGGCATCAGCCTAAAGTAAGTTTACAACTAAATACTGCACGTGGTAAATCAGCACAATGCCGCCATTGACGTAGCTTTAAGTGATTTAGTTTGCACGTGACGTGATGTTTGGTAAGTGTACCAAAAAAAACACGGCCTGTTGGGCATTTATGTAGGTATACCTAAATATAAATGTACTACTGTATGAGGAGCTCGTGGCTAGATAATAACAGCCGCACAGGTCGATCTTCAAGGTTAAGCAACGCTTGCCTAGGTTGGTCTGTGGATGGGTGACCATCTTAATATAACGAGTTTCCTCCGTGCCTCGGAAAGCACGTTAAGCCGTAGGTCCCGGCTGTCATTTGTAGATCTTTGGCAGTCGTTACGGATAGTCAGAAGCCAGTAAATCTGACTCCAGTCTTGCCATATAGTACCGTATTATCCCAGTTAATGGGTTGTGGAGGTCTGGTAGGCAGCCGCTCCTCGTAAAATACTGGTATTCAGCTAAATCCGGCTTGACTGGTAGCCGACCCCAATATAGTTGGAAAAAGGCTAGGCAGATGATGATGACCTAAATATAAATGTACAGGTATTATGTACAACGTATGCCGAACACACACCTTCATACATCCCAATTAGAAGTTAGAATCATAATTCAAGCATTGAACTTAAACACACTTACTAATCGCTTAAAAACACTATCCAATTAGTGTTTTTAAGCGATTAGTAATTATCCTAATTGTAGGCAAATAAAATGGGTATCGACGCACATCGGTAGTAGTATTTACCATGCACACATGTTGGTGTGTGCATCATAATGATAAAATTCGTTTAGCTGTTTCGTAGAATTTCCCCTTCAAAATGCGCTGTCTATCATGGCACGGTGGCCTCACACCGCGGTTTCGTGCATTGAGTGAACAAGGACTCGCTTTGTTAGCTTTTTAACAGCGGCAAACCCAAGATACATTTCCACTTTACAAAAGCTCCTACGTGATTATGACGTAATTATGCATGTTTCTTTGAAATCAAAACATAAATATGTGTAAAATAAATCCCGTAATGACCTCAGAACTAGGTTTCGGAATTAGTGTATGATGACGCCAGATATTAATGTTATACATATTCGTTACTCAAGTAGCAAGCATGAAAATCTCTTTTCCCTATTAGGTATGAATTTCCTTGATTGACAATACTTTCCTCCACTTGCTGATAGACCACGAATACTAGTCACTTCTAGTATTTGATCAGGAAAACAGTGCAAAAATTACAAATTTATTTATTATTGACCTCACGTTTATTAAGATATAATAAACTACCACTTTACATATTAACAAAACACATCATCATCATCTGCCTAGCCTTTTCCCAACTATATTGGGGTAGCACTAAACAACTAAAATGTAATATAAAGCATGGCGTCGAAAAACTTTTCTTGTAACTAATAAATGTTTAATGGGGAGCTTTAAATACAAACTGAAAATAATAGTATGTACTCGTATACATGCATATAAGAAGAATGCATTAGGCATCAGAAAAATTCATCCAACGAAGATTGATTCACCAGGTCACGTGTCGCAGACAAATGTGCATTATGATGCATCATCAAGTCTCTCCATAAGTGCGCCCAACATTCTGTTAGCTAGCATATTTTTTCTTTAAATAATTTCATCTAAAATATACTAATATTACAAACGTGAAAGTTTGTATGCATGGATGTATGAATATATATGAAAGAAAGAAAGATCTTTTATTTGTAAAACATGCGTGTACACACACTGATAAGGCAGACATGCAAGGTATTGAATGAATATTTTGTGAGCGTCCATGTTTTGCCAATAGCATAGCGGCGTACAAATTGTGTAAGTTATTAATAATTTTATGTGAGGATGTATGGATGTTTGTTACTCATTCACGCAAAAACTGAAACTTGGGACACAGGTAAAGTGTCCTGGAATAGCACATAGGATTCTTTTTTATCCTGGCAGTATGGTTTTTTACTATTACGTGGGCGAGGCCACTGGCAGCAGTTACTTAATCTATACTAATATAATAAAGAGGTAAAGTTTGTTTTTTTGTTTGTATGGGATAATCTCTGAAGATCCTGATTCGATTACATAAATGTATATATTGATAGAAAGCTGCTTTCTTCCTGAGTACTATAGGCTATATCTATACTAATATTATAAAGAGGTAAAATTTGTAAGTTTGTAGGTTTGTAAGTTTGTATGTAGGGGGTAATCTCTGGAACTACTGGTCCGATTTGAAAAATTCTTTCAGTGTTAGATAGCCCATTTATCGAGGAATGCTATAGGCTATATACCATCACGCTACGACTCACGGGAGCGGAGCAGCAACGAAAAATGCGGGTGAAACCGCAGGGGACAGCTAGTTTTATATAAAAAAAAAGTTACTTTCACACGGGCAATGCCGCGGGCTGCCAAACTTATAAGTATAACGTATTTTCACAAAAAAAACTATTTTTTTTCTAATATTTTTTTTTTGTTTTTGAAATGATCGTATGTATGTACTAAATACCTACCATATTCATCTACGTAAATCGTACATGGCGCCAGGAAATCATTATGTAAATTGCATAGAAAACAAATTAGTGAAGATGATCAGAAGTGTTTATCTAAATCTAATCTGCAAAAGACGTTATTTATTTGTTTAAACTTTATGTACATACTTATGCTGACTCTATGCAACAGGACATACTCTAACAGTCAACGTTTTAGGTAAAAAAAATGACTACACTATGGTAGGTGTGTACGATAAATAAATAACTCTGTCTTCTTTATTACAAGTCAATTAATTTCACTATCTGCAGTAGTAATTAGCAGAATCACTATTGCAATTAGTAATGGAAAACTTTTTTCTGTTACTGTGCTAGTCTGCTCGCTTGCGCTACCTAAACATGGTGCTTAATCTATCACATACCCACAAAACGAGACACAATAGCAAAACAATAACGCCGCGGTCTCATAGAGGACCGGTCGAGGATTCATGAATGAATATGACAAACTAGCTATCCCTGGTTTTACCCGTGTCTTTGGTTATTGCTCCTCTTCTATTGGTAGCGTCATTTTATTAAATTAGCTATCCAAAACTAAAACCGATTTTTAATTTGAACCAGTAGTTCCTAACATTAGCGAGTACGAATAAACAAAGTCTCCAGATTTATAATATTACAAAGTATAGATGAAAAAAGAGGTCACACGCCGTCGAATATGACCGCACTGAATCTATGGCCAACCGAAACGGAAACTGTGATCCTAGGCCTTAGTAAAAGTCTCATACGCCTTTTTGCTCCACCTTAGAGCGGGAGACGTAATATTATGATTTCCCACCTCAAATAAAAATATCTAAAAAACAAAGCCGGACTGTCCGGTTTTATCCAAACACCAGGCAACGCTATATGGGATTATTGCCGCAGGAAAGCTAGCCTAGTGCGGAATCTAATATTATAATAATATTATAATTCCTTTATAACACGTCTGATACTAGGTACATATTAAAAAAAGAAAGAAAAATATTATTTTATTATTTACTCGTAGAAACAAACCTGTCACAACAATTATGATCTGTACCTACAAATATTTTCGCTAAATAATTTATTTACTTACTTTTAACAATTACAAAGGAGGTTGTCTACTTATATTGTTATGCTTATGTATGCTAAATATATTTGTTTCTGGTTTAACTCGTAGACCAGAAGTCCAAAGGTTAGTTTTAACACGCGTGATTGCCATCGTCTGCCTTCCTTCGTAGATGTTTAATTTATTATAGAGTTAGGTAAATATTTTTTTAACACAGTTGCTCGTAAAGCTGATGTAATTCCACCGGTTTTAAATATGTAAAGCGGGTCATAAAAAACGCGTGTGTTATCAAAGCAAATAGTTAAGTTATAGTCCATACAAATTCCATAACAGCATTATTTGCCATTTCGCGCGCGGCGATTAGTTCGTTTGAATAGCAAATTCAAATTTCGAAGTAATCGCCGCGCGGCGCCAGTCAGTAGGCAGCGATTTCACAGACAGATTCAGTTTATAAAAAAAAAAAAATTCGACACACAAATTAAAAATCAACTTTATTTAGTAGGTATACGAAAAGTTTATCTAAAGAAACAGTTCGTAAATGTGCAGTCAGTAAAGTTATAATTAACTATTTTGACTGTATAGTGGTCCCATGACATAGATTTTCTTGCGTACAGCACAAATCATTTTCCTCATGAATAGTTTTTGTAGACATATTTATAAAATCGGCATTTTATTTTTTAAATATGGCGGCAAAAAAAATGACTTTTCTTAAACGCGCGCATGCGCGAAAAATGGCGGTCATAGACTAGCTATAGCTAGAGTAGCTAGTCTATGACCGCCATTTTGAAAAAATATATTGGTTTAGAAAAAATATGATGAGGTTGCATATAAACAGAAAATACAAATTTGATAAAAGATTTAATTAGTTAAATATGTAAAGTTTTAAATAGTTTATTTAAACACGAAATTGCATGAAATAAGTGAGTAAAAAAAAAACAGTTTATTCGGTAATTTAAAAACTTGGCTGCATGGTCTCTAACGTCTTTGCCAACATTTTCACGCAGCTATGGCAGAAAATAATCCTCGCGCCATTTTCTCAAATTTTCTTTTCTTTGTACTTGTATTGTGAAAATATAAATATGACAACTTTCAATAATGAAGAAGAGCCATATATTACTTCAACTCCACCGGATATACTAACAGAAGCGCGAACCGCATGCGACAGCTTGCTGCCGTCAATATCCAAAGACAGTATCATTTTAATAATTGTAATTTCACTAACTGTTTCAATAATTCAAAATTAACAAAATTGTTTTTTTTTTCTGTTTCCTCGCAAATGTGTTAAAAAACGTCGTACAATATACGTGCGTATTGGTTATAACATGCTCGGCCCAGTTACGCCCTCGCCTTCGGCTCGGGCTGAAATTCCGCCTCGCATGTTATAACCATCATTACGCACTAATATCGTAATGTACTATTACACACACCTCCATTATATCATTCTTATGATACTCGAATGGGCTTAGGGCTTAGTTGTAAACATCTCTTTCGCAAAATGGCTATTGGACGCATAATGCCTCTGTCGCAGAATGTCGCTTTCGCAGAATGACTTTTCGTCGCGTTAGTAACAAAATTAGATTAGGTTTTGGATTACCGCGTACACCGAGAGACTGGAACAATTTGCCTGCTGCGGTTTTTCCGTCCGATTGTAATTTAAGTGTCTTCAAGGCTAGAGTGAATAGGTTCTTAATAAGCTAGTGCGCCTCACTATCAACGATTGCATCACTGCTTACCATCACGTGGGATCGCAGTCAAGCACTAGTTTAAAACAATTAATTAGATCAGGTTCTAAGTTGCTAACGCAATGCTTTGCGAAAGAAACATCATGCAAAAGAAGCCCTGTAAGAAAGCGACTTTCTGAGATGGAGACATTTTTCCAAACCTAGCTGTATTTCATTTAAATAAATTAATAAAACTATTTGAGAAGACCAGCAGATATTTCGCGAAAGAGACGTTTTGTGACTAAACCTAGGTATGGCGTAGTCGAGTAAGAAGAGTGTTCAATGTAAAGGTTTACAGAAAAAAAATATTTCAGGAAATATTATTTGTTTTTTCATGTGTGTGTTACGCGCAAACGGATTTTGATGTTATTTAGCATACAAGTAGGCTATGTTCTTTAGATATAATTTTCTTTTCCATCCACGCGGGTAAAGCCGCTGACAGAAACTAGTATATATCTATACAATCTGTAAAAAAATCTACTTATGCTTATTGCATGGTGTAGCAGTTTTATCATAGTCTGTAATCTGTATTGAATGTAATACACATCGCGTGTGTATAAAGGTTGAAATAAACAATATGCATTAGACATGCATTTCCCTCTGTGGCAATGTAAAAAGCTTTATGCAAGCCATTGCTTTCATTATAATTACAATATCCACAATCATATGTTGAGGTATGCAATAATAGTTTTATTATTAACAAAGACACACCCACTTTTGCAACGAAGTTAGCCAAGCGGGAGCTTATAAAAAGCATTTCTTAACATAGCATCACACATATTGTCTCCAAAAGGTTAAGTAACTGTGTACAATATAATCACCCCACAACCATGACAATAAGTCTCTACAGAAACTTAAAAGGGTGCTTAGAGGGGAACCTTAGTGTCCTCACTTTTAGCCTGACACAGGTCCTCACCGGTCCCGGATGTTTCAAGATGTTCCCGTGTTAGATTCGGTAGGAACAAATGCCTGGGTGTCAGTATTGTGCGGATAGTCCGAAGGGTCAAATAAAATAAATACTCAGAAAGCTGCTTCCCTCTCGCTTCACACAGAGAGGGTCTAGGAATCGAAACCAGGTCAACCTATCAGTTGACTAGATTAACGAAACAGTCCATACCAACAATTAAATAACACATTTAATTTAAAACCATAAAGGGCGTGGTTGCACTTAAAAATAACACCATTATCAGACACCATACGGTTCCCTCGTGTGACCAGAAATAACTCAGGGACCATGACGTCAGCCCCAACCGGTTGGTCACACCCAAACATTCAGAACTTGCCGTAAAAATATATTGTAAAGTCCCAAATTGCATTTCTACTTGAAGTTATTTATTTATTAAGTTATAACAACTTTACAGATGAGTCCATGGCAATGTTATAAAGAACAATTACAATAGATAGTTATGCAAATTATTCTTAAATCTATTCTCTAAAAATTATATAAAAATTTACCTACCACATGTTGTCTTTTTGAAACCCAAAGGTTGACTTTGCTGCATTAATTCATGAATCCCCGACCGGTCTCATAGGACTGCGCTGTTATTGTCTTACTATTGTGTCTCGTTTCGCGGGTATTGATAGGTTATATATGTATATTATAGGACCGACTATGTACTGTTCATGAAGTTGGAATATATTAATAAATAATGTCTTAAATAATGTCTTAAATGTATTATATCTTAATAATTATGTTATAAGTCCGGACCTTTCTCAATAATTTTGAGCTGCTTCTAAAAATTTCGGCAGTTGAGGAAAAATGTAAATATTTTTTTTATTCTTTGTGTTGGTTGTTTTTGTATTCTTTACTGTTTTTTTGGCTTGGGACCAAGTCCTATAAGCTATATTTTTGTATGTAGTACTTACTTGCCATTAGAATACGGATGTAGCATTGATTTTCCAAAAATCCCTTCTTAGTAATCGCCTACGTCATAAAAGGAAAATAGTTTCAGTTAGTCAGTCAGTTTCTCCTTTTACATAATAATAATACATTTTTATATAACAGATAACAGGGCTATCATCAGCAAACATGGGTATTACCTCACACAAAAACACTTACATGACGTGATTCCCAAAAACAACACAGTAAATCAGCTGCGAAAATAAACATAGGAACAAAATATTATCGAAGCGCCTACGTCACGATACTAAAGCCGAAATTCATTGACGTGTAATCATGCATGACCGCAACAGAGTGGTGGCACGCTTGCTCCACGCACACCCATCGTGGCTTGACGTCAGAAACTAAGGGATCATGATGTAATGATAAGTATGTAGGTATATTTTGAAAGAAAGTGTCTGTAATTGTTCTGGTATGCGGATGTAGGAGTTATAGGGTAATCACATTTTCGATTATTTTTTATTTAAGTACTTGTTAGGTACATATTTATTTATTTTTTGACATTTTATGTACATATACAAAAGAATTTGATACTTAATTAAAAGGAGACAGAAAATAGTTACATATTATAAAATTAAGTCGCTTTGTGCGTCTGTCTGTTTGTCTACTAAGTCCTAAACGATGTTACAGAATTTCATACAGTTTATACTCGTATAATTTAATACTCGTATATATATTAAGTAATAAAGGGGGAAAATATTATGTGTAAACAATTAGTCGAACAAAACCAAAAGTAAAAATTGAATACAAACAACAGAGTTTTTGGCAATGTTTTTTTGGAACCGACGAAAACAATTCTGCTGCCCAAAAACGGGTATTTATACGGTTTCTAGTTATGGGAAAACACCTGCACAATCTGTGTAAAACCATATCTCTCTATAGGCTGTATTAGTCAGGGAATACCCGCGTCAAACGATAGCGGATGTGACGAAACCCCTCTCTACAATTATTGTTTATGACTAAGGATTATGGTCAGAGTCATCAGCGTCCATCGTATTTGCTAATAGCACCGTAGATTGATTTATAATTCATATGTGAGTCAGTTACTTAAGTGGCAGTGGGCAGGGCACATTGCTCGCAGAACGAATTATTCCCACTGAACCTTTGTCCCCTTTGTCCCCTATAGTCAGTTTTCAAAGGGAACAGTCGGCACAAATTGTCACCCCGGTGACAACTGGGAAGACAATTCCCAGCGATCACCCCGGGGGACAGCACTAGAAGGGACTACTGGGAATAATTCCGCAGAAAGGATGATCGATAGGGACGGAAGGTTCTGGAGTGGCGACTACGTACCGGGAGACGCAGTGTTGGGAGGCCTCCCACAAGGTGGACCGATGACTTGGCGAGAGTCGCTGGAATCCGATGGATGCGAGACGCACAGGACCGGTCGTTGTGGCAACGCTTGGGGGAGGCTTATGTGCAGCAGTGGACGACGGACGTCTTTCGGCTGAGATGATGATGATGATGTGAGTCGGCTATGATCAATGGTGGGACAGTGGGACCTTGACTGTGGGATGTTGAGCAACAGTTGGTGCTCACAAACCTGTAGATACAGGACGAGAATGGTGACGACTGGCATATGTTTCTTTTAGTTGTGAAATCATCCAATGACTCCGCTCTCGGTTTATGACTTCTCATGAACAATAGATTATTTGTTATGAATGATAGAGCTGTACAGGTTGCTACCTGAATACTGGTAAGAATTAAAATAATTTAGGGTTATCTACATGGAAATATTTCCTATTTCCATGTGGATATGAAATCAAGCTTCGATAATTATGTAGGACTATTAATAATGCTACCAGTAGCTTCGTCTGCTTGATAGTGGAAAATGGTCTCCAACGAATAGCCTTTCGGTATTGTATAGAAGTATAGCGAGAGTCCGGGTAAGTGACGTTTGGGACAGCAGGTGTTCGGACAGTTTATCCGAATCGTCACTTTCACCTTACATTGTTTACAGCTCTACAGTCTGGACTAAGCTCTTCCCGTCCGATTATAATTTGGGTGTTTTCAGGGCTAGAGTGAACAGGTTCTTAATAAATTGATGCGCTTAACCATCAACGAATGCATCACTACTTACGATGGTAAGCAGTAATGCATTCTTTGATGGTGGCACGTGATGACGTTGGGTTGAACTCAAGCATTATAAACTAGTGCTCCAGTCCAATCCCACGTGACATTTAAAAAAAATATACACTCTCGGCATAAACCCTTGTATAAAATTTTTACCTAAATCCAATCAGCCTTTTTAGTGTGAAGAAGTAACATACTAATATACTCACAAACTTCCATTTTTATAATAGTTAAGGTATTAGAGTATCAGTCGTTACGGATAGTCAGAAGCCAGTAAATCTGACTCCAGTCTTGCCATGAACTATCGTCTTGACCTAGCTGGTAGGCAGCCGCTCCGCGTAAAATAATGGTATTCACCTAAATCCGGCTTCCCTGGAAGCCAATCCCAATATAGTTGGGAAAAAGGCTATGATGATGAGTAATTTTGTGGAAAAGTACTCTTTGTGATGATCTTAATACATAATTTTATCCACTACAATCGATGATCTAACTATTTGGCGTATCCGCTTTCTACAAGTCACGATCATAGGAAGAACTCCATCCATACTATTGACACTAATATTTGTCAGAATAATTCCCTTTAATTTGTGACCAATTAGTAAGAAGTTGTCAATTTAATTTTGACAATTTATTTTATTGTGAAAATTGAAAAACTTGCATCTAAGATTTAGCAAGTTGCATGTTTACGGATGTAGTTTATCAGGATATCCAAGCTACTCAAAATACAGGGTGTTATAATCATCATCTCATCATCATCTCAGCCGAAAGACGTCCACTGCTGGACATAGGCCTCCCCCAAGCGTCGCCACAGCGACCGGTCCTGAGCGTTTTGCATCCATTGGATTCCTGCAACCCTCACCAGGTTGTGGGTTCACCTTGTGGGAGGACTTCTAACGCTGCGTCTTCCGGTACTTGGCCGCCACTCTAGGTTAACACCTAGAGAGCCTGTAATTTTCAGTGAACTTATAACTAAGTTCACTGAAAATTACAGGCTCTTTGGCGTCATCTTAATCCAGGTCAAGTAACAAGTTTTTTTTTCTGATAGCATAAAATATGATTTGATACTTCATGTGTCATTCAGGTGAGCAGTGGTGGCCCAAGTTGTACTCCGTTGTATTCCCTACTTGCTACTAGGCTAATTTCTTATGTAATTTATTTCAACTCTACTTTCAAAAAAGTGAAGGATAACATTATGAGGAATTGCCATGTCCTAGAACAAAAAATTCGAAGACATGGCATGACAGGACTTCTACCAATCTGTACAGGGGCTGAATCTCCCCTAGAGAGGGGGCTTGAGTCCCAGCAATGGGAACATTATAAAGCTTATTATGCTTATATGCTAAAATTTTTAATTCCCTAAACCAACTAAATATTTTGATGATTTTGCACCAAGCTAAGATTATCTTTCCTATCAAATATTTACCATTCGCCATGACGAACACCTAAATAAATCAAAACAAGCATAAAAAACAAGACCACTCTACCCCAACCATGCACTAATATCTATCTATTTATATCTATAATATCTATCTATAAAGAGAGGGGGCTTGAGTACATTATAAAGCATTATGCTTATATGCTATTAGACTTTTAATTCCCTGAACCAACTAAATATTTTGATGATTTTGCACCAAGCCCATTAAGATTATCTTTCCTATCAAATATTTACCATTTGCCATTAAAAACACCGAAATAAATCAAAACAACCATAAAAAAAAACAAGACCACTATACCCCAACCATGCACTACTATCGTGATACATTTAAAATGATTATTTACGCAAACAACCAGTCTGCCAAACACCGCCTACAGCTAGAATAAGATTTGGACAAAGTATTGTTAGACCAAACTGTTATCACTCATCAAATAATATTTATATTTATCATTCATTCATAGGACTGATAAGAGAAGTTACCAGAATGATACTAAATCCGGTGTGGTCTTGGAAAATGTGCATGGAAATTTCCAGTATGGAAAATATTTTTGTCCCGTCTTTGTGCGGGTGCAAATTGGAAGCCAGCCTGTGTTTATATTTGTACAATATTTTGTACTAAGCAACAAATACCACTAAAAATAAATCTTTCTCTGAAAACACAACAAAATTGGTTGGTGTCAGATTTTTACTGACTAACAGCCGAAACCAATAACCTATCTATCACATATCGGAGATAGAAAAACAAATGAAATAACAGAAAACATGATAATTTTTGTATTGTATCATTTGTTTTACTATCTCCAGTATGCCAAAACTGGAGATCGATAGGTTATTGGTTTCGGCCGTAAAACCACATCTGTGTCTTTCAGCTACCTTTTACGTTCTAAGACTACGGATTTCCATTTAAGAAAATTACCACCGTCTGCTCAGATCAGGTTGGTTATTTTTTATGGTCTCTCGCCTAGCGAAAGTCTTAAAACGTCTTCAAAGGTATAGATTTGGAAAGGTATAATATTTACATTTGGTTTAATTAGGAGCCTCCAACCGGGTCTTTTGCCGTCTGCTTCGAGCCAGAAGAGTCTATGAGACTGGTCTATTTTTGATTTCTTCTTATCTTTTCTGAATGTCCTTTCTTATACCTGAGGAACTGGCCACTTGGGTTCCGTTTAGCGTTCGTCAATCCTCGTCTTCGTCCTTTTCCAATACCTACATACCTACAGTTATATACAACAACTGTAACTGAAATAAGGCACACCTATATGTATATACTTCAATTAGACAATTAAGTTACAATCATAAATCAAGCACTGAAATTATATTTAATGTTTTTTTAAAGAAATTAGTCAACCCGATTGTAGCCAAATATCGACGCATTACATTGGTAGGGCATTAGTATTTGTATCTACGCACGCGCAGACAGACATGCCATTGGTAATCCAGAATCCAAGATCACGAATTTAATAAAATAGATAATTTTATCAAAAAATTAATAACTACATAGTTGAAATCAGTTCCCGAGCTAAGCATGAGTTCTAAGCAAGCAAATTTCAGGATGTACATGGGTTTATTATGTTATATCTTGTACCTATATCTATGGTGAAAAACTTGACAAAAATACTAATAAATATTCTAAATTAGATTAGAGTTAAATAATATGATGAAATATATTTGCGAGTATTCTTTTGGCGCTTTTTTTTAAGCATGCAATTTATTCAAATATCAAAACGGGCCTATTAGTTTTCGACAAATCGGGGACCGGTTAGCCACCAAAATCGTTTAGTTTTAAAAGAGGCTAGCAACCTGACACAGGGGTACGAACAAACTGCGATCATTCGCCCGGTGCGTGCTTCGCGAATGTGTTGCCATGAGAGCCGTGTGTCTATGATAATATTACGTTTGATTAGTGAGTGTGAAGATACTATGTTTTGTGCACGTGAGTGGAGGCAGTGAGATGAGCAAAGTATGATTGGGAGTTGTTAGGAAAATGAAAACATCGTGAGGAAACCGAACTTCCTATGGTCTATCGGTTTAAGTAGTTAACTAAAGATAAACAATCTTGATATGTCTTTTTATATTAAAGAGGTCGTATAAAATATAGGCATAATATAGGTAAATTTAGTTTATTAGCTAACATCGATTTAGGTAAATACCTAGTTGCAAAGATTTTTACGTACAATTTTTAGACAACTTTTAGATAAAAAGACATGCCAAGATTAAAAATTCCATAGAACTAAAAATTCTAAGATAAATATGACATCCTCCAACTCATACTGGGCAAGCGTGGTAGGTGACGGCCCATTCCCTCTCATAAGGAGGAGGTCTGAGTCCCAGCCGTGGGAATATTATAAGGCTGATTATACTTCTTTGTAATCTATGAATACAAAAGGGTACTAGAGCATTAGGTACTAGAGCAATGTATTTATTTTGCCTCTGATTTAAATTTAAATTGAATTATTTTCCTGCCATTTAAGTATTTAACTGAAATAATTTCTGTTTACATCGGTCATAAATGGTAAAGTTGTGATAATAGAATACAATGACTTCATTGAAAATGTTCTAGCTGTGTAATTATTTTAAAACAACAACATGTTTGTGTTATAAAAAGTAAAACAATTTAGGGTACTCATTCGTTTTCCCAACAATGTACTCTTTATTTCATCCTTCTCAGATCCTCTAATATTATACTTTGCTACATTTATATTATTAACTTAAAGTTTGAATTGGAGTAATTTAGCGCACCCTTTATTATTATGTATTCAGTAGGAAGAAAAGAAAAAAATAAGATGGGGACGGGAGGTTCTGGAGTGGCAGCCACGTACCGGAAGATGTAGCGTTGGAAGGCCTCTCATAAAGTGCACCGACGATCTGGCGAGAGATGCGGGAATCCGATGGATACGAGACGCACAGGACCGATCGCTGTGGCGACGCTTGGAGGAGGCTTATATCCAGCAGTCTTTCGGCTGAAATGATGATGATGATGATGATGACCGAATAGCTTGTCACAACTATTTTTATCACCCACACCTAATGATACTGATACACTTAATATCATCATGCATGAGCTTCATTCATGAAACTCTTATGCAACGGAAGTTCACGTCAGACGTCAGATTAATGTCATGACGGCAGGATTCCCATGTGACGACGCTGGCGCTGGCGTCAACACAATAGTGTGCAATAGCAGTTTCCATTGTGTTTGGCAACTGACAACTAAATACTGCGTAGGGACTGGGGAACTCTTTGTACGAGAATAGAACTAAATTGGCGCTATTATAACTTTCTATGGGCTATATATAAGTTTTTATAAGCTATTTCAAGTTCCCTTAAGCTATTTTAAGTTCCCTTAAGCTATTTTAGTTCATGAATCCCCGACCGGTCCTATGAGACCGCGGTGTTATTGTTTTACTATTGTGTCTCGTTTTGTGGTTAAGTTCCCATAAGCTATTGTAAGTTCCCATAAGCTACTTTGAGATCTCATAATTAAGTTGCGTTAGGTTTTCATAAGCTATTTCAAGTTCCCACAAGCTACTTATATTAAGTTCCCATAACATATTTTAAGTTCTCATAAGCTACTTTAAAGTCTCATAATTAAGCTACGTTAAGTTTTCATAAGCTATTTTAAGTTCCCGTTACATATTTTAAGGACCCACAAGCAATTTTAATTTCCCGTTAGATAGTTTACGGAAACACAAGCTATTTTAAGGTCCCATAAAACTATTTTGAGGTCTAATTTGCGACTTCAAGTTTACTTTAGAAAAGTTATTGGAGGTGATAGTATACTAGAAGACGTGGTGTTGTAAGGTCATCTACGGTGGGCCTGGTACACACATGTATAGGACCCGATGATGACGCTCCAGCACTTGAGGGTAGCCTGTGCCATGATGATGATAAAGTCTTGGTATTACGAAGGCTACGAGTATACAGCTATACACGTACTTATATTGCAAAAATTTCCTCTTCATCATCATCATCATCATCATTACAGCCAAAGGACGTCCATTTTTGGACACAGGCCTCCCCCAAGTGTCGCCACAACAAACAGTCCTGTCCTTCTCGCATCTAACACTTTCCCACGACTTTCACCAGGTCATCGTTCCACCTTGTACGAGACCTTCCTCCTACTGACGCATTCCATGATGAATCAGATTCCTCCTTTAGCACTATTTAAGGAAAGGTGCACATAAAACTATTCTGACAGACATGCCAACAGGTAAATTCATGACATACAAATCATATGATGCAAAGGAAATACACTTTTGACGTCATTGTCAGTCATGACACCGGCGTGTGACGCTGATGGCGTCAAAATGTCAGTGTAATAGCAATTTCCACTACTGTTTGGCAAGTGTCAGGAATTTGAGCGTAGTTACAAGGGACTGCCTTGTTTGAACAATTTTCAATTATAGTAACGAGTTTTATTAAGTTTGGATTAGTGTCCAAACTTTGTTTTAGTTTCGGTAAAAAAAGAGTTTTATTATTTTTTATTTTATGAGGATAACCAATAGTAGTTCATACTGACTGCAACAATATAACACATGTTTTTAAAATAGACTTCAACGCAGCAATCACTTACAGGTAAACAAAACATGTATAAAACAATATAGCTAATAACAGTAAGCTTACATAAAACAAATTATTCATTTGACTGGCCTGTTGGTCTAGTGGTTAGTGACCCTGACTGCTATACCGGAGGTCGTGGGTTCGATTCCCACCCAGGACAAATGTTTGTGTGATGAGCACGATCATTTGTTCTGTGTCTGGGTGTAATTTATCTATAATATGTATGTATTTACAAATATATAAGTATGTTTATCAGTTGTCTAGTACCCATAATACAAGCTCTGCTTAGTTTGGGACTAGATGATGTTGTGTGAAAGTTGTGGAATATTATTATTATTATTTATATTTACTGAAATTCTTTCATCTACTGAAATACATATGCATAACTGTAAGGGCTTAGCCAGGTCGATGCCTACTGGAGCTATGGGTTGTGTGAAAGAGAACTCTGGGGTTCTGAAACTAAGGCAAAGAAGGAACATAGGTGTGGGCTTTAATCAGTAAAAATCTGTCACGCCCTCCCACTTCGCCCTAGAGCGGGTAAGTCATTGGATGATTTCCCACCTAAAAAAAAAAAACAGGAATAAGCTAGTATTGAAATAGGTAATTGAATCAAAACCTGCGATTAAAGAGTCGTTTAATACTCAAAATTTCCGTTCTTTGTTCTCAACTAAAATGTCTTCCGTGAGACAATTTCGACAATTCGGATAAGGTCAACCAATTCACCACTACCTTGATTCTGTGATATTGGTTACTATTATGTACTTTTTTGGTAAAAGATTTTAAAGGTAACATTTATTTTTTTAACTCAGGGATTTGGAAATGTCAGCAAAACCGTAGGAGCCGAGCAGAGTCGAAGCCTTTAGGTTCGTTTCTGTAAGGAAAACCTAGGAGTCCTGGAAAGGGAAACCTACCTAGAAAAGGTTCCTGGAAAGCAAGGCAAAGAAGAAGCCTTTTCACCCTGCCCTGGAGTGAGAAAAGGCTTTGGATAATTTTTAAAAACTTTAGCAGGTAGACGAGCTATATACTGGTCAAATACGAGTAGCAATACCTATCTCTTTCTCTATTTATATAAAAAGAAAACTGACTGACTGACATATCAACGCATAGCCGAGACTACTAGGTATATAAGCGTAAAATTTTGCACAAGGCTTTTTTTATGACGCACGTGAGCACTAAGAGATGATTTTCCAAAATTCACCTTATCGTTTGAATCCCCGACCGGTCCTATGAGACCGCGCTGTTATTGTTTTACTATTGTGTCTCGTTTCGCGGGTATCTGAGTAACTACAAGAGGATGAAACGAGGGTCCAAACCTCTAGTAAAAGCTAGTTTACTTTATACAACGTGTAACATAATCAACGCACATCCTCTTGGGGGGTCATTATGAACAACTTTTACTATGGGACCAAACCTGAAATTGAGATAAAATAATCAGCTGTTCCCTACATTTATGATCGCTTATTTCTTCAAAATGTATGGAACAGCTGACTATTTTTTCTCGATTTCAGGTTCGGTCCCATACTAAAAGTATTTCATAATGATGAGTACAATGACCCCCCAATTATGTTACATGTTGTTACATGTTGTATTTAAAAGTACCGTCTGAAATTCAGACTCTGAATTTCAGACCACTTCATGAGTACTACGTAAAGGACACTGATAATATAATTGCGCAAATGAAACGTAATATAATATTACATTACATTTATTTATTTATTTATTTATTTAAACTTTATGTACAGTGGTGGTATTTAATGATTTATTGTTTATTACTAGAATAGGTATTATTTAAATGATTGTAACCGCAAATGTCGCTAAGCGATTGGTGTTTACATCATACTTCGGGGTTTTTCAGTATTTAATTCAATGGTTTTATGGAAAACACTTGGCTTACGCAATTATGTGATTATGTTTTGTGCTCTTACGAGCTTTGTACGTATTCAGGTATTTTTAGGTGGGTAAACATCTAATTACTTCTGACTCCAGTCTTGCCATCCATGAAGTACCGTCTTACCCCAGTTAATGGGTTGTGGAAGTCTGGTAGGCAGCCGCTCCTCATAAAATACTGATATTCAGCTAAATCCAGCTTGACTGGAAGCTGACCCCAATATAGTTGGAAAAAGACTAGGCAGATGATGATGAATCGTCCAAGGAAGAGATGGCGGGACGACTTGAATGTCTTCCTTAAGAATTGGCAAGAAGTGGCTCAAAGCCGCGAACGATGGAAGAAATGGAGAGATACCTTTGCCCAGCAGTGGGACAATATTTAGGCTAGGTATATTATAGTAATAATCATCCAATCACTTCTCTCGCTGTAAGGCGGACTGGATGGGCGTGTTGAACTTTTACTGATTAAAACTCACTGGCTTAGTCGCTTCTGGGGACATGAATCGGTATTCCGAAAGGTAAGCTCTGTGTACCCAGATCGATGGCAACGAAGGAACGGGGGTGGGTTTAGTCTGTAAAAGTCTAACACACCCTCCCGCTCCGGTCAAGGGAGAAGTTCTGATAATTCCCCACCTGAAAAAAAAATGGTATCAGGGCTTCAGGGTTCTCTTTAGCGCAAATTATAATCCCAGTAGGCTTGACCCTGTAGACCCTGTTGGGACCCTACGGTTTGCTAACATCTCTTTGAGCAAAGCGTGGAACAGTTCGCGCCGTCGCCGCGTCGCATCGTCGACTCGGGCTCGGTCTCAGGTACCCAGACTATTTTACTACGTCACGACGAGTGTCAATATCATGGGTTCGCTTCTTAAAGAAAACCCGGCAAAGAAGGAATATAGGAATGGGTTTTAATCTGTATGCCCTTAAACCCCCTCCCACTCCTCCTTAGAGCGGGAGAAGTCATTAGTTGATTTCCCACCTAAAAAAAACCGCTTTAAATTTACTGTTAAGAACGTTTTACGAAAGTTTTAACGCAGTTTTAATGGATCTAATGTTGCATATATCCTGACATATCAATTGGTGTTTTTTTTCCCGAGAATTTTCCAATCGCTGATAGTAACCATTACACTGTGAGGTCTTCCTATTTATAAGTGTTCACGAGTTACGGTTATCGTGTAATTCCTACAATTATAAGTTTATTTCACACGCATTGAGATGTCTGCCAATCGCGATTTTATATTTCCCACGAATTTGGCGCCACAATCTATGTTCTTAGAATTCGTTCGGTTTCATCTTAATTTAGGATGATGTAATTATTTGGAACTTTGCAGAGTTTAAGTGTCGGTTATGATTGGCGAAAATTTCAATCCAATATCCCCCTTAAATTCGTCTAAATGATAAGTAAGATTTGTTAATTAGTTTATCGACACCTGTTTTATTTATAGCCCCTTATCAAACTCATAAATATTGATAATTATGTGTCTAATTGATTGTTCAATTGTTTTATCTGTCTGTGAGCCAATTAGTGTTTCTTTCGTTTGAAATGTTTTCGGTGCGATATCTTGTGCGATAAGAGCGCCGCGGCTGGTGATAAGCGCGGCGGCTATGGCGGCCTGCGGCGGCAGTCGGCCGGCGGCCCTGCGCGCCGCGGCCACCGCGCCGCCGCGCTCGGACGGCGAACGGCGACAGTCGCCGTCGCTACAAGTTCCATCGTACTCGTACTTGTAAGTTTGTAACCAATTAGGGACGTGTCGGAGTGTACAGTGTATAGGTGTGTAGTGTAACGCAACAGTGAGGTGCAAACAAAACAACGGACTTGTATAAAAACATTCTGTTTAATTCTTTTGGAAGCTTAACGTCGCTAACAATAACATATTCTTACATCTATAATGCTACTTAAGTAGACATAGGACAGTCTTAGAGATGAGTACAACTACAACTAGGTAACGATCATGAGATCTGGATCACAGTCGAGTGGTGGCGCGGCCGGGGCCTAGTGCGCGAGCGAGGCTTGCGGCGGGGAGGGCAGCAGCTTGAGCACGGGCGCGGGGGGCACGCGCTCCTTGGCGTGGCGCTTGACGTGCTTGGCGAGGTGGTCGGAGCGCATGAAGCGGCGGCTGCACACGCGGCAGCCGAACTTCTTCTCGCCCGTGTGCGTGCGCTTGTGGCGCGACAGCTCGTCGGAGCGCGAGAAGCGCCGCTCGCAGCCCGCCCACGCGCAGCGGAACGGTCTCTCGCCCGTGTGCGTCCGGGCGTGCGCCTTCAGGTGCGACGACTTGAAGTAGTTCTTGCCGCAGCCGGGGTACTCGCACTCGTAGAGGCGGCGGCGCGCGGCGGGCGCGGGCGCCACCAGCCACAGCGCGGCGGCCGGCAGCAGCGCGCCCGGCAGCAGCACGGCGGGCGCCGGCCGCGGCGCCAGCGGCACCCAGCCCGGCGCCGCGCGCGCCTCCTGCGCCGGCTGCGCGCTTTCCGGGTGCGGCGGTGGTACGCGAGCCTCTTGTGCCCGGGGAGGTGGACTAGGAGGCTCCACTCGTATGGGGGGCACTTGTACTTGAGTTTGAGCTTGAGCTTGAGCCGCGATGTATTTGGTTTGCGAGTAACTGTGTCCGCGGTTCATTTTGAACTTGAGCGACTTGACTATGTTCATGTTGAGGTCCTGCGGCGGCGGCGGCAGCGGCTCGGGGCTGCAGGTGCCGTCCTTGTGCGCCCGCATGATGACGGAGGGCCGCGGCTCGGGCGGCGGCGTGCTCAGCAGCAGGCGCGCCAGCTCGCAGCGCGCCCGCTTGCCGCACTCCTCCTCGCCCTCCGAGTCCGAGGGCTGCGGAGTCACCAGCCCGGTGGGCGGCGGAGACTCCCGGGCGCGCTTCATGGCAGCCTTCTTGTAAGGTAACTCGACCTGTGAGACAAAGACAGATGCACATAAGTGAGTGGTCGCTATGAGCACGCGCGCGCTGCGTGATCGCGTCGTCCGCGCTTGCTGTACTTTCGATTGCACAAATGGCACTGAGAATTTTTTTTTCGACGGGAAAAATTTTTTTAGGGCACAATAATATTATTTTTGATTTTTGAAAAAGTTTTTGACACGAATTTGAAAAGAAACTCACTTTGTTTTCCATCAACGGTGGCGTTGACGGCGGTGAGAGGGGTCCACAAACTTCGAGAAGAGTCGACATTCTGATTAAACTAATATCATTCAACGCAATAAAACTTTCTTTTTTAATTCACAAAACTTGTGTTTTCGCTCCGCGCTTCCGCTGTTGGGAGCCGTGTGGTTCGTTGAGCGGGCGCTGGACGAATAAACCGTTCGGTGAGCGCTCGTCGTACGAGGCATGCGAGTGTGGGGCGCGGGGGGGGCGGGCGGCCAATGGCAGCGGGCGGCGCGGCGGCGCGGGCCAATGGCGAGCGGGCGATCACGCAGCCAGCGCGTGGCGGCGCGTGCTGTTCACGTGGACGCGGCATGACGCGCGCGCGAGGCCGCGTGACGTCAGCGGCGCGCCCCCGCATGACGTCGCGGGGGCGCGGGCACGGGGCCGCGGGGCGCGCCGGGCGCGGCGGGGGGGGGGAGCGCGACAAGGTCGCCGTGCAGCACATCAATGACACGCTGTGCACCTTCTAGCTCTAGTATTTTGACAGTTGCAGTTCGATGACCCGCGCTCGACATTCGCCACTTTCGACGGCTTCCACGACGGGCGACTTGCTTGACACACTGCTGCTCTATTCTATTATTATTCTGTTCTGTTGACATCGTTGTAAAGAAGTCTTAATAGTGATGAGCGCCGCCATAAACGCTATCAGCGTAAACAAGTGAATAGTTTCACTGAGCTGTTGTTGTTGTACCTATCAAATGAGATTAGATAAAAGGCGGTTAGTATACCGACTTGTCTAGTTAATAGCTTGCGCGAACTATGATGCGTCACGAATATTTTCGTGAATAAACAAGTGTTTATTCATAAAAAAATCCACGATATCATTTTAAATTATGAGTAAATATTTTAGCGTCCAATCTACATATACATAATTGATTAAACATGACGCTTCTGCCAGATAAAAAAAACCGATAAACAAAAAAAAATTGCCAAAAAAATTTTTTTTTCAATTTCTATGAACAAGATTTTCATTTGTGTCTATAAAAAAATCTAGTTTTTCCTTGCAATAGAAGTCATTGGACTCGATAAATATTCAGAATTCTCGTTGCTAAGTCGTTGACAAATAAGTTGCGTAGGTCAGCCTCAGTCAAACATCTAAGTTTCTCTCTAAACCGACAATATTTCGCAAGTTGAACTGACGGACGGTTCTTCTGAGCAAGAATTTTGGTTAGTTCTTTAGTGAACCAGACGAATTTTGCAACACTGTCTAGTGTTGATCTCATTCTGTTTGTATAAAATTAATTTTGCTTTGGCAGAGCGTCAAAAACCATCGATGTGATTTTTTCTTTTTAATCCGTGTTTTATGATCAACAATAAAATACTGAAAATTCTGGGTATTTTTTTAAACATTCATACGTTGTAACAACAGCTACAATATATTAGTTTCTGCCAAAGACTTCACCCGCGTGAAAACAGGTTTTTCCATACAAATTTTGGACCTGCGTTTCAGGATTTTAATTATGGAAAATCTTCTTTTAGTGCTTGTTTACGTTGTACCTAAGATCTTGTGGAAAATTTCGCTCTCCTAGTCCCAGTAGTTTCGGCTGTGCGTTGCTATGTCAGTCAGTCAGTTTCTCAGTTTATACATATACATACCTAGATTACTAAGGCAGATTAAAATGATTTCAATCTAAATATAAAACTATGTAAATATAAAAATATGTATAGACGGATCTAAGTCAGTTTCTTAGCGAAGTAACTAGTTTGTTTTTTTTTTTATCTTATACATAAAGAGGTGTGTCAGGAAATGTTTTAATATCATTTTTGATTACAGGAAGTACTTCATTAAGCAAGCTTTAGATTGGACTTGAGCTCTACCTATATTTTTTCACGTTTAGTAGTTATGAATCATCGTAAAAATAATATCTAAATACATACAGTAAAATCAGCTTACTTTAGACCTAGGGGAACACTAGACACTGTATTTGCTATGTTCCTCCCGGATATTGCGTGTTCCTACTGGTCAACGAGTTTGAACCAAAGGTATACCCTGGGGGTCACAGTAACCCGAGATAAAAAAAATGGAGCAGTAAGTAACCTGATTTTAGAGTAACTATCATTTTTGCAGGGTTTTCTGTAAGAAATACTATATTAAAAAGATAGCTGTGAACTCAATGGTAAAAAAAGTTCTATAAAAATCCCCAACAACGAAATTCATAAAACAAAGAACAATGTCAAAGTTTATTTCAGTTATTTTTAAATCACGTTTCTCTGTTTACATAACCGTTCTCGGATACCGACACGCCCTTTTATTTTTACAGCACAAGAGAAAGGTCGTTGACCTCGAAATTCACACCACAGAATGATGCGAGTATATTTTTAGTCTAAACAATTAAATAAAACTAGTGGATTTTTCTACTATTTCCTAATAAAAATGCGTTAGTCATTTATGTTAATTTCCTACTAGTCAGTAGTAACGGTTACGAGTGGTATGCACACGATACACTCACACACGTGTGTGACGCACGGCGGGGTAAGGCTTAGGACTGAGTGAGAAGCTTGAGCGAGTGATATAGCGGGTGAGATGCATAAATATTTTTTAAATGGCCGTTTGTGTCCATTTTCTCGCTAGTTTTGTTAAATTATTCTTCGCCATAAATCTCCCAAATTACGATTTGGTTAGACCTTCGGAAAAAGAAAAATATAGCCGACCAATTTTGTACACCCGTGTATATGATCGACGATTGGAGCGATTTGTAAGGTCCATGGTCATAGGTTATGGAATTAATCAAATGTATTACCGTGACCCTAAATTGCAATTTGCAATAGTCAACTGAATAAACACAGGTAGGTTTTAGTCAGTAAAAATGACACTTCCTCTCACTCCATCCAGAGCGGAGGAAAATAAATATTTAAAGATTTCCAGGTGCAGGATCATTGTCATGATCATTTTAACCGAAGGAAGTCCACTGTTGAGCATAGGCTTTTTTCAAGTGCCACAACGAACGTCCCAATACTTCAAAAGTGCACATCAATCTCATACATATTGACAATCGTAATTGCTAAAGAACATCAGTTTGTCTCATTTTAGCCGAAGGATGTCCCCTGTTGTCCATAGGCTTCCCCCAAGTGCCACAACAAACGGTCCAATATTTGAAAAGTGCACGTCAATTTCACAATATTGACAATCATAATTGCTACAGCTCATCACTGTGTGTACAGCCTAAGGCGTGAGTGACGCATATCTGTGTGAGTTTCGCTGACGCATCGGCGCGCCGAGAAAGTGTGGCGCACGCGGTCCGCGAGTGATCGGGGGTGGTGCAAGGCACAGGCGGTAGCGAGGTCAGTTGAATGGACTTTGTACTGTGGGTGGAGGATCACGTTGTCATGTAATGCTGTCATGATAAATCGACTATAATGGTTTTTTTTCAAATTGATAGGTGTATGTTTAGGTTCAGGTCATCATCATCATCATTTCAGCTGAAAGACGTAAACTGCTGGACACAGGCCTCCCCCATAGGTTCAGGTATATGGGTAAAATGTGGAGGTGTTTTTAATATTTTTTGTGAATAATTCAGTTTTGCATAAAACCGTTTTACTTATATCTAACTTCTGCCAGCGGCCCGCGTGAAAATGAGTTTCTCCATACAACCATACAAGCCCCCTTAGGAGATGAATTTTAGAAAATACTCATAATAAACTGAGCAAAATTGTGCCTTGTGCAAAATTTCACGCTTTTTAACCCTGTAGTTACGGCCTTTATAAATATAGATAATAAATGCAATTTATACATCTCAATTTATTACAGGTAAATAGTCAGGTAGATTTCAAAGTTTACCGTGGGTAACCTTTATCAGCATCTAATTAAATCTACATTCCTAGCTTTTTACCCATAAAATAGCTGAAAACTTTGGAGTCGTCTTCCCTTGGGGCAGTATGCAGCAGAATACCAATTTTAAACATGGAGCGACTGCCTTATATTTGACCTTCTCAACCCAGTAATAAGGTAACACTGGTATCATTCGTTCAAATAAGTAACAAAAGTATCTGTCTCATAAAAACCAGCATTTTTCCTCATATTTTCGTAGACTACAAAGCGCTACGACGTAACCGAAGCTACGGCGTATCGCTACGCGGCTACGCAACGAGTGACGTAGCTCGTAGCAGAGACAGTGAGCACGTGACTGGCTACGCGCTACGCGACGTCCTTGACGGTTTGTATTGATTGTGTTGTTTCAAAGTGTGATTTTGATTTTAATAAAGGTTTATTGTTTAAGAATATGTCTTTTTTTATTCTTCGTGATGATTAGGCGAATATACGCCGCTTTAAAGTTACGTCTCAAAACAAATAGCAATACGCTAAACTATGCGGTAACGCTAACCATGGTTTCGTATTTTACAATGTACACGATTGTTCCCGAAGATTGCCGACCGATGCCGAAGATTGTCGAATGGGATTATTATTAGTCGACATTTGTTAGAGATATATGTTTTAATTTGTACTACTATAAGAAACTTAAATGTTAACTAAGAAATTCTACTAAACTGAATTACGAATCAATCGCGTAAAAATAGCCTTCTCCATACAAACTTTGGACCATGGGGGTTCATATCCTTAGGAGAAGAAGTTTGGAAATTCCGAACTCAGTGTTCGCCTATGTCATAAAAGGAAACCTTGTGCAAATTTCATGCTCCTAGTTCAAGCATCTTCGGCAGTGCGTCCAAATGTCAGTTCCTCTTTTTATATAAATAAATTATAAACATTCAATTCGAAGACATGTGACATCCGCCAATCCGCCCTGGGCCCGCGCGGTGGATTATGGCCTATTCCCTCTCTTAGACAGGAAGCCTGAGTCCCAGCAGTGGGAATATTATAAGGCCGGTAATAATAATAATATAATAATAAATTATAAACACCAACATATTATTAAAACCCGCTACAATCTCATCACTCACACCACACCACGTACATGTGATGTAAACAAACTGGTACGTCCCCACACACGCCTGTGTATGTGTGCGTGCCGTTTGGGGAAACCACGCCGCGCCGGCCGCTGACGTAGCGCCGCTGATAACACATCGTTATTATCACTTATCAACGTGCTGTTAACAGGTTATAGGTCGACTGACGTCAGATGTAGGATGGCGTGTGGTGAAATGGGGTTTTAGGCGTCGAATATGACGTGTATCAGGTGTGGTTTCCAACTGGAATCTGTGTTTCTTGATAGCTAGCCGGTACAACCTATGGGACTTTAAGTCAAGAGTGAATAGGTTACTTCTAGGTAAGCGTACCTACTCTATCTTTGACACATAATCGCTTACCATTCTTACCATACTTGTTGTGTGAAAGTTGTGGAATATTATTATTATTATTATTCGTTGAAAAAAGAATTTGCAATAGCGGTTGTTCACCTTATATTTATTGACATTCTTAATTTAAAAACAACGGAAATAAAGACATAATGTTGTCATAAAACTGAAGCGAAAAAAGATATTTATTTTGCAAACAAGTTTTTTAAAACTCTTTTACAAATATGTATGTATATATTTTTTATCGAATTAAACTAGATGAGCCCATTGTTTCCTAACTGACTTTCCAGGGAAAAACACCGAACTTACAATATTATTCCTTTACATTTTCTAGTAAAGAAAATAATTCATTGTGGGTTTAACGGGTACTTACGCAGAGATATTATGAAAAGGTTAAATGTACTTTATGGCAAATTACACCTTAGGTCAAACAATAAACACTGTTTTTGACGTGGGAGGTTTCTAATAACTTCTCCCTCTCCAGGGTGGATCAAGAGGGCGTATAGTTTTTTGACTTGGGAAATATCTAATGACTTCATAGTGCGGTGCGGATTTATAAGACTTATAGACTGAAACTACAATTACCACGTAAAAGATAGTCGGTTAAGTATTTTCATGACACTGTACAATATAAGTGATCTGCACTTTGGACTTTATAGGTATTTTTTAAAAGTATTTTCTGTGCGGTTTGCACCTTGGACTTTATAGCTAGGTATATATAACTACGTTTGAGCGGTGTGCATGCGTTGGCGGCGTGATCAAGGCACGCGTCATCGGTGAGAGGAGACCGGAGGCTGTGTTGGAGGCGCGGCGCGGCATACTATGTCACAGCACACAGAAACGTGATGGTAGCTTAATGATTTTGGACATTGGTAATTCTATATCAATACCTACTAGATCGCTGGCTAACTCCTCTTAAGAGGTAATTTGGCGGCGTTCAGGGCTCTAAAACAAGAACCTCCTCACTACATATACAAGCCGAATTCAGAAGGATAGCTTACTGAATCAAGCCCTTAACCCGGTTAGTCAGTTAAAATTTCATGCAATAAAACGGTGCAAAGGAGGACTGTCCTATATGCATTAAACCTAAACTACGCAACAGATTTTGATGCAAAAGAACAATCAATACCAAAACTTTTTGTTTATAATTAGAGTCGCTAGTTCACCTATAAATGTCTCTATTACTACTGCAAAACTTAATAAGTTTCATATCACAATAACCATAAGTTCCTTTTTTAAAGCCATACGTAGAGAGGAAACAAAACAACATATTATATTGAGAGTACTCGGGCTGAGTGTGCGTGCACTAAGCCGAGAGTTCACAAACAACTCGTTCGTATAATCGCGCCGCGCACGCGCAAGGAGCGTGATCACGGAACACGTCACCCGTAGACGGGGGCGCGGCAGTTTTGTGCTGCGGTAACACACATACACTTGATGGTAGGTCACCGTCGCCGCCGTTTATAGAGACGCGGACGGTTGAGGACAATACCTGTTTTTTTGTGTGAGTGGCCTTTTGCAGGTCATTTGGTTCTTGTCTCTTTAACCGGACTTAATAAAACTTATAGGTACACAGTTACGCTATAAATATATTTGTCCCTTCCCCCCGGACCGCGAAAGCGAGTAGACGTGTTTTCTGTGCCAAAATTTTTCAAAATTTAAATAAATCATTCAAATAAAATCAAAAAACAGTGAACGAAAATCAGCGCAAGTACCAGGAGCGCACAACGAACGAAGAGGTGACGCTGGGTACGCGCCGTCGGCGATCGCCCGGTAAGCTCCCTTTCTATTTGCCGGTACTGACACGCCCACCACACGTCACATAGCGAAGCTGCTAGAGCGCCTACCTAAAAGTAACTAGCAGATTTTTACTCACGCTCTTACTGCGGATACATAAACAGAAGTAAAATGATGCGATCACCAAACAAAGCTGCCTCCGACTCTGACCTGTCGAAGCCCGAAACGCTGCCGCCGGCGCAGCCCTCACACGTGACCTCTAGGCCCAAACGCAAGTACGATGATGTATCAATTACCAAGGATGACTTTCTTGCTTTTAAGAATGAAATCAAGCAAATGTTAAGCTCTTGGAACACAGAACAGGACAAAAAACTTAAAAAAATGGAGAACTCACTGTTGCTAATACAAAATACCACAAATGATTTAGAAAAATCTCTGCAATTCATCTCCCAACAGTATGAAGATATGCGAAACCATATAAGACAGCTTGAACAACAATGCAAAAACAACTGTTTGGCCATATCATCACTCGAAGGAAAATTGGAGGACTTGCAACTTAACACTAAGAAAAATAATCTTGAGATTCGTAACCTGCCTAGTCAGGAAAAAGAGTCAACTGCTGAACTAATTCAGATGATGCACAGCCTAGCAAGTGGGCTAAACTATGGGCTTCAGCCAAGTGACATACGCCATATATACCGCGTCCCCGGAAAAAAAGGTGCAAACAGACCAATCATCATGGAACTCAACACTATCGCAGCCAAGCAAGATTTACTTAACTCTGTCAGACGTCACAACAAAGCGAATCCATCTCAAAAGCTCAACACCGCCCACTTCGGGATAAGCGGCACTGCCAACGCCGTCTACATAGGGGAAGACTTGACTAGCAGCACTAGGAAGCTCTTCTATCTAGCACGTGAGCTGTGCAAAGAAAAACAGTACAAGTTTTGCTGGATTGCTCACGGAAAAGTCCTCATACGGAAAATAGAAGGCCAATCAGCAGTGCTCATTAAAAACGAAGCCCAAATAGAAAAATTAAGGCAAGAATGACTAGATTCTTCTTTGGCGCTATTAATAAGCTCCTATTTACTTCGTATTTGCATGCTCTATTTGTATATCACTATAAAATTTGTATATTACACTACTCAGATTGCAGTAAAACATTCAACTCACGCTACACTACAAATTACGAGCACCCATACTCACACACTAATACCTGTCAATCACACTCACCACACATACAATCACAACTCAATCTTCACTCATTGTAATACTCGCCTGTTAAATAAAATTATCGATTTTCCAAGCGAGTCCCGCTCCCTCCCGCATACCCATGTCTTGGCGGGGACTTTAGTGGTCTCTATCATAATGAGTCTCCAAAATACAAGAAGCAAACAATATCACTCTAACAGTGGATAAAGTAAATGATAATATTAATAATATCGACCATCTCTCAGTCTCTGCTACGGTAAACTGTATGGCCGAAGAATGCTCTAGTTATGTCACTAACCCGTCTCAACAGCTAAAAATAATTACGCAGAACATTCGCTCTATTCACGCAAATATTAACTCATTCTTAACGCTGCTTTGTAGAATGAATGTTGACTGTGAAATACTCGTCCTGACAGAGTGCTGGCTAAATCGCTATAATGGTCTCATTCCTTCCATCGATCAATACACTTATTATTATACTAAAAATCTCCTCAACCAAAATGATGGTGTGGTGCTTTATGTTAAAAACATAAAAAGCTACACAGTCGAAGAACCCGCTTTACAGGACGCCAGTTGTTTATTACTAAAAATTGGCACCGACAAGGCAATAATCTGCATCTACCGTTCTCCGTCCATCAGAGATATAAGTAAATTCCTTCAATCCCTAGACTCCCTCCTAGCAGATCTAACTTCTTACAAAAACATTGTTATTGTAGGGGATCTTAATATTGATATTGCCTATTCTCCATCTTCTAACCAAACCTCAGACTATCTAGATCTCATAGCCTCTCATGGCATGTTACCAGCTCACACTCTACCCACTCGTGAAACCGCCTGTCTTGATCACGTCATGCTCAAAACCAACCTCTCAGCTGTCACCATAGTCCTACACTCTTCCGTCACTGACCACGCCCCAGTACTCTTGTGTCTCAAGCTAAAAACCCGCGTCAAACCACGTCCACTCACCACCTCGAAAACGAACTTTAGCACTCTAGACCAAGCGATGATCACAACAGACTTCCAACCGATTTACCAGCTTACAGATGCTAATGAAGCCGCAGACTGCTTAATAACTACCCTTATTAGACTCTTAAATAATCACACATCTACTATCAAACTCCCAAGCAATCAACGGTTGATCCAACCGTGGATGACCATGGGTATGCTCCGCTGTATCCGTAACAGAGACGCCATGCACTATAAACTCAAGCAAAATCCAAGCAACAGCGTTTTGTCTATTACCTACAAAAGGTATAGAAATTTTTGCACCAAAATATTAAAAAAGCTAAAAAGAGACTATGACAGGACAGAACTGAGAGAGGCCGCTAATGATAGTAAGAAAATTTGGAAAATAATAAAGAGAGTTACTTACACGGAAACACCAAATACACCCAATACTGACTTGTTAAATCATTCTACCTCACCCAAACTCGCAGTAGAAAGAGTAAATGAGTTCTTTGCTAGTGTAGGACGGAATCTTGCTCAGAACTTTTCATCTCCCTCCGGTAGTGAGAAATTTACTACAGAAATGACCTCCTCACCCTCGACCTTACAATCGTTCGTCATGTTGAGCACCGATGAGGCTGAGGTGGATGAAATAATAACATCACTTAAAACAGATTCTGCCACTGGTTGGGACAACATTTCGACTAAATTTCTAAAGCGCTACACACAAATACTTGTTCCTCTGCTTACTCATATTTTTAATATTTGTCTTAATACTGGCACCTTCCCACGGCACTTTAAGAAGGCCATCATCCATCCAATACATAAAACTGGGGACACACATTGTGTAAATAACTACCGCCCTATTGCAGTCCTGTCATCCATTTCCAAAATTCTCGAACGGATTGTGAATAAAAGGCTTATGAAGTACTTGGAAGATAAAAAACTCCTCTCTCCCAATCAATTCGGATTTAGGCGCGGCAAATCAACCAGCGATGCCGTTACGAAACTGGTCGATTGCGTCGTCAAGAATATTGACATGAAGCAAAAAGTATTGTCAATATTTTTGGACCTGAAAAAAGCATTCGACACAGTTTCGATTCCTAACTTGCTTTTAAAGCTGGAGGAACTGGGGATCCGAGGAAAACCTCTTGAATTTATGAAGGATTATCTCCAAAATCGAACCCAGTGCGTAAAAATACAGGAGCACTACAGTAGAGATGCGCCTGTCACTTTTGGCGTCCCCCAAGGCAGCGTGCTTGGGCCAACTCTGTTCCTAATTTACGTTAACCAGCTCTGTGACTTAAAACTGGGAAACGGAAATATAATAGCGTTTGCTGATGACACCGTCCTTACTTTTTCCGGCGACTCTTGGCACGACACCTTTAACTCTGCACAAAAAGGACTCAATACCGTTCTTCAGTGGCTTAAGACACATACCCTCACTCTAAACACTGACAAAACCAAAATCCTTACCTTCTCTATGCGAAACTCCACACAACCTTCTGACACGCAAACGGTAACAGCACACTCGTGTTTACTACCGGATGTGGTAGCTTGTACCTGCCCTAAACTAGAGCGATGTAAAACCATCAAATATCTCGGAGTGATACTTGACAACGGTCTGAGTTTTGCAGCTCATATAGAGACTCTAACAAAAAGAGTCAGAAAGCTTATTTTTGTTGTTAAAACACTTCGCAACGTTGCAGAACCTCAAATCATGAGATGTACCTACTTCGCTCTCTGCCAGTCTCTCCTAAATTATTGTATATGCGCCTGGGGTGGTGCACCGAAAACCCTACTCTTAAAGCTGGAACGAGCTCAGAGAGCAGTGCTAAAAGTCAGTACCTTTCGACCCATCCTTTTTCCAACTGAGGAATTATATAAGAACTGTAAAGTTCTTACAGTCAGGCAATTGTTTGTGCTTAACACTGTACTACTTCAGCATCATATAACTCCCTACGCAATAATCACCACAAGACGCAAAGACATAATAAGCCAACCCTTCCGTTCGCATTACTCTTTTACAAGAAGGTTTCCCTGTTTTCAAGGCCCCCATCTGTACAATAAAATTAACAAAATATTAAACTTCAACTCACTTCCAAATGTATCTCTTAAAAAGAAACTATCCACTTGGCTCCAGACTCTCAACTATAACAACACAGAGCTCTTATTGTCGACTTAACACATACAAACCCACACACACACTTACACACGCTCTCTCACACACACACACACACACTCACTCAAACAACCACTCACACACACACACCCCCACTCACACACACTCCACACTTTACATCTATTCTTTTTATCACTTTTTGTTTTATCTTTGTTTCATTGTTTTGTTAAATGATTTATTTGTCTGTCCATCTACCTGCTGCAAAAATGAAAATAAGTTCTCGTAAATTACACAAACTTTATTCACAAGGCACCCGTGAAAGGGTTGGGCCTAGCACCTTTAATACAAGTTGTCTAGTCAACTTAGCAAGGGTGCTAGAGTCTCCAAACTTTTATTGTATAACGTCTCCATCTGTTTGTTTTTAACCTGATGTTGTTAATATGTACACCTTTTTACTACTGCAAATAAATTATTATTATTATTATTATTATTATTATTATTATTATTATTATTATTATCTTCATCTAAACCCAGAGGCAGAAATTCGATAGGTACGTTGGTCAGACCAGCTCCATGCTACACTGGTCCTTCACATTGCCGAATATAGGACAACATGGCAAAATATAGTCCACAAGAAAGTTATAGCAGTGAGGATAAACGACACGAGGAGCGTGGGACAATTTCAATCATTCTTTTAGCCCTAGCAGGCTTGGGTCTTAGTGAGCCCCTTCAGTTTTGCTGACATCTCTGCGGCTTTGGGGTGAGGATGTCTGTTCCCTCACGGTTGCAGCCCTCTCCTTTGTTTGCATTACTGCTTCGCGGAAGGAGGCGACCAGATGCGGTCGTTTCATTCCATCTAGTTTCGGACCACGGCCTGAACCACCGATTGGCTGTGGTAAATGTCATGGTCCGAAACAAGTAACGAGAACGCGAAAATAGGAGTTAAGGAAGGTTCTCATGAAGCATATTTTTAAACTAACCGTGTAAAAAATACAATAAAACCACATGAATTTGAGTGGGTGGTCTTTAATAAATAAGTAGTTGGTTAACCACAAACTGAAAAACTTTTATATAAAAGTGCAGCAAAAACCTACGTAGATAGTACCAACTTAAGCGGGGAATTACCATAATGACAAAATTATGTGTACATAATGAAAGAAATAAACCCACAATTTTATTTTATCCCAGTTACGTCACATTCTGTCTCTCTGTATATGTTGTTAGCCTAGTAACTGCTAACGTAGTTTTTTCTACGTTTATTTTTGTAAATACAATTATTATTTATAGTAAACAACAAATAACAAACTAAAAAGATTGGTTTCCTGACAACACTGGAATGAGGAAGAGTGAGAACGAGATTTCATCTTGCCATCTCCTTTGTACACACGTACTCAAATTTTAGTGATGTGCATCCTTTTAATTTGTTAGACAGTTTTCCGCGTCAACAGACATAAAAGGATTCAACTTAATTTTAAATAAACACTGTTTTTGACGTGGGAGGTTTCTAATAACTTCTCCCTCTCCAGGGTGGATCAAGAGGGCGTATAGTTTTTTGACTTGGGAAATATCTAATGACTTCATAGTGCGGTGCGGATTTATAAGACTTATAGACTGAAACTACAATTACCACGTAAAAGATAGTCGGTTAAGTATTTTCATGACACTGTACAATATAAGTGATCTGCACTTTGGACTTTATAGGTATTTTTTAAAAGTATTTTCTGTGCGGTTTGCACCTTGGACTTTATAGCTAGGTATATATAACTACGTTTGAGCGGTGTGCATGCGTTGGCGGCGTGATCAAGGCACGCGTCATCGGTGAGAGGAGACCGGAGGCTGTGTTGGAGGCGCGGCGCGGCATACTATGTCACAGCACACAGAAACGTGATGGTAGCTTAATGATTTTGGACATTGGTAATTCTATATCAATACCTACTAGATCGCTGGCTAACTCCTCTTAAGAGGTAATTTGGCGGCGTTCAGGGCTCTAAAACAAGAACCTCCTCACTACATATACAAGCCGAATTCAGAAGGATAGCTTACTGAATCAAGCCCTTAACCCGGTTAGTCAGTTAAAATTTCATGCAATAAAACGGTGCAAAGGAGGACTGTCCTATATGCATTAAACCTAAACTACGCAACAGATTTTGATGCAAAAGAACAATCAATACCAAAACTTTTTGTTTATAATTAGAGTCGCTAGTTCACCTATAAATGTCTCTATTACTACTGCAAAACTTAATAAGTTTCATATCACAATAACCATAAGTTCCTTTTTTAAAGCCATACGTAGAGAGGAAACAAAACAACATATTATATTGAGAGTACTCGGGCTGAGTGTGCGTGCACTAAGCCGAGAGTTCACAAACAACTCGTTCGTATAATCGCGCCGCGCACGCGCAAGGAGCGTGATCACGGAACACGTCACCCGTAGACGGGGGCGCGGCAGTTTTGTGCTGCGGTAACACACATACACTTGATGGTAGGTCACCGTCGCCGCCGTTTATAGAGACGCGGACGGTTGAGGACAATACCTGTTTTTTTGTGTGAGTGGCCTTTTGCAGGTCATTTGGTTCTTGTCTCTTTAACCGGACTTAATAAAACTTATAGGTACACAGTTACGCTATAAATATATCTTATCATCTCTATCATCTAAACCCAGAGGCAGAAATTCGATAGGTACGTTGGTCAGACCAGCTCCATGCTACACTGGTCCTTCACATTGCCGAATATAGGACAACATGGCAAAATATAGTCCACAAGAAAGTTATAGCAGTGAGGATAAACGACACGAGGAGCGTGGGACAATTTCAATCATTCTTTTAGCCCTAGCAGGCTTGGGTCTTAGTGAGCCCCTTCAGTTTTGCTGACATCTCTGCGGCTTTGGGGTGAGGATGTCTGTTCCCTCACGGTTGCAGCCCTCTCCTTTGTTTGCATTACTGCTTCGCGGAAGGAGGCGACCAGATGCGGTCGTTTCATTCCATCTAGTTTCGGACCACGGCCTGAACCACCGATTGGCTGTGGTAAATGTCATGGTCCGAAACAAGTAACGAGAACGCGAAAATAGGAGTTAAGGAAGGTTCTCATGAAGCATATTTTTAAACTAACCGTGTAAAAAATACAATAAAACCACATGAATTTGAGTGGGTGGTCTTTAATAAATAAGTAGTTGGTTAACCACAAACTGAAAAACTTTTATATAAAAGTGCAGCAAAAACCTACGTAGATAGTACCAACTTAAGCGGGGAATTACCATAATGACAAAATTATGTGTACATAATGAAAGAAATAAACCCACAATTTTATTTTATCCCAGTTACGTCACATTCTGTCTCTCTGTATATGTTGTTAGCCTAGTAACTGCTAACGTAGTTTTTTCTACGTTTATTTTTGTAAATACAATTATTATTTATAGTAAACAACAAATAACAAACTAAAAAGATTGGTTTCCTGACAACACTGGAATGAGGAAGAGTGAGAACGAGATTTCATCTTGCCATCTCCTTTGTACACACGTACTCAAATTTTAGTGATGTGCATCCTTTTAATTTGTTAGACAGTTTTCCGCGTCAACAGACATAAAAGGATTCAACTTAATTTTGAACCGATTTGTAAAATTCTTTCTTTTTGCAATTTTTAATAAACTTTTAAACCAAGTAATATAAAAATGTGGGCCACCTAAGGATAGACGGTGTCGTCGAGGTCGATCTGGGATGAGGTGACGAGATAACCTAAATTTCTACAGCAAAGGTTGGTTCGAGGTGACTCGAGATAAGAATACCTGGAAGAAGTTGGGGGAGGCCTTTGCTCAGTAATAAGATAGTATAGGCTAATCAAAAATAATTGGTTAACTACCCAATTGCTGAGAGATGGATCGAATGTTTGATTGAGAGTGTGTTCTACAAATCTGCCTATTCTCGTGCCTACCTCGTAAGGGGCATACAGATGCAGAACCTTAAAAAAGAAGAATGCAGTCATCATGATATTCTCCGAGACCCTAGAATTAAGGTAAAGAAGGAACTGGAGTGGGTTTTAGTCATTAGAAGTCTGACACGCCCTCCCGCTCCACCCAGAGCGGGAGAAATAATTTTAATGACTTTCCAACTTAAGAAAAGGCATCATGATAACAAAAAGTACGCCACTATTACTTCTATATTAAACTCAAGCTTCTAAAATGTGACTGTAGGTATTTACAAAACTCTACCTACTCCCCCAATAAATAAGGCGCAATAATACATAAAAATGACACTACATTACACTATGCGTACTGCGTGCCTACACACGTAGTGTCAACGTGCTATCATGGCACTATCATGACACTAAATGACACTTTGTCTGACGCAATCCTGGCGTGATGCAAAATCTGTGGCTTGTGACAGACATGACTCAACGGGATATTGAATCATTTACGAGATTACTGTAGTAATAAATATAAAATAAATGGCAATATTTCAAGTAGGGAGGGTTTTTTTTGGTGCTGGGATAAGCCAGTTTCCAAATGTTTTCCTTAACCGTCTTGAGAGTGGTTATGAAATAAATAACACTTATGAGTAAAGGCCGCATCAGAGACTTCAGTTTGTCTAAGTGCGCCTCACCATCAACGATTGCATCACTGCTTACCATCAGGTGAGATTGCAGTCAAGCACTAGTTAGTATATAAAAATTAAACATTTATTTGAGGATGAGACACTGAAACACTACGCGCCAACGAGCTTGATCCTTGCTAAATAGCCGGACGGCGAGTTATCCATTGGTAGTCGTACGTAAACCTGCGACTAGTGGTTGGAATCGTTCTGTAACTCTCGGCCGCCGTGGTGGCTTCTTTGACGGTACCTAATGTGTGAGGATGACCCTGACCTTAAGACCCCTTGGATGTCTCTATCAGAAACTATAGACTTCGATAGGAAATGCCACTCACAATAATTATCGACACAACAACTTAATTTTATATTAAACATACCTTTTTTTAAGGTGGAAGACCATCAAAATGACTTTCGCTCCGGGTGAAGCAGGAGGGAGTGTCAGACTTTACTGACTAAAAACCTACTCTTATTTCTTTGCTCTAATTCGAGGGTCCCGTCTCTTTCGTCAACCCGGGACCCCAGTAGACCTAGGACCCCAGTAGAAGCACGCCTGTGTATGACATACACAGCCCTGACTAAAATGATTACTAAGTTTTATATACAATAAAGAACTGTACTTTAAATAAAAACAACAGACAATTATGTATTGAATAAGGAAAATACTGGAAACTGCAGTCAAATTGTTCCGCTCGACTGCGTCGCATTGCGTGCGCACCATTACACTAATGTGTGTGTACTTGACACATTGTGTGTGTGCATACATGTGTGTAAATGACTTATCACGTTCATTAACACATGCAAGTGAGCATGTTTGTGTGTGATGGGTGTGTCCGTTGACCGTTCAACTCTTTGTAGTGAACGCAAAAAGTGGGTCTTTAAATGCAATTTTTATATTTAGATGTGTAACTGTGAATTTGTTACGGTGGGGAGACTTGTATTTTTATAAAGAAGATTTTTTACTGTAGTAACATTACTACTGTCCGTTCAACTGCAGGAGAACCACTGCCGCTTACATAGCCCGAAGAATCGTCAAAAGTGGCAGTGGGCAGGGCACGTTGCTAGTAAAACAGATGGTCTATGGGGCCAAAAGATTCTTATATCGCGACCGTGCACTGGAAGACGCAGTGTTGAATTTTGGAAGGCCTCCCACAAGGTAAACCGAGTACCGGTAACCAAAAGTCATTACCTGGTGAGGGTCGCAAGACTGTGATGGATGTGAGATGCACAGGACGGGGCTTTTAGGTGCAAATTGTGGAAGGCTTATGTCCAACAGTGGGCGTGTGGCTGAAAGCATGATGATAATGATGAATCAAGAATAGTCTTTACCTTAACAAAACAGACAAGAATAATCTACCAGCTCTTCTATAAAATTAATCTACATAATTTCACAAGCTTCGTGCCGCGTAGCGACATCTGTGACAGAACGGTGGAACTAAAATTCAGTCGGCATCGTGATGTTAACGCTCTCCGTGCCATTAAAACATACAACAGACGACTTTAAGTTGTCTTAAAGTAAAACATTTGTTTTACTTTAAGACTTTGACATTTACACTGCAATTACATGATTAGTAAAATAATCAAGTAATTTGACATTATTATAATGAGTTTTTAGAATTCAACAGCTGATAATAATTATTCCCTTCCAAGAAAATCAAGGCAGATACCAGTGGATTCTCGTCAATAAACCCGTATTTCTACACAGTAATGTGGGCAGATGACCGCAGATTACCTAACTATTCGGAGTAATGCACATACGGTAAGTGGAAACACGTTCATGAGTAATATCTTTAGTTAATGAGTTGTCGAGAACCTTTATTATTTATTGTACTTATATAAGTAAGAAGAACTAAACGACACAAAAGTGGTAATTCTGACTCATGTTTTAGTACCTAAGTGTACCTCTAAAATATTACGTAGAGAACTTAAAATTATCTTAATATTTAAAGAAAATTGTGAATGGCACTAAAATTTAAATCAAAATTAAATCGGCGGAAATATGTCAAAAAATTTTGAAAGGAATATTTTTAGTGCAAATCATTTGGTGCGTTTCGAGGAATAAAATTATAATATGAGTTAGAAAAGAAAATTAAAAACTAAAGACAGTTTTTAGAAACACAAACGATTTCTAATATGTTAGTTTGTGAGTTAAAATAGGCAAATTCGTGCACTCGGGCTCGGTCTTTATCGAAGGGCCGGACGGCGACCTACCCATTGCTCAATGTCCACAAGCCGGCGTCTAAGGTAGCCGGGGATCGTCCAAGGCGTGAGGCTAGGGTGTGGAGATGTCAATTGTCAACAACAGCAATCAGACATTCAATCTTCTTAGCTATAGCAAAGTTACTCATAGTATTATTGCAATAGTTATTTGTGCAGGCTCATTTTTAGTTGAAAGTTTGTTTTTTTGCAGGGAGTCATCAATGTCTTCTCTAACTCTGGATGGAGCGAGAGTGTCCGGATTTTACGGGCTTAACCTGAACCATGGTATTTCAGTTGCCTCTTACGTTCCAGCGAAATCGTAACTCTTTTTTTATTATGGACAGGCATGCGTTGGGGCACTATCTCACGGCTCACCTGCTGTGCTATTCTCTAAAAGTCATTTTCATAGTTGTAAGCTGTGCCTAGCTCGACGTCGAGACAGCCTTTAAACAGCGAATGTATGAAGAACTGTCATTGTCAATTGCACTAGCGCTCATGGCTGTGAAATCTGTGAGTTGACAATGACAGTTCTTCATACAGCCATGAAAATTACTTTTAGAGAATAGCATAGCTGATGGTAAGCGATGATGTATGGTCAGGCCTTGAAAAAACCTATTCATTGTTGACTTAAAGACCCCCTAGAAAACACAGACTCCGACAGGGAATTAAACGCCTTAGTAGTATGCCCTATTGTTGTGTCTGTTTTGTCTTTAGAACCAATGTTGCAGCTTCAGTACTAGAGGGAAAGAAAAAACCCATTTCGAAAAAAACTACAAATTGCTTGCGATGGTCGTTATGTGGATTTTAAATATTTTAAGAAGAAAAATTTGAGACGACTTAAAAAATGGAGTTTGATGTATTATGACTTCTAAAAGTTTGTTTGAACATTTGCGATTTCTGACGATTACAGTGAGCGCTTGTGAGTAATATTGCCTTCAGAATTATACAAGGAATAGTCATTATAATAATTTCGAATAGAAGGCAATTAGAGATTGTATGTCAAAACTACTGATTTCATTCTTAAACACGTATGACAATACACATATCATCGGATCCAATGATATTAAAATAAAAATCTTAAAACAGACAACATCCCGACAGTCAATGTGTGTAAAAATAAACTCATACAGCTCTATTACGCCCTCAAGAACAAATCATTCAAAGAATTTTAAACTTCGCTGATGCGAAGTTTTACAAAAATAGTTATAGACTCATTTGAGTGTTCCCCTCCACGGAAATCTTTAGTAAAAGGCGAAAGATTTATGCGTTTTGAAGGGAAACCAGAGTTAGCAATCGACGCAAAGCGCGGCCGACCCAACCAAACGGCGGAAAATCTTAACACCGCGATTCAGGAATCGGCATGAATTGCACAGTGACATCTGTTGAGTAATATTGGAACTAGAGTAGCAACATGGCCGCCAGTTTTAGTCGGTGTCTCAATAAAAATGGAGAATCGTTGTCTGTACTTGAATCGTAATGTAAATATAGAAGGATATAGTTCAAAAATAATAAAAAGTTCCTTAGATGCAAATCTGAAAATGTTAACAAACCACCACACTAACACCAGTCTAAACTGTTTCAAACTTAAAAAGTTTACGATTAAGCAAGCTTGAGAGGCAGTTTTCTAAAAATATTTTAAATATACACATAATTTCATAAGCTTTTATCATTGTTTTATTTTTAGTAAATACAAGTACTTTTATAAAGGCACAAAAGTTTGGACTCATTTTGCCGTCCATTTAGAATTAAACTTCATAATTAAAAAAAGCGCCATCTATTGACACAACGTTGAACTACAGTGAATACCTACACGTCAAGAGTACCAACACTCATTATCACAGTCATTCTTTGTTTGTATCAAGTAGGTACTGAACTAGTTGGCCTTTAAAGACATAGGTGGCGCTACTGTTTAGTTTCTAGGTAACTGTATCTATGAGAAACTAAAATATGTATGTATGAGAAAATATATTCATACTAGCTTTACTGTTTGGGTTCAGCGTGACTAAAATAATTTAGGAAGCAAGTTTCAAAAGTATTTATTTTGACATATTTGTATTATCTATGTTAATTATTAATGACCCAGTAATTCCATTGGCAATCACATAAATAAAATATGATTCACATATTTTCTAATAGATATAAAATTCTCAGACATCCACATCCCCTACGTTGACAACAATTATGTTAAAAATATTGTAAGTAACTAAAATATGAATGCATAATATATGACAAAAAAGGCATAAATAACGGTCATATAAATAATAACTCTAGTCAAGAATTGTGGAATAGACTGAGTGAACAATTTAAGGTTCGATCGGCTTGGGCATTTGACACGGATCCCTCGGTGTAAGAATTAAAATACCCTGTAAATTCTGGTCCTCTTATCTTTTCATAATATATTATAAAATCATCCAGAAACCCAGTATAAGCACCCAGTATAATACTCAGTATAACCAACCAGTATATCTACTCAGTATAAACACTTAATATTACCACTCAATATAACCACCCTGTATAATCATCCCGTATAACAACTCAATATGACCACTCAATATAACCACCCTGTATAATCACTCACATAAACACTTAATGCAACCACCCTGTATAACCACTCAGTGTAACCAGCCTGTATAAGCACCCAGTATAATCACTCTGTATCTGTATAACCAAACAGTATAACTACCCTGTATAACCATTCAGTCATCATTAGCCTCATCATCTACCTAGCCTTTTCCCAACTATATTGGGGTCGGCTTCCAGTCAAGCCGGATTTAGCTGAATACCAGTATTTTACGAGGAGCGGCGGCCTACCAGACCTCCACAACCCATTAACTGGGCTAACACGGTACTTCATGACAAGACTGGAGTCAGATTTACTGGCTTCTGACTATCCGTAACGACTGCCAAAGATCTACAAATGACAGCCGGGACCAACGGCTTAACGTGTTTTCCGAGGCACGGAGGAAACTCGATATGTTAAGATGGTCACCCATCCACAGACCAACTTTGGCATGCTTAATTCACAAATTCGTAGCAAACATTTTGCAATATTTGCTCGTTGAAGTCTTTTCTTCATACTTTGATCAAAGAGATAATATTTTTGTCTAGATATTATTTCAAATTATTTCAAATACGGTTTATGTGAAATAATTCTTGAGTCTTGACTGATGTATAAACCGTACGACTGTACGTACTTAGTAAATGTTTATTTGAGGTCTGCCCTGCCCGGGCGGAGCACCGCCTTGCCCTCGTGGAGGCGATCGGCGGCAGCGACCTTTCGCGCCGGGTCGTGGTACAGGCAAGAGCGAAGATGAAAAGCAAGCGGTTACTTCCTTCAATAACGATATCGAAAGAGGTGGCGGACGCATACGCATGAGGGAACGGACATCCTTACACCCCAACCACTGGGATCCCGAACACAACTTCTAGCCATTGCATCGTAGGCGTGGGCTTGCGGGACGACAAGCAATGGATAACTCACCGACCGGCCGTCCAGTAACTGTCCGGACCGAGCCCGAGTAGTTGACGGCTCGTTGTGCTTCACACGCCTCTAAGGGATATCAGCAAAACCGTGGGGGCCCAGGTTAACCGAGGCCTACTGGGGCCATGAGTTGACTTCCAAAAGGGAACCCCCGGGGTCCTAGAACGCAAGATAAAGAAGAAACAAAGGTGTGATTTTAGTCAGTAACAGTCTGACACAGGGAGTGTCTGCTTCACCCAGACAATTTATATCCAGACAATTTTCGTTTTGCAGAAAAGGGCTATTCGTTCGATTTATATATTAAGTCCCAGATACTCCCTCAGAGATAAATTTTATAGAGAGAGAGAGAGAGAGAGAGTTACTGCTCTCAAAACAGCGAAGGGAAATCGTGTGAAAGGAAACATTATGTTAATAAACTAATATATTAAGTAGGTTTGTTTAATTTTCATGAAAAATCCGTAAAATTAGGATAATCCGGATTGGACCCAAAATCCGTTTTAAAAAATGCGGATTTTTAAAACACGACGGATTGCATTCCCTAGGTGTAACTCTTGTATTGTGGGTGAGTTCACAATCATGTAAGCTCATATTCACTTGATATGAGTACACAGAACAACTAACTAAAGGCATCTCCTGAAAGTATGTTCAGAATTAGCTACTGAATCGATTTCAAGTATTTTTAAAGCCGGTATTTTTTTTTATTTTTGATAATTTTAGAATTAAATTACCGTTTTGATATCTTGATTATTTCACAAGCGATTTTGTGTGTGTGTGTGTGCTTAGATACCAATACCGATGCTCTACCAGAGTCTTGCATCTATTTTTTTATTTATAACTAATTTCATTAAAAAAACGCCTATGCAAGTGAAAACAAATAAAATTTTAATGTTTGAATTATGATTGTAACTTAATTTTTTAATTAGGGTGTATAAGAGTGTACAATATTTCAGTTACATGTTGTATATGTAGGCCATACAAATAATAGCTACGCACCCGAATTCGGGTCATTCCGTGGTTTTGTGCAAAAAGCAATTCCAGACGAAAATACCCATGTATTTATTAGAAAAAGTGAACTGATTTTTGGTTAGAGAATAAAGATATAATAATTTTAAAAGTAATATCGCTAATATTACATATTTTTTATTAAACATTTAAAAAAAAAATCTAAAACTGCCTGTAAAATCATTCCTCTCCGTTTCCAACTAGGGGCTTCGGCAGTTCTTTCGATGTTTACTTATCTAAATTCGAAATTATGACTTTAAATAAAACCCAATATTAAAGCTAAAGGACTGAACTACAATTTATGTAATTTAGTTTTCAATTTATTGCAATCTATATACGTAAAAAACTCCTTTTTCGAATTGTCATAAAAAAAAAATCATCACCATCCGTACACACAAACTTCTTAATTTAAGAGAATATGAGACGTTCTCCGTTACGATTCACGTCAAAACGCGTTTATACTAGTTAGTCGGCCCTGGTAACAGAGACGAGTGGATGTTGTGCGCACTGTATAAAAAAATATTTACGATCCTCTAATTGTAACCGGTGTTTCGTCAGTAAATCAGCTCATCACCTTCCTTCGATTTCTCAAGGTACAGTTATAAATAAATTATTATAAATACGTAATATGTATATTTCTTAAAGTCATATTAGACCTGTTTTAAGATAAAATATTTAATGTTTTGTGCAACGAAGTTATCAATAAAAAAGGTGAAATTTTTCATTCATCTCCTCTGCATTACCATCCGTTCCGTCCATTTTTTTGCGGGAAGGTAATGAATAATTTTGGAAGGGAATGAAGATTTTTTTTTTAATGAATGTGTTCCAGTATGTATAGTGTATTATCTATATGAGACATGTTTTTTCGGGTTCCTTATGTCACTGCGAAACATGACGATTCGATTTTTAGTATATGTACTTCGAATTAATTATTAATTAGTTAGTAAGTTACATACAGTTACCCTAGTTCATTACAATCCAGACAGTTTTCATCGCCATCCTGTTACCGATTTTCAACTGTCCATATTCAGTAAGTAAATAATATAAAGAAGTGCCTTCCACTTTTTATGAATGTGACGACGTTTTTAACTCGAATTAAAAAAATAAATATCTTAAATCTAACATTTTTTTTTTATTCCGCGGATCGTCGCAATTTGCACGAAACGACGGAATCACCCATTCACGACACAGCGCAGTCAGGAGCCAGTTGCTCAAACACTACCATTTTAACTTACTACTACTTAACAAAAGCCTTGATCTTGGTAACAGTGTGACACGACTCCCCTAACCCACCGGAGACACTGCAGGCGTCGTTAGTCGCAGGATAATGACGGTGCATAATCGGTAGCTCGCCGTCCATTCGTCCGAAACGATTAAGACCAGGCTGAAGACGCGTTGTATTACAAGCATACCTCAAAGAGATGTCAGCTAAACGTTGTGTTCCAAGCATCGGGCGTAACTGATCCCGTTTACGCGCAATGCCTGCCAAGGTTGCGAATTATTTGAAAGAATTATGTTAACCTTCGCAAAAAGAGCAACTGTAGGAACACTGTTCGGCACTTTTTTTCTTATTTATTTATTTAGTCAGTAAAAGTTTGACACTCCCTCCCCCTTCACTCAGAGTTGGAGAAGTCATTTGATGGTATTCCTAGTAAAAACAAAAGCGGCGCAGCACTCGCGTTGCTGTGCTAGCAACGCGAATGCTACACCGCTACGAACTTAGTTTCTTTATGATCCTGCAGCCATAGACCATAGCGGTGAAGTGCGGTAAATAGATGCATCATGAAAAAAAACCTTAATTTAAAATATACATATAATAAGTTTATCAACGTAGTTGTAAGTATTTTGGTCATTTTTTAGGGTTCCGTACCTCAAAAGGAAAAACGGAACCCATATAGGATCACTTTGTTGTCCGTTTGTCTGTCTGTCAAGACCCTTTATCTCGAGAACGCGTAAAGGTATCAAGTTTAGAATTAAAACCATATACGCAAGTCCGCGGTCCCTTGATGCTGTGCAAAAATGAAACTCTTACAAGTTTGACGGAAAAAAAAGATCGCCCGTTCATGTTGCAAAAAATGTACATTTCGACACTATCAGAGGAATCAAAATTCATAGGGTACTTCCCGGTGACCTAGAATCTTGAAATTTGGCGTAAAACAAAGTCTTGTAGCACAAATATAGGGAAAAGTCTGAAAACCAAAAAATTTTAATTAGAAAGAAAGAAAGAAAGAAGAAAGAAAAATATTTTATTTGGTACAGCACAAGACACAGAAAATCAACTGTTTAATCTATCACATACCCGCGAAACGAGACACGACAGCAAAACAACAACAGCGCGGTCCCATGCGACCGGTCGGGGATTCGTGACACAAAAAAATAAAAAATAAATAAAAATAAGGTAGAACAAAAAAAAAAATTAAAAATACGAATAGTTGTGTGCCTCACGGCTGCACCAAAAAAGGTCCAGTTCAGCATGAAAGCCAGACAACTAGTGCCTGACGCTGGTTTTCGACTGAACCTGTGGCTGTGACGCAACGGACGCTAAGCGGTTTAGGAGTGTAGTAGTGATGCAATGTTGTGTGTGTTTAGCGTGTGAAAATAAACATAATACGAATAAACTAAAAATGGCTGAAGGACCAATGAATCCAACATAGAATAAATTTAAGAATGACCAATATGGATGATAAGAGCAAACATATTTACTTTTGACACTGGAATAATGCAGACACCAAGCACCAAAAAGATATTTAGTCCAAGGCAGGTACGTTATATGATTGAAGTATTTTGTGCCACCATATCCAGCCTTCGTTGTGCGTCTATCAAGTACTGTCGTAAGCGTCTTCTAAATGTACCCATCGTATTTATCACTCTGATAGGAGGCGGCAGGTTGTTCCACACCTTAGAAGCCGCATAACGAAAGCTACCCCGAAAAGCAGCGGTACCACAAGACTGTGTTGAAAGTTGCTGTGAGCATTGCCTTCTTCCGCATTCCCGCCGGCTCGTAAGCCAACTCAATTTGTTAAACAAGTAGTCCGGTTTTTGGTATTTAACTACACCGAACAGAAGGCAAGCTAAGTGCAGTTTGCGCCTGGACTTCATCTTTAGCGTAAAGTGCTTGTTAAGGTATGGAGTTACATGGGTTCTGCGAGGAATGTTATAACAAAACCGAGCGCAAGCGTTTTGTACCCTTTGGATGAGCCGATCTGTACGTGCTAATAGACGCGGCCCATATACCGTGTCATCAATTACACAATAAGATTTTTTTTTTTAATCTTCAAGACTCGATTCGAGAGTTGAGCTGTTTTCATAGGTAAGTTAGAGGTATCGAGTTGAAATTAAAACCATATAAGTAGGTCCGCGGCCCCTCGAAGCTGTGCAAAAATCAGATACGCCCGTTTATGTCGCAAAAAACGTACATTACGATACTGTCAAAGGAATCAAAATTTATAGGGTACCTTCCGTTGACCTAGAATCTTGAAATTTGGCAAGGAGCAAGGTTTTATATCACAAATATAGGGTAAAGTCTGAAAACTGAACATTTTTTTTAACGTCACTAGAAAAAAGAATCCAAGAATCGATTCGAGAGTTGAACTGTTTTCATTGGTAAGTGGTACGGAACTCGCCGTGCGCGAGTCCGACTCGCACTTGCCCAGTTTTTTTTTCAAGTACCTACAGTCTATGCTGGATAAAATGAGTATCATCTTTTTACTTACGAGTATTTTTCCGTTTTCATATTTTCACTTTAATTTTTAAATGTGTTTGTGCACATTAATAGTTAAAAACCAATAATAGTAGATAATGACACAAGTGTGTAATGTGGGTGATTACCGTCGCGGTGGTATTAAGACCCGAACCGTGGCGAGGGTCTTAAGATAACCAAGAACGGTAATCACCTATTACTCACGTGTATCATACGACGTTTTTCGACACACTTGTAAAGAAAATAAATAAAAATCAGCTTTATTTAGTAGGTATCTGCAAAGTTTATTTAGAGAAACAGTAAATGTTCAGTCAGTAAAGTTATAGTTAACTATTTTTGACGGTATATGAAGGTGTACAACACAAATCATTTTCCTCATAAATAGTTATTGTAGACATTTTTGTAAAATCTGTATTTTATTTTTAAATATGGCGGCAAAAATTGACTTTTCTTAAACGCGCGCATGCGCGACAAATGGCGGCCTACTCTAGCCTATACTAGCTACTCTAGCTCTTGGTTTAGAAAAAATAAGAATGAGGTTGCTTATTAAACAGAAAATACAAATTTGATGAAAGATTTAATTAATTAAATATGTAGAATTTTAAACAGCATATTTAAACACGAAATTGCATGAAATAAGTAAGTAAAACACTAATTTATGCTATTGAACGCAATAACAAATGTTTTTTTTTTTTTCTTAAAACTCTTTTTGATAAAAAAGAGGTTAAACAAAAGGTTATAACTACATTACCGCACATGTGCATAATAGTAATCAAAATGTCACAGTTTGGTAACGAGCCCCTTTATATACCTAAGTGCAGTGCAATAACAGCCACTTTATGAGTAAGTGTATCGAAAATAAACATTTTTTACATACATTACTCAGGACTCCAGTTGCCTGGACTTTTGGAAAGCGTAGTAGGGGGGCGAAATCAAACCGCAAAGACTCTTAAACACCTTTCATGGATCGTAGTACCAATCGACGATTATCCCTGTAAACGCTGTGCAAGTGTTTTGTTCTGATAAAAACTTAAATATGAGACAAAATGACAGTATTCGAAAATCATAGAGTTATAAAATAATAATAGACTTATTGGCGTATATATAGGATATTAAATTAAATCACTTTACGCTATTACAAAATGTAGGACAGTTTAATTAAAATCGAGTTTACAAGCTGGGATAGAGTAAACATGAGATACTTTGTTTTCGTTGTATTTTACTACCAAATTACATAAAAACCTTTGATTTTTTTTCATTGAACTTGAATAGTTTTATGTAAGGAAAAGCCCCTAGATCGCTGGCAGCATTTCTACAGGTTTGTTCCCACTAGTTCTACGGAACAGTTCTACGGTAGAACTAATGGGATTTTTTTCTCACTAGTTCTACGATATCTTTATTATGTACTATCTGTCCCCTGCGGTTTCACCCGCATTTTTCGTTACTGCTTCGCTCCCGTGGGTCGTAGCGTGATAATATATAGCCTATAGCATTCCTCGATAAATGGGATATTTAACACTGAAAGAATTTTTCAAATCGGACCAGTAGTTCCAGAGATTACCCCCTACATACAAACTTACAAACTTACAAATTTTACCTCTTCATAATATTAGTATAGATAACAAAATAGTAGAACTATTGGGATTCTGTATTTCCCACTTGTTCTACCTGTTCCACCGGTAGAACTAATGGGATATTTTGTTCTCACTAATACTATTTTCAATCCCAACAACACAACTTTCTAGTAGTTCTGTTCCATATATTTTTTTTTAATTTTATGACACGATAAGGTTCGTTCCATCAAGTTTAAAATAATTTTCCTAGAAAGTCTTTATAAAGCTCTACTTTCCAGATTTTTTTCATATTTTCTAAAGTTATGGTTCAAAAGTTAGAGGGGGACACATTGTTTTTTACTTTTTTTGCGATTATTTCCGAAATTATTGATATGATCAAAAATGATTTTAGTAAACCCCTATTCATTTTTGAATACCTATCCAACAATATATCACACGTTAGGGCTGAAATTAAAAAAAAAAACGTTTTTTACTTTACATGTAGGGGGGCTACCCTAATAAAACACTTTATTCCAATTTTTATTTTTGCACTTTGTCGGCGTGATTGACATACATATTGGCACCAAATTTCAGCTTTCTAGAGCTAACGGTCACAGAGATTAAGCGAGGACGGACGGACAGACATGGCGAAACTATAAGGGTTCCGTTTTTGCCATTTGGCTACGGAACCCTAAAAATGATAGAATGAAATTAATATTTATTTCTAAGTATATGGTTGTGGTGGTATGATTGGTCGACTCTTCGCTGGATAAAGTGCTGGGTTTTTTTTCGGTCAATGAATCAGCATGGCTATCCAACGTGGCAATCATGAATTTTTCCATTGATATCGACGTGGATGAATTTTTTTATACCCAGTGAGTTCTTATTCTACACATATGCACCTATTATTATTTTCAGCATATACCTACAAGTATATAGCTAGAAAATAATATTTATTAATGGTTTTTTGTATCTAATAATAATAATAAAAAATTCTTAATGTTAATGCACCACTTATTTTAAAATCATTATTTGACAAAAATAATGGTTATTCTCCGAAAAGAATAGCCGCTACAGCCAAAATTCAGGCGAGAAAACCGTTCTAATAAATGTTTTAAATAAGTTTAAGCAATGTCTACACCGGTTGACATCAAAATTACGCACAAAGGTACATCGAACTCCTGAAAATCGACTTTGAATTGGATTATTAATAGTAAATTTTTGAGGAAGTTTCCTCATAGGTATGTAATAATTGTTATTTATTGCAAAGGTAATTTATTATATTCTATTCATTTATTAAAGGATGACTTAACTCCTTTGTTCATACGTTATGCTTATTTCTATTAGCAACAGTTAATTGTTTTTTATTAAAATTTTAATACAAAATAATTTTCTTTTTGCAACATATAAGTAACTAGCTTCCGCCCGCGGCTTCGCCCGCAACAACAAAATAGAAGAATAAATAAGATCACGCTTCTTTTTTTCCTATAGCCTATATGTTAATCCAGGTTATAACCTAACTACATACCAAATTTCAACCAAATCGGTCCAGCCGTTTTTGCGTGAAAGAGTAACAAACATACATCCATCCTCACAAACTTTCGCATTTATAATATTAGTAGGATTATCCTCATTTTCTGGTAACCTAAATTAACGCTTGCTTAAAATATATTTATCGTATATATAAATAATAATTAATATTAATATTTTATGCATCTAGAAAAGTAAGTTGTGAGTAGTTTAGTATATAAACAAGTATTTGTTAATGTTAACTAGGTTTCTATTGGAAACAAAACATGATTTTTTTGTAAAAATAATACAGTAAAGACCTCCAGAACTTACTTCCTAATGTACTCATAAATTTAAAAAAGTATTATAACTACAGAAACCTCGCCCAGGTCCCCCAGGTCCAGGTTCTACACTTTTTTCCAATAACTTTTAAGGTTTTTTAAGAAAATCACGTATTTTCTGGAACAAGTCTTATGAGGTTCATTCAACTGAAATTATAGTAACAAATCTTCATTGCGAGGACTTTATTACAGTATTGTATAAGTAATGCAACAATTTATATTTTTAGGTTACTATTTGACTTGTTTGACCTAAATGAGCATGTCAGAGTCAAGTTTGTCATCTTCTTCTTCTTCGTCCCTGCTCCCATCATCTGGGGTCAGGTCTCCTCACAACTCTGCGCCAGGACAGTCTATTCTGGGTTTGTTATTTTGGCAATTGGGCTTTCTTGAGGTCATGATTACTCAAATGTCTCATTGATGGTGGCGCGTGTGTTGGATCATTCGGTACTTTTTAAAATGGTTGAGCTGAGTGGTGCTGATAAACGCGTCATGTCCTTGAACGAACGTTGTTAGTTGAGGCTGTTCAGCGCTGCTAGTAGCTTATTTTAATTTATTTATTTTCTGTTGTTTTTTGACTTTATTTACTTTTTTGTCTTTTAACAGAAACAACAAGGAATATTTAACCGAAATATTTGTAATAAGCATATAACATGATTCAAAAGAGTCGTATCCATGGAGTTTCGTAGGGGCCCGACAGGGTAAAAGTTCTGTTTGGATTCTGGGCTGACAAAAAGAAACTGGGGGCCCTGGAATTAGGGTAAAGAAGGAACAGGAGTGGGGTTTAGTCAGTAGAAGTCTGACACGCCCTCCCACTCCGACCAGAGCGAGAGAAGTCATTTTGATAATCTCCCATCTTAAAAATATGGTGTTTCGGGCACATTCTTTATTCAAAACGCGCAATTGAGAGTGACGCGCGACTGACTGAGTTCTTGACAATTCAAAGATGAAATGCATGAGAACTGTTTATTTGAAGTGAATGGTTTTATTCTTGATTTTTGAAAGAAGGGCTGCACAGATGAGAGTGAACCTTTTTTGACATTTACGTGTAAGCATTTGTTTTATGCATTTAGCTCTACTCAGGACTAGTAACAAGGTTTAGGGCCTGTTTCACAATGTTCGAGTAGGCACTACTCACTGAATAAATTCAAAAATTTGACAGAATTTGTATGAAATTATCTGCCAAGTAAGACACTCGAAACTTAATCATAGGTGGTGAAATAGGCCCTTAATTTCTTTATTCTGACAAATTTCAGAGCATGCATTTCTCCGATAGGACTTGGTTTCGTCCTATTTGTGCTTTTAAACAATGTCAGGCTCAGAAAGTGTTTAGTATTCGGTCACTTCTGGAGTTCCATTAGAATGTGGGTGTAACATATTCTTATTTTGTTGTAGTACTATTTGGCAGCAAATACAAAATTAAGTTAACCTTCTCCGAAAACTTCACTGAGGTAACCAAAACTACATTAAAATTCTCATCTCCATTTTACCCAGATCATGCTTTTTTCAATGATTCCACATAGTGTTTAGTTGCGCAGTAATCAATTTGTGAATAAATTAAAACTGCCACTAAATTTCACTCAAAGAAATCCCTCCAAAAACTCTATGCAGTTCTGAACTATGGTGTGCACCTCACTTGCCTTTTGCTGGTCGTGCATTCAACCATACATAGTTTTGGTGTCATGAGACTTGGCTATGCCTCTATGGTATCTTGGTCCTTACAATCATGCTTGGCTTCCATACATTAACACCTTTCAGGACAATCTGATCCAAATCCAAAATCGTAAAAAAAAGAAACGATTTGAATTCATAACTTTTCCTAGACATTTTTTGGTCGGGATGTTTTCGAGTGAATTCAGTGGCTATTCCTATCACATACCCGCGAAACGAGACACATAGTAAAACAATAACAGCGCGGTCTCATGTAACCGGTCGGGGATTCATGAATTAATTGTTAGTAAATTGATTTCCAGTGTATCATAGTCGTGTAAAATTATTTTAGTTTAGTGTCAAGTGGATAATATGTGCAATTATTGAAGTACAGATGCAATTTCGGTAGAATGGAGTTGAAAATGAAATTATAGTATTGACTACCTACTACTGACACTGACTGGCAAAAACGTTAGATGTATTAAATCCACATTTTAATGGAACTTAAAGTAACTTAAAATGGCAATGAAAACAGAATACTGGTTAAATGCAATCCGTGCGAAGCTGAAAAATATCTGTGGCCTGGCTTCCTTTTGTATGAGGCTCCTGGGACCACTTATTATTTTTTTTTTTTTTTAATAAATAACTGATACCGTCTTAATAATAACTTATTAATAATCAAATATTATGATTGGACACTAATCAAAAACTAATCAAAAATATTTTCTAAGTTGTTTACACTATTGATCTCATAATAACTTGATTACACAATTAAAAAAAAAATACAGAAATACAAATAAAAACTTTTCAGCAAAACGTCTACGCTTACAGGTCTACAGGCTTGCGGGGCGGAGGGGGGGGATTAAAGGGGGCGGCGCCAAACCCAGCCCTCGAGAGTCTCGCGAATTGGCACCAGCGTGCAGCGTGCCCGAGTACGCCTCCGCCACAGTCGCGTTCCGACCTTCGACGGTGCCGGTCGCGTGCTAGTGAGAACAAACTCGTATCGTGTGTAGTGAGTGTTTGTGTCATGTTGGAAATCGCTGGAGCCCCGTGCTAGGTCATGTCACGAAGGAAGCAGAGCAACCCCAAACCGCTGAAACGTAAGTTTGCCTTGGCTTCTATTTTTGAAAGTAAGAAAAAAAAAATTGGCGCTCGTTTTCGTTTTTTTTTTTCGTAAGTTTTGAATTTGGAATCGGTTTTGGCGGGTTCTTGTTTGAATATTTTTGTTTACATTTTGTTTTTCTATAGAAAGATTGGAATTTATTTGAAATGACTGATTTCATGGTTTATCGTTTGCAAAATTGAACTTTGAGTACTCTATCTTGATGGGCGAACTTTTGAAAGTTCTTTACGCGCGTCTTTTTCAGGAGTTTGTCTTTATAACCAAAGTGTGATCGCGTTTAATGTTTCTTAATATATGAGTTAACTAAACGTCGTATATATGAGTATTATTATTGCAATTAAGGTAATAAATTATAAATAATTCCATAAGGTAGGTAATCTGTTGCAAGGAAGGAATACAACGAAATTAGTTTATCATGTCGACTCTGATTCATCCAGCATTTATTTTTAAACAAAATTTTATTCTTTAGTTCTTATAGTACAGAATGGATAGAAGTTTACTATTAGCTCGAAAATAAATACTCAATGCTTTAATGCGCTCCATAATGTTACAGTTGGTATATTGTATAAAAGTAAGATTTAATTATGGACCCTGTCGAGTAAAGCAAAGTCTATTGATAAATTACTTCAGTATACTTTATAAATTGCTTCAGTTCCCTAGAATCAAATCTTAAGAAATAAATAACTGAAACGTTATGAAAAACAGTCATTATTGATACTAAGAATAATTATATCAAGCCATAAACTAACGGTTTTATCCTTATTTCCATAAAAAATGGAGTAATACATATATTGTTAGATAAACTTCATAAAGTAGCAACTAAACCTGTTATTTTAGGTACCAACTTTAAATATATTATTCATATAAATACCTAGCTATACAAATACTAAATTAGTGACGGAATTTTGAAACTATATTATCTTTCTTCTTCATCTTTTTGCTTTAAAAGGTTTACATATTTTGATCTTGCTTGTTATTTTAAAGATTTTTTTTTCAGTCATGAAAAAATAAGAAATTCATTTACTATTTATTTTAGAGAACTTACGCCCTTCCTATTTCAAAAGACAAGATTTTACTTTTTAAAAGTACTCAAGCCTCCAATCATAATATTATTTCTTTATGAAATTAGGATGTACAGACACCATGTTTTACATTATTCAAATGCTATTCTTTTTAAAAAATCGAACAATTACAAAACTTTCAAGAAAAGAAATACAATACCCTCTCACCGAAAAAATACCCATCATCAAACCTAGATCTACCGCAAATCCCAGCAATTATAAATAATGACTAATCCGTCAGTTTAACCGTAACATACATAATTATATTTTTTGTTCTACGCCTGAACCAAAGAGCATTACTGGAGTTTAACGAACTGTTATCTGTAGTATTAATATTCTTTGATTGTTTACTTATCTCTGTACCGAAGATAACTTTAACTTATAACTTTAATTGCTGTGGAAATATTCTGATAAATACACATTGTCATACGGGGTGGGGGATTGAGAAAAGGGGTTGGAAGGGGTGGGTATAAGTGGTAATTTATGGTGTGTTTATTATTATTAATACTATTTTTCACAGTTTTATTTTCGGTCACAAAATTATTATTATTATTTTTAATAATGATATGGGATAGGTACTTTATTAAACATACGAAAAATAAAAACCTTTAACTAATTAAAATTACATATTCATATGTTTTATTTCACATCTTGAAAATTGCCGCAATTTTTTTTTGAGAGTAGTACGTGTCAATTTTTTTTTATAAATATTTTTTATTGATCCGTTAAATTAATCGAAAGAAGCGTGCCAACGAGTATTATTTTAATTAATCTAATAAATATTAAAATATTTCGTTCTGCGTATAATCGTGATGAATAATGAAGATATTAAGCCTATTAAAAAAAAGCCTATTTATACATTATACTCGTGCTAATATTATTAACTGGTATATTCAAAATCTAATATAAATCTTTTTAGTAACTGGGAACCTACCTATTTGAAATTTTATAGTTTTAATAGTTGGTTTAAAGTATTTATTTAAATTATTTAATGACCTTTGACACTTTACAAAATGAATGCCTGAGGATGAATGAAGTCACCGAGGCAGCCATGGAATGAGGTGAAGAGAGGACCTAGAAATAGATTCTAAGGTATGGTTCGAGGTGGCACGAGAAAGCATTACCTAGAAGGATTAACGTTTGAATCCCCAACCGGTCCTATGAGACCGCGCTGTTATTGTTTTACTATTGTGTCTCGTTTCGCGGGTATCTGAGTAATTAAGAGAAAACCCAATAGTGGGAAACTACCGGCTAAATAAAAAAAACATTATTAAAAATTACATGATTAATAGTAGGACTTTCAGTTATTAAAACTTTTTAAAATTTTCCTTCAAGCGTAAAAATCGGAACTTCTACGAGACATCTCACCTTTAGTTTGGTCTTCGTCTTTATTTTATTTGGCATTCTCTTAATTATACTATTATGATATTTATCGTAGTATTTATTAGTTTATAATTTTAGCATATAAATTATGTATTCTATTAACATAATCACCTAATATTAATGATATTTATTCTATTTGTATTGTCTAGTATTTATTTATTGTGTAGACCTACCACATCGTATTCTTTATGACCCAAAAGTTGACTGGTAGAGAATGCCTTCTTGCGTGAAGTCCGCCTATGTACAGCTACTGTACATGAAGTTTAAATAAATAATTATTGTTGTTATTTCCTTTATTTATTCTATACACATATAAATTAATAAAATCATCAAAAACATTTAAAAATAGTAGCCCACCGGCCAAAGGGAGCAGGGTCCAAGCTGCCGATGGTTATGGATCCTGAGAGAAAAATCCAGCTGCCTAACTAGAGCCTCCTCAGATGTTTGTCGAGGCTTTTGGCTATTAATATTATTATTACATTTGTTTTTAATGTACTTTAAAGAGTATAGGTATCTATGGAGTTAGTAATAGTGTGACGGGAGACAGGACAGAATTGAAGAAAAAAACCTGTAGCGCCAACCTCGAGTAATATGGAACAAGAGCAAGAAAAAGAAGAAGAAAAAGAGCACATATCTATCTAATATAGGATTGTTATTAAAAATTTAAAAAGGTACTTGAAAGTAATAAATAGTTATACTTAGCAGATGTTACATACGTTTTGTAGCGTTTACTACACATATTTATTTTTATGAATATTACAGAGAGTTCTTGTCATTGGAATATTTACGAGCTGATAAGTTTAAAATGAGTCAATATATTGGAAAGTTTTTATTTATATCCAATTAATTATAGATATGATATTATAGAAAAAGTTTTAGTTGTATGTTGATTTAGAAAATTCTGTGTTGTAAACTAGGCTTTAGGATTTAACTCGGCATTTTTGTCCTTTTGCATTTTATTCCTTTGATGAGGTTAACCATATCACCACTTTATGTGACCTACAATTGTATTTCTATCTATGCTAATATTAATAACTAGCTTCTGCCAGCGGCTTTGCCCGCGTCTAGAGTTAGGTTAATCTTAGCGAGATGATATATAGCCTATAGCCTTCCTCTATAAATGGGCTATCTAACATTGAAAGAATTTTTCAAATCGGATCAGGAGTTCCTGAGATTAGCGCGTTCAAACAAACAAACTCTTTAGCTTTATAATATTAATATAGATGTGAAAGTCTGTCTGTCTGATAAACAGAACCGATTTTGATGAAAATTGGTCCCGGGATAGCTATATCCTGGAATAATACATAGGCTATAATTTATTATAGTTTTGTAAACGATATTACACATTTCATTGTTAGGAAATTAAGAACCATTTGTAGTACATCAGCACTTGATTGTATAAAAAGGAGAACCATCTCAAAAGTTAAAATAATAATTACTTTCTACAAACAAGAAAGTCAACCTACAAGAAGCAGATAGTAGTACAATCTATATAAAAAAAATAAACAGAACCTGATGACGTAATCGCACAGCCATTTTATTACAAGTACAAGTAGAAAGTATATGATTAATGTATTATATTTACTGATAGCAACACTATCTTGGGTGACCCGTTATCTTTCGCAAATGTCAACACAGATTTGATCGTTTAACGTTATTTTTATAACTTTTACTGACAGTTATTATGAATAGTAATCTTTATCACATCACTGGCCCGTAGTGTTGTACTTTTAAGGTGACTCGGTATTGTACGTGTCCGGTTTTTAGTGATGTAATTTTGGTAATCTTTAAATCAGTTTTAAGTTTTCACTAAGTTTATATAAAATCTAAAATTAATCTCGATTCGTCGATGTCGATTAGAATAAGAACGTGTAGATAAATATATTTAAGTATTTAATTTTTAAATGCGACAAAGAGTGTCAGACTTTTACTGATTTATCTTTCGAAGAATCTCGCAATCCTGGTGGAAATGAGTGAAAAGTGTTAGAAAACTTTCATACATTTAAGTGCACAACGCATTATGCTACTTATATCTTCTCTAGTATTTCGCGCCGCGTTGGCCTCATAAATTAGCACCACACCACTTTCCGAAAAAAAGTTAGTGATTTTTTCTGTTTTAAGATAATTACTTTAACTAGTTCAAGCGATCGCTTCTTACAAATATCAAAATTGATATCATCATATTCTTGTTCATAACCGTTTACAGGTATAAAATCCCTTACAGCTCCGTGGAAAATTGAAAATTCTCCGAACAGGCGGGTTTTGTGTCTTGTCCGGGCAACTACCCGATAGATGATTTCGGACGCTTGATGTTCTAATCGCGCTGAGAACTCTGATAGAGCGTTGCAGGATAGTTCCCATACGATGCCCTAGATGTCGCTACATCCTTAATTATTTGGAGTCGTTGCAACACAAACCAAGAAACAATAAGATAAATCATTTTGATTTTAGGCTAGCAATGTTGTTACTTGCACCAAAGCAGAAAAGTTGGGCCGGATTTGTCCGATGCGTGTTTTTGGTGTTCTATTCGCCAGGGTAGTGTGTTTGCGACTGGGTACTCCATCCCGTTTAGCTCTAAGCTGACCTCCTAGATGATCCTCATAGGTGACAGAAGAGTTGACGAGATAGAGTATTTGATCATAGATGTGCGACCCTGCCGGATTAACTTATCACATACCCACAAAACGAGACACAATAGTAAAACAATAACAGCGCGGTCTCATAGGACCGGTCGGGGATTCATGAATTAAACGCGAGAGTGTTCGTCGGATATTTGGATATATCCGATCCGTAGGATGTATTTTTCTTCTTTTCGAATCGTTAAATAATTTGGACCTAGTAGATGGCTACGTCAACTTCAAGCTAGGGTGGCAGTCATTAAACCCTCCAAAGTGCACATGTATGGGCACTGGCAGCACTCTGTGTGGCTCATGTTTTGAACGGGAGGTTAAAAGTTTCCATGCCTCTACAATAAACCTTTTAAACATAACTCTATCAAACGATCTCACAAGAAATTACATCACAGAGTCAACTCACAAAACTGACCAATTTACTGATAGTATATAATTAGAATGTTTTATCTGTAGGAGCAAATGTCAAAGTATACTTTCAAACGATTACTTGTTATTATCAGAACTTTATAAAAGGTGTATTGTGATGTTTTTGTGATTGTGGTGATCCGGGCTGGTTCACAAAATATTTGAGGGTTAGTATAATATTAACATCATCATCATCATCTGCCTAGCCTTTTCCCAACTATATTGGGGTCGGCTTCTAGTATAATAATAATATATTACTCGTATATCTGAACATAGCGTAACATCAGCTTTATATTTTTCCCACAGCTGGGACTTAGGTCTCCTCTTTTGGAGATCCCACCACGCGGGCCCTGTGCGAGTTGGTTCATGTCTTCGAATTTTCGGTTCTAGGACAGGCCGGTTTCCTCACGGTGTTTTCCTTCACCGTTTTTAGAGCTGGGGTGATGAATTAAAAAAAATACACAAAGTAATTCGCCTGGCTAGGTTTGAACCGGCGACCTACAACTCGGTAAGTCGGTGGTGTTACTATTGGCACCATATCCTACTAATATTATAAATGCGAAAGTTTGTGAGGATGGATGTATGTTTGTTACTCTTTCACGCAAAAACGGCTGGACCGATTTGGTTGAAATTTAGTATGTAGTTAGATTATACCCTAGATTAACATATAGGCTATAGGAAAAAAAAAGAAGCGTGATCTTATTTATTCTTCGATTTTATTGTTGCGGGCGAAGCCGCGGGCGGAAGCTAGTTATATCATAAAATGACTTAATTTTGGCTTCATCATACCCTTAGGTACGAGTACATAATGTTTTGGGAACACATTGATTGTGCATACAGTGAAGGAGTGCAATTGCTTGTCAGTATGTAATCCCTGATAGCTATAAACCTGGAGATCTGTAAGTCAAGAGTCGACTGCATCCTCGCTTTCCATCAGTTGAGATAGTGGTCAATCGCCAGAGTGAAAATAAAAAAAAGTATTATCATTATTACCTGAAATGTAGGTAGAATTTCGAAGAGCTCGTAAGAAGAATTTCGAAGAGCTGTGTCGGTCCAGTGGCAACAACCATTTTCACCGCTCCGTGTGAAGCGAAAGAGCGTGTCAGACTGTAACTGACTAAAACCTCTGTGTTTTTTTCAGTTGCAGGACGCCAAGAGCGGCCCTTTTAATTTCAGGACTAATACTTTAACTTATTCGTAGATTTAACACGTTTTAGGTTTTCATGTTCGAAGGGTGAGGAGCTCGTGGCTAGATAATAACAGCCGCACGGGTCGATCTTCAAGGTTAAGCAACGCTTGCCGAGGTTGGTCTGTGGATGGGTGACCATCTTAACATACCGAGTTTCCTCCGTGCCTCGGAAAGCACGTTATGCCGTAGGTCCCGGCTGTTATTTGTAGATCTTTGGCAGTCGTTACGGATAGTCAGAAGCCAGTAAATCTGACTCCAGACTTGCCATGAAGTACCGTGTTACCCCACATAATGGGTTGTGGAGGTCTGGTAGGCAGCCGCTCCTCGTAAAATACTGGTATTCAGCTAAATCCGGCTTGACTGGAAGCCGACCCCAATATAGTTGGGAAAAGGCTAAGCAGAAGCAGAAGCAATATTCGAAGGGTGCCAACAGAACCCTATTACTAAGCCTTTGCTGTCCATCCGTCCGTCCGTTAGAGGGCTGTATCTCATAAACCATTAATGGTAGAGAGTTGAAAGAAGTTGTTTTCACAGAACTTGTATTTCGATTGCCACTACAACAACAAAAAATAAAGTTTAAAATTAAAGGGGGTCGCCATGCAAGAGACTTGTTTTTTGCGTTGTTTTGTACGATTCCAATATTGTTTTTATTATTATATCTTTACCATTGCAGTTCAATAGCATTTAGATAAAATCAAAATGTCTGTTGGTGTTATATATAAATAGTTATTGAATACCTAAAATAGGTAAAAACAGAAAAGAATGCCATAAAATTATTTAAAATCAAGAATAAAAATGATAAAATAATAAATAGGTAGACAGTTTAAATAGATTTTGTTTTTATTAAATTCAATTCATTTACCTAAGGCAATAAAGAAGCTAAAATGGTATTTGAAATCATCAATAAAAATGCTAAAATTAAGATTATTGGGCGAAACGTACTTGCCCTATCTATAATTTATTATATAACAAGAATTAAGAAGTCAGTTTTTATTTTAAATCATCTATAAATATGCAAAAATCAAGATGTCTGTATAGGTGAATATTATCTAGTAGTAATTTATGATATAGACGTCAATAAAACTGTCCTTAAAAACTAAACTCATTTAATAAGATCCTCCTACTATTAATAAGTGTTATATATTATTATGTAAAAAACAGAATGTTTGGTTCTTTAGATTATATTATTTTTATGTGTTATTTTATGTATGTAAAAGCATAGAGTCGGATTTGGATGACGGACTAACTTAACTACACGACTCAAGTCTTTGGGTTATTAGCTATGGTTCTCAAATTTTTCCAAAAAGATAGATGCGAACTTTTCCAAAAACGCTTTCTCAGAACTCGCCTGCGTCATAAACCAACCTTACCATCTTTTTATGACATAGGCGCGAATTAAGAAAGGATTTTCCAAAATTCACCTCCGAAAGGGATGCAGCGGGAGTCTAAAGTTTGCACAGAGAAACCTACATTCACGCTGGCGCAACCGCTGTCAAAAGCTGGTTATCGATAGATAACACCCAGGCACAGAAAAAATAATCGTGCTCATCATACAACCATTTGTCTCGGATAGGAATCGAACCCACAACCACCAACACCGCAGTCAAGACCACTAACAGCCAAACCAACTGGCTACTCAATAAATATATCTGCTAACCATTTCGCCAGCACTTCCAACACAAATATTCAGCATACCATCTAAAAATACCCTTCTAAAAATAACCAGCCATCAGTACTAGAACTAGCATGCTGGATGAGTGGCCCAAAGCTTATCAGGACCATTACACTGGAGTGGCCCGATGGCATACCACTTGACGGTATCAAACTGGGCACTATCTGTATTACACATAGCAATTACATCTAGTTATCTGCCCAGCCCCTTGGTATGTGGGATTGAAACATGAATACGCGAGGCACTTTAGCGAAACTGTTTATTTGTGAACGCGTTATAGTTTGTAAATTGTTGGGTGATTTTTGTAAGTGTTTTTGGTGTGGTATGGTTACTTTTTCACTCTCATTTTTTTAAGCTGAGCTGATTCAGGCAAGAGTATCAGTTTGTGTAATTCATTTCATAGCCACTGCTTTAAAAAAATCGTGAGGAAACCGTCATGTCTTAGAAACTAAAATTCGAAGACATACATCCACCAACTCGCACTCGCGTTTCGCGTGGTGGATTACGGCCCATTCTATCTCATGGAGAGGAAGCCTGAGTAGGAACATTATAAGGGCCTATTTCACCACCTATGATTAAGTTTCGAGTATCTTACTTGACTGATAATTTCATACAAATTCTGTCACATTTTTGAATTTATTCAGTGAGTAGTGCCTACTCGGACATTGTGAAACAGGCCCTAAGGCTAATAATTTAGACACTAACTCTTTTTTATAAATGCGCTTGGCCTTTATCTCACCTGATGGTAACCGATGGAACACGCATAGCTCGAATTAACCACTTTAAGTTTTAGCTATCAGGAAAATCAGACTCTGACAGGAAAATCCGCTTACGATCACCCGATTCTCAAAACCCTAAAATGTACTCAAACTTTTATGTTTTACTGTGTTTCATCATGATCAGTAATTACATATATAGAACTCTCCAATCCTGCACTATTGTACTCATACATACATAAGTATCAGTCACTACCAGACAACCTTAGGATGGACTATAAGAACTTAAACTGGAAAAGTGGTGAAGTCTACCGTGTACTGCTAGCAAATAAAAATGAAACAAATAATATAATTTACATTTTAAATAGTCATATATTTTAAATGTAAATTTTTGTTATTTTAAATAAAATATATAGCTTTACAAAAGATAATACATAAGCTTATAAATATATATAGGGACATATACATATTATTATGTGTTACACAATGAAGAGGACGCGAAAAAAACAAAAGAATAGAGGTAGGTTAGTGATGGAAGATATTAAATTATTTAGAACCAGAATAATATAACGTAACATAAAAAAGGTCTTCATCATAATTATTTCAGCGAAAAAACGTCCACTATTGGACTCTCTCTATTGGCTCCTCCAAATATCGCCATAACGACCGGTCCTGTGCGTCTCGCATCAATCAGATTTCCGCAACCCTCGCCAGGTCATTGTTCCACCTTGTAAGAGGCCATTTCAACGCTGCGTCTACCGTTACATGGTCGTCACTCCAGTACCTTTCTTTTCCATCGACCAACTCTTCTAGGAGTAACGTGTCCTGCCCATTGCCAATTAAGTTTGGCAATTTTTCGGGATATGTCAGTACCCTTGATTCTCTTACGGATAATCTTCATTTCTGATGAGATTACGCAAGGAGACTTCGATCATAGCCCTTTCCATCGCACTTTGGGTGACTAAGCTTGCTGATAAGGCCCATTGGAAAGAATAAATGGGCCTCATCAGAAGGCTTAGTATGATGATACTTCGAACTATGTCGATAACAAAAAAATATAGTACCTAAGATAAGTAGTATTAGAGAGAAAACTAGTCTAACATAGCCGAAGACACGCAACAACGCAACGCAGCATCGCTTCTCACATTATGGGAAGCCAGCAACACAATTACAATCCAATACACCATTTACTTGCACAGACGCCATTATCCCAGCATCTTCCCATCCTTAAAAAAAACAATGAACCAGGAACACGGCCGGCGCTGTGTAGTTCTGTCACAAGTTTGTGCCCCTGCTTTGCCGTCATTTTAGAAAATCCTATCATCATCATCATTTCAGCGGAAAGACGTCCACTGGTTGGACATAGGCCTCGCCCAAGTGTCGCCCATAACGACCGGTCCTGTGCATCTCGCATCTATCGGATTCCCGCGACCCTCACCAGGACATCAGTCCACCTTGTAGGAGGCCATTCCAACGCTGCGTCTTCCATGTACGTGGTCGCCATTCCAGAAACTTTTGTCGTCATCGACCTTCCGTTCTGCGAGCAATGTACCCTGCCCACTGCCAATTAAGTTTGATGATCCTTCATAATTTGTCAGTAACAAAAAAAAATAGTAAGGTAAGTAATATTAGAGAGAAAACTAATCTTACATAGCCGAAGACACGCAACAACGCAACGCAGCATCGCTTCTCACATTATGGGAAGCCAGCAACACAATTACAATCCAATACACCATTTACTTGCACAGACGCCATTATCCCAGGATCTTCCTATCCTTAAAAAAACAATGAACCAGGAACACGGCCGGCGCTGTGTAGTTCTGTCACAAGTTTCTGCCCCTGCTTTGCCGTCATTTGCGTATAAGTCCGCTCCGTTGACGCACAATACGCCTTTGGTCGTGCCGCGCGGCATAATTCCAGTCAGGTGGACGACTAATACCCTCGTATGTTAACAAACAATCGTACGTACATTTTAACATATGTATATATATGTTAACTTATGATTTCCGCGGGATCTTGAAACGGATTGTTGGTAATAGTAAGATATTGGGCGACGCGCGATGTTTTGAAGTTGTATGCGTGTGTTGTCGTGTTTTTCTTGCGAATTGGACGGTGCAATAATTTGATGGTATTTTGTTTCGTATATGGTCAATCAGGTTGTGGATTGTTTACTAGTTAGTGATGTGACGTGTTCGTTTCAGGTGACTGGAAAAAAACAAGGAATCTTAGTAGGTTGGTTGGTATTCAATTCTTAGGAAAGGGAGTCATTGCCAGTGAATTGCTGTTTTCAACAAGGCATTACCTATTGATCAACCAAATCGTGCCCTAGTAGTGTGAATGTGAAAATTACTTTTACAGTTTTTGAAAGAGGAGTTAGAGAAATTAGGAAAAAGTATATTAGGTATTATATTATCTAAATTATATTATCTAATTTACAAAAATCTACCCTTTCGAAATAATTATATGGCATAACAATATTTGTCGAACAAAAAGATTTTTACTATTACGAATAAACGTTTTCTTTCTTTCTTTTTTTATTACTAGTGTGTATTAGTAATGGTGCAATTAGAATTACTTTCTAAGCAGGCGTGTTGTAAAAACTTAACATTATAAGAATGATAATGCTACGTAGGTACTTCTATGAGTTGTATTAAACTGGAAAACTGTGACAAATTCAATCACGATGACAATATTTTTTCCAACAGATTTTTTTTTCCTTCTTCCCATTCAGAGTGGAATATTACAACAAGATAGAGCAACCATTCAAAGAATACAGTCTTTTTTATTTCTGCGTACATTTACTAGATAAACTACGTCGAACAAACTTGACTCAAACTGATCACCGTGGTCCGTGCGTCATGTCCCAACGATTGCGATCCAGGTCATAATTGTTTTTAGAGCGGCTACCGGTTCGATTCTCGGATTGTGAAGCCCCACCTATGACACATGACAGGCCTATCATGTGACTATATTGGTAAGCACATGAAGTAAATAATAAACTAAGAATTTTCCTTGAGAGGATTTTGTTTTTGAGAGCGAGAAAAATATCTGTGTCATACCGTGCAAAATTGTTGAGGAAAAGCGTTGATGGTGTGAAAAGTACGACCAAGTGTGAGTCGGACTCGTGCACCAAGTGTTCCGTACATACGTAGAATCCATAACGTCCGCAGCAAAATACGGAAAAAAAATTACGTGCCTTACTTTAATATTTATTTTACTCTGTTTTTAGTATTTATTATTTGTTATAGCAACAACAGAAATACCTACATCACCTGTGAAAATGACAACTGTCTAGTTGTCTAGTGGAACAAGAGCACTATTCCTTCAGTTGCCCTTTGCATTCCAGGGACGTGGTAACTGTTTCGGGCATTCCCCTGGAACTCAAACCGTTTCACAGGTTCTTGGTAACTCTTTTGAACAGTGAGTTTACCCTAAATAAGTATGTATGTTGTTTAAGAGCGTTAGGAAATATTTAAATAAATAAATAAGGAAAATAGGCCTTAGGATTCTAACAATAGCTTGAGCAAGGTTAAGGATGCTAGACTTATTTTCTAATATAGCCGGAAAAATACTGTGATCAGCCTGCGTGTAGGTAATTTCAGAATAATAATATACATCATGTAACTGAAATAATGCACTCCCTTGTACGCCCCAATTAGAAAATTAAGTTACAATCGACAGACACCGAAATTTTAGTTTAATTCATGAATCCCCGACCGGTCTCATTGGACTGCGCTGTTATTGTTTTACTATTGTGTCTCGTTTCGCGGGTATTGATAGGTTAATGCACTTAGGCTATGTTTTTCGTCTTTATACTTGGGAATTTAAATATTCAAAACTAGCGACCTTCAACTTCACACGTGTATTACAAATCTTTGAAATTCTCGGGTTTTTTTTATTATGATTTGCATGTGTTATGCACCTAAACCTTGATCTTGAATTATTTCGGAATGTTTTTGAGTTTATTATAATTCACAGAGAGACAGACGCAGTGAAGACTTTAATAATATATGTATAATTAATATTAGCATTATCGGCCCTAAATTGTTGCAACTGCTGGGACTTATATCTGTATATATCCACCACGAGAGCCCAATGCCGATTGGTGGGGATGTCACATATGTCTTCGAAGTTTTGGTTCTAAAACAATTTCCCACCAATTTCCTCACAATGTTTTCCTTCACCGTTTTTTAGAGCAGCGGTGATGAAATAAATTACACAAAGTAATGCACCTGGCTGGGTTGCGACTGACTTGCAAGTCGGGGCATCTATCACTGGGCCAGCATTGCTCTCAATAATATATTATAATAATATAATCGCACTTGCAACAACCATCACCCAGCTTGCAGCCGTCTAAGCAATTCTTCAACAAAAATATCAATTAAAAACCACTTTAAGCAATGCGTAATATTTTATCAATGAGCAGCAATAGCTGGTTTATTGGTCGAACACATCTGATAAGCCTGATAACGCTATCGGCGTGTTACGCGACACTCAAGTGTTCTAAAAATTATTGCAACTATCGATACTTTATCGTGGTTTCTTAATTGTGTGACATCACTACGGTTCATGGACGTTTCGAGAGGTTTGTCATCATGCAGTTTGGTCATCGATTTTCTATTGATTCTGATATCATCATCTTTCTGTCAAAAGACGTTCTCTGCTGGATATAGGCCTCCTCCAAGCGTCGCCACAACGACCGATCCAGTGGGTTTGGCATCCATTGGATTCCCGCGATTCTTACCAGGTCATCGATCCACCTTGTGGGAGGCCTTCCAAAGCTTCGTCTTCCGATACGTGGTCACCACTCCAGAATTTTTGGTCCCTATCGACCATCTATTCTACGAGCAATGTGCCTACCCACTGCCACATAAGTTTCGCGATTAAATCACAAAACTTAGGTCAAAAAAATTATACCATCTTTTAAACAAAATTAATTACAGTAGCCAAAAGCGGTGATATCAGGTGTCAATATCTCATATAATAAAATAAAAAAATAACCAAACTGTCTATATTATGGTAATATGATCTATGGTCATAATCTTAGTTTTTGTATGTAAATATATTCAAAATTACGGTCATTGATATTAAATATGGTATTAAAGTAAATTATTGTCATAATTTAGATTTAAATATTTATTTGAATTATGCTTAATTATGTGTTATTTTCTATAAATCATTTTTTGTATAAATTAAGTTTGTATTTTTATAATTTTTTTAGGCTCTTAATTTCCTATGACTTATATTATTTTTATTGAAATAGTGTTGAGTTATATTATTATATGAAATTAAATATACATATATTTGTGGATTTGTCTCGGTCTAATTTATGTTCGCATAATATGCCTCAAGGATATGGGAAAAATGCTAAATAAATCAAAGCTTGCTTTTAAATATTAGCTAGCTAGTTAGGTGCGTGGTTAGTTTGAAATTTTCTGTCCTCTTGTTGTCCGCTTGTTAGTTAGCTTAATATTTTCTGTCCTCAAAATCGTCATCTTCCTGCCTTGTCCCGTGCTATAGGTACGGAGTCGGCGCAATACTTATTTTTAGTCCATTCTGTCCTGTCAAACGGCACGTAGTTACCACAATCCATCTTTCTATTCTTTAGGCCTCCCCCTCCCTGTACACCCATCCATGTACCTATGCTTATCCTAAGTAAGAACTAACTCTTGAATAGATCTTATCGTTTATAAAACTTTACGATATGGCTTTATAAATGTACTACATAATATTATACGCAAATCTTTAAACAAAGCCGACTTAATCTTCACTAGTTTTGAGGAACTAACAGTACTCTACTAGCATCTCATCATCATCATTAACTTGCTGCCGTTGCGTTGTCCCGTTTTATTTGGGGTCGGCGTAACACGTTTTTTTCTTTCATTCTGTCCTGTCACTCGTCACGCTATCACTAACTTCCTTTTCTTCCATATCACTTCAGTGTCTATCAAATTCCTACAACAGTGCGGATAAATCTACACTAATATAATAAAGTGGTTAAGTTTGTTTTTTTGTTTGTATGAGGTAATCTGTGGAAGTACCGGTCCGATTGCAAATTTTTTTTCACCAATAGAAAGCTGCTGTATTCCTGAGTGACATAGGCTATATTTTATGTGTGCAGGCGAAGCTGCGGGCTAAAGCTAGTTATTTTACTAAAAATAAACAATTTTTATTACTGTTAAAAACTGTGATTGGCATATATTGTTTTTAATCCTTTTTTTTGTACGAGTTTTCAAGCGTTAACATTTGCAAAACCTAACTTCAGACTCGCCAAGTTATAACGGCCGTATACTATCTATCAAAACTTAGCAAGTAAAGAAGTATTCAGAAACTAAAAACAGTAACAAATTGTCTCCAAAACCCGTAATCACTGGGGTCTTTATGTCCATATGTTAGCGGTTAGGGTGTCAACCCCCTGTGATTTTTCCCGCACCCTCGGTTCCCATGGAGCGCGCGTGGCTCTTTTTGACTTCTGTGGGGTGATGGCCATTATAAACGGATGGGTATAAGTGACCGTGGAGGGTTATATTTCAATTAGGGTTGGTGTTTGGGTAAAAGATGTCTTTTTTCTAATATTTAGAGGAAGTTTTTTGATTTGTATTGGAAATTCTGTGGGTGTAGGTATAAGAAGCCAAGAGTAGTCTAACAGACAATCTTGATTGTTTAAGGTGAAATGCTCCTGGATGCTGTAAATGTTTTCTTTTGCCACACTATACGGTACTTATATGCAAATAGCAAAAAACTGTGCGAAAATTTGAATTTCTCTGGTTACTCTTGAGCAATCACCTTGTAGCGACATCTGTGGCGTGAGATAGGAACTAAAAACTATGAAATCTTCTCCGTGCGACTTGAACATATACAAATCATTCTGGTATCGAGCAGTTGCCCGAATCAGATACACTTAACATCTATCTGGCGACAGACTCTGGTTAGAGGGTCCTCCCCTTTCAACAGAGGTTTGTAGGAGTTTACACCTTGTTTCGTATACCTCAAAAATCTTAAATATTATCTGTAAGACCCACAGTATCACACTGTCTATTAGTGAAAACTGCAAGGTACTCCGTTCAGTAGTTTTGTGTTAATTTTATCGCGTTCTTACAGACATATTCGGTCAGACTTTGTTTTATAATATGTCAGGATATTTTTGTGCGTAAAGTTTTAATAAATTAGTGGATTTTGAGTAGGTAAAAACCTGAGACAGTTTGGGTTTTTATATAATAAAAATTGAGAACCTAATAGCAACGCCACCTACCGGGTTCAATAGAAATTTCAAACCACCAAACCTATCCATCATCATCATCATCATCTTCCGGCCCTTGTCCCGTTTTATTTGGGGTCGGCGCAACACGTATTTTTCTTCCATTCTGTCCTGGCAAGGTACAAAATTTTACCCATGTCGGTCAAAACATTTAGGATGAGTCAGGTGACAAATACACGTACAGAAGAATTCCACTATAAATATAAAGATTAGTTGTGTTATTGAAACTTATACCTATTAAATGGTATCCATGTGCGTCACTCTAAGAGGTACCTATAGCCTATAGCCATATTGTTTCAAACATGGACGTCTGATGTTCTGATAAGGCCAGGAATTAACCTCAACATACCTTTGAGTTTCGTATAATCTCATAAGGAAAACGCGACGCCAGTTTCAAAGCCAATAAAGTTAGTTTTCATAATATTACAACTAATTGACTATTCTAATCAGCAGTTTATTGAAACAATTACCTCGTATTTCCCAAGTTGCAAAATTTTATGGAATATTAGATGCTCAATTTTTAAACCACCATCCTTGTCCATCTTAGATTATTTAGTGTGTGCGATATTTAGGAGTATTTATTTATTAAAACTTCATGCAATACGCAGGTACAAAAGCTAACTTAATGCCTTAGGTATTTTCTACCAGTCAATAAGTAATAATTTTTTAAGCGTTTCATCACTCCTCTTCACATTACCAGTTACCACACTTTTTTAAAAGATGTATTCCAGTGTTTGAGTACGATCTCACTTGATGGTAAGCAGTGAAGAAGTCGTTGCTGGTAAAGCACGACAACCAGGCAGACAAAGAAAGAAAACTATTAGTTGTCCGGTAAACACAAAAATAGAAAGGAAACCCCTTTCCACTTTTCAGTTACTGGGCGCCACTTTAAAACTTCCTTTAACATACTCGCGTGTAATGTCGTTATAAATTATTATACCTATCTAAATGTTTGTTTTTGTTTTCTCGAAGTTATTCCAAATTAGATCTATGCGCATCCGCATTTGCGATTATTAGGTTGACTAATAATAAAATTATCTCCTCCAAGGCTGCGGGTTTATTCGAAAGCATCTAGCACTTCCCTTGAGCCCAAAGCGCAACTGAAAGTATACGGTATCACTCAAAAGAATTATGACGAAGAGTGAATGCTGCTGTATGCTCCCTGCATCTAGAGCGGGAGAAGTGACTTGCTGTATTTTTTTTCTAAAAATTGTTTTTCTAATATCTCTACTATTAGCAGGGAGATTTATAATCTACATAAATCTTTTAATATTAAAACGACACGAGCTATTTAAAAAAAACTGATTTTAATTTTAATTTTTCACCGTCGACAATAACACGTGTCCTCTTAGTATTTTTGGAACGAATATATTCATTAATTATAGTTTGATATGTGTAATTCTAAGATTAGGATAATACATGCCATTCATTACCAATGATAATGATAATAAAACTTAATTTATTTAATCTGTTTAATTTTGATTAAACGTTGAATTTGACCTGTTTGTAAATCATTTGACGTTTACCGATCTAAGATCAACTACATTAATTAATAGAATGTGTTCAAGTAATTTATGTGTGTTTAAAAATGATTTGAAATTCAAATGAATACCTATTAATGCCTGGTGTGTTGAGTTCGCGACTCCTGCGCACGTTCTATGATCGCCATCGTCCAATCGCAATCGATCCTTGGTTGTGGATATGTTTACCTTCTTGATCGTGAAGTCGTAATAGATTAATTGAGTACGTAACAACTTTTAACTTTGGTACATCGTCTTCATTAGTTCTTAAATGTTTCTTTTCTTTCTTCTTTAGTTTGCTTTTTTCTTTCTTTCATAGTCTTTCTAGCTGTGTACTTTCGGGTTCCAGTCCATTTGGAAGCAGCTAAGTACAAAAAATGTTTGACACGGAGCAATTATAATTTTGAATTAATGGTTGTCGAATAGTTAAGATTTTCAGTTTGTAGTCAATTTACAGATTTTTAAGATTGATTATAAGATCATACCCACGGAACAATCATACCTTAACTCTTAACTAATAAATATTATAGCTATGTACAAACTGTAAATAATAGAAAAACAACTCACGGGGCATCAGAAAATTCGTCCACATAAATGTCAATGGGAAAAGTGTCCAGAACTCTGGCAGCATTGCCATGCTGGATAGCAATGAAAAAAAAAAAAAAGCCCAGCCCTCTGGTCACGAGAAGAGTCAACAATTGGATAAAAGACAATGTAAATCATACTAAAGTTGGAGCAATATAAATTTAGAATAGCGGTCATTGACATTATATATTTAGCATTGACATTCATAATTTAAAAAACAGAAATTTACACATAAAACTGTCTTGAATCGACATCTGCCTTATCTTCCTCTAATAATCTTTTACCTTTTCTAATAAATAGAAACAGTTCATTGCTTGTTTTTAGGTATCTACACTGAGATATTTGGAAAAGGTCAACATATAATTTACTTTACTTTTTCGGAGCAGTCTGGTAACTGCCCCGACTTATGCGTTGTAGATCGCGGATTTAAATATTAGTCAGGTGTATTACTTTATGTAATATATTTCCTGTGGTCCTCGGGTAGACCATGTCAAGTCAAAGTCGATAGCATTTGTTTTAATAAGGTAATTTACAGACACTTTTGAATAGTCAAAATGGCCATGTTTTTATCTTGCACATATTGTACGTTGATAAATAACGTATTACGGAATCTACAAAATACCATCCTTATATCTTTGAATAAAATTCTGTTGAGAATATAGAAGACTGTAATCAATTTACCAGTGAGGAAATTGTTGTAAAATCGCTGATCTATAATCAGAGGGATCTACAATTAACTATTCCTATCTATCAATTAATCGCAAAAGAGATCGCGAGGCATTTCAACCTTAAGGTGAGGTTGCACTCATTTTGAACTTTTTTGAACCTTGGAAATCTAATGATAAACATGATGATGATGATGATATGCCAAAATAATATAATATGCCTTTTTTATCTTGCTTTCCCTACTCTTTTCAAACGCCTTTGTTCTTTAAAAAATATCTTTACACAAAAAATACTGGTTATTATGATTATGTGCTTCAGAATGTACATAGCTTACCTAAATCAATTAGTACTTCGCAAAGAAAATAGATTTAAAGGTCAGTGGGAATCTTCGGTTAGATGTTTACAGGCCTTAAATAATTTCATATTAATTATGCCACCAAGAGTTTATCGATTAAAGTGATAAGGATAAAATTCCGGCGTATTTAACCATCAGCAATATCTATCCATTTCCTAATTAAAAAAACAAAATTAATACGGATAAGAAATTTTTATTCCACTGAAATTCAGTATCTTGATAAAAAAAATTAAGCAAGGCACTGATAATGCTTATCGATGTCGGATTAAAATCGCCAGGCTACGCGATAGTGATCTATTGATAACGGCTTGCCGATAAACGCACACATACGCTCTCTAGATATGCTACTAGCTGTACACCTGAAAGAGATCATGGAATTCGGTCAAAGAAATTCTGAAATTCGTAAAAAACAATTAGAGTTATGGGCCATTAGGTGTTCATAGTTTACCAAGATTTATATAGGTCTTAAAAGCTGTGTAGATTTTACTACAACATTTATTCATTTTTCTAAAGTGTTTTATTTAAAGTTGTAGAGACATCTATGTCACTTAAGAAGAAAAATAAAATATGAACACATATAGTCCGAAATCCACTATAGGGCGCATGCCTGAACCAGACTACCGTCTGGTCGGGGGATCTTTTCTTTTCAAAGGAGGTTTGCCATTATTTTACATGGAGTGGCTGCCCATTTGATCCAGAGCCCAGTAACTGAGTCTCTCTTTTGACAACTCTGTCAAAGAAAGCCGACGAGTTTGGAGTTTTATATGTAAGCTTCACTCAGGCATACACCAACAGTATAATGACAAATACGTTACCATGAAGCTATACGTGTCCATGGACAGTAGACCTTAATTTCAGCGAAGACAAAAAATCTATTAGTTCATGAATCCCCGACCGATCCTATGAGATCGCGCTGTTATTGTTTTACTATTGTGTCTCGTTTTGTGGGTATGTGATAGGTTAATCAAATCTACTTTCTGCTTTCACCACATTTTTATAGTGGTCAAAGGTCTATTCAGTACCCACAGCTGGATCCAAAATGTCCTCCATGTGTACCCTTAGTAAACACACAACACCCATGTAATTTGATCAATATCTCGTCTCGTAATCACTTGAGCCCAGTTTATCGATAACTAGCTGATCGATCATTTCCAGATATACATTTAGATAAGGATTTTAATCGATAAAAGGGAGATTTATAATTTTTCTAGCTTAGAAATTCCAGGTTTGAAATGATTTAGGGCGTGCCTGTTTTATGTTTTTGTTTTTGATAGGTATTTTGTTTTGAAAGGGATGTTTTTTTTATTTAAGAATGGTTTTGTGGGATAGCGATTTTAGCTGGCACTTTTGGCTTAACACTTTTTCCCTCTTTTTTCCTCTTTAAGAGAGGAAGTGGGCCGAAAACCGAGGTCCCAGTGCAGGTTGAGTTAAATAAATAAATAAGTATGTAATGTTTATGTTATAGAGATATTTGAAGGCCAGTTGGTTGATTATAATTTAATTTTATGCTCTATTAATTAACTATACATAATTTATATTTAAATAAGAAAACCAGAATTCACATTAATTACCAAACATTTACTCGACTATATTATAACAATTAAAAAAAACTTTTCTTAAAAAAAAAATTAACTCTTTACTAAGTAAGTATAGACTTAAAAACAGACTTTAACCTCTGAGTTTGGTTCGGTGTTTCTTCTCAGCTAGTAAACACCGGCTTCATCTAGATTAATTTGACAAAAAAAAATAATTTGTGTTTTTTAAAAACTTATTAACAAAAATAAATATCAATTATCATTTAAATAAAATTTTAAGACAATGCAACAAAATAACACATCCTAAAAAAAAAACAAAAATCCACAATCTCTTTAATCCGATCTCAATCTGAAACCTTTTTTGAGAACAACGCCATCTCGTGTCGCTTGTCAAAAACAAAACAAGAGTGACCACATCTTCATCCCACGGCTACAGGACACATGTAGCTACATAAATCGCTTTCGAATGATAAGATCTAACTGTTTATCAATCTGAGGGTCAATAAATTTAGGCTATCTAGGTTAACGATCTGGGCTGATGAGCTAAAGTTAAGTTTAATTGAGCTTGCATGAAATGTGCGTGGTTTGAAATGTGATTAGAAGTTTTTTTTTCGGAGCAATTTAATTGTGCTAAATTTTGTAAGGGTTTGAGGGTTTCTGTAGCATTCCTGTCAAAACCACTCTCAATCTAGCGCTGTGGGTTTATTAGAAAGACTTATGGCAGCCCTGAAATTCAAAAGGCAACTGTAAGAATACAGGTGGGCCAGGAAATCAGGAAGAATCTGATTCTTTCTCTCTCGCTTCACCTGAAGCGATGTTTTCTCACAACAAAAAAGGCAACTTCATCTATAGAGATCTCTGAAAATCTGCTATTTCAATTTTCTCATAAATTAAAAAAGTGAAGTTTTGAGTAAGTGACGGAATTACCGAATGCCAACCGAGTGTGTAGGCTCTTCATCGAATATTGTGTTGGATGAAACAACAAGCTTTTAAATCATGCTCAAATTGACAGATCGGGAAAGGCCTTCTTAAGAACGAAAAGTCTACACAAATGGCTACAAAGTGGCTCCTCTACTTTTTGTTCTATTAAACAGACATAAGAACTCGTTGTAATAGGAGCCTTTACAAATATGTGGGAGCCACAGATACCATCAGTGAGCGCGGATAAATGTCTGTATGCTGTGGTTATGAGGATATTAGTGGACCGCGGTGATTCTTGAAGCCTGGTAGGCAGCCGCTCCTCGTAAAATACTGGTATTCAGCTAAATCTGGGTTGACTGGAAGCCGACCCCAATATAGTTGGGAAAAGGCTAGGCACATAATGATGGTGATTCTTGTAGCCACCTGGGTCTGATGGTTGGGTGGCAGCAAGTTTCAGAAGTGTTTGAAACTTTGTTTACTGCTGAAAACCAGAGCTGTTATGGATGTTTCAAAGGAGACGTAGCTACTAGCCAAAGGCATCTTTTTTTAGGTGGGAAATCATTAATTACTTTTCCCGCTCTGAGGAGGACGGGAGGGCATGATAGACTGTTACTGACCAAAACGACACCAATGTTCCTTCTTTACCTTTTCGTTCTAAGACCTCGAGTTTTCTATTTTTCGGAAGTAAACTCATGGACCCAGTAGGCTTCGGCCCTAAAAACTATAGCTACATAATAGGGGGCCAGTAACTGGGCCCCCTATACTAGCTATAGTTTGGCTGACATCTCTTTAAGGGACGCCTGGATCACTACGCGCCGTCAATGACTCGGGCTGGATCCAGACGGCTACCGTACCTCCCATGTAACTGTCGTCGAAGACGGTTAGTCACCCATTGCTCGCCGTCCACAAAGCGTTGCCTAAGGTGGCTTCAAATTAGGGTTGGGGTCCGTCGTTGCTAAGGTGGCTGTAAATCAAGGTTGGGGTCCCGGTATCTGGAGCGTCATGAAGCATTATAAATCCGAAAATGAATAAGTATTACGACCGCTAATCATATTTTAAACAACATACATCTTAACACTGATAAAAATAATTTCGTGAGCTACTCCTCACTTCTTCATCATTATTTCAGCCCAAAGACATCCAGTGTTGGACATAGGCGACCCCCAAGCGTCGCTATTGTCGACCACATCATCGCTTACCATCAGCAGAGATAATATTCAAACGCGAGACTATCAATAATAAAAAAACCCAACAAATCAATGTAGTCTCGAATTGAAACACTACATAACAAGTAAATAACACAAATATAACACAATGATTAGATATCGACACATGTAATGTGTACTAACGATTGCTGTAGCAGCCATCGTGATAACAGCTGATAACAATGGCTATCAGCAGATCGCTTGCTACCGATGTCACGATTACTTTTTACGATTTAACGATACTCAATAAAAAATACCACTTCATATAGTACAAGTATGTACCTAGTGTTATCTGCATGGATTGTTTAAAGAAAGAGGAAAAAATGTGGAGATATTGATCAATGTCATCGGATAATAATTGTCTTGTATGATTGTATAAATAATAATCATTTTATTAAATTCGTGCCAAATTATTATCACTGAAATATTAAAAAAAAAACAGTTTCGTTCCTCCCACAGTCCCAGTTGTCATTCGTAGATCGACAGTCGTTACAGGGAGTGAGACGACACCAGAAAGTCTGACCATCAGTCTATCCAAGGAGTATCGTGTTGCCCAATAACTGGGATCTGGACGTCTGATAAAGTGATAAGTAACCTTCTCGTTAAACAGACGTATTGAGCCTCATTTAGTTAAGTTGAAGGTCGGCTTCCAGTCGTGCTAGGGAGATGATGATGAGGCATCTAAAACTACAGCATTATACTGTTGCGCAGTTACACACTGCTCTGCTATATTATATGAGAAAAGCTAAGGCTCTGTAAATACCTAAAATAAAAAAATAAAAAAGACTAAAAATATGAATAGGTATGGCACACACATTGTCATTTTTTTATACGGATGGTAACCTTAGTTATTTTACTTTAAAAACTTTTTTGAGGTGGTTCTGGTTAAAACGAGAGGAGGCGTCAGACTTTTATCGACTTATTAAACCCACAGTGTTCCTTCAGTTGCCCTTTGCGTTCCAGGGCTGGGATGCTTGTAGCCTCATGATATGATATTATTTAGTGTTTAAATCTATCGCAATCTATTTGTATACCTCTTCAAAAGAACATCTGAGACACAAATCTGCAAGGTTCTCATGTTTTGATGATGACGTTACATTTTACGGTATGAACTCCAAAGAGACTTTGATATCTGAGTTTGTTTCGGTGTTTCTCCTCAGCGTAGTCAGCTAGGAAACACCGGCCTTATCTAGTATAAATTAATAAAAAAAAAGACGTGTAAAAGTATTTTCAAAAAAACATTTTTTATAGAATTTGTGCAATGGTAGCCATTTATGTGTAATAAATAAATAAAAAAAAACACTAAATGAATCTTTAATACTTACTGTTGAATTTGCCACACCAAACTCGAAGATTACTACCTCTATCTCACGATACGGGTCCCGTTAATTTAAAAGTCAAAGTGACGTAGATGATCAGGATCAGATTTCAGCGTCGGCTAATATTCGTGCTGTATCTCTGAGTAATGGCGGTTGGGATGCTGCGAAGATAAATACATTCTCACGTCGGGTTCTGCGCACGATTGCCTATCTCAGATTATGTGCAGGCGCATCTTAGGTAGGTAATAATTAGGTGAATTAATTTATTGAGTGGAAAAATGGTTGTGTTTTTGAGTTTGTAAGTTTGTTAGGCTAAATAGGTGGACACAAAAGATAACTCCATTTAAAGGATTTCAACAATAACTGTTTATTCCTTTTCTTCATATATGTATGATGACTGGTAAATTAGTGACTGATTGTACTCATGATAACAAACAACTTTTACTACGGGACCAAACATGAAATAGCAGATTTTTCGCGATGTATTCGCTGCATCTTCCGGCACGTGGTCGCCCCTCCAGAACCGTTTCATCCCTTTCGACAATGAGGAAGCAATGTGCCCTGCCCACTACCTAAAGTTTAGTGATTCTTCGGGCAACGTCGTTGATTATCTTGCGGATATGTTCATTTCTGATACAATCACGCAAGGAAACTTTGAGCATAGCCCTTTCCATTGCTCTTTGGGTGGCGTTAAGCCTTCTGATGAGGCCTATTATGAGCGATGAAGATTCAGAATTAAAAAAATGGCTACTTAAAAAAAGAAACAATAATATTGTCTCTATTTATATTGCATAACGGTATGAACCAAGCCATACCTAAACCGCAAGGGGCCTCTCAGGATGCGCACGCGCTCAATCACCAGGAAAACGAGAGAAAAGGTCGGTCACCACTCGCCTTCAAACCGCGATAATCTACGATACGTCCATGCGGCCATCACGCATCACCTGTCCCTCTTACTCCTACTAAAACGATACTCTATCTCTCTCCAGCTTATCGGCTAGCTACGAAATTAAAAATATAAAATAATGAGTATCGTTATCAGTGAGCTGTTATCAGGCAGCATCCGTCAGCGTATCGGAGATGATAGTGTCACATCTGTTGTGTCAATGTTCCATGATTTGTGTTCTATTTGTGATTATGGCTTGTTTTGCATGCGTGTCCGTAATCTCTTATGTTGTAAGGTAATTTATTTATCTATCTATAACGTGGAGATGACCATACGACAGTAAATGAAAACACTGGCAATACATCAGTACGTATTACAGTAAAAGTTATTCATAATGATCACAATAACAAATAACATTTACTATCGGACCAGGCCTCAAATCGCGAAAAAAAAATTTAACTGTCCCATAAATTTTTTCGACAAACATAAATGTATGGACCAATTGTTTTTCTTTTTTGTAATTTCTGTGCAGGGTCCACTGTAAAAAAGTAATAATAATGATATTACCAGCGTTTTCATTTATTATTGTATTGTCGTCCCCAGATTGTAGAAAATAAGAAACTGACTGAAATCGAAATACTGGGACAGAGCGTAAAATTTTGCACAAGGTGTCCTTTAGTAATGTAGGCGAGCACTAAGAGAGGATTTTCCATAATTTACCCCCTGGCCACCTAACTTTCATATTGAAATTTCCTTGTAAGAATCACATTGATATTATGAAGGAGATAGTTTGAGCCGTTTGGGGTTGAAACACTGGGGCCTTGGGGTCCGAGTGCTCATAGAGATGTTCGCGATATTAGCAAACAACTAGTCGACTCTTCACGTGACCAGAGGGCTGGGCTGTTTTTCGGCAACGAATCAGCATTGCCATCCAACGTGGCAATGCTGCCAGCGTTCTGGGCACTATTCCTGTTGACATCAACGTGGATGAACTTTTAGATGACCAGTAAATGCATTTTTTTGTTTATATATTTACGTTTGTACGTACTTTTATCTTTAGTTTGTATATATATCTATTAAGAATATGTAGATAGTTTGTGAGTTTGTTTGTAAGTTTTCAGCTTCTTTACACTCGGATGTCTAAATGGATTTAGATGAAATTTAGTACACGAGTAGACCATGTCCTGGATTGGCACTCAGGATATATTTATCTCGAGAGTATGTTCCCTTGAGACAGTTTTTTACTTTCATGCGAGTGATGCCGCTGGCAGCAGTTCTGTTAAACTTTTAACTGATAGACTAATTTTCAGTAGAAGTATCTTAGTGATTGAAGGATGGACGAGGATTGTGGAATGATTTTGTCGGTGATGGAACGTGCTTGCCTAGAAATAATCTATTCACTCTTGACTTAAAAATCTAATATTTTGTTTCTTAGCAAGGACTTCTGACCATTTTGATTTATGTACGCTACGTGATCTATCATTTTAACTTAACTTAGACTTTCACTTACTAAAATCCACCTGTGTTTCTATCAATCGTTTGTTTCTTTCCGAAACCAAGTTGGGGTATCTCTACTGAAATTCTTGCAGTAATTTTTGTCCTGATAAACTTATTTCTTCTAAAGTTTTCAAACCAATCATTACGAAAAACAAACACTGTATCAGTCTCTACCTTCAAACTAATTCCATCTACAAAACAAACCATCTTTATTCTCTATACATTTTAACGGACATTATCATAATCACCAAAAAACATTTTCATCAACAAAAAATATAAGTTGGTGAATATAATCGCCCTTAACTGTTGCTTCTTAATCTCGTTGTGATAACCGTTGAACCGAGATAAACCAACCGGCCGATAATCAAAGATACCGGCACGTTACCGTGCTACGATCATTCTGGATACGTGTACGGAGTCACGTGGGTACCACCAGGGTAAGAGAAGATGATAGGAGCTCAATTAAGCACAGAAATGGAGGTATCCGCAGGAGAACCAAGGTGGTTGACTTAGCTTGAATAATCGCCAAACTTTAGTCGCAGTGAGCAGGGCACATTGCTCGCAAAACAGATGAGGCCGAAAGGTTCTAGAGTAGCGGCCACGTACTGGAAAACGCAGTCTCCCACAAGATGGATTGTAGTGTTTTTACCTCAGCAAAGTTTATCAAGCAGGCCGACTCGAAACATTTGTTTCCAAAAACATTAGAATGTTAATATTAGAACATTCTAATTAAATCAAATTAACTTAAAATGACTGTAAAAACTAAATATTTTCTAAACTTGACGTTGACTAAATGTATAACCAAGCATGTGAAAACCAAAACGAACTTGACGAACTCCCTGAAATACATGGCAAAGAACGAACATAGCAGTAGGTTTTACTCAGTAAAAGTCTGACACGCCCTTACGTTCCTCCCTAGAGTGGCATAAGTCAATGGCAAAATTGCCTTAAAAAAAAGTAAGGAAAAAAATTAGAGAATAGCGGTTAATTTAATTTGATGAATGAACAAAAAACTTCTCTGTTATCGCTACATGAACATTCTTCTAGTTACATCATGTTGTTTATAAATACTGAATTATCTTTGTTCATGTTCACGTGTTTTCCCCCAAAAATTCTCGTCATTTGAGTGCTCGAAATTCGTTTAATTGCTAGGTGACGATACGAGGGCTTATCAGAAATTAAGATATCCGCAAGAGACCCAAGGTTACTGACATAGCCCGAAAAATCGCCAAACTTAAGTGGCAGTGGGTAGCACATTGCTCGTAGAACAGATGGTCGAATGGAACGAACGGTTCTGGAGTGGCGGCCACGTACCAAAAGACGCAGTGTTGGAAGGCCTCCCACAAGGTGGACCGATGACCTGGTGAGCGTCGCGGGAATCCGATGTATGCAAGACGCACAGGAGTGGTCAACGCCATAGTGTCCGGTGCTGTGCCTATGTCCAGCTGTGGACGTCTTCCGGCTGAAATGATGATGATTGATGAGAGTTTTTAATTCTGAATTCGTTGTCATTTTAGTAGATAAAGTTACAGATTATTATTTTCTTTATGAACAAACTGTGTACGTGCGAAATACAACGTAGGTCAAACTCAGTTATGTTTGACGGTACCGTAGTTGAGTAATTTGCTGCTGCACCGCGAGTCACGGGGTCGGTTCCCGCACGGAACAGTTATTTGTATGACCTGAAATTATGCTCTTAATAAACTAGTACGCTTCACCATCAACGATTGCATCACTGCTTACCATCAGGTGGGATCGTGGTCAAGCACTAGTTTATGTTACCTATATGTATAAAAATAATAATTCTGGGTTTAGGTGTTTATAATTATCTTTGTAATCACATCCATGATATAGGAATAATTATTAATACAAATAATTATAGATCAGTTGAGCAAGCTAAAGCTGAAGTTTGGTAACAGTTAATCTACTTTTTTACCACAGCGTAGCATAGCATAATCAGCCTTATACTGTTCCCACTGCTGAGACAGTCATTCCTTCTTTCTAGGAGAGGGAATGGGCCGTATTCCACTACGTGGTCCCAGTATTTACTTACTTTTTCCTTACTAATTCAACCTATTTTTCAGCAGATGGCGGCTGCCCTACGCTGGATGTTGGGCAAAACAGTGTGGGCAGGAAAACATCAAAAACTGGTAATGATTTCAAAATAATTCATAAAAACGTAGGTTCTATCCTAGACCGGCGCATTATTTCCTAACTAGCTGCTGCCAGCGGCTTCGCCCACGTGACAGTGGATATAATAAGAAAAAAGGTCTACTGTTGGACACAGACCTTCCCCAAGTGTCGCCATAATGAACAGTCCCGAATGAATGGTCCTGTGCGTCTCGTATCCATCAGATTCCAGCAACCCTTACCAGTTTATCGGCATGGCATGCTAAAACCAAAACTTCGAAGATAATATGACATCCACTAACCCGCACTTGGCCCGCGTGGTGCATTACAACCCACTCGCTCTCCTAGAGAGGAGCCCTAAGTCCCAGCAGGGGGAAAATTACAAGACTGATTTTGTGTTACAATTTTTAAAAAAATTTATAAACTAGAACTTGACCGCGGTCCCACATGATGGTAAGCAGTGATACAATCGTTGATGGTGAGGCGCACTAGTTTATTAAGAGCCTCTAGAATTGAAGAGCCCTAAGTCCCAGCAGTGGGAAAATCATAAGGCTGATTACGCTTTATTATGCATAAGAAACCAATTCGCAACCATAACAAACTAACTTCCACTGCTAAGTACTCCTGTACGTATGTTTGTACGTGTCTTATCTCGGAAACCGTATCAGTCGAGACAAAGCAACAACGTATGATGTGGCTATGCATTTGCTTAACTAGACGGTTATCGCTGTGTTATCGTTAAAAATTGGTTACTTAGTAATTAGAATCCGGGTGGCGATACCTACTAGTGGGGCTTTGTACCAGATCTGTAAGTACCTACGTGTTATATGGGTACTTATTTATATACATATTGAAACATAATGGTGGGCAAATGCCTCCCTTCTCTACTTACTTTCTTTCGCGGGCCCGTGCTGCCTCTGGCCAGTGCGGGCAAGAGTCTGTCCATTTCGTCACGCCTCTTTCACCAAGACAAAAAAGCTAAAAAAAAAATGATGGCCACTCACCATCGTGCTACTTAATCCAGTGGCTCAAATATGTTAAGTTAAATATAACTCATAATTTGATTAAAAAGAGTGTCCATGAATTTTCTTGCATGTTCTTCTCCATAGAGATCTACGGTCTAGAACGTACGAGTTAGATTTAAAAAAACATCAGACCGACCTTTAGACAATTTAAAACAGCATGGAAGTTGATGTCCTATCTTTGCGTTAACTGCGCTTGAACGAGAGTGGTCCCTGTCAAGCCACTGGACCACACAGCATGATGATAGTGAGTGGTCACCATAGCCCAACTTAGGGACCACTCATAGGCAACCCTTTAGGATTAGCAAGCCAACGAAGCTAGCGTTTTTTTCCATCATAACCTAGGTTTGAACGTGAGTGTAGTCCCTATCAAGGCACTGGATCAAACAGCATGATACTGAGTGGTCACCATAACCCAATACAACTTAGGGACCACTCATAGGAGTTGCCTTTAAGATTGGCAGGCCAACGTAGCCAATCTTTTAGTCCATCATAACCTAGGCTTGACCGTGAGTGGACTCTATTAAACCACTGCACTGGATCAAACGGCATGATATGGAGTGGTCACCATAACCCAATACATCTTAGGGTCCACTCATAGGTGTTGCCTTTAGGATTAGCAAGCCAGCCAAGGTAGTGTTTTAGGTTTTAGTCCATGGTCACCATTACGCGATATTTAAGGAACACTTCACAGATGTTGCCTTTAGTATTAGTAGACCAACAAAACCAGGGTTTTAGACCATCATAAACTAGGTAGGTACTTGCACACAAACACACGCTACAGATTCGTAAAAAATATCTATCTTATCAGCTGGACAACGAGCCCCATTAAGAGAACTCTCTGTTATCAGCAGCTTATCTGTCTGATGAGAGACACCAAATCATCGTTACATGACGTCTGACTTTAAATTTATATTTAATTATTTGTATTTATCACGCGATCGCATCGATTTTGTGGAAAAATCCAGAGGCTGAAAAAGTTAAGAGTAGTATGATCGATACAAAATTTACGCTGGGCTAGTGATCCCTAACCTTTTTTGACCTGGGACCACTTTATTTTTTTTTTGTTATTATCTAGCACGCACCAAAAGGTTAAAGAACAACCTTTCACAGCGTAAATTTAAATTTAATTTAAATCAAACGCATCCAAAACTTGTAGCAGATGTATTTGTCCTTTAAAATCAAAAATTACATGTATTGTCACAGTATGCTACAATTTAAATTGTCAGTTCAATAGTTTCATGTTTGACCTTTTGCTGAACATACTTTGGCTTTTCGAGAACACCAGTGATACGTGGACTACAGGTAGGACCACTGGTCTAGAATAAAGAGGCAATAAAATAGAATACGTAACCGAACGTGGATGTAACACATTCTAATATTTTTCCAATATTTGCTAGCATCTTTCTACCAATCAGACAACCCAACTTACATATAGCGAGTGTACCTACACTCCTAAATTAACACCTCTACGGTCCGAACTAAGCAGGTACTGCTTACATGGAAAGACTAGAATAATTTGCCTCCTGTGGTCTTCCTGTCCAATTATAATTTAGATTTCTTCAAGGATAGAGTGAATAGGCTCTTAGTAAACTAGTGTGATTGCATTACCGCTTACCATAAGGTGGGCTAGCAGTCAAGCGCTAGTATATTTAATCCGTTTTATCAAGATTGCGCCTATGTCAATGATTCCACATATTATCCAGTTGTGTGGACACTTGAAATGCAAAAATACCAATTTTACATTACAATATCCATTAGAAATCATTTCGCGAACAATTTAATCAGCCGCTGAACTTCAATCCAAAAAAATCTACAAAAAAATCCATTGACACTGTTTTAAACACAAGATTTGACCCAAAATCCCGGAATCTGTCACCAGAATTCCTTTTTTAATCAGTTTAATTTGAATTCGTACAAACACTGAGATAAACAATGGTGCAATCGGACGCCGTGATAAGAGACCTTATCAGGGGCCGATGTTGTTAATACGTACTCTGATGAGTAACAATATGACACTGTATCTTTGTTCCAGTGATTGTCATGTTACTTGTATATTATAGTCCAGTTTAAAGCTTACTGTTACTGACATAGCACAAAGAATCGCCAAACCTAGGAATCTTTAAGTCAAGAGTGAATAGGTTACATCTTCGACCGCATCGTCGCTTTCCATCAGGTGAGATAGCGGTCAAGCGCGAACGTATCAACCATAAAAAAAAACTTAAGTGGCAGTGGGCAGGGTACATTGCTCGTAGAACAGATGGCCGTTGGGACCGAAAGGTTCTGGACGTCTACTATCTATCTCCGAAATACGAAGTTTCAAACGAAATTTCGCGTATTTCGTCAGTTTGACGTTAAAATTCCGAGTACCTTTCAAGACTATTTTTTTCGCGGGTATCTGAGTAACTACAGATTCGAAATGTCGAACCATTCTCGTTCATTCATTTCGGTACTGTGGTAGTTGACGCGAAGTTTTGGTCGAAATTTCGTATTTCAGAGAAAGAGAATAGACGTTCTGGATTGCCGACTGCGTACCAGGAGACGTAGTGTTGAAAGGCCTTCTACAGGGTGGACCGATGACGTGGAGAGGGTTTCGGGAATCCAATGGATGCGAGACGCACAGGACCGTTCATTGTGACGACACTTGGGGAAAGCCTATGCCTTATAGTGGACGTCTTTCAGATGAAATGATAATAAATGATTTAGGCTTGCTGTCCACGGACGCGTAGCTTCACTTGTCTAGCTTTTTTCTAATAAAATATAATATTGGGATTCGCAGTCTATCTATATCTGACTGAATGAAATATCAACGCACTGCCGAAACTACGGGACTAGGTTTCCTTGTAGGCGATAGGCAAGTACTAAGAAATAATTTCTCAAAATGTACCACCTAGTGTTATGAAACGGGGGTCCATTTGTATGAAGAACCCTACTTTCACGTCGGCGTAGCCGCTAATTGAAGCTACAGGCTATTCGCCGAGGGTTGAGCCAAAAGGTAAACAAACCATAAAAAGGGTTCTTTATATGTCACGATTGATGTAGTGAACATATAAAAATAAGTATGGAATTAATAACTACACTGACAACATTAGAAATTATATTTTAGAATGATGTCTGTGGAACTTATGTTATCCTTTCAGTTTTATTTGAAATCAAACATTATACCTAAATGCCTTTAATTATTTTCTTAATTTTTATTAGTTATGCATTAAATAGTTCACATGTAAAAGAACCTAAAATAACATTTTAATACTACTAAGTTGTAGACCACAGATACTGCGAACATTTTACATTGAAATGTGACGTTTTGTCATCGGTCGGGTTATACTCGCCATTTTGAAAAAATGATTTCTTTGTTTACCTTTTGGCTCATGCGCCGGCGAATACACTGTAGTTTACAATGATTGGTTTTAGGTACTGTAAAAAAATACGACCTTAGCCTAAAGCCAAGTACAAATCGAATACAAATTGCATCCTCTACCTAAAACCAAAATGTTAGTAGTTGATGATTGCCTTACATAAATTAACTTTACCATAAATTCATGTGATACTCCTTTATATGGCCGCAAGCATTAGTGACAGTGTCCACTGTTACATACGGCACGGCCATAAAGATCTCCACGATTTCACGTCAACTGTATTGCATGTTACATTTCGGGGAATGTGCATTTGAATTTCGTAATTTGAAGCTGAAAACTAAATTGAATCCACGTATGCCATGTGTTTTACGCAGTTATATGTCATAATGCGTAAAAAACAATTTACCTGGGAAGAGTGTGATATTGTTGTGTATGCCAAGTAATCTCTAAGTAGTCTCTAAGTCTTCGGTTTTTAAGCCAATCCAAGTTATGAGTAATGTTAGAATATGTAGCACACTGCACACGTAGCATTCATGGGTTCACTTTGTATTTAGATTAATTTTGCCCAGCCCGTTGCATCATCAGGCCACCAGAACTACGGCGACATTACGGCAGTCATCTTTATTATGTGTCCAAAAATGTGCTGTTTCAACACCATTTTCAGCAACAGTATCCAAACGACGATTTCAACACTTACCGCAACACAACGCGAAGCAACACAAACGTCCAACTTTCTGATGTTATCGCTCCCCTATTACCCGACCGTGATTAAACAATAGCCGTGTAATCGAAAAAATAATTTGCCCAATTTGTCCAACCGCCTGATTGATGCCTGCCCAATTAATACCACCAGATAGAGATGCCCCGATTGTTAACTTTTAACCGAACGTAATTAGAACTATTTGTTTTGGCCGGGTTATCGCGACGTGCCATCGCTAAGGAACAATAGGAAAGTTTGAATTTTCAAATAATTCGATTACGGAACGCGGTGATAGTGATTTGTTGGGTTAATTATTTTTGTTTTTTTTTTTAGGCTAAGGTAATTTAAGTTTTTTGAGGTAGATAAGACTGTTTGGATTTAAATGAAACCTTCTTTTGTTTACGTTGCTAGTGTTGATAGTTAATTTTAATTGTTTCATTAGTTCTGCTGTAATTAAATAAATTATGGCACTAATTTAGTTTAAGGGTAATTGAAATTTGAAATGGGAAAGTATATCTCTCTCCCTTGAGATCTTTCCACAGAGCTATGAAATGGATATTTTCAAACTAAATTTATAAAAACACATCTTCAATAACATTCCTGGTTTTGGGCAGTCGTGGAAAAAGGGTAGATATTGCACCTTTACTTCTGGTTTTGTATATTTTCATTTGTCATCAAACAGATTGCCTACTAGTTGGTATAAAAAGCTAATTCTTAACAACAGACATATAATAGCACTGTTAAAATTTAACTACTTCCCCAGTAGCACCTCAAAAACTAACAGTAACCACTGCCACCCATCACCCATCACGAGCCAATAGGTAGCAACTGGTTGTCCGACCGGCAACCGTAATTGTAGCGACGTGGTTGCTACGACCACCCGCGCGCTACCGAGAAACGCGCGCGTCGTGTTCGGTTACAGCCTCTTAGTGTTAATATCGAAGTATATCTGATGCTTCAAGTTATGATAAAGTGAGGTTTCCGATGATAATGGCGACTATTCGATGGTTGTTTGTATTGTTTTTATTTGTATCAATATTGAGTCTAGAGTTTTCAATGTTTTGATGAAATAAATTACGCAAAGTAATGCGCCTTTTTGGGTTTGAACACGCGACCTACAACTTGCAAGTCGGAGTAGTTGCCACTGGGTCACCACTGCTATCATAATTATTATTTAACACTAATTTCATTATGAAATATGTTGCGAGTATTCTCCTTGCGCTTACTTTATAGCCTGCAATGTCTTCAAATGTCAAAACGGGCTTATTACTTTTTGACAACTTTAATCATTATCTAAACTCATCATCATCTCATCTACGTAGCCTTTTCCCAACTATATTGGAGTCGGCCTTCAGTCAAGCCGGATTTTGCTGAATACCAGTATTTTACAAGGAGCGACTGCCTACCAGACCTCCACAAACCATAAACGGGGGTAACACGGTACTTCATAGCAAGACTAGAACTAACCCATTATCTGAACTATAATTTATCAGCTAATTGAACTTTTTGTACCTAATTAATGGTCAAAAATAAATATAACATAAAGAACACGTGTAGCAGTTTGATAGTTTATATCGATCAAATCAATAGTGTTACTGGTATTTCTCAGTTGAAAATTGTTTGTGGGTTTTAATTTTTACACGACTGCCCAAAAAAAGGAGTAAATTTTTTTAAAGAAATTATTCTATAGATTTGTACCGACTGTGATGAAAATTTTTGTTTTACGAGTAGGTATATGTAGATCAAGTAGGTAATTTTCGAGACTTCGTGTTTACTTAGTAAGTGAATGAGTGACTACTTTTTTTAAATTATTTATTTAAGTTTAGCTAACATTTGTTTTTAGATTTTTAGTTATTTTTTTTTGTCGTGTTTTTATTTTTAATGCTTTCTTTATTTGGTCTTAGTTTGTTTTGTTTTTGCGTATGGAACTCCTGACAATGCTATGTCAACATTAAAAACTATAAAATGTCAAAGAAGAATTCAAAATTAAAGTTTTAAATTTTGTGAAGTGAAACAGTGATAGTGAAGTGCTTAACTATTGCCTAGTTTTTTTAAAGATTTTATTTTGCTTTAACCTGTATTTTATATTGTAAAAAATCATTTTACTTATCTTTTATTATTATACGAATCCTTGCCTTTATTTTGCCTCTACAACCCAACATATAAACAAATTAAATCGATTTCGTTTTCTCCCGTCCCCAAGATGATCGCATCCATTATCGAGTCATACCTATAAAGATGCGTTATCTCTGTGACCTTACTTAATCACATGATTCACACGCTATCAGATGTTTACGTAATAAAAATTTTAACTTAAGTAGACACGTGTATACACGTGTATCAGAGTTAGTGTACTAGGAACCATTAATCATGGACCCCTGATAGTGTCAGACAAGGTTATAGGGTACCTGAGGTAAGTCTGACTTATTGAAAGCCCTTTTCTTTTTCATCGTAGACAGGATATTTTTAGTCAAAGGGCAGGATATCTTTTTTTACTTGGCTAAAGAATTTACTACAACTATTTCATGCAAAATAAAAAATTCTTCAAAAAATCTTCGAAACAAAACCAAAGTATTTTCAATTTTTGTATTATTTTTGTGAATTACGTGCAACATCTTTTTATTTCTAAGATAGATAAACCTATTTTCTTTTGGTATAATAATTTTTTACTTTTCATATTAAATTAAACATATCAAATTATTGCACTTTTAAGCGCGATGATTTCGACACTAGACTACAGTAAGTTCTAAGCAAAGTATTTTTGTTATATTTCATTTTTTAACAATTGTTTGTGAGCCTATTTAAATAGGTAACACAGTTATATTCGTCTTTATATTCATGATCGTTCATTGACAGCATTCGCATGCATCTAGAACCCGCGGATCATTTGACCAAACAAGGGTTCGCCTTGAAGCCTTCAATTGAAGTAAATTCCGCATTCCCACTGTCCGTTCTACAAACGTCACATTTACGGCCGCCGCGCCATTCCAACTAGAATTGATTGAATATAAATAAACCAAATGTGCGATCCACGTCATAGTGTTGCCACAACTTCTACGTTTCTAAAAGCATAGCTGCCTAATCACTTGTCTCATCTCACACTGAGCAATTGTTCCTTATGTGGCAAACGATTGATTTGGAACCCTATTCTTGTTATAAAAGGGTTGGTTTTTGATTGAAGGCTGAATATTTCTCGACCTCCGGCCTCTCGATCCATTTCATCTCCTCGAAGCATAAACTACATTATAGGCGTCAATTGTTAACAACCTCTCGATTCTCGTGAAGCGATAATATCGATTACGTCTCTTATTTTCTCGCACTAGCGACTCGATTGTTTTATTCGATTCTCTCCCCGAGGCCTCAGATCATACGTTATTAAAATGTGATAGGACTAGTACCTGCAATTATTTCTGAAGTGTTAGGAATTTACTTGTGGGTTTTCGTTAGTGTGAATTGAAGATTTATGTGGGGCCCTGCTAGTGTTGCAGGATTGTTGGAAAGAGTTACCAAAGCCCTTTAATGAAAAGGGCATTTGACGGAATACGGGTGGGTTACCTTCCGGATTTTTTAGTACCAATAGGCACGAATTTAACCACTATCTCACCTGATGTTGAGCGATGATGTGGCTGACGATGAAGTACGCTTGCCTAGAAGTAACCTATTGACTCTTGACTTTCTTTAAGTAGATAGATTCGCGTTTGACCACTATCTCACCTGAGGGTAATCAATGATGTGGCCGCAGATGAAGTACCTACGCTTGCCTAGACGGAACTTATTCACTCTTGTCTTGACAAGACACCTAGGTTGCAGTTATCAGGAAACAGGGAATTCCTGCCTTAGCTGTCGTTCCACCCAGAAGCACGTAACTTGATGATTTCCTCCCGAAAAAATAAAATGAAATGGTTCCCTTGTAGATTTAGGAATGGATTAAAACGAATACTCAGCGTACCTAATAAGCAGCTAGAATGCTTGCAAGATTTAAAGAAGTAGAAAAGTAATGTGTGTGCGGACTTGTTCTAACAAAAGCACATTGGTGAAAGAAATACGTGAAAAGTGAAATTATTAAGCCTCAATTCTTAATAATCACACGAGTGTAGATGTCATTAAAGTGGATAAACTGCCGTAGTTACTCAGATACCCGCGAAACGAGACACAATAGTAAAACAATAACAGCGCGGTCTCATTGGACCGGTTGGGGATTCAAACGTTAATTCATGAATCCCCGACCGGTCTCATTGGGCCGCGCTGTTATTGTCTTACTATTGTGTCTCGTTTCGCGGGTATTGATAGGTTAAGCGCGACCTGGAGTTTTTTTTTTATTTAATTGGCAACATTATTCTGCTGCAATTGTAGGAAATAAAAAAAAATTGTGAAGTGTTAAGACATGATTCTCCTACTAGTTAGTGATACCACATACTATTTTTTTGGATTTAACCTCTTTTTCTTAGGTCGCGCTTTCATTAGACGGACTATATAATAACACAAGTTGTCTCTGTTGTAATTTAAAGTCGTATTGTCCAGAACCTGCACTATCTAGAATCGATTGAAGCGATGCATAATATTTTGAGGTTATGATTTTGACACTTGCCTTTGATATCGATTCATCTCATATGACGGATGTTATAAGCTACTACAAATAGTAATTTTGAACTCTGTGTCTTTAAAATAAGGTTTAATGTCGTGTAAAGGATAGTGGGCGTAGTTTTTATGGGCTTTTGTATAAGGACAGTGTTCGTTTGTTTTGACAGTCAGTGTTCGGTTACGGGTGACTACGATTATGCGATTGTGTGGAGCGTTTTAGATCAACAGATAACGGGGTGGACACACGGCTCTGTAGATTGAACAGCTTATATGTTGTGGAGGTTTGGCGTTTATTTTGGTTGTTTTAAATACAAAGTGTTTGATTTTTGGAAAGTTTTATTTATTAGAGCCGTTTATAAATTATGTATGTCAAATCAATTTCATAATACTTTGACACATACCTACAATATTCAAATCTCGTACGAAACTCATGGGGCTTCTAAGACGTCTTTGCTCCAGCAAAAGACAAGTTCCAACTTAGGCATGTTGTTTCTGCTCTACAGTCCTTAAATGCTCTTTTTCGTTCCTTCATTACATACATACTAGATTATTATGTTAGGTCATCGGGAAACTTGAAGCAAGAGAATGATGTGTAGCCAATCCACAATTTTTTACAATTTGTTTCCTTCATATTCTTCACTCTCCTCTTTGTCTCTTCTTACTAGCAGTCTAGCGATTTCATCCAACTCTTTAGTTTTCGTTCTTTGTAGCATGCTATTATATGGCCCTTTTCAACTAATAATAAGCTGTCCAATACTTAAATATTTTTTCAATTAGAACCAATACTCCAGCCTTGCCATGAAATACTGTGATACCCCAGTTAATGGGTTGTGGAGGTCTGGTAGGCAGCCGCTCTTCGTAAAATACCGGTATTCGGCTAAATCCGGCTTGACTGGAAGCCAATCCCAATATAGTAGGCAAAAAGCTAAGTAGATGATGAGGACTTAAATTTTTCAGCTTAATAATATTAGTATAGATTTATTCATAAGCTGCCCAATCTAAGGTCCCATACACCACAACTAGTAGAACACACATCGCTCCGCGCGTCCGCCTAGCCGGCCGTGTTTTTGTAGCCACCGTTAATGGTTCGATGTGCTGATAAGATAACAACACAATGTTTTACTTTAATTATATACGTGTTTGTGTTATACAACTATTAATGATTGTTATTACTTCGGTGGCTACTTGCTTATTAAGGGATGGTGATTTGGTTCGGAATTGAAAAACGAATAGCTTTGAAAGGTTCGACTAAAATGATGATGGTAAAAGATAGCGTCTATGTAAACTGAGTGTTTAAATTGATTTTCAAGATTTTTGTGCATGTAAAGTACAATAAAATCCACAATTTATACGTCAACCCCTGACGTATAAATTGTGGATAAAACCCCCAAAAATATTAATAAAGATTATAAAAAATAAAAGAATTTTGTAAGTTTATTTGCGAAAACAATTAAATGTGCTCAGATCCTAATAGATATAGCACAGTTGAAAATTATTTGCTAATTTTTGTTTTAAATAGTCTAGTTGCTTTAAGAATTGGTTTGATAAACGGAACCAACTTGATCTTTTTTACGAATCGAAGGTAAACTCGTTAAATTGCTTGGGACCAGTAGGTGGCTATGTTTGATAATTGCAGCATCGGTGGCACTCATGAAATTCTTCAAAGTGCAGGTCTTCGGGTACTTTGGAACTTGATAAAACCCGTGAGCCAATGTCCTTAAACGACAAAGGTTAAACGTGCCAAGTTTTTTTTATATAACGTAAACTAGTGCTTGACTACAATCTCACCTGATAGTAAGCAGTGATGCAATCGTTGATGGTGAGCCTATTCACTCTAGTCTTGACGACACCCAAATTATAATCGGACGGAAAAACCGCAGCAGGCAAATTGTTTCAATTTCGCTTCCACATCAAAGAAAACTAAACCAACATGCAAAAACAATACCAAAAACCAATTAATCCACAGAAACACAAAATCGTGTTTAACAGTCTAACAGAACGATTGGAAACTCGATAGACTCGCCTTAATACTCGCCTACGCACTATTGTCTAAACGCACAGCGTTGCGTACGCGCAGATAAAATCGTTTGTACAGAGAACAAAAACAGTGTGCACTGGCTTTATAAGGATTGTGAACGGATTCGAGTATCGTGCGATAGGTCTGGATTTATTTATCTTCTAGCTCTGTTCGGAGTGGGTAGGGAAACGGTATTAGCTAACTAGGAAGATACTAGGGAGCTATATGTTTTTGAATTGACAGCGTAACTAACGTAATGGGTTGTGGAGGTCTGGTAGGCAGCCGCTCCGCGTAAAATACTGGATTCAGCTAAATCCGGCTTGACTGGAAGCCGACCCCAATACAGTTGGGAAAAGGCTAGGCAGATGAATTGACAGCGTAACTGGGTAAGAATGAGGAAATATGGATGAGGAAAATTGGGACGTTTTTAACCTATGATCATTGCATTTAGTCAGTTTTGAACATCTGTTCGACTACTAGTCCAGACTCAAACAAACTGGTATTACACAAACTACAACATTTGATGGATTTCCAACTGCTTGTCGTAGCTGATTCTCATTCCCGCCAGCATTTCTTGTGAATTTCGCATCATCATATTAATACATCGTTTGTCTTTATTTCTTTTATTTTATTATCTCATTTATATAACTTTCTTTTCTTTCATTCTACAGAATGGAACACCAAAAATCCTGATCCTCTGTTTGATATCGCCTCTGCGGGTCTAAAATGGTCACATTGAGCAATTCATCTAAAAGCATATCTCGAATTCCTAGCAGTTCATAAGCAATTCTACTAATATTCGGAAAATGGTTGCACAAATTAGGCGGATCATCATCATCATCATCATCTACCTAGCCTTTTTCCAACTATATTGGGATCGGCTTCCAGTCGAGCCGGATTTAGCTGAATACCAGTATTTTACGAGGAGCGGCTGCCTACCAGAACTCCCAACCCCTTAACTGGGGTATCGCGGTACCTACTTTATAACAAGAATGACTATCCTAAAATTAGGCGGATCATAGGTATTTAATTCATTTCAAATCAGAATTATATTATTGACGCATGGAAAAAATATGATTCATATTAGGTATTATCCTAATACGATTCTACTAAAGAGGCATTTGTAGAATCGCTTTTACATATATTGACTGCAACACTTTGCAACGATTTATTCACATTAATTCTGATCAAGAACTTTCCCTTTTCACATGTCCATACTGGCAGCACAATTCGTAACATTTAGACAATACATTTATACAATAGCCGAAAGGCAGATATTATCTAACTCATTATTGCATGTAGGTACGTATTTACACGTCATTATCTATCAAAATGGCCGACAATTTGCCTTTACATGTCAATGTTGTACAAACACTTATTCAAACGTATTTCAAAAGTACCTAGTGTTGTCAAAAAGCCGATTTTAATCTTCTGAAATTATCGAATAATCGACGTTACGCTGCGCCCGCGCCGGATGCCAGACCAAAGCTTTATGACGAGACAAACTTGACTCGAAATTTGAAAAAGCAATTTGTAACTCTTATGTTAACCAAGTAAGGTTTATTTTTGTACAAGTGGGACGCAAAATTAAAGTTTGCATGTCTTTGTGTCATAATAACAGTAACCTGTCATGGTGTGACATTTTCATAGATTAAAATCGCGCTATTAAACGACTGTGCGATGGAATAGATGATAGAAAGATGGTTTATTTAAATAGTGGACGTGTTTTTTATCTAATGGTACTAGTTATGTGTAATGTCATGTTTTAAGCTGTGTAAGTACCGGTTTCAATTGTGTCTTTTTTTATCTGCAAATTTTAATATTAAACAACGCACGAAAAGTACACAATTTTATTTAACTATGTCTTATTATATTTAAAAAAATGTTACTAAACTACTTTGAACTACTTTATTTTATGCGAAAATTAAAACATAATTTCAAATAATTCGCACTACAAATCCCATAATCGCGATCCCGCCAACCAATTCCGCCATTGCAACACTGTCGCCATCTATTGATCAGAATTTCCATTAAAATGTCTAACACTACCAATAGAGGTCGCTGTTCTAAAATTTAGTTTTCAACAAACGATTATTCGACTGACTTATGTGATTGTTTGCGAGCCCTACCCTTTTGTTTCGAGGTGAATTTCGATCGATCAATTTGCAGAACGCTGTATGATTTAAGACCTGGCGAAGGGGTCGTGCCGATGAAGGATAGGACAGCTCAAACCTTATAATTAATTTTTGTTTTTGTTTGCACGCTTGTTTGAACTATAAAACTAATAAATGATACTGGTTTGATTTAAAAGCGAGTGTTTTGTTTCGTTATTGTTTGTTTTAGGATTTTACTTCATGTTTGTGTACTGCGTGAGGAATATAGGTGTTGATAGTTAATTTAGAAAGGTGTATAGGTAGAGGTCCAACTCGCACTAGGCCCGCGTGGTGGATTACGGCCCATTCCCTCTCCGAGAGTTCTGAGTTCTAGTAGCCCCCTACTGGAACATCATAAGGCTGATTATGGTTTATACTTATGCTTAGGTAGATAGAGTTCTGCATTTTAACAAGCTTGAAATGAATTAGCTTTTTACATAGCACAGTTACGATGACAGCTGGTTAAAAATTATCATTCATCTGTATGTTGAGAGAAAAGGACAGCTGTCTCCGTATATTTAAGGGTAAACAATATTAATTCTAAGATTATAGACTATGTATTTCTGTTTCCCCAAATAACATCAGTGTCTTTGCGCTCTTTTCAAACTTCCTTCCTTAAAACTGGTAGAATTTGATTCAAAATTCAACTAAACTAAAAATACCATCATCATAAACAACTAAATTAAAAACATCGAACAATACCCCGATATTAAACTTAAACACACTCAGACCAAGTGTTGGAATGCACAAAATAAGTAATAAGACAATTACCTGTTGGCAAATGTTACTGATACGGAGCACCACAATCGGCTCTCCGACTCCACAATCTTACCATCGGTAATTTGGTAATAAAATGAAAATACGTTCGCCTCTTATCTATAATCCACTCTATATAAACATCCTTTACTATATAAACATTCACAAAACCCTATAAAACATCTCAACCCACACACAACCCTCAAACGATTGTGAACCTTTACGACCAAATTGAATCTTAACGGTCATTATCGAAGGTTAAGTACTCGTTCGAAAGCATTAAGGATCAATATTGTTTGATCGTCAAAACCCTGTTCTCCTTTCGCGAATTCGTTTCGATTTCGCGTGGCTGCAAATTTAATTTTCTTTAATAAGCTGCTTGTGTTTGGAGCAGAGGAAAGTGAACTTTGGTTGAGAAGTTATAGGGTTTAAAGTGGTTGGGTTGTAGGCTTGTGTTGGAAGGCATGTATCGCGATAGTGAGCATGTTTCATCGGTCCTGATGCAAGTGCAGATAGGGGCCCCGCCCATGCTTTTTTCGTGGTTTCTCCTAAGTAACAATGGGGTGATCTGCTAACTAAATAACGAGAGAGATACATCTCGAGGAGGCGATGTGCGAGAACAATGTACGCTTTTATTTTCTTCTGATGGTTCGAACTCTGATGGGATGGTTCGACGGAACGGGTTTCAGATTTTTATAGCGGTTTGTTATAAATGATTGAAGGATCTTTTGAAAGTTAGGTTGTGGGTCTTCGGATCAATCGATTGATGTTGCAGTTGCTGCGATTGTTTGAGCTTTTACTTCATTGTATAGATCAGCAACATTGTACTTTGAAGTAACTTATCTGATACTCGAGGTACATCATAGATCTCGTCAATATTCTGATTTTTTACTCCTGCAAGTTGTAAGTTGTACATTCTGAGGGTCTTTAATCTAAGGCTTCGCGTCAGTATCCTCAGAAATAAGATACATTTGGTAGAGTGGAATTCCCTACCGAAGCCTGTGTCCTCTTTGACTAATTTTGAAATATCGGTTAAGATGTTAACATACATTTAGTTTGTATGTATTTAGTATTAAGTTCTTATTTCTGCTTTACTTCATATTTGCACCAAGTGCAACCCCATTTTGTGTCTAAGTATTATTTGTCCATTCCTGGAAAGATCATGGAAAGTATGTATTGAATTTTTTTAATTAGGGGTATGTACTATGTAGTGTCATGTAGTATGTAAGATTATAGACAGTTAATTTTTAGATTTTAATATTTAAATTTATTTTATTAGTCTACATTTAAAAGTGATATTAAAAATTACAGGACATTCACTGTCCAAATTCTACAGCAATTTTTTTCCGCGTTTAAATATCTGTGATATTAAAATGATATTGCCTTCATAAAACATTACAAGGAAACTATATCAAAATGGGGTTATTCTGCTCAACATGAATGACACGATACGTGAGTACTAGCTCACTATTTCCTTTTAAACCAGTCGTTTCCAAAGTGGTCCGCTTAGACCGTCTGAGTACGCAAAACTGCTTTGTCGGTATGCGAGGGTCGCCGGTATCCGATGGACGCGCGACGCACAGGACCAGTCGCTGTGGCAACGCTTGGGGGAGGCCAATGTCCAACTGTGGACGTCTTTCGGCTGGGATGATGATGATGATGATGATAATACCAAGTTAACTGTAGACTCCTTGACATTTTTAAGGTAAAAATAGAACCCTTATAAATAGAATCATTTTGTTGTCCGTCTGTTAAGATCATTTGTTTCAAGAATGCTGAGTTATAAAGCTGAAATTAATATTAAATACGAGTACTTTAATTTGCAACTCCAAGAATCAGTGAAAAAATCTTCAATAACTTCTATGTCAACACAATCTCAAGCGCATATTTTGACACTCACTAGGAAATCAAAACCTTTAGGGTACTTCCCATTGACCTAGAGTCTAGAAATAAGACATGGAGCCTCATAAACTAAGTATAGCAAAAAGTTTCCAAAACTCTAACTTTTTCAGTTTTAGATAATCATTACTAGTTTTGGAAAGCAGTTTTTTTTATTTGTAATCTGCCACTAGACTTTAAGTTTACGGAGGCTACACTATGCTTTAAAGCAGATAGATTCTCTTCAATCTGTTTACCACATTGGCAGGATTAAGCAATCCAGAGTCATGCCAATTGAGGTGATTGGCAAGACACACTGTATGTTGCCTATTATAGAGCTCTATTTCAGAGGCCAATGTTGTAATGCTTAGGTATTCATGTAAGTATTTAGTCGTTTCTCGTAAACCATGGAGCATTTGCGATGTTCCGCAATATATATAGGTATATATATTATAATAATTATCCCGTTTTACACCCTTTGCAGGCAAGCATTATTGCTATTATTGTTAGCAATCTTAATTTCAGGATACTACAGTTTGGTGGGAAGAAGTCCCATTATTTTGTATCTACTATTCTTTCAGTACCTACCCGACCCCTAATTGCATTTCATGCAGCCCCATTTATATTGTTCTTTGTCGATCCACCTTGTGGGAGGCCTTCCAACGCTGCGTCTTCCGGTACGTGGCCGCCACTGTAGAACCTTCCATCCCCATCGACCATCTGTTCTACGAGCAATGTGACTTGCGCACTGCCACTTGGTTATTATATTATACCAAAACCAAAACACATTGAACCAGCTATATATAGAGCTAGATACCTACTCCAACAAATCCCTTTCAGCAATCATAAGGAAACTGTGAACCAATTTATCGATACACATGTATATAATATTCCGTTAAATTTGTCGTTTTATCCTCCGTTTTAATTAACTGTGGGCTATTTTCCTGTTTATATCACACGTGTTCATGTTTGTTTGCTATGGTTCTGTGATTAGGACATTTTGATTCACAGAATGGTTCAGGAAAACTGTGCTGTGTCCTGGGTTATATGTTAATGAGTTAAAAGGGTAAAGGTCGATTTTTCTGGAATTATTTTTTAGAGTGCGGTTTTGTTAGTGCGCTCTAGTAGTTTAATTTTTGAGGAAATATTCTGTAATCAGTCAAAAGGTGGAATTAGGTATGTTTTATTACTAGAGTCGCGGGGCTCTTTGGATAACATAAAGAGCTTCCTCCGTGCCTCGGAAAGCACGTTAAGCCGTAGGTCTCGGCTGTCATTTGTAGATCTTTGGCAGTTGTTACGGATAGTCAGAAGTCAGTAAATCTGACTCCAGTCTTGCCATGAAGTACCGTGTTACCCCAGTTAATGGGTTGTGGAGGTCTGGTAGGCAGCCGCTCCTCGTAAAATACTGGTATTCAGCTAAATCCGGCTTGACTGGAAGCCGACCCCAATATAGTTGGGAAAAGGCTAGGTAGATGATGATGACTCTTTGGATAAATAATTATGTGCATGACCGTTATTTTTGTATGCTACAAACTAGTGATTGACTGCGATACCACCTGATGGTAAGCATTGATGCAATCGTTGATGGCTAGACGCCTTAGTTTATTAAGAGCCTATTCACTCTAAGCGTGAAGACACCCAAATTATAATCAGACGGGAAGACCGCAGCAGGCAGATTGTTTTAGTCCTTCAATGTATCTTGTAACTAGACAAAATGTGATTTTAATTTTTGTTATGGGTAGGTGTTATTGTGTGGTTCCTTAAATGTGTTAAGTGATTGTTATTAGTATTATTTTTAATACTCTCGCAATTTATTATGGTAATATTATCAATTTTTTAACTTGGAATTTTCTAAAAAACATTAGTAAATCTTGACAAATGAGAATGTGAAGGGAACCTAATTTTGCATTTTATTAAAAAAAAAAAAACAAAATGCCTCGTTCAGTTAAAATAAGAACAAGGGGCATGGTAATTGTGGTGTGAAAACATTTCAAAATCATGCACTAAATAATTTGGAAGTTTGTAATAATAAGAATATCAATTTCTTCTTCTTCTTTCTGCCCTTATCCCATATTATTTTGGGTCGTCAACATGTTTTTTCTTCCATTCTGTCCTATTACCCATCATGCTATCATCAACTCCCTTTTCTTTCATATCAGTCCTCTCACAATCCATCCATCTTTTCTTTGGTCTCCCTCTTCCTCTCCATCCCTACACATGTAAATTCATAACTGCTTTAGTAACATGCGTTTCATCCCTCCTCTTTACGTGATCATACCAAGACAAACGATTTCCTTTTAGCTTTTCAGTCACTGGTGCCACTTTCAAACTTCCTCTAATATACTCATTTCTCAATATCAATTTAAGTATAATATACTCCAGAACAAAAAACAAACCACCATCTTATAATTCTGAACCTCATACCTTAAACTCAACCTATCAATAAAAAAGAAAACTTTGAAAGTTCCAAACCATAGACTTATACTTTCCCGCGCAAAAGACAGATGTCGTTAGGATCGTTCCCGCCAAACCAGTCGGCATCATGGCTGGTGGGAGGGGCCTCACAAGCCTCCGCCCAGAGGCCTAGCTCTTCAAGTTAAACTTACAAACTTGATTACTGCTTCATGATGTTGTAGTAAGGAAAAAAAGATAGATTATTTGTTATTTTAAGTTGGGAGTTAAGTGTTGATTGGAGGTTTATTGATGGCGTTCACAGCTTCGTGAGTGCTCTCTGAATTAAAGTAAGTAAAATAGTATGCAGGTGATTGTGAAATCTATAGCTCACTGTGTGATTAGTAAAAACAAAATATTTGAACTGTATTTAATTCATGTCCATGTAATGTACGAGTAGTAACGTGGTCTACTAAAAACTGACTTACTTAAACAGTTCATTTCTTTTTTCAATCACATTCTAATCCTCTTTTGAATTAGATCAATTGGAACAAATATTTACGAATTAATATATTAGCTATATTAAAACAACTTTTTGCAAAACTTTACTACAACCTTTGCCATGTTACAGAATATAATATTTTAAATAAGTTACTGCATATACTGGGTGTAAGGTATAGTCCTCCACAAACTTTAAGGGCTTGCTCAGTAGACGAATCTGAACATCCTCCCACAATTTTTTTTTTTCAGAAACGAAAAAAAATCCTCTCTTTATGTCTAGCTACCCCTAGTCCCAGTAGTTTTGGTTGTGCATTGAAATGTCAGTTCGTTTCTCCTTTTATATAATAAATTATAGCTAAGTTCAAATTACTACACTTATAGTATAGCAAAATTGGATCAGATAACTTTTTTTGCCACAGGCCAGCACCCTTTAATCTTAATTTTTTCGTAATTTCCCCTAACACCCAAAATTAAAAAGCTACTTACGTTCCTCAGTGTCAACAAAGTGATCTCCTCTCCATTGATCAATGGTGTTTTCAAATAATCCATATACAGGCAGTCAGAAACTTTTGAATTGTCAAGAAGTCAGTCAGAAACTAATGCTAATTGCACATACCAAAGCGTAGATCTCTACGGAGAAGACTGTGCAGATTTTCTTTCAAATGACAAAATAAGGCGATATTCGTTTTTTTTTGCCTTGTTATAGAATGTTATATTTTTTAAAAACTTACTGCAAAAGTATGTCATAACAAATTGCATTGATATAAATGTCTAGAATTTAAGTCAGTGAAAAAATCGATTACCTACTATTTTCGAAACTGCACCCTTCAATTTTTATTGCTTCATGCTTGCCCCCTAACACCCAAATTAAAAAGCGACTTACGTCCCCGAGTTAGTGTCAACAAAGTGATCTCCTCTCCATTGATCAATGGTGTTCGATGCACAAACAAATTAGCCGTGGCGGCGACTTGACAACGCTCTTATTAAGAAATGAATCGAGACGGCTGCGCAGGGTTGACACCTGTTCTCTAAAGTTTTACTAAGTCAGTTTTTTTTTCAGTCGGGAGTTCATCAAATAACTTTTCTAAGAGAGTCTCAGTAAAAGGGTCTGAGTAAACTCACTTGTGTGTTGATAGTTGTTCTTAGCGTTCCAGGGCAGCGGGAACTCTTTTAAAAAATCTGCGTGTTTTTTCAATTAAATAGAGTTAGTTTTTAGCCTTGGCTACAGGTAATTTTGGTCGGGCTAAGTTTTGGAGGAAGGCCAAAAATAAGTAAAATTGGTGTAGGAGTGTACCCAGTACTATAATAACACATCGAGCTTATTTTATTTTTAAATTCTGTAATTTGTTCTGTAGAATTAATTATAATATTCTGCAGATACGGGGACAAACACACAGAATATATTTTAATAGAGGAATAAAATGTACTCTTTAGCAACATAAAAGTAATCAATAAGTCTAATTTAAAACGTAAAGTATTAAGACTGTAAGATATATAGACTGGCCTGTTAGTTTAGTGGCCTTTACTTCTATGCCAGTCATGGGTTCGAATTCCAGCCAAGAAAAATGTTCATGTCTAAGCGTTATTTTATAAATTTATAAGCATGTTTAACAGTTATTTGGTACACATATCAAAAGCTCTGCTTAGCCCCATCAAGTCCTAAACTAGATGGGTTTGTGTGCCAAGTTGGGAATTTTTTTTTTAATGATATACTTAAGCTATTACCTGACTGCGTCCCCACCTGATGTTAAGCAGTGTACCAATCGTTGATGTAAATGTCTCACTAGTTTATTTAAATTTAAATTTTAAAGCCAAGTAGATTTTTGGCAACCCTACTCCGACTCGCAGCGGCCCGCGGCGACGCATATAAATTAAGGATTTACACATAATGTTTCATTTTTCAAGTCGGTTAATGTTCAGCATTGACACGCAGACGGACGGATCGCGACGATTTTCAATAAGATTGGGCCGTAATGAGTTTACAGACAGATCTGTTTGGATAGCGATGTTTAAGGGGAGGCTGAATGTTGGAAAATTTTGTAAAAAAATAATCGGTATTATGAAAACGGTTTTTGGAGAGACTATTTGAATTGGTTTGCTATTGTTTTGATGGTACTATATTTGTATCCTATAAAAATATTTACGAGTTTCAAGACCCGTATGAAAGAATTGCAGTCTATGGGAGCCTAGTATTCTTCTTCTTCAAAATTACAATTATGTTTAAGTACATACCTTATTTTTTTTCGTAATAGTAGTTAGATATTTTGTTTTTGCAAAAACTACACAATTTTAAAATTACAATTAAAATTAGAGGGTTTTGAGTTCGTGAGTGCAATATGAGTACTCACGACCCAACATACCCAAAAAGAACGAGATACGTAAAAAAGACACTTTTACGTATTAAAACTGTGTATGTCAGTTTGTGTATGTGTATGTGTATTACTACAAACAAAACACTAAAGCAGTCATCCTAACATTTTTTTACAGGCATTAAAAAATCAACTAAATCACCATTACCACCTTAATCCCAAACTCTTATTTTCCAAAACCCTCCCCCTTTAACCCCTAAACTTTAACAACCTCTCAAACACAATCACAAAACATCATTAGACCGTTAAACTGTTTAAAATTCGCGATGACGTTACTGGCGCGATTTGTAAACATGGCGTGACATCCGGTGAGGCTGTGGCGGAAATTCGACCTCTCCCGTCTTGTGAGGAGGGCGGCAGGGAGTGATAGAGTGTGATCTTGTGCTGTATCATGAGTGTTTGGGGGTTCGGCTGGACAGGGTTCGAAAATTTTGTTTTTGGTGGCTAGTGTTGAGTAGCTTAGTTTAAAAATGTAAATCAATTTAAATTTTCACGTTTTTGTTTTGATATAACTAGAGGTTTTGGCAATTACGCTACACTCCACAAATACAACACAATTACACAATAGAAATCGGTTTTTTAAAAAGAAGTTTAAATAGCTAGTTTAAAAAAATGATTTTCTCATTTTAAATTGGTTTTACGCCATATTTTAGTTTGGTTTTTAGTTAGTTTAAAGTTTAGGGTATTTATTATAATTTTTTGGGTTACTGTTATATTAGTTACTTAGTAATATTTTAAAATCAGATATTTTCACATTACAGCTTTTAACAATTACACACCAAAACTGTGTTTAGATTTCAATATAGTTTCTTCTTTTAAATGTAATTTAGATTAGATTAATGGAAATTTATGTTTTTTTTTTAGGAATTTTAATTCTCTTGTGTGTATCGAAATCCTCCAAAACGACTTGACCGATTTTTATGTTTTTGTTGTGTTTGGTCGTAGGCTATTTTTTTATCTCCTGCCGCCACCCATTTTTCTCATTGATAATTTATATGGCAGAACTACGTTTACTAAGTCTGCTTGTAAAATATATTATAGCTTATATGGGTAGTTCTTATAGGTACTTTTGATACTTTTTAATTTCCTAATTCCATGTTTTTTTCCCAATTTTTAATAAAACGTTTACAATTTTCCCTAGTTCAAGAAGTTCACAGTACACTTCTAATTTTCACAAAATCAGAGATTATCTACCACAAAGTTACACCTTACCATAATATCTATCATACACATTAACAGATAAAAATCTTTCCTTCAACAAAACAAAACGATTTCAGCGTAATTTCAGTTAATAAATAGATTCGCTTCAGGAAAGCTCGGTACACGAAGAAAAAATATAATTACCTTAATTGGAAAAAACGTCTAAAAGGCCATTATAATTCACCTCTTAATGCGTCCACCGTTTTTGTTAATGTCCTAAGAAATAAAAATGTTGCAATTAAAAATATATTTCGCGTAATGACTTTGTGAGATGATAGAAAATGAAGCAGGATTTTTGTTTATGTGATGAAAGAAGGTGATTGCTTGATTACTTACTTTTTTTTTCCGACTTAGCCCGCGGAACAGATGGTCGATAGGGCCAAAAGGTTTTAGAGTCCCGACCATGTACCGGAAGACGCAGATTTGGAAGGCCTCTCACAAGGTGGACCGATAACCTAGTGAGGGTTGCGGAATCCGATGGATGCGAGACGCACTGGACGGGTCGTTGTAGCGACGCTTGGGGAGGTCCAATAGTGGTTGTCTTTCGGCTGAAGTGATGATGACGACGAATGGTTTAGAATTTACATGCATATTGTTATTACTACTTCCATTAAAGCCCACCACTTTTTCAGCTGTTTTTTAGTCTCTTACAATTTTGTTTAACAAACTGTATTTTTTTTCAGGTAAGTGTCAAGTGCAGTACTGTCGCCTAACCACCTTCGCAGCTGTGTAAGTACATAACTCATTAACAAAATCATATTATTATATGACCTGCATACATTAGGCGTTAAACCTTAACATTTAGGTATTAAAATACCATAAGTTACTTATACAAGGACGTAAAGTAAATTATAGATACTTCCTGTCAATATTTTCGCTGCCAAGCTGCATAATTTTTAGGGTTCCGTACCGGGACCCTATTGATATGACCGCTTTCATCAATCTGTACTTATCTCATGAATCATGATAGCTAGACGGTTGAAATTTTCACATATTGTGATGTTTTTCTGTTGCCGCTATAACTTAATCTAAATTAATTATTAAACTAATTAATTCATTAACTTTAGCCTTGCTCTTGTACATTTGCGATTCTAGCTCGCCCATTTTCCCAACTATGCCGAATACTCTCAAAATTTTCCCCCAATAGGTACAATTTTTCTCCTTCATCTTCTTCTTCCGGTTTCTTTTTCTTTCTTTTTTTGTACCATATAACTTGGAATCAGCAATCGTTGGAACACGTGTTTTTCCTCCATTCTATCCTGTCAGCTAAATAAGGTAGAGCCACAGTGGCTTTTTAGAACAATCCCGCAAAGATTAGGTCATCTTCGTTTTGAAGAAAAAATGCAAATCTTTCTCAACATTAGCTCTTAAGACACCTGAGGTACAGGTTTATCCTATTTCAGGTTAGATCTAATTATTATTTTATACCATTTTTTTTTGTTCTAGTTTAAGGCCGTACTTTTGTAAACTTGCACGTTACTATTTAATAAACAATATTAAACATTTTTAACCTTCCATCTTTAAAAAAGATTGGTCTAATAGATTTCCATAAGCCACAAAACTGACAACACATACAACCTGTTCACCCCACACAGCTAAAACACCTACGACCTCAAAACAAAAGCCACCCGATAAAGATCCGAACAAAAAAACCAACGAACAATTGAACAAACAAACAAACATAAACACGAATCAATACAGCAAAAGAGCTCACATGTTGCAAACTTTTTAATCTATTCAGACAATTCAAATGCAGCGCCATAATGTGCAAGCGACGTCGACGGAGAACAATTGTTAAGCGGGCGCGGCTTAAACATGCGAAGTGGGGTATCTCGCCTTTGTACAGCAGTAAAGTTTGTTTAGCTGCTGTTTTTTTTAAATTATGTACTGGCAGTACATGGATAATTTTGTTTTATGTGTGATTGGCTACTGCCTGCTTCGACTTTGGACAAATTTTGGACTGTTTAAAATCCTAAGGGGATGATTTTAGGATAATTCTTTCCTATACTTTGTAAGTTAATGGGTTGTGGAGGTCTGGTAGGCAGCCGCACCTCGTAAAATACTGGTATTTAGCTAAATTCAGCTTGACCAGAAACCGACAACAATATAGTTCGGAAAAAAGCTAGGTAGGTGCTATCCTATACTTTGTAAGCATCATTAAAGAAAGTTCGATGCAAAATTTCAACATGCTAAGTCTAAGGATTTGGGTTGGGTGTTGATAAGTCACCAGTTCCGCTAGAAGCTAAGGCGAACACAGGTGAATTTTAGTCATTCAAAATCTGACACCTCTTCTTCTTCCCTTGAGCGGAAGAAGAAGAGGTGGATAATACTTCACCTTAACAAAAAAAATGTCGTTATGGTGACCTTTGCGTTCCTATACCACGGTATTTCTTTCAGAAACTCAATAAATATTACAAAAATCTTACACAATTACTTTCCAAAATCAAACTCCGTTTATCACCGCCTACCTCCAAACCAGTAATTGCAAAACAAAATGCCAGCTGTCATCTCTCATCATCCATCTAGGGAGCGTCCAAGCGTCCCGTACCCTCCCCGGATCAAGCCCGGACCGGTCTCGGGCCGGGAACGTGCCGTCTCGCCGAGGAAATTAACACGACGCGTGGTTCGCATGCGAATGGCCCTCGCCGTGTGTTCACGCAAAAACTTGGGTGATTGGGATCTCAACATCTGTTTGAGTTGGTGATGTTGGTATAGGAGGATGGGTGTGTTGAGTGGTTTTGAGTGCAGGTGGTTATGGGTGGGAAGGTATAGTTTTATTTTTTTGTTAGGGAAAACAATATAATGTTTGAATCCCCAACCGGTCCTATGAGACCGCGCTGTTATTGTTTTACTACTGTGTCTCGTTTCGCGGGTATGTGATAAATTAATAATGATTTTGACAATTACTTGGGTGTCTTCTTCAAGGCTGATTTACCCAGAGCGAGAAAATTCATTGGATAATTAGCCTTAAAAAAATCTAAATATAGACTGCAACTTGCCACAGTTTCTATAAATAGCCCTGATTACTACAACGTAACTGGACCACACGCAAACAGTATATACCTTTTCTCGTGTCAAGTGTGAACTGCTGGCATTTCTGAAGCGTTGATAAAAATATCGGAGTCAAAACACATTATCAGCTGGTACGTAGCTTATGTTCGTATGTTGTGTTCTTAGAATATACATATGTAACTGCATAGTAGCGACGGGGTTTATGGATGGTAAGCAGAATTTAATTGTTAGAAGGGGTTAAAGAGCATTTGAGCCAAATTAAAGGTCTAATTATTTTTTTTGCTTTGATCTGTGTGACACATTTTGATAAATGAGTTGTCATTATCATCGTCATTTCCATCGAAGGACGTCCATTTCTGGACATAAGGTTCCTTGAGTTTTCAACGAATTTCCACGACCCTCACTAAGTCATCGGTCCGGCTACATATCTTAGCAGGTGGTCACTCTAGAACCTTTCATCTTATTAACCATCTATCTGGCGAGCAATATGCCCTGCCCATGCTACTAAGTTTGGCGATTCTTTGGGTTATGTTGGTTAACCTTGCTTCTCTAAAAGTTAAGAAAATACGCCAATTAAATTCTCCGTCTAAAGAAATATACACAATTTTTTTTTTTATATTTAGGTCATTTTGAATGAGAAAGACTCAGATATTGTAGGTCAAACGTGTGTGCACATTTATTCATTATTTATTGTAAAACATACATAAAAATTATATGAGTTGGTTATAACAGAGAAAGTAAATAACAGTTGACACTGACAGTTGATTTTGACATAAGAACTGACACTGAATATTGACATTATATTAAAAAATGTTGCCAGAGAAACAAACTTATTTAAAAAAATATAATTGATGTTGTCATAGAAACACAAAACCCTACAAGCCTAGAAGTCTGAATAAAAACACTAACATCTTGATAAGTGCATGTCACCTTAAATTGCTAATTAAGTGGCATATTTACAAATAGCTTTCTCTTTATCAAGCAATAACAACTTTATCGAGGACAATGCACTATCGGCTGCAAGTTGCATCGCGAGGTAGGGCTGTGGCTGCTGGCTTTTTAAGGGAGGTTTTATTTCATGGGAAAAGAACAATATCAGGGTGTTGACAATTGACATTCTATAGGTGGCAGTACTGAGGCTTCAGTTTCAGGTACCTGTCAAAACGCGTTTGAGATTAGCGAGACATCACCGTCGACGTCAAATCTTAGACGTCAACGTCATGTCTGCATGCGTTTTCAAAGAAAAAGACATGACGGCTAAGTGCCCCAACTGGTGATGTGAGTTTTCCTGGACCCTCATCGGAACCGTACACTATCTTCTGACGTTCTATAAGTGGCGAATACTCGTTGTTCAGTGGTGAAAGCCCCGACATACGAGGTGTATGTCGTGGATTCAGATTCAGTCTGAGATAGAAATATCCTATGCTATTCCAAGACATAGTCTACCTGTGTGCCACATTTCATTCGAATGCGTTCAGCCGTTTGATCGTAAAGAAGTAACAAACATGTACACACATAAACTACTTACTTACATACTTTCGCATTTTCAATATTTAGAATCCCAATAGGTTGATTCCCACTATGTTTTCCTGACCCAGGCTAACTGAAAATAATAGTGTTGTTCCAAATAAAGAACATTTCAAAAGATGCAATCCCACTCGCCACCCCTACGTATCTAGCGAAAGTGCACGTCGCCGATATCGAACAATGTGACTCGGACGATAGCGTAACGTGATCGCGGCGTTATCGCTGCGTTATCGCTGCGCTATCGCGGCGACTCGGATACCGAGCAGTTGTTTGTACTAGCTCTGAGTCAGCGCTTTGAATACAGTGTACGGCAAAAATTAATACCATTTTGTTTTCGCCGCCTCGAAGAAAGTACGACTTTATCAGTTAGTCGGACTTTGCCGTGATATGAACGAGGTTGTAGAGGAATGTTGTTGTTGTATGTACGAGTGTGTGTTACATTTTAGCTGTTGTTTTCGTTTTGTGTTACATTGTAACTGTAGTTTTTATTTTATTTATTTTGCTTGTGACGTTGTTACTTGTAGGTTACATGAGTTTTCGTCTCAGATAACAAAATTATTAGTAATTTCAGCCGAAAACCCTCAGCTAAACATTCATAGTAGCTCAACCAGTACACCAAGTGTTCCTCAGTCCTCACGTAAATACACACATTTCTTGAGTGTAATTTTTACGGCATTTAGTGCATAATACCAGCTTCTCAAATAAAGTGGGGAAATATTATCATAATCACAATTTTAGTTAAAGAGGTCCATTGCTTGATATTGGCCTCCCCAAGTCATGGTTGATGGTGTAGTTGAGCACTAAGAGAGGATTTTCCTAGAACCAAAAATTCGAAGACATGTGACATCCCCAATCCGCACTGGGCCCGCGTAATGGATTACGGCCCATTCCCCTCCTAGAGAGGATTCCTGAGTCCAGCAGAGAGAAAATTAAAAGGCCGATAATGCATGGTAATGCTAACCCAAAGGGATGAAAAGAGAGTCCAAAATAAATGGAGAAAGCAACATTATCGCAAGTAAAGCCTTTGGCAGAAACTAGTAGTTAGCTAAAAAAAAAACTTAAAACAGTAACTAAAAGAACAAAACATCCTGAAAAACTCCACATCATAATCACCTGTTCACCATTGAGCAGACATTTAGCTGGGTCGTTAGGGGTTGAATAAAAATCGCAATAATCTCCCGATCAGTTAAGGCTGGTGTAATGGCGAATAAATCAGCTGGTATCAACGTTACGCCGCCTCTGTCAATAGCTTTGAGGTGGCCGGGCCCGTTGGATTAGGGAGGATCGGCTGGTGGATTAATTTTTGTAGGGTTTTGATTGAGTTGGTAGGTTATTTGAAAAAGTTAGTCGTGATCCTAGAGTGCAAAAGAACACGGAATATGGGTGAGGTTTAGTCAGTTTAATACGTCTGATACGCTCTCTCACTTTACCCTGAATGGGAAAAGTCATTTGATAATTTCGCACAGCACCACTGTGAACAGGGTCCTGACTCTTCGGCGATTTTCGTTCAGTTCAAGAAAATATGCCTATACTCTCTAAGCACACCAGCTTATCCTTTCTTTTTTGCCCTTCTTTAGAATTATGTGAACTGGCTGTTGGTAGCATGTTCGCCTGTGTGCTAGTAGAAAATTTTCCCAAAAGAAAATATTCCTGGGATAAAATCCTAATATACTATTCCAAGACATAGTCTACCCGTTTGCTTTTCTCGCGTGCGGCTTAGCTCGCGTAAAGGTAGAAAATTGTCCCAAAGAAACTATTCCCTTGGGACAATTTTCTGAGGATAAAAAGTAATCTAAATATTAGAGCCAAATGCACAGTTTTATCCGAATCCATTAAGCCTTATGGGCATACAAACAAAACTTTCATATTTACAATATTATTGTAATAGAGGAAAAAAATTACTTCACTGAAAATAAGTACATACAATCATCCACCCGTCTCATCCACCCTATCCTTCCATCCGTATGAAGTCCATTATCGAGTGCTGGAGATCGGCGGATAACGCTCATAATTTGCAATAAATATAGGGACGGAGGTGTCGTCGCCTTTGTTGCCGATTCGATTCCCGGCTGTGGCGCTCTGGCGGATAACGTGCCATAACTTTTAGATTGCAGATCATTTTTGTGTCGGCTTTTTGTTGATAACCGTTTTAGGTTCATTTTTCGTTAATTTTTCTCTTGCGAGAGAAATCATCAAATGACTTCTGGGAGGAGTGGGAGGGATTGTCAGACTTATGATGATTAAAAGCCACAATGTTCCTTCAGTTACACTTTATTGCGAGGGTGGCGTTAAATCCTTCGAACAATCTGCGACCCGAACACTTTTCATGTCGTCGGTGGCGTGTATTGTTCCACGAGTGCCTCAAAGAGATGTCAATACTGTCGAAACCTACTGGGGCCCTGGATTGAACGAAAGAGATCACTGGGACCCTGGAATTAAAAGCAAAGTTTCTTTTAATTAATTCACCATTTGTATAAATAGCTAAAAACTATTAAGTTAACAAACAATAAATAAAAACAAATTGATTTGACAGTTAAATGAACTAAATTGACTTTAAATAAACACATAGATTACTTAAAATAAATTAATATTGCCGTCGAAATGTTGATATGCCGTCGTATTCAACCATGAACCTTTTAGCTTCTCATAGTCTTCAAAATTGAGTGACACTGATATACATAATTGGGTGTTAAATAAATCAAATGGACACTCGCGTTAATTGTGGTAAGCAGTTAAGTAAATACGTCAATTCTTTTGTCGATAAAACGTTTAAATCTGTAATTTGTTTTCGGTGAGAATAAATTAAAATGTATATGTGTGTGCCCATCTTTGATAAGTTTAGTTTTGACTAGCTTTTGCCCGCGGCTTCGCCCGCGTGAAAGCCGGGAACTAAGTACTACTAACTAAGTAATAACTTTTTTTACATAAAATATAGCCTATAGCACTCAGGAAGACAGCAGCTTTCTATCAATATATACTTTTATGTAATCGAACCAGGATCTTCAGAGATTATCCCATACAAACAAAAAAACAAACTTTTCCTCTTTATTATATTAGTATAGATTTACTTTGAATCGTCGGGTCGAGGAAAGTGCTAGGATTTTTTTTAAGGTGGGAAATCAAAACGTTAATTCTCCCGCTCTTGGGCGAAGCGAGAGGTTGTCAGACTTTTACTTACTGAAACCCACTCGTGTTCCTTCTTTGCCTTCGTACTAGGGCCCCAGGGTTCTCTTTCGCACAGGCAATGGCCCCAGTAGGCTTTGTATTTCAGGACCGCGGTAACTACGATTGCATCACTGCTTACCATCAGGTGGTATTGCAGTCAAGCACTAGTTTATGGTGTATAAAAAAAACTCTTTTGAACAATACAAAACTCTTTGGAGCAACAGGCATGATGCATATAGAAGAGGTACATACTCGTATGTAATAATAAGTACACATGTATATGTACCTAAGAATCTCTTTATCTAAAGTCTCTCCAACTAAATTTACCTGAAATCTAGATAGCAAAGGTAAATATTTACAAACATATCAGCGTTATCAGCCATCTGTTAAGCCTGTGCTCACTGATAAGATAGAGATAAGATAAGTCTATTTCCATCTTCTCGCGATAAACAGACTCAGATTTTATCTCACTATTGTCTAAAGACTGGATTGTTCTTGAAAAATATTTGTTAAAAGTACTAAACGGTTTCAGTTAAATTGTCACTAAGTAAAATAATTATAATATACAACTCTTCAGAGAAATCCAGCCTGAACCTTTTTTTAAGGTTCCGTAACGAAAGCTCTATTGCTAAGACTTCGCTGTTCGTCTGTCTCGTCACCAGGCTATATCTCATGAACGGAGATAGCTAGACAGTCAATATTTGTACAGAACATCTATTTCAGTAGACATAAATTTTATCATCCCGAATTTTCTGAAAAGGAAACTCGTAGCCTTAGAATGCAAAGGGCAACTGTAGGACACAGGTGTGATTTTAGTCAGTAAAGGTCTGATCCGCCATCCCGCTCCATGAGAGCGGGAAAAGTCATTGAATGTTTTTCCCATTTAAACAAAAACATAATTCACATACTTACTTTTACCCTTATAATATGTGTATTATACGTACTATCCAATCTAAGTACCTACCCCTACTATCCTTTGACTATCTCCACTAGATCTATTACAATAAAATTTATCTTTACATGCCATTAGCAGACTGCCGACTACAGGGCAGTCTGCATGAGACACCTGTGCTCTTAGATAAGTACTACATAACCAGTTTGAACCGCACCTATCTGGATCACTCTAGTTTTACAGGTGTTTTTAGAAGACTTTTTTATTTATTTGTATATATGATTATAGATAATTATATGTATCCCATATAATTATCTATGGATATCTTTATTTCTGGTTCGATCACCAAAATTTCTTAGAGGTCAAAAGCGACAGTCAGACTCTAAGTGACCATATAGTTCCGGAGTTTTGGCCTCATCAAACTATGCAGGCTAGGGTTTCGCTGTAGTGTCAATTAGAAGGGATTTTACGAAAGTCCACCTTTAAGGGAGTGAAAAGGGGGAATTTTATTTGTAAGCAAAATCTTATTCCGTAATCCAATATAATAGAGCCTTAGCACGAATAATAACCTAAATAAGTAATAAACATTGTCACTGATTTAGTTTTCAAAAATTACTCCCATTCGATGATTTAGGTGGTGTTTACTATACAGAGGATACTTATGTTATCTCTCGGGTTAAGATTTGAAACTTGGCACAAATTCTAGCTTAAATAATCTAGAATTTGTGCCATCATTCGTTTTTCAAAACTACCCTCACAAGATCATTTACGGGGAGTAAAACTTTTTACGAAATCATTTGCGTTAACGGAGACGCAGACAAACTTACTAGTCCTTGATAAAAAACAATCAAAAGCTCAACAGCTTTTCAGTGGCGATTCACAGACAGACATTGATATTGAGACACAAATATAGATAATGACTCAATATATTGAATTGCGTCTGCCAGCCACATGATAAATAATACTCGATAACTATTTTAAGTAATATTATGACGCAATATGGCTGCTTAGTAATTGAAATAACACTTTGGTTAATAGGTAGGTACTTAATCTTTGTTTGTTTGGTGTTGAGATGAAACTTCACGACCTTTTTCGTTAGTTTTTTTTATCAACTTAGCGCTTTTAGGCACGCAATTAACTGTTTTCCGCACTAGTGTGGAAAAATGCGGGAACTTGCCCTTTGCACAAGTTATTGTATCTATTTATCGTGTCTGGGCGCTAATTGCGAACTCCATGAGTCGCACGTCACTCGTTTATTTATATCTTAGAAGTGTAATGAAAAACGCCCTTTGATACACTTGCAAAATCACTGCAGCTCAATCATACCCTCGCCTGTAGCTCGGGCTTATTCCGGCTCGGTCGTGTTGCCGTAATTCAATTTTTTTTTTTTTTTTTTTTAAATAATTCTGATAGGCTCGATCCTTCACCTGATAGTAACTGATGATGTTGCATCTTTGCTTTGTAACTTGTGATAAGTCTGGCAGATGGACCGGGACGCTCTCCTGGAAGCCGCGAGGGTGCAGGCCTGGGTGCAAGCACCGGACAGGCCTGTCGAAATTGACCCTGAGGCAGAGTGGTTCCAGGAGGCCATGTCGCAAATCTGCGACGAGGCGATGCCCCGAGTCCATCCAGGACGTGCTCGGCGCCAGGTGTACTGGTGGTCGCCGGAGATTGCGGCTCTGCGCGAGGCGTGCACCGCCGCGCGGCGCCGGTACGCCAGGTTCCGCAGGCGCCGCACCCGCCCGCCGGATGCGGAGGCCAGGGAGGCGGAGCTTTACGAGGGGTACAGAGCGGCAAGGCGCACCCTCCGAACAGAGGTAAAGCGGGCCAAGTTGGAGGCCCGCAATGTGTGGCTGGGGACTCTGAACAGGGACCCATGGGGACGCCCTTACCAGGTGGTGCGGGACAAACTCCGCCCATGTTCTCCCCCTCTGACTCAGAGTCTCCGGCCCCAAGTTGTGGAGGGTGTGGTGGCCAATCTGTTCCCTGAGCAAGGGGAACACTCTCCCCCGCTCATGGCTCCGCCACCTGCGGTACCCGTAGCGGACCACACCAGCGACGACGAGGACGACGCTCCAGAGGTGACCGAGGTAGAGATGAGGGCGGTGGTACGAAGACTCAGTCTCAAGAACACCGCCCCAGGACCCGACGGCGTGCACGGCAAGGTATGGGTCCTGGCCATGGAGGCTCTCGGGTCTCGATTGCGAGGGCTCTTTAGCGCATGCATGGAGAGAGGACAGTTTCCCCGTCGCTGGAAGACCGGGAAACTGGTCCTCATTGCGAAGCCGGGGCGCCCCGCGGACTCTCCGTCCGCGTACCGGCCCATTGTGCTGCTCGACGAGGTGGGCAAACTCTTTGAAAGAATAATTTCAAACCGCCTCGTCGGGCATCTTGCGCGGGTGGGGCCGGACCTTTCGGACGGCCAGTTCGGCTTTCGCAGGGGGCGTTCTACGGTGGACGCCATCATGCGCGTGAGGGCTCTCACGACGGGGGATGCGGTGTCTCGGGGCAGGGTCGTCTTGGCGGTGTCTTTGGACATCGCCAATGCCTTCAACTCCCTGCCCTGGAGTTGCATCGGGGCGGCACTTCGGTATCACGAGGTGCCCGCCTACCTCCGTCGTGTGATCGAGGCCTACCTGTCGGATAGGTTCATCATCTATCCCGGTCACCAGGGAGAGTGGAGACGGCGAGAGATGTCGTGCGGTGTTCCGCAGGGATCGGTACTGGGACCGCCCCTGTCGAACATCGGATACGACTACGTGCTGCGCGGCGACCTCCCCGACGGGGTCAGCGTGGTCTGCTACGCAGACGACACGCTGGTCCTGGCGCGGGGAGAGTCGTACCAGGCGGCGGCCGAAACAGCGACACGCGGGGTTGCGACAGTCGTGGAGAGGATCCAGCAACTGGGACTCAAGGTGGCATTGCACAAGTCCGAGGCCATGTGCTTTCATGGCCCTCGGTACGCGCCACCACCGAGTTCCCAAATAACGGTAGGGGGGGTCCACATCGGCGTCGGGTCGGCGATGAAGTACCTGGGACTCGTCCTCGACAGCCGGTGGACTTTCGAGGAGCATTTCCGACGTTTGGCCCCCAAACTGGACAGGTCTGGGGCCGCTCTGAAGCGGCTCCTGCCCAACCTAGGGGGTCCAGACGCCCCCTGCCGGAGGCTCTACGCGGGGATCGTTCGGTCCATGGCCCTTTACGGGGCGCCGGTTTGGGCGCCGTCGCTAGGTAAGCGACCGGCGGCCAAGCTGAACGCTTGCCAGAGGGTCATGGCCATCCGGATGGTGCGGGGATACCGCACGATCTCCCGCGAAGCGGCGAGCCTCCTCGCTGGCCTGCCACCGTGGGATCTGGAGGCAACAGTCCTTGCACGCATGCACGATTTGCGCGTGGAGATGCAACGCCGGGGCGAAACTCCGCTGCCGCGACAAGTCGCGGCATGGCGGACAGAGTTCCGGCGGGATCTTAGGGTGGCATGGCGACTGCGACTGTCGCAACCCAGTGCTGGGCACGCCGTCATTGAGGCGGTTAGGCCCCTCTTTGAGGAGTGGTTGGAAAGAGGTCACGGCGTCCTCTCTTTCCGTGTGACGCAGGTCCTCACCGGACACGGTAAGTTCGGGAGGTTCCTGCATTGAATCAAGCAGGAGAGGACGCCCGGGTGTCGCCACTGTGTGGACCGCCCGGAGGACACGGTGGAGCACACGGTAGAAGTGTGCCCCGCTTGGGTGGAGCACCGCCGTGTCCTCGTGGAGACTATCGGGAGCGGCGACCTCTCGCGCCGGGCCCTGGTTCAGGCCATGGTCCGGAGCGAGAAGGGTTGGCATGCGGTCGCCTCCTTCTGCGAAGCAGTGATGCTCGTGAAGGAGGCTGCTGACCGCGAGCGCGTGAGGGAACGGTCCTCACGCCGCCGCCGCCGAGATCCCGATCCCGATTTCCGACCACCGTAGGCGCGGGTTCGCGGACGGCGAGCACTGGGTAGCTCGCTGTCCGGCAGTCTGGAAATAATCTGGACCGAGCCCAGTCGTCAACGGCGCGTTCTGTTCCACGCGCGCCTCAAGGAGATGTCAGCAAACTGTAGGGGCCCGGTAGGGCCGAAGCCTCTGGGGGGAACATGTGGTATTCCTAACGGTTGATACCGAGTCCCCCCCAGAACGAAGGCAACGAAGGAACGGGGTAGGGGTTTAGTCAGTAAGAGTCTGACACGCCCTCCCGCTCCGCCCAAGAGCGGGGGAAGTCATTCTGATGATTCCCCTACCAGAAAAAAAAAAAAAAAAAAAAAACTTGTGATAAGTCTCATCATAATATTATTGAACTTATCACTCATCGAAGCAAAGGCGATGTGGTGGACGATGGAGTATGCTTAATTAGAAGTAACCCAATCACTCTTGACTTAAAAATTTCTCAGGTTGTAGCGTAGCGTAGAATTCTACTCCTTAGCTGTATGCACAACGAATGTACTCCCATAAAGTGATATTTGTATGGGTGTTATTGTCGTAGGCTGAGGAAATAAGGGGCAAGTTATTATTGGAAGGATTAAATAACTAATTATAAAATGATAATCAAAGTGGGAACGGGGAGTCCCCTTTTTAATAATCTCGAAAACAAAATACCAACACAAGGATATGTACCTAAGGCATCGATAATTTTATTTTCAATACACTTACTTAAAAACCCACTCTTATCCTTATATGTATATTACGCAATTTACTGTTTACATTGTAATACTCTGCTCCATACAACCCTCTCCTGCGGCTCGGGCGAATTCCGCCTCGGTCATAATGACAAACTATCTCCAATTGTATCAAAAGGTATAATTTTTTTTAATTTTTCTGGACGACACCAATCTAAACCTAGTAATTGTTCCAGTTTATCAAGATTATCAATAATAAATGTTCTTTTCTTTTCTTATGTCGTAGTTAAACTTCAAAAGTTAACAATTTCGAACCTGCAACTTCACGCATGAGAGGCGAATGCATTAATCACTGGGCCACCACAATACACATCTTTGACATACCTACATACAAAATACATCACCTACTCGTTCCACATTACATAGTAGAGGCAACTACAGCAGCGAATCAACAAGTTAGAACGCATTTAGGCAGACGTGCCGTATCGGCGCTCCATCAGACGTTACATTACTTAGTTGCACTACTGTTATCAGCTGTGCTGTAATGTGCTGATAAGCAGGTGCCTATCGGAGCGACGGCGATCTGTTGCTAATAGGTGGGCTGTTGTAATGTGTTGCTGTTTTTATTTAAATTATTCTTACTGGTTTGGTACCTTTAGGTAGAACTGGGTGCGTCGGTCACCATACATTTTATATGGCAACTAGACTTAGGTCCACGCTCAGTGTAGGGTTCCGTAGTTTCCCGTCCGTCACTATAAGTGTCCCCAACTGTTCAAAAACTGTTCGTCCCATCAAGTTCAAAATAATTTTCCTAGAAAGTCTTTATAAAGTTCTACTTTCCTGATTTTTTTCATATTTTTGAAACTTATGGTTCAAAAGTTAGAGGGGGGGGGGGGGACACATTGTTTTTTACTTTCGGAGCGATTATTTCCAAAATTATTGATATTATCAAAAAAATATTTCAGTAAACCCCTATTCATTTTTGAATACCTATCCAACAATATATTACACGTTAGGGTTGAACTTAAAAAAAAATCACTTTCCACTTTACATGTAGGGGGGCTACCCATATAACATTTATTTCCAATTTTTATTTTTGCACTTTGTCGGCGTGATTGATATACATATTGGTGCCAAATTTCAACTTTCTAGTGCTAACAGTCACAGAGATTAAGCGAGGACGGACGGACAGACATGGCGTAACTATAAGCGTTCCGTTTTTGCCATTTGGCTACGGAACCCTAAAAAATAAGTACCATGGTAGTAATAGTAACTAAAGTTGATCTATAACGCACACGACTTACAAAGTTTAGATACAAATAAAAGTGTATGTAACAACACCTATAGTCCTATATGCCTCAAAATCATGTTAAAGGCACCAACTTCGCCACAAATTCCTTCCGCCCCTACGCACTCCTCACAATCCTAATATGAATCAGGTGTGTTCGTTTTACTTAAACGAACATACGTAAATTAGATGGACATAAAAATCTACTTGACTCCAGCTTACATAAAACAAATAAAAAATTGAAAAAAGTAGACTTGAATGCCTGAAGCAAAACCACACTAAAATATCCCAAAATCATGTCAAAAGCGCAAACATCCCCATCAAAACCCCCCTTTTGTCCGACACTCCTAACTTAGATGGACATAAAAAGTAACTTAACACGGACTACCTATGTCAAATCCGATAGAAACCTTTCACTCAGAATTAGGATGTTCAAAGCAAACAAACACTTTTAAAACGCCTTTATACCCTAAATTCATGATCCCCCCACTTATCACACTCCTAAGTTAAACGGACATACGTAACTTAGACAGACATGAACACTTGAGTCTTGCCTCACCATGATCAGCGCAAATATTCCCGTGACCCCCCTCCCCCCTCCGTTAATCACCACACTCTAGCTCTCTCTGTTAAATGAACATAAAAAACTAATTGACACATGCCTGTCATATACGATAGAAACTTTTTACACAGAAATAGGCGTTATAAAAATGTTTGTGACATCACACAAACATTTGTACTTGTAAAATGCCCTCATCCCCCAAAATCATGTAACAAAACACTAATTTCACCACTAATCTCCCCCTCTACCTGTCACACTCCTAACTTAAATGGACAGACGTAACTTAGATGGACATGAACAGTCACTTGAGTCTTACCTTTCTGTACCACAAAAATGAGATATTAACGTCTAAAAATTCCTCCTCATCGCTGCCGACTGAAAGTGTGCCTAAAAGTCTGTCAGCACGTTATTATGGCAAAATAAAGCTTATCAATTAGTCAAAAAATTACACGTATTTCACGTTCCAAAGAATAAATCTCGGTGGAGAAGAATCTGCATGAATTCCTATGTACGACTTTTCAAATCATGTTGTGCATTTTAAAATTAATCCTGTCTACATGACATGTTTTGTCGCTTCTACGAGTATTATATGACAATAAAGTAAATAAACAAAAATCTATAAATGAAAATTGTCAAAACACTTACAAAACCGAACCAAAATCGCTAAACTCCCAACTAACCCCTCAACTTGTCACACTCCTAAACCCAACTAACTTAAAGGACTATAAATAACTTAGATGGACATGAACAGTCACTTGAGTCTTACTTTTCTGTACAACAAAAATTAGATATTAGAGTCTATAAATTCCTCCTCCTAGCTGCCGACTGAAAGTGTGCGTATAAGTCTGGTTACACGTTTTAAGCACGTTAGCACATTATATAGCAGGATAAAGCATTTTTTGTATCAAGTAGTCACAAAATGAAAGTTTTTCAAGTTCCAAAGACTAGATCTCCATGGAGAAAAATGTGCATGATATTCCATGCACGATTTTTTCAATCATGTAGTGCATTTAAAATATCCTTACTTTATATAATTTGTCGCGTCTGTATGGAAATAAATAACGATGTACAAATGAAAACTGCCAAAACACTTACTAAACCGTTAAACGTCCCCACTAACCCCTCAACTTGTCACACTTAAACCCAACTAACTTAACCACCAATAAATAACTTAGATGGACATGAAAACCTACTTGAGTCAAGCCTCAAGCCTACCTGTACCACATCAATTAGATCGAAACTTAACGCGTTGTACATGGAGTGCCGACTGTATCGCGACGGTTAATGGCGCGAAAATCGCTGATAACACCCCCACTTTCGCCCCCAACCGACCCGCTTCCACCCCCAGCTTCACCCCCGAGAGTGGGCGGTATCAGGGGGCTAAAGATCCCCGATCGGTGTAATTGTCTGGTAATAGATAATAGTTCCGAGTTGGCGGTTGATTTTTGATTTGCTGGTCTGATGATTAGATTGTTTTTCGGAAGTATTTATCGGGGAGTTGGCCTAGTTTGCGGTTGTATTATATGAGGCTTGATTAAAAGAGTCTATGTGGATAATTTTGCATTTTTTCGTTGTCACTTAGTACTTTTATAAACTATAAGATAGTCGATATAAGTAACTTTAACTTTATAAAATTTCTAAATTTTCGTTTCAAATAGATACTTTTTACTCTTTCCATATTTGTTCCTAATATTTTTTGTAGTATTTATGTGTAAATAAAAAAAAAATCCGTCCAAGTTTCAACCAGACACTTGGTGCAAATACGTAAAGAAAGAAGGATTTTTTAAATTCAAATAAAATTGTCAGGTTCTCAAATAACAGTTTAATCATTAATTAAAAAGAGTATTATTATTTAATTGTTATGTGAAACATGTTTCAAACCTGAGTGTTTTACCTACTTCTAATAATAACAGAGCTCTGCATTCCCTAAAATAAACTTTCGCAGTACACTTCAGCCTACTATGAATATAACCTACAAAAATAATTATCGACTATACATAGAATATTAAGGCCACCTTCCATCAATTACAGCTATACTATTTTTTCCGCTGTACGTTCCTTTCGGCAGCAGCGGAGCCGTCTCCCATTCGCTCAATCATCTGCTTATCTGGCGGGCTATCGGTACGTAATACATTGTATCACATTTTCATAAGAGATTCATTTAGCTTGAGTTTTGCTCACCCTCAGTCGAGTGGGGCTGTTTCCATTAAACGTTTTTGGGTTAGCAAAAGGGTACGTACAAAGCTATATTTTATAAACGGAGAAAATTAGCGACTGATATATTTATTAACGCATAGTCGAAAGTCCTGGTGTATAACGTGAAATTTTGCACAAAGTTTCCTTTTGTGACGTAGGAGAGCATAAAGAGAAAATTCTTCAAAATTCAGATCCCTAAGATGATGAAACGGGGTCCAAATTTTGTATGGAGAAATCTACTTTCAGGCTATCATAGCTGCAGAAGCTTGTCTACCATGTTTTACAACCAGTTATACTTACCTACAGTACATCCAAACGAGGGACACTAATTTTATTACATTAATGTAGCCTTGTATACGGGTTACTTAATTAGTAATTTTATTATAACTCAAATATGTTGCAACAGTGTTCAGGCGCACGCTTATCAATAGATAAGCGTGCGCTTGAACACTGTATTACCTGATGGTACGCGATGATTGGTCGATGCAACGAGTAACTATCATTCTTGACTTAAAGACCCCTGAGATCTAGTTCTATATAGAGAAGTGGAAAAACCGTCATTTTAATTCTTCAAACCTGACTATATTGAAACATCGACCTCGGATTTGGCAGTATCATGCTACGTCACATTGTCATACTTTAAATAGGCTAAGGAAAACACGATTCATTTTAGTATTAAAAACAAAAATAAGTTGTATTGCAGGTACAAGTAGGTATGCACACCTTTGTACAGTATTTATTTTCCTTAACAACTAAAACGCGTCAGATTTTGAGGTTTGTTTTAGATACGAACTTAGAAACTATATTTATGTGTCTTTAAAAATAAAGGGCCAAACAGTACTAAATAAATAAAATTATAACGAAATTCTAGGAGAGATTATGACTTTTGATTCGTTCTGAAGTTTTGTAGCTGAAATCAAAAGATGATCAGTATGTGTACTGTACCTATACAGTATAGCATGGTCAGCCTTATAATGATGCCACTCTTGGGACCAAGGCTTCCTCTCCAGGAGAGTCGTAACCTGCCATCACTCGAGTCCAGTGCGGCTTGGCGGATGTCATGTCTTAAAATATTTGGTTCTATGACACGCTGGTTTCCTCACGATGTTTTCCTTCACCGTTTTGAGAGCAGTGGTCGTAAATTAAATTACACAAAATAATGAGCCTGAATTCGAACCGGTGACGTACAACTTGTAAGTCAAAGCCGTTAACACTAGACCACCACTTCTCATCACAGCTCATGGAGTGTGGTATTTTTTTCTATTTTTTTTATTGTTATAAACTAGTGCTTGACTGCGATCCCACCTGATGGTAAGCAGTGATGCAATCGTTGATGGTGAGACGCACTAGTTTATTAACGTTTGAATCCCCGACCGGTCCTATGAGACCGCGCTGTTATTGTTTTACTATTGTGTCTGGTTTCGCGGGTATCTGAGTAACTACGAGCCTATAATTCTTCGATTTCCCGTACCGTATCGTACGCTACTTTGGGCACTTACTCGGAGGGCGGGCGGGAAGTCTGCTGCTCGCGATAGCGCCCTACCTTTGTTCAGACGGGCTATCTCCGCCCAGGGATCATACTAAATTATTTATCCTTTCCACCATGAGGTGAGAACTGTCGGTCATGGGGAAAAGATTCGCAGTTTAGTAACTGTTGCAGTTTTTGTTTTGGTGAGTGTATTAAAGGTGGAAATTCCTGCCGGAGTCTGTGTTTCGTGATAGCTACAACTTAACGTCTGGTTTTTAATCTCTGAGACTAAATTGACACAGGGAAATTTCAAACTTACAATGATAATGATGCCAGTTCTTTTTGGTTGTGACAAGTGTACGTAAGTTGAGTGTACTTAGCTTAACTAAGATTTTAGAGGTCTTTAACGTTTGAATCCCCAACCGGTCCTATGAGACCGCGCTGTTATTGTTTTACTATTGTGTCTCGTTTCGCGGGTATCTGAGTAACTACGTCAAGCGTGAATAGGTTACTTCTAGGCAAGCGTGCTCCAGCTTCGACCACATAAACGCTTATCATCAGGTGTGATAGTGATTTTTTCTTATTTTTTTTTTATTGGTATAAACTAGTGCTTGATCGCGATCCCATCTGATGGTAAGCAGTGATGCAAACGTTGATGTTGAGGCGCACTTATTTATTAAGAGCCTATTCAGTCTAGCCTTGAAACGTCATTGTTAAACGCAAGACTATGCATACTTAAAAAAAAAAATTAGAAAATTAACTCCTATGCCTGTATGGGGTTATTGAATGTGTTTACTTTATCTAGTGCAAGTTTCCATCGTGTATTGAGTGCTGCTCTCATGTTTGGGATGAAGATACTAGCTTAAGGCACATGAGTCAACATAAAAACAAACGATTTTTTGAAAGCTTTTTTGTATTTTGTAAATCAGTATCCATGTTTGACTTACATAGTTACAAGATTGGATTAAGAATAAAATTATACGTAGGTAAAGTAGAATTTTCATTGATTCTATTTCAATGAACTAATCAATCAAGCCTATCTCAGTTCGATCCCGTCGATACAGCCTCCAAATCGTACACATAACTAACAAGAACCTTTAAAATCAGCTTCAGACGTACCAAGGAGTAATACGTATGTATACGTAATTCAGAGATAAGCTGTTATCTCTTCAGGGAATTGGGATTTCAGATGAAATGTCTCCGCTGTATTATCACAAAGTTACTTATGTTTTCTCGAGCGGAGCTTTTATGTTCTTTTAAAGATACTTGTAGGTGCAGGCTATGAAGAATAACTTACTGGGTTCATGGCCGAAAGGTTCAAGAATAACACTATTGGTAGGTTGATAAGGTTTAAAACTCATAATTAGCCTTCATAATGTTTCCCCCTGCTGGGTCTGTATGTAAAGAAAAATCTTTTTACAAAAAAGTAAATAATAATAAATGTTTTTACTTTACATAGGCCTACATGGGCACTTATAAAAAGTCGAAGCCAGTGCACGGTCCCAATTGGTCGTAAAGCTGACTTTAATGTAAAAACTCAAGAAATGCAAAATAACTTTAATTTCGGAAATCGGTATTTCTATAACAGTTCTTCGTTGTTTAAGTTCGGGTCGGTTTTCAGTCTAACATAAGTAGTTGAATATTACTTTTTGACATGAAGTGACTGCTTCTAACCTCCACCATCCTATCATTGAGTAACATGATAACCTTTAGTACCTAGGACTTGCCTCAGATTTTCTGGCTTCAGACAATCCGTAACTAACGTCAAATATCTTCAAATGAGAGCCGGGGCGAACAGCTTAACGTGTTGTCTGAGGCATAGAGATATCTTGGTATGTTCAGATGTCCATGAAACTCCTAGTGTGGTAAAGTTACCTACCTCCGAAAAATTAACACTTCTTACGATATACGCTACGAGAGGAAAGCTGCATGTAAAATTATTTATGGTTTTTTTTTTTATTATTGATAGGCTTGCGCTTGACCACATTTCACCTGATGGTAAGCGATCATGTGGTCGACGATGGAGCACGCTTGCCTAGAAGCAACCTATTCACTCTTGACATAAAGACCCCTAGGTTGTAGCTATCAGGAAACACTGACCCCGGCAGGAAATTCCACTCTTGGATGGATGGTTAATTATGCGTACATGGCCAACATTGTTCTGCCATTTAAATTACTATCAAAGGAAAAATAGGGGGTAGGGTAAAAGAGTATAAAATAGCCTACGACTTGTGAAACCTACCAAATACACACAATGATAAAAATCTGTGAAACCATTTCGGAGAAATTCGATAACAATCTCTATCATACAAGATTTTTTAAAATTAGAAGACACTTGTTTAACACTTATACAAACTTCGAATGACCTATCAATGAAACTAAGCAACTACATTTATTACATTCTAAAAACAATATGACAAGTCCAGATAAAATCAATTCAAATTCGAAACCCCAAATAAAATTCAAACGGCTACCATTAAATCGATTTACATACAAATCAATCACTGAGAAATTCAACGCTGCCTGATTCACGTCAAAACGATTGTCGGAATCGATTCTCGATTCGAGATCACGCGTCAGGTATCGATTACTATCGTTACTCGATCGGAACTCGTTTTCTCGCCAGGCATCGCGGCCGCGCGGGCATCGGTGCGATAATGTCACCTGTGATCAATCTGTAGGCCCTTCTCAGGAGTAATCTCGTATGAAATATTTCTTGTTCCGCGAGGTAGTGCGATAGGGCCTGTATCGATGGAGGGCTGGTCAAATATTCGAGGTGTGTGCGAGGGGTTAAAATTGTTGGATTGATACGTCAAGTAATGTTATTTAGATGATGTTGGTCGAAAATTGCAATTTTTTTCGTAATGGGTTCTCCCCGCTTTAGGAATTACTCCTGTATCGTGAGTTCATTCACAAACATTACTTCTGTGGCATGAGTGCTTTCAAAAACATGGCTCGTGTAACGCGGGTTCGTTGTCTAACATGTAATGTCAATTGACATACACAAGACACCCAAGTACGATACAATGAACTGTTTAACCATCCAAATTTTTGTTCCAAGTGGGTATTGTATCTCCGAACGTAGCACCACAATGTATGGACTATGGAATATGTCTGAATTAAATTAATTTATAATAATAGTAATAAACCATAGCTAATTAAGTACTCAACCAATGCACCGTTACTGTGCTATCAATCATTGTATCCGACTAGTAAAACTAATATTTAATTGGCTATATAAAGTGCTAACTCTTCTTTTGTCTCAAAATTGTCTCTAAATCCAATAACCACAAAAAAAAAACTCCACCAATGCCCTCTAAAACATACTTATTCTATAAAACAGAAAGCCAACAGTTTACGATCACAAAACTCGCTATCAGCGATGTAGATGTGGCTCGTTAGTTCGAACGAGCCGGTCGGTCTCGCCAAATTGCGCGTGACGATAAACTCGGCTATATCGCACCTTTACGGAATAAGGACGTTTTTAAAATCACTCGAGTGAATTTTTAAATAGGCTTAGGTGAATGGAGGTTTATGGTACGGTTGTAATAGGCTTTTTACAGGTTTTTCGTGGGTATGTGCTGTTTAGAGTGATAATCTTGGCTTTGAAGGTGACTTGTCTTTATTTTATTTTTTTCGGTGTTTAATATTTTCGTGGTTGGAATTTGATTATGATTTCAGATGGAAATATAATCTTTTAATTTTTGGAAATAATTAAACAAATTAACAGAGAGATTTGGAAAGAGAAAGGGGTGCCCAGTTATTGGGTTAAAGGTTTCCTATCGATTTTTATTTCTTTTTATATCTCTCTATCGTGTAAAGCCTTATTAAATTAATAATTGCTTCATAATTTACTACAATTACCTACCATTACATACTTATAAAATAATAACTATCGTTAAAGGAATACTATAATTACTACATCTCACAAAACCTTAATCCCAGTGTGGGGTATATTTTTTCTTAACCTATCAATACCCGCGAAACGAGACACAGTAGTAAGACAATAAACAGCGCGGTCTCATAGGACCGGTCAGGGATTCATGAATTAAATTAAAAGTACGTAATTGAATTCAAATACATCTTGTTTTAATTACCTCTGTAATTTGAGACTCCTGTTGAAAACTAGTGTCTAACAATAAATGATTGATTGATCCATTGATTGATTGATTGAACAGATACAATACAACATTATACCTACTGATAATTAGATGGATAAGTAGTCTATCAAATAAATTGATAATTACGTGCCGACTGTCACTCCTTGAAACTTAACTGTAACTTAAACTTAGTTAATACTTGCTTAACTTGGATTACAATGAAATCTAGATTACAAGTTACGGTACATATGAAATTAGCAATCGTTATCTGTCTTGTAACACATTACTAAATTACTAGGCAATGGCCGTTGCTATGGGTTGCTTAATAATTGTGTCGTGACGTCATTGACGCCTTATTAAGCTGAAAAATGTAGGATACGGTTTTTTTTAAATAGCTCATAATGCCATACTAATATTATAAAATGTGAAAGTAATCTAAACTAATATAATAAAGAGGTAAAATTTGTTTTTTTGCTTGTATGGGATAATCTTTGAAGATCCAGGTTCGATTATATAAATGTATATATTGATAGAAAGCTGCTTTCTTCCTGAGTGCTATAGGCTATATTTTATCTAAAAAAAAATTATGATTACGTCATAAAATTGCCATATTGGTAACGGACGGCCGGGCGATGCCGCGGGCAAAAGCTAGTTCTTTATAAACTCCAAGGATGAACATAGGCTACTTAAACACGAAACAAAGTCAGGAGTTAAAGCCTCTTTTAAAGTCAACTTGTAACGATCAAATGATATAATTATGAAGACTATGCAGATTGGTGTCTGAGATGGTCTTTTGAGGAAAAAACCATAAGTACAGATTTGAGTAAATCTGGACAGTCTGTGCAAGTATTTTTCAGTGTTCGTGTAGTTAAATTATTATAATTATATTTCCGTTGCTTAATTTTAATTAATTAATATTCATTGTTTGGTATTATCAAAAAAATCTGCATTATATTTAGAATATAACATTTCAAATACATTTTCCTGACTGAAACCAAAAACACACTTAGCATACGTTACACTTTACTATGACGTAATCACTGAACAGAAAAATGCCCGTGTTTTAACGATTACCAGATAAAAGTCGGGCTCCGCGAACGTGTTTAAAGGTGTCTCGTTAAGAGCTCAATTGTGCGTGACGGGTGATAGCAGGATTACAACTTGGCGTGATGTGTGCTCAAGTTTTTCAGGAGTTTCCTTTGTGGCGTAGTCTTTGAGGCGGTTTAAGATGGTTAACTCACGTCTTTTTTCTATTTGGGTAAGCAGAAGATATAGACGATCTGATACTCTCATACTTTTATCCTTGAATATGTATTATCTCCTGTCTGTATTAACGCGATAAACTCAAAAACTATGTAAGTAACAGATTTTCATGCAATTTTCACAAATGGTCAGAACACCCATTTCCTCCCGACTACCAGCCACGCGGGCTGGAGGACGTGCAGCAATGGGTTGCTTGCCGTCTGGCTAGTCGTCGACAGTAATCGAAGTGCTTCTCAAAGAGTATCAAATCGTAGGGGCCCACTAGCTAGGACCGCGATGATTTTGTGAAAAAGAAATCCAAATGTCAACTGACGGCATAGGTGTGGTTTTAGTCAGTAAAAGTCTTACACACCCTCCCACTCCGCCCTAGAGCGGGAGAGGTTACTAGATGATTTCCCACCTAAAAAAAACCCACATTTCCTCCATGTAGGCAAGCCAGTCAAGACAATTTTCATACAAAATTACATACATCAAATGTTTCATATCTGTTTATCAGACGGGGTGGCAGGGCGGGCGGGGGTGGCTTGCAACGCCGAGATAACAGTTAAAAGTGAAGTTGGGGCTGTTTATTACCCCACACTAGGTTCGCGACGTGGCTTTACTTGGGTTTGGGGTGTTTAAGAAGTGTTTGAGTGAGTGTGAATGTATTGTTTTTTGAATGTGAGGTTTCTTTTGAGCGTTTTATAGAAAATGATTTTTTTTTAAGGATAGGGCTCGCGTTTGACCACTATCCCTACTGATAGTAAGCGATGAGACACGCTTAATTCTAGAAGAAAACTAAGAAACCTCTTGGATTAAAGACCCCTAAGTTGTAGCCATGAGGAAACACAGATTTCGGCAGAGAATTCCACTCCTTACCAGTACGCACAGTGAAAGTAATAAAAAAATCAAAAAAATAGTTGTACTGAAGAAAAAAACTGATGGTGTTTGTAAGATTTTTGATTTTATGTAATTTGTCTAATTAATATAAAATCCTAGTGTTACAGTGTTTGTTGTTGAACAATTCCGAAACAACGATATTTTTGTTAAATTTGGTAGGTCTAAAAATAGATCGTAGGCTAATTTTTAACCCCACCCATTTTTTCTTTGATAATTTACCCAGCATTATACAACGTTTGCCGACTCAGCTCACTCCACCCAGATTGAGAAATTTTATTTATATTTTCTACCCATAACAATAAGCCTAATCATAATTAGTATTATAATTAATTTCCCCACTACTGGAACTCAGGCCAACTCGTTACGAGAGGAAATGGACCGTAATCGACCACGCGTTTCCAATGCAGGCTGATTTTTCGGTTCTAGCTGGTTTCCTTACGATATTTACCTTCACAGTTTTGAGAGCAGTGGTGATGAAATAAATGACTCAAAGTAAAATGGTTGCCCAGTTTTAGACCTACGAAATTGGTAAAACTCGCCAATCAGGGCCAGGGCGGTCGACACTGGGCCATCAGTTCTCCCCACTAGGCCACCACTAGCCCATTTAAGGTCACTACAACTAAAAAAAAACATCACACACCTCGTTAAAAACATCCTACTCCCAATCTAACCTACTAAAAATAGAATCTCCTCCATTTCCCTTCCAAAACGGGTCAAAACTCTTATCAGTCCAAAGGTAATGCAAAGAAAAGTATTTAATTACAAGAACCACTGGGTAATTTGGCGAATTACAAGGTAATTCTCACTAGAGGGCGCTTGGGATGTGATAGAGCGGGGCAATATCCGCTGAAGCAACAGGCAATAACACCCTCCATACTAATATAAACTCAAATTTGTAAAGAATAAGGTTGATTTTGAATTGAATATGTGTTGGAGATGTATAGAGTATCGTGTCAAGGTAATATGGATGGTAACAAAGAGGTGTAAGGTTGAAATTTGATTGGGTTGGTGTGAATAGATGTATTATCAGGTAATTTCGTTGTTAAATGTCTGTTGTGCGTTTTAGTTTTGTTGATTTTTAATCGATTGTTGTTTGTAGATCGATTGTGATCGTTTTTTTAAGACATAAATTCATTACTTTAATTTTTTTGAGATATTGTCGTATATCGCAGAGAAGTAATAAAACACTCGTCAAATAAAAAGTTTTATTGTATGTTAAAAAGCGCATTGCTTGAGCGATTGTTTGCTGCTTGCTGCGCTACGTGTTAGGGTTCGGTTCTAGAACATAACAAATATTTGTATAGCCCACAGTTAGTTCCTAGTACAGTTAGATCTGGATCTGTTAGTGTACGCACTCACGATATACCTTTCTGAAAGGGGGTTTTGGAACGCAAAGGTCCCAGAAAAAACAAATGTTATGTTTAAGTTAGTAAAAGTCTACCTTCTGCTTCGACATAGAGCGATAAGTTATTGGATGATTTCCCATCTTAAAAACACCCACAATATACCTAAGAGTAATTCAGAGAGAAGTTTAAAAAACAATTACACAACGCGTAGCCCGTTGTGTAATTGTTTTTTAAATACTTCACGCGCGCCTCACGGAGACGGACAGCGGAGTCTTAGTAATAGTGCTCTATTTTACCGATTTTACCCCTTAATACAGAACCCCAAAAAACATACCCACAACTCTCAACTCCAAAATACAGTACCTACATACATTACAAACAGAATTTTATCAGTCCCGGCCAGGCGCAGATACAATCAATTTAATTATCACTAACAAACATGGCGACTGTAAAAATGTCTGCCTTCGCTACCCACATCAAGACGTACCCATATCATGTGTTGTTAATTCAGGTGCGCTATTTATCATAGAGCCTTTAACTGATCGGTAATGAGAATTTTTTGGGGAGGGTAATTGAAAAAGAAATCGTGTAAAAAAAATTAGTTTATTTTATTTACTTTTTTAATTTTGATAGGCTTTCGTTTGAACACTATCTCAATTGATGGTAGGTGATGATGTGGTCGACGATGCAGCACATTTGACTAGAAATATTCTGTTCACTCAGGTTGTAAAAACACGAGAGAAATTACGACCTTCTGTGAGACCGCGATGGTCCAGAAGGAGGCCACTTAGCGGGATCGTGAGAGGACCGATTTCACTCGTAGAAGAAGGCGTTAGAAGGCCAACCGCCTGGAATGCTGAAACCCCGCTTGCAGTATTTAAGGCAGGCGCAACATCGAGGACACGGGCTCTCAGAGTGGGGACTCTGTCTGCCCTACGCGTGACTCCAAAAAAGACGGTCGTCAGCGGTACAGTGATTACGTGCTACCGTGCACACGGAGGAACATGAGAGACCCCTCACAGTCTCTTCAGGGATGTGCCATAACAGGCGCTGTACAGCTCTCTGTACAAAGTCCCGGAACCCTCTAGTTCCGGGACGGTCTTTTAAGAGCACACGGGGCCTTCTTCATGCTGATCACCAGTGTAGTATTAATAGGGTAAGAATCCCAAACTTCCTTGGTCTTTCACCCAAAAGTCCAGGCACCTTATTTCCCCTAAAAACACACAAAAAAATGTTGTAAAAATATAGTAGGTCACGATATTTTTGTCTCTGTGTTTAGTAGCTATAATTTGATATTATTAGTATTTGATTATTTGTTTACCTTCGTCATGTAATACAAAATATATTTACAAGGCGACACCCGTATTTGTAAAAGATAAGTCTGGTGTGTGAAGGTGTATCACCTTCACAAACTTTTGCCTTCGTAATATTAGTTTATTTTGATAATCCATTCAAAAGTAATAAAGTTAAGCTTCTAAATGTAGGTAATAAATAAAATATAAAATAAAATGATTTTCACCTTACCTAATGTATACCTTATAACACAGTAAAAATAACCGGCGTCTATGTTTTCTGATAGCTACAACCTGGAAGTCTTTAAGTCAAGGGTGAAAAGGTTACGTCTAGGCAAGCGTGCTCCATTATCGGTCACATGATTGCTTACCATCAAGTCATACTGGGTGTAAGGGACAGCCCTCCACAAACTTTGAACACCTTCCCACAAAATTGGTTTTTCAGGAAACGAAACATTTTGTGGGAAGGTGTTCAGATTCGTCTACTGAGCAAGCCCTTAAAGTTTGTGGAGGACTGTCCCTTACACCCAGTATAGTGATCAGACACGAGCCTACCGATAATAAAACAAAAAAAAATAAAAACAATGAATGTATAACTGAAAGTTAAATCAAACGAAGAAGTCTTTAGTAGATAATCTCCCAGAAAACCTACTGAAACACATTCAAAGTGCACATTACTGCACCTTTATCAGCAAGAGCCATGTAGCACATGATTATTACGTCTCTATCAAAGGACAAGACGAGGACAGAGGACTGGCGACAGAGAACTGTGCACCTATCGCCCAGGAAACCGACGCGACCTCGAAACGAATGCTTTTGTTTTTATCGAGTATCATTTCCGCGTTGCAGTATATCGATTGTAGTATATAGTGTCAAATATTTTAATTGAAATTTGCTGTGTGTATAAGCATAGATATGTATTAACAGGTATTTTTCATGTTTTAGCATACCTACTAAGTTTTGTGTTGTTGTTCAAAGTGTCACAGTAATATCATAAAGGCGAAAATTTGAGTATATGCTTGAGTAATTGGCCTCATCAGACGGCTTACAATCACCCAAAGCGTAATCGTAAGGGCTATGCTTGGAGTTTCCTTGCGCGATCGCATAAGAAATGAAGATATATATCCGCAAGAGAACCAAGTTTACCGACTCCGACGTAACCCGTAGAATCGCCAAACTTAAGTGGCAGTGGGCAGGGCTCATTGCTTGTAGAACAGATGGCCATTGGAGCCGAAACTACATGCCAAAGACGTAAGTTTGGAAGTCCTTCCACAAGGTGGACCGATGACCTGGTAAGGGTTGCGGAATCTGATGGACGCTTCTCTTCTATTCCCTCCCGCTCCGTACCATGGCCTGAACCAGAGCCCGGCGCGAGAGGTTGTTGCCATCGATCACCTCCACAGACCATGTCACTTTTCAAGTGCACAATCAATTCTTACATCTTTTGCTACGTAGATTGTAGGTGCTAAAGCTTCATTGACTCTCCTTACATATTTAACACCAAAACAGATCACAATTAAAAGTCCTGACTCCAGCACAAATAAAGCCGTCGGTGTGTGTGTAAGGGCGTCACTCGATAAGGATGTATTAGCGCATTCCGACGGCGAGCCACTGTATTTATTCTTATCCGGAGTAAGGCAGGTTACACCCCTAGTGACGGGCTGATATCGATAGCGTTTGTTTGTAAGACTTGTGTTGGGCTGTGTGGTTTGTCGATGTTTTTGATTTCTTGTAAATTAAATTAACATCTCAAACAAGTCAATAGTTTTAAAATTACCTATAAAAAGACGTATAATTTATTAGCCAGTAGCTTGTCAATAATCCATTTTAAAAGACAGACTTTTTTAAGGTGGGAAATCATCATAAAACTCCTCTTGCTCTGTGTGGAGTGAAAAGGAGAGTCAAACTTTTACACACTTAAACCCATCTGTGCTCTTTTGCGTTCCAGGGCCGCGTTAACTCTCGAAAAATTCTGCAGCCTAAGACAGACTTTGCATTATATTTGTAGATCATAGATAGACAATACTAAATCATTAGTAAAGTCCAAAAAACCTATAAATCAACCTTAAATCAATATACGAGTAGCACAAGTACTTCCTCACAAATACATAATATTATAATAACTCTAGGAACTCTATTGGTATTTCCTTTCATAATTAATAGGTTTCGCATCTGGCCACTATCTCACCTGATGGTAAGCCATAATGTGGTCGACAATAGATTACGCTTACCTGGAAGTAACCATTCTCTTCGTAAGATGCACTCTCGGCTTTACTCTTGACTTAAAGACACCCAGGTTGTATTGTATGCTATCAAGAATCACTAAGTCTAACCCTATACCAACAAACACTCAATAAAAACAAAATGAATTCGCCACACTATCGATACATCCCTTTCCAACCCCTAGGCCCCGCTGAAGGGGGTGAAGCGTCGCTTGGCGCGGCGAGATAGCCCCGATAACATCGCCGGGTGGCGGCCCTGATAGTACGAATAATAATAATTTTATTATCGCGATCCAGGGCTGCCTCCTCGTGATAGTGGAGCTCGTGAATTTTAAAGTTATGAAGTGAGAATGGCAAGTTTTCCTGGGGTTCTAGGGCTCGAAAAAAAAAACACTTAAACCAGTGTTTTTTATTCATGGTGTTGCTTCGAATTCCTGTTTTTTTAAACAAATTATTTTCTAAACATAAATCCTTGAGTGTCTGGGAGCGGAATTCCCTGCCGGGGTCTGTGTTTCCTAATAGCTATAACACGAGAGTGTTTAAGACAAGAGTGAATAGATTAATTCTAGGTAAACGCTCTCCATCGTTGCTCGTCGTCGCTTTCCATCGAGTAAGATAACGTTGGCGTGAACCTATCAACAATAAAAAAAAACTTAATTTCTGCTTCGTTTTCTTGAAATGCTGTATAAACCTTGCCAAATTTCCTTTAGAATTTTCAAAGCTACTTACAAGATTAAAAATTCATCAATTCCAGATAATTAATTTCTCAAACTTAAAGATCTCTTAACACTCCAAAATCATAACCGATTACACACGAAAAAAAAAACAACGCCAAAATAAAAAAAAACATATACGCAGTGACCGTCAAAAATCATCCTCGCATCCGGCTTAGCTGTACAGGGTGGTTCACCCCCTCGGGACAGGGGGTGAGGGCCTTATCGCGAAGTCGCAGATTGAATATATTTCATGTGTAAGTTAATACGAACCATACTTGCGAGATTTTGCACAGTTTTCCACTAACTGTAGAGAAGGAGTGTTTAGATTTTTGGTGGATGAAGGGGGATGTAAGGGGTTGTTGTTTTGAAGGTTGAGTGGATAAGGGAGTGTTTAGATAGTATAGTCAATAATTATGTGAGATATTCATAGCATTGTCCTTGCTATCAGCACTGCGGTGTTGACAGAATTACTGCAACCCTGGAAAGTAAAAGGCAACTGATTTTAGTGAGTAAAAGCGGAAGAGCTCTTACAGATTGAAACTCTATCGAATACTCCAACAGCCCTAACTATATGTTACCAAAAATTATCACACATAACCGTAACGCTTTATAACATACTACATACAAACCCAAGGATTTTTTTACTAAACGTAACCTCTTTGAATTGCTGCATTGTAGATCATTCCAGCATCTCAATTTCATCGATTCTACTGCTTTCTTTTGCCCCGTCCCTTGCCTGTTTGACTATTTTTTGATGTGGGAAATCTATCATCGCCATCATTTCAGTCGGAAGACGTTCCACTACTTCGTCAGCAGCCCTTCACGTTCTTGAGCCAGATACTCTTTCAAATAACCCCACAGTCTAACTATATGATAACAAAACCTTATCACACACAACCGTGACGCTACAAACATACAAACCCAAGGTTTTTCCACCAATTCAGCCTTGTTTTAATTGCTCCAGGTGCGATACGTTTATCGGCCGGCTTCGATCCCGCGACTCCTCATTAAGCGATACTTATTCACTCACTTAACAATGCTGAACGTGATAACTGCTGAGCAGATAAACTACACGTGTAGGTGCTGGCTCTAATTAGTTTTATTATGTTGGTTTTCGTATATGCTTAAGTTAGTAGTATGTGTTTGGTTGGTAGTAGACTTTTTGGATGGTTTTGTGATCGGTATAGCACAGGGTTTAACTTTGGGCCACGGCGTATATCTGAAAAAGAAACCCGCGACCTTGGAAGACAAAGGGTAACTGAAGACCACAGGTGTAGTTTTAGTTGGGAAAGTCTGACTTGCTCTCTTGCTCCAACCAGTGAGATCTTTTTGGATGATTTTGTGATCGGCACACCAGAGTGTCTAATTTAGAGCCACGGGGAATGGAAACCCGTGGTTGTAAAACACAAAGTGCAATTGTAAGACATAAGTTAGGTCAGACAAGAACGGAAGTTCATCACCATAATTTCGGCCAATATACGTCCACTGTTGGACATAGATACCAAGTATCGCCCGACCGGTCCTGTGCGTCTCACATCCATCCTATTTCTGCGATCCTCACTAGGTCATCGGTCAGTTTCGTGAACGCTGTTTTATTTTTATTTTTTGAGTTGAAATCATTTGATGAATTCTCTCTTTGATAGCACATCACTTTCCATCAGGTGAGATAGTGGTCAAGCGCGAGCCTATCAACAATAAGACAAAACACGGGTTATGGCCACCTAAGACAATGGCGCGACGCGCCGGATTTTTTTTTAATTGGGAAATCATTAAATAATTTCTCGCGCTTTAGCAGTAACGAGTGGATGTGTCAGTCTTTGATTGACTAAATTTTCTACCAGTCAACCTCAGTCAGTCTATCTTCCCTTCTATGTTGCTCCCCTTCATCCAATTCTCTGCATTGTTCTAGCAATTTTTCAAATTGAGGTGGAAAATGATCCATTCAGACTTTTACTGACGAAAACAACAACTGTGTGCTTCAGCTGCCATTTGCGTTCTAGGACCACGAGTTTCCTTCTCAGAAAATCCCTTTGCCACTAGCGGACTAGGGACCTACCCTATGGTGTGCTAACATCTCTTTAAAGAGTGCGTGGAACACTATGCTGTCAGTTTCTTCCAGCTAGTATACTAAAAGTTGCTTATCAAACCTTAAGACCACCACAGGTAAACCCAATATAAAAAAATAAAAACCCCACAATTATAACTAGACAACGTTACGTAAACCGCTTCAATAAAGCTCATATCGCGAGATCTGGCAGCGTCCTATTCTGGCGCGGTTGGATTGGTGAAAAACGTGAAAAGTGACCACGATAACGTAGGTTTTGGCCGCGCGGTGTGCCCGATACCGCTGCCTAGGGGGGCTGCGATTGTAGTAGTCATGTTATAGTGCTGCACAAGCCTTTATTTTGTGTAAGGATTATTGAAAACGGTTGTTCGATTAGTGGGTATGGGAAAGTCAGGAAAAGGATATGTAGGTGTCAAGTTTGTGAAGAATAAAGTTTAGGAAGTGTTTTTTATTGATAGAATCACATTTCAAATTATACATAGGCAATACTTATTTGCTGCCAGTGGCTTCACGCATGTGGAAGTAGAGGATTATCCCAAGACAACATACCTATAAAATACAAAGTATCGTAAGCGCCAAATGTTATTTAAATTCGTTCAGATATTTGAGTGTTAAGGCGTAACAACAGAAGACTGGCAGCAATGCCATTTTAAATGGCAATGTAATTCTTTTTTAAAGAACGAACCAGCACTCTAGGCACGCAAATTGTCCATCAGTCGGCGAAAAATATGCGCGTAATTGTTATTTAGTTTTCTTTCTAATTATGATAATTTTATAATTGGATAACACGGTCAGCGCCGTAGTGGAGCGACGAGTTGTTGCGCTGCATATTGTGAGATTGATTCCCGTACGGTAATAATATTTGTATAGCCTACTAGATAGTTGTTTTGGATATGGGTGCTTTGTGTATGTGGTATTATAAACGTACCTACGACAGTGAAGTTCAAAGAGAAGGCAGCCTCAAGATTGTAGCAAACCGTAGGGGCCGTGATTTTCTGAAAAGGAAACCCATAGCCTCAGAAAGTAAAAAGCAACTGAAGGACACAAGGTTTCACTTAGTAAAATTCTGAAACGTTTTCTCGCTCCACCCTGAACGGGAGAAGTCATTGAATGATTTCTCACCTTAAATAACCCCGATGCCAACGTTTTCTGAACCAAAAAACATGACGTACGACGTTACAGCATCCTGAAAAAAAAACCTATTATCAAAAAAAAAGAACAATAATCATTTAAATACCACTATCAAAGTATCCTAATCTACATCAAAACATTCATAACCCACAATCAATAGCACATTTGCACAAAAACCCAGCTGAGCCGTGTTCCTTGCACATGGAACATGCCAGGCCGCGTGTGCACTTCGCTCTAGATGGAGCGATAACACTGCTTTGCATAATACCGCAGATTTTTTTCAACAGTGCATACGTATAAACTTTGTGCGCTAATATGGGGAGAGGCGGTGTGAGGTGTAAGCGGTAGCGGTGTTGTATTCATAGGCGGTTTTATTCATCAACATCAATTCAACCGAAATACGACCACTGCTGGACATAGGCCTACTCCAATTGTTGCCATAACGAATGGTCTTGTGTGTCTTTCATCCATCGCTTTCCCGTGACTCTCATCGGTCCACCTTGTGGGAGGCCTTCCAATCATCATCTGCCTAGCCTTTTCCCAACTACATTGGGGTCGGCTTCCAGGCAAGCCGGATTTAGCTGAATACCAGTATTTTACGAGGAGCGGCTGCCTACCAGACCTCCACAACCCATTAACTGGGGTAACACGGTACTTCATGGCAAGACTGGAGTCAGATTTACTGGCTTCTGACTATCCGTAACGACTGCCAAAGATCTCCAAATGACAGCCAGGACCAACGGCTTAACGTGCTTTCCGAGGCACGGAGGAAACTCGTTATGTTAAGATGGTCACCCATCCACAGACCAACCTAGGCAAGCGTTGCTTAACCTTGAAGATCGACCTGTGCGGCTGTTATTATCTAGCCACGAGCGTGGGAGGCCTTCCAATGCTGCGTCTTATAGTACGCGGTTGCCACTCCTGAACATTTCAGTCCAATCGTCCGAGGTTCAGAGGATCGAGATTTCTAAGTTAATTCTTATGTAAGTACCTGTATATTTGGGGGTAGGTAATCATCAAATGACTGAAATGAGACAGCGTGTCAAACTTCTACTGACTAAACTCCATCTTTTGTATATTTTTTAATCTGCCGGCTCAAACGGCTGTACGGATTTGGATGAAATTTGTCACACTTGTAGACCATATTCTGGAATAGGACACAGGATCGTTTTCATCCAAGAAGTATGTTCCTTTATGCAACCGACGCCACAGGCAGCAGTGTAGATTTTTTTCAAAATTCCGATATCATCCCCGCTCCCGCCTATAACTTGCCACTATCAGGTCAATCGCAGGTCAACCCACCGTCACCTCGTAATGATATTATAATGTAATTTAATTTCACTTTTTTTTCTTGCAGGTAAGTAGGCCATCAGATGCCATTATGTTCTGCAAGTGAGTGACCAGTCCAGTTTAGAGGCAATTGAAAAAAAAATCAGGTTAGTGGTGTTAACAAAAAACTATGTACAAAGTATGAAAACCAGCTGTTTAACGCATACTAGTTTTTGGTAGTGATTGGCTGTAACACGATTTGCAATCGAAACCGAAACTCTAGCCGAATTTTACAGTTTCGGCTGTAAATAAAACCAAAACGGTAAAAGCACAGACTTGGTACATACAGTCCGCACAGCGCACAGACTTGGTCTTTGACTAACATCCAGAAATCCAAAAAGAAAACTAACAAAAAATAAAATAAAAAATATTTCAATGCAGTTATTCCTAACTACATTTCGGTATAAGTTAGGTTTAATTATATAGTTCTAACTTTCATAAGTCATAGCCCAAAGAATCGTCAAACTTAAGTGTCAGTGGGCAGGTGTGCCCTACTACTTAAGTTTCAAAATTTAAGTCTAAATCAAAGAACAGATGGTAGTTGGAGACGAATGGTTCCAGAGTTGGAAGGCTTTCCACAAGGTGGACTTATGACCTTGAAGGTCTCGGAAATCCGATGGATGCACAGGACTAGCCGTTATGGCGACTCTTGGTCTACGAGTATGTCTAACACAGGACGTGTTTCGGCTGAAATTAATCATCAGGTCATCATCATCTACCTAGCCTTTTCCCAACTATATCGGGGTCGGCTTCCAGTCAAGCCGGATTTAGCTGAATACCAGTATTTTACGAGGAGCGGCTGCCTACCTGACCTCCACAACCCATTAACTGGGGCTCCACAACCCACTAAGTAATATGGTACTTCTTGGCAAGACTGGAGTCAAATTTACTGGCTTCTGACTATCCGTAACGACTGCCAAAGATCTACAAATGACAGCCGAGATCTACGGATTAACGTGCTTTCTGAGGCACGGAAGAAACTCGTTATGTTGCGATGGTCACCCATCCACAGACCAACCTTGGCAAGCGTTGCTTAACCTTGAAGATTGAGCTGTGCGGCTGCTATTATCTAGCAACGAGCTCCTCCAATATATGAATATACGATATGAATCATCAGATAATGATTATAAACTAACGGCTTACCGTCCTTTGCGAGACACGGAGGAATCTCCGTATGTTAAGATGGTTATCCATCCCCAGATCAACCTCGGCAAGCGTTGCTTATCTTTGTAGATCGACCCTTTGGACTTATATTACTTTGTTAGGAGTTCCTCGACTGTATGTACCAACGAATAAAAAATCTCAACTTTTTTATTGGTAGGGAATACCTAAGTATGCTGTGATATTAATTCATGAATCCCCGACCGGTCTCATTGGACCGCGCTGTTATTGTTTTACTATTGTGTCTCGTTTCGCGGGTATTGATAGGTTAAGTCTGCCTATGTAAGGGCAGCGTCATCAATTGGTTACCCCCCCCCAACTTTCCTACACAATTATTTTTTTGGTTTTATTCTTTTTATTTTTAATTTGATACCCCGACTCTCTCCGACCTCTGACATTAAGATGAAAAAAAAATAAAACAAATACAAAGGAGTAAAGGGGATAGAAAAGAGGGGGGTGTAACCAACTGATGACCTTATTGATGCTGGTGTTTGTAAAACTACTGTATACGAAACTTATCTAAATTAGTCGACTTAAAAAAAAATGTACCAAAAGCCAAATCGACTTCCTAAATTCACAACCTTCACTTTGACTACCACAAATCGTATTTTTAGGAAACAGTTATATCGACATGTGCTCATGCGCTTGCACACTTATCACCCTCTTACATTATCAGCTTGATACGGTACCCTATCTCTAAAGATGAGATAAGGACTGAAATAGCAACCCCATTAACTTACAACGCCTAACACCTCATTAAACCGAACACACCCTGTCAAAAACCACCCTCCCCAAAACCCAGATCACAAAATCTAAAACTTATTTTTATTTCAAAAGCCGTACTTCTAGACATTATCATACACACACCAACTTCTGAATGTGTGTAAGTGTTCAGGGGGTGAAGAGGGAGGAACTCTAGGGGGTGAACGGCGAGGGGTAGGGGGGGGGAACGTTACAAACACAGCAAAAGTTCACGTCCGTCTTATCTCATCTGTTTGACGGATTCCTACCGACAACGCAGCGTATTCATATTTTGTGTAGAGTAGTTTCGGTCAGAGGTGGCAAGATATTTTGGGAGCGATCGATAAAAAGTTGTATGAAAATAAAGAATAATATAATTGTTAATTGTTTATATAATTGATTGATTCAACAAGTAAATCAGTGACTGGTTCTCAATTTTTACCTTTTTAATGAATCAATTCTGTAAAAAATAACTACGACATAATGTTGAAGTAAGCTGGTCTACTTCACTAGAAGTTTTCGTCATACTGACTAAAAATTCAACCACAATATATCAATAGATCTTCATTTATTCAGATCTATTTCGAATCCAAACACATATATTTTATACATTTTTCATAAAAACTTTTGTCCACGACTTCGTTCGCTCTGCTGTCGGTTAATGCAGAAGCGAAGTCGAAATCAGATCAGCTCATTAAAATCGATCGAATAGTTTAATCGGAAAAGCTTAACAGGTTATCAGAGTTACTTTCACATGTATATCATTAATATGGATTACCAAATATTTCCCAAGATTTTCAACATTATCATCTGGATGCCATGCCCTCATTACTTTTTTTTTTTTTTTTTTTTTTTTTTCCGGTAGGGGAATCATCAGAATGACTTCTCCCACTCTTGGGCGGAGCGGGAGGGCGTGTCAGACTCTTACTGACTAAACCCCTACCCCGTTCCTTCGTTACCATCGATCTGGGGGACACGGTGACAACCTTTCGGATACCGTGTTCCCTAGAGGCTTCGGCCCTACCGGGCCCCTACAGTTTGCTGACATCTCCTTGAGGCGCGCGTGGAACAGAACGCGCCGTCGACGACTAGGCTCGGTCCAGATTATTACCAGACTGCCGGACGGCGAGCTACCCAGCGCTCGCTGTCCGCGAGCCCGCGCCTACGGTGGTCGGAAATCGGGATCGGGATCTCGGCGGCGGCGGCGTGAGTTCCGTTGCCTCACGCGGTCGGCAGCCTCCTTCGCTAACATTACTGCTTCGCAGAAGGAGGCGACTGCCTGCCACCCCTCCTCGCTCCGGACCATGGCCTCTACCAGGGCCCGGCGCGAGAGGTCACCGCCGCCGATAGCCTCCACAAGGACACGGCGGTGCTCCGCCCAAGCGGGGCACACCTCTACCGTGTGCTCCACCGTGTCCTCCGGGCGGTCCACACAGTGGCGACACCCGGGCGTCCTTTCCTCCTTGATCCGATGCAGGAACCTCCCGAACTTACCGTGTCCGGTGAGGACCTGCGTCATACGGAACGAGAGGACGCCGTGACCTCTTTCCAACCACTCCTCAAAGAGGGGACTTACCGCCGCAATGACGGCATGCCCAGCACTGGGTTGCGACAGTCGCAGTCGCCATGCCACCCTGAGATCCCGCCGGAACTCTATCCGCCATACCGCGACTTGTCGTGGCAGCGGAGTTTCGCCCCGGCGTTGCATCTCCACGCGCAAATCGTGCATGCGATGCCCTCATTACTTGAGATCGATGCAATATTTCTTCATCTCCTCATCAGACTGAAAGGACTGTCTTATCAACCGTAAGTTTTATCTGCTATAAAAAAAAAAAAACTTACATATGTCCACTCATGGTCATATCAGTCTCTTAAAATAAAACCACCTCTGTACCTCAAAACTACTCTGTACAGCCCAAGATCGTCGACTCCCGCTACTGATAACGCGAGCTATTTAATCACAGATAACATCTGTAGGGCGGGCGGCGCGTTATCACCGCCCGCGGCCGCTTATCGCCCGCCCGCCCAGCCTTATCGGTCCCGTATATAAATTCTTATCAAGGACGTTTTGTTATTTCTTCATGTTGACTTCAATTTTGTATTGTATTTTGTTTAAGATTGATACGTGGATTTTGTACTAGGGTTTTTTGTTTAGGAATTGGAATAGTTTTTTAGTAATAAATTGTAGGTTTCATAGTGGTGTATTGTGAGGTAATTTTGGTATAATGACTTGGTCTGTGACCTTTAAGTAATAAAACTTCTACCTAGATTTCATAATGGTTGTTCTTTTATACCCCATGCTGGGGCCATGTTTTAGATACCAGTAGTTTAGGAGGCTTTTATCTGGTCTGTCCATCTCATAGGTTTTTTTTTCTGGTAGGGGAATCATCAGAATGACTTCTCCCGCTTTTGGGTGGAGCGGGAGGGTGTGTCAGACTCTTACTGACTAAACCCCTACCCCGTTCCTTCGTTGCCTATGATCTGGGGGGGACTGAAGGTGATCTTCCTCGCGGCCTGATGCCTTCAACTTTGTCCTGTACTACCAGACGGTCTATGGAGTCTTCCCCACGACAAGATAGACGGCTGAAGAAGGTCAAAATGTGCCACTGCACCGCACCATGCACGCCACACCTGCACTGCTGGTAACACGATACTTCATGGCAAGACTGGAGTAAGATTTACTAGCTTCTCCGTAACAACTGCCAAAGATCTACAAATGACAGCCGGGACCTACGGCTTAACGTGCTTTCCGAGGCACGGAGGAAACTCGTTATGTTAAGATGGTCATCCATCCACAGACCAACTTTGGCAAGCGTTGTTTAACCTTGAAGAACGACCCGTGCGGCTGTTATTATCTAGCCACGAGCTCTTCTCAAAATGGGTGACTACACTGTCACCAACAGCATAAACCTCTCAATTATCTGCCATATACCAACTGACCCTTTCACAACAGACTAGAAAACTAATGCTATCAGCATAAATAATAATGATAAAGCTTCGTAAATCGCAACGAAACACTGATAACAATCAGCTGGATTTATACTCTATAGATAAGAGTACTGCAGATAGGGAGCGCTTGTGTGGGTAGCTCGCTTTGTATTTTTATAGGTACAGCTTTAAAGCGCTTTTTAAGCTGGAGTGCGATAAGGTACTGATGTTATCATTGTTTGTAAGTATACCTAGTATGAAATGGGTGTTAGGACTTGGTAGGTGTTGTAGAAAGTTGATTGTTGTATGTGTTTCCTGTTGATAATGTTGTTGTCCAGATAAATTTATATGCTCTATAGAGCATCTCATAGTTTGTAGGGGCCCAGCAGGGTCGAAGCCTCAAGAGCCATGGGTTAACTTCAGAAAGGAAAACCCGGGACCCTAAAACGATGGCAAAGAAGGAAGTAGGTTTTAGTCAGTAACAGTCTGACACGCCCTCTCGCTCTGCCCGAGAGTGGGAGAAGTCATTCTTCCAACCTTAAAAAGTGAATAAAAAAAAGCTCATAGTTCAGGGCAAAGTTGAAGACACCAGGATACGTGGTAAATCACCAATGAGATGGAGAGACCAGATCAAGGTCGTAACTGAACTATTAATATTATAAGTTTCTTACACTGGCACTCAGAGACAGCTAATGATTCATTAGCGCCCCCTAAAATCCATTAAATTTAAGCCTTCACTTAATTTCTAAACGGTCTATTAAGAAATTGTCACATCGTCAGTTTTACCATGTAAAACTGCAATGCTTATTATCTTTACCTTTATTGCAAGTTAAGCATTGCCAAACCTTTACTTAACTTCGACGTTGATGAATCATTAGCTGTGTCTGAGTGCCAGTGTAAGATATAGATATCTTGCAGGTTGATTTAACTAAAATAAAAGGTTTTTTCTCGTCTTTCATGAAAAAAATAATAAAATAATCTTTATCATTTGTGTAATTTATTGCACTTCCTACCACTAACCTCCAACTAAGCTCAATACCAAAGGGCCACCAAGAGGTAGTCATAACAATTTTAAGCGATGATCAATAACTGTGTACCTCAAAACTGTTTGTTTGTCAAAGTCTCAGCTATAAAACTGTTATCGGCGCACTGATATCGAGTGTAAGGAGTATAAAAATAGTTTTATCTATTCCCAGAAGCTTTTGAAGCTGTTTTGTGCACGACTGGACTTGCACTTACCTACTGAAAGTATTAAGTATGTTAGTATCTGTGCTTTGGTGAGGAGCTCGTGGCTAGATAATAACAGCCGCACAGGTCGATCTTCAAGGTTAAGCAACGCTTGCCTAGGTTGGTCTGTGGATGGGTGACCATCTTAACATAACGAGTTAACTCCGTGCCTCGGAAAGCACGTTAAGCCGTTGGTCCCGGCTGTCATTTGTAGATCTTTGGCAGTCGTTACGGATAGTCAGAAGCCAGTAAATCTGACTCCAGTCTTGCCATGAAGTACCGTGTTACCCCAGTTAATGGGTTGTGGAGGTCTGGTAGGCAGCCGCTCCTCGTAAAATACTGGTATTCAGCTAAATCCGGCTTGACTGGAAGCCGACCCCAATATAGTTGGGAAAAGGCTAGGTAGATGATGAGTATCTGTGCTTTGGTGTAACCGAACATTGGGCAAAAGTTAAAGTACACATCGAAGGTCTGTTGGTAGAGTCGCAAAGGAACGTCAATTTTAAGGCGTTTGTAGTGTGAGTAGTAGACTGTTTTATGGGAAGGAAATCATTAAGTAACTTTTTCCATAATACACCTATCCAAAATCCCGCGCCTACCCTACCTCTTTTGTTTTCCTCACTAGTGCAGAAATGTGCGCGGGCTCACTCCTGCCACAATTGGTTGTATTTATCGTATAAGGCTGGGCGCTAAGCGATCCCCGTGAATTGCCGGTCAGTCCCGGTTTATTTATTTCTTCGTAAGTGTATTGAAAAACGTATTTGTCACTGTTGTACTTGACTCAAAACACAGAATTCCTCTCCGGTAGCAATGACAACTTTCCCCACTTGCATCAAACTCCCTGCATCTAAATCGGTCGAGCCATTTTGGAGATAATATAAATAGCAATAAGCGCAAAAATGAACTAACAACCCGTCACCCATGACGAGTTAAAATGACAGACGTGCGAGTGAGAAGGAGGGATGAAGCTTTACATTCTATACTATAAAACTCCCTCCCTTTTACAGTGCAGTTTAGGTCGTCAAATGAATCGAATTAAAAGCTCGTGGTAAGGCCCCTGCTCCGTTCCGAAATGGGTCTTTTAAAGTAATAATAATAAAAATTTAGTCATTAATTTAGACAACTTTTGGTCCACATTATATGTTAGTTCAGGAGCTCAATGATATTTTACAATAATAATTATTATTAACATTAACCAACGAAACAATATAATTTAACCTACATAATATAGTTACAATCTCCTATCGTTTCCTGACTAATTTACTTTACACGTGTTTCGTACATACACGTGTCAAGAATGTCGTCGAAAATTGATTTACGTCGTTTTTCGTGCCAATTAACTAATGGTATATGAAGTTATTATTTTTTATATACAACATGTCCCAAAATTCAACGCTGATACTGGATGATAAACCTGCTCATGAATATTCTGGGAAAAATACAAAAAAATATCATAATGTCAACAACAATTATTTAAGGAATTGTTTTGAACTTTTATGGATAATATTTTTTTGTGGCTGGTTTTAATAAAGTATTATACCATTTTAGAATCTTGATTCGTTACGTCAATTTTTGATAAAACTTGCCATGGTAGTTTTGATTTTGACAAGTTTGGACTACCAAACTTGTCAATTGGCTATTGCTAGGGTCCACCTTCCGACTGAGCTTTCACCACTTTGCCCGATCTTCAACATCCTTCCCAGTAAGACCATTGGCTCTCATGTCGGACTTGACGACGTCCAGCCAGCGCTTGCGGGGGCGACCACGGGACCTAGCCCCAAAGACAGCCATATCTATGCACCTCCGACCAACGTACTCCCTAGGGCGGCGCATGATGTGGCCATACCATCGCAGACGATACTCTTGCAGTTTTCCCCCACATCACGGACACCAAGACTACCTCGATAATGCTAAAAAAAAATTGAACTAAAAAGTACGCAGCTGACTTTATTCCTGTCCACACAACTTATAAGTCAAGCATGTTTAAAGTGTTATAAATAAGCCCACTATCGGGGTTTCCTGTTGGCGGGCTCTGGCGCAAGATATCGATAATATCGCGGGCTAATTAGAATTATCGTAGACCAATTATTTTATAAGTATACAGCTTATCGGGAAGCCATTGTTGTAAGTTTATATCGTGACATACGGAGAGAGCGGATTGGGGATAAGTTCGTGAGGGAATGTGCGATTTGTGTTTGCCGCCATTTTATAATAATTATGTTGTATGATGAAAATATTGTTTTTTACTCATTATTATTAATAGATGTGTGATGGTAAGTAATAATGTAGTCGACGATGGAGCACGCTTACCTAGTGGTAACCTATCCACTCTTGACTTAAAGACCTCTGAATTTATACAACCCTTTAAAAGTATTCTGGTCTAATCAGCCCGCATGCTGATACAGTACTTTTTTCATGCGATTTCCTGCAACATCACAGTACGCAGTATATAAGTTTTTTACAATAAACAAACCTGTATTCAAATTTTTCACTGCAGTAAGTAATGTAATTTTAAAACTGAATTATGTTGTAACTAGTTGCTAAGAAACATGCGAAGTTTTTTTCAATGTTTTTACGAGTAGGTACATGATTGATACCGATGCACCAAGTTTACTTTTAAAGGAGACATTTGGATTAAAAATAACAGCGATTAGAATAGAATAGAATAAACTTTATTATACACTACAAAAGTAACACAATTTATACAAAAACTTAAATCTATGGGTACAACGGAGGTCTTATCGCTAGTAGCGATATCTAAATAACCTTAGGAGGGACGATGGTAAGACCTTAAAATAATACAGGTTTAAAAAAAAAATTCAATTCAAAAGGCATTTCATTTCTGTGTTGCTTTTTTTTTGTAAATTTTCAAACTATATCGTGACAATATTTTATTTTGTTAGCCAACCTACCGTACAGTGTGTTCACACAGATAGGTACATCAACAACATATCGTACACGGCAGATACACACATGCCTATTTATTACCTACGCCGTTTTTCCTTGACATACAATGGTAAATAATAATAAATTACTTGTGGGTAAAACGACGCTTTTAATGTACTCGAAGGATATGTACTATCTGCAAGATAAAAAAGTGTGCAGGTTTTTCAAAAGTGATAAGTTTTTTTATCGTTAAAGTAATTTGAAAAACAATTTAATTGTATTGTTAGAAGCTCACTGTATTTATTTATCAGCAATGTGTTGGTTCTAGAGTGGAAGACGCAGCGTTGGAAGGCCTCCCACAAGGTGGACCGACTACCTGGCGAGGGTCGCGGGAATCCGATGGATGCGAGACGCACAGGACCGGGCGCTGTGGCGACGCTTGGGGGAGGCCTATATCCAGCAGTGGACGTCTTTTGGCTGAGATGATAATGATGAATATATTTCGATGGTCCCTACGTAAAGTATCGAATCAAAAAAATAGCTATTTTTTATTATTACTGTTTTGAGCTCTTTTTAAAGGATATTTTTTAATACAACTTCGTTTCCCGATAGTTAGAGACCTAATTTTTATAAAGATTTAATCACCCGTGACAAAATCATGCAAAAAATAAACTTTAAATCACTCTCTTGCAAGGTAGCGATTTTCACTTTCGATACTTTACCTAGGGACCATCGATTTATTGGTTTGCTCTGTCTTTCGATCCCATCAACCATCTGTCCTGCAAGCAATGTGCCCTGCCCACTGCCATTTACGTCTGGCGATTCTACGTGTTTATTATTTTATTAGTGGAGGACTTAAGGCAACAAGGAATTCTCTACCAGTCAACCTTCAAACTTTATTCTCCTGCGGAAATCTTCAATTCTGATACATAACCCTTTCCTTTGCCCTTTGGGTAACTTCAAGTCTTCTGATGAGGCCTAAGAATTTCATCGTCATCATTTCAGCCGAAACTCTCCACTGTTGGATATAGGCCTCCACCATGGGTCACCACAATGAACCACCCTGCGCGTCTCGCATCCATCGTATTCCCGTAACCTTTACCGGGTCTTCGGTCCACCTTGAAAGAGGTCCAGGACTTTGTTGTAATTTCAGAATATTAATAGAGTAGCTACCTACACACACAAAACCATTATTAGGTAGATTTTTTGTTTTGAAACCATTCCTAAACTAACCGTTAAAACCAACCAATCCGACCGTACCCTATATTTCCTGCTTTAAAACTGCATAATCTCCTAATCACCAGTTGAACCTATTACGAAGGAAAAATACATTAAATCCGTATTTTCTCGCCCATCAATTGTTCTGGGCAACGCTTCCAGTGAATGTATGGCCCATAAAAATGTTAATACTATAATGCAACTGCACTATTTTCTTGTATGTAATTTGCCATTTTGGGCACTAAAGTACGCTATAGGTTGTGTGGTTTGAGTCTTGAGAGGCGAGCGGGGCGATTCTTGGGATTATGTTTCTTCGTTTTCGTCTCAATCCTTTTTTGTTTTAAAATGGGACGTCATGCCATATTCTCCCGCTCTAGGGCGGAGTGAGAGTGCGTGACAAACTTTGACTGACTCAAACCTATGTTCCTGTTTTCCCTGGCATTGTAGGTACACCAGGTTTCTCTTTCAGTAGTCAACCCATGGCCCAGAAAGCTTCAGCTCTGCCGGGCCCTTAACGTATCTAACGTTTTCCTAACTACATAAGGGTCGGGTTCCTGTCTAACGGAAGCATCAAAATATTACTAATTTCAATGAAGTGACTACTTATCCGCTGGCTTGCTTTTTGGGTACTATAACGCCGGACACTCCAGGTAGACGCTTTCTCTGCCTTTTCCCTAATTATAATAAGAAAAAGAATAGAAAAAAAGAGAAAAATCGCTTGCGCTTCTGACTTAATCCGACTATTTAACGTTGATTCGACAGCAGTGTTCTTGAAAACTACTATGTAAATGTGACATGTAAAGTAAGGCATTAGTTGGCAGTGCCTCACGATACGATCACGATACGACACAAAAATATTGCTGTAATGTTCATGCTAATACCTTTTTCTTTTCCAAGTTTCGATGTTACGATCATATCAAGTTTTTCTAAGTTGGTTTCAAGGAATTGTAGATAAGCTATGAAAAAAAGATTTCTGTACAAACTTTGACGAATAGTAGAAACATTTTTTTAAAAAGATTCACCATGGAGTTTCTTGCCGGTTCTTCTCATAGGAAACGACCACTTGGAACCGTGCGCTAGCTTCTAACGTTTAAGTGCCTGTGTTGGCCTATGCGAAATTAAATATTTTGGGTTTGGGTTTGACAAGTAAAACTAACATTTCTGATATTCATCATCATCTTTTAGCCGAAAGACGTCCACAGCTGGACATAGGCCCCAAGTGATTCCCGAATGATTCCCGTGACCATCACCAGGTCATTGGTCCACCTTGTGGGGAACCTTCCAACGTTGCATCTTCTGGTACGCAGTTGCCACTCCAAAACCTTTCGGTCCTATCGACCATCTGTTCCGCGAACAATGTGCCCCGTGTCTGCCACTTTTCAAACTTTATTAACTTATTATTATTTCGGAATAGTACATAGGATACTCTTTATCCTGGGTTTATGTTCCCTTATGACACTGTTCTACATTCGCGCAGGAAAAGCCACTTTAGCAGTACTTGTAATCAATCATTTTTGCATTACAGCAATATTCTAATAATAACGTAGACATTGAAACTGTTTCAATTTTGTGACAATAGTGACTATTTGAAAATATGACGATATTGTAGAACCCATTTATACAATATCTCTTGCATTTCAGATCAGAAACCGCTTAACCCCAAAACGTCCTAAGCGACACAGACACTCAGTACCACTTACAACTCAAATTCAACATAAATAAATGTTATAATACAAAAATGGTAAAGTTTACGATAATCGGCGCGTATAAATAGCGCTCCATAAACTATTGGTCTGGGGGTTAACTCGCCTGCATGGAGGGGTTCCGTGCCAAAATGCGCCAATCTATGGCCCCCATTTACTTGTGCCAAAAAAAAGAAAAACTCGAAACTTATGCTATTTTACGATTCGTGCTAATTAAGTATGCTGATATTTGCTGCGTTTTCGGATTTTCTGTCTGGAAGTAGTACTGACTACTTATCCGGGGATAGCTACTGAGCTATCCCCGGATTTCGTGTCCGATTGATTGCAACCCCTTATTGCAGGGTTTTTTGAAATGACGTTCTACCCCACTTTTTTATCTTAAGTTCTTATAGTCCATCTTAAGGTTGTCTGGTAGATATCGCTGTCAGCAATAAGACCGCCCATTGTACCCAAAGGTCTAAGTTTTTGTAAAATTGTTGCTATTTTGGTATACAGTAAAGTTTATTCTATGCTATTTTATTCTATCAAGGTGGTTGCACTCAGTTGCCATGTCCAGGCACATGTTAAAACGCTTATGTTAGTGACGTTGATTAGAAATCAACAGAAACCTAAGAGGTCAACGTCATGTACACGTTTTCAAAAGTAGAAGACCGCCCTCTGCCCTCTGCCCTCATTGGCGAACCCCCATTTTACGCAGGACTTTATCCGTAGCTCTACGTCCAGCACTTGACCGCAAGGAATACGTCGAGTTACCAGTAACCCTCTATATAGATATACTCAAATAATTATTAATCTATGTATGTTTGCGGGGTTTCCTGTTATTTTGTGGTGAGATAGGAGTTATCAGGATATGGTGTTATTTTAAGTAAATCGTGGTTTTCTTGTTGATTCAGCTTGGAATGAGGAGTTCCCCTTCGTTGCTAATTAGTCTTATAATGATTCCTATGTTAGGACTCATGCCTCTTCTCTTGGAGAGGGAATAGGCCGTTATACACCACGCGGGACAGTGCGGGTTGGTGGATGTCACATGTCTTGTAATTTTTGGTTCTAGGAGAAGCCGATTTCCTTACGATGTTTGCCTTCACTGTTTTGAAAGCTCAGTGGCTCTCAAAACGGTGCCACCATACTCATGTATGGTGGCTGAATATAAACCCGCGACCTGCAACTTTTATGTCGAGACTGATACTTCTGGGCCAACAATTCACCAACACAAATCTTTTTAAGCAAAAAAATATACAATTCTTCCTAAGCACTCTTCCTCTCTCATACTATGTAACCTTTTTCTGTTTTCGTCAGGCTCCATAACTGTTTCCATTTTTTGAATACCTATTTACCACCGCCATACGTACTCGTACACGTTCTTGACAAAAAAGATATAAAAATAAAAGGTTCCAATTTAATAACAATAATAATACAATCCCTGAGTTTTTAATAATAGAAAAAACTTTTTTATTATTATTTGTAACTTTAATTCTAAATACCCATTCCTAAGTTACCTTCAAATTCTTTGCAACACCAAACTTATCCCAAACCGAAAAATAAAATTGAAAGCGTCAATAAAAAATGTGACCCTCAGAAATATCTGATAAGCCCTCAATACCGAGGAGGTCTGCTCTTATATGATAAGATAATAATGAGTATATTTAATTCTGTGATAGTGTATCTGCAGTTGACGGCTTTGGCGCCAACCTAATGTATTTGGGGTAGTTAGGATCGGAGAGCTTCGGAAGCTGTCGGGAGAGACCGGGAACTTTCGTGTCTGTAGCTTGAAAAAAATGCATTTACAATTATGAACTGGACCTATATCGCCAGACTGAGGTCCTGGAATCTTCCGATCACTTCTGAGAGCTTCGGAAGCTGTCAGAAGTGATCGGGAACTTTCGGGTCTGTAACTTGAAATAGGAGCATTTACAATTGCTAGTATAAACTGGACTTACATAAATGTCGCCTTACACAGGTCTAGCTTATAATATCCCAGAGTGGCCTATTGTCACTCCCTCTCACTCCATCCAGACTGGGAGGAGTCATTTGATGATTTTTTTCTAAAAAAAGGACTAACGTTAGTAATTGCAACTTTAACTTCCTTTGGAACTTTAACTTCCTTATTTTATTCTTAACTACGTAATTATTAGGATCCATTTTTGTTTATGTATGAGCAACTCTATGAACGGTGTAGGTACACCGGTCCTAAAGTAGAGATGCAATACTCGTAGAGATCTACCAGTATTGCATCTCCAAAATCATCTCTAAGAGTCAGACCATCACCACTATCTTCAGTTCCACAATACTCTTCTCCAAAACCCCTGACCCCAAAACTCTCGTAAACACAACATCAAAAGCTGTTATTGCCTTGATCCATATCCGCCATATTTTGCTCATCTGCAATCTGACGTCATTAATCTTAGGCTATCTACACACGAGTTTCAGCTTACAAAATTTTAATTCACGAAAAAAGCTTTTGGAGCACGTAGTGATAAGTTGGCCGGTCGTTAAAGACGATAACTCGGCTTAGATAGGAGATGAAAAGATAGTGCTAGTCTGCAGATTAATCCTGCTATATACTGTGGTATCTCTTGATGGCTATGGGTAGATATTTTTACGTTTTATGGGTTGCAGCTAAAAATAAATTGTCTAGACGATGAGATATGGAAGTTTGTTAGTTTTGCTGTGGTGGATTTTGGTTTTTGTGGGTAGTTTAAGAAGCGTCAGTAGCGTTTTCGACCTATCAGGTAAGCTTGACTTTTTTGCATTTTTGAAGCCAATGCAAATATGGTTTTTTCTAATCAACTGTGATTCATTGGAAGGCAAAAGTTATGTGCGTTGTTACTCCTTCACTCGTAATCGGCTAAACGGATTTATACATATGCTCGTGTCCTGGAATTACAAGTAGGATACTTCTCTATCCTGTGGGATATGTTCCCCTGGGATATTATTTAACTTTCACGCAATCCTAGCCGCTGGAACAAGCAAGTTACAAATAAATCTCCAACCACCTCCCGCAGTTCTCAAGTGGTGAAATTCTATCTTATAAGAACTCAAGACCACACGAATATAGCCTAAAATTATGATATTACTAACATTAAATATTAAATTCAAATGAAAACATATGTAACTTAACCAATTACACAATAAACATCAATTTTAGAGACACTTTCAATAATTGTGATATAAAAACTTATTACCAATCGTAAAACAAAATAAGAGAACAGTAAAACAAATAAGACAACTGTAAAGAAACATAAAACACGAAAGTTTTAATAAACTGACAGTTCAAACTGATAGTGATCTAATAAAAGTCTTGTAGGACAATATTATCGATCGTTGGGGAAAAGGGCGTAACACTATATAACACGACAAAGAGAGACAGAAGATAAAAATACCGCGACTACCGGCGCGAGAGCATCTACTAACAAACGAAGATAAATCCGAGCGCACCGATTTGTATCGCTTACATTGACGGCTACACAAGTTGTTGTGTATTTGGAATGAGAACAAAAAGAGTGATGGATACTGAATTGTTTCGTTCTGTTGTTGCTTTGGAGTTGAGGAGTTGTTTAAGGTTGGATTTGTCGTAACAAATAGTTCATTGTTTAGCGTTTGAAACACTAAACGGAGCTCGACGTATCGATATTCGATCTGGGCGATTGTCACCATTATTTTCTTGTTTATTAGTTGAGACAGGTTTGTGGCTTGGTGGCGAAGAAAGTGGAGCTTGAGGTCGTAAGTTCGATTCTGTGACGTTTAGCTTTACTGTTTTTTTTTTTCAATGGAAGGTATAGTCTAAGCAATGGAATATTGGAATGACATGAAATCAAAATTTAGATTTTATTATGATCATTAAATAGATATCATAATTTGGGATGTACATAATTTAGACAAGTATACAAAACTATTCGTTGCTTGGAGACTATTTATAAAAGAGATTACCTTATTATATTGATACAGAAGATCCTGTAGAAACCATAGGAATAAATCATCCCACCAGAGACGCCCCAGGCCCCAGGCATCATTTTATGGACGGCGAGTAATGGGTAGCTCGCTGTCCGGTAAGGACTAAGTCCAGTGGACAGCGCATTTTGTTCTTCGCGTCAAAAAAGTTACCGTGACCCTCGCAAAGGACAACAGAAAGAAGATACGTGGGTTTTAGTCATTAAAAGTAAGTATGCTGACATACTTACTTTTAATGACTAAAACCCACGTCTGAAGCCCTTAGATTAAATGAAAACGAATAAATATTCAATTGTTCAACCCTACCATCTTAACTCCAATAAAATCAAAGGTAACCTGATCTTAACAATTTAACATTTCTGACCTTATAACAAATGTGTTAAACGGTTTGGGAGTATAAACACTAGGAGGCATTGTTCTTGCGATAGCTATCTCCACACAAAGGATTGTGACGCGTATCGTGGTAGCGGGCTCAGTTGACAAATGAGTGCTGCTTGAGCCCACCCAACAAGAGCCCTGTATTATGAGACGCCTATTAAGTTATTCGGATTGTTTGGAACTGGGAATTGATAGTGAGGTGTGGTTGTATATCGTTTTAATGGTTCTTGCTGTACACGAAGTGAGATAGAAATCTTTCTTAGTGTTGATTGTTTGGTTGTTGAAAATAATGGAAGCTTAATTCTCTAAGTATTAAAAGCCAATTACTTAATAGAATACTCTAAATGAAACCTATTAGAGCTCTAAAGACTTGACTAACATAACCCATAACAGATGTATTTCTTCTTTACACAATTTTTATGAGTGGCCCTAAGTTGGTTCCTTGAGGAACCCTATATATTTTGTATCAATTATTTTTTTACATCCACTGCCAAACTTACATTTTAAACTTAAACTCAAATACTAACTAATAAACAATCTACAAATACTAGAAAAACTCATAAAACAACAAATTCAAGTAAACATGTAATTCTAATTCCGTATAGTAATCATGTCCAACGCTTATGTATGTTCCTCTCAGCTAACTATCGGGAGCAGGGATCTTGTTTAAAGTAATAGTATCGTCGCTCGATAGTGTTCGGCCATTTTTCTTGTACACAACAAAGGATGAAATCGACCGTGTGTTGCTGGTGTAGTCGTGCCTTTAGTTATGAGCGATCGCGATTACGGAGATACTGTCGTGGTTAGTTTTTGTGTTGGTCTAAGTGAAGCAAGGTCTTGTTTACTGTTTTTATGGTATTGATTTATTCTAGACCTCGATCTGACCCTTCAAAAAGAGAAGTTATAATGATGTTTATTTTGTTTCATGCTCATCGTCTATTGTTGGAAATAGGCTTCTTCCAAGTGTTGTCTAAATTATCAATCTTATGTGTCTAGCCTCCATCAGATTTTTGCGATCCTCACCGGGTCTTTGGTCCAAATGCCTTCTAATGCTGCGTCTTCTGGTACTCAGTCGCTACTCCAGAGCTTGTCGGCCCCATCGACCATCTGTTCTGTAACCAATATAAGTGACACTGCCATATAACTTTGACGATTTTCCGGGCTTAGTTTTGTATTAAATGTTATTTTGGATGTTTTATTTATATGTATTTCCTTCTAGATCCTTTTAGGTGGATATTACAAAAAACGTGGTAGAGTCACATTATAAACAACACATTCACCCAAGATTTAATCAGATTTCAATCTGTAAAGATTTATAGTTTAAGCTTCATTGTAGTACCGCATTCCTCGTTAACACAACCAATTAATTTGAATACCTACAACTTATATTATTGGTTTCTGTTTATTTTATGTTGTTATCGTTTTATTATGGTTTGTCTTCGAACTATTTAAAACTTAAAATCTTTAACAAGAATCCTAACAAAACTCTTTTTTAAACTTCATATTTATTTCATGTGTCTCAATTCTAAACAACTTGGTTGTTCCACAATCTTGCTTGCTTTTAAAAATCCCCTCTGGTCTTTAATTTTTTTTAACTCAAAAATTATAACCCGCCATTTGTTTATAACTTGTAGAAGTCCGTTCGTCCACAGTGGGCGACGCGTCACCTACGCCCTCTATCGGGTGTTTAATGATTCACTCGATCGCCAGATTACAGCTTATTATACGAAATATGAACAAAGGTGTCTAGATTAGCAGATACAAAAAGGAATCGTGTTACTTTTGGGGGGGTTGATTGTGCTGATGATTCTGATATAGGTACTTGATTGCAGCTATCTATAACTCTCTCTACATTAGTAACTACGAAAAATAAAATAACTAGACTAAAAAAAGAGTTATACACTCAAAATGCTATGTATAATACTACGTCGTTCCTGTAATAACAGGCAATATTCAACAATATATTTTCTTAATCTATCACATACCCACAAAACAAGACACAATAGTAAAACAATAACAGCGCGGTCTCATAGGACCGGTCGGGGATTCATGAACTAATCTAACATAATTGTAAAATTTCACTATAAAACAAATAGCTTCTTGCAAAATTTCATGCTCCAGGTTCAAGTAGTTTCGCCTATGAGTTGATTTGCCAGTCAGTCAGTTTCTTCTATAAATATACAGATTTATTAAAACACGAGCAAATCTATGAAGTGATTTCAAGAACTGAATCATTTAAACACCACAAAAGTGAATCACACGAATATTTCGAGAATAACAACGCTGATACAAAACCTTTTGTTTCAAACTAAATATCCTAACGCGGTTTAGATAAAAACACACATGATTTGAAAACAAAGAATAAGGCAAACGTACAGTATGACGTGACTAGAGGCTGACTGATACACAATTAATTAGGTATTTCTGATTAAAAGTGGAAAATACAATAGGCTTCGCTTGATTAGCTGCAAGTTGACGGGTTATACCTTCCTTATTATTGTATTCTTTTTTTTTTAATTAATTTATTTCTTGTAATCTTTGTATTGTTTCTAGTTTTATCTACTGTTTGTTTTATCGACTCGCTTTTTGATTCTCTTTCCTTCTTTTGTTCTATTTCAATGTGTTCAGCTGGCGTAGGTACTTTGGTAAAATCTTAGGTGGTGTGACTGTGAAGTGAACTGTCATCCCTAGGGCTGGGGTATTGTCCGAACTTCGATATTTATCGAAGTGTCCGAAAGACTAACTGCGGCCCCAAAACGCAACGGGTAACCGAAAGAACACAAGTTGGCGTAGAGAACAGAGTGGGCGAAGTTGCTTGATGATATTATCGAGCCTAAAAAACAAGCCATCATTACATCATTGGACACTTCTATACTACTTCACCTACATTTACGGCGAGATTTTTACAGAATAGCATTGCAGTACTGTATCTCAATTAGCGAATAGTGATGAATTAAAACTATCGGGCCAGTCTTACAAGTCTGGGTTTGAACCCACGATCCAACCTAGGCTGCCGCTTTTCTTTTAGCACTGAATCATCACTACTGCTTTCAAAACAGTAAAAGAAAACATCGTGAGGAAACTGGCATATCTTAGAACCAAAACATTTTAAGATATTTGACATTTATCAACCTGCATTGGTCACCACTTATCTGAATTAGACAGCAGTCAACAGACGCACCGTATAGTGTCATCTGAATCAATTAGTAACATCGTTCAATTCATTTAACACTACATTTGTTTCGACAATTTACGATTCTTAAATAGTATTACTTCGACACTAATGGTCTATTATTATACTTAATTCACTTTAAAGTAATAACACGATAATAATAATAACATATGAGATGTTATGTTTTAGCTGCCTTTTTTAAAAGGATAAACTATGAAATATAAACACAATGTCTATCATAAGTTATCAGTTTTTTACATACCTATGTATTTCCTCATTTAAAACTATTTTTTCTGACCCTTAAATTCCAACCATTATCAATGTATATTGCTATATTACGATTGTTTTTACAACTTCCTTCCTTAATTATTCTCATCAATCATTAATAATTATAATATAGTTTCTATTGCTTATCTAAATTCAAAATCTAATTCATCGGTTTACTCATGTGTGATATTGTAACCGAACCTTTATTTTCAAGCTCACAAGTCGATACTTCAATTCTTTATTTTAATTCATTTGCATATGTTTTCGGACTTAGATATATTGATTTTAACACATTTTGATCGTATCACTGTAATAATTTATGTTCTTTTATGGCGATCGCCATTGACAGATGGTTATCAATGAAAATCAGCCAAGTATAAGTCTATTGCCGCAATTAGTATGCTGTATCGTAAATTATTTACGTCCCACATGTTTTACAGATCTATAAAGTTAACTGCTGTTAATATTAGGTTCTATTAATCAATCAACTTGGAGTGTATTTGATTCTACAAGTGGATTTTAACTATGGGAGTGATTTGTAATGGAGTATTCAAAACACCGTTTCTAAATTTTTACAATTGACTTTAGATCTCTTATAAAGTATATCGTTAGAAAGTGGTTTAGGTTTAAATGTGTGTGGTATGCCAACAAAACGATTTTCTACTTGTGGTTAAATATCTTTTTGTTAGTAAGTATCATTTATCACTTGGCGCGAAGCTGCAGGAAGGTGAGAGCAGTGGAGGAAAACATCTTGAAAATATTGTTGTGTCCTAGAACCAAAAATTTTAAGATATGTAACATCCACCATGCCGCACTGGTTCCGTTTGGTGGATTACGGCTCATTCCCTTTCCTAGAGGAAAAGCGTCCCTAGTGTGAACATCACAAGGCCGATTATACTATGCTATGTTTATGCTATAGGTAACGTTCTGCATTGTTATTAGGAATGTTCTCAGCTAAGTACCATTACCAAGCCTGGGTATCGAATACATGACTGTAGTATTCAAATGGCTAACGTCTGCTAGACCACCGAGGTGATCAACATCCTGGCTATTGTGTTACATTTACAATTTAAATGTCTGCACCCGACGGATCTGGTCTTAACCGACTGTCGCACTACCACTTTGTCTTTTAAATGTCATTTTGTAGCAAAAACTGCTAGAATCACTTCCCGTCCATAAAGATTGATCTAGCTGATATAGTGGCATGAATTTATGTTCATTTGATTGTATATTATTTGCTAGTTTGCCTTTGCTTTCTTAACTATTATTCCAAATGTACTTTTTGACCTATAGGTATTAAAGTTCTTACTAAACTAACTACTAAACTGTTTTTACTTTTAATTGGGAAATTCATCATTATTATCATTTACGAACATGTCTATGACCCTTTGCTGAAACTTCCACACTTTTGACAAATGCCTAAAGACCGAGAAAAAAACTACCTACGTACTACTAACACATACGCGCTAAGCTTTTGGGAACAAATTCATTATGCGTACAGCTAAGAAGTGGAATTTCCTGCTTGAGTCTGTGCTTCCTGATAGCTGCAACCTGGGTTTCTTTAAATCAATATTGAGTTGGTTAGTTCTAGGCAAACGTGTTCTTCAGGTGAGATTTAAAGCTTTACGCAAGCTAAAAAACAATTAAAAGAAATACATAATAATTGTAAAGCATTGCAGCTTCCAATTCATCAAAAATTTAAGCATTTAACCAAATGGGAGTAATAAATACATTAACTATTTCATCGTTTAACCAAAAGACCTCTAATTCAAGAGACCTCTCACCTCCACCAGATGCAGACAAAACATGATAATTTCATCAAATTATTATTAACATAACCTTAAACACAGGTGCTATTACCATTATACACGTAATAAGTAACACTGCCAGACAACAAGGTGTATCTGGCGATACGTTTTATCGTTCAAATGGATCTTGCTTCTCTAATTAAAGTTTATGCACCTTTTTTTCAAAACGATCTTTATCTCCATCGCTGCGGTCACGATATGGTATTAATTTTATTAAAGGAACGCTATTAATAACTTAGTTATCATTGTAAATATTGTTGAGAGTGCTGCTTGAGATACTGTCTGCTATTGAGTCGTTTGGTCTAGATCTAATAGATGAGATAGATCTGGTGAGACTGATAAATGGTAAAGCAGATGTTTCGAAGCAATTCCGTTTAGTAATTGGTAAAAAATATGTCACTACCTGTCTATGCTTACGATACGAAACATACTCGTAGGAAGTACACCATTGATTTATGATGTAAATACATCAATGAAGTACACGTATCTGCACATTTGCTTGAAAAAGTGAAATAACTGCCTCCCTGAAACGCAAAGGGCTACTCAGTAAAATTCTGACAGTCTTTCTCGCCCTATTCAACAATTGTACTCCGGGTAACCAGAATTTTGATGATGACCCTAAAAGGTCTTTTGTTCATAATGTTCATAGATCATGGGTAAACCATGATTCATGAACATTATTACACAAGTTTTTTTATCGATTTAGGATCATTTGCAATGCCCATGACACTTCTATCATCCTTGATTTAATAACCTAAAATCTTAAAAGACTCTTCTCATTTTTTGACATATTACTAAAATGTTGGGTTTTCATATAGTCAGGAACTATATCGAGTATGAACCAGAATTCCTACTAGTAGTCCTATGACCCAAAGCAAGGAATGCTAATGACAAGCGTGGGTTTACGTCTATAGTGCAACGGCCGCCTCTCGTAAACATAACCTTTTGTTCGACTGACCTTTGCTTCTACTAAAGTTTGGCATAATTAACTATTTAACCATTTTTTATATAAATTATTATAAGCTCACATTTCAGCACGATATCACCTCATGGTGATACTAGATTACTTAGTCCTAGCGTCTGTAGTAGATTAGCTCCTTTGGTTTATGGCTTTAATATATTGGTGATATTGTACCATTTTTTTGTGAAAGGATCCCCAAACACCCTCAACATCGTCATCACTTCAGTCGAAAGACGTCCACTGCTGGACATAGGCAGGCATCTCCCAAGCATCGAATTCCCACGACCCTCACCAGGTCTTCGCCCAAACACCGTATCTACAAATAATTGAAGTTCTTAAAATATTAGTTTAAACTCAAAGTTTTATCATCACCATGTACCATGAACCGTATAAGCTTGGGTATCAGTCACGAACATGGACACAGTTGATCAAAAAGTGCAAAAACAAGTTAAATTCTTAAGATCCAAACATCCTGATGACTCACGTCCAGGGTCCGAAGGCAAGGTTGTCACAGATTGAGCCTCCGATACATGCAGTGTTCCAGGGAATCAACACGAGCGAATAACACTCGATCGAGACCAATTTCGCAAAAACTACACAACGCGATCCGTTGTTCTGATCGCTGATATCAAAGTAGGGTTTGCAGATAAGTGGAGGAGATGTGACCTAATTGGTTTTCTTCTTCTTTTTATGGGCTGGAGGAATTGGGGCTTCACAAGAAAGCCCTATCGTGGATTTTTGACTTTGTCGTGCGTCTTTAGGTTTCTTTCAGATCCTTTTTTCCTGTTGCTATTTTTACTTATGTCATCATCAGTGAACATAGATCTAGAGAACATACACAGGTATATGTATAGTGAATAAAAAAAACGAAGATCTAAATGAAATAATAAAATTGTATTCAAAAATTTTAAGTTTTGATAAGGTCAATGGAGAATTAGATAAAACTCATAAAATATTATAGGATTTACTAAACATATCTACAGAAGTAAAATAATATGGTATACTGATTAATAGCATAAAAATTCCAATCTACAAAACGAACATCAGTTTAATCAAAATCTTGAAACCCAAACAATCACACACAAAGCTCCATTACTAAACACAAGTACTAACGCAAAAAAGGCAGCTAGCCAAAAAAAAACTAACCCAACGAAAAACTGTTTCGTCCGCTGCTATCGGTACGAACACACAGCGCGTATCGTGCGATCTAATATTATTCTGGGAACGGCCTTAATAAGTCACTACAGAATGTTATCTACGCCATTTTATCGGCTCAGCAGATAAGGATCTCAATCCAATTAGCCTCACAATGCAATATGGGCCGTCTCAGCAGCGGTTATGATGGCCACTGTGTGTGTTTTCAGTTTTATGTGCTTTTTGGGTAGGTAGAACGGTAAAAGAGGATGTATTGTTGCTAAAAGAGAAAGAAGATTGTTAGATGATATTGTCTGTTTCTTTCATGCTTTTAAACTTTCATTGGTTGGGTAGCTTTGCTTCTACGTCATACCTGTTTTAGCATTTCATCAACTATACATGCTAAGGCTGGCTTTCTGTGTCACACAACTTCAGTTGTTTGACTTCTGTCATCAAATTCTTCGAGTTTACCAACATTTTCAAGCTCCTTAAGCACTTATAACATTTATTATTAGTCTTACATACAGTCTGTATCTATCCTTCCTGCGTATTATACTGTGCAGTTTACTTATAAAAACCAATCACATTTTGATTTTATCATTATGATTGTTTATAGTTTGCACCTGAACTCGCTCTTATGTCAAAATCAACTTTATCACGATTTAGAACTTAGGCTTGTGCTCGCATTTTTTCTTAAGATTATCTCTATCTACGAATGACCCAATATGGCAGGTAGTAAGTCATACCTATATTATTCGTAACAACTAATTCTACATTAATTGGTCATTAAAAGATATAAATTAACCGGAAAGGCAAACAGCTGATCGTGTTTTCTTGTTAGATACTAGTGTATATTTACGCTTCACAACCATTTTAGGTTGGCCTATAAGTGGGATGATCCATTGGTTTCATCAGATCGGAATGGACGATGGCTAAACTTCTTAGAAAAACGCTGGCACGATAAATGTGTGACGCATACTACAAAGATCAGAATCGGTCATAGAAATAATATCTGTTATCAATACGCTTAGCGGTGGCATTGTTGATGCCTGTACGTTGTTATTAATTGCATAATTAATAATCAGTAAATTTTATCTGCAGAATAAATAGGTGCTAAATTTTTGCGGCAAGTCTATTCTTGCCTTGCATATTGATGACAAAGAATCATGGTCTTTGTCATCAATTCCGTGCCATGCATTGTCCCGTATTACTTAGGGTCTGTGCAATACTAATTCTTTAACCATTTCATCCTGACTAGTATCACTGACTTCTAGGATTTCTATAACATAAGTTTTTCACATTGCGTGACCATGTACCTTTGCCCTTCTTTGTAATCCGACTTCACTTTATTAGAAACATAATCTTACCTTAGATCTAATCAGGGTCGAAACAGAATAAAAAATATTACATCTGTTGTGAATCAATGTGGTCAGATCAGATTACACATTCAAGGTGTCTTGGGCAATGTATTACAAAAATGCGGTTCGTGGAATTTGGATATGAGATGGTTGGTGCATCAAACTTGGAGTATAAAATGATTTAATTTAAATGTTATCAACAATAGATGACAAAACAATATCCAGTATGTTGTTAGGTTATCTTTCTACGTTTTGATTTAGAGGTTTGATTCTCTCAATAATTTTTTGGATGATCTTAATAGTTCAGTATTTTTTCGTTATATTGAATCGTTCTTCCGGGAATCATTGCGTTGGCAATATTCTGATGGTCCCCATTGTTTATTCTGTTTCAACAGTTACAGTACAAGTGAGCATAATGTAGTGAGCTTGGCCTAAAGAAAAATAACGTTTTCGTATATCTCAAACATGTGTATTTGTATGTCCACGAAAAAAATGCTTTCGATGAAAATTAACCCAGTTCGATTCTGCGTCCAGTCTCAAGTATTTTCTGCAGCCTCTGGACTAAAAACCTCCTATATCCTCCCGTGTGACTCCTTTGTCCTCGGTTTATCATCACACCTTACAGAGGAAGCTTGCAGGCGTGGTGACCCCGCTGGTAATTTGATCGGCCGATTATCAGCACCATCTCACCATCACATAAATGTTGTAGCGACAGGAAAAAAAGTTGTTTCGATTTTTTTTTCATTGTTACATTAATGGTGGTCAATAGTGATGGTGGTGGATGGACAGATGTTTTTGGCTGTTTTAGTGTAAATTATACAGTTACTGAGTACCTTTACGAAAATGGACAAAACATAGACAAAGAAAATTATAATTATAGTTCCACGTACTTAGATGAAGTAAAAAAAAAAACATGTTAAATTCTGACCCGTGGCAGTAAAACTGTTCCCTAAGACTGTAGACTCCTGCAAAGACAGAACGCAAGTTTTTGTAAACCGTGTTCTAGAACGACTATCAAGCATGAAACTCGACATTAAACTAAATTCTAGTTTCTGGTGGAGATAAACATGAAATCTGACATCTTTGAATCAGAAATCATACTAGACTACCATTTTGGAGCACCCAGTCTCTCTTTAGCCCACAAATCGAACGTATTTTAATTAATATCATCATCATTACAGTCGAAAGACGTCCACTGCTGGACATAACCCTCATCATCTACACTAATATAATAAAGAGGTAAAGTTTGTTTTTTTGTTTTTATGAGGTAATCTGTGGAAGTACTGGTCCGATTGCTAAAATTTTTTCACCAATAAAAAGCTGCTGTATTCCTGAGTGACATAGGCTATATTTTATGTACGCGGGAGAAGCTGCGGGCTAAAGCTAGTAATTAATATCTATCAATACGACTACCGTCTTTTGCTACCATTACTCCCAACACCTGTGGAGAGCGCGGGGAGAGGCCAGATGGTGCTGATAGCGTATCGATTGACCGCCTATCGCTCCATCAACGAAACGAAACGCATCAAACCCGATATGTTTCGTTACCTGTGCTTGTGGTTATATTCGCGGTTTATTTTCGATGGCTGTGGTCAAGAGAAAAATGTGGTAGACGGTTTGGCTAGTGTTTTTATTTATAATATATGTGAGCTAATCTGAGATGTATTGCTTGATGCATGTTGTATGATTTTTTGAACTGTTTTAAGCATCATTTTTGGAGTTTCTTGTGTCGAACATAATTTTAAGTATAGCCTGCACAGTATCATCATCATTATCTGTGTCAAGTGCAAAGATAATTTTAGTTTTCTTTTCCATTTTACCAAAAATTCTTATCTTTACTGCCCAAGAAATTGTTTCCAGCCTAAAAATCATGTTTTTTTTCTTTTAATTGACTCTACAGCACAATTCTTCCGTACATGTAGCTATAATTTTAAAACAATAAAATACATTGAAAAGTAAAATTGCAGACAACAAGGTTACAATTAAAAGTCATTATGTAAATTTAATTTTACACAATTGTAACCGGTAATAATGATATGGAGATAAAAATTATGAATACAGTAGCTCACTGTGATAACAATCTAGATGGACAGACAAACTGGGAAGTAGTTTTTAAAAATACATGCTCATCTGAATGTAAGAACGATTGTGAATCAGACACTTGCAAAGTTATAACTTATATAAGTTTTAGTTTACTTTTTGGTTATTTTCTTGATTCTAGACGATGGTTCTTACCTTAGACCAGTTTCTAGATTCTCTGTATTTTGTATCGTGTTTTAAAAAACGAACGTATATTTCCTTTATTGTAAATCTTCTTTGAGATTTTCATGTTACTATTAGATGTCAAGTACATTCAACCCAAGTATGGGTAGAACCCAAAGCATTTATACAATAACTAAAATGCATAAACACTTCGGTACAGAATGTAACATTAAAAGAATTGTGTATAAAAATGACTAGTTCGAATCACCGCCTTAACTAAGTTTCCAACTCCCTATCTCAGCCTACCAACAACCAAACGCCTTGCTAACACCCACAAAATGGCGCTAACACACGTAACAAATTCACACACCAAATCAAGGGCTTCAAAAATTCCTCGTCCACATCACGACCGCCGCATTAAGAATCCATTAACTTCGACCAATACTGATTAATGTTTTATCTGCCCTTATCACTAGGCACCGAGACGGGTTGATTTATTCTGGGACTTATCAACACATGTGGCTGGCGCCGACCGCCTATCAGACTGGGCTTTCTTTTATGAATTTTCGAGTAGATATGATGTACTTAGCGGCTGCCGTTTGATTTGTGTTTCGAAGCCCTGTGATCTGGTTTTTTAAAGAACATAGTTTCTTTTTATTAAGTAATTTGTTCCTTTGATTCGATCCCTTCTCTACTCGTGATTTTCGTTTACGGACTTCGTCATCTTAATTTTTCATTTTCATCATTTGATCAGATGCTGCTTTTGGATTTTAACACAATAAAGTTACCGTAGATACTCGTACATTTGAATTTCTCATTCTCAGAATAATATGTCTCTTCGAGATTGCATCAGGTGTTATCATTACATCGTCATTACTGTTGTCTTCAACTTCAGTTGCATGGGTTTGGTAAGACATTGCATCAAGTGAATGAGCTGTGGCATCCACTTGAACTGATGACATCATACTATAATCAACAATCTGCGTACCTTGTGTGGTTACTATGGTTCAAGTTTATCCTTCAAAGATCTGTTGAGCATATGATTTATGAGGAAGCTTCTATATCGAGGCTGTTCTTATTATAAAGATTTAATTTTGCTGAAAGGTTTTCAAACAACCTGCCAAGCCTTGTCCTAAGTAGGTACGTCGGAGTCGGCTTCCAGTCTCAGTACTAAATATTTTAGATTGAGTGTCTGTCAATCTGACCTTTGCTACCCAGTAACTGGGTAATACGATACTCCTATTATTGAACAGTTTTGAATAAACATTAGTTATGAATGTTATGATTGATGACCACAACAATTTTTCATCAGAAATTGAAATTCATTATCATCTTCCTGCCTTTGTATTACGTTGCTCGGCACCACACATATTCACACTATAGCTGACTCTCTTTTTCTTCTATCCTTTTCTTGACTTCCTTCTCCCTCTTTATGTACATCTACACTCCCATCTTCCCTCTTCATCTGTCTTCATCAAAATGCTCATAAATTTTTTTTGTAACTCGCGTTTGACCTCATAACCGTACCTCAGCAAACGATTCTCATTAAAATTTTTAGCTACTGACACCACTCTTAAATTTCCTCTAATATACACAACTTAAAAATTACAGCGGTTCCAAACGTAACCAAATATAACAATATTACTCAAAACCACCACAAGACTATGACTTATTAAAGCACACAGTACAACAAAAAGTTAATCGATGATAAAAGATAAAGGCATGGTCGAAAAAATAATAGTTTTTATGTAAATGAACGTTGCATACGAGATGTGAGATAAACACAATCTCAGACGGGGATCGCACACAAGCGTCGCCCTTGTGTGTGTGTAGTGGTGCCAAGTGCTGTGTTGCACGGTACAAATATTCCATGGAAAAGCTGGTATAAAAGACTGATATTGAAAGAATCATGCTGTTTTTAATCCTTAAAATTGAAGATCAATATCACTAGCAAGAGGTTTTTGACCAGAGAATTTATCTTTAAATTATAAATGTTATGTTTAAAGTGATAATTATCTGCATAAAACCCCGAATGGGGTTCCCCAGGGCAGTTATCGTAATGTACATATACATATAATTCACTCATAGTGATAAGTGGGTGTAAATCCCCGAAGCTACAGATTTTTGCTAGAAAACAAAATACTAACCATTGTTTCATTAAAATCATTTATCAATCTAAGAAAAAACATATGCAAAGAAAACTCTCAAAAAAAGAAAAGTTAATTACCTAACCAATACATTTTTGACGCATAATTTGACAGTTATAGTAAATATTTGACGCATAATTTGACAGATATAGTGAACAGCTGTTTGTTGTGAATGCCTAAAACATTGTTTGGCGGTTCCCAAAACATGTTTTAGCAGCGAAAAAAATAGGACATTGCCATTACGTACATTAGTTGAAAAATAATTTAAACTTTTCAAAATAATTTAAAGCAAACTCCGGGAAAATATTTACATTCCCAATATTTCTCCTCACTACCGTTCAGCCACCTGCGTCCGTATCTAGTAAATCATAACCTTGGTAGCTATCGGAGGATCAGCACCGAATCTAAGACTGCTATTAACTGCGTGCGCGCACTTGGGCCATATATGCGGATAAATGTACAATGAGCAAAAACTAGCTGTTTGTTTAAAATTATGGGAGATTTGGATAGATTTCATGATATTATGGTTGGAATATGTAAAGTTTAAGTAAAGGGTGGTGTAGTTGTACATTTGAAAAAGAATGGTTAGGCAGTGGTGACTAAAATTTTGTTTTTGCTTAATATTATGGGAGGCTTGGATAGATTTCATGAAATTAAAGTTGAAATATGTAAAGTGTAAGTAAAGGCTGATGATAAAGTTGTGTGTATGGAAACGAATGGTTACACAGAGATGACTAACAATTTTATTTTTTTGGAATATTGAAGCATTTTTACAGACAGGAAGGAAGGATAATAAAATCCTCAAATTCAAAAGGACACAGTATACACGTGACGTGTCAGGTCAACTTGACCTACCTAACATTGCTAGTGATCTTACAAACGAGTTTTCTCACTCCTAAATATCAAAGTTCACACCAAACAGACTGCAAAGTGAAGTTACTTCCTTTCTGATGAAAAGGTCATCAATATAACATCAAGTATCAGATGTCAATAATGGATGGCAAAACCAAAAAAGGGTAACTAAAGTCCATATTCCAAAAGCACTATCTAGATATTGATATAGCAAAGCCTAGTATATTCTGCACAAGAATTACACTCATATGGTTGTATTTGGTGGGACCCTAGAAGGAAGTCTACGCGTGAAGATTGTTAAATATCAAACGAAACTGAGTCAGAACTGTGTGGACCTGCATTCTGTTGCTGACCCACATCGAGGAGTTTTCCTCAATGTCACCTTTTGTCCGTCATGTGTTTGTTTTGTCTGTTACCAATACTTTGTGTGTTCTGACTGGTAAAGTTGTTGGGTTGTTTTTAGTATTTGTTATGGGAAGTAAGAGTATTGCTAATAAAATTGTCAATGTTGTAGTTTTCAGTTGGTTTTCTTTTGTTTTTATTTGTGTGTTTCTAATGATTTTTTTCTCTTTTCAGGTAAGTCTCGATCCAGTCTGAAGTTATCAAAATTTATTATTCGTAAGTAACAGCAAAATAATATGAAACAAGTTCTTTCCAACTAACAAGAGTTACCAAAACTTAACTTCGATAACGTTACCAAAAAAACAGCAGAACTTCCATATTTCTGAGAGCTCATAACAAATTCTTGAAATCATAAACCTTGTCCGACTTCCGACATCCCAGGAGTATAAAAAAAATCGCCGCTAGACCGACGTGTATGGCGAGCAGCTTTTTTATTTGACATTTTATACAAGTTTATTCAAAGAGCGATAATATCGCTGACTCTTATCTTTCAATGCAACGTTACCGCGAGCCCGGAGTGATAGCATCTGGGGCCAGCCATTGCTAGTTAAACCAACCTGATAAGGGATCGGCTGCGCCTGTGTGCGGCAGCGTGCGGACGCGCGCGCGTGTGTGCGGGGAGGGGCGGCCGACTCGCCGGGCCAGTCACTCACTTTACGCGGCAAAAGTATGACGGCTAAAATGTCGCGCGCACAAATATACACAAAATAAATACCAAAAAATAGTGCTGTGCTGTGGATATTATGTTATTGTGGTTGCGGTATCTGAAGCAGCTGGAGGTGGCAGCCGGGGACCCGCCGGCAGGGGGCGCTGTCGACTTCAAAACAATGTGTAAGATTTGTTTACATATCGGTCGGTGTGGCTGAATGTTTATATAGCTTTGTTTTTCGTATTTTTATGGACTTTCTATTAGTTTTAAGTTATTTTAATCTCCTTATTTCATTCCGTTCGCGTATTCTAAAGCTGGCTCCTTGTCTATTCAATCTGCGATGAGTATCAATGAAATATCTCGAGAGTAGATACCGATGCCGATTAGAGGCATCTGTCTCGATCGTATTGAATGAAATGTTGTATCAAATAAGAAATGCTGTTATTACTGGTTCGTTCTACTATCGTTATCTATGAAATTTTGACACTTTTTGCTCTTTTTTCAACTTACTAGTACCGTGATGAGAACTCTACCAAGAACTTTTTGATTGTCTTTATTTTTGAAGTAGGAAATCGTCCAATGACTTCTGTTACCTCTTGATAATGACTTTTCACGTTTGATATCTATAAATTTGTAGGTGAAATGTATAATTTTGTATGAGAAATTAACAAGACTTCTCTGATTGTTACTAAGTTATGCAGTAACAAAACAACACATTGTTTCATTTCAATCATAGTTATTATAATACTTATTCTAACTTACTACTTAACTATATTCTTTAGTATAGTCAACAAGTCTCAAGAGCGCATTGATTTGAAGGAAAATCAGAATGAGTTAGTGGAATTTGTTGACATTAGATAAAACAGCATTCTTGGAATTTACATGTGGACGTTTAACTACGGTTTTATCAATGATCGGTATAACCAGAGTAGCAATTAGTGTCGCTGAGGTATTAAAAACACTTAATATTATTAAACTGGGTTTAATATGCAGTTTGTAATGACAGATTAGGTCCCGGCTGTCATTTGTAGATCTTTGGCAGTCGTTACGGATAGTCAGAAGCCAGTAAATCTGACTCCAGTCTTGCCATGAAGTACCGTGTTACCCCAGTTAATGGGTTGTGGAGGTCTGGAGGCAGCCGCTCGTCGTAAAAATACTGGTATTCAGTTAAATCCGGCTTGACTGGAAGCCGACCCCAATATAGTTGGGAAAATGCTAGGCAGATGATAATAAATGACAGATTGGGTTCAAAAACTTCACCTGGTAAGTTTTAAAAAGAACGTAAACAGTTTAAAATTGTTTAGGGAAAAGTTGTAAACAATTGAAATTGTAAACGAACTTTAGGTGCTCACTTATATCAATTTAAAGTTATTTCGAGGGGTTAATGAACTCTGTTCTTTATCGATATAACACAGCAGTAGTTGCGAACAAAAAAAAAACATTGAATATTTAGGCTTGAAGTAAGTATTCACAAAAACTAAACTGATTTAAAGGTTTAAGTTGCATCTTGCAAGTCATTTGAACTAGCAGACATATAGGTACAAGAAATAGAGCCAAGTACCATAGGCTACACAAACTGGGCTACAGCTGTACCAATGAGTTAGGCCCATGAATGCAAAGAGCAACTGAAGGGACAGAGGTGACTTGTCAGTAGTCAGTAAAAGTCCGACATCGCTCTCAAGCCACCCAAAGAACGAGAAGATTTTATTCGATGATTTCCTGCACCAAAACAGGACACACACATCACAAATACAAGGACCAAATTCACAAAAAATCAAAACAAATATATAAATTTTGGACACAACGCTATAGTATAGCAGTATTCTCTGAATTCGCGATAAGACCGTCGTTAAGATTGGTCGGTTTTTATCTGTTCTCTGATAGCCTTAACAGTGGTACTAATGTATTATATAGGATTTTTATTGCCCTGTAGATACATTATCAGAACATGAACGAATGTAAATCATTGATAAAATGTAATTATTGTGAGTTACTTAGATTTTCATGTTTTGAATTGCATTTTGGGTTCATATTAGAATAATAACAGGTTTGGTTAATTTTTTTTGAAGTTTGACGCGTTTTAACATTGAAAGGTTCAATGTCTCCTGTCTATGTTTCTTTGGCTTCTTTTAACGTAATAGTTGAATTAAAAACATTTTTATTTAAATCTGTACTGCGTTACCTTAACCTTACTTCCCTCTCAATTGATTTAAAACCTTCTAACCACTAAATAGTGATGTGACATTACAAAAACTAGATACCAATCTTAAGCCGATACCAAATCGTACTCGTAGAATCCATTTTTAAATACCGAACTCGTGAGGCATGTTCCTATTTTGACAGCCGCTGTCAATGTCAACTATGTCTAAATAGGTTGTATATGTTTTGTTAGAGATGTATCTCGTTGCTTCATCGGTATAAGGCAGTAGACTGTCGGTTTTAGGATCAGATTTGTGATTGAAGAAATAATATTTAGTTCCTCATGGTTTTTGTCATTTTGTGGATTTGTTGACACTTCATTTGCTCGACCAATTTTTGTAAATTGTTTTTTTTAAATAATATTTTAAGAATATTTAGGCATTAGAACATAGGCTAACAGTAACCAATAATTGGGAGTAATGGAATTATTAACAAACACCTTTAAACTTTTTAAAACTACAGCTGCTACCGTTCATAACAGCATTAATACTATCTTAAAAAACCAAATAAAAAACTATCCATCAGCCCTACACTTAGACAGTCATGGCTTACGATAAAAATGACGTGTGTTCCTCTCAATGGGACCCAGCCTCCCGATCCAGCTGATAAGGCGAGGGAGAATTGTTATCTGCGTTCTGATTCCACGTTCATTATCAAATTGTACGGCTGTGTGTGTGAGGGAGAGAGAGAATGTTAATGTGTGTGTACTATGTGATAATGTGGGGTGTGATGCTTTTTAAATTCCTGCAGGGGGATTGAAAAGGTCACGTATTATTTTATTGTTCTGGTAGAGGGATTCGTTTGCATGAAAAATAATACTTGTTTACTAATCAATTTATTAATAAATATATGTAGAAAACGGGTATACTAATTGTAAAAACAATATCAAAATTGGTATATAGTAATTTTGAACAAATATATATGATAGTCTCTCTCACCAAAACGCCGTTTTTTATACGGATTTCGTGGCCATTGACGTCAAAGACAATGTTGGACTTCTGTTTCATAATAACAGCTTTAAAGCTTATTAAAATTGGTGTTGATGAAGACGTTTTAATTTTGTATTTCATATTTGTTTATACTCTTAAAACGGTAAAGGAAAATATCGTGAGGAAACCAGCATATTCTAGAGACAAAAATTTGAAGACAATAATTGACATCTACCAATCCGCACTGGGCCCACGTGGTAGATTAGGGCCTTTTCCTAAAGAAGCGGCTTGAGTCCCGAGGGGGAAAAAAGAGCCAAAAATAACTTAAGTGGTAGTGGGCAGGGCATATTGCTCGTAGAACGGATGGTCGATGGGGACGGAAGGTTTTGGAGTGGCGGCCACGTACGGGAAGACGCAGCGTTGGAAGGCCGAACAAGGTGGACCGACGACCTGACGAGGGTTGCGAGAATCCGATGGATGCGAGACGCACAGACGGTCGTTGTGGCTTACTACTCCTCCGCCTATGTCCAGCAGTGGACGTCACTTGGCTGAGATGATGACGATGATGCGAGCCAAAAACATTTAACTTGGCAAATAAAAAAATTGCGTCCGTATTCCCTATTAATTTATCTTTTCAATGCTTTGTTGGGCATTGCTCTTATGTTTTTAGTTTCAATAGGTATTGCATTTATAATAGACAGGTCTGCTATTAAGATTTCTTAATGAGTTTGTCGTTCACGAATATCATTAGTCAGTTGTACTCAATTATTTTTTATCAGTTTATCTTTCATTTAAGAAATAGCGAGTTAATTATTGGCAATGGTGTGTATCTAATAGAATATCTATTAAAACTGTCATTTATTAGGCACGAGCACTATCAATATACATATATTGATAGTGAAAAAGAAAGTTAAGGGGTTGTGGAGGTCTGGTAGGCAGCCGCTACCCGTAAAATACTGGTATTCAGCTAAATCCGGCTTGACTGGAAGCCGACCCCAATATAGTTGGGAAAAGGCTAGGCAGATGATGATGATAGTGAAAAAGAAACACTGACTGACTGACATATCAACGCACAACCGAAACTACTGGGACTAGGAGCGTGAAATGTTGCACAAGGTTTCAATTTGCGACGTAAGAGAAGCACTAAGGGATTTTTTTTTCTAAATTACAGGATTGAAATGGGGGTTCAAAGTTTTGTATGGAGAAGTTTGGTGGATTCAAATTATTTTGATATCTGGCCAGTATTTGGCAACCTTTGTATTGGCCTCGTATAAATCCTGTAAAGTGCAGGTGGTTATCTAGGATGGGTAGCTAAGCAGGTGACGCATGTCTGTGAAGCGGCACAGTATTTGAGATGGGTCGAGGAAGCTCCATTTCGCCAACGCCACTGTAGTTCGCTTCAAGTGCGGAAGTGTTCTGATGAAACCCGACACCGAAAGCACTTCATTATCGCCAACCTTAACGGCGTCTTTATTTGCCAAATCTGCTTTCTCAATCACTTTGTTTTAAATTAGAAAATTAATATTGATTGATAACAAATAATTACCAGACAAGAATAAAACTAACATCTTAAATGGAACTTTGTTTAGCTCTTTCAAACTACCAATACTAATGACATTGCAATGATTACTGTTTTTACCGCTACTGTATGTTTTTGTTATTATATTATATATAAAAACTGGCTTCGTTTGTTACTGTATAGTAGAAACTGTATATTATACGTATTTAATGAGGTTCAATTGAAAACCAGCGTCAGGCAACTTCACCGCTGTGTGGCATTTTTCTGATCTGAATTTATTTTGCGCAACTCTTAGTTACATACTGTTATTGTTTAAAAACTTTTATTTATTTTATCTTACATGGTGTGCATCTGTGTATCCAACCTTACGTTGTTGAAACCTCTATGGTACAGACTAAACCTTTCGCCTCACCGTTTATAACACGTACACGAAGGACTGGAACAGTTTGCCTGCTGCGGTCTTAACGTCCGATTATAATTTAGATGTATTCAAAGCTATCAGACCTATCTTACCGAATTTTTCGGTCTCAGTATATCAATTAGGCGAACTCCTTATCGCCTCTGAAAGTATGTTATATTTCCTCCAAGATAACAGTTCTGTTAATGATATTAACTTTGTTGACTTTTAATTAGCAAAATACCTAACAGTGTAATTTATTTTTATCGTTTCCCCGGATAAGAACGTTTAAGGTCTTTGAAAAAAATATTTACGTTAATTTATTGATAGTGGAGTTTACCGGAGTAAATATTTAGGAAAAATGACGCGCATCAATAATATTTTGCTGCACGAATCTATAGGTACGCATAACCTAGTCTGAACTGGAAAATACAAAAAATAATAAGAGTTGTCTCATGCTTTTGTTAAAAATAACCACACTGGAAATACGTCTTTTAATTATTTATAAATAGTCATAAACTATCAATACCTTTATTTATTTTCTATACCTTTTACGTCACTAGGTATATTTAAAAATAAAATAAACTTATTTATACTCATGTAGGTAGGTATACTTGTTATTGTCTTAAATTAAATTAGACGTCTAATTTAATAATAAGTTCAATAATAATTATTAAAACAATGGTCTATTGTAATATAGCCTGTTCTATATTTACACTTATAAAGAAAATAGTGTAAATATAGAACAGGTGTTTTTAAACAGGCATCAGAAAACTTTCTCAAGTTATTATTAAAGTTTTAATTTTCTAACCCGATCTCGATCAGATTACGTAAAAGATAAATTATCAACAAAATTAATTCCTACAACAATGCCATTGTTTAACTTCAAAACTATATTTTTTCCACCGAAATAATAAAATTATCTAACGAAAACATCGCTCGGCCGGGGAATCGAAGCTGTTATCAGGAGCTTATATCTACACCGCTGCGCCGTTGTGTTATCTAAGTGATCTCTTTTTGTAAGCACCTTGAAGGTTCTTGGTCGAAAATATTGCTATTATTATTGCTCTTTTTAAACATCAAGTAAATATTTCAAACTAGTCGTTATTTAAACCTGGCAATATTCCCGAACTGTTCAAACAATTTGCCTGCTGCAGTTTTCCATAATAAATAGGCTCTAAATAATCTAGTGCGCCTCACCATCGACGACTGCATCACTACTTACCATCAGGTGGGATCGCAGTCAAGCACTAGTTTATAACCATTAAAAAAAATGTTTGAAAATCCAGTTGTAGTTTTAGGTAGTGGTATCGGTATCTATAAAAAAATGTGTCACATCACTAGTTGCATTGCATTACATTGCAAAACATTTGCATACCTAATTACTTTTTCAATTGAATGCATACTTTTTTTAATGAATAAAAAAACAAATGACAAACTACAATGAATAAGTACATTCAGGTGTTCTATTTTTAAGATCAAAAAGAAAAAACTACAATGCAACTTTAATTATATTATTGAATTTTTAAATATTTACATACAGTATCTAACTACTGTTCTTTTTTTATAGATTTTTGAGAGTCATTACTGATAGTTAGACGCCAGGAAATCTGACGTTAGTCTTGCCAATATATATGATATGATGTTACCTCATTACTGGGTTGTAAAGGTCAGATAAGTAGTCACTCCATATAATGATATAACATACAGATACTCAGTTCCATCAGGTTTGACTGGAAGCCGACCCCAATACACTTGGAAAAAGGCTAGCTAGATTGATTTACCGACTAAATATTGTTTTTTTTTTGTACCGTCCACTATCTTTTGACGTTTTATAGCCTTAGTTTTAGGCCTAAGTGAAATAAATATATTTTGATTTTAATTTTGATGGAAACAATATCGTTTGTGTAAGTATCTCACTACGAGACGACTATTATTCCTTCTAGCAGTCCTTAGATACCTCTCAGTCCACGCATCTCTCTTAGGTACAGCTCACCGAGTTGATTCTAACATTGGACATATAGTCCGCAATATCTACCCACTACACTATAGGAGCCCATTAGATAGGTACCTATGGGTTCCTGGGAACCCATAGCCCGATCGGTGTCGAAATACGGGACCTACATCATGGTATCTGACATCTTGACGATATTGCAGAGTCGCCCTATACACCATGCGCTGCGTTTATGTGCAGACTTTGAAAGAAAGAAAAATCAGTTAACTACACACCCATGACACAATGACTCAACACTTAGGTACTTCTAAATAAATAGATGCTTATCTAAATGAAAGAAAAGATTAGAATTAATTGTCGTGTTCTTATAAATCTAATGGTCTGCACCCAAACTGTGACGTTAAAGATTCCGTAACTATATCGGGGGAAAAGTGGCTGATAATATAAATGCTATTTTGACTTAGGCGATAGTAAACTCAGCTGGTCTAGGCGTACCTTTAACTCTTCAGCGTTTTACAAAGAAAAACATTAAAATTTCATTTCTAAAAAATCCCTCAGCATAACCCTATTTTATTATCAACTATTTTATTTGTATATTTCTACTTGGTGACTAAATAAATATTGTATGTATGTTTCTTTCTTTACTCTAATTTTATAGTGTATGTTTTTTTTTAATTCTGTCTCTACACTATTCCCACTCTACACTACTGGACTCTATACTATTCCCACCCCCACACAAAACTCCAAAAACCACCTCATTTCTGCCCAAAAACCGCCATTCCACTCAACAAATCTCCGCTCTCATCACAGTCGCGCGTTTAATAATCCCCGTTTCGGGGTCAATCTCGTTTAGCATCAATTTATGCGCCCGCGCCGCGCCGTGGGCCGGCCGACTCACGCGCACGCTAATTGATTCCAGATCGGAGGGGGCGGGGCCTCGAAAGGTCGCGACTTCGGTGCCGGATGACGGTGACGGAACTGTGAATACTGTGAAAGTTGCTGGTGATAATTTTGATTTTTTGTTGTGATTGCTGTGCGGCCTTTGGTTTATTGTTGTTGGTGTTTCAAGTGGGTTTTGTATTCTGCTTTGTAATACTAGAGGAAATTCATCAAGACAAGAATAAAATAACTTATTTTCTTTCAGTTTCAATATATTATCAGGGTAGCCATGAAGTTTCTTATAAGGTTTTGTCTATATAAAATGTGAAATTTCCAATTCGATCCTTGCACTTTTGAAACTTTATAAGTTCCTTATTGCCCATGAATGACGGTTCATAAGTGCTTAATTTATGTCTCGTTAAGCCCGTGCAAGTTTATGTTTATGTATAATAATGTTGTTAACGTTTGAATCCCCGACCGGTCCTATGAGACCGCGCTGTTATTGTTTTACTATTGTGTCTCGTTTCGCGGGTATCTGAGTAACTACATAATGAAGAAATAAAACCAGAAGTACCAACTTCCGAAATGTTTTTTTTTTGTTTTTTCTTGTTTTGAAGTTGGCCGTGTATTTTATGATTCACTTTTTAGTTGTGGGTTAGTTCGATTGACAACTTCTTTTGTTTTGAAGTTGATAAAAAACGTTCTTAATTTGACTCTTTATTCTCTCTTATCACTCAAACATCACGACGCGAACACCAATCATTGTCACTGGTGCTGAACGGTCACTTTCCCAAAACATTTCATCCAGAAAACACACGTCCAACCATCCCACCCAACTTCCCAGCTCGACATCACACGTCCGCGTATCACACCGTCACGCTCGAATCCACCTTCCATTTATTACAACGGATCGTAATCTAAGATGGAGAGCGGGCGACTGATAAGAAACGCCGCGACGCGCGACGCCGCGGCGAGATAAGGCGGGGTGTGTTGCCGGTAGACGCCGCGCTACGGTGTGAGAGGGGGCCATAATTATACCAGAGAATGTTATCATACCATCACTGATTTAGTGACTAGATACTAGCTGTGTGTGTGTGTGTAAATTATAATGAATTTAGATTTTATTTTATTATTATAATATCGGCTGATGTGCAGTTATAAACTAATTTAGTCACTGAAATTATGCTCTTGATAAGATTCTGATCTTAGTTTTAGATAGGTGAATTAAATATTCATTAGAAAGTGTTATAAAATGAATAAATTGTGTTAGATTTCTCTTGGGGGATCAGTTTAAATTAGAAATATCTAAGTATTAGTTAAACTGATCATCTAACGAAGTACAATTTAAAATAACATTGGTTATGTATATTTAGATTGCCAAAGTATTTTTAATAAGACCTTTTTTTGTGATCGACCACAGTGATTCGGCAATAAAAACTGACTTTTAAAATAAAGTGTAACTAACCATTGAGTTTTTCTCCATAGGAAACGACTAATCGGAATACTGTACTAGCTTTTGGCGTTTTATAAGTACTCGTTTAGGCCTATGTGAAACCAACATTTTTTATAAACTAATTTCAAATGATTCTTCGAGAATTTCACTTAAAATAAAAATGAACAACGAAGTTCATTTTTACAATCGATCAAAAAACTTGACCCTCACAAAAAACTTTAAATTGACCCGAACAAACACGGTAAAATGTAGCAAGCAAGTCAAGCAACCCCCAAAAAACAACAATAGCAGTAACATTGTACGTCCAAAAGGCGTCTAGCGAGTCGCGAGTCGCGTGGAGGGGGGAGGGGGCGTTTATCGCCCAAAATGCGCCCGATCGCTGCGAGATTCGCCCGGGCGATATAGACCGATTCTTCGCCCCGATAAAGCCCCACTCCAGAGCATGCCTGTATCTTTTCAAAAAGGTTTTTGTCTCTAATCGCTTGCCAGAATCTAGTTTTAATGACTTTTTATAATAGGTTTACGTGGGAGGAATATTTATTAGTTTTTTTTTTGTTTTTTGAATATTTTTTGCTTGAGGTGGTGTTAATTTGAGGGGACATGATTGTCTTAACAATATGTAGTCTTTGTGTAAAAAGATAAGTTAACCATCATAAGCACTTGCTATAAGTTTCAGATGCATTTTCTCCTAATTTCCTCGTTGGCCACCCCAACACTATTTACGTAACCTTTACCCAACAATGGATGAACCAGATGTTTCTAACGGCCGAACCCAATAACCTATCTATCACATATCGGGGATAGTAAAACAAATTATACAATACATGTTTTCTGTTGTTTCATTTGTTTTTCAATCTCCGATATGTGATAGAAGGTTATTGGTTTCGGCTGTAAATAGGCACCAGCATTTTACGTGGAGTGACTGTCTATACGACCTCGATAACTCAATAACTGGGCAATTCAGTAACACCGATCTCCCAATTTAAAAAAAGAACGCGCCTTTTTCTTAATGACTTCTCATTATTACAACAGTATGACGATCTACTTGTTTTTTTTTTAAGATGGATAACATAAAACAAACACTAACAATAAAAAAAACGAAACAGCCAGAATCTTTTTTCAAAAATAACCTACTTACATTTACCTTTTTTAAGTTGCATCACCTTCTCGTATTACGATAGTGAGGCACACTTAAAGCTACCGCGTACTTAACATTACAAACAGTATAATTTGTTTTAGTGTGACTAATAAACATTGACAGTTGTCTCAAACTTATAAAGTTATCATCTACAGGCATTTAAAAAGAACACGCCTTTTTTTAAATGACTTCGCCATATAATTGCAACACTACGACAATTTACTTATCACATATTTTGGCTTAAAGGTCCTGTAACTAAGCCAGTGGCATAGCCACAACCTTTAAAAAAAAACTTATCACATAAAAGTTCAGCACAGTTTCTTTTTTAAGGCAGAAATCACAAAAACATACTTAACATATCGTAAAAACAAACTATAAAAAAAAACGAAACAGCCAAAATATTTTTTTAAAACAACCTTTTTTTAAGTTGCATCACCTTCTCGTTTTACGATAGTGAGGCACACTTAAAGCTACCGCGTACTTAACACAACAATACAATACAATACACACAGTATAATTGTTTTTTATCTAGCGCCGCGCCATAGGGGCGGTATCGCGGCGATGCGACTCGACTCGATAGCGTCTTACCCCTATGTTAGAACTAACTGATTAGCCTATCAAATATGTGTGTGACAATGATTCTAGCTTAGTACGGGGTTGCTAGTTTAGAAAAAAAATTGTTGTCTGTGGTGATACGTTTTTTTTACAAAAACAATGACGTCGTTCATAGACACAGATTGATTGAGTATCATTTCATGTAAGTATAAATAATTAAATATAATTTATTTTGATAATCGAAAGCATTATAATTAGAAAATAATTGTAAGTAAGTAATTAAAAAGAATTATAGACTTAATAAAAGGAAAAACCAATTAATAAGTGTATGGTATAATATCATAGCGTTGTTTTGACGGTTTAGTTTTTCATGAAAATCTATAGACTTAATAAGTACTGTACGTTTTTTAATACAAATAAAATATTGACACCTAGGTATCCAGACGAATCTTATAAATATTATTATTTGTAAAGCAGAATTCTATGACGCAAAATGCCGTCGGTACAGATCATTCGATTAAAATAACATATATTTTGTGTATTTTATTGGAAACGAATAAAACGGTGAACGATATCTATAAATAAAATATAAAATAACATTACAGTCAAAAACTTGATCATTTGTAAAGCAAATTACTACTAGAAAAATTTATGTAAAAAAATAACGCGCAATATTTGTAAGCATTTACATGTGTTTATCCTAAAACATGTAAAATTTAACGGAAACATGGAAAAATATATGTAAATGGAAATTATTTCATCATTACATGGACGATCACCTGTTAATCTGACTGTAACAAAATTAAATTATATATTCTTGAATTATTTATCAAAATTATATTTGAAGTTCTAGGAGAGCCGTCGCCATTTTAATGCGATCAATGAAAAAAGTTTTACATAAACATGTGTTCATTGATGTCAATGTTGCATTTATTTCTTTTGAATTTCGAACTACCTTTCGTATCCGGGTCACTACACTGAACCTTAAAACTAAACCTTATCTCATCTGTACAAAATTGATTATCGCTTGACCGTTGTCGAATTTTAGATCTTTTTCGCATGCAAATATAATTCGTTTTATTGTTTAAATTAATAGATAGATTTTTATCATGATCTGAGCATATAAATCTAACATGTCTCCACTCTTTTAATTTATTACTGAATATGTATTACGTATAATTAGTACTTTTCGTACGTTGCCACAGTTTAATTAAAAGTATTTAAATAATTAGCATGTGGTTAATGTTTTATTTATAATTATTAGGAAAGACTTACTTAGGCCTCGAAGCGTTACAATTTCACGAATATTTATACTTCTAAGGGCCTGTTTCACAATGTCCGAGTAGGCACTACTCACTGAATAAATTAAAAAATGTGACAGAATTCATATGAAATTATCTGCCAAGTAAGATACTCGAAACTAAATCATAGGTGGTGAAATAGGCCCTTAGACGTTTATTTATTTCTGACGCACAAGAATCAAACGGTTTTCCTTATGAGATGGTACATTATGTACCTGATTATTTTTAATTACTTATGTCACTGTAAAAACCTTCAGCATTAAGTACATTTAGTTTAATGGGTACATTAGGTGCGCTAGGTACAGCTACTGCGTGATTGTTCGAAAGAGTAATCGCGGTCCTAGAACGCAGAGGGCAACTGAATACACAGACGGGTTTTAGTACGTAAAAGTCTCACACTCCCTGTCGTTACACCCTCAACAAAAATGACAGAAAAGCAAATTCACGTTTTTAATCAATTTATTCTCTACCAGTCAACCTCAATGAATCAGTCAATTTCAATTTATTAATAACAATTTTAAAAAATAGAGGATCAGCATTCCCTTATTCCTTATTTATTAAGGTTCACATTCAAAAACACTATTTTATTATTATTATTTCCTTTATTAACTTTTTTACATGTCTTTTTCATTTTTAAATATTTCTTTACAAAACAAATAAGTAAAAAAAAAACATTTAAAAATACAAAAAACAGTGTCCCACCGGTATCGGGAACAGGGTCCAAGCTACCGGTGGTCAGGGCTTCAGGGAAAGGAACCTCCTGATGACAATGCGAGCCGTGTCCAGGAGTACCGCTTTCTGAATCAAGCCCTTGATCCAGTCGCCTAACGAGAGCCTCCTAAGATGATAATAAGATGATTTATTATTATTATTATTATTATACGCTTTATTGTACACCAATTATTATTACAACAAAGATTTTTGAAATATCCAAAAAAAAGAAAATAATTCTATAGTATAGTGCTATAGATTCAACATGAAAGCGAGCGGCGGCAAAATTGTCTATTTATTTATGGCTTATTAGTGAAAAGGATAGCTTAATTTAAAAATTTATATGTGTCATACATCTAAATTTTTAAATATAAATAATTAAGTTGCAATATCAAAATTACTTCATATTTAAAAAAATATTAAAAAATATTTTTATCAAACTTAAAATGCTTTCTTGTAAAATCATGATTGTTTGCTTTTTAGTTAAGTAATTTTGGCGCAAATAAACGTCAAGTCTGAAGCCATCTTCCAATCAAAATTTCCTCAGAAATACATTTAAATCTAAAAACTATACACTAGGCTAATTACCCGGGCACACGTTCGCAATCGTCGTCGTATCGCTATCGCGTATTATCGCATCGCTCCCGGAAGCGTCGCGCGTTCTTATCGCTGGCCAACCATTGCGATTATGTTAAATGGGGGTGAGTGTTTATAGTGCTAGAACACAATGCTTTGTTTCTGTTTGCACTTGTAAAAATATAACACTATTATCATCACGGCTATAGCAAAGGGTGTAAAGAGAAACAAGTTATCTGCAATTTCACAAAATTCTGACGTATGATTCCCCGACCGGTCCTATGGGACCGCTGTTATTGTTTTACAATTGTGTCTCGTTTTATGGGTATGTGATAGGTTAAACTATCATATGCCACTACTTGGTACACCTTTATAATGTGTTAAATTTAAAAGTATGTGAAAGTAGGTTTAGGTGTTAAAAGTTGGCTTCGGGTGTTTGTGTTAAAAGTGCCGCAGGACGATCCCCGGCTACCACAGGCGTGCGTTTTCGGATGACGAGCAATGGGCAGGTCGCCGCTCGCTAGGGCCACACGAATTTTTAAGAGTTACCTAGTCTCGGAAGGGAAACGGCGACTAAAGGACACAGATAGCTTTTCGTTAGTAAAAGTCTGACACGCTCTCTCGCTCTACCCTAGTCGTTTGATAATTTTGTACTTATTAACCTGTAAAAAGTACAAAAAATAAGGCGATTGCCGTATTTTTTTATAATAATTAGCTTAATATTGGTTCCATTACTAGCACTCTAACTATCCTCTTATATGACAGAGAATAAGCATAAAACATCCCGCGGACGCAACACACGTTGGTGGTTGGCACATGTCTTCGAATTTTTGGGTCTTAGACAAGCCGGTTGTTTCACGTTGTCTTCCTTCACCGTTTTGAGAGCAGTAGTGATGAAATAAATTACACAAAATGAAACTTGCTTAAGTTTGAACCCACGACTCGTGTCGAGGCCGCTACCACTGCGCCAGCACTGCTCCGTATTTTTATTATAATAAATTTTATATTATAATATATATTTACCGCCTTTTTCCATCTACATATTATATTGGGGTACGTTTCTATTTTAACTATAGCAATGAAAAATATGCAAAGGAAATAAGTAATTTTAAAATTAAAAAAAGAAACAGGAAAAGTTCAACCTGTTGGTACTACCTACTAGTGATGAACCAATAGGGGCTTCCGATATATATCGATAACGGCTAAAAATTCGATAAAAACTTGTGTTGAAGATGGGGTGAGAACACGTCTTTAAATAAAATAGAATATTGAAAGTTATTCGTTTCTGTTACTTATTGCTCATTGAAGTTAGCCTCTATACTTAAAGACATCGAATTATTTTGATAGTGAACCTATGGTCTATCGGTTTAGGTGGTTAACTAAAGGTAAACAATCTTGGTATGTCTTTTTATATTAAAGAGGTCGTATATAATATACACAAAGATTATTTAAATTTAGTTTATTAGCTAACATCGATTTAGGTAAATACCTAGTTGCAAAGATTTTTACATACAATTTTTAAACTTTTAGATAAAAAGACATGCCAAGATTTTTTACATTAAGTAAATTACCTAAACCGATAGACCATAAGCAATGCGAAACAAAGAAGTGCACTACAATACAACCCTCGCAATCCTCACAAAAACAATAACAAAACAAATCTCACTAACAATACTCCGTTCAAACACAACCGATTCACCGCCATTCCTCTGCGCAGACGTACGACTTTATAATACAAGTCTAACAAAACGTGGGCGCGCCTCACGTTCGAAGGTGCGACAATAAAATCGCAGGCGATCTCCTTGAAGCGTTAACAAGGGGGCAAGACAAGCGCGTCGTCGGCTTGTCGCGATCGCATCGCGCCAATTTGTACGCACGTCCACGGGTAGGATTTATTGGGCACGCGAGGAGTGCTCATTGCTAGATAGGCTGCTCATAGGTGGGCCTGTCCTGGAGTAGGGGATTAAGTTGCCTGGTCTAATGTTCGATGGAGTATGTTTTTGTTGCTACAGGTCTATGTGAAATTTGGTTTGTGTGCTTCCAAAATTGGGATCTGACTGACTGACATATCAACGAACATCCAAAACTGCGGAGACTAAGAGTATGAAATTGTGCAAAAAGTTTCATTTTATGATGTAGGTGAGCACTAATAGAAGATTTTCCAAAATTCAACCCCAAAAACGATGAAACGACGGCCAAAAGTTTGTTTGGAGAAACCTATTTTTACGCGAGTAAAGTCGCTGGCAGAAGCTAGTCCTATCATAAACCGAGAACTTTTGAATAAGCAGCTAAAAACGATAGACAGAAAATAATGTCAAATACAGAATTGCCAAAACGGTTGAACGTATAATTTCAAAAATCGATACGTCATGTAGATTCAAACGAATTCTTCCGATGGCGGTGGAGCGAAAGGAAGTGTTAGATTTTTACTGAGCCTAAGAACCTACTTCAGTCATTCTGTAAGTTTTTCAAACAATCACAGTCTTGAAGCAAAAAAATAACTCAACAAAGGGAAAACAAATACTGCCATACCAATCCGTTTTAAACAACGACCATTCTCGCCAATTAAATCGCCTCGGTTTACAAGCGCGACGCTCACGCCGACCGAGAGTGAAATATAAACGCTGCGCGTGAGTCGATAGATCGGCACAAGCGGCTCTATCGCGGCCCGAGATCGCGGAGTAATATCATTATTGTACCCCACACCCTGGAGACTAGCGAGGACATTTGCTAAGAAATAGAATGGGGATTTGGAATAGTAGATTTTTTTAGGGGTACTGAAATAGGGGTTTTGAAAAGGATCATCATCACTATCGAATTCAAAATCAAAATTATTTTATTTTACATAGGCCTACATGGGCAGTTATAAAACATCAGAAGCTAGTGCACGGTTCCGTTTGGTCGTTTCCTATGGAAAGGATCCGGCAAGAAACTCCATGGTTACTCTAGTCTTTTCAAAAAAATATTGGGTGTACAATATTTTCATATTATACAGACAGATATGCGAGGACAGTGTAGACCAGTCAATATTGAAAGTCTTTCAAACTCAAACTCAGTTTTAATTTCACTTCAATATTGACTGTATCTCGCCGCTGGAGAATATTTCTGCATTCCGTCCTTAGACGCCACTCGGTCAACACCTTACTTCATCTATCATCACCACTCCTTGCTAGGTGTCCAGTCCAGCTCTATTTGGATGCCATTATTCGTTTTCCTATGTAAAAAATATTGATTTAATGGCACATCATTAATAACATGGAGCTTTTGCTAATCGCTATATTTACTGATACTGCCTGAAACAGTAAACTCAAAAAAGATTATGAAAAAATTCCGGTATGGAAATGTGAATTTTCAACACCAAACAAAATAACAATTTTAAAATACAAACTCCAAAATTAAAATAAAATATATTTTCATACCTTTTTCGGTACTTAATTATGTATCAAGACTTAAAAATCAAAATTAACCTTCAAGAGGCTGACTCGAGATAATCAAATTAATAGTATAAAGTTGCCTCATCAATAAAAAAATCATCACCATAGCTTATTACCATATATTTGAGGCTAAACTCCAATTAAAAGCGAGATAACGCGATCAGTAACTTATTACATACCTACGAAATATTAATATTCTTGACATAATGATATCTTTAGTGTAATAAAAACTTTAATAGTATTACGGTAGGTGGATTAGTTGCCATCAAATTGTATAAATAGGCATAATATATATATATGAATTTTAGTTAAAGTCGGATAAAACTGTCAAGGATATACACACGTATATAAATATACATGTAGGTATAGGCGTGTTTCATTACTATTCATGTCATGAAACATTCACAAATAGGTATAAATAAAGAATTATATATTTTTAAAGCTGATGGAAGTTCAATCACTACTAAAACATTTTAGCATATTGTTAGGTTAAATTCGGTTTTCCATTCAAAGATAAACGACACCCAAAACCCCTCGTTTCTTCTTCTGCCTGCCCTTATCCCATATTACTTGGAGTAGGTGCAACACGTTTCTTTCTTTCATTGTGTCCTCTCACCCTTCATACTTATACCCTTTCATTCATATCACTCCTCACACAACCCTTCCACCTTTTCTTTGGCCTCCCTCTTCCTCAAAACTCTTCGTTCACCTTGTAATAATTGATGACGTTATAAGACCTCTGAAACTGTCCCTGATGACGACAGAGCATATGCAAAGCAAAAGCTCTTCTAATCCAATTAAAAAAACCTAAAACTAATCTAGCAAACCAATCAATCGATCCACAAACCTTTATATCAATCGATTTAACAAAAACAACAACAATAATTTAGTACCAATCGCATAGTTGCTCAACAAAAACAAATAGATAAAAATCACTTTTTATCGCACTGCGCAAGACCGTGAGGTAAGGGTTACTTTAGACAAATATATTGCTATAATGTTCCAAGGCGACGGTCTAAAACATGGAATATAAATACACTGGTACAAGAACACGGAAATATCATGGGGTTTGTCTGCAAACGTGGACATGGGATGAGGAAATAAATTATGGGGTCTTAAAGTTTAGTCGATTTTAGTTGTTTAGGCTTCTATAGGCGGTTGCTACTCCTGAACCTTTCGACCCCATCGATATTTTTTTCTAGGAGCAATGGACCCTACCTACTCATGTCGTAACCATAGGAAATGTTAATATGGCCAAAGACACAGATATCTTAACATCTTCTACTGGTATCTGTATAAAGGACTGTCAAAATGATCTACAAGTATGTATGTAACTGCAAAAATACATCAAGATGATCGCTGTCAGAGCAAAAAGAATAGTGAAAATAGCAATGCCAGAGAAGAAGTTTCCGAAAAACATTAACACTGCAATGATGCTCATAGAAGTAATGATGCTGAAAAAGGCATTAAGAAAAACCCTCTAGCCAAAACCCCACAGCATAACAACGATACATCTCCTCAAAGACATCTTAAAACCGCAAAATAAGAACACTAAAGCGAACCAGTAAAACTGCTTTATAAGTTTTACAACCGACTGTACGAAAAGATAAAGGTTTAAAATGTAAATGAGACGTGGTGAAAAAGTATAAGATTATCTCTCTATTAGGTATAAATTAAGGGACGAGTGAGGTATGCGACACAATTATATTGTCACGAATGTGGCGATCGTGGTCGCACCTGCGAGCGCAATCGCTCCTGCCATCGGCGCCTGCGCACGCTATATTGACGGGAGGGGGGATTTTTTTGCCATTCGGGAATTATTGCGTATTTAAATTTTGTTATTGAGCCGTTGTTGGCGTAATTGGAGGGTTTTTGGGCAGTGATTTTGATTTGTTATGGTTTTTAAGGGGAATCTGAAGTCACAGTGCTGTTTTTTAGCCTCTGTGGTTTATTATAAAAGTTCCCGTGGAATGTTTTAATGACCAAGTAACCTGCCTAATTTTTTTCAACTCCATCGTCCTTTTTCGTTTTCAATTCGTTACAACTTAACGACTAATTTCAATCTAAAAACCATCAAAACTATCGACTTCCCACATCACTACCAACAAACGTCAAACTAAACTACCGACTCTTTCCCATCACTAGCCCAACCATCGACAAAGCGGCCCGTAATCGATACTGCAACGGCCTCACCATATTTTATTGTGTGCCAATTAAAATTATTCCCTTCCTCATGCATTGTGGGAAGTTAGTCAGTGAAACTGGCTAGGTCCATTTGAAATATGGCGTCTGTACTATGATGTATAGATGGAAAAATAATTGAGACTGTCTGTATAGACGTTTCCAGTTGTTTGTCAGTTGTTGATACAACTCTGTTAGTGGCTGGAAGTTGAGTGTAGTTCTAACGTGATTTCTATTGACTTGCTTGGAGTGTTCCAAAGTTGACGCGGCCCCAAAAAGGAAAGGGCAACTAAAGGACACAGGTAGGTTTTAGTCAGTAACAGACGTTTTATATGTCTTCTCGCTCCACCCAGAGCAAGAGGATGTGCTCCACCTAAACAAAAAGATGTTTATTGGGACTTCTTGGGACCTAACCTGATATACATATTTGGGCTTTTTAGCTAGGTAACTACACATTCATTTGAGTCAGGTTTTCACAGCCCATTTGACGTATTTTAGTAGATATTATTAATATTGATAGTTCAATTTTAAACATTCTACTATACTCCATCGGTTTAGGTAGTTAACTAAAGGTAAACAATCTTGGTATGTCTTTTTATATTAAAGATGTCGTATATAATATACACAATGATTATTTAAATTTAGTTTATTAGCTAACATCGAATTAGGTAAATACCTATTTGCAAAGATTTATACATACAATTTATAGACAACTTTTAGATAAAAAGACATGCCAAGATTGTTTACCTTTAGTTAACTACCTAAACCGACGGAGTATAACTGCTGCCAGCCGGTCTCAAAAGAAGTTTCTCCAAACAAATTTTTGATCCCCACTTCAATCCCCTAGAGATTTTCAAAAATGTTCCCCCTAAAGAGGCAAAAGCTGTAAAAAAGACATGTATCTACATGTCATCCCGCCATCTCCTTCGTGGTCTGCCACTCAGTCTCACGATTTCAGGGCACCAATTCTAGGTCCTACTGTTCAAATTAAATTTGATGCACAACATTTAACTTGACTCTAAATCTATTCTAGATAAATTTACCTGATTATACTTAACGCTACCAACGTTGAATCTCGGCTAAAAATAAAAGACATTGGACAAGAATCCTTGACTTTTGTTGTCTAATAAGTAATAACAATTAAAAACTATTTTCATCTAGATCTTTATCTAATCGCCGTTCTCAAACACACTTTGGTCTTTTTAAAAACTCGTTTACTTAAAAATCTTTATTTGCTTTGCATTTAAAAATATACTTTTTTTAGTATAAAATGTCTAGTTCTAGTAAATTCTTTAGTCACTGACTGATATAAAAATCAATGACTCGAGAATTATTCTGATAGCAGGGTTGGCGCAGTGGTTGAACTATCGGCTGCGGCTTTGCGTGTCGTGGGTTCGATTCTCGTATGGAAAAAATCATTGTATGGTCTATAGATAGTTGTTCCGGATGTCGGTGTTTTGTGTATGTGAGTTTGCATGTTTGTGAACGCACTTACGACACAGGATTAATTCCTAGTGTGGGACAAAGTTAACTCGTAAGGGCCTAGAAGGGCCGAAGCCCTGCCCTGGGGCCATGGGTTAACTTCAGAAAGGGAACCTGGGACCTGGAACGCAAGGCAAAGAAAGAAAATAGGTGTGATTTTAGTCGAAAATATATCCCAGGGGACTATACTCCCGAGATATAAAGTAGGTATGTTCTATTCTCGTGGCCTACCCGTGTGCCAAATTTCATCCGAATCACACACACATACAAAATTCAATCTATATAATATTAGTGTGATTCTTAGCACGTATTATCGGTCTCTTATCACTCTCAAAGTCAAAGTCAAAGTCAAATATTTTTATTTCACATAGGCCTACATGGGCACTTATAAAACGTCGAAAACTAGTGCACGGTTCCAAATTGGTCGTTTCCTATGGAGAAGAACCGGCAAGAAACTCCATGGTCATTGACAATGGCTACAAGCTACAAAGTGCAAGTCTAACATACACGCTTTGAGGATAACTTGAGTTAAATGCAGACAAACTATGGTTATTCGATGCATTTAAATAATTAACCTTTGAATATTATAAAAAAATGGACACGTAAATTGAATAGGGACTTAGGGCCATGTGCACCGACATAAGTTTAAGATAACCATCTGATTAACGTCAATAACCGACGATAAGGAACAGGAAATATTGCTAAAACAGCCGTTTTAATATTAAAACAGTCGATTTGGTGTCGGTGAACATCGCCCTTAAGGGTGAATAGGTACAAAACTGTGATTAGGATTTTTACTTCAGTTAAATATTTTATATTGATTTCTATTTAAGCATCGACTTTTATTACAATTAATGAATACATAAAAGGGCTTAAATGCTTGTAAAACCCGTTAAATGACCAGAAAATGCACTCCAAAATTTTGTTCCTATTCACCCTATTTAGGTACCCCATTTTACTGTAAGTATTTTTACAACTAATATATCTGCTCATTGTCATGCTATACTGTTCAATGTTCATCATCATCATTTCAGCCTATATACGTCCACTGTTGGACAAAGGCCTCCCACAATTGTACCCACAACGAATGTTCTTGTGTGTCTCGCATCCATCACTTTCCCTCGTCTCCCACCAGGTCATCGGAAATTAACAAAAACAAAAATTTGTAATTATTATTAAATAACAATGTACTTAATCAGTTTTTGCCACCTGTTTTCCTTCGGCGTTGTTCCAAAAGCAATGAATCATTCAAAAAAGTCGACTCACACACATCTGGTTCCGTTACCGATCGCCGATCGCATCGATTTGCAGAATTGCTCAGTCTCTGCACGTGTGAACTCACCTTTTGCAACACAGCCTTTACCGACACCTAAAGACACTAACCACCAAATTGCTACAAAGGAAAATCAACCCTAAGAAACAGGAGTGAAGATCAAAATCAATTGCTGCGTTTAGGCGAAAACCGCACGGTAGTGGACTGCATTCGATTCCAATTTCAAATGACTTGCACTGAAGTTCGTTATTCGATTAAACTGTTTCACATCCATCCAATCAATACTGCACCTTGTCAACTTACATTCAAGGTCGAAATTTCAATGGATGGTGTCAGGTTGTTACGTGGTCTTATTTATGAACAATGTACGCAGCCTGCTTTCGCGCCAACACACCCTGTGTTGGCGCGAAAGCAGGCTGCGTACGCGCCGATAGCCATGGCGAAGCGGCTAGACGGTGTACAGACGGTGCGTGTCATCGGAATGCGGTATCTTTCACTCGGCTACCAGGAGCGAATGATTGCGAAGAGCTGTGTCATTATGTCATGACGATTTCGTCAGATTTGTTTAAGGAGATGGAGACATGGAATTGACATGACAGTAATGTGACTGAACAGATTTTCAGATCACAACGCCAATAAAATAAAGTAAAAAAGGATCGATTGATATGGCCGCTTTTTGAGGTAGGGAATCAATGACTTCTCCTGCTCTAGGGAGGAGTGGGAGGGCGTGTCAGACTCTTACTGACTAATAAATGTCTGGTGCTGAAATGCCACGACCGCTCTTATGTTCCTTTTTTTGCTTTGCATTCCAGGTCCTCAGAAGGAGGACGTACCGCTATGATAGACTCATGCCCAGTAGTTGACGTCTTTCAAGATTGCTTATACAAGTAATAATTATGTTGATCACATAACATTCAAGGTCGTAATTTAAGGCAAAAGAGGTTCACTGCTGGACATAGGCCCGTACGGCTTCCATTCATCAGATTCCTGTGACTCTCACCAAGTCATCAGTCCATCTTAAGAGATCTTCTAATGCTACGCCTTCCGGTACTCAGTCCTCTCCTCAGAAGCTTTCGTCCCCATCGACCATCTGTTCTGCGCGCAATGTGCCCGGCCCACTGCCACTTAAGCTTTGCAATTCTTCGGACTAAGGCATTAACCTTGGTTCTCCTGCGTATATTTTCATTCCTGGTTCGATTAAGCACGCAACTTCCGTCGACATACAGGCCTTGTAATGTTGCCACTGTTGGGACTCAGGCCACCTCTCTAGGGGAGGGAATTCATCGTAATTCTCTACCCAGGCCGGGTGCAGGTGGGTGAATGTCACATGTCTTCGAATTTTTGGTTCTAGGACATGCCGGTTTCCTCACGATGTTTTCCTTCACCGTTTTGAGAGCAGTTATAGTAATCGAATAAACCTCATTGGTCCACTTCTGCCTATAATCTCAATGCTGTACGCTCTTAGTTTTGTGTATTGCTAATGCGAGGACACTGCCACCTAAGATACAGGATCTTCCTAGTTTACGAGTCAGGGGTCAATGTTTGAAATTGACGATTGTATTACATGTGTTTTTGTACTTTACGTCTTGTGTCAAATATGTATTTTTGATAATAAATATTATTATTATTAATTACATAAAGTAATGCGCCTAACTGGGTTAGATTATGGTTACTCCAATCAAACCCCAGTAAAAAAGATAAGAATAAAATTAAATATAAATCCGTGTTGATGAGTAAGAGATGCCTGTCAGTTGTGATGTGATAGTGACTCAACAATGTGAATCAGCGATGCATTGATAGCGTTGGCGTCCCACACATGGGCTGACTAAGATATTTGTAAGTACTAATATTATAATGCTGGAGAGTTGGTTTGTTTAAACTTGATAATCTTAGGACCTGGTTGGAGTTGAAAAAAATATTTTAGTATGTTATCCAATTTATTGAGAAGGACTATAGATTATATAAGTATATAAAATCACAGACTGTATGAATAAAAACCATACATAGTATTATTCCATTTATTGAGGACGGCTATATAAAATTAGCGGATTATATAAAATCACGGGCTTGGGGCCTTACTATGACGTGTTGAAATTTCAGGTGTGCGAGTAAGAAAGAGGAATGGAGCTATACTTACACTCTATATAGCTCTATCCCTGTAACAGTTCAGTTTAGGTTGTAATACATACACAATCAGTTTAGTAGTTTAGGTGCATTAAAAGCTTCTAAGATTCAAGCTTAGTAGACGTGCAAAGCGTTAGTAGTACTTGTTTTACCTATATGTAGAGTCGCTTACTAACTAAATATTGTGCATGAAAGCAAATAAATAAAAATAGAGCAACCTTCTAAGAATATTCACACAATAAATAATTAACATGGTTTAACTGCTGGGGCAACAGCAATTACCTTAGTAGCTTAGGTGCTAATATCCTTCGTTTTACAACTGGAAGTAGGCAAGTGAAAAGAATCCAGTCCACATTTAGTTACTTTTGAGATATTGTACGAGGTATTTTTCCAATAGTAAAATTCAGTAAGTAGGTACCACGTTTTTGGATCAGTTTTGTGTATTTAACTTTTACTTTTACTTTTGACTGGCCTGTTGGTCTAGTGGTTAGTGACCCTGACTGCTATGCCGGAGGTCGTGGGTTCGATTCCCACCCAGGACAAATGTTTGTGTGATGAGCACGATCATTTGTTCTGTGTCTGGGTGTAATTTATCTATAATATGTATGTATTTAGAAGTATATAATTATGTTTATCAGTTGTCTAGTACCCATAATACAAGCTCTGCTTAGTTTGGGGCTAGATGATGTTGTGTGAAAGTTGTGGAATTATTATTATTATTATAACTCTTTTTGTCTAAGTTATAGATTGGATCCTTTTTACTTAACTACGTCCAACTAAAAGCACAATCGAAAGTATCCACAAAAACTTACCCAAATCAGCCATCACTTCCAATATCCGAACCCTTACACTATCCTCGAAGACTACAACCAAACATACATAAAATAATTAAATATACCCACATGCAAGCACTCGGGGGTTACTAGGGATGTGCCGAGATGTGCTAGGGATGGGACGACGGGTGGATGGGTCAGATATTTCAATTCTCGGTCGGATATTGGCGGGTCTCGTGACATCGCATACATCTGCGATCGTCCCGCCTTATCGTAATATTAAAATCTTGTGTGCTTGTGTAAGTTATGACGGGTGGCTTTATGTACGGATGTGTGCTGGCAAATATATTGCTAAGCTTCGTTTTTTTTTGTTGGTCTAGCCGGCTTGGATGTTTTTTTTAATAAATTCTTTTTTTGAAAAGTTTTGTTATTGTTTTTGGTTTTAAGATAATTCTGCTAGGCATTTAACGTCTAATTATTTTTTTCATTATGCTAAGACGATATAAATATTATAATAAATAAAACAATATTTAAATAAAGCTCTGTGAATTGAATAAATGTAGTTTTGTGAATTGAAAGAATGTTAGTTTAGTGATGTAGAGCAGCTATTTATAATTTAAATACGACAAGTTTTTAAATAAATTTTGCTGGCCATTATTAAAAATATTGCTTACGTATTAATAATGACCGTTTTTTAATGTTAAAATAAAATATTAAGTTTAATATTACATTAAATAATGTATTATTTTTAAGTATAGATCTTTTAATATTATTTAGTAAACATAATTCTTGAGATATTCATTTGACAAAAATGTATTATTATATTTTTTTATAATATGTCAAAGTGAACTGCTCTATGTAAAAGTATTTATTTTTCCTCCTGTCTACATTTTTTTTTCAAACTCCCAAAATTTCTGTAGAAATAAATTCATCATTTTTGCAACTACTTTTTTTGTTTCCTTCTTCTGGTCTATTTTTTATATCTGTGTGTACATTGATCTTTAACCAAATAAAGCGTAACAAACAATAATTTATTTTATGGTACTTAATAAAAAAATATTGAAATATACAATAGTAATAAACTTGAATCTATGAAACTGCTAGACTACTACATTCTTTTAAAACATGAATTACTGATAAGATTATTTTTAATCTTTATTACAATAGTAAATCCACAGGTGTTTGTGGTTTTAAGTGTTTATCATTTCATTGATAAATTCTTGAAACACTTTTGAAAAAGAAAATGTCTTTATACTTCTCTAGAAGATTCTTTCTTTTTAACATATTGTAAGTAGGTACATAAATTACAAAAATATCAAAATTACATTTGTCTAAAATTTATATTAATGTATTTCGATACCTATAATATTTTTGTTGTCTATCTGTCTATTTGTTGCAGCTAATCTCTGAGACGTCTGGATAGATTTTGACGGAATTCATACTCAACAATTGCTTTTAATTATTTTGTGCACCTATATATTTATCTATAGGCTTCCGTTGCCTGGGATGCTACAACCTACGAGTCTTAAAGTTAAGCGTAAATAGGTTACTTCTAGGCAAGTGTGCTCCATCGTTGACTACATCATCGCTTACCATTAGATGAAATAGTGGTTAAACGTGAACCTATCAATTATAAAAATATATTTTAAAGCAAAATGCTTCCCAAAATAAAACGCGATATGGCTACTCCAAAAAATATGTAAATACCGTGTATAAAATACAACAAAATATTGAATAACATTAGTATATTGACGCGTTGACAAGATCCTGCGATCTGGCTCCGCAATTTCCTATTCCGTCCGTCCGTCCGTCAGTTTTGCCGACCATGTTTATTTATTTCCTTCTAACATTTCACGACTATTTATCTTTGATATCATTTTCCATAAAAATGTTTGGCTTTATGCATAAAAAAACTGTTTTTGTGATGTTGTGTTTTGGTTAAAAGATTGACGCGAGATGGCTTAATGGTGGAAGAAGTTTTAATTGAATATAAACACGAAAAGTATTTTTAATATTGAAATATGATATATCACTACATAGTATAAAACAAAGTCGTTTTCTCTGTCCCTTTATCTCTTTGTATGCTTAAATCGCAACGGATTTTGATGCGTTTTTTTTAATAGATAGAGTGTTTCAAAAGGAAGGTTTATATGTATAATACGAGTATAGTAGGGAAATACTGATAATTTTGCACGCGTGTGAATTCTGGGCGGGTCGCTAGGTAATAAATAAATCATTCAATCAATTTATTTATTGACACACACAAGCTAGGAAACCTAAATACAAACAAAACAATGGAAGTTAAAAGAATGAGTAGACGCGGCCTCATACTAGGCATAGCCTGTATCTTGGTAGCCCTGTATAAACTGAAAATGCAGATTGAGAGATACCCGCTACATCGTTTTATTCATCGTAAACAAACAAACAAAACTTTCTACTTAAAACATTATAAACGACAAACGGATAATAGGATATTTCACATCAAAAACCTTATTCCCATTACAATTGATTAAACATTTAAAAGATAAACAAAATTGAAACCAACCTCTAGCCAATCTAATAACGGATCACAACTTACAAATTCAAATTTCGAAACAAAGGCGCATCATTCAAACGAATGAAGTGAACGAGCAACGAACGAGTGAACAGATTGAGTGAACAATATCTTATTTTGCAATAATCCGCTAGGAACTGTGGTAATTTCCTGAAAGAGATGAAACAACGTTGCCTGTACGTTTCAAGCAACTGTTTACAATAAGCGATCGTTTTTGAATACAAATAGGGTGTATTTGGATGATGTAGTTACTGTCTAGATGGTTTGTTTTCGTTTCTATCCGATAAGTTTTCTATTATTTCGGTATTAGAGGATATTACGGTCGTAAAGTTTAAGTTAGATGCTATTCCAAAATTCTGTTCAGTTTTTGTTAAATTTCTAATGTAATTGACCTTTATATTGTCCAATGAAATGAAGAAAGAATAATCCGACAAAAATAAAAGTCAGAAAATCGGATTAGATTATTTTTTGTGAAGTTCAATGGCTGTTTAATTATTTGCTAATTGATTCTTAGTTGATATTGTCATGTAAAATTGGTGTAGACTGTATGCCATAACAAAAACAAAATATTTTCTATACTTGACTCTATATGAACTTGTAAGATGCACTAATCGTCAGAAGGCTCCTCTTCTTATTTATCCAACCCTTTTTCCAGTTTAGCTAGGGCCAGGTTTTCTAGTACTTCGGCGTCCGTCAAATTATACCTTCGTATAATTTTAACCTTAAAAAAGTGTCTTCAAGGCTAGAGTGAATAGGCTCTTAATAAGCTAGTGCGCCTCACCATCGCATCACTGCTTACCATCAGGTGGGATCGCAGTCAAGCACTAGTTTAATAACAAATTAAAAAAATATATATATATGACGGGGTTTCTTGTCTACATAGTAATACAACACTTCTATCATAACAACCTAGGCTGCTATGCTAGTTGTATTATTATCTAACAGTTGTGTGCTGTATGTCATATCATATAAGCCAAATACAAAAACCTTAATTCCAGTCAAAATAGAAACCGACACACCTTACCAAGCAAAAGATTAACGACACAAACCCGCGGGTTCACGCTAGTCTCAACATCCTTTATTACAAGGAACCCGATTAACATTACTAACACTCGAATAACTTCACTTGTTTACTGTTCGATCAGCTGTTTTATTTAATTAAAAGATTGCCACACTCACGCTTGACTGACGGTGGGAATATTTTCTTTGTTAATTTGTTTTGATCATGGTTGAGATGTTTATTTTATTTAAAAGAATAATATATAATAATGTTTTATTGACATAAAGAGTAGTTGTCAAAAGGCTTAAAGTCACCCAAAGGGCAATGGCTCTCCATTACCATCACATGGTTATGCGCATAGTTTCGTTGCATGATCGAATCAGGAATGAAGATATCTTTGGTTCTAAGGCTACTGACATAGCACGAAGAATCGCCAAACATAGGTGGCCATAGAAAGCACAGGTTCTGGAGTGGCGGCCGCGTATCGGAAGACGCAGCTATGAAAGGTCTCTTACAAGATACACCGACTGGACAAGGTACTGCGACACTTCGGGTAGGCCTATGCCGAACAGTGGACTTCTTTCGGCTGAAATTATGATAATAATGATGAAATAAAGAAACTGATACATACTTAATTAAAGCCTTTACTCCTGAGCTAGGTGGTGCCTTTGTTGCAGGAGAACTCATTTGTGGAAAATTAACAATTTATGCAACAAAATTAAAACTAACATGTTTACAATTTCCTGTCTGCCTTTTTTCAAACTCTATCAAATCTAACAAAAGAATCAACTGCATCTTAAAAACTACCCACATCTTCAAAAGTTTACCTTCCGGTCACTAACATCCCCATTTTCGTAAACTTACGTAATTATTGCTTGATAATTATTATGGCACACAATTTCCTATCTGCCTTTCTTGAATCTCTACTTTCTTACTCGTATGAAATGAAGTAAAAAGTTTCTTGTGAACCTTCTTATGAAATTTTAAGTAAAAATTCAACTGTATCTTAAAAACTAACAAAGTCTTCAAAAGTTAACCTTCCGGTCACTTCACTTCCATATTCGTAAACTTAATTATTGCTAGACAATTTGTCGCAGTTAATAAAGACGCAAGAAGTGGCAAGTTCTTTGTGTGGCGCTGGATTTATCGGTTTCTCCCGAGCCCGCTTCATTTCCTGAGCTCGCCTCTTGTCGAACTTATGGCTGGCGCAAGATGGAGGTGAGAGCGGGTGGTACAAAGAGGGATGGATCTTATTGATGGTGGGTTTGGACTGTGGAGACGTGTGATCTCTCAATTACTCTGCAACGCCACTGGAGGAGATTTAAATCTGTACTTTGTTCTTACTTGTAAAACGTTTTACATGTTTTGATTATTTCATTATTATTAAATGTTTACTCTGTGGACTTTGACCTCTGAGTTTATTTCGGTCTTTCTTCTCAGGATTGTCAGCTAGGAAACTCCGACCTCATCTAGTTTAAATAAACGAAAAAAGGCATTTTTAACATATGGCATAACTAAAACGTATTTGCAAAATAAAAATCGTTTAACATACATCTATCAAATTCTTAATAATTGTATTATAGCTAGCTGGCCCCACAGACTTTGATTTTCCAAAAACGAAAAGTAGTTGAAAGTAAGTAGATATTGACAGCTAACCCGAATATTGACAACTACGGCCAATTTGAATGTAATGAAGAAAAAATGTCATTACGGTTATACATTAACTTTCCTGAGAATTCAGTGAGTTATTGAAAGAAATCTTTTATTTTTAAATAATTTTTTTTATGAATTTTTGGTAAACAGGTAGATCATGTAGAATAGCACATACTTAGGATACTCTATCACGCAAGCAGCTAGAATTAAATAAATAAATATTACACATCCGATTTCCCGCCCCGCTGTCATCTCACACCTTGCCCCATCGCACTAACACTACAACGCAGGGATAATCGCATTGTTTCGTTTTTGATTCATTGCATTTGTTCTCATAAACTTCGTATTTATTACGTTTCTTGTACTGATCGGATATTTCTATGCTCATACTAACCGCACCCTTGATTTACGTAGTGTTTATCTGTGAGAGGTTATTAATAAAAAGGTTCTGTTTGTTTGTTTATGGGTAGGTCGGACTGCTTGGCTGTGGCGAGAATTCCGTTTCAATATATATAATTTTTACTCTTATGTTAAAGTGAACGAAAAGTATATTTAAATCGGTCGAATCATTTCTGAGTTTTGGTTTGAGTAATTGATGGTTATTTATTAAAAAGGAAAAGAAGAAGATACTCATTTAATTTAATTGTGATTTTATACGTTTGATTATATGTATATAATCAAAGCTTTATACATTAATCTTTATTTATTTGTACTGTACTAAATCATATATTTTTTTGTTTACAGGTAAGTCTACAACAATCAATCAGACAATACATTTGAGGCTTTGAGGTAACACCACAAACTATGATTTTCAAGTTATTTGAATCAACCTATTAGAATTCTAAATTGCACTTTTGTGTAGTTCTTAAGGAGAATATTATTACAAACAATTAGTTTCCTTGAAAACTTATCTACACTTAATACAATAAACAGGTAAAGTTTGTTTTTTTGTTTGTATGATCTGTGGAAGTACTGGTTCGATTGCTAAATTTTTTTCACCAATAGAAAGCTGCTGTATTCCTGAGTGACATAGGCTATATTTTATGTACTCGGGAGAAGCTGCGGACTAAAGCTAGTAAATTCTAAATGAAAACAAAAACATATTTCTTTCGCTTTCGTTATACCTAGAAAATTATTTAGTCATCTTCTCTGTTAGGACTGCTATTCTCATTAAAGAGAATTTATTTATCTAATTTCCCCCCTACTAATAATCCTCTTGTTCCCTGGTATCATATACCTACTTCCACATAGGTAAAGTACCTCTCAGATACCGCAAAAGGCGAACTTTTCAAAAGTACTGAAGCCCCATCGAGCCGTGATGATAGATTAGCCACTCTCGCGCTTTCATGCCGTCCTACTCGCGCTTGAGAGACGGAAAGAGATAGATGGATTTATGATTCGCATACTTACATAAGTAGGTATATATCTTCAAGCTCGATATTATATAGGAGGGTAACAATACCTATAGCATGAGAAAGGCTTAAGATTGCATGAGAAATTACATAATCATAATCAGTCTTATAACATTCCCACTGCTGGGACTCAAGCCTCCTCTTTAGGAGAAGGAAAGAGCTGTAATCTACCACGTAGGCCCAGAACAGATGTCAAATGTCTTTGAATCTTAGATTCTACGACATGCCGGGTTCCTAATGTCTTGCAGCACCGCTTTGAGAGCAATGGTGATGAAATAAGCTACACAGAGTAAATAATACGCCTAGCTGGGTTTGAAAACGCGACTTACAACTTTAAAGGTCCCAGATGAAAAATGTACTACTCAAATGATGAAACACAGTAGTGGAAGTTTAGCTGTAGGTAATGTATAAAACCTATTAGGTATCAAATTAAAGGGGTAATATTTTTAGTTTCTGAGACACAGGCAACTCTGACGATACGATTGATACAAGCCATAGCGTAGCGTCCAAGTAAACTTTTAAGACATGACAATATTATTAAAATGGAACAATGTATCGTTCTTTAGCTACACCCTTTTTGCTGCCAACCTTAATTAAAACATTAATTCTCCCACTGAAGGAAAAACGATTTCAGTCATTTCGTAAGTGAACACAGAAAGAATGCTGTCCAGATACGGTATCAATTAGTCAGAACACAGCCTCCAAGATTTCACATACCCATATAAGTACTTCGTCAACCTCTAATTGCTTGTGAAGTAACATTCATTCTACAATCGATAACGCGCAATCGAGTAACTCGCTAACTCGATTAATATCTCGATTAGATCCTGTACTTGCGCCGCTCGGAACAAATGCTAGGATATTCCCACGCTGTACTGTACCTAGCCTTATGCTTAGTGTTACCTAATAACGGTGCTTTAGTTAGAAAACTTGTGATTATCATTTTAGAATTTGCGGAGAATTTAGCTTTATCGTTGTTGGTGATCGGTGTAAGAATTGATGGAATTTGGCTCTGATTTATGAAATGAAACGAGGTTTACCGTAGGGAATGTCAACATAGCATATACACCTACAATACAACACTTGAGAAAGAATTATAAGTGTAGCATTTATTCAGTCTTATAATAGTTCTCACTGTTGAAACTCAGGCCTCGGCTCTAGAAGAGGGAATGGGCCGTAATCCACCACGCGGGCCCAGGGCGGATTTATGGATGTCACATATTTTCGAATTTTTGGTTTAAGACATGCCGGTTCCCTCACGATGTTTCCTTCACCATTTTGAGAGCAGTGGTGATGAAACAAATTACACAAAGTAATACGCCTGGCTGTGTTTGAACCCACGACCTTTATCTCGTAAGTCGGGGCCGTTACCACTGGTCCACCACTGCTCGTGTTCACACTTGAGCAGTTTGGCTATATAAAACACTAGCTTTAGCCCGCAGCTTCGCCCGCGTACATAAAATATAGCCTATGTCACTCCTGTATTCCGCAGCTTTCTATTGGTGAAAAATTTTTAGCAATCGGACCAGTACTTCCACAGATTACCTCATACAAACAAAAAAACAAACTTTACCTCTTTATTATATTAGTGTAGATTATCTTAAAAAGTTGAATTAGGTACCATGCCAGTTTTCAAGTTAACAAGAGCCATAGCCCTATGCGACCTCTTCACAGGCCACGATACTTATGAAATGGAGACACTTTTCCACTTGTATCATCATCAAGACCTCTCAAATACCCTCACCATTTATCATCTACCACGCAAAACGTGATACTCCTTCCTCGATCTAAGTCAACGTTACTAATTGTCGAGCCAGCCCTCCAAACCGATCGTCTGCAGAACGCAGATTACCCGCGCTCACCCCCTTGAAACAGGGATGATGGTGCTTGGGGATGATTCTATCGCAACTTGCTCTTTCCAAGGCGGTTCGAGAGGTTATTGATACTGGCTGGAATCTTTTCGACGGTTTTTTTTGTTGTTTGATTTTGGAAGACTGGTGTGTGCATTTGAAAGAAAGAAAGAAAAATATTTTATTTGGCACACAGTGAAGGAAAAACATGTAGAAACTTAAAATTAAAATTTATAAAACTATCATCGTGTGTTTCAAGGTTACGCGAAATGGGTTCAGTCATATCATCAGTATTTTTTTTAAGGTCGTCGATATGGCAATTAGAAAATGACGCCGATTCTCTTGTGCACTAACTAATAAATTAAGACAGTAAGAATTTACTCCTGTCGGAATGTCAGAATTTAGTTTACCATACAATTTTAGGCGTGATTTCAGAACGAGTAGATTAACAGATGTGTAAGAAATATGTATAAGAATGCAAAGAAGTGCGTCATATAAACTAATTTTACTAAGTAATTGAATTTTTAAAGATTATTAAGAGAGCGATAGTTTAAAATAAGTTGGTGTACAATATTCAGATGCAATATCTTAAAATATCAAGGCTTTTGCACAACAGTGAAGTGAACTGCGAGATAGAAATATTAGTACTTAAAACCAACTAGAAAACGAAATGCAGTCATTTTTTTATCAAGTTAGGTAAGTTATACTTTCAAAATTCATTTTAAAACCCCAGCTCACTGTCTAGAAGCTCATCTACAAAGCCTAACATTAGCATCATGGGTGTGGTTTCCATATAATTTATTATGAGAAAATATCTAATCTACTTTAACATGATTTACACGAATGTGAACGAAAATTTAAGCCAGGCAACACCAGACGCTACCATCGAGAACAAGGATATCTCTTGCGGCCACAATCTCTGTATTATCTATGGCTACAACCGGTTGACAAACTGCACTACGTGATATTGCAGCCATTACTCCTGGTGATTCATATCGAACACCCCCCGGCACAGCCCCAACACCCCTACTCCCTGAGATAACGGCCCGCCCAATATACCTATTAAAATTTAACCTGCACACAAAAAGTACTCATGCAGTATGCTAATTACTACAATCAATCATTTTAGAACTCGTTCTGTTTGTTTCCTCGATACTGCAAACGAATTAAAAAGGGAACTTCACAAAGACAATGAGTGCAGTATTATAAAACAGACTGCAATCAAGATACCTGCAAAAGTTGTCACTCAGAAACGCGACAAACAAAAAAGAAACAAACAATAAAAGCAGTCATAACATTTTTAAAAAATTAATAGGCCTGATAACCTTTCCCCTTAAATGAGTAGCCATCGACAAAAAGAGAGCTGTTTAAAAAAAAGATGAAACGTCAAAGTGACAGTTGGAGAGCGCGCCAAAACTACCGTTGACAAAGCACCGGTGAGCCGAAACAATCAACAAATTCACATCGTACAAACGGATCGGACATTTATTGTTCGCTATCGTTACATTCCACCTCTGTTGTTTATAACAGAGACGCCCAATTTGCTAGGGAGAGACTTTTTATCTCGTTTTTTGCTATTTTTTCGGTACACGTCGAACAAAGGCGATATGACAGGTCTCAGTGTAGGACGGTATCGCTAGTCAGGCACGACGAAAAACGAGAATAGAGTAATCGAGCAATCGAGTAAAAACAGAAGGAGCGGGCGCGAGCCCATCGGCCCGTGACAATTGCATCTGCAGTCGAATTGCAGACGCCATGTTGGATTATTGTGCACCTCTATTTCGATTAAGTGTCTCGACGGCTTTGTTTTAGTTTGCCGTCCCGTGTTTACTCTCCTTTATTTATGTCCGTGTTTTTTCGTACACGATTTTATTTTAATTTTTCAAACTCATTTGTGTTTATTTGATGTAGGTAATCATTTCCTCAATTAAGTCATAATTTGACAGGCCAACGTGATAATTACACGACAAATGGATTCGTACTAATTATAATTATGTATTATGAATATAATTCGTTTGATAACCAATATGAATATTTACCATCACACGTGTAATGTATTCAAAGAGTTTTGAATGCGATATCAGCTTACAACCTTTCTCGGAAGGTCCGTGCGCTTCACAATAGTGTTGTGCCTTAAAATATTCTTATTTTAATCGAGTAGGTGTATCGAGGAAGCGAGTATCGAGAGCGCTCGTGTGGAATATAGATAGTGACGGACGGTGGACGGCCACCACCGATACGATAGAAGGCGCGCCACGCCAGAAATCTATTCATATTTTTCAATTTTCGTCCAAGTTTGAACGCAGGTAAGGCTTTGAGACAGATTTTCAGCCTCTTTCTTGGAGATAAGAACATTCTATAAACGCGTTAACACTTTGAACGACGGCTTATAATATTGAGAGACGAAAAATAAACTTGAGCTTATTGAAAAACGATTTAGATTCAAGCAAGCAATTCTTGAAAAACAAAAACAAACTAGAATTTATCCTACCTAAAACGTCCGTCTAAAAGCCGAGCGTCATCCCCGAAGCTGTCGCAACTCCAATTCGAAATCAATCAACTCAATCCTCTGACATACGTCATCCGACTTTGACAGCTTAAAAAAAATGGCGAAGGAACCAATCGAGTTGTGACGTTGGCAACAAAAGGGCGCGCGTCAGCGACGATGGATTCGAAAATTAAAATCTCGCGTTAGTTGGCAATGTTGGCAGTGGTGACGGCTGTCGGCAGCTGCCGGCCGCGCTGGCAGCCAGTTCGATTTCAGGCTTGTTCTAAATATGTCAACACTTCTTTGTTATCGAGGGACGTGCGCGCGGAAATGAAAGTCCATCGAGTAGACGACTCTATTATCGCATCGCATATTATATGGGAGCGTTGTACGACGCAAATTAACAGCAATTTACTGAGGAACTTTGTGATGATGCAGCCTCCTCTGTAACTATGTCCTCAATTTTTTTGGGTCGCTGCTTTGTAGATACAGTAGTGTCATTTTTGCCCTCAAATGATGAGTCATTACTTTGCTGACTTACTTTACCACGAAAATATCAAAATTCTAACACGCAATATCTTTACAAACCAGTTCATCACTTAAACACAATATTAACATCTTTTAAACTTATCAACTGCCATAAATCGCTCGCATTAGTAATGCATGAATACCTGTGTATATTGATAAAACCTAACCCGAAACATTCAATAAGATGAGTGACACACGATTAAGTATCAACTTACACCGCGAGGGAAGTATAAGTAAACGATACGTACATTATATTAAAACTCATCCGAAACTTGAATGACAATATCGCCAAAAGACATCGCACAATGCGGCAAGCGCGCGTCATCCTAGCTAAAAACCGCGCAAAATTCCAATTTCAACTTCTATTCGATAATTCGCGGAAACGCGAAGAAAACTTACATGAGTGACGTATCAGTGCGAGGCAGGCGGCTGCGAGATATCCACGTATTTACCTACGTACCTGTCGCCGTCTCGTCACAACGGGCTAAGCCGCGCCATTCTGCAGAGTTGAAAAACTTTTCGACTGTTATGTGTGATAGCGCCGCCATTCGCACTAGAGTTCAGAACAAAATAAAGAAGGTTTATAGAAAGCCACCATGCACTCGAAATTTTTAATCTGTTTTGAGAGCTAGCTTCAAAAGTTTGGAAACCGGTGCGTAAGGCAATTAGATTAGCGGTATACATGTAGCAGCGGAAACTATAAACAGTCTTTATTAGTAGACTCGTGTTTGACGAGTATTACACCTGTTACTAAGCTGTGATGTGATCGACGATAGAGCACGCTTGTCTTACCGTCACTCTTTTATTATCAGTGGGAAAATCATCAAATGGAAGTGACAGTTTGTTAATTTATTTATTTAATTACAACGTTTGGACAACCAATTACAGTAATTAACAAAGATAAAATTATAAACATCACATACATTATATCCTCTCGCAGTACTGCTGACATACCAATAAAATCATCTTCCATTCATCTGCAAACAGATCGTCTGTTGGATTAGAATCCAAGAGATTAGAATCCATTTAGTGCAGCCAAAGTGCGAGGTATTGGTTAATGATCCCACCAAAACTCATCTGTTTTCCTTCTGTTTCTTTGAATAATTCCGCAACCTAACCTATTCACTCTTGACTTAAACCTAAATATTTATCATAAACAGGGGTTTTATAAACATTTTTGGGATATAAAATACATGTGTTTTTTCTACGGGCACTGTATCGTCACACGTCACCTGTCCGAAGAGATTCCGATCGCGATCCGCCTCACATTATGTTTGCTCAGTCGTCAAAAATTCTTTTGTCCCCGTGAGATAAGCTTCGCACCACTGTGTGACACTAGCTATCGTCGTGCAATTTTTTAAACTAATGTCGCGTATTGGCTCCGTTTGAGTGATATAGGGTTTTCTATTAAACCTTTTTTGTTGTTGATTAAGTTGATTTTATTTATTTTTTTTTATTTGTAAGACATTTGCAAGAATTTATTACCATTACCTATATCTTTCAGTAGCTGTCCCCCGCGGTTTCACTCGCGTCTTTGGTTTTGGTCGTAGCATAATGTTATATAGAACCACCACTACTATACTTCTATTCTATCTACTAATATTAATATTATAAAGAGACAAGATAATAGTTATAATTATGTAAATATGATTCTTTTACTTTGAAATTAATAAACTCTAAAACTAACGGACCGATTTTATAAATTCTTTTTCCTCTAGAATGCAGTATTTATATGTTACTCATTGGTTAAAGTATAACTTATACAATCAACTGAGCGAAACCACTGCAAAAAGCTAAGAATTCACAATTTTAGTACACATGAAATGCGTTTTAAAATGTTGTTCACTTTTTTTGTTAAATTAAAAAACAAAAGATAACTATTATTTTACAGTCACCCATAACATTTACTGATGCGCACCAATTAAACTACATCATTATCTCCTAGATTAATTGACTTTACACATAATTGTTTAAATATTTACTAAGCAGTTTCTTTTTCATACTTATCGTAGTTTCTAACTACTATTGTTTTGCGATAATTGTAACTATATCTATCTATGCCAATTTACTAGTTCCATACAAGTTACCGATAAGGTAATGCAACCTCATTTTATAGTTTTGCAAAAAAAAAAGAAAATCGAGTTCTTATGCCAAACGTTTAATGTCGATAACGATTTTAATTTTGTCCTATTTGCCACAGCGAAATCAGATTACGCGTAACTCGAGAAAATTAACTGAAAAAACAATGTAAAATACAGTTATTCAAATAGTAACGTAAACATACTTGAATTTATTGATTTATTTTCAATCACCTATCACCTCTATTACATAGAAAAGATAGATCATTATTTTGAATCCAACATGCATATTGATAAAGAATCCGAGGGGTATGAGACGCACAGGACTGGTCGTTGTGATGACGACGCTAGGGAGAGGCCTATATCCAGCAGTGGACGTCTTTCGGCTGCGATAATGATGATGACGATGTATATTGTTTGGCTGGGAGAACGTTTGAGATTGTCCGGGGCCCTAAAACGCACAGGGCAACCGAAGGACACCCATAATTCAATCATTGGACCATTTCCAAACTAAATAACAAAAAAAAAATGGGTTAACGTGCTTTCCGAGGCACAGAAAAAACAGGAATGTGGGGATAGTCCACAGTGTGAACTCGACAAGCACATCGTTACCTGGATCTATTGAAAACCTCTGTATTGAATGGACTCAGACTATAGACTGCGCTTACGCAGGTCATCAAAATCAAATTCACCTATAACATCGATACGGAATAATCATTCAAATCTACGTAACTTTCCAACGACACTACACATTTCCTATCAGATTCCAAAATAATCAGTAAAAAAAAAACAAAATACTTATTATTTTACCCATCCGTCTATCGGGTGTTAGATATCAATCTACACAGCTCCTACAATAATTGTGATTGTGATTGCTATCAGAGTGTGTAATCCAGCATGTCGTTTGATAAAAATCGTAAAAATCGCGCTCGATTAAGTTTTTATCGTTTTTTTCAGCGATAAGAGTCTCGCTTGGACGAAAGTAGTTAGTACGCGCTAGATTGTCGATCCAATATACCGTGTTGTGACTGTGAGTATTTGTTCTACAGAGCGATATGGACGGGACTTTGACGCGGTTTGTAATATTTTTCTTATATATTTAGTAGCTTATTTATTTATTTATTATAACTTCATGCACATTAAAGGTACACAGGCGGACTTAATGCCGTAGGCGTTTTCTACCAGTCAACCTAGGGTGGTAAAGAGAGAAGGTGGCAGGTGCATAAAAAAAATGAATAATTAGAAAACGAGTGTACTTATATAATTAGCTTCTCTGTGTTCTTCTCCTCTCTTCTTGTCTTGCCATGAAGTACCGTGTTACCCCAGTTAATGGATTGTGGAGGTCTGGCAGCTCCTCGTAAAATACCGGTATTCAGCTAAATCCGGCTTGACTGGAAGCCGACCCCAATATAGTTGGGAAAAGGCTAGGCAGATGATGATGATTTAGTAGCGTCTCTCTCTTAGAGAGGAGGCCTGAGTCCCAGGTGAGGGAATATTATAAGGCTTATGTAGGTTTCTAACTTCTGCTATAGGCATCGCCCGCGTGATTGTAGAGTTTAGATCCCTGTTTCATCCCCTCAGGGACGTGAATTTTGGAAAATCCATTCTTAGCGCTCGCCTACGTTATAAAAGGAAGCCTTGTGCTAAATTTCACGCTCCTAGTCCCAGAAGTTTTGGCTTGGTGCGTTGATATGTTAGTCAGTCAGTTTTTCGTTTATGCATATAGATAAAAGCAAAAACATACAATTTTAATACGCTTTTTCAAAAACTTATTAGTTTTTATTTACCGTATTTAACAATAGAGTTAAGTAACTGGTCTCACAGGCAGTTAAAGTTATGTAAATTAATTAGTAAGAATAACACAAATTATGATATCGTTAATGGAAAAAAGCGGTTTAAAATCAACGATAACGTTTTTAAAGTTGAAAAATTTGGAGGTCAAGAGTTTGGTCTTGCTTATTAAGTTAAGATATAAAATACATATAATACGTTTTATAATAATATCTGCATGTTTCTCATTTGTTTTATCCATTATATTATTACATTTGCTGTATCGACTAAAAGACTTTGAACCCTGAGTTTGTTTTGTTTCTTCTCAGGGTAGTCAGTTAGGAAACAGTTTAAATTAAAGTTTTTTAAACCCGTCTCATCTAGTTTAAACCAGTTAGAAAAACTACGTATAAAAGTGTTTTCTAAAACCTATTTGCAAAATAAGTATCGTTTAATATTTAAATAATACGTAAAAAATAGCAGATTGGTACAATTTGATTTTTCATCATCATTATTTAAAATCAACAAATAACACTTTCCGCGCTGTTTAGAGCGAGCGAGAGTATCAGACTTTAACCGACCAAAACCCACTTGTATTCCTTCAATTACCCTTTGCGTTCCAGGCCACGGTAACTCTTTCGAACAATCCCGCAGATAAATCGAAGTATAAGATTATTGAGACGCAGTGATACCATATAAATACGTTATCACTTTATCAGTTTCAGTATCTGTGTTGATTGAAAATAAAATATCTTAGATTTGCTTACAACTTATCAAAGATATCTCGGTTTGAAGGGCACGGGTTACGCGTCCTTCACTTCATATTTATTTTGCGATAATCTTTTTTTACGATAATAATCTGATTTTTTTAGCCTAATTTTAGACAGAGTTTTGGTTTAATATTTTAATAAAATAACCCACTGTGCAGTTTTATAAAAATTTCAATGTGTTTTCTTATTTTTATTTTTTGTTCTATAACAGTACCTACCATTTAAGTGATACATAAAAATCTATACATGTATACATACATAAATAATTAATATTATTAAGCTGAAGAATGGAGGTCTGATAGGCAGCCGCTCCTCGTAAAACACTGGTATTCAGCTAAATCCGGCTTGACTGGAAGCCGACCCCAATATAGTTGGGAAAAGGCTAGGCAGATGATTATTAAGCTGAAGAGTTTGTTTGTTTGAAAACGCTAATATAAGAAACTACTAGTTCGAAGTGAAAAATTATTTTAGTATTGAGATTTTTGTGATATGGTTATTTTAGTGTTGGTCTCAGAGTCCCAACTGTGAGAAAATTATAATTCTGATTAGCGGTTTCGCTCGCTTAATAGAAGGATTCTCCATCCAAACTTTGGACCTGTTTTCATCCCCTTACATGAAATTTAAAAAATCTCTTAATACTCGTCTACTCTTTGTGCAAAATTTCACGCTCCTAGTCCCAGTAGTTTCGACTGTTCGCTGATATATCAGTCAAACAGTTTCTCTATTTAAAAATATACTATAGATTAAATATGCGATAAAATACTTACAGTAGCGATTGTTGGAGTTTCTATTTTGCGCCTAATAGATAAAACCACGAGCAAAGATAGCCAGTATCAAATAATTTATTGTATATTTACACTTAATTTTTATCTTCACATGTAAAATTGTTTCAGTGGCAATAGATAACAGATGTACGGGCGCTTATCAGTAAACATATCGCCAATGTTTGGGCCAACTTCTATTGGTGCAAATGTTGGCGCCAATATCAGTCTTGGCTATTGTTTGTTATCGTTTGTTTAATGGTGTTTTTTTTTGTAGGCTTATATTTTTGTAAGTCAAAAGAATTAAACATTTTAAGATGGGAAGTCATCAATATAACTTCTACTGACTAAAACCTACTCCAATTCCTCCTTTGCCTTAATATCAGGGTCCCGAAGTTCTCTTTCGTTCAACTCAGGGGCCCCGTAGGCTTCGACTCTGCCGAGCAAGAATGAAACGTCTGTTGACAAACTAGAAAAAAGCCTCTTCTTTGGCTATTAGCGCCAATCACCTCAAATAATAAACATTAATATACTAGCCAATAGTCATCTAGCAAAACGATAAAAGTTAGAAAAAACAAAATTAATAAAATAAGTCCAAAATTATATTGACATATTTTTTTAAATAAACTAACATGTTCCAGTGACTTCGCCTGTGTAAAAGTAAAAATACCTATACGGTTTCTATTTACCTATCACAACTGTCCCAATATCGGAAGGTGACCAAACATGAAAGGTTTAACGTGCTTTCCAAGACACGTCTCGCTATGTAAGAAATGGTCACCCATCCATGGAAAAACTTAGACGTTGCTTAACCTTACGGCTGTAATTCATTAAACACGCACCTCAATCTGAACAAACATTGGCGCAAATGTTGGTGCCAAGATTTCAAATGGCTTTTAGTAACGTGTAACTATTTTTATTTACCTTCATTTTAATTAAGTAACGTTTTAAGCAAGAAATTATCAAATATTAATATTTTTTTTATTTACTTACATTTTAATACTGAAGAAGAATAAGATTTTAATAATAACTAGCATCTGCCAACGGTTTCGTCCGCATGCTTTTAAAGGCAACATTTTGATACCTTGGATTACATTGTGCCAATTTAGGTACCCAGGTAAATTTTTGAAAATTTAGTATAGCCAATGATACTCAGTGACGATGTAGCTTTCTAATGGTGAAAGATTTTTTAAATCGTTCAAGTAATTTTTAAGTTAAATCGTACCATACAAACAAACAAAAAATCAAATTTTTCCTTTTTATAATATTAGTTTAGAAGTCAAGAAATCAAAAACATTGATGTTACATTTTTCAGTTTAATAAAATGGATTAAATTTTAACATGTTTTTCTTAGACTAATAGAAACACTTTATTTCTTAGTTTCAATAAATTAAGTTAATGAATTTAATATTTAAATACTTAGATTAAAGCCAAGTCTAGTATTCAAATTAATATCAATGTAACATTAAACATAACCAACTATTTATTTAAATTCCGTTCGTGCGTCCATCCGTTAACATAATAATATCAATGTATAGCTATACTAGCAGTTATGTTAGACGTTATCCTGTCAGTACGAAGGATTCTTTTTTCAGAAAAAACTGCCGGTTTTAATTGCCATTTTTCATTATTTCTTGAAAGCGGAAACTTGGAGATATTTTAGTTAAAAGTGAATAGGTTTCTTCAACGCAAGCTTGCTCCATCGTCGACCACATGGTCGCTTACCATCAGGTGAGATAGTGATCAAACGCGAGCCTATCAACAATAATAAGAAAAACCTACTAAAAAATTCTTTCCTAATTGTTAGAATACGCATGACATTTTACTCCACCAACACTGGCCATTGGACATTGGCCACCAACACATTGGCGCCAACCACCCGCAGCGTGCACTTTACCGATTTTCGCGTGTTACCGCACGATAAGGTCGATTTCTTTCTTATCTCTACCCCTCCTCCCCCTGCCACACTAACTCCCCGCACCCCCTTTAGCGATAACCAACGCGTTACTGGTTACGTGATGTTTTGTTTTCAATCAATAACTAGTGTTATGAGTTATTTCTATTTGTAGACTTGCGTGGTTTGCGTTTATTCGGTGTTTAGGCTCCTTAAAAGAATTTATCTTCATCTACTGATGATATGATCACTGTAAAAGAAATTCGCCATGTCTTTTTTTAAATTATAACAGGTTAATTTCATGTTATCGCACGAATTCGAAAAATGTTAATTAATTAATAATATAATTGCCAATATATTTTTGTTCGACAAATTTTGCTGTAAGTATTTGAAACTTGGATAGCACCATCAATTTAGGAGGAGGAAACTGACTGTTGAAAAACAGCTATTAATATCTAAATCAAAAGTCAGTAGATATAAAGCATGTTTAAGAAAATAAAGAATTTGAAATGATGATCCAAAATTATTGAACACGAGTAAAACATAACTATCTTCCAAAGAAACTAATTAAACACAAAGGTACCTTTTCTAAATTGATTCTAATAATATTTTTCAGGCCTAGATATGCTTTCAGCTTTGACAAACTAAAACCGGATGTACCTACTAATGACGATAATATTTTAGGCTTAGCCATTATCTACGAAATCCATTCATGAATGATCACACTACCTATATACAAGTGTAGAAACTAATCTCGATCGATATGATAGTGAGAAATGACAAAACAGTATCATATACGAGAATGTATAAATATCCACCAATCCGCACTTGGCCCTCGTGGTGGATTATGGCTCATTCCCTCTCCTAGAGAGGAGGCCTGAGTCCCAACAGTGGGAACATTAGAAGGCCGGTAATGCTAATGCTAAAACAATAGTGCGAGTTTTCTCTCTCAAGGCATAATGCGTGAACATCGGGAAAATGTACGGGAATCTTTTCTTCCCACATACCACAGTGTCTCAAGCTGAAAGTCTATGACCAAAGCGTGTTGCTAGTGATGAAGGTCTTATGGTTCTAAAAGGTGGCCACTCACAATAACCTTCATCAAAAGGTAATGGGCTATACTCATAGTTTCCTTGCATGATTGCATCAGAAATGAAGATATCCGTGGGAGAACCAAGAAATCACCAAATTGAAGTTACAGTGGGCTAGGCTCATTGCTCGCAAAACAGATGGTCGATGGGGACGGCAGGTTCTTGAATGACCACCACGTACCACACAGCGTTGTAAGGCTTCTATAAGGTGGACCGATGTCCTGGTGAGGGTCGCAGGAATTCGATGGATGCGAGACCTACATGACCTGCTTAAATGATGAAGATGGATATTTAATAAAAAAAATACTAATGACGTCATGTCTGATTCCAAAGGTATATTTTGGAAGACAAAAAATTCAATTACACGATGTAAATATTATCAATGACAACGCAAAAGATAACGCAATCTTAATTAATTGCATTAATATCTTGTAATCAATTATTTGTAATATCACAAAAATTGTAATCTAAATCAATTTATTTTTATCTTTTGTTGCGTAAATATATTTTAACTGTATATATTGTTATAATAATCTTATCGCGTTTGCAATGAAATATTATAAGTTTTTGTGACGAATTTGATGTGTAAGATATTATAATTTCGTTATGGTTGCATTATATAAGATTTCAGCAACTACGAGATTGATAACACTCATGCAACTTTACTAACTTAAAATAATAATATTAACCAAACGGCTAGTATAGTAAGTATAGTAAGGAGGTTCATTTCTTCGGAGCCCTAACCACCTAGCTTGGACGGGTTTAGTCTCAAAACGTTCAAGTTGCAAAATAACATATGGTAGCAAAAAGTTCAAATCTCATAAGACCCAAGTCTCGAAACATCCAAGTTGCAAAATAGTCAAGTCTCAAAACATCCATGTCTCATAAAATACATTTTTTATGTAAGTGTATTTGTAAGGGGTGTTTTTTATATTTTTGACATCGACTCAAGTTGAAGGGTAAAATCTACAAGTCCGTGATAAGAGCTGTCATACTGTATGGACCAGAATGTCGGGCTGTGAAAAAGATGGATGAAAACTTCCTCTAATATACTCATTTCTCACTTTATCCATTCTCGTCATACCAGACATCCATCTCAACATTCTCATTTCCGTCTTTTTTCATCCATCTTTTTCACAGCCCGACATTCTGATCCATACAGTATGACAGCTCTTATCACGGACTTGTAGATTTTACCCTTCAACTTGAGTCGATGTCAAAAATATAAAAAACACCCCTTACAAATCCACTTAAATAAAAAATGTATTTTTTGAGACATGGATGTTTTGAGACTTGACTATTTTGCAACTTGGATGTTTCGAGACTTGGGTCTTATGAGATTTGAACTTTTTGCTACCATATGTTATTTTGCAACTTGAACGTTTTGAGACTAAACGCTTGGACGGACACAGTTCCCACTAGGTACCGGTGGGATAATATTATTTTTTTAAATGTAGGTATTATTGACATATTTTGTACATCGTGTGCCAGAAAATCGACGCATTAACAAATACCATGAATCCAGTACTTGAACCTGGATCCCCAGTGGTAGAAAACCATTAAAAACGTTTAAAAAAACTAATAGAAAAAAAAAATCTTCTTTCTTAATATTACTGTTTTCTTTGTGGCACCATTGATTGTCACTCTCATAACTAAGACGTATCTAACGACTCCTCTCAAGCTAAAATGCACAATCTGTTTAAGCTCTAGGGCGTGCCAAAAAATATACAGTCATACACTCAAGAAACATAACCCACCTTCTGGCACCGTCGGGTAATTAGTTTAAGGAAATAAGTGTCGCAATCAAGTGAAGTTAAATTCATCCTACACAAGTTTTCACTAAACCTACGCACCTTTTTATGACAAACAGATCATGTACTGGCACTGTAATTTTACACCTATACTTCGATCAAAAAGATTCTGATCATTATAATAATCGTTACGAAAATCCGAAAAAAAACTGTTTCCCAATCGATTCATAATCGTTAGATCGATCGTCGATTATAATTTTCAAATATCGATTACAACACTAATTCTAATATCCCCAACTAGATGTCGCAGCGATTGTAATAAAAGTAATTCCCATCGATGGTAATCCTTACTTTATTTCTCTTATTTAATTTTTATCTCAATGGTGGTATTAGTTTTAAAATTAATAATTTTCACACAATGTTTGGTTAATATGACACCTTTGAGGTTATTAACATAAAAACTAGTTGAGATAAGATCTATAGAGGTACTCAGGAGGTATCCAATGGCGTTGATAAAATCGCCATGGTGCTAGAGTTTCTGGTAACGTTTTTTGGGTTAGTGTGGGATTCACATGTGTGGCCGATGTGGGTGATGTAATTTCCTAATGATTTTCACTTTTACCTTGATCAGATTTGAAGATTTGTAACCGTATTATGTCACTATAATATTCACCCAGCAATAATTTCGCTTTATTATATTTTAAGACCTACCTGTCATAATATATTCAACAGTGATGCGTTTCCTGGCGGTAGCGCATCCGATATGACCATGGATGCACATTAAACATTATGGGAACACTTTTATTGTGCATCTAGCTGTACACACAATGGAGTGGATTTCCCTGTAGGAGTCTATTTCCTGGTAGCTAGGAACTTTACAGATCCTGGTAGCTAGAAATTTTACAGAAACCTAATAAGAGAAGAAGAATAAGATACTTTTAGGCAAGCGTGTGTATAGTGGTCAAGCCTAACCACTGTACACACGCTTGCTTGCTTAAATACTGTCTGTGTTTTCTAATAGCTACAACTTAAAGGTCTTTAAGTCGAGAGTGAATAGGTTACTTCTAGTCAAGCGTGATCCATCGTCGGCCACATCATCGCTTACCATCAATTGAGATAGTGGTTAAACGCAAGCCTACCCTGCATTGAAATCTTCACTTTGTCAACCTCTTATTCCCCTCCTTTAAAACCGTTCTTGTAAATACCGTATTCAGAATCAAACCAATCTACTGCACATGTATCCTCGTCTACTAAGATCAAATCTGTATCTAATTGTACAAAACCAATGCATGCCAATTAACCCGTAATTCGTGCTTCTGAGATAAAACCAACAAATGTCACCGTTCCAATTCACATGAGTTTTAAACTGTTCGTGTATTATCGGGCGCATCTTTGAGAAAAGCTTGAGTGTTTATCTGCGAGTCAAGAGTCAGTGTGTGACTATCTTGGGAGCCTGGAGACACATCTGATGAGGCGTTGTTGATATGGTGTATGCAAATTTTGGGTGATTTTTGTGTTATGTTGCAAGGAAAAGACTTCAGGGGACTGTAATTTATCGTCCTTATTGTTTTTTTTTAGGTGATGGCTTATTTTTTTTCTTGTATATGCATTTCCTGTATGTCTATGAGAGTAAAAGAACAGAAAGTGCACTTGCGCACACGTATGAACGTACCTGTGTATTTCCTTTGAAATTGGCCACCTTGCTTTTTATTAGGCTAAACTATCCCATTGTTGGGCAAGTTCTCCTTTCATTTCTTCCATTCCCATTGTTCCAGGCTCTGAGCCACTTCTTGCCAATTCCCAAAAAAGACATCTAAATCGCCCCACCATCTCCTTCTTGATTTGTCGCGAGCAAATCATATTAAAAAAAACCATTTATAAATAAAATCAAATATTTGCGTAGGTAGTATCAAATTTATGCTTGCCTTTATCTTCAGCTATGTCGCTAGATCGCAATAGATGAATGATATTAATATCGTCATAAAAATTACCATTCCAATACCAGAATGAATACTAATGAAATATTCAATAATCTACCTACCGGGTACTTTTTAAATCAATACTATAAATTCCATTAACATTTCTTCAAATGGGAAAATTCCCATTACTGCCATAATCTGTTAAAGATTTGATTTATAAACATAAACTTCAAACAGTAGCGGAGAAACTTGATACAAAACCATAAATTAAATTAAAAAATACGTATTTAATAATGCAATAAAATATTTGATATCCACTTTAAGAATCTACATATTTCTTCCCAATCGGTTTGAATTCGATTGGAATGTCTAACAAGCTAGTCGAGATACAATATGTCTGTCACTTACATCACAGTAACAGCCCACCCGAATAGTTACTAATCGATTAGGAAAATCGATTCTCAAATGAGAAATTCGAAAAATACTACATAGGTTTTATCGGCAGGATCTACTCTCGTTAAATATCATTAAAGCTCCCGACTCGATTTATTAGCAATCGATAACCGTGAGTTATTTGTTTTCGTATAGATTTTTGTGATCTGTTACCAGCTTGAATGTTTATTGGAATTATCCTTACTTAATATTGTCCTAGATAGTATCTTTGTTGGTTGAATATTTTACAGTTATTTCTTGCGTTTGATACACCGTAATAAATGCTTAAGGGTCTACTGGATTTAACGCACTTAAAGATATACATACCTACCTAATAAGATGAGAACTTAGACTTAGCTGTTCCCTGAGATTATTAAAAAAAACACAACTAGGTATTTCCTAATAGTGTACACTATTAAACCGCACAAAACAATAAAACATAACAAGACTAAATTAATTTTAAAATACACCCACACAAGACTAAAACCAAGAACGAAATAACAAAACTAATTTTTGACAAATCCTCAAAGATTTAATAAGCCTATCTGCATAACAGAATAACAACCGAAAACCAATAAATCCTATCTTCAGATCAGAATATTAAATAATTAATCTGTCTATATTTGAGGTTAAAGTAGATAAAAACCGAAAAAACAGGAAATTTTAAGCGTAGACGCGTGCCTTTGTATCTACTTGAGTTCTCTCGACAAATTCGAGCACACTTCATGTCAACAATATCCTGGGCATTATGTAGAACAACTGCCACGTGTGCATAACGACTAAAATAAGATAATTATTGAATATTCCAGTTCTAGATAAGTGTATAATAATCTGTTATTCTAATCTATTCATGTAGTGCTCGGTTTTTTTTTTATGATATACTGCATTCCGTATTAGGAGGTTTAGTAGACGTAGTTTTTTTTTTTCATGAATATTTCTTATTTTTTTTTTGTTATCTTTGTCGTTTACTAAATTAGAATCAAAATACGTTTTTTTTTGTATGGGTAAATGAGAATTGCTGAATTTGTTATTATTTTTAAATACATCATCGGTCGCTAAGAACGTTTGGCCCGAGATATATTTCCATACATCTCTTACGCCACTATGACGTTACTCGACACATCTTTCCCTTTTTCACATTTTGAAAGCACGTAATATCTTGACTGGCCTGTTGGTCTAATGGTTAGTGACCCTGACTGCTACGCCGGAGGCCGTGGGTTCGATTCCCACCCAGGACAAATGTTTGTGTGATGAGCACGATCATTAGTTCTGTGTCTGGGTGTAATTTATCTATAATACGAGTATGTATGTATTTAGAAATATATAAGTATGTTTATCAGTTGTCTAGTACCCATAACACAAGCTCTGCTTAGCTTGGAACTAGATGGCGTTATGTGAAAAAGTTGTGGAATCACTACATAGTATAAAACAAAGTCGCTTCCCGCTGTCTGTCTGTCCCTATGTATGCTTAGATCTTTAAAACTACGCAACCGATTTTGATAAACATTTTTATAATAGATAGAGCGATTCTACAGGAAGGTTTATATGTATAATACATACAATATTCTAGTTCTAGATATGTGTATAATAATCTGTTATTCTAATCTATACAGACGTGTAGCTCTCGACATTTTTTTGGCGATATACATTATATTGCATTCCTGAGTAGTAGATTGGTAGCCATGTGGATTTTTTTCATGAATAATTATAAATATTTTTTTATTATCTTTGTCGTTTATTTAAATTAGTATCATAATACTTTTTTTGTATGATTAAATGAGAAATGCTGATTTTGTTATTATTTTTAAATACATACATACATAATTATATCATGGGTCGCTAAGAGCGACTTGGCCCAAGATATATTTCTGTACAACCGCTCTGTTACGTCTATGACGTTATTACACATCTTTTTCTAGATATTTTGAAACCGCAGATAATCTTGTGAATAAAATCAATCTAATCAAAAAATAAATTTGTGTAAACCTAATCTGGTAAAGACATATTTAATCTTCATTCTGAATGGCCTAAATATAATCCAAAGAGTTTTAACGTTTTTTAAAAAACAGGTATTTCCTAGAACCGGAATTTTTCCACTAAATTACGGAATTACCGAATGCCAACAGGGAATATTGCGAATTTCTTTTTCTTTCTAATGGGTCTACCTAGGATCTACCTAACCAAAACTATAGTAAAGCTTGTGCGTATCGTAGGCCCATAAGACACCTCGTTTTCTTGAAGGTATTTTACCAAAACTATAATAAGGCTATTGTACGTATGGTAGGCCCATAAGACAAATCGATTTCTTGACGCTATATTACCGTTTATGTCTTTATCATAAAAGTATATTTTTCATTTCTGTCTCTTTTCTAAACATTAAAAAGTCGTAAATAACTTACACTCGTATCTCACAAAATACTTACTTCATTTTTTCTTTTTTTACAGGTAAGTTCGATTGCACATACATCACAGGAGTAAACCTCATTAGTAGAAATATGTTACGTTACACGAGTGAACCCGCGCCAAAGAAGATGTATGGCAGGAAACATTAGCTTGTAAGTCGTATGTTATGATTTTTTTTATACGTATTTAAAATGTTCCATTGCTATTATAATGTGTTACCGATTTTGACGTAAATAATGATGATATTCATGTGGAATGGAGAAGTTCGTAGAAACGTTTGTTTTACTCACTTTTTATCATCATCTGCCTAGCTTTTTCCCAACTATATTAGGGTCGGCGTCCAGTCAAGCCAGATTTAGCTGAATACCAGTATTTTACGAGGAGCGGCTGCCTACCAGACCTCCACAACCCATTAACTGGGGTAACATGGTACTTCATGGCAAGACTGGAGTCAGATTTACTGGCTTCTGACTATCCGTAACGACTGCCAAAGATCTCCAAATGTCAGCCGGGACCAACGGCTTAACGTGCTTTCCGAGGCACGGAGGAAACTCGTTATGTTAAGATGGTCCCCCATCCACAGACCAACCTAGGCAAGCGTTGCTTAACCCGAAGATCGACCTGTGCGGCTGTTATTATCTAGCCACGAGCTCCTCCTTGTTTTACTCACTTTTAAAATTCTATAATATGTTTTACAACAACTTTCATCTTTGAACCGTCTTTTTACAATCCAACTTATTATGTTTTTAAATCTATTTAATCTATACTCCTATGACTTCGTTTAGACACATTATGTATGCACAGTTTTTGAAATAAACAAACTTACCAACGTTATTATTAATTATTTACTACACCCACATTTATATCGAATTTTTGTGTTAGTAAAATGTGTTACAAATTTGAAGTTACAACGTCGGATTTTTTTTACCGGTTCTAGGTTTTCAAAAAAAAAGTGATTTGATGTGGAATTCTGCGGAGTGAATAACTTAATTTACTAACACTACATTCTATTTTCAAATTGCGTATTTAAAAAACTGGTATTTGCAAACTTGCAAATGTCCAGTACACTCTAGTAAGCTTGCAAATACCAGTTTTTGGGTTCGCTTTTGAAAGGAAAACCCTTGTCCCTGGAACGAAAGCCAGAGAAGGACCATAGGAGTGTTTGTCAGAGTAGAGTTTTAGTCAGTAAAAGACTGACACAGAGCAGTAACCACCTAAAAAAAAGAAGCAAGGTGTTGTCTTTTTTAACCAAAAGATTGACTGGTAGAGAATGCCTTGTTACATTAAGTCCGCCTATGTACCACTACTGTACATGAAGTTTAAATAAATAAACCCATATCAGATCTGTAGTCAGTGTGTATGTCATTGAAGCTGTTGTTATGAATATTTATAAAGCCTTTCATCTAGAAACAGGTGAAATAAAGTCGATGAAACACTTAAGACCATCACCATTACTTATCGAAATAATATCTTACATCCTGTGTCTGATATACAGTGTCAATTAATATAGCACCTAGGAATTTGCTCAATAATAATCGCAGTCTTAGAACTGGGTCTAGAAACTTGAAATTTTTAAACTAGATTTCTTTAAGCATCACGGTATAAGAGTTCCTCGTATAATTTGTTTGCGGTAGTAAATCTAATCATCCAATGCCTACTCCCGCTTTAGGATGGACCGAGAGGGTGTATCAGACGTATGCTAACTAAAACCTGTATCTGTTAGTTGCTCTTTGCGTTCAAACCTCGGTATCCCTGTCTGTTTGTTCCGTCTAATCTCCCTAACGGCTCAACCGACTTTAAAAAGCTTAGATTTGAAATAAGTTTTTGAAATTGTGACTTTATGGCATTGTGCTAAATAATAACTAAATAATAGAGGAGCTCGTGGCTAGATAATAACGGCCGCACGGGTTGATCTTCAAGGTTAAGCAACGCTTACCCAGGTTGGTCTGTGGATGGGTGACCATCTTAACATAGCGAGTTTCCGCCGTGCCTCGGATAACATGTTAAGCCGTATGTCCCGGCTGTCATTTGTAGATATTTGGCAGTCGTTACGGATAGTTAGAAGCCAGTAAATCTGACTCCAGTCTTGCCATGAAATTCCGTGTTACCCCAGTTAATGGGTTGTGGAGGTCTGATAGGCAGCCGCTCCTCGTAAAATACTGGTATTTAGCTAAATCCGGCTTGACTGGAAGCTGACCCCAATATAGTTGGGAAAAGGCTAGGCAGATGACGATGGCATTGTGCTAAATCTGGCGCGAACGAAGTCGAAGTCACAAGCTAGTAACATATAAAAGTCGGGAATGTATCGTCTGTGCTAATTCCGTAAGATTACAGACTTACAGAGCGTTCAGATAGTGACGTCACGGATCGTCGGCGACATCGCACTCTGCCCGGCTAATGTGGTAATCCCAAACTATTAGGCAACAGTGTGCAATTGAGTTACACTCGAGATTCTTATGTTGCATTTTTTAATTCACTTCTTTCTAAACTATTCCCGTAAAAAGGAGAAGATTTGTATTTATAACCGATTTCAAAAAGAAGTAGGTATGATACATTCGGCTGTGTTATTTATTTATTTAAACTTCATGAACAGTGGTGGTAAATAGGTAGTCTTAATGTATCAAGGCATTCTCATGCATTGCTTTTTTTCATGTATTTTTTTTGTAATGCTCAAAAACGATTGCATTTACTTCCTTTTCCATTTCTTAAACTGTAGAATGCTACTTTATCCCTAAGTGACACCTATACTAATAAACTAACCAAAAATGAAAGTAAAGTCTGTCTGTTACGCTTTTACGGTTAAACTATTGAACCAATTTTGATGAACTTTGGTACGAAGTAAGCCTGAACCCCAAGAAAGGATTACCTGCCCAGTCTTTACAATCACATGGTCCACCAGCGTCCTTTTGCATTCTAGGACCACGATAATTCTTCAGGGTAATTCTCGAACCCACGACCACTGGCATAGCAGTCAGGGCCACTAACCACTCGTCCAACAGACGCGTCAGTCAAAGTATTCCCACCGCCCATATTCCACATACATAACAGCCCAAATTCTCGCAGATAATGCCACTCCTCCCTAAAACCTACCCCATTCCGTAAAGAACACAAGCAGCCCAGGATTACCAACCCAGGCTTTACAATCACAAGTATTATTTATACTCATTTTTTGTACTTTTTGAGGCGGGAAATCATCAAAATCTTCTCCTGCTTTGGGTGGAGCGTGCCAGACTTTTTCTGACTAAAAACCACCAGTGTCCTTCAGCTGCCTTTTGCATTCCAGGGCCACCGTAATTCTTCATAATAATTCTCGAAACCACGACCACTGGCATAGCAGTCAGGGCCACTAACCACTAGACCAACAGACGCGTCAGTCACTACGACCAAGCGGTCAAGATCACTAACCACTATACCAACAGACGCGTCAGTCACCACGACCAAGCGGTCAAGATCACTAACCACTATACCAACAGACGCGGCAGTCACCACGACCAAGCGGTCAAGATCACTAACCACTATACCAACAGACGCGGCAGTCACCACGACCAAGCGGTCAAGATCACTAACCACTATACCAACAGACGCGGCAGTCAAAGTAACAGACGCGTCAAAACCTTCCCGCAGCCCATATTCCACATACATAACAGCCTAAATTCAACTGTAGATAATGCTACTCCTCCCTAAAACCTACCCCATTCCGTAAAGAACATGAGCAGCTAATCTTCGCAGCCCACATCTCCAGACGCCAGATAAAGCGGCCCACTCCACGGGCGACTAAAAGACAAATCTCAACAATTATTTCTGGTGCTAATGACACCGATACCGATGTCGTACGATTTATTGTCGCCGCATCGCTGGCCGGCTTTACATACATTTTCATATTTTTAGATAGTCGACGAAAGGATTTTTTTCGAGTTTTCGCTGATTTTTCTTTTGAGGATTTTGATTATTTAATTGGTACTTTTGGTAGTGATTTATTTAAGCCTTAGGTCCCGGCTGTCATTTGTAGATCTTTGGCAGTCGTTACGGATAGTCAGAAGCCAGTAAATCTGACTCCAGTCTTGCCATGAAGTACCGTGTTACCCCAGTTAATGAGTTGTGGAGGTCTGGTAGGCAGCCGCTCCGCGTAAAATACTGGTATTCAGCTAAATGCGGCTTGACTGGAAGCCGACCCCAATAAAGTTGGGAAAAGGCTAGGTAGATAATGACGATGGTAGTGATTTACTGCTTAAAATGTAGCCTTTAATAAAAGCCTTTTCTTGAAAAAAAAACAGAATAGGCACTTAGTAACACTAATCACACAATTTTTTTTAATTATAGATAGGCTCGCGCTTGACCACTATCTCACCTCATGGTAAGTGATGATGTGGTGGACGATGGAGCACGCTAACTAACATTAATTTAATATTATAAAGGCGAAAGTTTGCAAGTGTGTGTATGCATGTTTGTTACGCCTTCATGCTCAAGTGACTGATTGGTTTTGCAATGAAATTTGGCACACGTGTAGACTATGTCCTGCAATCACATTTTTTTTGTGAGCCTGTTCTTTCCCACTCCTGGGCAAAGGCCTTCCTCCACTCCTTCCATCTCTCGCGAGCCCGCGCTTCCTCTTGCCAGTTCATAGGATACTTATTATTCCTGGACTATGTTCTCTTGGGACAGGTGATATTTCCACGTGGATGAAACACCTAGTTTTAGATTCATGATTCTTTAAAATTTAAAAAGCAGTAATTTTCTAACCAATATTCCTAGGTAAGTACTTCTACTTTATGAGTTATACGTGAAACCTTAATCTCCACTCTAATAAACACTTAAAATGGGCGAAGTTACAAATCTTTTAAGCCCCCTTGATTACTGCATTTTAAACTGAAACTGTCCAACAGTATCAGGTCACATTTCTTTACTGTTACAACCCGTCCATCAGCCAGGCCGCCCGGAGGCACCAACAAGTTAACCTGAACTGTGCTTAAACTCAGTTTAATGTATTAACCTCGTTTAGCCCGCTGACTTATCGCACGACAATTTATCCGCGGAACGTACTCGGAACTCGCAAAAAATGGTATAAAAAAGTTTAATAAAGTCACTTTGTCGAGACACATCGCGGAGATATGACGAGCTTTTGGGCATATTTAATTGTGTAATCTGGGGAGTAAATATTGCTTTAGTTTTTGTAATATTTTTTGTGAAGCCAAAACGCTTTTATGGAGCGGTATTTTCCATTCTTATTTATTTATAGAATCAACAATGACTAACTCACGGTATTTTCTAAATATACTATAATAAACCTGTCAACAATTTTATATCCAACTGAACTACGACAGTTTGATCACTTTTTATTTAACATTTTGACTTGTTAAAACATTTTATTACTTATTTACTAATAAAACAAATTACTCTAACCTACAAATGACTTTACAACGACTATAAAAATGAAACTTAAGAATCCTTAAATCTGTACCATAAACATTTTAAACGACCTAAATACACAGCGTTAAAAATGGGCAATAAAAAAACATCTAGTTCGTATCACCGATCCGACAATCAGGTTCCCAGAGAGCAATTACTAAAGTTTGCGCATCCCCATGACAAATACCTACTCCACTTTAACAAATACGGTCCGGGCGATTTTTTCCTTTTATCTCGTCGCCACAGGGCACGGCCTGAGATACACAATTTTTCAGGGCGATATAAAAGCTGAAGCAAGTTGAGTCTTTAAAAAGTTTATCGTTGAAAGTTCGCGCACCTCTCCGTGTCGCGAATGATATATCGGGCGGCATTAATCTTTGTTAAACGTTAGTTAGCCGTGTGGTGGAGTCGGACTTTTTTGCATTTCTTTTTGAGAGGAAGTTAAGTTTTATCTGTAAAGGTATACCGGGTTATAATGTCAGTAGAGGTATATGGATTGCTGGCGGGATGATATAGTTGTTCGCTGTGAACTATGTGTAAAGTTAATGTAGTGACACAAAGTAACCCGGCTTGTGTTTAGTGTCACGATAGGCTGTGCCGTTGTCTTTATCAGTTGCTTCAGAGCTAGAACTTAAAAAAACTTTTGCGGTCGTATATTTACAAAGAAAATTGTGTTAAAAGTTTCTTTAGTTTCTCAAGTTCTGAGTTCAATCATTAACAACATCATTCTGCCCTTGTCAACTGGTCCAGTATTACTTGGCTCCAGCGAAGTACATTTCTTTCTACTACCAGTTGGAGACACTTACCCATCGGGTTTTTCCTTTGAAACGTGACGTTGACATCACACAATTGTGTATGTCACCAAGCTGCGTCGTGCTTCCTCAGCACGCTGCAAGCACAGTCAAGTTATCCCTGAAAAGATTGAGCTTTTCTCACGAGATATTTAGTTCATGAATCCCCGACCGGTCTCATGAGACCGCGCTGTTACTGTCTTACTATTGTGTCTCGTTTCGCGGGTATGTGATAGGTTTTGGTTTTAAAATCGAGACGTTCCGTCAAAATCGGGACGTTTGGCCAAATTGATTGTAGCCCATTTCCACTCCTAGAGAGAAGTCTTGATTCTCAATAGTGGGTACATTATAAAGCGGATTATACAATGCTATGATGACTGCTCCTCATGTTAAGCAGTGATGCAATCGATGATGGTGAGGCAATATCTGTCCACTCCATCATTCACCCAAGGCTCGAGTACCATCCACACCACACACAACCCATTCTACCATCACTCTCTACATCTGTCACCAGCACACATTGTTTAAAGAACGCTATAGTAAATTAAGATCCTGTCGTGATACGCCCACACACATACAAACACACACACATACAAGGTAACCTTTTAACGGATACCGCTTATCTCGGGAATCTGCCTGTATGAGTGATCAACCCCTTGTATAGGCATTATTTATCGAGTTGGTATTGATATGGGAAGAGTTACCGCATTCCTGGGAGGAAGGAACAGGTGGTCTGTAAAAGTCTGATACTTCTTCTGTCTTCAACTAGATTGGGAAGACTAGTTTGAAAAGGTTTCACCTTAAAAGAATGTATGGGGAAAATGATTTTAAGTATATTTGGAAGTAGCAGACTAAGGGCCTGTTTCACAATGTCCGAGTAGGCACTACTCACTGAATAAATTAAAAAATGTGACAGAATTTGTATGAAATTATCTGTCAAGTAAGATACTCGAAACTTAATCATAGGTGGTGAAATAGGCCCTAAGAGTCTATTTAATTACTTTTAAGTTGTGTAAGCAAGTTATAAAAAGTAAGTTTTAAGACTTGCGTTCTAATTTAAAACTCCTTATAATGACTGCTTACAATAAATAATAGATAATAAATGATCTGACTACATCTAAATATACAAAAGGAGAAACTGACTAACATATCAACGAACAGCCGAAACTACTGGGGCTAGAAACGTGAAACTTAGCACAAAGCTTCTTTTTATGACGTAAGCGAGCAATAATAAAGGATTTTCCAAAACTCAGCCCCTATAGAGGTAAAACGCGGGTACAAACTTAGTATAGAGAAATCTCCTTTCACGCGGACGAAGCCGCTGTCCGAACCTAGTCTATACTAATATAATAAAGAGGTAAAGTTTTTTTTTTTTGTATGAGGTAATCTGTGGAAGTACTGGTTCGATTGCTAAAATTTTTTCATCAATAGAAAGCTGCTGTATTCCTGAGTGACATAGGCTATATTTTATGTACGCGGGCGAAGCTGCGGACTAAAGCTAGTATTTTATATGCCTTCTACTAATAACTGTAACTAAGACACGAAACCAAGATAATGATGCCTACCATCAGTTCTCGAAACAGTAAAACCTACCATTTAAGGAGCCACTATTATCAGGCAAGGAAGCCCGCACATCGCGACCAATTTTGGCGTCCAACAGATAGCCATCTGTATCGATTTTTATTTATTCGATCGCATAATATTCGCCAGCTAGTTCGAATAAATTATTATTCGAAATCTATTTTATCTTGCATATCTCGATGACGAGATTGTGTTATTTATTCGGACTCTAGTCGCCCACGTGATGAAGAATCTTTTTGAAATACGAGGAAGGAATTTCTAGTATAGATAGGCATTCAATTTATAAATATTTTTTTGTGTTTTGCCGATTTTAGAGATGCTATCTAGGTTCAACGGCACTAATCGATAAAAATATTTCCATTCTTTGTTTTTTTTTTAATGTTGTTATTCTACATCAAAGTTGACACCGAATTTAGCTAAAGAACTTGCCCCACAATATCGAGTCGAATATGCGGAATAAAACCAAAAAATCTCGCACTTTCCCCGACATACTTAAATGTTGTTCCAATGCCAAAACATCAATTAACACCCAGCATTCCTAAGAGAAAGAAACTTCAAAATGTAACGAACATCCACCACCATTCAGCATAATGATGGCACACCGCATTCTCGGGACCTCTCCCGAACAAGAAAGTATCAAATATTAACCATCGGACACACCTGAAGCCAGACAGCCTGGCATGCATATGAAGAGGACAGATACACGCCCACAAACTTAACGAAACACCCCCGAAAATACAGCACAACTCCTATCTCAAACCGACAAGAGTCAATTTCGAATAATATTTGAATTTTGAAACGGTCCGAATGAAGTTGCAGCACTGCCTGAGATAGTATCATTTCGTACGTTAGCAAGAAACACATTTCAAGCGAAACATGGACGATGTTGGGGTCGAATCGAAACAAAGCGTTGTGACAACGAGATAAGAATCGATAGGCTCGCGAAACGTCGCGCCGAAACGCACCGAACAAATTATCGATTCATAAAAACATCGATTTTAAAATATTGCCGCGAGTTTATCGCGTCATTGTTCCGATAGGGTGGCCAGTTTAATGTTAATAAGTTGCCAGCATTAAAAATTCTTTGCGTGTGTTGACTTTGTGCGCCCTTCGGATTCTTGTCGCTGTTTTAAGAAGAAACTTTTTAGTGTAGCTAATTAATTATGTTATTGAATGGTAATTAAATTAATATTATATTTTAAATCTTGTTAATTGGTTCGTGTATATGAGAACCTGTGTGGCTTCCATAAGTAGTAGTAGAATTCAAAGAATGTTTATCATGGAGTCTTACATTAATTATGATCGTTTAAACACATAATTATGGCTGCTACCAAGTTTGGTACCTTGTAGACATGTTTTTCACACCTTAGCTATAGATATAAATAACGCTCTTGTCAATTAACCTTGTTTATAAATTCAATAGTTTTTTTTTATGTTATTAATTGATAACTAGAGATTGCGATCCTATCTAACGGTAAGCAGTGATGTAATCGTTGATGGTGAGGTGCACTAGTTTATTAAGAGTCTATTCACTCTAGCTTAGCTAGCTAAATTATACGCTAGCTAAATTATAATCAGACAGGAAAACCGCCGTAGCCAAATTGTTTCAGTCTTTCGATTTACGCGGTATAAACGAGACCGGACCCTACAGGTCATACTTTGAAAAAAAATACCCAGGCTCATCCACCGTCCATTTTACTATTCGAAACTTAAAATAAATTGCTCAGTTGCCCGCAAGGATATGTGGCCAACATATGGCCACCCTGGTTGCGCCCGCGCAATCTCGCCCGTCCGTCATACACTATCGCGCGATCGTCGCTCCACTGTGGCGCGACTAGCAAAATGAGCTTTTGTTTGTCACTTGCTATCGATGATTTTAATACAATGTATTGTTGTAGCAAAAAATATTTTATGCTGATATCGTGGCCGAAGATCTGATGGAAAAACTGCAAGTTTTATATTATGTGAGTCTCAGAGCTATGTTGGCAACACCTGTCTTTCATGATTGATCAAATGTTCTACAAAATGTTGCCAGTAACTTGATGATTTTTTATTTACCATTGCCATGACTTATGACGAGCCGTTAGTGTCATTATTATTATCTAAAATGTATGGAATTTATAATACCTACAACTAGATATCCTGGCAGACGACATCCTACCCCAAAATTGCTTTTATTATTAAAAAAAAAAACAATAACCTGATTGTAGCACCACTTACTGGATTCAACCGTATTTTTAAACTATCCAGAGACCCACACACATACACATACAAAATTATTTTCAAGTCTGTCAAGCCATTTAGGAGTAGCTAGGTGACAAACACACGCATCTATAGAAGAATTGTATATGGTAAGTTGTCCCACATTGAACCAGGTAAATTTCAAAGTCTCATAGTGGGCTGGATGTTCAATCAATGCCTTTAATTTTTTGTGTATAGTTAGCATATTTATTTAGCTTCAATTTTGTAATACATTAATTTCTCATATTCCTTTTAGTTTCGGTGTAAAACAGGTTTTTATGAAAAATGATTTTTAGTTCAATGTGTACCACCGGTGGTACACATATAACCAGGGTATCGTCCACATTGAGACACCTTATTAACGATGTCTTCTAGTTCAATTTATAAGGCAAATACTTTGTAATAATAATAATAAACAGTAATAATAAAAATCAGCCTTATATTTATAAAAATCACTTTAAATCAAATGCAATTAAACCGAGAGTCTTAGTTTTATACATCACAAAACCTTTTCAGTCAAATTCTTATCATATTTTAATAATAAAAACAAAAGTAACAGTTTTTAATTATAAAAACAAGAGTACCTTCCATAATATAACAAATTAAAATTAAATTAAAATAATTGTAAAAAACACTCCTTTAACGACTGGGGTATACACAGTAAACCGTGGTTCAATGTGTAACACCCTCAGGTGGTTCAATGTGAGACACACCACGTTTTATCACAAAACTCAAAATTTTACCGGCAAATCAATCTCTTAAAATCACGAATTATAGCGCTTTTAATTGCTAAATAACCGTAGAAAACAGTGTATATATAAATAAATTAATATTATTTAAACGAAAAAAGTTAAAAAAGAATGAAATTGGCAAAAAATATTTACTTTTTCAGTCAGTTTGCTTTCGAATACTCCTCACACAACCACTTTGCACGCGATCGCCACGCAAACTAGTGGGCAGGAACGGAACGTAAATACCTCTCTTTCACTCATATTAGTGCGGTTTGGCAATGTCGCATTTTCGAGATTCGGCGGTGGTTCAATGTAGCTGCCTGGTTCAATGTGAGACACCCGACCCTATAGATTTATAAAAACAAGACATTATCAGCTCTTTAAAAGCAGTTTAGATAGGTTGATCACATTCAGCTTATTAGAAAAAAATCGCCTTTAAATTGTCATAAAAACAATTTATCTATACCGTGGACTTTTGGTATAATTCCTCAATTTTCAGTTTTCTCCCCAAAAGAACGGCATTACTCCACAAACTACAGAAAGGTAAACAGTAGACATTAGTGCATTGCACACCTGTTGCCAATCAGATGTTGTTCTGCGTCCATTGCGCGCTATCTGCGCTCATTACGAGCGCGACCCCTTCCCAGCAAGTAATGGACAGCGAACTGCTACATTATCGGAATAAAGTGTTTGAAATGTAGGTAACGGTGTTCGGTTTTTGAATAAGAGCTTTTTAAACTATATTCTATTTAATATAAGAAAAGAAAACAAAAGAAACTTATGTTACTGTCCGTTCAACCGATTTTGACTTCCATTCCGTAGACATAAGGATGACATTAAAAGCAAAAAAAGTGGTTACAATACCAACTTTTTCTGCAGTCGTCATTGGTCATGTCACGAACGGAACGCAATAAAAGTCAAAATCGGTTGAACGGACGGTAAAACAAGTTTCTTATAGTAAATAGAGTATAATCAAGTCAGAAACCGAGGTTCGAAAATCGAATCAAAAATGTTTTTATTTCACATAGGCCTACATGGGCACTTATAAAACGCTAGTGCACGGTTCCAATTAGTCGTTTCCTATGGAGAAGATCCGGCAAGAAACTCCATGGTTATTGGAAAGGAATTGAGTGATTTTACGGGTTTTTTCGCAAGCATTCAAATTATTGAGTTCTTTTTGTAACGTAAATTACTAAAGATAAATAACATGAATAATGAAATATTTAATTATTAAAGTAGTAGAGCCTCAGTTCTTCGCACCAGAAACCTTCGCTGATATCAAACTCGAAGTTAAGTTAGTTGATGAAAATAGTGTAAATATACACCGATGACTAATTCATAGAAAAATAATAATATGTTTACTGTTGTTTCTTTAAAATGCTATAAAAACCATTCCGCGGGTCACAAGGTTGAACTAATTTGAATTTTACTACACAAGATTGGACCTACCTCTATTCTGATAACATCGTGTCGCAAAATTCTGGTCTGTTATCAGTAAGCTTCATCAAGTTTTAAAATATTTGATTAGTTCGATGACCTTCGATTGTAAATCGATCCAGGATGAAAGGAATCCGCTATTTACCCGACAGTACGGTTTAAATAGATGGTTTTGATATCACGATTTATTCCTTTATAATACCAAGGGATTTAGGATTTTTTACTAAGGGTAGATTGGGGAGGTCCTTTCTATGGGTTGCTAGAAAGAGTTTCCAAATTAAAAAGAACCGATCACATTTTGCCTGATCTGGGAATTGATTTCAGAACCTCAAGCAGTTCAAACCAAATAGTCCATCTGATCAGTTCTTCTGTAACCTATGTGAATTGATGAGGTAAACGAGATGGAGTCTTTCTTCTTCTGCCTGGCGTTAATCCCAGCCATTGCCAGGGTCCGCCTTCCGACTAAGTTTTCTCCACTTTGCCCGATCTTCAACATCCTTCCCAGTAAGGTCATTGGCTCTCATGTCGGACTTGACGACGTCCAGCCAGCGCTTGCGAGGGCGACCACGGGACCTAGCCCCAAGGACAGCCATATCCATGCATCTCCGACCAACGTACTTCCTAGGGCGGCGCATGATGTGGCCATACCATCGCAGACGACACTCTTGCAGTTTTTCCCCCACGTCACGGACACGAAGACTACCTCGGATGAATGAGTTGCGTATGCGATCGGATCGCGTTACGCCGAACATCCATCTCAGCATCTTCATCTCCTAAACGAGATGGAGTACCCAGTCGCAAACACACACCCTGGCGACTAGGACAACGAAAACACTTAACAACTCGACGCAAGCGCTTATAGGTTCAATAACAGTTGTACCATGCTGTAAGCCTTTTCTTGGGCTCAGTCTGGACGCTTACCGGTCGGCCGAACGGCGAGCTACCCATTGCTCGCCGTCTGCAAACCTACGCCTACAGATACTGTAATCCAGCCATTATCTCTGCTACTTGGTATTGAAAGTTTCCAATTAAAAAAACTGGTTTAAAATTGAGTAATAAGAATGGGAGAAATGTGATATTTCTCCCATGCTTACTACTCAATTTTGAACACGTTTAGTGATTTCGTACATAAACATAATATTCTGCTTAGCTTATCACGAGGTCGTGCGCAGGGGCCTCACTTCTAGGAACCAACAAATCTTCAGGCTCTCCCAAACCTACAGACTCCCTAGGATCACCGTAAGGGAATATGGACTTTAGTATATGGAGTTAAGATTGGATTTGGAAAGTTTCTCGGGAAAGTTTGTGTGCAACGGCCGTCTGTTACACAGTAGTGTTGTTTTTGATAAGTTTATTATTTGATTGAATAGAAATCGTTTCTGTGTTAGTGCTACTGAGACTATGACAGTGCCTATTGACAAGCCAATTTTCTTAGTAAGAATGATTTTTTATTTTTTTTATTTTGGTGGGTAATACATAAGAAACAGAACTTTTTTGACAACAAGATCGAAAATTATTTACGAACCAGGCCAATACAACTAGGCCTAGCACAACATTTCAAAGAGTTACCTGAAAGATACAGGTAGGTTTTAGTCAATAAAAGTCTGACACGCCCTCTCGCTCTATCTTAGAACGGGAAAAATCTCTCGATAATTTGTCAGTTTAAAAAAAAATCAATTGAACATATTCATTTTGTAATTCACACAATATGTCATCCCAACCTACATTACCGTCTACTTCCATCAATGAACAACCACTTCATTCTTAAATTTCCACACGAACATTCGCACCGGTGTAACAGTCAGCCGTTATCGCGATATCGCCGCGCGGGGTGGCCGCGCGTCGCGCGATCCTCAGGCGCGATTACACGCGGGACGCGCGCGATATTTAGCAAAATGACACGACAATGTCGCGTCGTGGGTAGCTGTTTATTGTGTCGTGAATAGCCAGCCTTATATCGTATGCCTGTGTTGAATATATCATAAATTAAATTATGTTGGTCGGTATGGTATGTTATGGGTATATTTTTTTATTGGATGGTGATTTGTAAGTAACACTCTATTTGAGAAAAAAATATTGAGGTATAAATGAGTAAATAACTACGGTAAAAAAAACAATTTTGTTTGAAGGAGCACGGCTATTTAATTTAATATGTTTAAAACTAAATCAACATATCCATACATAAAAGGAGAAACTGACTGACATATCAACGCAAAGTCGAAACTACTGAGACTAGGACAGTGAAATGTCCTTCCTTTCATGGCGTAGGCGAGCTCTAATTTTCCAAAATTCACCCCCTAAAGGTTTGAAACAGGGGACCATACATACCAGTTTGTATAGAGGTTTGAAACAGGGGACCATACATACCAGTTTGTATCTTCTACTTTCACGCAGGTGAAGCCGCCGGCAGAAGGTTGTCAAATATATACCCTATGACGTCGCCAACACACCAGATTGCGAATATTAAAATACTTAGGTACAACAGAGGTTACTCTTTGTCAATGGGTTGTGGGGGTCTAGTAGGCAGCCGCTCCTCGTAAAATACTGGTATTCAACTAAATCCGGCTTGGCTGGAAGCCGACCCCAATATAGTTGGGAAAAGGCTAGGTAGATGATGAGAGGTTACTCTTTGTATTTCGTTTTAAGTGAACTATAACAATTGTCCCTATGGGAAATAAAATTATTTAAACACAAATGAATCAAAAGTTAAATGTCCAACAGCCAATTAATGTCGAAAAATATTCGGTAATTTCGTCCCAGAAACTGAGCTTGCCGATAATGATCGGAAATGTATAAAAAACGGCTATAGTAAAACCGTAAATTACTTTACAGTTATATTAAATGCGTAAAAAATACACAAGCTAAAAACCCGTGATTCGAATCACCAAAGATCAAAAATTAAGATATTCATCTCACAAAAACAAGAAATTGCCGACGCAAAATTAATTCATTCGCCTTTAAAAAAATAAAAATTAAAAGGTGTTATAACATTTCTTCATATGATATCTTCTGCCGACGCAGGTGGTAATATAAGTACGTATATTTACCATAACTATCACATCGTGACTATCAAAATATAACGATCAAATATCATATTTCAAAAGCATATTATTTTTCCGTCTTCAACACATTTTTAATTTATGAAATTAGAACATAATTCTATACTTTATTGAGCAAAATTCGATGCGATAGCGATCAGAATCGTAATCTATGTGGCAATCGTAACAGATACTCACGCGATATATATTTACATAATATATATATTTATATGCTTATGGTTTTAGGCGTGCGAATGGGCGGGCCCTAGCAACTAAATTCATCCGGTAAGGCAGAAGATTTTGTAGGCGTATGTGAGAGACTGGTTCAAAGTTAGTTTTAAGTAAATGACACCGATCAAAGTTACGGTAACTTTGATCTGCTAATTGATTGAAATTAATTAGTGAGACTACTACGGAAGCTAATATCTTAATTAGAATTTTTGTGACACGATTTTTTCGAATTAAATTCAGTAGCTATTTTATTTTTTTAGGCCAATCTTAAGCTTGCCGAGAACGCAACCCTGACTTGACTAACGCTTAAATGTGTTACATTCTAATTCTAATGGAAAACAAATAAAAATCGGCCAAGTTCAAGTTAGACCCGTGCACAAAAGATTCGTAGCAAAAAACGACAAAAAATCCACCTATATGTACGGTTTTAGTATAATAATTGTAACTTAATTTTCTAATTCGGGTCTATAAATACTACTAATACAATCTTCTTCTTCTTTTCGTGCCAATGCTCTCACTAAACTTTTCCTGCCAAGTATTTGGCGACCTGTAGGGCTCTGGCATTGGCCTCATTTAGATCCTGCAAATTGCAGGTAGCTGTGCTAAGTAATACAATAAAAAAATACTATACAATCAAACTCCTACCAAACATATAGACTATAAACTAACCTAATCAAGTCCCCACCACTCTATCACCCTTACACACATCCCATTGCAGACATTGTCACCTCTATTCAAATCGGAAGCCGGATCACAGGCCCGGTTACCCCTACAAAGCTCTAGTTAGCGGACAATTTAGCGATAGTAAGCGCAGCCAAGCGGCGGTTAGATACTACGTCTCATTAGCCCGGGTTAGCACGCGTTCGACGGGCTAAATTAGGAAATGCATCAGAATAGATGTGGGGTGCGTGCTCGGGGTGCAACGGAGATGGCTGTTAGGAGTATTGATTGTGTGATTAGCTCTTGAAGTAAGAAAGCTATAGGTAATCAATGTTGGTATTATTTTTTTTAGTTGTTTTCTGTTGCCTGTTGATATTTTGTTGTTTTTTCGTTTGTTGTGGTTTTTCGATCTATTCTATTCTACGCGCATATATAGCAAGCAATCGATAAATAAAAAAAGATGTGTTTTAACAATTTAGTCAGGCGGCGGTTAGATACTACGTCTCATTAGCCCGGGTTAGCACGCGTTCGACGGGTTAAATTAGGAAATGCATCAGAATGGATGGAGGGTGCGTGATCGGGGTGCAACGGAGATGGTTGTTACGAGTACTGGTTTGAGAGGGAGTGTAGGGGGTTTCTTGGCTGATTAGCTCATTAAGAAAACTGTGATCAATGTCTGTGTTCATTTTTTTTAGTTGTTGTTATTTTTTAGACTGTTGTTTGTTCTACTCTATGCTTTGGTGCATACTGTAAGTCTAGCAGGTAATAGATTAATAAATAAAACATAACTGACAGTTTTATTAAAAAATTCACACTAAATTTTTTGTGAATTTTATAACACAGAATTTACTCCAGTACACGTTAGCAATTGGTTTCTCGCTACCAGGGGAGCAGTGAGCAGGAGTTGTACCTAAATAATGCAAAGCCATATGAAATCACTGTATCATCAACTAAGAGTAATTTAAGCTGGAAATTAATATCTTCCAGCATCTTACACCAAAGCTTTGCTCCAATACACGTTAGCAATTTGTTTCTGGCTACCAGGACGGCAGTGAGCAGGAGTAGTAAGTAATGCAAGCCACATGCATCACACACATAGATCGAGCAGTTATCGGCGGCTGCACGTAATGGAAGGCCACATGAAATAACTGTATCATCAACTAACAGTAGTAAGCCCTGAGGCCATGGATTGGATTCCGAAACGGAAGCTCGTGGCCCCAGAACGGAGGCAAAGAAGGAACAGGGTGGGGTTTAGTCAGTAAAAGTCTGACACGCCATCCCTCTCCGGCCAAGAGCGGATGTAGTTTCTTAGATAGCATCTTAAACAAAAGCTTATTATACAGAATTTGCTCCAATACACTTTAGCAACTTGTTTCTGGCTACCAGGGCAGCAGTGAGCAGGAGTAGTAAGTAATGCACATCCACGAGAAATGACGGTATCATCAACTAAGAGTAGTAAGTCATTTAAGCTGGAAAATAATATCTTCCAGCCTCTTACACCAAAGCTTTGCTCCATTACACGTTAGCAATTTGTTTCTGGCTACCAGGACACCAGTGAGCAGGAGTAGTAAGTAATGCAAGCCACATGCATCACGCACATAGATCGAGCAGTTATCGGCGGCTCGGCGATAGCGCAGCGTGCACTACGACGATAAGGCTCGCTCGACTCGCCTATATTTCACACCACGCTGGGCGCCTGGTCCAAGTGGGATAGAATGTGGATTAGAAAGTTTTTAGAAATCGGCTAGAATAGTCTCTTATAGTCTTTATTGTACCATGTACACATATTATAATGAAAGAGAAATCGGAAACAAAAAATAATCCAGCTGGAATTGAGACTTGTCTACGAGTATAACTTCCATTTTAAGTCCTTACTTTTAAAACCAACTCCACTGCCATGTCTATCTGTATGGTAAATGATGAGCGATAAACTCAAAAACCAATATTTCAAATACTGTAAACATAGATTGGTAGGTAAAGTAAAATACTTCGGAATTTGTCTTAAGAGTCCAAGATTTCAAATACATATATTTTTTTAACTACTAGTATGCTTAGTTCATCTCATTTTACAGTCAAATTGCAGTCCTGTAACATCGTAAAGCTTGAATCTAAATTCTAATCCATTTACGGCCGTCTGGTAACAGAATCTTCAAATATGACCAGTGGCGTAGCTAGATGACAAACGGTGGTGAAGCGAAAAAAACCTTGGACTCTTTTTTTATGTGAGAAAATCAGCAAATAACTTTTGCTCTGGGTGCAGTGGAAGCGTGTGTTAGTCAGACTTTTACTAACACAAGTCGCCATAATTATTTTATTTGGATTTTGAAGGTAACAGAATTTTTCACAAGTTTAGTAAGAGGTTACTTCTAGGCAAACGTGTTCCATTATCGGCCACATCATTACTTAGCATCAGGTGAGATAGTAATCAAACGCAAAACCTATCCATAATAAACAGAAGGTTTATTAATCAGGGTTGCACCCCTCCCTCCCCTGAGCTTGGTAAACCCAGGGCACTGCAGTCAGTAAGTAGCTACACCATGGAATTTACCGCAAATTTTCGACCTTCCAAAATCCTCCCAGCATCACTGTAAGCCCTCCGCCACAACGGAACCACTTGCGCCACACCACGCGACGGCGACGACTAATAAAACGATTTAATATCCACTTCCGAACGCTCTGTGCACCCTGGCTCGTAAACCTAACGGTCCACTACTTACGTTATAAAATTAATAACCGCATTTAAATAACTGCTCTCGATCGGTGTTTGTGATGTGAGTTTGTGCTTTTGGAGAAGGATTTTTGCAAGAACTACAATGTTGAGGAGTGTCTTTGTAAAGCTTAGGCAAGCACAGCAATGTTTTTGGGAGTGTCTTTGCAAATCGGAGAAAACGAATCTTGAGAGCACCGAATTATCTCATAGACACCCTGAGAAAATTTAAAGGACTCATCTACTTCTGTGGGGTGGGCTGGGTGGAATTAAAGCCTCCATGGTCCATTAAGGACTAAGTGTGGAAACCATACCTCAAGGACAAAACAAGAACCGAGCTCTAGATATTTTTAACTAGTCGTCTTCCGTGGTTTTACCCGCGTCTTTGGGTTACTGCTCCACTCGCTTGGGTTGTATCGTAATGTAAAGCTCTCCTCAATAAATGCATAGACTATTAACCACCAAAATATGGTTTCAATTTAAACCAGAAGCTCCTGAGATTAGTGTGTGCAAACATAACAAACTCTTTATTTATTATAAAAATAAAATACATAACATAGATAACTTTGATCAGTGCTAAATTGAATATTGGCAGGAAATGTATAGCTCTAAAGCATGCAAAATGTCGTCACAACAACCCGTCCTATGGATCTCCCATCCATTAGATTACCGCTGCCCTCCCCAACCCCTAATTTAATTGAAACCTTTAATCAAGTTCAAATAAAATTTTCTACTTTATCATCAATCGTTTGAAATATTTAGTAGAAACCTATCACGGAGCTGATATAATATTGCAGAGCATAGCAACTTTGTATTAAACCTCAAAGCAATGTTTCTGAAAATCATAGGGGCATTAACTGCAACATTGTCGTCTGAAGAAATGCCATAACTTCAATATCAATACTATTACGCTTCACCATCGACGATTGCATCACTGCTTACCATCAGGCAGGATCATTGTCTAGCAACTAGTTTATATGACAAAAAAAATTGTATACACTTACTCGAAAACCCGCTTTTATCCCTACCATTTCATTTTTTGGCACGCAAATTTACTTATTTCCGCACTAATGCGTAAAAGTGCGTGAGCTCGCTCTCGCCACAATTTTTTGCATTAATAATATCGGGCTGCGCGGTAAGGGACCGCAATAGTCTCACGACCAACCCCGTTTCGATAATTCCTTCGTAAGTGCATTGAAAAACGACGTTTGATACACGTGAACACCCTCGCCTGCGGCCTTCGAGTCGGAAGAATTCCACCTCGGTCGCAATGACAAAGTTTCTCCACTTGTCTCAAAATGTACTTATTATTAGCATTATCGGCCTACTGGGACTCAGGCCTCCTCTCTAGGAGAGGGAATGGGCAATAATCCACCGCGTGGGCCCAGTGCGGATAGGCGGATGTCACAAGTTTTCGAATTAAACTGTACTGTTCCATCACATATATTTACTAACACATACCTACCAAAGATAATCACGTTCCTCCCACAATACCGCTCACCCAATATCGATAAAACACGAAGCCAGCAATCAGCCATAAACTCTCGAGACTTTAAAGCATGCACTTCATATCAATTTCTTTCAAACGCTCCGATCCGTTTACGGCCCGTACATTATCTGCGTGAATCGGACCGGCGCGGCGCGACATATAGCGCGCGGTGTCGCGTCTTATCGCGCGGTTGCACTCCCGATATCGCGCGAATAGGGTTGCCGCTGCGAAAATAAACTAAATAAATGTTCTTGATTCGTGTGTTGCGGCTGTATGCGGTTTTTGGGTTAGGGGTGTGTGGATTTTGTTTTTTTGTGGGTGTTATGTTTATAGAGATTTATCTGTGTTCAATGTTTAAGATCGGTATGCAGCTAAAACGTTTAATTTTCCTGATCAACGTCGAAACGAGCGCTGAAGCGTATTATTCTTTATCTTGGTCGCTAAGTTGTGGGTCCTGACAAATGAATCTGATAGGGTAGATTAATTTGTCGTAATTAAAAATAATACCAGAAGTGGGTTATACGAACCCTTTCGACGAACGATTTAGTTAAAAAAATAAAAAAACAAGCCTTTTTCGACGACTTTTCTCCCTTACCCACAGGTACCGAGCACTTTTTTCGATATAAAGAATTTTTACCTTTAGTCACTTAGTGATAAAGCATTGTCCAACTAGTGAATAATTCGAATTTGAATTACCACTTCTACATTTTACTCATATACATAAAACATACTCGTAGAAAAGATAGCTCATTGTTACACCCTATTAATTTAAAGCTGCTGCCGATTTTCTGTACCCCTGTTACACACCTCCATTAAAGTTAAATTTTCCATAAATCCCTTCTTAGTCTACGCCTTTCATCTACATCATAAAAAAAAGCCTCGTGCAAAATCTCAAGCTCCTAGGCCCAGTAATTTGGGCAATTCCAGGGCGGTTAATTTCCAACCCCAAAAAAAAAGTAGGTTTGGCTGTGCATTAATATATCGATAACAAAAGGATCAAATAACGTAAGAGACATTTTCCAAAACCATAAAAATGTCCCTTACGTTAGTTAATTCATACCTACTTCTGGTATCGATATGTCAGTCAATCAGTTTTTCCTTTTACATATTCCTTCCTTTACATAAAAATACTTTCTTATTACGTTTGATAATAACCTTACATTATGAAATAACTGCATTCCTACACAAAACAAACACAATCTTAGGTAGCGACGTGGCCACAAATCTTTATCAAAATTCATAGAGTAGTGGCGAGATTCACAAAACCCGGGAGATACAGTGTTCGCGGCGATACGGCGGGTGTTTGACGGCGATAACGGGTCGCCTGCCCCGCTCGGACTCCTCACCCCCGCGTAGGTTGGCCAGGCTGTAGGGGAAAAGTGGGACACGTGCTGTAGGTATACTAGGTTCTTTTTTTTAAGAAAGAAAACGTATTGACAAGTATTTGGCACAACACAAAGAATACAAACATTAATTATAATGGAAACAAAAAGTAGTAATAAAATTAATTTATTAATTGGTTTATCCTCGTATTGGAACGCCTTTCAGCAATTACACCAATGGAGTAGGTACAAGTCACAACAGAATCGGTTAGTTTCTAACAGCCTCCTAACAGCAGATGCACAGTGTAGTCTTCAAAGGAGCGGAGTGGTCACATACGCTTATCAGCCATCAGGCTTAATAATAAAATAGTGTGCTAAGACGTAAACGTCTTTGTCTAAATAGATCCAGTTCAGTTTAAATGCCAGACAACGGGTTTCCAACTGAACCTGATGTTGTTAAAGAAGATGACAGGATATCAAACGCTACTAAAATTATTTAATACAAAGTTGCATGTGGTGTTTACAGGAAAACTTAGACTCCATCACTCTAGACCAGGAGAAGTTATTTAATCATTTCTGACATTAATAAAATAAAACATTTTACTAATCAGACTTGGTCTAATTATTTGTTTGTTATGTTAAATAAAAGGATTAAGATATAATCCGAAAACATAACCGATAGCAATATTTTTTCTTACAATAAAATAATATTTACGGGTAAGACGTAAATATTATTTCGAGGAATGTCCTAAAAACATTATAACGTGTGGTGAGTGTAGAGCAGACGGCTGCGTCTAACAGATGCAGTGTCTTGCGTCGCAGGGCGGGCGGGAGTTATCGCGACCTATCAGCCCGCCCAACTTGTTACTAATATGCACTAGTTTTCAATGGTTTTTATTATTAATCTTATCCGAAAATCTATTAACTGTATATTTTGCCCAATCCTAAATTTAAAACATTTAAAAAAGCTGTACAAATAAAAATCTTTAGCGGTAATTGAGAATGACAAGCTAACTAAAACCAGAAGCTAAGCTCATAAGTATTTATTGTAAAATGTGCTAATTAAACACATCAGCATTCCACTGCTGCTATTAGCGACTCTAAATCTCTACAAACTGAGATTTTTTATATATGTATTTCGTTTTTATACGACCTATACTGAGTTTTTTTTTTATATATACCATAAATTTGTGCTTGACTGCAATCCCACCTGATAGCGCATTAGTTTATTAAGAGCCTATTCACTCTATACTCCGTTTGTTTAGGTAGTTAACTAAAGGTAAACAGTCTTGGTATGTCTTTTTATATTAAAGAGGTTGTATATAATATACACAAAGATTATTTAAATTTAGTTTATTAGCTAACATCGATTTAGGTAAATACCTATTTGCAAAGATTTTTACATACAATTTATAGACAACTTTTAGATAAAAAGACATGCCAAGATTGTTTACCTTTAGTTAACTACCTAAACCGACGGAGTATAGTCACCGAAAGTGTCAATCGAAATCTATATTGGGATATCCCATTCACCACCTTGAATGATAGTCCCAGTAACACAGACGACTGCGTCTACCAGCTGCAGTGTCTTGCGCCGCGTCGCAGCTCGCCGCTCGCCGCTCGCTGGGCGCCTGGGCGGCCCGGCGCGGGCGGACCGACGCGGGCGGACCGACGCGGGCGGCACGACGCGGGCGGACTTATCGCGCGCGCCCAGCCGGTATCGCTATCAGTCCGCCCCAGCCGCGTTAACTTTCTAACGCGATGTGTGAATGTTTTCATGTTTATTTTGTTCGAAATTTGCCTTTTAATCTTTGGAGGTGATGAGTGGTTTTGAATTTTGTTTTTTTGGCTTTTTTTTATTAATTTTGGGAGTTATTTTGAAAATGTTCGGGTACACGTTTTGCCTTTGCTTAGCAGTAAGTTACTATTTTTAATTAAGCTAATAAAAAAAAATGACCGTGTAAGTAAGTATTTCACTTGTTTTTAGAGGTCTACAACAAAACTCTTGCTCTATTTCATAACTATAATTTAAAACACTATTTGATGGAGTGGTTGACACGATGGAGGATCTTTTTCTTCCTGGCTTTACACGTTCTATTTGAGGTCGACGCAATACGTTTCTTTCTTCCATTCTATCCTGTCACTTGTCACGCTATCACTAATTCTCTTTTCTTTCCACCTTCCTCTCCGGTCATCCACATATACGTAACTCAGAAAAAAAGTATATAAAATAGTTTCATACAATAGCAAATTATAAACAGAATCATTCGATATGTTCGTTTGTGCCTTCTCAGGTATATGTAGCAAAACATCTCTTAATCACATCTCAATATTGTGAAACAATGATATCTTGCACAACTAAAAACCGACTCAAAATCAAAATACACAAAATATAAATTCCACTGCAATTGTTTCAAAATATCAATTCATAACACCAATACAAAACGTCGTAAGAACCATTCACTGACAATCGAAATTGAATTAAAGGAACTTACAGATAAGGTTTGAATTGGTTTGGGAAATGCAATGGAGAAATAGACAAAGAGTGGAAGTACGCCCTCGCAATGTTTGAGAGGTTGCATGCAAGACAATTATCTTTATTAAGCTAAATACGTGTAAAATTTGCCCTAAGGCTTGTGACTGTGTGGGCTAGAAGTGCTTTGATAATATCTTCTGAATATCTATCTATCTATATACACACATCAAAAGTGTCTAGGGATCAACATATATTTTTGCAATAACTTTTCTCCTGATTGATATTAATTAAAATTTTCTTTAAGGATTCATCAAATAAAGTGTTTTCGTTTGTCACAGTAACGATAAACCAAGTCACCTTTGCATTAATAAAGAAATTTGCCATTTTCCTAATAAAGGGATTTTTGACATTTGAACCACTAACATTAAAGTTCGAAAAAAAGACTGAAATAACAGTTTTCTTTAAAATTTTATTGGGTAACTTAAACAATTAATAATCCGTGTTTCTACCGCGAACACTAACAACACAAGAACATCGGTTTGGCATACTCAAAATGAGTTCATCCAAATCACGCTGTGGAATGGCCGCCCATGTTCGTTGCAACAACAAAAAAAGGTCTTCTTGCGACTGGATACCCTCCATATTCGGCAGAGCTCTTCTCTGTAGCATATCCCATGCATGCTCAATCGGGTTCAAGTCTGGCGACAGAGCAGGCCAGGGCAGGACATTGATGTTAGCTGCGGCGAGAGTCTGTCTTACAACTCTTGCGGTGTGCGGTCGTGCATTATCATGCATTAACTGAAATAAGGGACCGATTTGCACTTGTAGAGGAACGATGACGTCTGATACAATCGTCTCAGCATAAATTTGAGCGTTGAGGTTGCCTCTGATCCAAATCAACTCAGTTCTTCCGCCGATCCAAATACCCGCCCATACCATGATGGTTCCACCACTATAAGGATGGACTTCCTGGCAGGATTTTAATCGCTGTTGGCGTCCAGGGGTTCTCCAGTGTCGTATACGTCTTGTATCCGGTCTCATACCAAAACGAGACTCATCAGAAAAGCACACGAAACGCCATTGTTCTTCTGCCCAATTTCTGTGTTCAAGAGCCCATTGATATCGAATCCTACGATTGTGCATTGCTATAGGTGGTACCCGTAGCGGTCTTCGGGAATGAAGGTTCACTTCATGCAAGCGGTTTCTGACTGTTTGGTCGCTAATTAAGTTCCCTGAAGAGTGATGAAGCCTCACGGCTAACATCATGGCGGTTATTGTTGGAGCTCTTCGAGTTAAGATTTGAATGTATCGGTCTTGTCTCCGTGTGGTGCAGCGATACCGTCCTCCATGGCGCTCAGCCACGGTACCAGTGCTTCGGTAACGTGTCCAAAGTCGACTGATAACACTCTGACTTGTATTCAGAGCTAAAGCCACAGTACGTTGCCGGGAACCAGCTTCTATCATTCCCACGGCTCTGAGCATTTCTTCCCTGCTTAAATGACGTCGCCGCTCCATAATAACGTTGGTTTTAATCAGTAGTAGGGAAACAGTAGCACTAATAATGTCTTCAATGCGTTGTATGTTTTTATAGGGAAAATATTGACAGCTGATTTTCATCTTTTACTCGAATTTGATTCACAGTTCCTGATTCAAATTATGAAATGAACCAAAAAGGATCCATATAAATTTATAAAATCATAAATTTATTACAAAGCCACATCTCAATCTCAAGAAATCCGCATAAAAATGCTTGATCCCTAGACACTTTTGATGTGTGTATATAAAAGGAGAAACTGACTGACTGACATATTAACGCAAGATTGAAACTACTGAGACTAAGAGGGTGAAATTTTGCACATGGGTTTTATAGTATAGGCGAACAATAAGAGAAAATTTTCCAAAAACAAAAAATCCAAAGGTTGACTAGTAGAGAACGCCTTGATACATTAAGTTCGCCTATGTTACATGACTGAAGAAGAATGAATAGAAGTCTGAAGTTATTTAAATAAATAGTTTTTAAGTCAAATAGCGCGTAAGGATATTTTTAGGTGTGACATCACATCATTGATGATTCATCATCAGTGATGACTTTATCTGGGCGGATCGGGAGGACGTATCAGACTTATACTAAAACCCACTCCTGTTCCTTCTTTGCCTTCGTCCTGAGGTCCTCTTTCATTGAACCCAGGGCCCCAGGCTTCGATCCTGCCGGGTCTCTACAGTTTGCTGACATCTCGCCCGCGTTGAACAATAAGGTGTAGTGAACGCTCCCAAGACTATAGCCGCTTTAAAACAGTTAAAGGGTATTCTCTCCCCTACTCATACAAGTTATAAGAAACGATACAATTTGATAGCACAAACTACATCGCTTCTTCTGCTTATCTTTATGTTAATTGTAATTAAGTTGCGCGGCAATGCACCCGCGGGCATACGATATGACGATATTGTGTTCTGCATTCTTTGCTCAGATAACAGTCGTGAGGGTATCATGTTAAGACTGTTTTTGTACTAGAAATGTGCAATACAGTTATGCTGCGAACAGTAGGGGCTCAGTAGGTTCAAAGACTCTGGGGCTATGGGTTTGCTTCTGAAAGGAATACCCGGGGCCCTGAAATGAAAAGCAAAAAAGGAACAAAGGAGTAAGTTTTAGTCAGTATAAGTCTGACATACCCTTCCGCTCCGCCCAAGAGTGTGAAAAGTCATTCTGATCATTTGCCTCCTAAAAAAATAGCAAAATAGCTAAGCTACGAAACTATGTGACCGTTTGCAACGATGCTAAGCTTTACAGGTAAGCGATACAGAGTGTAAAATCTTGCAAATCTTAGTTGAAAAGGGAGAATCGTCCGACCTGAAGGGTTTTAATTCTAGGAATAGTTAATATCGGGCTGTTGTAATCCTAAACGCGCGGAGAACTCTCAAAACCGCGATGAGGATTTGGAGGATTTAGAATTTTAGTTCCCATGTGGACACATCTATAGCAACATAGCCAGTTCCGTAACTAGGGCGGTGCGAGCAGTGCCCAGGCACAGGGCGCAGACCCTGGAGGGGCACAGAAATGACCAGACTAAGCCTGGTTAGAGCATTTTTCAGGGGCGCAGTTTTGAAAGCTCGCACCGGGTGCATAAAAGGCTAGTTACGGCACTGATTACATAGCACAGGATATCTCTGGTTGGAAAGCATTTTTATTCGTGTATGGGATAAGTAAAGATAGCAGTTATCATTACGTGACTGGAAACCGGATAAAACGGCTGTCTAATTATCGAATTAAGTAGATTATCGTGTAATCTTAATTATATCATTTTAATACATTTTAATCGATGGATTATTACGTGGGTATGTTGCTAGGTAAATTTTTCGAAAGTTTTACGGCGGCTTTCTCAATAAAGAAAGAGTAACCATGGAGTTTCTTGCCGGCTCTTCTCCATAGGAAACTGCTAATTCAAACCGTGCGCTAGCTTATCACATTTAACGTTTGAATCCCCGACCGGTCCTATGAGACCGCGCTGTTATTGTTTTACTATTGTGTCTCGTTTCGCGGGTATGTGATAGATAAATTATATTATAATTAACCGTAATTTCAGTTTAAATGCAGTTTTATATTAACTTAGATCTTCGTATTGAGTTTTTAATTCGTCCGTTTTCTATTAATTTACAAAGTCGGGATTATGTATAATTTTTAAAAATATTTTGTAAACATTAATAACTTTCTGTCAATTTAATCTGATTTTTCCCAACTATTATAATTATGATAATTTATAACACAATGGACATTTACTCGTATAACGTAGCCTTCCTAGATTTAGCTATTTTTTATTGGGGTCGGCTTCCAGTCAAGCCGGATTTAGCTGAATACCAGTATTTTACCTAGATTTAGCTAGATACCATCTTCTATTTCCAGCCTACCCATGAAAAAGACGCCTAAATTAAAGTAAATACGTGTATATAATTTCAATAACGACCATAAACTCCTTAACCAAAATGAACTCAATCTCTAAATACTAGGCACAACACACCCGTATCTCGACTTACATTACAAATGGCTGCGATACATTAAACGCCAGTAACTCAACAAGTGTACACAGCACCACAGTACACAGTAGCGCAACGTTAGACAATGTACAATACGAAAAACACTAATAATTCCGACTTTTAGTTTGTTTGGTAACCGACACGGTTTTAGGTTTTACATGGATTTAGTGAGGGACTGAATGAGACAGTGTTTGTAGGTGCGCTCAAATCTCAAGAATTTGAGCGCACCTGTCTCAAATTCCTATCACATAAAAAAGTGTCCTTTGTACAAAGGCCCACTATCTAGGAAAGCACCATCCAAGAATTTATTACAAACTAGCTGTCCCCTGCGGTTTCACCCGCATTTTTCGTTACTGCTTCGCTCCCGTGGGTCGTAGCGTGATGGTATATAGCCTATAGCATTCCTCGATAAATGGGCTATCTAACACTGAAATAATTTTTCAAATCGGACCAGTAGTTCCAGAGATTACCCCCTACATACAAACTTACAAACCTACAAACTTACAAATTTTACCTCTTTATAATATTAGTATAGATGATCATAATGATATTTCTTCAAATTCAACAGAAATTAATATGGCTAGTGATGATGGATCAATAAGCAGAGCAGGATATTTAGAATCGGATTTCTCTTACGATTCCTGAGTTATTCTTATGATTTATTGTATACAACATTTAAACAAGTAAAAATAGTACAGATGACATATCTGTTGTTGTATGTGTTGGACACATCGTGTGTGAAGGAGGATGTTATTACTTTATACTTACTTTTGTAATGAAAAAGCTTTTTTATTGTTTTCACATTGTTTTAAATACTAAAATATTAAATCGCTAAACACACACTAAAAACACTGAAACACTAAATAGCACTACTATTCGGCGAGGTGGGGTTTTACAGACCCGGATACTCAATGTGAGTGCGGTGCTCCGGTCCAAAACATGAGCCACATGCTGGAATGCCTCAAGTGCCCCTACACCTGTACTTTGGAAGACCTAATGAACGTCACTGATGCAGCTATTAACGTGGCTACTTACTGGGCCAAAAAAAATTAGTGAGTTTACCGTTGAATCGAGAATAAGAAGAAATCATTTTAAAAAAATACTCACATGATCGAGACCTTTAAATCAACCTTGATTATTTAACCAGTGTTGCCTACATCAGATTTCAATGCACCCTAATAATTACCCAAGTCATTGGACGTTTTACACAGACTCTACGATGGCACATCCAGCGCTCTATCTCTTGGCTCTACGTGCCGTATCTCGAGGCGGGCTCACGCGCCGCTAACGATTTATTTAGTGACGCCGTAACGACGTTTGTTCTGCCGCGCCACACGTCACGGGTAGTTGTGTTTTTATCACGAGATAACAACACTGGGACACAGGGTTTTGAAGGTTTCTGAAGGTCTGGGGAGGCTTCTGGAGAAGGAGAGAGTCTTGGCTTGAATGAGTGAGAATCATCATCTCCTTCGTGCTACACGTCACGGGTAGTTGTGTTTTTATCACGAGATAACAACACTGGGACACGGGGTTTTGAAGGTTTTTGAAGGTCTGGGAAGTTCTTTTGGCTCTCCTTAGAGTCTTGGTTTGAATGAGGGAGAATCATCATGTCCTTCGGGTCAAACGTCACGGGTAGTTGTGTTTTTATCACGAGATAACGTGACTGGGACACGGGTTTTGAAGGTTTTTGAAGGTCTGGGAAGTGCTTTTGAAGAAGGAGAGGTTTGGTTTGATTGAGTGAGAATCATCATCTCCTTCGTGCTACACGTCACGGGTAGTTGTGTTTTTATCACGAGATAACAACACTGGGACACGGGGTTTGAAGGTTTTTGAAGGTCGGGGAAGTGCTTTTGAAGAGGGAGAGTTTTGGTTTGATTGAGTGAGAGTCATCATCTCCTTCCTGTCCATAAACACAATGTACGGAACGGATTTACTCGTCATCGCCGAAAACATAATCATTTACCATTTGGCTAATTTTAATGATGTTCTTACTAATAATTCAGTACCTAACTGTATCACTGGGTCTTCATCTAAAAACAAGATTTAATTAATGTACTACTAACTAGATTTTACTCATGGCTTCATCCGCGTGAATGTCGGTTATAGCGGACGCGAAGTTGAAGCCAGATAAAAAGTAGCCTATATACCTATATCCTTCCTTGGGGTCCAAGCTTACTCCGTACCAAGTTTCATTAACATCAGTTAAATAGTTTAACTGTGTAAGCGTAACAGAGAGACGGACAGAATTACTTTCACATTTATAGCATTAACTTTGGATTAAAAAAATAACCTTTTAAGAAGGCTTAAATAATGTAATCATTAAGGTATCTGTTTGTCTAAAGATAAAACCTATTTGGAAGCTGAAAAAATTATAAAGAAACACTAAAATTAAACTATTAAAATCGTCGCCACAAAATAGGCCACTATTACAAAATCAACCCAACCATTATTTTTAAATGAAGCCATAATGTATTCATTTACAAAAGCCGATCCACTTTCCTCTATAAAATATTAGTAAGTAATACATTTTTAAAGCGTATTAAAAAATAAATGAGTTCCTGTAATCTGTGAGTCTGGCTTGAAGTCACGGCTTCCACGAAGACTTCTGAAGGCTTTGCAAGACAAACTTTACGCTAAGACACGCGGCTTTTATTTAAAGTCCTTTTTGTGAAATAAATTAACCATCTTTGTGGTGATTTTGATAGAGCTTTTTACAGCAGGAGAAAAGATTTTTTTATAGAGAGAAGGGATAAGCATTACCAACATATGTATACTCGTACTTAATGCGTGTTCATGTTTGATAGAAAACCTATTTATTTGTCACGGAGACATACATACAAACTAAACCTACGATTGCCTATTCTAAAGTATATCTGGTACCATCGAGTGCTCAAAATAATTCCCAAAAGGATGTCAGTTTACCGAAGAGACAGAGCGGATGTCCGCTAGGACCACAGATAATACTAACAGGAAAGCTATAGTTCTAGACCGCAAAGGGCTGAAGGACACAAGTCTGGTCTTTGTCAGTAAGCCTCCCGGTCCACTCAAACAGGTAGAAGTCATTAGATGATTTTCCATCTTAAAAAAAAAGGGAATTAAAAATACACATTTTCTGAAAACTCTTACCTCTAACGTTTTATGAGATACTAGCCGTCCCCTGCGGCTTCACCCGCATTTTTCGTTACTGCTCCGCTCACGTGGGTCGTAGCGTGATGGTATATAGCTTATAGCATTTCTCGATAAATGGGCTATCTAACACTGAAAGAATGTTTCAAATCGAACCAGTAGTTCTAGAGATTAACCCCTACATACAAACTTACAAACCTACAAACTTACAAACTTTACCTCTTTATAATATTAGTATAGACAACTCACTAATAAACAAACAGACAGACGACACATTCCTCTCCTATCCGAACCCACAAGTGCCCACCACACATCAATAACCAACAATATCCCCACTCAGTTTGACAGAGTGCATGTCCAGCAGTGTTGCCATGTTCTGAAAGAGGAACTGGTGATCTTAGAACACAGAGAGTACCTGAAAGACACATATATGGTTTTAGTAAATAAAAGTCCAATACAGGGAGTCCATTCTACCCAAACTGGGAAAAGCCATTGGATAGTTTCCCACCCAAAAAAAATGGGCAATAGAATCCATATTCTCTGAAAATTTCAACTCTCTACTTTTTACGTTTTGTGAGATACAGCCCGCTGACGGACAGACGATCAGACATGCACATTCTCTGAAAATTACAAGTCTCTACCTCTTACCTTTTACGAGATACAGCCCCCTAATAGACAGACAGACAGACTAGACAGCGAAGATTCAAAAACACATTCCTTTCCTATCAAAACCGCCCACCATATATCAATAACCAACAATATCCCCACTCAGTTTGACAGAGTGCATGTTTCAGTGTTGCCATGTTATCGGAATTAACATAAGAATCCAGTGTAATCAACGCTTAATGTTAATTGGGCCAGCGTCGTGTCGGACGCATCGCAATTTGTACAGTCGCACTTTCTTTTGTCTTTGTTTTTGAAGTGCAGCTGTTAAGGGGGCGATTGATTTTGTTCTTTTTTGTTTGTCTGAATTGTTGTGTAGATTTTGTTTGAGAACTAGCTGCTGCAGGCTTTGCCTAAAAAACTTCTCAAAATCAGAAACTTTTATTCGATTACATTACAGGCACTTTTTAATTAACTACTTTTTAACAAAAATATCGGTCTGTCAAAAAAGTGCTATTTTAAATCGTATTATGAGTTACATATAAACTTGGTTCCATATTTTTGTTGCTTCTTTTATCCCAAGATTATTTTTATTCTCTAGGAATAAAGCGTACCATGTGTGCTGTTCCAGGCCATGATCTACTTGTATGCCAACCCATACTAACATAAACAAACACTTTTAACTTTCACCTTTATAATATGAGTGTGAAAAAAATTAATGGCTATTAAATGACATGTTTACATGTAAACTTTTATATTAACCTTTTTATTTATTTCTTTTCAGGTAAGTACAACAAGAGATGAAACAAATCATAGCACCTGAAGTTTTGAAAGGTAAAATGCATGAAATATTACTCGTATTCCGAAATTTTCAACAAATGACAAGATTTTCGCATCGATCTAATTTTTGCGGCTAACTTTGAAATTATAGTAATTATTTTTCTTAAGTAACTGACGTATTTTAATAGCATAATCAATCAGCCTTTTAATATTCCCATTATTGGGACTAAGGTTCTCTCTAGGAGTAGGAATGGAATGTAGATACAATGCAGGTTGATGTATGTCACACATCTTCTAATTTTTAGCTCTAGAACATGCCGGTTTCCTCACGATGTATTCCTTCGCCGTTTTAAGAGCAGTGGTGATAAAATAAATTAGGTACACAAAGTCATTAAATGCACCTGGCTGGGTTTGAACCTACGACACAATTCATAATCATAACTCGAGGCCGTTACCACTGGGTCGCCACTGCTATCAAAGAATCTACAATAGCATTAATTATATTTCTTAAATTTTTCACTCATATGAGTGTACTATATCTTATTTAGAATACAATAGAAGATGTATTATTAAAAAAGTTAATACAAAGGTATTTCAAAAAGAAATTTCTTCCAACACACCAGCGAAAGGAAAAATTACAAGACATGTAGACAATAATGTGTATTAAGTAAGTTATTTTTTTATAAACGACTTATTCCAAAAAAATCAAAGCCACCTCCACCAAAACTACACAAAACAATTTTCAAAACGCATAACTCAAACACAAAACAAAGCCCAAAACAGCCAGTTACCACGAAATTAAAAGGTGTTAGTATCCGCCCGCCCAGATGCTATCGCCGCCCGCCCAACTCTAATTGAATATATATCGACTCAGGTACGGCTAATGGGCTGATAGAGAGGCTCTATCTTGTGTTGTACTTGTAGTTCAATTGTGGAGGGTAGTTTTTAAGTTTTACATAAGTTGGGTTCTGTGTTGAGAATTTGGAGTAAAGGTGTGAAAATACTTTGCCAAAGCTTGAAACGTTTTAGTCTTCTTGAGGTATTTTGAGGTTCTAAAATACACCTGGTCTACAATAGGAAATGGGCATGGTAAATTTATTAAAGGCCGGTTCTGCGCGTCTCACATACATCGGATTCCCATGAAACCTGAATGTTGGTGACACTCGGTCCTATGTCCCATGGACGTCTTTCGGCAGAAATGATATTGAATTGTGAAGTTGTATTGACAGAAAAATCTTTTAATTTTAATTATTTTAATTTTGGAAAGCAACAAGACCACCAATTTTATACATATTTTTTAGAGTTTAGGTTTGTTTTATATTTGTTTAGAGTTTATTATCTTGGTAAAATATATTATAAATAAAATAAATAATTATTATCCATAGCATTTCCGAACATCAAACATAGCCCACATAACCCATTACCTTTTATAAGCACAACACTTAACTTTTTCTCTCATCCTCGAACAAACATGGCGTCCAGAGCTACGTCATCAAATTTAATTGAAGACGCTTAACACTGCGGAAGCCCACAAAATAAACATTTACAACAACATTTAAAATCCAGAAAAACAATATTACGGAACTCTTACTGACCCCAGCCGGGTTCTGTAGATAAGAATCTCAGGAAACATATCAGGCCTTAACAGGGGAATAAATAAGTACGGATGCATTAGGGCGGGCGGGGCGTTAGCCTCAGGTGATCTTCCGCCCGCCCTGTATCGCTGATAACGTACGTTAACGGCTGTTAACGGGCGTTAGCGGGCGTAACGACGCCGTTAGTAGAGGTTACTTCCTCCGGCATTGTATAGAGTGGTCGAACTTTCTAGAATGGCCGCTTGCTCCTCGTAAATTTGTTCGGCGATCGGCGACTATGTTAAATTTGTTATCTCTGAGGCTGTTGCTCTTTTCAGGAGTCTTTAAATTCTTTAAGATTTTGGTGGTAAATGGAGTGTAGGTACTAGGGTACTAACAGCAAAATAGATAGGTGTACAGCATGGAGTATTGACTTATGTATATGCGCGTGCGCTCTGTAGTTAATGATATTTTCTCTTTCCTATAAAACATCCTTAGGTTGTTGAAACCTCTACGGTCCAGACTAAGCGCTTCGCTTCGTCGTTTATACCGCGTACATCGAAGGACTGGAATAATTTGCCTGCTGCGGTCTTCCCGGCCAATTATAATTTGAGTGTCTTCAAGGCTAGAGTAAATAGGCTCTTAACCTATCAATACCCGCGAAATGAGACACAATACTAAGACAATAACAGCGCGGTCCTATGAGACCGGTCGGGGATTCATGAATTAATGAAGTAGTGCGCCTCACCATCTAAGATTGCATCACTGCTCACCATCAGGTGGAATCGCAGTCAAGCACTAGTTTATATAATTAAAAAAAAACATAATCATCATTTCAGCCGAAAGACAAAATCAGTCGGACAAAGCGCATAGGACATATGGCGACGCTTAGGGGAGGCCAAACGTCGCCTCAATGGAGGGTACTATGCGTCGCATCCATCGGACTCCTGTAACCCTCACTTGGTTAGCGGTCCTCCTTGTACGTCCTTCCAGCGCTGCCTCTTCCAATAAAATAAAACAAAACAGAATACTTATGAACCCTTACAAACAGATATTTAGGGTTAATGTGTTTTTTAAATAAAATAAAATAATATTGTAAAGGGCAATGAGTATGTTTGTTACTTCTTTGAGCTCGAACGGCTAATCGGATTTCGATGAAACTTGGTACACAGATAAAACATATCCTGAAATAGCACATGGGATACTTTTATCTCGTAATATGAGGGTCGATTTTCTACTATCATGTGTACACAGCCGCTGGCCGCAGCCGTTCGAGAGTAAAGAAGTAACAAACATACAAAAAACATACTTTCACAAACTTTCGCCTTTATAATATTAATGTAACGTGTTAATAATAAAATGACCTTCAATTGGTAAAGCTCAATGTCAGACAGAAAATTTAACAGGCGTTCAAAATGGCTAGATATTGTGATTTAGATCGTATCTAGATATTAATATTAGACAATGTCCATTAATGTGATACATTTCAACGATTTGCCCGTATGTTTGAATATACGGTTATTATTTATTCTTCTCTTTATTATTTTCGAGACCATAACTTAAATTGTTTTTATGAGCTGGCAATGTTAACGTGGATTTTTGGGGGATTTTATGTTGTTTTGTCTGGTTTTTCTGTTAATATCTTTTGAAGATTTTAATCTATTTTAATTTATCTCGTTGACTCAGCCATTATGATATTATTAATTATTTAAATTGCTTCAATAAACGAACTGCTTAAATTGAAGTTAGAAACTTCCAAAGAAAATTTATAAAGTATACTTTTAGAACCTGTGCCCATTGGCAAAAAGTTCACATTCCCACTAAATTGATGATAAACACAGATAGGTTTTAGGTCAGTAATAGTCTAACACTCCCTCTTTGGATTAAGAGGACCACACCACAAAATATTAGAATGAGTTCTCACAAAAAAAAATGTCCCCAAAAAAAAATAAACGCGGTACCATTTTAAAATATACCTATTTGTACTTACACACATAAAACACAGTAACATAATGACAGTAACACCGACTCCAAACAAATTGATTTACATTTACATTAGCCATACACATTTAATTTGGTTGTTTCACCCAAATTGAAAGGCCTTACAAAGTGAAACCGTGTACATACTTTAGAAAAAAAAATAGACGGTTCTCTATGCCGTGATCACTTTAATAGAGATGCCCACGTATCAGGGGCGTAGCTACCGCCGTATCTGCCGTATCAATTATACGGGGCCCCCGGCCCACGGGGGCCCCTAAATTGTGTAAGGAAAAAAAATAAAAACTTTCTAATTTATTTTATTTTACAAATGACAAAATTTAGAAAAACTAAAATCATCATCAGCCATAAATGATTTAATAAATCAGTTTGCCGAAAAAAGGCAAGGAGAGTGAATATTTTAAATTTGATTTTTATTTGTAAAATGGTTAAATTATGTTATATTCACAATATTTTTATTCTTATCACAATTTTTTTTTCTTTTGTGAAAAATCTTTACCCCATAAGGGCCTCCAAACAAATTTTTTATACGGGGCCCCGACAAGGCACGCTACGCCACTGCCACGTATCCCGGTTTTACGAGCCGATAAAAGTAAAGTTATTAGCTTTATACACTCTTTGGCTTAACAAGTATTGTGTGCATTAAACATGGTGGACATAGACTATAAATTGTTCTTTGATATATATAACTTTTACGACTTTAGTGAAGATTGTAATGGCGAGTTCTTTGGTTAGTTGATTAGTTTTAAGTACTTATTGAAGTATGAAATAAAAGTAGTGAGAATATAATAAATTTTATTGTATATCAATATAGTAACATAACTTATATACTAACTTAAATCTATTTGTACAAAGGCGGTCTTATCGCTGATAGATCTACCAAACATACTTCTACGTGTACTGACAGTAAATTAATCAACCAGAACCATACACTATGTAAATTATTTTATAGCCATATACATATAATAATACATAATTATGTTGCACTTGTAATTTAAAAAAAAAAAACAAGTACCTGTGGAAATTATTTTTTATTTACTTTGGCAATTATTTATCCTAAATTTCAAGAATACGAGTCCATCCAAGGAATAAAATTTTGTATACAAACGAATTTCCACCATCGAGTTAAGGGGATAAAATGCTCCTTTAAAAGGTACTCATCTACATAATTAGTGGTAGTTCCAGCTGTGCGTTCTGTCAACCAGTTTCCCTGTTTTATATAGAGATGACATTTATTCAAATTAACTACAGTATCATGAATCGACGATTTTACATAAATTTATGTATATGCTCGTAGCAAACTGCAGTTCAGATAGATACACGCTCACATGCTATCTAAACTAGAACCTAACTAAAAATTCTACAACAATTTCAAAAGTTGGTAAAACTACAGGTAATCTGTAGAAACTATCTAGAATCTCGCTGCCTTATCTATCAGACTAGCTTATTTACTTTAAAATTCAGAACAATTCGGCGAAATCTGAAGCATCCGCGTTCTCAAGTTGGTATCGCGCTCGAATATATCAGGGCGCTGTATCTTGGCTAGTGTTGCCAGTTGTTAGGCTATGGTTACCGGAATTGCCATGTTAAAATACAGTGAAATTGGTAATTTGGAGCTGACCTAGGATTTTTTATCATTTATAGAGCATTTTATTTACACAGTTTCTTAATTATTTTTTTCTAATAGAAAATATCAAAATTTGACTCAAATATTGAGGTTTGCTATTCTCATTATTATTCAGCTTCACAATATTAGTAGAAATTAAGTTAGCCTATTATATCCCACTGCTGGGCGAAGGCGCCCCTCTCCCTTTTCCATACACTTCTGTCCTCAACCATTGCGGGCCAGTCCCTCCGGTAATTGTTAAGCTCATCTCTCTACCAATGCCTTGATCTAATGCGATGTCGCCTTACCATCAATGGGAACCAATAAGTGGCTGTCTTAGCTCATAGCTCATCTGACATGCGGTAGATATGTCCGGCCCAATCCCACTTTAGAGTAGCATCTTTTCGGGATGTTTTCATTGGAAATGAAATTCAGTCATTTTCAAACTCATTTTTTGTCTTAATAATTCTCAAAAAAACCTGCATTTTTTCCGGGACAATCCCAGCTCTTACCTCTAGCAACACCGGCGGGCAAAGTAAAAGTTTGGGAGGGAAGTGCAGTGCATCGCGATACAGCCCAGATCTCGGACGTATAAAATTTCAAACTGCTTCTAAGCTGCTCAACATTTTTCATCCACAATGTACCCGGATAAGCCCTAGAGATAAAACTAGCTATGATACATCGGGCTGTACGAAGATTCTGATCAGTAATTTTAGCTTTTTGCTGTTTCTGTAACGGGAATAGCGGTTCGAAGTTTTTATTTCTGTGATGAACGGTAGCAGGAAATGCTTCTTTTGTTAAAGTGGGTTTTAGTTTTTAGTTGAAAATTTGTATTGGTTGGATCGTAGGTTTATATTGAGTTTACACCATGGAACACTTCGGCTAATCTCACTAACATCACATTAAAAATATAAACTTGAAAGTTTGTGGATCTGTACAAATGAATTTCTATGAAACTTGGCCTACGGGTAGACCGTACACCGCTCACCGGTCCTGGAATAGCACATAGGGTACCTACTTTTTTTCCTGGGAGTATGTTCTCTTGAGGCCATTGGCAGCATCTTAGTGTCCAAATTATTTGCACCACTAACTTTACAGTATTTTTGTTATTGTCAGTTATTAGAACTGATCAGGATCATCATCTTCTTTGGGATTGGCGTAATAGGTTGTCTTCTTCCATTCCATCCCGTCAACCTTCACACTACTATTCCACCCTTTCTTCCATCATCATCTTCCTGCCTTTGTCCCATGTTATTAGGGATCAACACAACAATTTTTTCTTCTATTCTGTTCTATCAGACTATCACTGACTCCCTTTCCTTTCATATCATTCCTCACACGATTCATCCTTCTTTTTATGACCTCTCTTTCCCACCTTTTCTTCCACCCTACCTTTTGAAAATTTCCAGTTTTAACCTTATCATTATTTTTCTGGTCTTATTATTATGTTTCTTAGTAATTAAATCAAGAGTTTTCTCTCCCCACAACATCTTGGTACATGATAATCTAGTCTCCCACAAAAGCTACCAGTTCCTGGTACATTGTATTTGCAACCGTTTACAGTGCTCAAGACATCGACAACGATACGTTTGCCGATACGACTAACTTCGCAAGATCCAATACGAAACACCAAAAGTTGGTCTTACTGGGTCTGGTGCGAGTGGAGAGCGATAGCGGGTTGGGGCTTATTTCTTTATTTAAACTGTGACTGGTTTATTTACAAATATGGCTACTATTCAAAGCCGGATTTCGCAAAAGAAAAATCAATGTATTGTAACTTGAAAAGTATAAGGCCAAGGATACACTAGGGGACAAATGGAGCAACATGTTGCGGAACATGTTGCTCAACAACTACGTGGAACATGCATACTGACGCGGGACTCGTGCGCTCGCTCTCGAGGCGGAAGCAAGCAACATGCCCCGCGTCACGTACTATGTTGCGAGGCATGTTGCAGGACAATATGCAACGTTGCAGCGTCACGTAAATTTAGTGTTGCGCGTCGTGTTTCGGGACAAAATGTTCCCTAGTGTATCCCAGGCTTAACTCCGCGTAAAGGCACGCAAATCTCTATTCGAGTGTTAAAAGACGCTAGTGTGAGGGAATGAAACGCGGTGATACTCATTGCGAAGTCGAAGAAGATGTAGAACTACAGCCAAACATATTTTATTATGTCTATTTGAATTTGGAATTTAGGACCACCGATTTGTACGACTTAAAGAAAGTTGATAGGTGTCTTGTTTATTTGAGTTTACATGTTTGTGAACGCACTTACGATTCCGGGGTTTGATAATTCCTAGTTACTCACGTTGGTCCAAAGGCAGCGTTTTTATTTTAAAAAAATATGAATTAAAGTATATTAAATAACAATACACTTATCATTTCATCTGTGTTTTATTCAAAATTGGCAATTCTAATGCTTCTGTCATATTCTCTTCTTCAGTCCTTCCTTTGGTCTTGCTTCGGTCAAATCTTTCTCAAACTTACCCGCTATCATCTCACCCCTTAGCCCCAACCCCGCCTACATCGCAACTAATACGGTTTAGATGCACTTGTAATTAAACTGTTATGTTAGTTAGTGTCTAATGTGGCGGGACGTCGCGCCAATGTTCCGCTAACGTTAGAACGTGCGATAACATTGTTTTACGTACGAGGTTGGGCCATTTGCAGTCGTGGCGCTGTGTCGATAGTTCGCCCGGGTTATCTTAAGATGATGGGGGCTTCTTTTGGTGACTGCAGTTCTGTTCTTGTGTTTTGGAAGTAAGCAGAGCATCTAGAAATGCCTGAATGTGATTTGCCTGCTGCAGTCCTCCCGTCTGGTTATAATTTGGGTGTCTTCAAGGCTAGAGTGAATAGGCTCTTAATAAACTATTGCGCCTCACCATCAATGTTTGCATCACTGCTTACCATCAGGTGGGATCGCAGTCAAGCACTAGTTTACTGGTTTGCTGGGGGCTTCTTTTAGTAACTGAAGTTGTAGATTTGTGCTTTCTTGTGTTTTAAGCAGAGCATCTAGAAGTGTATGGAAAGCGATGGATACGAGATGCAAACTTGGGGAAGGCCATGTCCAACAGTTAACGTCTTTCGGCTGAATGATGATGATGAGAATATCTAGTGTCGGGTTATCTTGTGTTTTGACTGTCAGGCTGTTTTTTGTTTTGGTGGGAAGGGATCAAATAATGTATCCCACTCTGAGTGGAAGCAGAGGTTTTGTCAGAATTTTACTATTTACAACCCACCAGTGTTTCTTTACGTTCCAGGGCACGGTAACTCTTTCGATCAAATTTTGTTTTAAATCTTTGCCCCTCACTTGTAATGACTCCTGTATAGTAAACATATTCACAGACATATAAGTAAACTTATATATACAAACCTAATATATATTCAATGCGGGAAACGAACCCGCGACACGTAAAGCAGCAGCCAGTCGTATAACAACTGCGTCAACCGTTTGCGGTACGGTTGACGCATCCGTCAATTCATCTGCATTTTTTTTAAAGTCAATTACAAACTTCCTGACACATTATCTCATTTAAATTATTAAGTTGACTCTTCCATGATTACATTTTAAGAGAAGCTTATGTTAATGTACTGTTAGGTCGAAAATAAATATGTCTCAAGTCGCGATGTTTTAGTCCCGATAACAACTTAAATTGATCCACTCTCGTTTTTTTTACGAATTTTGATCATATCTTGACCAGCTGTTTATGATATTAACATATCCTAAAGGTTATAAGTGAAGACTATAGTTTTAAATCAATGAGGAGCTCGTGGCTAAATAATAACAGCCGCACAGGTCGATCTTCAAGGTTAAGCAACGCTTGCCTAGGTTGGTCTGTGGATGGGTGACCATCTTAACATAACGAGTTTCCTCCGTGCCTCGGAAAGCACGTTAAGCCGTTGGTCCCGGCTGTCATTTGGAGATCTTTGGCAGTCGTCACGGATAGTCAGAAGCCAGTAAATCTGACTCCAGTCTTGCCATGAAGTACCGTGTTACCCCAGTTAATGGGTTGTGGAGGTCTGGTAGGCAGCCGCTCCTCGTAAAATACTGGTATTCAGCTAAATCCGGCTTGACTGGAAGCCGACCCCAATATAGTTGGGAAAAGGCTAGGCAGATGATGAGATGATGATATAGTTTTAAATCAATCAATAAACTGTTTCGAGAAATAGTGTGCCTCACCATCGACGATTGCATCACTGCTTACCATCAGGTGGGATCGCGGTCAAGCACTAGATTATAACAATAAAAAAAACATGTTGGCCCGTTGGTCTAGTAGTAGTGACCCTGACTGCTAAGCCGGAGGTCGTGGGTTCGATTCCCATCCCAGGACAAATGTTTGTGTAATGAGCACGATCGTTTATTTCTTCTTCTTTCGCTTAAAATTGTGTACTAACGCGCTGACAATGTAGTAAAAATAATAATAATTTATTCATATTTTAAAAGACAACATTTAGGTTCACTATATTTGTTAGTAATTCTTATATCTATGTTAGTCCATGAATCATCAAATTTAAATTAAAACGAAAACAATTAAAAAGTTCAACCGTTTATAGTTAGTTTTCTAGTACTAGGGGCAAGATATACATATTACTATTATATTAAGTAGCACTATTCCTAGTAACTATAACCTGGTGATAAGGATCCTTAAGTGATGCATTCGTCATGCTGGACCCTAATTGCGGAAAGCACTCGCAATCGCAATAGAGTTTATTTTGACAAGTCGATTCACATACATTTGTCAAACGTTATAATGACAATAGTGACGTATATCACCCACCAGTTGAACGAAAGAGAACCCCGAGATCCTGGAACGAAGGTAAAATAGGTACGGAAGTGGGTTTTAGTCAGTAAAAGTCTGTCACGTCGCTTCGCCCAGAGCAGGAGAAGTAATATTGATGATATCCCATCTAAAAAACGAAAAATCTATTACCTGAATCGTTATTTACGTTTAATTGAAAAGGATTTAAAAAAAAATAGTTTATTTATTTTATGTATTTTATTTATTTTATTTATTTTATTTATTTTATTTATTTTATTTATTTTATTTATTTTATTTATTTTATTTATTTTATTTATTTTATTTTATTTATTTTATTTATTTTATTTATTTTATTTATTTTATTTATTTTATTTATTTTGTTCATTTTATATATTTTATTATTTACTGTTGCACATTTAGTCTACTGAACTACATACATAACTTCACAGTTAACATAAATCAAGCACACAACACAAAAATTTACTTACCCCTATATCCATGTTACTTCAATACCTAGGCACTGTAAATTCTTGCGCTAACAGTACCTAAGTAACGTCTTAAACGAAACAAATTCCTATTATACTTACCCGTAACTTAATTACTCACATTCCTCAGCGCCTAAGCGACACACACTCTATCTATGCGATAGTCAGCTAACGCCGAAGCATTAATTTAGTGCCCCATCCACGTTTATCTGTGAAAACTTAAAACATTCGGATAGTAGTGAGACAAATGAATCACTCCGCCATTTTAGAGCTGAGTGTACAGTGTGAAGGGGCCTTTTGCGACTTTTGAATTAGTGTGGAAGGCGGTTTTGAAAATCTGTACTTTTGGATTTCTTTTTAGTCATTTGGCCTTGAGTACTAGAAATTGTTGCATTGGATAGCCTCCTACAAGGTAGATCGATGACCTGGTAAGAGTCGCGAGAATTCATTAGATGAGACATGTAAAGGAGTGGCCTTTGTGGCGACTCTTAGGAGAGGCAGAGATGATAATAATAAATTGGGAAATCCCTAGAAAGAAATCCCTAGGCTGTACGGAAACCAGGTCACACTAGTATTAGTGGCGTTCATTAAGTCCGAAAGAGTGTTGATGACTGCTATCGATATGGTTGATCAAATTGGGATGTTTTTAAACACAGGAGACGTTTCAGTTTCGAATTAGAGATACTGAAGATGCTGGAATACCTCTGCTCTAGATACTGCAGATATCCCTAGGAAGGAAATATTGGTGTGTATTCCGTCGTACTTAAACCAACTCTCCTTTCACACGTATGCTGAAAGCGATTTCTTCAGAAATAAGCAATATTTATACCTATTTATTATATTATTTGTTAAATAAAGAAACAAAATACCTAGATATTATGAAAAACCGTCACCTAAAGCCGTGACAAGTCCCCCACTTGTATGCCCCTGCCTTTACCGAGGATATAGGCACATAATATGTGAGATTGCGCCTGACCAGATAAGCGAGAGTGCTTTTTAAGATAAAGGCCCTTCGTGAGAGACGAAATCCAAGTATGATTTAAATACATATCTGTGATGACTCCTTAGGGTTTATCTGGCGCAAAATGTCAAGGGTTTATTGTGAGATAACGTTAGGCGCGTGTACTAAATGGTATTAACATATAGCGGCTAATTGACGGCCCCTGACTCATTGGGGAATGGTCGTGTTCTTTGTGAGGCATTGCTTGTATTGATAGCTTTGTGGGTTGTGTGTTATTGATTGTGTAGCGACATCTGTGATGTCTTATAAGAACTACAAATCCTTCATAGGGCAATACTTAAGTTTTAGTTTCTTAAGACGAAAGTCTATGAGCAATGCGTGTTACCAGTGATGATATATGGTGATGAAACGTGGTCGCTTACAATAAGCCTCATCAAAAGGCTTAAAGTCACACAAAGGACAATGGAAAGGGCTATGCTTGGAGTTTCCTTGCGTGATCCACAGGATAACCAAAATTACTGACATATCCCGAAGAATCGTTAACGTATGTAGCAGTAGGCAGGGCAACAGATGATCAATGGGGACAAAAGGTTCTGGAGTGGCGACCACATGGGTAGACCTAGTGAGTCGAAGTTATAGAAAAAAATATTACTTATACGAGTAAAAGTTCTTTAAAAGAAAGGACAGTTCCAAAACCAAACCCCAGTACCTATAAAAATGTTAGTCAAGTAGTAATTACATAATTTCCGTAGAAAAGTAAACATTTAGGGAGAACAAATTAAACAACCAAACACACATTAAAATAACTGTTTTATTGAATTATTTAAATAGTTAAGCAATAACTTGTATAAAGTGAAAGTGTGCCAATCCACATCTTATCTTATAAGTTTATAAAGATTACTCGATTACATTTATTTTAATAGGGCCGGTTGGTTTCCGGAGGATATCTTCACAGAATTTTTAGATTAGATGAAGAGATTTCGTGTGAATCTGTGTATATTTAATAAGAGCATTATGGGTTTTTTGATCTCGGAATCAGCTGGTTAGTTAAGGTCATAGTCAGTCGGACATTCGGATATTGTGTTACTGGGTCTTATTTTTGAAATTCGCATCCTAGGTACTAGTAAATACGCAACATAGTTATGTTTAGCATTGTTTTATTTCCAGAATGTATCGTTTAACACAAGATTAACATTATTTTATAATATGAAAATATTGTAAAATAAACCTTTTTTTTAAGAGTAACCATTAAGTTTCTTGCTGGTTCTTCTCCATAGGAAACGATCAATTGGAACCGTGCGCTAGCTTCTGACGTTTCATAAGTGCCCATGTAGGCCTATGTGAAATAAAAACATTTTAGATTTTGATTAATTGATTATCACAATAATAAGTACAGTACACCATTCTGATGATTTTCCACCTAAAAAAATATAAGTATACTACTATTTTTCATTTGCAAGAAATCATCAAATAACTTTTCTAGTTGCTTTTTGGGAAGCGAGAGAGTTGTCAGACTTTTACTGACTAAAACACGTGCCTTTAGTTGCCCTTTGCGCACTAGAGGTGTGGTAACCCGTTCGAACAATCCTGCAGCCAAGTACCACTTCTATTAATATCTGAATCTTGAATCCGAAATAAAATAATTATAATAATTTGCCCATTAATTCTTTTGTGTAGCTATCTATTGACAAAACAAAATAAAACGATTGAGTGTGATGATAATATTTGTATATATGCAAATCTAAAAATGTTGATAGATCTGCTGCAAGTCACTCTACTGCAAATTTTAGGCCATTATTTTAGGTTTAAAATCATCAAAATGAAATCTTTCGTTTTAGGGTTGAGAAAGAGTATGTGACAGACTTTTACTGACTAAAATCCACCAGCGTTTCTTTAGTTACTCTTTACATTCCATGACCTCTTTCGAATTTCAATATTAGGCCCCTCTGATAAATCCTAGATGGCTGATACTAGGCCATATTTTAGTCACAAAAAATGAATTAATAATGCCGCGATAACAATCGCGACTATTCACCAGAGCCTCGGTTTTTATATCGCTGTCGTAAAAAGCGATCGCGATATCTGACGATCTGAATGATGGCCAAATTAATGTTAATATACGCGATCTGGAATTAAAAGATAGATATTATATCTATTGAAAAGTGAAGGCTGTTTAATTTTAAAACTTGTTGGAGTCAGTCACGTGAATCGGCAAGGATTTTGGTTCGGAACGTGTAATTTTGACCTCTCTTTTTTGGTAGGAAATCATCAAATAGTAATAATAATCGTGCTCTACCGTCAGCCACATCATTGCTTACTATCAGGTGAGATAGTGGTCAAACGCAAGCCTATTGTAAGATTTAAAAAAAATCCTAATGTCAAAAGTTTGTTTTTTCTTTTCTTTATTGGCCTTTTCCCAAAAACTCTTTCCGAACTGGCCGGAGTGAGAGGGAGTGTCCCCCCTGCCTGCGTTCCTTCAGCCTTAAACTTTGCGTTATAGGGCTGCGGTAAATTCTTTAGAATAATCGTCCAACATAAAATAATGTTAGGTTTAAACCAACCTAAAGTTATTATAAGTTGGTTTCAACAAAATTTTCATCGACGATCAGAGTTCTATTTTTAAACGTGAATTACTTTGTTTTAATTAAAACCTGATAACATTTTTTTTATTTATTTAAATTTGACATAAAAAACAGTCACCAATTCTTTTTTTGTTTTTTTTAAACTTGCCGATTTTTTCTTTAATTTTATTTAAATTTGGAATCGAACAATTACCTACCCTTCAATCCCGATGAAACTGTCATAAAAAACCGCCACTACTATTCCCCATGCTATCCTTCAGCACCCAATCAAACGAATCACCCATAAATTCTAGTATAATTTCTGAAGGCAGCAGTCAATCAATGGCAGGTTATCTTGCAGTAGCAGCTCTCTATCGCTCTATACATCACCTACCCCCGGCGCCGCCCGCCCTTATCACGGCCCTGCACGCCCAACTCGTTATTTTACTACACAAGTACACACCACGTGGACTTGCGCAAATATGAAAATGTTGTAAAGTTTTATGTGTGTGTTCTTTGTTGGGCTGTGTTAGGTTTTGAGTGTGTTTTGGTTTTTGGGGAATTATTTTTAGAAATTAGGTAATTTTACTAAAATTGCTAAGTCTGTAAAAGTTTTTGTTGGCTGCTTTATGAAGCCAATATTTAGATATAAATTAAATTCTTTAAGTTCTTAGAGGGCTTAGATTTTTTTACAATAAAATAAAATCAATATTATCAAAGAAAAAGCTGAATTTAATAACTATAAAATAAAACTACTTCTGATTCGAAGGGTTAAGTAGAAGTAAAATTTTTTTTTTTCAATATCATAGGATCGCGTTTGACCAATATCTTACTTGATGGTAAGCGATGATGGGGCCGACAAAGGAGCACGTTTGCCTACAAGTAACCTATTCACTCTTGACGAGACCCCTAAGTTATAACTATCAGGAAATACAGTTGAGTAAAGTATAAAGTTTTTTTGAAGTAGACAAAAGAAGAGTAGCTCTGTCAAAAAAAAAACTACCGTTCTAAAATTATGTGTTATCTATTTTCTTTTTAGTATTTCCAGATCAATAAAAGATTTGAGTAAGCTATCTAATCATATACACGTCAAAACCAATAACAACCGCCAATCGCATCAATTTCAAACTTAGAACGCCAGTAACACGCCACAGGCCACAGATAACCCAAAAATCGCGCCATAAAACATGCGAAACGCGTCACTTTCCGAAAACATGTACAAAGCATGTTGACTTGACCTCAAGCATTAAAAGGCTGGGGAGTGTGAAGTTTAAACAGGCTATAGGTAGTCTGAAATAAAACGCGACAAACGCCGGGTGGTGCGCGCTGATAACGCGAGGCGAGCGTCGAGCCGCGTCGCGCCGCCGTGCCGCGTCGCCTAGTGTTGCCACATTCAACGTTTTTATGTTGCTCTATGGATTTTAGTTTGGGTTAGAATGTTGTGTTGTTTGTTTATTGGTGGTTTGTTTATTGAAGTACGAGGGTTATAAAAATGTTTGTTTTTGGAAGAATGTTGTTGGGAATTTTTTGTGAAATTTAGATGTAAATGTTTTTTGTTTAAATTGATCTATTACTGTAGGCGAATTTAATAAACAACCAGTTAAAAACAATGACACTACGAGATTTGTGAATGTAGTATTTTAGTTAAGTATGTCTCAAGCTACTTATTTTCGTCTGAGAACCTGTCAAAACTCTCTCTAACTCAATTCAGAAACCAACCTAAAGTTACTCATGGTTTAACGAAATATTCGCCATATTTACATTATAACAATATTGAAGAACCTACTGATACTTAGGTACTACTAGATTCAACGAAATACAATTAACAACAACTAACAATTAAAACTCCACAACAATTTACCTCTATGTCCCACAAAATCAAATCCTAACACGAGAAAGAAAAAAAAAACACTCAATAAATAAATATTATTTTCTACCCTGGCAACCCGTTCGCCGAGTGATGGATGCACCACACTGATAACAACCTTTTGACTTAAACGCGCGGCAAAAGGTAAACACGCCTCGAAATAACTACACATTGTTATAATCTCGCTTTTTTTATAAATAATACTCAAGATTAGAAGTGTTTTAAGTTATCTGTGTTCACTTTGTAGTATTGGTAATTAAAAATGGAAACGAAATGCTTTTATATGTTTTGTCTATGATTTACGCTATGTGTGCAGCGGCCATATTGAATATCTAACACCATTCTGGTGAGGACATTTTTTTACTTATAATTTTGTAAAGTAATTTCACTTCTACTTGTTATTAAATAAAGTAATAAATAAGTAAACTGGTGGAAAAAAAGAATTAGGTCACTTGTGTTTATGATTTATTTTATTTTAATATTCATAATTACGGTCTGATTAAAATAAATTAATACAATTTTCAACGTTAATTTAAAATCTTAATTAAATGCTGCGACCCATAAAGGTAGGTCCTATAATCATAAGGACAAATAGAAATGTTACATTTGCTAAGTGCCTGCCTCAATTCAATAGTGTGAGACTATACTTTATACAACTTATATCAGAATTGGACATGAACAGACTCATGTTTTATAAAAAAATGCTATTTCGATTTTAAGTGTTTTTCATTTTTACATCGAGATAAAATAGTCATTTTTCGACAAGCTAGTGGGATGACATCAAAACTACAGTATTGTTGTACCTAATTTAGGAGTATGGTAAGTTGTCCCACATTGAACCAGGTAAATTTCAAAGTCTCATAGTGGGCTGGATGTTCAATTAATGCCTTTAATTTTTTGTGTATTGTTAACATATTTATTTAGCTTCAATTTTGTAAAACATTAATTTCTCATATTCCTTTTAGTTTCGGTGTAAAACAGATTTTTATGAAAAATGATTTTTGGTTAAATGTGTACCACAGGTGGTACACATTTAACCAGGGTATCGTCCACATTGAGACACCTTATTTACGATGTCTTCTAGTTCAATTTATAAGGCAAATACTTTGTAATAATAATAATAATAAACAGTAATAATAAAAATCAGCCTTATATTTATAAAAATAACTTTAAATCATATGCAATTAAACCGAGAGTCTTAGTTTTATACATCACAAAACCTTTTCAGTCAAATTCTTATCATATTTTAATAATAAAAACATAAGTAACAGTTTTTCATTATAAAAACAAAAGTACTTTCCATAATATAACAAATTAAAATTAAATTAAAATAATTGTAAAAAACACTCCTTTAACGACTGGGGTGTACACAGTAAACCGTGGTTCAATGTGTACCACCCTCAGGTGGTTAAATGTGAGACACACCACGTTTTATCACTAAACTCAAAATTTTACCGGCAAATCAATCTCTTAAAATCACGAATTATAGCTCTTTTAATTGCTAAATAACCGTAGAAAACAGTGTACATATAAATAAATTGATATTATTTAAACGAAAAAAGCTAAAAAAGAATGAAATTGGCAAAAAATATTTACTTTTTGAGTCAGTTTGCTTTCGAATACTCCTCACACAACCACTTTGCACGCGATCGCCACGCAAACTAGTGGGCAGGAATGGAACGTAAATACCTCTCTTTCACTCATATTAGTGCGGTTTGACAATGTCGCATTTTTGAGATTCGGCGGTGGTTCAATGTAGCTGCCTGGTTCAATGTGAGACACCCGACCCTATAGGTAATATGCCCAAAACTCTTTTGAAAACTACAAGTCTTCGTTCGCCATAGAGTACCATATGACAGAAAAAATAACGGTACGCAGATATTCCATTATCATGACTCGTCAATCAGGATAATAATTAGCTTCAAGACCTTATCAAAACATAAGTAGACCCAGTTATTTAATCTAAAAAGCTTCATAAGTTTCGTATTCAAATCAAAACACTGCGATCGCACAGATTATGTATGCAGCCATAGACACGTCATCCCGCAATAATCCCGCCTTTTATACGACCACAGATTATAAATAGGATTCTGTCATGTATAGTGGACAGCAAATTGCTGTATAAAACGCCACTTATAGCATGATATGGACCCTAATTAAACAGTAAGTAGTCTTATCTCGGTAAGGAGAGTCGACGCTTAACGCTATCTATCGTTATGACAAAAAGAAACCAACGCAATCTGCGTGCACATCTCTCCCATTAAAGAAAAATAATCATAGACTATGGTATGTCGTAATTAGCTTATTAATTTTATTCTTATCTGGCGAACCCTTTCCAATATTTTATATTAGATAACGTTTAGTATTGCTATTTTATTATTTGGTTTTACGATTTTGCAGCTCAATAAAAATATAATTAAAATGTCATCCAGATACGTAACAATTTATTTTATTTTTTATTTAATCACCTATCCTCAATAAAAAGTCACGCATCGAAATGTTTTGTGTTCTAATTTTAAAATAATTTGAATGCTCTAAAACGATCAATCACAACCTTATTACACTTTCAACAATACATTTTACTTGACAAAAGCCAGACACGACATCCAAAAAAAACGACTAAGAGTTTTTCACGAGAACTCGCGATATCTCTGTAAATCGGCGCTCTTAAGGCTATCCTTATCCCATTTACGTGTCTCCCATTACCATTAAAATCTGAACTTATCTCGCTCAATAAAAACCTGGACCGGTCCAATATATAAATAATACACAGAACAATAACGGGCGGTAATTAGGCAATAAATTCTTCAAGCCGATATGAGAGATATTAAGAAAAAGGCAACGTTTGATTTGTTTGTGGCTCACTATGTGCGGTTTGTGTCCGTTTTTTGATGCGGTACGGTATAATTGTTACAGATTTTTTGGTGAAACACACTAATGTTATGGAAACGGCAGTCCAACAACGCCTTCTCCCTCCAAAATCCTCTCTCTCTCTCTGTTAAAGTCTTGTGAAAACTATTTTATGGAATATACCTATACGTGTGTGAGTGAGGAAAATATCCTTGATTTTTGCCAAATTCAAATCAGTTTTGTCGAAATTAATATGCATCTGCCTCATACTTTTAGCTCTGCTGTCAACCTTAGCTTCTGGCTCTTCTTTTGCCTTCGTCCCGAATTTAATTGAGCTGATTATAGAATCAACTTAAATAGTTAAGCTCTTGTTAACATAATATCTGATGACCTACCATGAGCTTTTAACGCGATCCATTTGACGACCTAAACAGTTATAGGAATGAATGTCATAGTGTGTATAGCTCTATCCCTCTTTCTCGCTCGCACACCTGTAATTTTAACACGTCAAAGTAAGACCCAAAATAAGATAGCTTTACATAAAACTCCTTCAAATTCTCAAGCGACTACATAAAAGCTTATAAAAGCCGTATCGTATCTCACAATGTACATTCCATCCCGAAATCTCACGATAAGACCGCATTCAGTTTTATATTTACCATGAGATAAGGGCCTGCCCGCGAATCGATTAGCTCACTCTAACAAACGATGCCTATCTGTACGTCTGGTCATCCGCTTAGCGTTAAAAATAACCAGCATCATAATCTTGTAGAATGTTTTCTTTATATTATGTAAGGAATAGGCGGGAATTTTTGGCTGGCTTTTGACATTTATTTTGTCTATGGTCTGAAAAAAAATGGCTTTCTGTCAATGTCAAATTTTCCCGCGCAGTGTTTATTTTTGTTCGAATTTTAGCATTGGAAAGTTCTTTTAATTTCGAGATATTATCAGGTATATCTATTTGTGCCAACGTACCACATAATTTGTTCAACAGTTAAGTGGCTCGCGGGTTGCTAGCCTTAAATAAATAGCCGCAAGTTATCAAGCCGGCCATTTGACCGTCAAATTCACATTCCCTTCAACTTGGCATTTCAGATAGATCGGCCACCCACGTCCGTCAGATAGCCAGGACATAGGCGGCGATAGGTTCGGGCGCGCTCGGGTCGCGTCGGGCGGCTTCGGGCCCGCTCGTAGATGTTCGCGATTATATGCCCACGCGCAGATTGAAGTGTGGAAATTTGTAGCTTTGTCATATTCAGAGATTTAGATACTCGATACGGACAAGTTATAGCGGATTGTTTGTGAATATTGTTTTGTAGATAATATTAATAGAGACAATGTTTCTTGAAATGAACTGCGGCGAACCTATCGAGCTGTGCGGTAACATAAGTCAAGTACAAATTGATTTCGACTTAGCTATAAAAGGGAGGCTATAAGATATAATTGTTGAGATAATGCTGTCCACTCTGGTTTTAGAAGAAGTATAAGACATAGCCCAGGTTTCTCTTTGCACTGAAAAAAGGCCATAAAGAATATGGATTTACTTCCCATAACACGAGTCACACAAACACTGGTTAGGCGTAGGTACACGAAACAATAAAGGAGCAAAAAAAAATAACAATTGTGTGGACACTTGAGATACAAAATTATACCAATTTTACATCCCAATATCCACTAAGAATCAATTTGCGAATAATTAAAACAATCGCTGAACTGCACTCTAAGAAATCCCGCCAAAAACTCCAGACCCGCAATTGATCTTTCTAGAGTCTGTTTTTTTATCTCTGAGACTAAAATGATACTACGTGGGTTGTCACACTCGTCACAACACAAAAGAACTGGCATCATTATTATTGTAAGTTTGACATTTGCTTGTGTCAATTTAGTCTCAAGGATTAAAAAACAGACTTTAAATTCAAACCTTATTACAATTTCCGCATAACGCCAGATCCACATTTTAGAATGCAGTACCTGCAACACTGTTCCATTTATCTTCCCCGTTCACAAGAACGTTATCAATGTCCAAAATATCTAGATATTAATTCTCAGCTGCACTACGTGTGCAGGATAACGAAAATTCACCCCCATTGGGGGAGGAATAGGGGTGTAAGGGGACGATAGCGATCGCTTATTGGTCGATACACCAGATTTATGCGGTCTATCTGCACTGTCTTAATTTACGGCTTGCTTCTGCATGGATCATAGCTTGTGGAAAAAAGTAGGAAAGCTGGGCTTTTGGTTGTGTTTTATGTTTGGATTTTTAATCTTCTTCTATGTTTATATTTGATTTTTATCCGTTTTGAGCTTTAATGTTGGGAATCAATGCAAAAGTCTTGTTCTGTTTTACATGTGTCACTTGTAATTCATAATGATGAGCCTCTTAATACAATAATATTATGTATTTTGGAGCAAAATATGTAACACTAGATTCTTTCAGCAGCTTTTCCTGCATGTATCGCTCAGTGATTAAGTAGATACTTACCGGCTGTGGGTGACTGGTAGAAAATGCCTAAAGCATTAAGTCCGCCTTTGTATCTTTATGTGCATAAAGTGAGAAAGAAATAAAGAATACTACTTCAAGTACTTTCAATCAGCATATTTCAAGCATTTTTCTAACATTTCGTTGACCTTACAGCAGAGATCTATTTCTATATACCCCAGAATACCACACAACACTTACCCCACAACACATCCATGTCAACTACAACCAAATCGATTCTCCCATCCCATCCTACTCGCCAAATAAATCAACCATAACCTAGACACCGGAGCAGTCTAGACCAGGCTTATCTGAACACGTGTAGCCAATTCCAGATGCCTGAGATACGGGGCTTTTAGCCCGAGATACGGCCCACTCGGCAGCCATCACACTCAATCTTGCTCTCGTTAAAAATAAACGAGTGATATGAGGCTATTTACAAGCTGGGGCGAGCTTGCGTGCTGATTGGCTGGGTACGGAGATTGGTGGTTGGGGAAAATGGTTTTTAGCGGTAAGATGTATGAGCCCTGGCTTACGGTGAGTTTTTGTAGAAATGATGTCGCGCGTTTCGTATACGCTACGCTACTTACGCGCGTTAATCGTATTTGCCACGCGCTACAGAAACGATACTAACGCGCTACAACAACGCAACTGTATCAATGCGAACGCACGACAGCATCACTACTACATCATCACAAGAAGTCGCCGTGGGCTAGGCCAGGCTGGCGTAGGCCTACCTCATTAAAAATTTTTTTCCCCAAAAACCAAGATGTTGCTGAAGGCTTATTTTCGTTAACTGCAGTGCATTTTTAAAACTCTCTTCCACATTTTGTTCACACATAGCCTAGCTCTGGAGGTCTTTATGAGGAAAAATAAAGATCACTTCCTTACACAACTGAAATAATATTTGTAGTTGACTGACTGGCCTGTTGGTCTAGTGGTTAGTGACCCTGACTGCTATGCCGGAGGTCGTGGGTTCGATTCCCACCCAGGACAAATGTTTGTGTGATGAGCACGATCATTTGTTCTGTGTCTGGGTGTAATTTATCTATAATATGTATGTATTTAGAAGTATATAAGTATGTTTATCAGTTGTCTAGTACCCATAATACAAGCTCTGCTTAGTTTGGGACTAGATGATGTTGTGTGAAAGTTGTAAAAAAAAAAGTTAGCAAACGTAAGGCGCGCGATGCGCCACCGGTTTATGGTGGACATTCCTTAAGTACAAAACGTTTCAGGAATACATTCATTGTGCGTACATCTGAGTGAAATTCCCTGCCGTAGTCTGTATTTCCTGGTCGCCACAACCTAAGGGTTCTATAGGTTACTTCTAAGAAATCGTGCTCCATCATCGACCATTGTTGCTTTCCATAAGGTGAAGTAGTAGTCAATTGCGATCCTATCTATTTTAAAAGTCAAATATTGATGTATGCAATCTTACTTTTATAATATAACTTTTTCACATATTCCACAATCTTCTTACACTGCAATAAATAATTAAAAATTCTTGATTAAGCCGTAGAAGATAATTTAATTCGATTGCGTTATATGAAAGGCTCTACCGGGGAAAATGGCTGCCGATCTTTAGTGATAACGCGTACCTATTATGCACTATTGCAACATTTAAACTTGATAAGTTATTGCGATCTAGTATCTGTAAAGTCCATATTTTATCGATATGCTTGATACATATTCAATGATATCTTAGTAGCTAGGAAATGACTGAATCTAGAATATTTTCCGGTACAATTCTTGAAATGATTAGATGCTAGATGTAGCTGTTTCGCACTTTGTTGATCATTTCCATTCAAAAGTAACGCGAATTTTTTAAGTAAGTAAATGATTAAAAACATGTCAATTTTGTTTTGATTACTTCTGTATGTGTGTGTGTTCTTCTTCTGAGTTGGAAATCACCAACTCCCGCTCTAAGTTGAACAAGAGGGAGAGTAAGGCTTACTGTCCAAGGACGCATATTTTTATATCCAAAATTATGAGACACGAAGACGCTGCCGCTTCGTCGACAAAGCTTCACATAGGCGTATACCAAGCGTATTATAATGATGAATACACGTCTATTAAGCTGCGCGTCCGTGACCAGTACCTATGCCTGAAACTTTTAGCCACCTGTTTGTCCTGCAGTTGCCGTTTGCACTCCGGGGCTTTGGTAACTCAGGTGGAGTTATTTCATGACCTCAAAAACTTAAAGCTCCGTTAGTACAATACCTGTTAGGCCACATCCCTGGAGACTACTAAAAGAGGTCTCCCATGACCCTTAAACAGTACCTAATCAACTTTACTTTATCAGAACCTGCTCCAAAAAATGTTACCTACTTAAAAAAAAGCGATAGCATATTAAGTTTTACCTTCACACACGTTATCTCTCTAAGTTTACTTAATTACCATGAGCAATACACAAATTAAATTAGATTCACGATAGAGCGGACAAAACATTAATTAACACAAGTTTTGAACTCATCTACAGGTTGTTTCGTTTTCTTAAATGATGTCGATGGTATGCCTAAGGGAAAAACGGTAGGTACCTCTTGAAATAAATGCAAGAAAATAAAGTTACTAACTACTTATTTCCAGTAACTATACTACTTTTTATATAGCAAAATAGCATTCAGCGATCGTACAGCTTTCTACCTATGAAACCATATTTATATCCTTTTTGTTATTTGATGATTAAAGTAGTAACTTAAATTTTTACTAATTATTTATACAAAATCTAACCTAATGTACTGAAACTAAGGCGCTGACGATAATGTTCGAAAGAGTTTTCGCTACCGAGGACCGCAAAGGCAACTTATCCTTAAGTTGCCCTCTTGTGTTCCAAGGCAGGAGGTAGGTGGGTTTTAGTCTATAGCTATAGTCTTCCTGTCACCCTAATCTAAAGCATAATTGAATTTGATGATTTCCCACCTAAAAAAAGGTGTCGAAATACACGTTCTCCACGTTTTTATCACTTGGATACATTCCGAAAAGACTGGCAGAATTGCCACCTTGAATGGCAACCCCATATTTAATACTTTTTCTCTATTACAACTTCAGAATTATCAAAAAAAAACTCATTTTTCAACGAGTTACTCAGCTGAAAATGTGACAGTATAATATGGTAATTCAGTCGCCATAGTTTATTATCAAAACAGATAAGTATGGGTGTGGCATGCCCAGCCCGGTTATATCGTGTCGCGATATGGATGCACGCTAATTAATTATACAGGCCTACTTTGTTTACGTTCTAATTATATTTGAGCACTAGTGGGGTAAAATGGGGAGGTGGAATTGTGTGAGAAGTGTTCATTTAAATAGTATGATTCGTTTTGGAAATCTACTCAAAGACTGTTTAGATAAGCTTTGCTTAGCTTGGAACTAGATGGCATTGAGTGCAAAAAAATGTATTTTTTTAACTTGTTGTAAACTAGTGCTTAACCACGATCCCAAATTATGGTAAACAGTGATTATATTGTTGATGGTAGACGCACTAGAAAGTAGAATTGTGGAATATCATTTATTATTTTTCATACATTATTTAAAAGACGAATTTTAGGGAGAAGAATGTCTGAAAGGACTTTGGGGAGGCCTTTGCCTCGCAAAAAGAGCCTTTATCGTAGTTACGTAAAAGAAACATAAGAAAAAAAACATTCAATCTGTTGTCTTTTGCGTTCTTTAGTCGCTCTCATTCTAGCTATGAATATTAAAACACTATCAAGTATGATTTAACGAGTAGGTAATACTACAGCTGGTCTACATAGCCCCTTTTTTCATAGGTAGGTGACTAGACGACAAGCCGTACATATAGCACTCATTGTGCACTAGCTTCTGACATTTTATAAGAGCCCATGTAGGTAGGTCCACATAAAATAAAAACAATTTGGATTTTTTTATAGCTTATTTTTCTCCATGCGGCAGCATTTTCAAAACTCCTACACCACGATGAAATTCAACAGTTACTTTACCAAATTCATTATTCTAATTCCATCTCTATCTTGTCTCAACATCTTAGTCACAGATAACTGAATGTAACTACACCTATACCCACATCCAGCACCACATTTAATTTGGCCAAAGGCCGTCCGTACATATAGCTTGGCCAGCCGGCTTGATACGCAAATCTATTAACTGAGACCCAAGCGCAGACGGGGACAATGCCTAGATGGGTATCTAGCACCCACGCTAAGCTTTGTAACCCCCTGTGAGCTTTAATACGCTTGCAGATACTAAATATTGTGGGGAAGGGTATGCATATGTGGGTATGTCAAAGGATTCCGTTAGTGTACACGATCGCAAGGCTGTAGTCTTGGTATCAATAAAACAGATGTGTGTACTAGGCCTAGGTACTATTGGTATTTGGACCGTGTTGTAGAGGTGAGACAAAGTCTTGGTCCTTACAAGAAACTGGGGAATTGAGAAACCGTTGGTTTTTGAGGTGGGAAATAAAAATAACTTCTTTCGTTGGAGTGAGAGGGCATGTCAGACTTCTATTCACTAAAATCCACCTGTGTGCCTGTAGATGCTCTTTGCGTTCCAGGGCCACGGTGACTAGTTCGAGAGCCTATATTTTTGCTTTGAGAGGTCTTCAGAGAGGAGGCTTGAGTCTCAGCAGTGGTTATAAGGCTGGTTATGCTATGCTATAATGTCTTCAGAAACGTAGACTGATAAAAATGTAGGATATATTTGTATAAAATAAGACGTTTTAGGGACACATGGTTCATACAACGGCGGAGTGTTCCTGACAGTTACAACCTGGAGTTTGATTCGAAGGTCAAAAGGTATGAATTCGAAGTCATGGAACCTCTCCACCGATCCGCACTGGGTCAGCATGGTGGATTACGGCTCATTCCCTCTCCTATAACGGACGCTGGTTATGCTAAGCTAGTTACATGGATAGATCAATTATGCTTTTACCATCACCTCGAAAATATGTCTTCGTATTTTCGAGGTGAAAATACGAAGACAGACGCAAGTTTTAACAAAACTACCCTCAAATAAACAATCCACCTCACTGACAACTCAACTCCTGCCTGATTGATCGTCTCACATACGCTATACGCATCAACTATGTAAAAACGCCTCAAAATAAGGTGCGTTGACACGCCACTGGCGTCACGTGTCACGCCGTCACGCATGACAACGCGTGTCAGTTGCGTGGCGATGGCGTGATAAGCGTGATAGTGGGCACGCGATGTGTATAGCCTTGCTGAAAAAGTGATAGGTTCTGTGGCTTGGTCGAATGTGGGGGATGATGACAGTTAGATATACCACAAAAAGTGAATAGGCTCTTAAACTAGTGCGCCTCGCCATCAAAACGATTGCACCACTGCTGACCATCAGGTAGGATCGCAGTTAAGCACTAGTTTATAACAATTTAAAAAAAAGATATGGAAAGTCTGAAAAATACATTCCCAAAAACTATAAAATAATAATAAACCTATCACATACACGCAAAACGAGACACAATAGTAAAACAATAACAGCGCGGTCTCATACTCGTAGGACCGGTCAGGGATTCATGAATTAAAACAACTACCTATATAATTTAGATGTCTTCAAGGCTAGAGTGAATAGGCTCTTAATAAACTAGTGCGCCTCACCATTAACGATTGCATCACTGCTTACCATCGAGTGGGATCGCGGTTAGTTTATAACAATAAAAAAAAACTTGTTACTCCCGAGTTGAGCTTTTACAATACTGACATGCTTGCACTGACTGGACAGACCCACATAAATCTGTATGGTCCTCTCCTGAAAAGATCATCTTAGAGACTAATCTGTGTGGTTCTCATGTGATTTGAAAATTATAAAGCTTCTCAGGGTAGTCAGCTAGGAAACTCCGGCCTCATCATCAGCAAGAAAACGTGTAAAAATGTTTTTAAAACCTATTTATGAAATGAATATTATTTGTTAAAGAAACTCACAGTTTTATGCCTATGTCCAATTTTTTTTCTTTTTTTTCAGTAGCTTATAACTTGGCCCACACGGAAAACCGCTCATATTTCTCTGTCATCAAAGAAATCTTACTAAACGAGTTTCAGATGTAAATACAAATAGTTTTTAGTTTCATAACGCTATAACATTTGTTAAGAGACTACAGCAGTAATATATTAATCAACAAGTCAACAACTTATGTATTTTGATGACAACTTAATTTGATATTTAGATTCATTTTATCGTTTTATTAATATTTAATATTTGGTTTTAGTTATTTTTATGGAGGTCAGAGTGTAGTAAATTATTTTGGATCTTGATTTGAAAAGTTTAAGCTTCATTGATACTTGATACCTTAGCGTTGTTCAATTTAGACCAAGAGGCTGTGGTGGCTTTTTTCTCTTATTAAAAGCCATTGAGTCATTGGTCATTGTTTTTTCGATGAGAATTCATTAAATAACTTTCAATTATGTACCTATCGAAAACACTGCGTTACTGCCTGGACTTAGCAGAACTATATTTTTCTTTTTGCGGTAGGAAATCATCTATATTCTTCTCCCACTGAATTTTACTGGCCAACTATGTTCCTTCAGTTGCCCTTTTCGTTGTATCATATAGTTTACAGACAACCTTAGGTAGATAGGCTGAACGAAAGGAAATAGATAAGGGGCGGTGAGTTACTCAGTGTACAAAATTCATAAATAATATGATATACCTTACAGTGTCATCCTTTCGAACCATCCCACAAAACCATACAACTTAACATTTAATTACATTCACAACCCATCACACAAATCACCTCAACACCGACGGAATGCATCCAAAAACACTTCACATTCAAATATCCTCAATTTTCATACTCTCCCCGCCCATACGCCTAAATATTTCACGTAACAACCAATAAAACGTCACGAATAGTGTGCGTTGACAAACGCTAGTACTTTTATTGACACACAGAGGGCGCAGTGCGTGCCGATAGGGATCTGTGTTCACTTCCTCATACCTTGGGGAGCGGATACAGTGGCAAGCTTACGCGTATGCTTAGGTGGGTACGTTTTTGTCAAATGAATCGTATACGCTTGCAATAATGGCTTTTAGTTAGAATGAAAATAGAACTCGGTGCAGAATCGATCATTTTATAAGCATTTTTAATTCATAATTATGTATACTATTGTGTGAGACACGATTTTTTTCTTTCTTTCTTAATCAAATAATCCTTTTTGAATCAATACACGAATCCACCGATTCACTAAACGTGATGGTGGGAAACCAGCCTTTTTATCTCTGAGAATTCTTCGTAGTAGACGCCACTTTTTTACATAAAAGGGCAGGAATAGGTAAGTGGATCTCTTACGACTTGAAGTATTCATGAAGTGCCCTACAGCAGTTTTCTGCTCCCACCCAAAGAGGCAGTATCAGAGTTTTACTGACTAAAACCCAACTGCGATACTTCAGTTGCCCTTTGCGCATGGCCTTCAATCAATCTTGCAACTCTAATGGGGTGGGAAACCAGTCGAACAATAGGCCTAGCCATAGAGCGACCGTCCTTTGTTTTACTCTGTACAATCACATTCTACTCGCCTTTTGCCCTTTACAACAGTAACATGCTTTACATGTGTATAACAAGAATGTAGCTTGAATAAGTGATATTGTGTCAACGCCTAAATTAAAAGGAGAAAATTATATAGCATATGTCACTCAAAGATAAAATAAAGTAGCTACTGGTGAAAGATTTTTTTATGCGGTTCAGTAGTTTTTGAGTTAATTCTTCATAACCAAAAATACAAATCTTTGTAATAATTAGTACAGATAGAAAGACTCCTTTTTGACTTTAATCGGACTCTCCGATTAAAGTCAAAAAGGAGTCTTTAACTCAATAGTTCTAGGCAAGCATGCTCCATCGTCAGCCACATTATCGCTTACCATCAGGTGAGATAGTGGTCAACCGCGAGCATATCCAAAATATACACAGCTAGCGCTTGCCAACTCAATATATCTAAGATTTTTTGACAATCAAACCCTAACCGCGCCCGCTTCCTCTTCCGCTAGCACTCTAGCCACTCAAGCCTCACCCTTACGAGTATACGGCTAATGTAAAGGTGACATTATGTGACAGGGTGCAAACTTTGACGTATTTGTGTGTCGTGCCGGCTGTTTTTCGAGGGTAGTTTAAAGTTTGGATGTGGGTCATGAGTTCGAGTAGTTATTGCAGGGCTGTGGTTACTTGTTGTGGGTATTTTGATATGATTAGTTGGTAAATACTGAAGGATGATCGGAAAATATGTTATGTGATTGGTTTTGGCTGTCATTTAGAGATCTTTGACGGTTGTTATGGATAATCTAAAATCTGACGCAATTCCTGCCAAGGGGTATCGTCTTACTCTATTTAAAATATTGGTACTTAGCTGCATAAGGTTAGATCAGAAGGTGACCCCAGTTAGACCATATTTGAGAAAAGGCTGGGCACTGCTCAGATTAAATAATTGATTGATTTTGGCTTTTGGGTCTAATTTATATGTATGTATTTAGAAATATATAAGTAATGTGTATCGGTTGCCAAGTACCTACCCATGACACAAGTTCTGCAAAGACACCAAGATGCCGTTTTCAGGAGAATGTTTTAAGGTTTACCTAAAGTGCTTTACCAGTTAAAGACTGCTACTCTAGACGTTTTCTATTAACTTGCACCTAATATACGTAACTGCAACAAAACCACAATAAACCCTTTAAATCTATATTCTACAACCATCAAACTGACCATCCATTTTATTTACAGGTAAGTACACCAACAAACGGTCGAGATAAACAGCGCCTTGTAAGGTAATGTACATATTAACCGGCCACTCTGCATAATGCCACTGCAACTGCCTAACGACCACTAAATGCGTTTTAAATTCACTCCGGCCAATAGTACAAACCACCTTACAGGATAATGTAACATTAATCCTTGCCCTCCATTGAATTTTAACAGAATAACCGACGCATAAAAACTCAGTGTGGAAAGCCGAAATAAATATCGATTCATAATTAGGGTTACCAGATTTTAGGAATGTTTTTTCGAGAGATGATTTGAATAATTTGGTTTTATTTTCTAGAATTTTTCTTATCGTTATTGACCAGGATTTTTATCATCTGAAATGCTTATTAATTGGTTTTTATTTATTTTTTAAATTGAACTATAATTTATTTAAATTAAATCAAAATAATTTAGATAAAACAAAATGACACAAAAATTCAGTTCTAGTTTTTTGTTATCATTATTTTTTTTATTGATAGGCTCGCGTTTGACCACCTGATGGTAAGCGATGATGTGGCCGACGATGGAGCACGCTTGCCTAGAAGTAACTTATTCAATCTTGACTTAAAGACCTCTAGGTTGTAGCTATCAGAAAACACAGACTGCGGCAGGAAATTCCACTCCTTAGCTGTACGCATGTGATGTCCACCATCCTTAATTCTTAATTCTTTACTGTACACCAAAACAATGCATGTACAAAGGCGAGCTTAACTCAACAATGAGTTTTGTCCCAGCAAACCTTTGAGTAACAGAAAGATATCACATTCGAGAGCACCATGTATTTTTTTTACATTTCGACATTCATATCAAAATCTAATATATTATTATAAAAAATAATAATAACCGTAAACCCTATCCATGACACAATACAATCTGGAATCGAATAAAAAGTAAGGGTGACCACACATCGTGTATCTCGGCGGAATATCGCGCGGCTGTCCGTTTATTGTCATCGCGATATCTCCGCAACGATCGCGAATTTCGATTCGCAAGCGAAGACAGGTCAACGCGGTGTAATGATACCATCAGTCAAAACTTGGCTTTATAATAGATGGAATAAGGAATAAGCTGTCGTATTCGTATTCGTAATATCGTAGTTCTGTAGTAGATTAAAAATGTTGTTCGATTTCTAAGGCGCTTCTTTAAAAAGGAGGCTCTAGTTTTTACAATGAACAACGAATATGGGTAGGTACGCATTTTATTATGGTTATCTGAGAGACGATTGTGACGAATGTGTCTTAATCAGAATAAAGTTGATTGTTAAAGCTTATTTTTATAAAGTTTCTATTTACTCACCAACCATTATATAGTCAGTCTAATGAAAGCGCGACCAGAGAAAAAGAAGTTAAATCCAAAAAAAAATGTATGTGGTATTACTAAGTAGTAGGAGAATCATGTCTTGACATTTCACAATTTTTTTAATTTCCTACAATTGCGGCTGAATAATATTACGACGCACTTCACCAATTGTAATTAAGTAATTGGCATTAAATACTATATAAACGTTAAATACTAATAATATTAACCTTAAGGTGGATTATTTTGCGTCTTTCATTCGGCAAATGTCAACATGGAATGAAAGAAAAGTGCCGAATGAATTCATTAATGAATTGAAATAAAAATGTTTAATTGTGGCATTCAATTTCATTAAATCAAACTCCAAATGGAAGAACAGTCAACAGTTAGACACAAGGAGAACGTTCACTTGGTTTCGCCCATTTTATTTCGAGTCATTTAGCAGACAAATAATTCAAAGACGCACGACGACATATTGAAAGAAAAGTGTAGGTACACGGATTGAAAGAAAAATGACGCACGGACTCGAATAAAAATTCTTTCGAGAGAACCTTCTGACTATTACTGACGTATTTCAACTAAACACGAATAAGCATATTCTATTAATTCGTTAATGGATTGCCTATAACATTATAGGCATAATAACATCTTGACCATCAATCAATTAGATTCCAACGTGTTAACATGATTATGGCCACGTTTTACCAAATCAATATATTATGCATTCATCACCAATTACTTTAAATCCAATCGAAGGAAACATCTTTTCGACCATATTAACAATATCATAAAACTCCACGCGTACCATGTTTAACCTTAATTCTTTACATTTAAATTATGTACATATGATTTAAATTAAATCGTCCCCTATGTACGATACGATCTAGATAATAAAAAGCGGTTTATATTAATATTTATAGAAGTAAATAAATATACGTAATTAAATTGTGTGGTGGCGATGAGTGCTTATAATGTTGCTTAAGCAATATGTACTGGTTTTATAGGAGCTTTCTTTTTATTTGTTTTTTAGAGTATCGTATTGGCCCATATATAGTATGGTGTTGGCATCTGCCTCTCATGCATGAGGTTGTGGGTTTAAAACTGGGTAAGCACCAACTCATTAATTGTAGGTACTTTTCTAATGCTATCTAGGACGTTACTGTCACAACGTGCTTCTGGAAGCACGTAAATCCGTTGGTCCTGGTTGTCATGCGTAAATCTTTGACAGTTGTTACAGGTAGTAAGACGCCTGAAAGTCTAACCATCAGTCTATCTAAGATGGATCATTTTGCCTAGGATTTTAGAGGTCTGATAGGCAGTCGCTCCATCTAAAATACTGGTTTTCAGCTGCATCCGGTTAAGTCATCCGGCTAGTTGCAAAAAGGCTAGGGAAGTTATGGAAATCATAAACTGACCGTGCCACCCTAATCGGTACAATTAATCTTCAAAAATTATTGTTTTTAATTTTACCAATGTATACTCAACACTAATTATTATTACTTATATATTATTATAATTATGTAGATCTAAACGAACCAGTGTGTCCAACCCTTTATACCTACTTCATAAAATCAATGATACGGATTTCGATTTCCGGAAAACACACACTATTCTCAAGCTATCAAAATCCCGTCCCATCCAAGCATTTTTAACTGGTTTTAACACATCAACTTGCACGCATAGCCCAATACATTTGCCAACAATCTTCTCGCAACAACTCAACATGGACACCCCTAATTGCCGTCGCGAAATATTGTTGACATCCCTACTGCCAAACTGCCAAATGAATTTTAAACCTTATGCAGTTGAGATAAGGTTTTAAAGGAAGTGTCAGAGAGTGTTTCTGGAGATTTATCCATTGTATGGCGTAAGATATTTATAGTGAGGTGGCATTGTACAGATTTGTAGTCGATTTGCTAGCTTTGTGCGTTTTTAAACGGCATTCATTGCGGATTTATTTGACGTTTGCGGTTTTTAACGTGTTTGTGTGTTGGTAGCACGGGCTTTTTTTGAAGTTGGTAGTGAACGCTACGCAACGATGAGTTTTTCGGCTTGTTCCTAGATAGGACGAAAGAAAACACTGTTTAGTGATGTGGCATATGGCCTCATATGACTAATTGATTCGTAGATGAATATACAAAATAATAAAAAAAACTTTAAAACAAGTTAAAATACTTAAAAAGTATATAGTATAATATTTTGGGATAAAAGTAATTTCGAAATAATAATTCTCAAAATAGAGTAAGAAAAATCTTTCTTGATTTCACTTGGCTTCCGAAAGAGACACCCGGGGTCCTGAAGCGCAAGGCAAAGAAGGAATGTAGGAATGGAATTTAGTCAGTAAAAGTCTGACTCACCCTCTCGTTCATCCTAGAGCGGCAGAAGTCTATGGATGATTTCCTTCCTCAAAAAAAAATAAATTCGAATATGTCAAGGCATTGACGCAGAGTTTTCGATACATAAATAACACTTATCTATAAATATCTGATTAAACGAAGATCATTTTGTATTCCGAAACTCCTGATAGCTATCTTCTGATAAATAAACATTTAACATTGAGTTAAATTATGCAAGGATGCAGAAAATGAAAGTTAATCAAATGCAATAATAAGCTATACAAGACAAGAGAAGGTTGAAAAATGTAATGTAAGGTCAAAAGAAAATACCTGCCAAGTGCGAGTCGAACGCATACGAAGGGTTCCGTACGGTCCGTAGCAAAAAACAGCAAAAAAATCATGTTTGTTCTATCGCAGACAATAAACGTGATTTTTCGCCACACTTAAATATTTATAAGCATTATTCTGCTTTAAATCAAATCAAACATGATTTTTATTTTACATAGGCCTACATGGGCACTTATAAAAAGTCGAAGCTAGTGCACGGTTCCAAATTGGTCGATTCCTATGGAGAAGAACCGGCAAGAAACTCCATGGTTACTCTTTAAAAAAAAATGATTGGGTTTATGATTGGGTTACTTTAGGTAGGTAAGTAGCTACCTACTTAGTATTTGTTGTAACAGTGGCAACGCAAATACATTATCAGTGACAATTTCAATAAGCTATCATTTTTGCAGACAAACAGACAGTGGAGTCTTAGTCATAGGGTCCCGTTTTTTAGCCTTTGCGTATGGAACCCTAAAATTGCATGTTGTTTGCATCCTCATTCATTTCATTAATAAGTATCAATAAATTTAATTCTTAGCAGATCTGATACATTAAGTAGTTACTATAAAGGTAAATAGGCGAATGACAGCTAACGGTCATCGTGTGCGTCATTTCAAAACAGTTCTCTTGATTTCGGGAATAAATTACTAGAGTTCTGTCAAGCCTTAATCAATAAATTATTCCCAAAGTCATATTCAAAAGATACAATAGATAAACCAAATTAATTTCAAAATCAATGCCATCCGTCATTTTAGCGCCGTGCCAACCTGTTGAAACAATCCGAATCGGTTATGTTAATATATTTAAAATACTAACAGTAAAGGATTAATAGTGACATAAACAACAATTATTTAATTAAACATAAATTAACTTATCTAAATTTTAATCTAGCGTGATAAGTGTGAAACGGCACAAGTCCAACTCGTCTAAAAACCTCTTTGCAAAAAAAAACTCTAGTCTATGATAGACCAGAACCATTGACGCGTGTATCAAATGTCATGATCATAATAAAAACGTTATTTTTGGACGTAACTTCGAACATTTGTATTCATTTTTTTGCTTCAAATAATAATCAGGTGTCGAAGTTTTTTTCATATTAATTAGTGACTTTATTTAATATTTAATTGTATAAGAGAGCCTATAAAGATAATGCCACTTATAGTTAAATAAAATTAAGTCGCAATATCTTTATAGGCAATCAAAAATCATTAGTTTAAGAAGGTTATAAATATCAATTTTAAAAAGAAAATATCTAAGAAACAATAAACAAACAACATATATTTCAAAGAGACCATTAAAAAAGCAACCACTAGTGATGGGCGATCGCACAAGAATCGATCGATTACAAATCGCCTATCGAGTATCGATACGGCGGATTCCCGCGGAATTGCACAATTTCCCGCGTCGAGTCGACAAGGCTGGCTAATGAGAGCGTGGATACCAGTACCATTGTTTACAGATGCGATCGCGGTGTTATCTCAGCTATTTTTGTACGGTAGCCATGTTTTACTTATCTCCATACATTCGTATACGATGTTCGTCGATTGTTCCCCGGTTTTTCGTCAGCGCGATCTCTTTATTGTTTCGCGATTCTTTGATATTAATCAATGTAGGATTTGGAGGGCTGTGTAATTATTTGGATTGTTTTAATACGTGTGATCGCGATATGAGATTATAAACAAATGATCGTTAGCATAATAAATATGGCGTGACGGCGCATCTACTTTTACAATAGCGTTAAACTGACATAATTAAAACTTTCATATCTGTGATTTATTATTGCGTAATAAGGTGCATAAGATTATGTAAATTATAAACATAGAAATACCCATCAGACAACTAGAGATGATTGCAATTAAATTATACCCAGACGCCTTGACAGACGAACGAAATATATTCCATCCACGCAAAAACACAGTTATAATAAAACCGTAAATTTTAAAATGCAGACAATAACTAAACAGGTGCTGAATAAAGCACGAAGCAAATTAGGGCGGAGGAGATGACGCGATAAGGCGTCGGTCGCGCGTCACAGCGGCGACACAAATCGCGCGTCGATCGCGCGTCAATCGTGTCGCGGCGCGTAACGAACCGGGTATTGTATGCAAACGCCAGCGTTGATATGTCCTAACTCAGATATAGAATCTTTTACATACGATAATAATGTAACATTTATTTACTTTGCATTGACGCTTTGTTTGAGATTTTCCTCAAATAATAGGTTTCTTTTTTTGTATTAAAAAAAAAACACTTGTTGATTCATGGGGTTTTATTGGCATAAAATGATAAAACATCAGCAGGAGCGTCAAAAACAATACTAAGAGAAAGAAAAAAGTTGTACAGAATCCACGATTTGCGTACAAAATTCTTATTATCAATTTTTCCGCAATCACCCATATTATAAGTTCCATTGTGCGGCCGCGATAGCCCCAGGCTTCGGCTCAAACTGATCCTTTCCTAAACCGTCCCTTCAGCCTTGTAATCCCGCGCTAACAATTTAAATTCGACTCTACAAGCGTTCATACTTGTGCTCATAATCGCTCGCTCCATTCTAACTTATATGACGTTCCGTCATTACGGCCGGGCGGCTTTTCCCGCGTAACCGCCAGTTTGACCAGCTCTAAACCGGATTTTATGTGCCTTTTTCATAAGGTTCTTATTTGACTAGAAGGTTGAGGCTGTATAAGACATTTGTTCCGTGGCTACACTGGCGCTATCGGCATCACCTTAATGATGTCTCGATGGTGGATAGCCATTGTGTTGGATGTAAATTTGTAGCCGTCGGCGCGGGTAATGATGTGAGAACAAACTGAGATCCCGATAGCCAGATCTGGATCGCTTTCGGCCCACTGTGCAAGGGATTGTATTCAACTTTCGGCGCTCAAACTCAGCCCCTGCGATCTCATTGTTGTTTTATTTTTTGGAATGTTGAATAAGCTTTGTTTTTTTAATGTCCACTGTCTTGTAAATCATAAACTGTATCGATGTTTCGATCGTTTGCTTCGGATTTATTTGAACGAGAAAGAAAAACGCTAACTAATATTGTTTTATATGTTTTGGTAAAAGGGGTTATAAAATAGTTGGGCCTTTCAACAAAAACTGTCGTGCACACCCCATTATCTAGGACCCTAAACCTTTTCATACTATTAGGTACACACAACGCAACTTAACAAACAAAACGTTACAAATTCAAAATGGCTGCGGGAAAATGGCGACCGTGATGGCGTCATTAGCACAGTTATCGCACTATTTTGTCGAATAGACAAAATTTTCAGTCTTTCAACGTGCGTCGGCGTTATGAAAGCGATGTAAATGATGTTTTGAGGAAAACACGATAAATAATAAACCCACTAAAATGAGGTTGATGAAAAACGACACGAGCGATGCGGGTTATTAATTTTGGAGGGAAATTAGACCGCCATTTTGTTAGGGTAGTGTTGTGACCTAATAGGATAATAAGTCGACCGATTTAGAAACGAGTCGTTATAAAGGATAACACCATTATAGTTAATTATTTTTTGTCTCGCCCGATTCGTTTTATCTTTAATACACTAAGAGCACGGAGCATGCACCTTGTCGTAGGCACAGTTAATTTATTCTAGATATTAACAGTTTTACAGTCCTTAGAATTCCGCACTGAAATTGTTAAAATGCCTCATTCATTATACCACTCAGGAATGTCTGGTTTAGATTGTAAATTACTTTTCACTTAAGGATACTTTCAGAGGAATAATCTACCTTTTTTGGATTAAACTTCCTATAGTATAAAAACGACACAATCTTTTTTATTTTAGTCTAAATTACCATTATGTATCTTCCGGTTTCTCATCAATATCTTAATATTATTCCACCCAATAAACATGTTTGTTTATTCGAAATCAAAAAGCTTAAGTTTTTAATTTGCTCCCATTTTTAATTACACACATAATGAGCCTGTATACTTATAATATCATGCTTATAAAAATTAGTAAAACGTGAAACTATTTCAATACTCAGATACAGAATACCGATCATTCCTTCGGCTCCACTTAATCTGCATTTATCTAAATATAGTAAACCCAAACATAAAACAGGGCATCTGCTTAAAACATTTTTAATCACAAAATTTATTACCCCACGTAAACATAGCGAAGGAATCCACAATTAAGTCACTCCACTACAAAAACACGCCATAACATCTTTATCGGAGTTGAATCGATTCTTTTTTCTTTTAAATCGACTAAATACAATCTGTATCGAGCATGGCGCCGTCCGATCTGTTTTTATCGTTGTATTATCGAAGACTAATGCACTGGCCGAGATAACGCGGACATAAGAGCGGGAGCCGATAAACTCGGTGTGGCCATGTTAAAAATAGTTTACACGCTTAGTTTGTTGTCTGGTAGGGTTATTGGTTTAGTATTGTAATGGATTCTCGTGTTATTGGAACAATACAATTTTATAATAGTGAAAATATGCAGTTAAAAGTAACTATTGAATTAATTGTTTGCCTGGTGCAATAAAGTTACTTCTGACTAAAAACTTCGATTGGGCATGAATAAAGAATACATCATAAGTATAAAATATGTACTTAACATGTAAGTAATCCACACAGCACCGTAAAAAATATTCATTAAAATTAATATGTTACACTACAAACAAAAATAATGTTACACAACAAACATGAAAAAAAATATCAAAAAGTTCAAACAAACATAACAGCCCCAACCATCGACATTTTATACCAATTATACCAAACTATGCGCAGCCCTACTCCAGAGTTACCATTTACAAATTTTCTAAATTCAAATCCCGGTTATCGTTCGAAACGAATACGTCTTCCTTATTTAAATTGTCATTACGAACTCTTTCGTTCGGCAGTTATCGGCCGCGGCCGGCTCGGGGAGATGGCAATAATAAAAATTATCTATACAAATGGGTCCGGATTACTCGGCGACATAAATTTCTACTCGCCCAATGAGAGCTGGTACCGAAGATAAAGGGTCAACGATTTTTAGAGCTGTGTTTTTGCTTCATTTTTAAGTCGACTTGTTATTGGTGATTCTCTAGTGTAGGACTGGATGTGGTGTGGACTTCACACGTTGTGTTCTGAGGTTTAGTGTTTACATGGGTATTGCACTTCATATACAATTATGGAAATAGTCACGTCAGTTAATTTCAGTAAAGAAGTTGTTGTTGGGCTGTAGGATTATTCAAAACCGTCACCGCAGCCACGAAGCACTTCGGAACTCGAGTGGGTTTCGGTCGACCCACTTGAATCTGACACTCCCTCTCGCTCCACTCAGATCGGGACAAGTTATTTGACGACTTTTCAAATAAATACTGTTGTTGCTTTATTTACCAGTGATATCTTTCACCTCCCTGTAAAAGTATCAATCAGTTTATTGGTAGCTCCAATAAAAAAAACCAACAAAATCTCTAGTTGTGCACAGCACTACACCTAGCTCGTAAAACAGGTGATTGCTAAAGAATAGAGAAATATTTTAAAGTCCAATCCTGTTAAAAAGTTAAAAAAGTTGAGATTCGGCCAGCTCGTCGGTATCGGGCGCTCACCGTGCTCACTGTGCTCAGCGAGACACCACCACAGAGTTATTCGACAAAAATGCTAATTTTCAAATCTCCAACGCGTTCGCCCGCCCGCGATCCAAACGACACCGCACACTTTTTATTTTAAGAAACAAACCGATTTTTATCCCTTTACCCCTTTGCGCTTACAACACCACTCTTTATTCTTTTTTTAAACTGCAATTTGAGCAGTAATTTGACGCAATCGCCGATAAAAGTCACGTTATTCGATTAACATCGTATAAGTATTCGATGGCAATCGCGAGTTTTCTTTAATTATATAATTTACATTGTGGGTCGGCTTCGATTCCATCTCTCGGGCCTCGCTAGCAATTTCAAAGATACCGGATACCGATTAAACGTGAATTTATTAAAAAAATAAATACCGGCGCGTCCTCGTGCGTCGCTTTCTTGCATTTATGAAACAGCTGTAAAAAATATTATGTCGCGTCGCGTTGATAACAGACCTGGACAAGTTTATGGGATTTATTCATGAATTCAATTGATTTCTTTCGATTTATCTGGGATCTGTTATTGTCCGGCGGAGCTTGCGCACACAGTCGTACGTTATGAAGGGTGTCAGGTAATAAAGTGTCATAAAAACCGTGTATAGGTTCATGAAACTTGTAGTAGTGCTAAGAACATCGGTATTAGATTGTAGCGCGATCCATCAAACACTCGTTAACACGTTCTCGGCGACGACGCCCGAGTTTTTTTTTTCAAACCAGTCCGGACTAGTGTTGGGCGCCTGTTTTTGTGAGTGAATCGATTGTCGGTAGTAATTGGTATGGGAGTAGCCGATGTTAAACATGATGTTTGACGGTGGACCGAGTTAATTATTTTCGTGTCGTAGGCGTGCTGCGACCGCGAGATGCTATCGACATCGAGATTGTGCTGTAATACAAAAAGGAAATGGATCGGTTTGACGTGACCGTTTCACTGTAACAATGCTTTGTTAGTTTAAATTTAATTCGTTTTCTTTTATTACGTATAGGCCCGTCGCACTGTCATGTTCACATGAATAAAACGCAGACAGTACGTCCACGGAATGCAAATAAACTAAAATCAAGATCACTCGATGCTAGCAGTTATAAATTGTGCTTTTATTTTTCTCAGTTGGCAATAACTATCTCGAATCTTTTGCGGAAGACCGTTATCGTGTGCATCAGTTTCGCGGAATGTCGCGGACTCAAATCAAATTACGCATTCGAAATTCGAACGGCGGAATCAAAGGCCAGGCTGTTGATATCGCCGCGTGCGCAATCGACATATTAATATTCGATCTATAGGCGTCTCGATGTTCTCGATTCGTATAATTAAAATCGAGATCGATCCGATTGGCCGTCGGATTCCGTCACGTTATTCATCATAAGTACCGCCTACTTTTGACGCCTCCAGCGATGCGTGGACGCAACTTTTAAGCTGTTTATTTATGTGTATTATCACTTTATCATCAATTTCGCGGTGTATTACGAGTATTGTTATTAAAAACTGTGTATTCAAATTATATTATAATCTGGTTGGCTGTAATCCTGGGTTATTAATCAAAAGGTGGCACACGTGGAGTTATGGGGGGACGTATTATGAAATCGCATGTGTTTTTACAGAAGGCTCGGTGGGGGGGTCGCCTCGTGAGCCCGTGCAACGTATCGTCGCGTTTTGCATAGATTTAAAAACTCGATAGTTATGCAAATGTCGAGACTGCCGTGTTTACTTGTTTCTGAGTTACGGCGTGCCACGGTAATAGACCCAAGCCTATCAGAATTAGACTTTTTTTGTGTGTTAAAGAGTTTTTTAATGTTTCTGCGACTGCAGATTGCATGTTGGGAGGACGTACGAATGTTATATTTGGAAATTTAAATTGTTTACATGCACGTTAGTGAAAGGTTTTCAAAAATCTTAAGTGGTTGGAAAATGTTCCGTTATCGTTGTGGGGATTTCCTTCCTGCTTAGTCGAAGATGCTTTCTTATAGCTTTTAGACCTGAAAGTTGAGTGTCTAAGGTGATCTTGCTACAGGTTTAGCTGTTACAATGTATTTACTAATTATTTATTGAGTTCCTTTAAGCCCCGGCAGGGTCAAAGCCTACTGGGGCCTTAGGTTCGCTTCTGGGGCCCTGAAACGCGACGCAAAGCAAGTAAAGTAGGATTTCAGTCAGTAAAAGTCTGGCGGACCCTCTCGCTCAACCCAAGAACGGAAGCAGTCATTGTATGATTTACCCACCTAAAAAAAACATATCAAAAGATTTAAAACATGACATCATGTTGTAACGTTTCTGTATGTCAAACCATAAACGGGTGTGGTGCATAAATCTAATTAATTACTTCATAAGTTTACTCCCTTACCTACTAATCAAGTAGTCGTACCGCCATGATTTAATTTTGTAATAAGTACAACTACCAACTTTATTTTTTGTGCTGGCAATCATTATTACGTTAAGGAAATGTCATTTGGATTGTTAATGTCATTCGTTCCCGCGCAATAATTAAAAAACAATTTATATTTTCTTGTTGTAATTGCTACATTATTTAATTGAATTAATGCAACTCATTTGCATTTGATTGTAAGTTACATTTAAAGCCGTTTAAAATGGATAAAAAAAATATATTATTAAAAAATTGTTTTGAATAATAAAATTTTTTTTATGTAATTTACTTTATGTAATTTACGTTTTTTAAGGTGGAAAATCATCGATATAAGCTGAGTGGCTAGTATATATATACTGGGCGGAGTGGGAGGACTTGTCAGACTTCTACTGACAAAAAAGCCACTCCTGTTCCTTCTTTGCCTTAATCCCAGGGTCCCAGGTGTCTCTTTCGTTCATGTAAATCACGTTGTCTTTCTGATCGCAGTTAGAGGTTATAGACTAGGATGAACTGCCAATGAGCCTGATTTGTGGCGATAAGCTGACTTCTTATCGTAATGGGATCTAAAACCATAATTGACAACTGTGGCACGACAGAGTAAATTGCTATCTACCTGCTGAAATAATGTAAGATAGGTTTTCTAAGTCATAATGAATTAAACCTTTCTGCTTTTGTGTGACTGTTCGAGTCAAAGGCACGTTCACCCATCCATGATTTAGCTGCATTACATAGCTTAGCGTAATCACCCTTATAATGTTACCAGTACTGGAACTCAAGCCTCCTCTCTAGGACAAGGAATGGGCAATGGTGGATGTCACAAATGTCTTCGAATGATTGCTCCTAGGACGTTCAAGTTTCCTCACGATTTGTTCGTTCAACATTTTGAAAGCAGATGTGTTAAAATAAGTTATACAAAGTAATGATTGTGATTTGGCTGTAGCACTGGGGACTATAACCTCCAAAGTTGAAAGGTACCCCCATAATTCTATTAGCGTCCTTGAGCAAAGTCAGGTACAAGAAAAAAATTATACACATTTTCTTACAATCTGAATGCTACCAGAAGTCATGATAAATAACAAAGAAAAGAAAAGAAGTAATTACTTGTGAAATGTTTAATTTCCTAAGTCGTATCTACAGTCGATCGACGGTACTTACTTGTGTTTTTAAATACGCACAGCTCGGGAGGAAAGAAAGAATGGATGTGGTATTTTGGAACTCAATACTTTTGCTCTAGGGCAACAGTACCAAAAGTCAATCAATTCGCCTAGTCTTTTGTCATTTACATATATTACTAAATATCTATATAATTATACTAAGAGAACTATTTCACCTCAATAAACTGGGAAACAGGATACCCCTTGGCAAGCCTGGTGGCCTTTTTTTACTGTTTGCGTGAGCTCTTGCATTCTCTCACTTACGTAAAGAGGTGTGATAGTAAATAAATTAGGTACACAAATTCAATTCACGCGTAAACCTACTCACACATGCAAAACCATAAAAAAACTGTATCACATTTGTCATTTCTTTTATGACAGTCAGGCCCTTTAATTTCAAATTAGGGAAGCAAATTACACGTCATCGAACATCGATAGCATAATCGTAACTCATTTCTGACAGAGTTAAAAGGCACCGGAAGAACGAGCTGTCTTTGTTTTGTGCCGAGAAATTATCAAACACCTGACTTCTTTGCCTCCGGATGATGCGAGAGGGAGGCTCAGACTTTTTACTTTACGTTGCACAAAGCAAAAGATGGTAACTCTTTGAAACAATACCACAGCCCTAAGAGTTATCGGCCCTAGTAAACCCATCCTTCAAAGGAGCCCTACATGGTAACTCTTCAGAACAATCCCGCAGCCCTACCAGACATCGGCCCTAGTGAGCCCCATGATTTAAAGGAGCCCTACGGGCTTAATAAGAGCTCCAAATGCGTGCCACTTAAAGTTGCTCGGCTATAATTTTATATGTAAAGTTACCGCTACCGACTTTTAAATTGACTGGCATTTAGGCCTCATATTAAACCCCCTAAGGTGGTACTTTAAACTAATTAAATAATAAAGTTTTGAAATCCTTATTTTGTGTTGCTTAACGTCCAATATCTGCCTTAGTATTCCCACACATACACAAACTTGCTTTTTGTGAGACCTAGTGGGCAGTTAAGTAATTTACCACGTGGGACTAGTCTTTTTTGGTTAGTTAAACTAGGTCATGACTCATGGTGCTTTACATCTTGGTTTTCCTTCAGCGTTTCTCAAGTATTGAGATGCCTGCCTTATTTTACCCCAAGTAGTCGTTCTTAAGTGTACTGTTAGTTAGATAGTTAGCATATTATGTCCCACTGCTGGGCGAAGGCCTCCCTCATACTTTTCCACACACGTCTGTCCTCATTGCAAGCCAGTCCCTCCGTTAGTTTTCACCGCAGCTGTGTACTAAAAGAGCCAGTTATTAGATCCCATTAAACAAAAGACTACATTGGCACACCGACTACACCGGCAGACCAAGACGAAGGTAAAGAGATGAGCTTGACACACTGATTTAGTGTTAATAAGATACAACAACCATTTAGTGTAACTTATTAAGTTAACGCTTCTAAAAACTTTAGATGTGAAAGTAAGATCAAACGATCGCTCGATCGATAACATGTAGCTACACAAGATTGTTAATATGTTAAACATTAATGACTCTACACGTGTCGAAACAATGTTGATCTACCGGATAAGCTGTTAATCAATATTTTTATCTATTCTTCTATCATCGATAAACGTTCGCTGGTCTACGGGAAATAACGTTGGCCCTGTTAGAAGATTTTACATGGTCTTAGCTAAAAATCATATATTTTTTGACTAATCAATATTGTCTTTCCACTAAATTCACCAAAAGATATGTAGTAACATCTGTGGCGTCACATAGTAACTCAACTACGAAATCCTGCATACCGGAATTAGAGTTCTCCGCTCGTTTTGAAGACATAAAATAGCCTGAAGTCATGTCTCGGGCAGTTGACCAAACTAGACATAACACCTGTCTGGTCGGAAGCCCCACCCTTTTCAGTGGAGATTTACAGGACTTTACACCCTATTCAGAATACCTCCAAAATACTAACTCATCTTTGAAATACTGCTCTAAAAGTCATCATATTTATAGCAATTACTACATACCAATAGTAATTATACGTCTACCTATGTAATATATAATGGCTGCCATATGACCACGGCTAACTTGCAGCCATTGCATTTAATTTTATATAATTGCAGATTCTAAAAGTTTGCATACAGGCAGTGTTGCCAAAAATACCACATCAAATTCTACCAAACGTACTTCCTCACACATGTGGCAACACCTCATGAATATTAAATCCTACATCAATCATACACGGAGGTTGAGATTTCGCTATACGATTACGGCCACTCGTTTGCCGGTAAGGGGTTGCTTTGACGATATTTAGTTAGCACGTAAAACTGGGTTAATTAAAGTGTGTAATTAATATTGTATAAACGTGTACTTTACGTACTTGAGTTCAGAGTGTTTGTAATTTTTTTTGACGGAAGAATTGTACGTTATTGCTTGTAGGAATTTTTGTAGGACTTTAACCTCTTTGGAAGGTATCAATGGACTGTTTATTGAATGCTTTTAAATTCATAAAGAACTAGTAAACAATTCATTGCATAGCATCAGCCTTATAATTTTCCCACTGCTGGGACTGAGGCCTTCTATCTAGGAGAGGGATTGGGCCGTAATCCACCACGCGGGCCCAGTACGAGTTGGTAACAATCCATTCTTGAATTTAACCTAGAATAACTTCTTCAAACTCAATAGCATTTATTACTAGTATTTAATCTGAAAAATACTAGCCACAAATTTCTCTAAGAAAACACTACTAATTTTTACGGTAGAACTTGATCTTTTTTCCTCAAGCAACACCAAAGATAACGAACTAAGCGTGGCAACATTTATCGCGGTCTCATACCAACATCGCGGCTGTACGTTACTGTTATCGCAGGCCGTGTGGACATCTAGATTTATTCGTCATGAGCCAGGACGTGGACACCACGAGGAAATGTTTATCTACTACGTACTACGCTTACTTACTTACCAACGTTTTTGCTCGACACCGTCTCCATTGCTATGTTTGATGATTTTTTTGTTGTGTTCTGTGTTTGGATGGTAATTATTGATAGTGGTGATGAGCTTTTTGTATATTGTTTTATTTATTTACAGGATGATGTGAAAGGAAATAAGATTAAGAATTTTGGAGATTTTTATATTCCATATAATATGGAATTTTAAAGCAAAGATTGCTGATAAAGTCTGTGTTTATCGAGCAGACCATCACGAGAAAACTTAAAATAAATCTTAAATTTGAACTTCCTTTTAGTTACATAAAGGTTCTGGCCTAAATTACTCATGATGTGTAAGCTATTTTTCATGTGGGCGAATCCGCTGGTAGTATCGTAATATAACCACATATCTATTCTAACTGTCATTAAATGTCACTATGGCTCTTTGCAACCAAGTTGCCAAAATAGCCTTAAATAAAAAGCCTAGCCATTCCCATTCAGCAACCAAACCAAACTTAAATATCGTATCGTAATTCGTGACGAAACGGACACTTGTCCCACAGAACTCGGCACAGCACAGGGCGTAACGATAGCGGAATCGAACCGGCGATATGTTAATGTTCGTCCAATCGTGACGCACGACGTTCATCCTGCCGGACACTTGTGGAAGATCACCAACTTGATACGTACTTGAGAATATTTTTTATGTGTAAATAGCGTGGCTGGGAGTCGTTTGGAATTGTATTCAATGGGTTTGTTATGGTTTTGTGAAGTAATGAGCTGAAATGGAGTTAGATGCTGGTGCGGTTATCATAAAGCTGCCTCTAAGCAGTGGCGGAAACCATTTGACACGATTCCTTCCTGCTCTATTTGAAAGCTTGTATTAATTTTTGTAGGTATTGCAATCGAATTGACTTCTGTCATGCTTCGCCATGTCTTTCGTTGCCAGCCCTGTTAGTTTAGTGGTCAATGGCCCTGACTGGTATGCTGAAGTTCGTTGGTTCGATTCCCACCCAGGACAAAATATGTTTGTGTGATGAGCACGATCATTTGCTCTGTGTCTGGGTGTAATTTATCTATAACATGTATGCATTTAGAAATATTTAAGTATGTTTATCAGTTGTTTAGTACTCATACCACAATCTCTGCGTAGTTTGGGACTTGTGTGAAAGGTGTACTTATACTTACAATAACGAGAGCATATCGAAATTTCATTTACAAATTCCTTTTAATTAAACTTTAAGCACACAAGATTTGTTTTACCAATCTCAGATCGTAGCTCAAGCCTCATTTTATATCAGCTTCTATTGGTAGAACAAAAAACTTGACAACAATAGTTTGGGGCCTTATCAATAGGTATCGCGAAACGAGTTACTTACAGCACATCAGTTCCATTCAATTCATTCCCACTGTTAGTATTAAACACCTATGATATTATCGCACAGTCCACACGCATGATAGATGTACACACTCCCTAGCACAACAAACTCATATAAATCAAGATGTGTGCAACGATAATCTCGTCCGACTTTGTCACTCAACTCTTTGTTAGTAACTTTTTTAGTAGGTTTTTTTATTCTCAATCTGGCAACACTGGTAATGGCGCTCATAATGTTGTGTAGTGACGTTAAGACGACATGTTTAAAAAAAGAATATGTGATAGATAAATGTTTTTGGTTTAGATGAAAAGATTGGTTTTGTTAAGATTTTTGTCTAAGTTGATTGACATTTTAATCATGTAGTTTTATTCGGATAAGTAGGGCAACTTTGAGCTTTTTATTAATTGAAGTGTATGAGCATTAATCGTTAGTCTGTAAAACGTAGGAGAAGTACATCACTAAATACGTTATGCTTAAAAATAATCTTAAACTAAGTAGGCTTAGGTTCTTTCAGGTTGCTGATTAAAATCAGTTCCTTCGAGTTCATTTACCTAACCATGGTTTAAGAAAATTATTTTCTTACTGCTTATGGTTTAATTCATGAATCCCCGACCCGTCTCATTGGACCGCGCTGTTATTGTTTTACTATTGTGTCTTGTTTCGCGGGTATTGATAGGTTAAGTTTGAAATAATATAAAACAACGATTTTCTTTGTAGCTGCTTTCTTGTAAACCTGCTATAATTGTCAGCTACAATAACCAAAATACTTACGAAGTCCTATTTGGTTTTCCGGAAAATTAATAGCAAAAAATAACCACCATAAAAGTTTCAGACACTACCACTACCGCCATCTATCGCCGCAAAACAAAACTACATCTCATTAAATATTCTAAGGAAAAGAACAGTTTGTTGATATTGGACAAGATAACAATAATACAGAGACGTACATTAATATTCAATGAATCAGTTTTTATCTGGTGTTATCTGGCAATCAGCTCATTTCAAGGTGTATGTCGGTCGCCTGTCGGGTGGTGACCACTACTAGTTGTTGGAAGCGAGTTTTGACGGTGAATGAGAATGTCTTTACGATACAGGTCACTAAGAATTAGAATAGGGCTTGGAATGGCTGCTTTTTGCACGTTAGGGCACAGAATAGGTTCAAGTATCTAAGCTAATGTGCAAGTGTCAGAAATAAGAAACTTTTATTTCAATAGCCACTTCTAAATTTGCAAAATGTCGGTTAGTCAAAAAATCGAAGCTAAAGTGTGTTATTATAATAACTTATTAGGGTACCCGCTGGATACTAAGCGCAGCCCAAGGCCCTGGAACGTAAAGGGCAAGTAATAGAACACGGGTCAGTACCTAAGTCTAAAACTCCCTGTCGCTCCATCTAGAGCGGGAGAAATCATTTGATAGTTTCTCACCGAAAAAAAAGGTCGTTAATTACTGGAGTCTTACATTTTCATTATTCAGTCTTACAAAAAAACATAGGTGAAACTGTAAACTGTATCTAAGGTATTGCCTATTTATTTCTGGTACGGTTTCAGCACGATCTATGTAGGTATTTAGGTGGCTGTATATAACTATGCACCGATCTACTCTTGGTTAAGGGCAAGTTTCCTTAGATGACGGTCTGTCTAAGAAATGACGGATCTATTCAGTAGACAGTTAATAAATGTACGTACCTAATAAATTATGCGAAGTTACTCGATGAACTTTACAATGTGAAGATAAACCGCAACACGTGAAGGACTCAACAAAGTCACAACATAAATTATTCTACCGTTCACTTACAATATATTTACACAAGCACCTAAACAAATATTTAATGAACAGCCATATTTATTTATTTTATTATCTGAGATAGTTTTGAGTGCACACTGATTACAGTGAGTTATCAATCGAGATACGAGTCGCGGCCCGTGGTAGCGCGAGACCTAGGTGATCGCTCACAAGCGTCACAGTCACAGATTTATATCAACCCGATTGTGACGCCACTGATGCACGACTATTTTAATTGGACCCTGATCTCCAACATGATAACACCTCAACAAGATGGCCGCTTTGTTTTTTTTCCGACGTGTGTAGGCACATGTATGACGCTTGTCGGCCTTGTTACAACATTTAATTCCATTGCTTAATTCCACGAATTTTCATACAAGAAAACGCAACATGCATTGTTCTCCTGCATTCGTGAGGCAACTTCAAAGTCAAAGGGTACACCTAATCTCAACAGCTCATTGTAAAGTTCTAGTCAAAACTATGCGGGCTAGCTTTCAACGAATACATGAGTCGCATGTTTCTCTCTTGTACGAACGCAATGACATGTTTATAAAGACAAAGGGCACAGATGTATATCATTTAACGAATCGACGTTCAGTTCGCGAGCGCTGCATAAACGACACCGAGTCACGCCATCTATCTGATTGTCCGGACAACCTTTCGCCAAGCCAACAATCACAAGCTTATAACTTATTTAGCGAAAACAGAAGCTGGAGCGCGACTAACGAAGCTCGATAAGCTCGCGTTCGGTATGACGCTAACATTAAGCTGCCAGATAAAGGCAGCATTAGTCCGCCAATCGCGCGTCACCGAGCAATCGTAATGACCAATCGCAACGCGCGCACACTAGGATAGCGTGACCCGAACGCAATCCGATCCGAGCAGTGTTCGTTACCGCGAGATGGCGGTCGGTGCGCGGCCGCACCAATCGTCGCGTCCATCTCGCTGTCGTGCCCATATAATGATCTTCACAGGGCCAGGAGAATGAAGTTGAGCCTCTCATTAATTGGCGTTTTGAGTCGAGATCGCTGCGCGAAAGATAGGTTAATTCCTCGCTCGGTAGAGATCGTTGTCGCTCAAAAAGGAAGGTGAGCGAGCGTTTTCTGGAAATCAGATCCAATTACAACGGAGTCCGTTAAGTTTTTGTTCTGTTTGGCCGCGGGCCCGCTCACGATATTGATGGACGAGCATCGAGAGTAATGACGGATCAACCGTCCCGGGTGCGCGAACTTAATCTCGTCCACATTTCTCGCATTTGTTAAGAAGAGTGGCCGGTGCGCGCGCCCCACCCACGCGGCGACATTTACATAGCGCGGCCACGTCTCAATTAGGAGCGCTAATGTATGCCTCGACTAGCGAAGCTGCATCTGACTGACGTCGACAGATACGAGACGAAACGTGACGAGTGACGGCTATCGCGGGACGTCGCTGCCAGCTCACCATCGCACAGCTATTAACAACACTAATAGGAGCCGAAATGGCATGCATTCTTTTTCCTCTCTCATTTTGCATTTAGGTGCACAGTCGATAGATACTGACGTTTTGTTGCTTTTGTTTTCAGGTGAGGACGAGGAATGGGGAAACGAGAGCGAGGCGATGCCGGGAGAACCTCGTACGCCGAGCTCAGAGGGCGAGCGCGCCGCGTCCAGCGGGGGTGTGTCGCCCGCGTCGGGGGGCTCGCCCGCCGCCTCGCCGCCGCGCCTGCGCCTCAACACCAGCCTGGCCACGGACCCTGCGCTGGCGCCGCAGGCCACTATTCTGAAGCATGAACCACCATCGCCATCTCCACCGCCGCCACCTGCTGCGGCGGCGCCGCAAGCACGAGACTACCTTGCCCTAACGGCGGCAGCCTTCCCGGGGCTGTTTCCTGCGTCTGGTCCACCCAGTTACATATGCAAGCCATGCGGCATTCGCTATTCGTCGCTCAGTACATTGCAAGCCCATCAAGAACACTACTGTTCAAACAGACTGCCAAAGCCAGCAGAGACGAATGCTACGTCCGATCCAGCTGTCGATGAGTCGAGCAGTGAAGCAAAGACGCCTCGCCCTGCAGGCAAGCAGTATGCGTGCACGTACTGTTCGTACAGCGCCGATAAGAAAGTGAGCTTGAACCGTCACATGAGGATGCACTCCTCATCCCCGGTGAGCAGCGGCACTCCGGCGCCGACGCCGACCTCTAACGGAGAAGTCACGGAGGGGCCTCCCGTACAGGATCGCTACTGCGCCGACTGCGATATTCGCTTTAGCTCCATCAAAACTTACCGAGCACATAAACAACACTACTGCAGCACTAGACAAGTTGTGAAACAAGCCTTAGCTGCAGCCCGGGGAGGCTCTGCGACCTCAGGGTCCGCGCCTCCCTCGCCTGGAGCTACGCCTCCAGCACAGAACCAGAACCAGTACGCACTGGCGTTACCTACGAATCCCATTCTCATAGTGCCCTACTCGCTATTGCGGGGCGCCAGTACTCTGCCAGGCACGACGTTGCCTGATCCTGATACGCCATGCTTCCTGTTACCAAATGGAACATTCCAGCCCATAAGTCGAGCGTTGTCAAACATGAACGCAGAAGGAAAAGAAAATGAAGTTTTAAAGTCGGCCAACAGACCTCGAGAGCCATCAAGAGAGAGTGGTGCGACTCCTTTGGATCTCAGTGTACGGCGGTCTCCAGAATCTGTGGTAACTGATGAGCATGAGAAAGAGAATAGACTAAGGTCAACAACTCCCGAGCAAATCGTATGCGCTCCATCGCTCCCAGGATCTCCAGGAACACCATCTCCTTCTCGGCGGTCTTCATCGCCAAGCGCAGAAAGCTCACCAAAGCGACGGAGATTGAACTCTAGAGGGCCAACTCCAAAACCTCCGAGTGTACCATCGCCTCCTGAAGAGAAATACACTCCAATAGTTCCTCCTGCGATTCTGCCTCCCGCTCTAGCACTGCGTCTCGCCTCAGAACTGCCAGTTACCGCAGCATCTCCCCAAGTGCTTGTAAAGCAGGGGGTCTCGAAGTGCAAAGAGTGTAACATTGTGTTTTGTAAATACGAGAACTACCGGATTCACAAGCGGCACTACTGCTCTGCGGGTGGCGGGGAGGAGCGCGCGAGTCCTGCGCCTCCCGAGCCTGGTCCGCCGCCACAGTACCGCCAGCTGATCTGTCTGGCATGTGGAATCCACTTCAGTTCGCTGGATAACTTGACGACTCATCAATCGTTCTATTGTACCAAGCGGGAGACTCGGTCTCCTCGGAGCGTGCCTGAGGCTCCTCGGCCTACTTCAGGGTCTGAGGGCGGGTGGAAGTGCCCGTGCTGCGACGTGGTGTCGCCGACGGCGGCGGCGGCGCAGCGCCACATGGACGCTCACGCCGGCGTGAAGGCGTTCCGCTGCACCATCTGCCGGTACCGCGGCAACACGCTGCGCGGCATGCGCACGCACATCCGCATGCACTTCAACAACAAGAAGCCTGCTGATTTACAGGTGAGTTTTTATCATTAATTGCATCGTTATTTAAAAAGAAAAAAGTTACGTTTTATCAAGTTCACATTTGTAAAAGAAAAGTCTTACTAATCGAAACCTCATGATTTATCAGAATTTCTGCCCGAACAAACGCCACCTAGCAAAAAAAACACAATATTAACAACAAAATCATCATTTTCCAGGAGGAGAGCTACATCGCCTGCGTTCTCGAGGAGGACAGCCGCGAGGCGACGTCTCCAAGCCCAGCAGTGGGCGGAGAACGCGTCCACCGCTGCGGCAGCTGCGCCTACACCTCCACATACCGCGGCAACGTCGTACGCCACGCGCGCCTCGTTCACGCTACCGACGAGCCAGAGGAGGAACAAACCTCTCCCGTTCCTCCTCCCCCCACCACAGTTGACATCAAAAAGGAACCTGACACGGAACTCGAAGAAACCCCCAACTATTGCAAGTCTTGTGACATCTCGTTCAAGTACGTGAATACGTACAAGGCGCACAAGCAGTTTTACTGTACTGCCAACAATCAGGACGCGACGGCAAACAACAACGTGCCTACCCCAGCAAGGGTAACTGACACGCCTGTGCTATGAATTTGATTCTAAGTTACTTGGCGTACTCATTTTGCGACAAGCGTAACTTGAAGGTAACTTTGACTGTCATGGTCGCTGGTATTTCATCAAACATGTAAATACGGATTTTAGAATTAAACTACAACTAGCGCCATCTGTTAGTCGGACTATTCCTGACGAATAGATGGCGCTAGTTGAGATATAAGAGTGGACTAAAGACATTCTTCTACTTTATGGTATACTTTTTATGTTTAAGGGGGATGTTCCAGGTTGGCCCGCGAAATTCAAATTTTCTTACGTTTTTTGCAATTTGGAAGCCAATGGTAAGTTGTATGAAGTTAAAAATACTTAAGCGGCTGTGAAATGCAACTAGTTACATAATTATAAACATAAAAATCATCAATAGAAGCCTCCAAGCTCACCTAAGTGCAGGAACGATTTTTTCGAGGTCAAAAACGTTCCTGCAGTGAAATGAAATGTGCTTGGAAGCTTGTACTGATGACTTTTATGGTTATAATTATGTAACTATTTACGTTTTACAGTCGCTAAAGTATTTTTAACTTCATACAATCTACCATTGGCTTGCATATTGCAAAAAACGTACGAAAATTTGAATTTCGCGGGCTACCTGAAGCATTTACCTTAAAGTAATACCACAACAAAAAATGGCACAGGTGATTTTTGATGAAATGTCAAGTCATGACCTGTTGACAAGTAATATTGTTAACTAAAAGTTCTGCTGTTATCAAAATGTACTTTAAAACTATTGCTCGCATAAACAAATGCTTAAGTTGCTTCACCGGAATTTCTTGTAATTATCCTAGAATAAGAATGTATCCTCTCGTTTTGAAATAAAATTAAAATTAAATGTGCAATAATTATTAAATTAAACTTGTACTGCATATCAATGCCAAATCGATGTTTGAAATTTTCGATTCATGTTATACTATAAATCTATAAAAAGCAAGAATATAATATTGGCTTGCGTTACGTCTCGATAAATCATGTAAACTAAAAGGACTATGTATGTCCTGTTGTATGTAAATTAAAAAAAAAACATACAGTAATGGCGTGATTAAAGCCTAATTATCTGTTTTTCTTAACCCTTCAAGACTTTTTGTACTCATATAAGTACGATCCCATATGAGTACAGACTCATATGAGTACAAAAACTTAAAAAATCTTAATATATTGGCTAATGTACATACAAGCCCTCAGTACTATAAGATTTTTGTTATTCTGTTATTGTAAATTTCCTAGTTAAAAGTTAAACTTCGTCTTTGTATTAGTATACGGTTAAAAAATATTACCAAAATTGTAAATATATGTAAAGATATTACTAAATATTATTACCATTCGTTCTAAGTGATTGTTCGATTTTTGTTGTTAATTTTTGTTTAATATTAATTAATTGATAGGTGAATTTATCTACTCCTTAAAGCAGGTGCTGATTCCATGATTTGCAGTTTAATTTACCAGTGTCATTTATTCAAAAATTGTTTACTAAAACTAATGCAATATTTTTTTTTCTTTAGCGTGCTCGTCACTCGAAAATTATTTGCTTTTTCATGATTTTAAATTCATTTGCTAAGCAATGGAAAAGGTTTTCTCGCTGAAAATATAGTGATTTCTTATCTACAACAATATGAATCAAGATTATGACAATTTTTCTTTCTATAAAATCTTGTCCACTAAGTCTTAGCATCTGAACTTTTTAAATTTAAAATTTACTAACAGTTTTCATTATAACATTTTCAACAATGCAAACATTTAGAATGATATATTTTTGTTTTTCTTAAACAGTGTAAAACTGGCTAACCACAGTATTTATCATTCCCGAACTAAAAGTATCAAAACGTAAGTGTTAATACAAAAGTACTGTGTGCCCAGTATATTTTGGTATGTGGCGAAAAAAGGAACTACAATCTAAAAAAGTACTGTATTGACAGCTCATTGACATTTTCTGTTAAACGCAGCGCCATCTTTTGAAGTCAAAATATACTGGGCACACGGTAAAATACCATGTTTTGTCAATGCCAAAGCATCGCTAGATTAATCGTAATTTGCATTTATAGTTATCTCATTAAATATAGTTGTAGATTAAGTGACTACAAGACTTGTTCCCTATGTATAATTATTGTAATTTGTGTAACTTTTATGTTTTGTCTGTCTGTAAAGGAATGAGTCTCGAATCAGTGTTGCGATTATAAAAATATAGGTACAAAACAAAAATGTTGTCGATCTTCCATTATGACGTATTTAGTGGACCGTCGTTGGCAGAAGCGACTTTGAAATATACATTAATATTACATAATATTAACCTATCACATACCCGCATAACGACACACAATAGTAAAACAATAACAGCGCGGTCTCATAGGACCGGTCGGGGATTCATGAATTAATACAACATTGTTAACTTTTATAATTTGTTCTTGGTAATACTGCTGGAATGGCATTACATACTCGATATTGTACTTCGCTCAAATATGGTGGTACCTACTTTCTCCTTATTCTTCTTCCTGCCCTTATCCCATTTTACTTTTGGAGTAATACATGGATAAGGGCAGGAACCTAACCTACCTTTTTGTCGAGACCATTAAAATACTGTAAATGATTAGGAAGTAAAACTACTTTAATATAAAGTAATACTTCCATCCACTTTTAATATTAAATTTTTATAGCAAAAGTACTTCTGCAAACGACATTACAATCAGTAGAATAAACGTAAAAAAATCATGACATTTTATGTAAAAAGTAAATTACGAAACACAGCATCTGATGTTATGTGCCATAACTGTGTTCTCAGTAAAAACATAGTTTTTAATGTAGGGGCGTCATCTCGAATAAAATCCTTATTTGTTTCGTATGTTTTGGTGGACGTCTTAAATTATTTTTGCCAAGTAATGGGCTTGAACATAATAATACAATAATGAGTAAGAATACTCACAAATGTGTAGACTTTACTACATATAAATAATAGTAACTTACATACGTCACAGCCCAATCCACGTCAGTTTCAAATTCAATAAAACCTTTTTTACTAAAATAACATCATAAGCACAAGCTTATTTCAAATTGGAAAAGTATTGCAATTTCAATATTTTGTAACAATATAATTAACACAAAATACCAAACAATCTTAGGATTTTTCAATTTTTAACACCTTGACAGGGCAGGGACATATTAAAACTGTGTTTATAAAGTTATATCCACGTTTTCATTCAGGCTAAAATATTATGTAAAATATTCAATTGCTTCAGAAATAATTTAAGACGTCCATTCCGTACCTACTAATGTTTAAATGCAACATTATTATATTAAGACGTTGAATTAAAGTGATAATAACAATTAATGAAAAGTAAACTGATGTAGGCATACAATGATATTGTAAAAATACCGCCAGACAATAAATTATTTATCACATATTATTCATTCTTTTTTATTCACCCCATAAATATACATATGAACCTATTCAACCTACCCTACCTACGAGTACCTGGTTTATGACAAAATCTTGGAAAAGAAAGTACAGAACACCACCTGTTACGATTTATAAAAAACAATATTCTGGTCACACTGTATAGTTTGATGTACCAAATGCCACAGCGAGCATAACGAGTGAACTATTTTCGATCGATAAGGATAACTAAGGGTTATTTCGTTTTTCTCTGAGAACCGAAGTCTGATATTTAGACTAGTTGATGTCTACCAAACAGAGATCATCACGGGCGTAGCCGAAAGCGACATAGATTTTCCTACGAGGGTGTGGGGTATCCGAAAGTCCAGTAACGAACAAAAATAAACTAGTTTTGCCCGCATTTCATTCACGCAGAATTTTAACACCAAACGCAGAAGTTACTGCGGGCAAACGACAGTTACCTTAAGCACATTTAAATAAAATATGTAACAATTAATACGATAAATGAATTAAGTAGTATTTTGTAACGCAAATTATCCTACTAAGTTATATTATACACAAATATCAATAATTCTAGACCACCAATTCGGACTTTGTCTATAACTAAAAACGCACAGTATGTTATCAGGACTTCTTTGCAGAAGAGTGATTACTGCTAATTTCTTTTTGGGTGTTCAGCAAGCTTTTGATATAATATGTTATAGAGATTGGTTGCAAAAGATCAAAAAATCAAAGTATTCCTTCCTCATAGCTTTTGTGTGATTCTGGAAGTCATACCTACTAAACAATAAGTGATTTCCAGTTATTAGAGGATAAAAATACATCATTCTTCCACGATCTAGTAGCCGGTGTGCTTAAGGGTACTATTTTGGGCCCGGTATTTAATGGATACCAAATTCGCAGTACATTTATCACAGCTACTTGGACTATTAGCCCGCTAATTAGCCTCAGGAATTCCGTAACCACATCTAAAACAGTGCAGAAAGGCGAGACACCTCAGAAAAAATATGTAACTAAAAGGAATAGTAAAACATTATATAGGATTAGTATGTAAAAGGATAATACTAAAATATTAGAATAAAATCATGAAATTGTTCTCCTAAAATCTACTTTTTTTAAATTAAATAACCTTGTTCAAGTAGTCAAGTAGTGAACTGCTAGCGTCATCTCTACTGTGGTGTAGAAACTACTAGTACCTACTAACTACTAAGTAAAATACATAGAGGGCAGTGTTCCTAATAGTGAAGATACCGAAAGCTTGACGAGTTCCCAAATAACAATTGCAGAAGAAGATTATGGAAATCGGTACGTGTGAACTACCTTTATTAAAACGCAGACAGTCTGATACTCGCCCTATGACTAAGTTTCACACACACAAACACTATTTCATTGATACAAAAAGCACACTAGCACTTCCCGAACGTTTGTTTAGAAAGTTATTCTAAAAACCAACTAAAATTTTAAAAATAAAATAAAATTTATTATTGATTATTATTGCTTTTTTTTTATTTGTGATTATTTGTAACTTTTTTTACAACCTCCCGAAATGCCATACACTTTCAAATCAACACGTTGTATAGGAATAGCATTTAAAAGGATATTACTAAAATATTAAAATGAAAACATGAAATTATTGTTCTCCTAAAATCTAGGTACTTTTACCTTGTCTACACAAGTAGTGAACTGCTAGCGCCATCTCTACTGTGGTGTAGGAACTACTAGTACCTACTAACTACTAAGTAAAATACGTAGAGGGCAGTGTTTCTAATAGTGAAGATACCGAGAGTTTGACGAGTTCCCAAGAATGGAAGAAGAATAATAATATAGAGCTTTCTTAGGTGTTGCAATTTATCAATCCTCTCTTTATTTTGACATGGAAAATCATCCAATAGCTAGACAGTAGAAATTTTCTCAGATGATGTATTTCTGTAGGTGTAATAGGTGAGGCTCGCATACAACAAACGAGACTATTTTTTTTAGGTGGGAAATCGTACAATGACTTCTCGCGCTTTAGGTGGAGCGGGAGGGCGTATCAAAGTTTTACTAGCTAAAACCTACTCCTGGAGTGATATTCTCTAAGAAAAGCGCCTTGCCGGCAGCGCTGTGTGCAAGGCTGTTTTCTTAAAGAATAGCTTCTCACAGTTTAGCAGTCGTTACGGATAGTCAGAAGCCAGTAAATCTGACTCCAGTCTTGCCATGAAGTACCGTGTTACCCCAGTTAATGGGTTGTGGAGGTATGGTAGGCAGCCGCTCCTCGTGAAATACTGGTATTCAGCTAAATCCGGCTTGACTGGAAGCCGACCCCAATATAGTTGGGAAAAGGCTAGGCAGATGATGAGCTTCTCACAGTTTAGCGAATACCGATTTGGATTTCGTCGCTGTTGTTTATGTCTTTAGAATAGCGTGGAATACTTAGCACTCCTGATTCTTCTTTCTTTTTCCTTTTTGTTGTTCTTGTTGTTTCTTGTTCGTGGTCAATGGGTGTACCATGCCAAATCTCAATTGTAAGTCATCGGATGCTTTCCCATCCCACACACGGTACACACCCATACAAGGGTGTACCATGCTAACGCTCGGTCAAACAAACATTCCATATTCTGAACACACTATACAGGGTGTAAAAAGACCGATCACAAAGCCGATAACTACACATTCTGTACATGTAATTAAGTAACTTAGACGAAAAAATATTGCTGGGGAAACAACTTTTTTTTTCATCCTTAAAAAATAATTAATTAATAATAATTCCGATCAGCTGCGCGTTCAGCCGCTCGCGCTTGGTCGTTGAACCGACTGCACGTTTGTGTGTGTGAGGCGCTCGTTGTGTTTAGTTTTCGTTGCATTTTTCTAACTTCAAATGCGTAATTTGTTATGAAAAATTGATAATTTTGATAATATTTGTTCGGAAGAAAGTTTACTAATAATACGTGGAATACGATTTTGAAAAAAAAAACGAAAAAAAAATGTTGACTTTGACCTTCAATATCTCCAGAACCAGTGAATTCCCAGGTATGGTCTAGAAGAAAAAAACTATCCCAGTGATGAGTAGAATATGGGGTTTTCGTTTTCGTTAAGGGTCTTTTTACACCCTTTATATTGAATGTTCGATTTTTAACCCCCGACGCAAAAACGACGGGGTGTTTTTTTGATTGAAAGGTATATTAGTCGAGAGTGTTCTTAGCTATGTTTGGTGGTAATCGGTTCAGGTCTTCAAGGTCATCAGGTCGTTTGTTAGGTGTGATAGGAATGTTACACGCTCAGTATGCTTGCAAGCATATGTGGGTTTGCTTCTTATAGGGTTTAGCATTTTTAACCTTTTGTCATAAAAATTGCGTACTATTTTTGGTCAGGGGTTTTTTTTTATTTTTAATGTTTTTTTTTTATTTAGCCATTCGATATTATAAATGTTTAATTTACGAGTAGGTATAGTGTTCGATCAATTGATATTCCCTACAAGATGATGACGAAAAATGAGAACAACAATGCATTTTGAAAGTCAAATGAAGTTAAATAATTCAGGAGACACGAAATATTGTGCAATGACCACGTTAAATCTCAAAAATGGATAAGTAGAACATCGTGAGTAAATAGGTACATAGGTAACTAGATTGTCACCTAGATTTAGGAAATTGTCACCTAGAATAAAAAAAAAAAATATCGAAGACATTGTAGATCTTTGGTAGTCGTTAACGGATAGCCAGAAGCCAGTAAATCTGACTCCAGTCTTGCCATGAAGTACCGTGTTACCCCAGTTAATTGGTTGTGGAGGTCTGGTAGGCAGCCGCTCCTCGTAAAATACTGGTATTTCAGCTAAATCCGGCTTGACTGGAAGCCGACCCCAATATAGTTGGGAAAAGGCTAGGCAGATGATGATGATCAAGTTAAATCTCAAAAATGTATAAGTAAAACATCGTTAGGAAATCTGCACTTAAAACTAGAACCAAAAACTCGAAGACTTGTTACATCTGCCAAACCGCTTTGGGTCCGCGCGTGATGGATTATGACCCACTCCCTCTATAAAGAGGAGGCCTGTGTCTAATTAGGTATGCTATCCAAGCACCTAAATTGGTGGGTAGGTTATACATCTTCCGATTTTGTAGGTAAACCTACATCCACGGATCTATCCCTATATCGTACTTAATAGACAAGTAAATAAATAAGAAATTGATTGATGATTTGATTTTTAAAGGTCTTTATTTAGAAAGATTTAACACAAATAGTAGCTACCTACCTAAACAAAAATATTTAGATTTTGTGTTAAGAGGCCTGCGGAGACCGCGCGCTATCTCGAGTTGAGACGAAATAAAACACGTTTTTGAGGTTGATGGAAGCAATCCAGATAGTTTAAACAATTCTTGGACACACCGACTGGAGTAAAGTCATCATCCGCACACTGACAGTTGCTTGCTGTGATAGCAATACAAACTATTGGAAATTTGGGAGAGGTTCCGTAATACCAAAAATGATGAATAAAAAATTAATGTATTTCCATTATTGTTTCGAGTATTTATAACTTGATAATAATATCTGTATTCCTACGAAAATATATTTTGAAATATTGTTGTTTATAATATAGAAAAAACAAAATAAAAACATGACATTTTCGCTGTGAAAATGTGCAAATTTAAATTCGCTTAAATTTCGTTTGGGGTAAGTTTTTCAACAAAAAGACGATGTAGGAACCTAGATAATTATTGTCTGAATCCGAATAACATCATCTTATGGTGTAAATTATGCTTAAATTGCAAATGATTTTGGTATTACGTTTGTATGGATAATTCTAACGTCGCGCCCGCCTTAAGGCGACTCAAGTCAACATTTTTTCCATACAAATTTCGGGGGGGTTTTACTCCACTATTTGACCATGTACATCCAAAGTTAAACATGATATCGTTTTGTCTCATTATTAATTTTGTCTGTACGGAAGCAGAATTGTAAAATAATAAGCCAATAAAAAGTTACGAGCTTCTAAAGTTTCGTTTTTTTGGCTAATTTTAACACAACTTTGAGCGTAAATTAGAAATAAAAGACGCATCAAATTTCAAAAACGAAGCCCGTACCGACACCACAAATTTATCGAAGAATTTAATAAATTTTATTTGAAATTGATTGATGCAGTGGTTTTTTCGTAAAACCCCTTCTTCCAAAGGCCTTTTTGTATTTTATCACGCACGCCTTTTACTCAGAACTATCGTGCATCTCACTGAATAAAGTTACCCCCGGTTGCGGTGCGGTGGGACGACTTAGACGTGTCACAGCGCCGCGCGCGGCTGGCTGAGTTTGGTTCAGTCTACTGCGGCCTATATCGTTCGTATGACGTGTATGTTGACTACCTATAATCATCATCATCATCTGCCTAGCCTTTTCCCAACTAAATTGGGGTCGGCTTCCAGTCAAGCCGGATTTAGCTGAATACCAGTATTTTACGAGGAGCGGCTGCCTACCAGACCTCCACAACCCATTAACTGGGGTAACACGGTACTTCATGGCACGACTGGAGTCAGATTTACTGGCTTCTGACTATCCGTAACGACTGCCAAAGATCTCCAAATGACAGCCGGGACCAACGGCTTAACGTGCTTTCCTAAGTATGTTGACTACCTATAATATCTACGCTTTATTAACCGACTTCAAAAAAAGAAGGAGGTTATCAATTCGACTGTATTTTTTTAAGCTATTGCATAGCTTCTATCGCGGGCCTTGAGCGTGGGGACCGAATCGAGAAATTCCGTAACGAAAAAACCTAACACCCTCCACTCCGACCGGCTATGTTATGTCTGGTCGGGCAACTGCCCAATTGAACGAGACGGGTTTTGTATCTGGTCCGAGCAACTGCCCAATTGAGCGAAACGGGTGTTGTGTCTGGTTCGGGCAACTGCCCAATTGAGCAAGATGGATGTTGTGTCTGGTCCGGGCAACAGCCCAAGTTTTTTTTGTTTAGTCTTTAGAGTGCATCTTCCGACCAGAGAGTTGTTATGTCTGGTCGGGCAACTGCCCAATTGAACGAAACGGGTGTTGTGTCTCGTCCAGGCAACTGCCCAATTGAGCGAGGCGGGTGTTGTGCCTGGTCCGAGCAACTGCCCAATTGAGCGAGACAGGTTTTGTGTCTGGTCCGAGCAACTGCCCAATTGAACGAAACGGGTGTTGTGTCTGGTTCAGGCAACTGCCCAACTGAGCGAGATGGATGTTGTGTCTGGTCCGGGCAACAGCCCTAGTTTTTTTTTGTTTAGTCTTTAGAGTGCGTCATTCGACCAGAGAGATGTTTTGTCTGGTCAGGCAACTGCCCAATTGAGCGAGGCGGGTGTTGTGTCTGATCCGGGCAACTGCTGCTGCACAGAACGCCGGTCATGTGGCCCGCGTCCGCGGACAATAGGAAGGTGAACTCAGTGCGGCGCCACAGCGCTCTGTGAGGTGAGGTACACGACGCGGCGCGCGACCAGATGGGCGTTGTGTCTGATCATTATTGTGCAGTAGAAGGGTCTCAAAATAAGAAAACAAATGAAAATTTGTCTTTTTTTTCATTGCCGAGAAACGAACAAAGGTACGTAAGAGCGTTTTCACATTATCCGATCCGATATCGGTATCGGATGCCGATCCGATATCGGGGTAAGTAAGACCGTTTTCACATTATCCGATCCGATATCGGTATCGGACGCCGATCCGATATCGGGGTAAGTAAAATGTATGAAATGCCGTGCTCCGATATCCGATATCGGGCCGGAGAATATGAAAGACAGGTACATATTTCATACATTTTACTTACCCCGATATCGGATCGGCGTCCGACACCGATATCGGATTGGATAATGTGAAAACGCTCTTAGGTATTATTTTAAATCTTTTGTTTTTCGAATTCGAGCGGCACACACCGCAAAAACCGAAACGGTATGACATGTGTGCATCGTGTAATTTCGTTTTTAAGGTGAAACCGCACTAGCGCGGCACTACAGCGGAGAGGCGCGTCGCGGCATCGGAGCGGCGCAGCAGCAAAAATATAATTGCCACTCTTTATTATGGAATAAAACGCACTGTAGCGGTACCGCAGCAAAGCGGCGCGGAGCGTCGCGACAAAGTTGACTCCCGGAGAATATTTTGCCGCTCCGGTCGCGCCGCGCCGCGCCGCTCCGCTCCGCTGCCGCTAGTGCGGCATAGCTAGCAGCGGGCGGAGAGGCGCGAAGCTTGACGAGAAGATGTATTTTGCAGTTCTATAATATATGAAGTTTAATAATATGCAATAGTTCATAAAACTTCTCCTTTGTCATCCTGAAGTAAGTATGGAATCGTTTAGGGTCTCTTAAAAGTCTTTGAAAAAGCGTGTGATATTCTCCTTCTTTAAAACGAGAATTTGGAATATCATGCACCCATGTGGACCGTTTTTTATGTCTTTCCAGTTGTTCTGCCTCTTCGCATAATAAAGCTACCACTATCACTTCTTCGGTTATTCCGTCCGGTTAGACCTAGACAGCGTGCTTTATGGCCCCGCCCACCAATGAGTTCAAGCCCGCGCAAAGTGGGACCTTAAGTTAGTTTACTTACATTTTATAATAATCTGAAAGTAACATAACACAAAATATAAATGTTACGTAAAGAGGCCATGTAACCCACATTGACTCTCTTCATACATACATATTATTATACATGGTAAATAAATCATTTTGGCTATTAATTTGTTGAACAAGAAACTGATCAATATTGCATAAAAGATAAATAAATGAAATTGCGCGAATCTTTTGTTTTTCGAGCGCGGCGACGGTCATGGGCGCGGCGGGGTAGTGGGGGGGAGACAGCGCCAGACGGAGTGCAGTACTGCAGTTTTACAATTTAAAAAAATGTTCAACAAGTTAGTTTATCAAGTCTTCAACTTCACCAGAAGGATTTAATAACTTAAAAAACAGACAGATAGAAGTCCTAAATCTAAGTTTATGGATTTTTGACTTTATTGTAAACGTTTTAAGAATGCGTTGTTAAATATTTAACGCTCATAAACTGTGTTGCACTGCACTTCTGAATGGCGTGCTTGCCGGCCGGCCGCGCGCGGCCCGCCCGGCTGCGCGCATGCGCGGAGACACTCATTGATTGATGGTCCTTCATTGCCTCTAGTCCTCTAGAGTCACGTGACGGTGAAATATATCAAAACAAGAATCCTTCTTGAATATTTCTGTGTTCTCTCGTAATCTCGTCAATTCGTCGACGTTTTGTGCGTGTGTCGGTGTTTGTGGAAGCAAACAATGGCGATTGAAAAGGTAAAGTCGCCGACTCCGTCGTCGTCGCCGTATTACGAAATTAACAACTGGAAAACTCCTGCCTTCAGGCAGACCATGGTTGACAAACTGTAAGTAATTTTCCATTACTCTCTTCTATATATAGGTACCTGATAATTACTTAGTTATACGTTGGTAAATATGCAATATGAGGATGGCGAAAAATCATGAAAAATGCTTTGGTGCGTCAAATGGCCGAAGCCGCGGGAAAAACAAGAATGCGAAAAGCCGGGAAAAATGGCAGAAACGCAAGAAGTTTATATGCCTACAAGGGTTGTTGACGTTGTTGTCGTTGACATGATGACGGGTAGAGCTCGATCAAAAGTAGATGTATCTGGTACCTGCGAGATACACCTATTTTCTTTTTACCTCTTTCCCGGAAACCCGCTGTTTTACGCACTTTTAAAGTATGAGCTCGCCCCCTATTTATCGTATCAGCCTAGGCGCTAAGCGCGATACAATGAATCATGTTTTTTTATACAAGTCATTCCGCTAAAGCGACATTATGAGAAATAATTTGATGACCAGCAGACATTTTGCGAAAGATACCTTTTACGACCAAGCCTAGGGCGGGAGGCTCCATCATCATCATCATCATCTTTTTAGGATTTTCCCTATTATTGTATCTTTCCACTCCGACCAGATTACCAGACGTAGTGTAAATGAAATCAAACCTTCGTTTATCTCACACTAGCCGATGATTTACGAATTCGGCCGAATGCGATCGGGATATTCATTCTCCGTAGAAGCATCTGCATTACGTTGGGGAGATTCATAATGCTATAGGTACCTATTACATATGTGTTTCAGATTTTTCATTCGATTCTGCGTCAAATATTTCTGAGTATTGCGTTGGCCCGCCTTTATTTTTAGGTGTGGTGATCACCTAATAACCTCTCTCGCTCTGAGTGGAGAGGAACAGGAGGGCGAGTCAGACTTTTACTGACTAAAACCACACCTGTGTCTTTCAGTTGCTCCTTGTGTTCTAGAACAACGGAGTTTCTATTGCGTTGGGGTTGACGTCTAAAACACGCTTTGGTTTTTAAGCTTTTAAGCTTCAGTCTCATAATAGGAACGCATAGCGCTGCGGTATGCGGTGCTAAACAAATAATAAATCCTTGTCATTGCGAATGCATAGGTAGTGGTACTACAGTTGCCTCTTGTTAATTCAAACCGGCGATAATTTGAAGTTATCGCGAGTTCCCTAGAACATCTCTCTAAAATTAAAAAAAAACCTATACCTATATTCTTAATTAATGAATCCCCGACCGGTCTCATTGGACCGCGGCACTGTTATTGTCTTACTATTGTGTCTCGTTTCGCGGGTATTGATAGGTGTTTGAATCCCCGACCGGTTCTATGAGACCGCGCTGTTATTGTTGTACTATTGTGTCTCGTTTCGCGGGTATGTGATAGATTACGAAATTGCTAATTCGAACAAAAATTTGTCGCTACAAAAGTTATCAGAGTAGTAGGTAAGTACTAGTGATGTTCCGAATATCCGTATCCGTATCCGTATCCGCGGATATTCGAGGCAAAAGAAAAATCCGTATCCGTATCCGTGTCCGTTACTTTTCACGCGGATCTTTTACGGATCTTTTTCAGGTGATTAAGTAGAATTATTAAATAAAAAACTATTAAATTCCATAACTTCCATAAATTACATGACTAAACCATTACCAAAACAAAAGTACTACCCGCGAAATGCAAGTTAAAACGTGTCCTGCCTGACGTTGCGGCAAGCGAAAACGTCAACTATCGTTTCAAGGTCGCGGGCGCCGACACCAATCCAATAATTTTGAATAAGAAAATAAAGATCCGTATCCGTATCCGCGGATCTTTACACTAAATATCCGTATTCAGATCCGTATCCGCGGATATACATTTTTAACGATCCGGCCCATCACTAGTAAGTACTTGTAACGTTTAGATTTTGTTTAAAAAAATATGGGTTTTTGGAAATTCAACTCCTTCAACCCTTAAAGTCAAAGAATAAAGTAAAACAAAACGAAAAAGAAAGCAAAGATAGTAAAGTAAAAGTACCTAGGTAAGTTAAGTTTAAAGAATGAAAAGGAGGAATTTCATTGGTATGGAAAATCTCATTCCTTGAAAGTTGGCACAAATAGCAACCTAAGGAAATTAATTCATGAATCCCCGACCGGTCTCATAGGACCGCGCTGCTATTGTCTTAGGTACTATTGTGCCTCGTTTCGCGGGTATTGATAGGTAAGGTTGTCATTTGTTTACAGAATTACCCGCAATAGATTAATTTGGGGGATTTTAAGATAGTAGATAAGGAGGATTCTTATTTCTTCGGTTTATAAAACTTGAAACTTCATCAAAATGAATAATAAAAATTGCCATTATTAGTAGGTACCAGTTGATATTAAGGGATTTGTCACACTGGATGCGTTCTGCGGTCTGCGGTCCGGTCAACGTTGTCGGTCGGTCCCTCGCCTCCGCCCCGCCGGGCCAACATGCGTTCTTTGGTTGTGCTCGCGCGTTCAGATTGCATTCTATATAAAATATATTAATACCGACAATGCTGTTCATACATGATGCGGGCTGCGTTCGCTTTGACCTGACCGCAGACCGCAGAACGCATCCAGTGTGACAAATCCTTAATCGTACAACAAAACATAAGATGTTTTGAATTTATGAGCCGAGCGTGTTGCGGCGTTGTTCAACAAGTTTCCGTGGCCCTAGAAAGTATAGGGCAACTGAACGAACACTTGGATTTTAGTCAGTAAAATTCTGACCTTCGGCTTAGGGAGTTCAGTCTGTTCGTGGATGCGAGTAGCGATGGACGATTCTGAGATGTTTTTACAATTGAAAGAATGGCAGTCGTTAAAATAAACTATCGAGTCAACTATCGACTTGCCGTTCTACAAAATAATAGAGATGTTATACGAATCAATCTCCTATATCGTCGACGGCGCGTATTTGTTCCACACGTGCCTCAAAGAGATGTCAGCAAACTGTAGGAGCCCTACAGGTTCGAAACCTTTTGGGGCCTGGGTTGACGAAAGAGATCCCCGGGACCCCAGAATTAGGGCAAAGAAGGAACAGTAGTGGGTTTAATCAGTAAAAGTCTGACACGCCACGTCAAGAGAAGTCATTTTGATGATTTCCCACCTTAATAAAAAAAGAAAACACTCACTCGAAATTCTAAACCATCGAGGAAGAGAACTCGTGAATGAACGCACCGTGCGCCAATCGCATTATCAGACAGAGTCCGATTCGAGTCCAAGGCGAAACAATGGAGTACCATCGAAATATTCGACCAATCGATTATTACTCCTCGCCATCGGGCATCGCTGGACGCAAGCAAAATACCACGTAGGTTAGTAGGTATAGTGCGTACGTGTATCTACGCTCAGATAAATGGGGTAATCTGATGAAAGATGTTTGCAAGGGGACTGTGCACCAAGCGTGTTTCATATGGATATGCGCGTACTTGTCTCCATCAACGCGTTTGCAGATACGCGGAGCATAGTTAGTTCAAATACCTAGTTGTGTTGTTAAGTTCACGCTTGACCAATATCTCATGAGATGGAAAGCGACGATGCGTTCGACGGTGGAGCGCGTTTACCTAGAAGTAACCTATTCACTCTTGACTTGAAAGATTCCCGGGTTATAGCTATCAGGAAACACAGACTCCGGTAGGGAATTTCACTACTAGCTGTATGCACAATCAATATGTTCCCCAATATGTAGGCCGGTGGCTCATCTCCGTACACCTGGTGGTCCGATGATGGAACGAGTTTGACGGAATTAGGCTATATAATTCCAAAGCACACTTCCCGAAATGCAACCGGTAGAAAACCGACAGGCTAGCAACTCGGTGTCGATGCTAACTCCCACCCAATACTCCGCTTAAGACCGTTTTCACATATTCCGATCCGATATCGGTATCGGACGCCGATACGATATCGGGGTAAGGTAAATGTATGAAATATGTACCTGTCTTTCATATTGTCCGGCCCGATATCGGATATCGGTGCAACGCATTTCATACATTTTACTTACCCCGATATCGTATCGGCGTCCGATACCGATATCGGATCGGATAATGTGAAAACGGTCTAAGCCATCTACCATCGGACAAACCGTCGTATGGCGAGTACCCACCCTTACGTTGTTGAAACCTCTCTAGTCCGGACTAAGCGTTTATCCTCGTCGTTTATACCGCGTACATCGAAGGACTGGAAGGTTTGGAACAATTTGCTTGCTGCGGTCTTCCCGTCCGTTTATAATGTAGGTGTCTTCTAGGCTAGAGTGAATAGGCTCTTTATAAACTAGCGTCTTACCTGTTGGGGATTTCATTAATTTTATATTGGAATAAAAGTCTTTTCTATTTAAACTCGTTATTATTTTACGGACACATATAAATTGCAGCACAGACAAGAAGAAGCCACAGATAAAAAACATTATTTTTCTTTTTTAAATCCTTAATTATCTATGGCTTGGAAGATAGGACATTACTCCACATTCATCATTACCATCAACGATTGCATCACTGCTTACAATCAGATGGGATCGCGGTTACGCACTGGTTTATACCAATTAAAAAAAATCTTGTAAATGCGCAGAGCACAGTTCGCAAACATAGTAGATACCAGACTTTTTACCTTCCCTGGCAATGACTCTAAAGAGATGTTCCATGTAGCCACTGCCTCACAACACCCCATTTCCGTCCACAGCAACAACGTGATTGAGGAGACCGGCATCCAGCTGCAGTGCACCGGCCTGGAGCTGGAGAACGGCGTCTTCAACAAGGTCAACAGCAAGCCGATGTACATGATCCTCATCATTTGCATCATCGAGAACATCAAGGAGATGGGTAAGATGTCTAACCTAGCTTATTATGTGAGCAGTTGAGCGCGATTTTATATTAGAGGAAGTTTGAAAGTGGCACCACACCAGTGAATGAAAAGTTGAAAGTTTGTTTTGGTATGTGAAGAGGAGAGATGATACGCATGTTACTAAAAGAGTTATGAGTTTATATGTAGATGGATGGAGAGGAAGACCAAAGAAATGGATCGATTGTGACAGGACTAAATGGAAGAAGAAAAAGGTGTTGCGCCGACACCAAGTAAAAAAGAAAAAAAGGAAAGGATAAGGACAGGAAGAAGTCGAGCACGATTGTCACTCTTATTGGAGTAGACTTAAGGACGGAAAGTGATCAATAGATAGCTTTATAGTTTACCTACGTTCAAAGTAACTCTTAGGAAAATCGCACCATTTTAGTATTGCTCGCCTGGATTATAATGCCGGTCCAGTTCAGATTCGCATTCCTCTAAAATTGTTTGGTTGTCCAATTGTGTACCTATCTATGTAAGTATTATTCCTAATACCTACATAGGTACCTACGAAAGCTCTTTCTTTTGATTGGACGTCACACTTTTGTGAAATACTACTACCTACATTTTAGAGATATGCGGATCAGGGTCTTAATCTTTCGAGTACCGTAGTTAGAGACATAATAGAAAGACTCTAGGTGTGCGGACGCCGGCGTCCGCTCGGGGCTAAAACAGATTAAGTCTTACATACCCCCGTGGAAAAGGAATAATCCTCCAACAAGATGAGTAGTGTCTGATTCGGGCAACAGCCCGTTACTTTATTTCAGACTGTTGTATGTACCTATAAACTATCTTCTGCCAGCGGCTCCACCCGCGTCAAAGTAGATTTCTTCATTGAAAATTTAGACCCAAAGTAGATTTTGAGGCTCCTGAGCCTGGAGGCCCCGCTTAGCCCCCGCCAGTGACTGTACAAACAGTTGCTCAGACCCATCGCCTTCACCTTACGTGTAAAAAATAAGGTTTTTTTTCTAAATTACAGCTGAAGACAGCAAGGCCGGGATGGACTCCATCATCCCAAATCACCAGGAGAACCTGAGTGACTTCGAGAACCTGCTCCTGTATTAACAGAAGCAAGGAAGAAGAAGAAATCGTCACTTTCATTTCGTCATTCACACTTAACTACGAAAACTGCATTAATTTAGTTATTCAACAATTTTTCTAATGTCTATCGCCTCCTGTTATACGGGATAATATCATTGGCGAAATCTCTAATACCCCTGCCTACTCATTGGGGAAGTCTTTTTTGAGTTCTTGTTTTTGAAAAACCTAATTAACGCAGTTTTCCGTAAACATTTTCATCAAAACGTAGAATAGACATTTAAAATGAAAATCGAAATTCAAAATTTCTGATATCATCCAATTTGTATAACCAATTATGTAATTACTTTACAACAATAAAAAAACGATATAAAATGTAAAAAATGTGTTTATTTATTTAACCCCTTAGGTTATTCTTAGATTATATTTTAGTGATATTTTCGTAAAAATTACACTCCATTCGCAATACTATAAGCCACTTAAACAAACCTTTTTTACTGTCCGTTCAACCGATTTTTACTTCTATTAGTTAGGAATAAGGATGGCATTAAAAGCAAAAAAGTTGTTAGAGTGCGTGTAATGAAAGCGCGACCTAGAGCTTTTTTTTAAATTTAATTGGCAACATTCAGCCGCTATCGTAGAAAATAAAAAAAGTGTCGAATAAAAGAAGACATGATTCTCCTACTAGTTAGTAATAAATAACACATACAAAATGCCCAGTTTTTACTGCAGCTGCCATGCACCATACCACCAAAGCAATAGAAGTCAAAATCGGTTAAACAGATACTAAAAAAGGTTTGTTTAAATGTTATCTTATTGCCAATGGAATCTATGTGGTATCTAAATTAAAGAAAAAAAAGATTTTTCAGAAATTTTACTGTACAATTATATTTACATTTCACTTAGATATTTGCGAAACTGTAAGGCCTACTGTTCACGGACGTGTAGCTTCATAGACGCGTATTCGTCATTATACGCTTGGTGTACGCCTGCGTGAAGCGGGCGTGGCGTTGCCGCTTCGTAAACAATTTTTCATCCTATCTATTCAAAAAGGATGACTTTATTCGCCTTTAAGTGCACCCAAAGGCAGTGTTTTCTATAAGAAACTTTTAGTGGGCGTAAGTGTTTTTATTCCTCTTGGCTCTTTATCTAAAATAAATGCGCCGTAATTTACTTTGCCGCGTACTTATGGAATTTGGAATATCTTAGTGTTCAGCGCCAAAGAAATCGAATAAAGTTTGTTAAATATAGTTTGAATTAAAACAAATGATAAATGATGAGGCGCCTTTTTTTTCCTCGCTACGTTCAGGATTCTACTAAAGAACCCCTCGCTACACTCGGGATTCAAAAAAGCGCCTTCGTCGTGAAAATATTACTTTGCTCCTTTATGATAAAATCTACTATTATAGTTTCGTATGCAAGGAGTGAAATGCCCTGCCGTAGTTTGTGTTTCCTGATAGCTACAACCTGTGAATCTTTAAGTCAAGAGTGAATAGGTCGCGCTAGTACATCGTAACTTTTCATCAAGCGAGATGGTGGTTCAGCGAAATTTAAAAAAAAACTAGCTTCAAGCTGGCGTGTACTAAGCACCCATCTATGAAGCTGCGTGCTCGTGGACAGTAACCCTTATTTAGACAGACATCACAGCATGAGACTTAAAATTAATTCCATATAAGATTCCCGCTCTATGTATGACTAGTAAATTAGAATAAACCAATTCAATCCGGACTATCCTCATCTGATGATTCTTCTTCTCTATACTGCTCCTTAAACTGCTCCGTATCCTCATCTTCTCCGTAATAAAAGCCATCATCATCACTGTCATTTTTGTACCCTGGATCATCGTCCATCTTCGTGCAGTGTACCAGGCTCCTACTGTTAGATAAATCTGGGTTTTCTTGAAGGATCTTTGCTTTGTATTTGGCGTAGGCTTCACCGTATCTTTGGACGTCTTCTTTGAATATGTCTGGTGGGTCATCGTATATTTTGTCCTCACCCGTATCGCTGGATAGGTCGTCTTCTGAAAATTTTATACATACATAGTACAGTGGTGCATTTATAAACATAAATAGGTAGTACAATGGCGTAGCTACGTGACTAAGGGTTCCCTACTTGTCTTCGAAACTTGATGGTTCGATTTTAATTATATCGAACACGTATAATTCAGTTGATATATAATAGGTATGTTGATAATTCAGTTGTACGATGTTTTACTGCATCGATGATTTATTGGTGCGATGTAACGTTTGTGCGAAAAATCCTGTTGCGAAAAACCTTACACCGATTGTTCATTAGTTCGGTAATTTTTTATTGTACCTATGTCGGTTCGAAACGCCTACTGTTCCTTAACATTTAATATTAGATAAGAACTTATTTTCCATTCGAGACGATAAGGAACGACATCGACATTTAGATGCTAGCTAATTATTTGACTTCTCTTACCTATATCAACCCTCTCCATGGCTCTAACCATATCCTCCAACTCTATACTGCTAGGCTCCGAGTCGGGGTACTCATTCCTCCAGTTATTCTCATCATTAGAATCATCATCATCATCAGCCTCAATGTCCGAATCTTGAGATGGGTCGTAGGAATCTAGGACTAAGCCAGTTTCTACACTGAAATAGGAGTTGATAACCATTAAATAAAAATAAGGCACAAATCATTTCCATGACTTCAAGAAATTCCAGCGCATTGTTTCATGTTGTTTGTATAGCAATAATTCCAGTGTTAGTTGGATATATCAGTTAAAAGGTTAACAACATAAAACATTTCAACATCTAATGTATAGCATTAAGGCACCCCTTGGTGTCATTGTAGTATGAAAACGACTAAAAACAAAATATGCTTACCCCACAAAGTTATCAATCATACTGATATCAAACTCTTGCTTCAAACTTGTATACAGATCGTAGGCATATTGTACACTGCCATCTTTGTCATCAGTCTTCTGCAAATCTATTAAATTCAATACATCTTCATTGTCCCCTCCATTCTCCTCATCTTTCAGTCCTCGACTACAGTTGACTATTTCATAACGACTTTTCGAAGTAACCTCTTTCCGTTCTTTCCTTAATTTTTCTATAATTGTGTCAACATTTGGCAAAGATTGTTCTTTTATGTTTGTCTTTGGTAGTAAGTTTTTGACATGTGTGGTTTCCTGTAAACATTGAAGGTTAGAAGTAAGTATATAAGCGACAGAGGTTACTTGTACCTTGTGGCAGGGACCTTCACCGGACACTGCACACTGAATAAACACCTCCACGCAATAGACATCACAGACAGGCCCAAGGGTACAGAGCATGCTTAGAGAGGGAGGAGACAATTATGCATATGCTCCTTGACTGTATAGGTGTCATTTAAGCATGCATGCCAACCCTAGAATCCCTGAATCCCCTTGAAGACGCCCAGAATGTCCTGGGAGAAATAATCTGTTTTTGAAGAGGCGGGCAGGTTGGAAAAGGCCATCAAAGGTTGGCGGCTATGGCCCACGCACAAGAGTCCGTATAGGATTGAGAAACCAGATTACGATAGATAGATAGTAAGTATGATAATGTTATTTATAAAAAAAAACATACGAGTATATGTAAGAGATAACCTCTAGTCTTGAATCCGATAAGGAAAATTCTTTTAGATTTTAGTGAGACAGCAAGACTACCGAATGCAATAGCGCTTGGCTTGGCAAAATGTACGAGAGTGAAGCGGCGGGAAAAGTTACTACTAAAAGGCTTTAGGTTACTGATTGCAGGAAAATTATATTAATTCCAGCATCTGTTACCACGGTCCTCCTAAAGCAATGTTCTTCGAATCACTAAGTTATGTGTCTGATAATTCAAAACATTATAGCCTTACCTGATCATCAACGGTTCCCCGAAAAACGAACAGAGATGGTGATATTTCTTCTTTATCAGTTTTAATTCGCTTACACATGAGTACCAGTGTGTCTTGTGGGTTCTCCTCAAGTCTCCGTTTTACCCTCAATACTGTTGATGAAGCCATTCTGCAGTATTTATTTTCTGTTTCCTGCTGGAAATCTGAAATATGCGGCCTTTCGTTCCCCAGCACAATGCCACTGTGACACTGACATTTATTATTTTATCCACAGAACATATATACCCTAAAGAGATTTTATCTGTTTCACTTTTTATCAAAGACCATAAAACCTCGACGTCTTTGCGTCTTTGTTGTAAATAACGTGGAGGGAATTTTAAATGATTATATATTTCTTGTTGTAATTCTTCCTAATAAAAACACGAATAACTCTGTCAAAATTAGTCTTAAAAATCGATTAAGTAATAAATCGAATACCAAGTGATCGATTGCCTCTAAATCGATTCATTGATTAACCTGCAAATAGTCATGTCGTCATGATTTCATGAACCATTTTATGTTTTTCATGTGCTAGGTACGAAAATTTCAAAAGATTTATATTTAGTTGCGAATCTATATTAAATTCATAAACATAATAAGATAAGATCAAGAATATGATTTATAAAATCACGCGTTGTCTGTACCACCACCGAATTACCGAAATACATAGGAAGAGTACTTATCTCTTAGCTCTTTCCAATCCCGGGTGGCCTATTCAACTTGAGTTAAATGAAAAAGCAAATCAAGTTAACTCATTAGTTTTGTTGACTCAAGTAATTCGATTAAATTAACTCGATTCGCCCATCACTATCTTGGATAAAAACCACAAACCAATATCAAACCATAGATTAATAGTATAAATAAAAACGCTAAGATCCTGTCGCCCCTGTCGGTCTCGGGTCTAGTGGCTAGAAAACAAAGCGCCTGGCCGCCTGCTACGTTATCGAGGGCTTTGTATTCCATGAATCATTAATGTTTTCAATTTTATTACAAATGTGTCGATAGAAGCAACATAATTCACTTATAGTGGTTTTTGACAACGTATGGATAATTTGAAACAATTCAGCACAATGACTTCAGAAGATAATTGGAGGACTCAAACCTTCCGACAGAGTGTCGTGTCGAAAATGTAAGTTTTATAATATTTACATCATTTGTGTATCGTATTAATCATTGTTTTGTCATCAGTGCTTTATGCCTTGACTAGCTTCTGCCAGCGGCTTCGGCCGCGTGAAAGTGGGCTACCCCATACAAACTTTGAAACCCCGTTTCCTCTCCTTAGGAGGTGAAATTTGGATTTTACTTTTCTTAACGCTCACCTACGTCATGGTAGGAAACCTTGTGCAAAATTTCACCCTCCTAGCTCCAGTAGTTTTGGCTGTGCGTTGATATGTCAGTCAGTAAAGTACCTTCTTTTAAATATTTATAGATATAAATATCTGGCTTAAGTTAGCTGGTTAAAAACTAGAATCGTTGCTCAAAGATGATATTTCTAAGGCTACTCCTTAACATAAGCCACTAAAAGCCTTGAATTCCTTCTCAAAATGCTCATAAGAATGGTTATCAGCATCTACAATATCAACATATAAATTTCGAACAAGGAAAAACTAACTTAAATTCCAAGTATGACTCACACTTTTGCATTTCAAATTCCCATGAAATACCCTGTTGCTGTCTGGTCCATGACCCCTATTCAAATATCTTTCATGATTTGCAAGTAAGTATCTTGTCGAATTGAGTTTCATTCTAGAATAAAATGCATTCCGGTTCATGAATTTAATATTTTAACTTAAAAGTAGGGTAGCCCACAAAACCCAGTTCTCTTACATTTTCGGCATTTTGATGTATATTGCAAATGGTTTTGTATGATTTTGTTGTCCCACTTTTCATAAGGTTTTTTTTGGACCTAGTAAATAGTTTTTCAAAACAATTTCACTTGGATTGCATAAGATATATTAGACCCTTAACTTGAAATAAAATTAAATATTTTCTTTATGCAAATTTATTGAGCCTTGCTAACATCATTATGGATCTTGGATCTGACAATAAAATAATTTTATTCATCCATCAGTTATTCTCAACATATCACCCTGTTTTTCTCCAAAGAGAAAAGAAGAGATTCTGTACAATAAAGCATTATTCCACTTATCTAGTGAGGAGGTGATCCAGCGCTCTGGCGTCCAAGTGGCTCGGAACAGCAGTGAGATGGAGAACCATGTCTTCATGAAGGCCAAGACTCGCGAGGAGTATATGAACATGGTTGCCAAGCTGATACTGCATGTCAGAGAAATGTGTAAGTAATAGTACACCAAGTTTTTTTTTTTTACATAGTGTGGGTAGGATGACAGCAGGACGTTAATATTGTCATGGTCGTAGAGTAATGTCGGATTTGAAAATGATATGAAAATCACTTTTTACCATAAGTGGATACTAAATTATACTAAGTAAAAAAAAATAGTAACACCTTCAAAATTTCAACACTACACATTAGGTATTAATGTTTGAATCCCCAACCGGTCCTATGAGACCGCGCTGTTATTGTTTTATTATTGTGTCTCGTTTCGCGGGTATGTGATAGACTAAGAAAGTTATGTTATAAAAACTTAAATTCGATGATTGTTAGATCTGTCACTGTTCTATGATCATGACAATATGCATTTTTAAGATGAGAGAAAAGGAGAAGCATTGTATGAATCTGACAGCTGTCACCCGCATCATCCTATAGAAATAGTAGTAGCTTTATTTTTTTACAAGTTGGCAACAATTTGAATAGAACAAACATAATATAATCTGTTGTTGAAGAAATAAAAGCAAACTTAGCAGTAATTATGCAATCATGATGAAACAATATGCCATTTTACATTTCAGCACAATCCAAACAAAACCAAGGTCAACAGCAAATGCAAGGCCCCAATCAAGGCCAGCCTGGCCCCAGTCCTCAGGTCCAGGCTCCGCAAGGCCAACAGCAACAGGGACCCAACAACCAGGGTGGCTTAACACCAGACCCAATCAATGCACTCCAGAACTTAGCTTCACAAGGGTCAAGGAATCAAATGATGAACATGGGCCCCCAAGGCCAAATGCAGCAGCAAATGGGGCCTAACCCTGGTATGGGAGGCATGCAAGGCCAGATGGGTCAGCAAGGACCGATTGTCTCTCAAGGACCACAGGCTCAGACAGCCACTAATCTCCTCCAAACCCTAAATCAGAGACCTCAGATGAATATGCAGTTACAGAACAAACTTGGTGGACCAATGGGTATGGTGGGTAACCAAGGTCAAATGGGTAACAACATGGTTGGTGGAATGGGTGGTATGGGCAACCCTATGGGAAGTCAGCTGCAGAGTCAGCTGGCCGGTGGAATGCAGGGACAGATGATGCCAAATATGTCCATGCCGAACTCCATGCAGGTCCCCATGTCTGGGTCTAATAATATGGGGCAGATGCCGTGCAACCAAGTTGGGATGGGGGGGCAGATGGCACCAAACAACATGCAAGGTCAAATGCCTGGACAAATGGGTGAGTTAAAAACTGCTTATTTATTTATTATGTACTTTTTAGGGCTATGCTAAGATATCTACTGGAGAACCAAAATAGTGCAAAGAATTGACAAAGTTAAGTGACTGTAAGAAACATTGCTTGCAGAACAGGTGGTTTTTTTTTCTGGTAGGGGCATCATCAGAATGACTTCTCCCGCTCTTGGGCGAAGCGGGAGGGCGTGTCAGACTCTTACTGACTAAACCCCTACCCCGTTCCTTCGTTGCCTATGATCTGGGGGGGACTCGGTGTCAACCTTTCGGAATACCACGTGTTCCCCAGAGAACAGGTAGTTGATGGGGCCAAAAGGTATCGTGTACCGGAAGACGCACCAATGCCGCAAGTCGCCACAAAAATGTCAGTGGACGTTTTTCGGTAGAACTGAACGAACATTATACATATTTGCATTACAATTCCTAAAAATAAACTAAAACACAATGGGCGGCCTTATCGCATTCCGCAACCTCTTCCAGGCAACCTAGAATAGACAGTAGGTAACGGTCGAAGATACAGGGCGTAGTTTACTTTTATACTCTTTTTCCTGTTATTATAACAAACTGAGTGTATTAGCAGCACGTGACTCATTGCCAAACAGTGTGCGTTCGCGCAGCGGAATGTTGTTCAATTTAAAGATTTTAATTATGCATACGATTTTTTCTAAATCTGTTTTTTAAACAAATATAAACAAATTCAAAACAACGTGTGTAAAAATCTACAGCTCTCTATGTAAGCGCTTTATATGAAAACTAACTAATGGCCAAACGTTCGCGTAGCGGAAATTTGAATTTCTCCGAAGTTTATGCTTGCACCAATTTTATTCATACACTAGCTGCCCCGGCAAACGTTGTTTTGCCTTATAATTTTTTTTTCACTAAGGGGTATGAAAAATAAATGTTAGCCGATTCTCAGACCTACTCAATACGCTCACAAAATTTCATGAGAATCGGTCAAGCCGTTTCGGAGGAGTATGGGAACGAAAACTGTGACACGAGAATTTTATGTACATATAAGAAGATACACAAATACACACTAATTTTTGGACACATCTTCTTTTCTTCTAAAGTCTATGGACTAAAAAAAGTTCCACAATGGCTGCGTGCACAATTTTTTTTTTATCGTACACAATTATACGACATTAAAATCTTTAAATTCAACAACATTGCGCTGCGCGAACGTACACTGCCAAACAATGTCTTTTTAACAATAACTAAACATAAAAACTTAATAAATATATAATCTACATACTATAAATGGCCTTGTAATGTTCCCACAGCTGGGACTCAGGCCCCCCTCTGGGAGAGGGAATGGTTGACTTAGCCTACCCGGCTGTAATCCTCCACTCGAACCCAATGCAGATTGGTGGATATCACATATCCTCATGATATTTTCCTTTACCGTTTTAAGAGTGTAGATAACTGCACCTTAAAAATATCAAAAGGCAAACAAAGGAGTTACTTATCTAAACGGGAAATATTGTATAAATATTGTATCCTTTTATAAAGTGAAATATTCTCGATTATACCTACTCCTAGTAAATAAGACTATTGTTCATGTATATAAAACTATGAGTATTTATATATTTAACCACATACAAAATAAAATAAACATTGGCGTCTAGGTACCTACTCTTTACATCACGGCACGGTTATCTGTGCACATTGTAAACATCCCTAGATTGGCGGCATAGCCACATTAACTGGTAAAGCTAGTTCTTTATTTAATTAATAGCATAGTCAACCTCATAATATGACATACTGCTGGGACTCAGGCCTCATCTCTAAGCCCGGGCGGGCACTGGCGGCCAGTCCGCAGGCGGCCAGGTAAAACAAATGAAAGCGCCATAGAGCGCGCGCTTCTGTCCGCACGCGGCCAGCGGCCACAGGTGCGCGCGCTCTACGGCGGTTTCATACTAATGTATGTATCTCGATGGCCGCCGCGTCTTGGCCGCTGGCCGCTGGCCGCAAGTGCGCTATGGGGCTAAGAGAGGGAATGGGCCGTAATCTACCACGCGGGCACTATTCGTTTTGGTGGAAGTCACATACCTTCCTGGTTTCCTCACGTTGTTTTCTTTAGTCGTTTTGAGAGCAATGTCAAAAAATAAATTACACAAAGAAATGTGCCTGGTGGGGTTCAAATATACAAGTCGGGCCCGCAGCCGTTACCACTGGCCCACCGCTGCTCTCAGTTGTTTAAAAATAGAGTGATGTGAAATGTTTGCTTTAATTTAATATTAATGATCTTATTATTATCCCACCATACATACGCCTTAACTTTGCAATTGCACTTATGAGTCACTATTTTCTTAACATGAATAGAATATTCGTTACCATTTTCGTCCTTATAAAGTTCACTCAACTTTTTCCAGTAGGAGGCATGGGCAACAGCCAGATCGTCGGCCTAAACATGCTGCACATGGGTCGTGTGGGCAACAAGCAAGAAGTGGGCGGCATGCTGGGCGGCGCCTACCCGTCGCCTAGGGCTCCGCCACCAGCCCAGTTCCTGAGGCAAAGTCCCTCGCCGTCCGCGCCATCGCCGAACATGGGCGGCCCCAGTCCTATGGGTGAGTCTCAAGACGATGAGGAAGATGAAGAAATGCCTTCATTGTCAGATCTGAAATTAGATTAAGACAATGTTTGGTTTGCTATGTAGATTGTAGAGCTTTCTATTATTGCACCTTTTTTCCTATAGGCTAAAAATACATGCATGGTTCCTTTTGATAGGCCATAAGAGAGAAGTCACGGGAATTGGATAGTTTTTCATATCAACACTTTTTTAAAGTAATCTTTTAAGCGACAGTTTTGTCTTATACAACATTGATATGATAGAGGGGCTTTCCTTAAAAAGGGTTATTGTACTCATCAATATGAACAATTTTTACTAAAAAAAAATCCGCTGCTCCATACATTTATGTTTGTTGCTCCATACATTTACGTTGCTCGCATAGTAAAAGTCGTTCATATTGATGAGTACAACAACTCTTTTTAAGGAAAGCCCCTGTCGTATCAACGTTGTATAATTAAAAAGGATTTATGTTAAAATCATTAAAAAAACGAATGATCTAATTGAATCCTGCAGAAAACGCAGATCGAAAAATATTATTAAATTATTTGCTAATTATTTTTTTAGCTTTGGTAAACAAATATGAACGAATTTTTTTAAAGGTCTTCATCAACAACAAAGTGATAAATTTAACGGTTTCATATAATAATGTTGAAGTGAGAGTGAGTTCTGTTATTAATTATTATATTATTGTAGTGGTGGTGGCTATTTTTTTTTTTATATTTTTAATTCGTTGCATTACGGTGTAGATCCATTTTAGTATAGAAGATACCTAAAGGCTGGCAATAATGAAATAACTCGGTAAAATCAAGTTTCCAACTGTATACAAACACAATTTAGAACTGAGTGTTATTGAAGTTTTAATAAGTTTACCTAACTTGTCTCTGAGACTAGGAATTTTAAATGTCCTTGAATTAAAAGCTCATTTTCATAAACCAATTTGACTCGCATGCGGGTTGCGGGATATATCTGTAACGCATGCCATGGGGCCCGCATGTGGGGAATCATTTTCATTAGCCGATAAGCTCATTTGGGCTGCTAGAAATTTATTTCCTGTAAAGAAAGAAATCAAGAAAAACACGTTTATTTAGCACACACAAAGTCTGGCTGTGGTAAATAGGTCCAGTTCAGCATAATGTCAGGCAACTACGCGACGTAGCAGTTGCCTGTATCTTTAATAAAATGTCCGAATGCCCGCATGGTTTAAACCATCAAATGAACTTCATTAGTCACTATACCCACTATGGGGAATCCCCGTAAACTATGTGCTGATCGCGTGAACGACTTACGTCTCTCATAAATCATTACGTCGCTTGCGGGGATTCCCCTAACACTGATTTATCGACCAATCACCGTAAATTAAATATAGTTATAGCCCTGTAGGACTACCACTAATAATTCGTCACTATTTTCAAAAGATACAAAATGGAGAGATTAATTCAAAACCTACTACTTATTATTTTAAAGTTATTCAGACTATACAAGCAATCTTTTAAAATAAAAGCTGCGATATCATTGATGCCCTATTAAATGTTTCAGACCTGTCCGATCGCCACCGCAATGCAATGACGAATAGATTTAGGAAGCTAGTCAGTGGTGTGCCCGACGAAAAGCTCTCGGCTATGTGGAAGCAGGTTGAGTTCATGGTCAAACTGTACACCCCTGTCAAACTTAACCCCTAGGCTGTGAAGGTTTTAAACGTGATGTTATTGGATCTGAAAGAGTTAGACAGACTGAAAATTATAGCAGACTTAGGCAAATGACTTTTCTGTTAGCGTTCCCGCCAAGCATTATGTAGAAATAGTACTTACATTTTGATACAAGTAGAGAATGTCCGTCATTGCGATCAAGGCGGTATTCGCCCGAGCCGCAGGCGAGGGTGTTATAACGCCGAGTACTACAGTGACAAACTCCTCGTGTATTGAACGATGTTTTTCAATACACTTATGAAGAAATAAATACATAAGGGACTTGTAGCGCCCAGCCTATAATAAATATGTACAATCAATTGTTGTAGTGAGCTCGCATACTTTTCCGTACAAGTACTGAAAACAGTAAATTACGTGCCTAGAGTGAGTTTTCGAGTTAGCGTATTGAAAAGTCATTTGTTTAAGTCTGTTGGATAGATATGAATAGGATAAATAATCTTGATAGGAAATAGGAATGTGCATATAATACTTATTTTTATCTAAAAGCTAAGCTTTTATGAAAACATGTGAATGATTAAAAAAAATTGCTTCATAAGCCAGAAGTTAGTCAGACTAAAGTCTAGTAGGTACCTACTGGCTAGATTAGCAATAGGATTAGGTATCGACTTAAAATTGTTATATATCGAATGTTTTACAATCGATTTTGATTCTAAGTTTTCTTGTATATTAATTTATAATCTGTAACCATATTCTAATATTAGCATATTCCCTGCTTATTGTATAATTTATATCTTATTTTAAATAAGATTTTTTTGACATGAGTTACCATAATGACAATGCAAGGTTTTTGTAAGTAATGGTTTTTAATATAATTTAAATCTCAATAAAATCTTAAAAAGATCTCAATCAAGCATTTGTGATAAAGTACTTTTGATAGTCACAATTAGTGCCAGTAGTTTTTTTAAATGTAAAATGATTTTTATTTTATTTCGTATAATTATTATATCATATAATAAGTCACAATCAGTGCATTTTATTTAGCTAAGTGCTATATTTTTATTTTAATGATTATACCATTTTTTATGTAAATAATTTATATTAAAATTTATTTTTATTTTTTGCTTAATTTTTATTTTCCTTTGTTTTTACATTTTTACAGCCAAAACAACTCATAGCTTTAGTGGGCCCACACTTTCAACTGACAAGATATTTGCTTAATACATTTTTTATAGTCAATTTTTTTTTGTGATTTACTACGGATATTTTACTATAGTAAGTTCCAGATAAATGTAGAATAATGGTTTAATGGTGGTGGTTGGTGGCCTTGTATAGTTTTTGTATAGTAATTTGCACAAACTCACTCTCAACTCACAACGCACACTAATGTTAGGTATTAGGAATATAAACAACTCAGCATAATGTTAGTGCAATACTTCACTCACTTGGTGTATTGGTTGACCAGTATCTTGAGACACAATCCTGCAAATCATCATGTCTAAGGGCCGAAACTGCGTAAAGCGGACGCCCGCGACGGGTAACCGTCGCGTAACAAAGCGCGTGTGACCACGCTGACCGTCCCCGTCGCGGAAACCGAATTATTACCAACGCAAATGACGCTTGTTCAACTTTAACGGTGTGCATGTAGTCGTATTTGTGGAGAACTTAATGTATTATTACGTAGCAAAACGCACGGGTCACCGCAACGAAGCACTTTTGTATGGGACCGCGCGGGCGTCCGCTTTTCACAGTTTCAGCCCTAAGGCCTACTGTCCACCGACGCATAGCGTCATATTCGTTGTGCCGCCGTAGCATTGCCGGTTCGTCGACAGTTTCATAGTTTTGTATATAAGCTGTGAGCAGGTGTACACCAAGCCTACGATGACGAATACGCGTCTATCCAGCTACGCGTCCGTGGGCAATAGGCCTTAGCCAATGTGTATAACAATAATTATGGTCTATCGGTTTAGGTGGTTAACTAAAGGTAAACAATCTTGGTATGTCTTTTTATATTAAAGAGGTCGTATTTAATATACACAAAGATTATTTAAATTTAGTTTATTAGCTAACATCGATTTAGGTAAATACCTAGTTGCAAAGATTTTTACATACAATTTTTAGAAAACTTTTCGATAAAAAGACATGCCAAGATTGTTTACATTTTGTTAATTACCTAAACCGATAGACCATAAGTAATGATGTCCTAAGTTGAAATAAAAAAATCAGCAAGAGCATCTTGAGATAAGCATCTTGCTAATTTAGGAAAGAGTTATGTATTTGAAAAGAGTTTTGATTGTTTAAGATATAGAAAGGTAAGGAATATTGGTGATAAAAGTAATATGGAGATATTTTTTTCAAAACAGAATAACCATACAGTTCCATGCAACCGCATTCATGAGACAGCGCTAGCGGGTTGTTACAAGTGTGAGGAGGATAAATATCCTCATACCAGTAACACATAATGCATAGGGAACCGTATGGTGTTGTGTTTAAAAAATATCACTAAATTACTTCTATCATCAATATACCCCTTGGAAAGATTTGTCTTGGAAAGATCTTTCCAAGCGTACAATCTTTAAGCATAGAGCTCAAAAATAGAGCTTAAAATCGTACCTTCTTAAGTATATCCAAACTATGCCAATAACTGCAAAAGCAACCTATCCACCATGATATCTACAACTATTGCTGATGCCAGGTGTAATGGGCGCTACAATGACGTCACCGATGTCGTCCCTGGGAGGCCTGGGCGCCTGCGGCAGCGTCGGCAGCCCTTCGCCCTCCAACCCGCAGCATTTGCAGCACCACGTACAACAACCACAGAGGTATGTATGATATTAAGTGAGAATTGGCTGAATAAGATCAGAAATTTACGGTTCGAAATTCGAATCCGGCTCGAAGGACCGGAAAAATAGTTAATTATTCAAATCCGGCTCAAGTGAGAACTGGTTGGAGAAAATAACAGTAAATAAGATCAGAAACTTATGGTTCGAAATTCGAATCTGACTCAAAGGAACAGAAAATGGTTCTTTACTCAAATCCGGCTCAAAGGACCAAATTTTAAAATGGGAACCCACTTTAAAGGAAGCATAGAATGCATATCTTTGTGTTGTAATCATTGAGCAAAAGCCCAATACGCTCTGAGGCTTCAACGCTATCAGAACTTCATTGGACTTTCATCTATCTTTGCACTTTGCGGTCTGAGGTGCTTGTATACATTCTTCCAGTCAAGAGTGAATAGGTCACTTCTAGGCAAGTTTGAGCCAACAAGATATCATCACTTACCATTAGATGAGATAGTGGTCAAATGTGAGCCTATCAATAATGAAAAGATAAAATTAATTTTGAACTTTTGCACTATTCAAACTGTCATGAGAGACGATCATAAGACGCTGGTAACATGTGGTTACCTGGCAGCAGTCGGTAATGAAAACAACTGCTGTATAAAGATCTAAATTTCTTCTATCATCTTTCTCAGTTCTGCGCATCTATCATCCAGATTTCTTGGGACCTTGATGTCAAATGAGTGATCAACCTGACCTGTTGACGGTCGTGGGAATTCGATGTGTAAGACACACAGGAACGGTCGTTGTGGTGACTCTTGGGAGAGGCCTATGTCCAGCAGTGGACGTCTTTCAGCAGAAATGATGATGATGAGAAACTTAACAGATTATAAAAAGTAGAATCATTATTATACACTTTATCGTACACACGTAAAAAGAAAACTAAAAGGAGGAGGAAGCTTTATTTAAATTCGTTATAACAATTCCGCCTTATTGTCTGAATACTGGTCGCCTAGGGGCGTCGGCATGGGCATGGTGGCGTCGCCGTCGTCGTCGCTGAACACGCCGGTGGGCGCCAGCGTGGCGTCTCCTGGAGGCGAGGAAGCCGCCTATAGGGAGAAGGTCAGGCAGCTGTCCAAGTATATCGAGCCGCTGAGGAGGATGGTCCACCGGATGGTCAGTGAAGGAGAGAGTGAGTATACATACCTATATTTTTTTTTGTTAATTTTCAACATCTTTCCGGACTTTCTTATACAACATGTAATAGGGTGACTGACCCAAATGCTAGCACTGCACCAAATAATCAGCACTCCGCATAAATAGTACAATTGTAAGGATTTCATCAAATAATTTGGGTTATCACTTTAATAGATAAATAAGTAGATGTTTTTAGAATCCTACTTCTAGAAATAATAATACTTTCCAACTTCAAACTGGCGGTAATTTAGTGAAGAAACGTTCGTGTTCAGCAGTTGCTCTTATTTTTGCCTGTTCCTTGTGATCGAAGGTAAATTCACGTGTTTATATTTTATAATATTTTAGTTCTTTTAAGGGCTTTATACTGAAACTTTTGATTTCTCTGATTTCTTAGATAGTTTATGAGGATAATTTGAAATTAATAGTTTGATGTTGTGGTACTTAATATATTGGTAAAAAATGTGGTGCTGATATATGGATCTAATATTTTACAAATTCTAAATTATCAGCACTGGAGCTGATAAATGATAAATATTACGTAAACACTACCTAGTTCCATATATTTTTTTGATTAAAAACTGTGTTATTTTATACTTAGATAGAATTCACTATTTTTTTGGTAAAGGTAGTTTATATGTCTTCGGAATCCAAATCTTAGCATGCTGCTGAATCCGCATTTGCAATTTGGCAGCAAAGTGCTGATAATGGATCAAAAGCATGCTGATAATTTGGTTCCCGTAGCATTTCATCATTTTTCCTTTTTTCAGACCCACCTACCATGAAACCAAAGGAAGTAAATACATCATATGAAACAAAAAAAGTACACAAACGAAATTTTTTAAGAAAAATTATAATTACTGATAAATATCGTTTTTATATCATATAATTTCAATACCACTATCACAGTGCTGTTAATTGGCTCTCTGTATGCTATTAATTGGTGGAGATGGTGCTAGTAAATGGTGACATAGTAATTTTTTACTCTTACCAATCTAAAAATAAATTGGATAAAGATAAACCTTTCTTTTTTTCAAATATCATCTTTCTGATTAAATATTAAAACTAGCAAACTCGTCATAACGGGTGAACAAGTATTTATAAATGAGATGAACGGGATTAAGTTAAGACCTTCTCTTAAAGTGCTGATAATTGGGTCCTTTACCCTATATACGTCCGGAAAGTGGCATGCTCAGAATCGATTATTGAATTGGTTTCTGATAGTCTTGACATAGGTATTTTATATCTTAAAATAATCTAGAATATTTTTTTTGTATTATAAGCTACCTATTTTGATAAATTATGGAGCATTTCAGTGAAATTTCAGCCTCAATTATGAATATGACTCAATTTTCTAATTGGGGGGAGGAGGAGTACAAGGGTGGTTGTTTGTATGGGTGAAGTATTAGTGTGTGTGTTTGAATGGAATAACAGTTACATACATGTTGTACCCACGACGTTTTTATTTTTAATTTTAATCCATAGTATCAGTATCACATTTGACCCCAATGACGCATCTTAAATTTACGTCTACGCGACCTATTATCACTATTTTCGGGCCAAAGTCACCATCTTATCAGAAGTTAAAAACTAGACTGACGAATTCACGTAAATTTTTCTCATTATTATTAGCAGTTTATTATGGATGGTAGCTTGCCTTTAAATTGCTGGCAAAGTAACAGATTGAATCGTTCTAAAATGTCCACCAAAGGCCGCGCAACGCGCATGACGCCTTCACGAGTCGCCTAGCGAGTATTAAACTAATACTTGCTGTAAAGTGTACACAACAAAAATTGTGTACACTTTTCTCTTACTTAAATACGCTCGATTCTAAATATTGCGGGCACATTGTCCACTCAATAAACAAACGAAATTCTCCCTTTACAAACAAGATCCAATCCGAAATCAACAAATTTCACACTGTTACTGAGTTGGTAGTTGAAGTATCGCGACGCGTCTTGTTTTTCGCTTAAAGCATATTCATCACTATTTCCCCATTACTAAGGTACAAATTTTTGTTAAGCAAATATTAACCAGGCATTAAGCCTACTGTCCAACGAAGCTGCAACTACAAGACTGCACAGTTTCATAATTTTGTATGTAAGCTACACGCAGGCGTACACCAAGCGTTTAATGATGTATAAGCGTCTATAAAGCTCACGTTGGGGACAGTAGGCCTTATAGTTGGAAAACTAATCGTGACCTGACTTTTCGACCCTGCACCAGTGTGAGTTGAGCCTAACCTCTTTAAATCTATTTACAGACGTCGAAAAGCTAACAAAGATGAAGAACCTTCTAGACATTCTATCCAATCCGAACAAGCGCATGCCGTTGGAGACGCTCATCAAGTGCGAGGTGGTTCTGGAGAAGCTGGACTTTAAGAGGAGCGAAGGCGTCGTCGTGCCCAGCGCTGGGAAGGTAAGAGGGAATAAGATAAGATACAAGGATACAAGGTTACCTACATAGCCCGAAGGTTTGCCAAACTTAAGCGGCAGTGAGCGGAGAGGGAGGCCTTCGTCCAGCATTGGGACACTACAGGCTAACTAACTAAGTGGCAGTGGGCAAGGCACATTGCTCGTCGAACAGATAGTCGATGGTGACGAAAGGTTCTGCGGCCCGTGATTTTTTTATGGAATGAAAACTCTTTTATGTTAAACCACAAAAATGGAAGTGTTTCAGACTCGTCTCTGTATTTTTTGCATTTTATTTAGCCAAAAAGCTAAAATATTTTGTTTGTACTCTCAGGAACAAATCTTCAATCCTCTCCTGGAGGTGGTGAACAACTGCTTACAATCCCCACTGGCTAACCACACACTCAAGCGCACGTTCGGCTCAGCGCTCGACCAACTCAATGGACCAGAAATGAGGTGAGCTTTATTTAGATAATCCTCTTCCGATTTTCTTATCGTATACAATTTTTGGGCAAACATGTACATATGTATTGACATCAAAGACAAATAACAATACAATACACAATATAGAACAATGCAATACACAATACAATACACAATTACACAATAGAACTGTTGGATTTACATTTTCACTAGCTGCTGCCATCGGCTTCGTCTGTGTGATAGTAAAAAAATATCCCAAGGGAACATACTCTCGGGATAAAGAAGTCTCCTTTGTGCTATTCCAGGACATGGTCTACCTTTGTACCAAGGTACATCAAATACAATTTGGCTGTTTGAGCGTGAAGAAGTAACAGACATCCAAACTCACAAACTTTCGCCTTTATAATATAGGTAGAGTGCGTCTAATGAAAGCCCGACATGGAGTTTTTTTTTAAAGGAGAATGCCCGTTTTGTAAGGGAAGTTGGGTCCCAGTGGAAAATGCTTGTGCCCTGAAGATTTTTATTTTACCTCATAGTAAAAACATAGCATTTTCATAATTAGAAACCTTTTTAGGGTTCCGTACCTCAAAAGGAAAAAACGGAACCCTTTTAGGATCACTTTGTTGTCCGTCTGTCCGTCCGTCTGTCAAGACCATTTTTCTCAGGAACGCGTGAAGGTATCAAGTTGAAATTAAAACTATATATTGAAATCCGCGGTCCCTTGAAGTTGTGCAAAAATCAAACTTGTAAGTTGACGGGAAAAAAAGATACGCCCGTTTATGTTGCAAAAAACGTACATTTCGACACTGTCAAAGGAATCAAAACTCATAGGGTGCTTCCCGTTGACCTAGAATCTTGAAATTTGGCACGAAGCAAGGTATTATAGCACTAATATCGGGAAAAGTCTGAAAACTGAAAATTTTTAGTTACGTCACAAGAAAAAAAAATTGAAAAGTCTTCAAGTCTCGATTCGAGAATTAAACTGTTTTTTTTCAATGTGTCACCCTGGTTCAGGAGATATAATTATTTTTCTGTTTTAAAAATCTAGGTTATAATTACAAATTGTCAGACTAAACATCACCATGAACATGGAATTATGTCTCTTTAACTTTAATTCCATTAGTTTATGAAAAATTATATAAAAAATAATTTGCAGACAAAAAAATTAATAATAATGGGTGATTCATTCGGAGTTACTTTTTCTAAAACTAAAAAAAATATGAATAAAACAAATTTATCGGGTAATCTTTATTATAATACAAAAGAACCATTCCTTACATTTACTTTTTAAAGATTATTTCTTTCAAATGTTGTCCGTAACTGCGATTAAGGTGGTCCCTTCTGGAGTTCCAGTTTTCGATGACCCGACCGAGCATTTCCACTGGTATTTGGCGAATAACGCGAGTAATGTTGGCTTCAAGTTTTGAAGATCTTCAGAACTTTTGGTACCAACAAGACGGCGCCACTTGCCACACAGCACGTGAAACCATGGCTTTGTTGCGAGAAAAATTTGGTGAACAGTTAATTTCGCGTTTCGGACCAGTCAGTTGGCCGCCTAGGTCCTGTGATATCACACCCTTAGACTTTTTTCTGTGGGGTTATGTAAAGTCCAAAGTTTATATGGATAAGCCGCGTACGATTGATCAACTGGAAGCCAACATTACTCGCGTTATTCGCCAAATACCAGTGGAAATGCTCGGTCGGGTCATCGAAAACTGGAACTCCAGAAGGGACCACCTTAATCGCAGTTACGGACAACATTTGAAAGAAATAATCTTTAAAAAGTAAATGTAAGGAATGGTTCTTTTGTATTATAATAAAGATTACCCGATAAATTTGTTTTATTCATATTTTTTTTAGTTTTAGAAAAAGTAACTCCGAATGAATCACCCATTATTATTAAGGTTATTATTCCAAACAGGTACACGACAGCACAAAAGGGACCTGCCCCGTGGCATTCTCCTTTATTTGGCAACATTATTCAGCCGCATTTGTAGGCAATAAAAAAATTGTGAAGTGTCAAGACAAGATTCTCCTACTAGTTACATACAATTTTTTTGGATTTAACCTCTTTTTCTCAGGTCGCGCTTTCATTAGACGGACTGTGTGATTAATATCGAAGCTTAGCTTCCTACACCATCACATTAAAAATTTATTTTATATTTCTGTAGAAATCTGCCAACACCACAGAAGGTGCCAAAACTGGAAGAGCCCCCATTGGAAATTCCAGATGTTCTGCAGGGCGAAATAGCCAGATTAGATTCGAGGTTTAAGGTAAGAATCATACTTTATTTCTGACTGTTGGTTTGAACAAAAATCTTGAAAAAAAATCTTATTTGAAACTTTCAGATACTTTAGGAGACAAACTGCCTCCAAAATGCTGCGAAACGCTTAATCTACGTGACGCTGCAACGTGGCCCAGTATTCCGCAACTTGCCCCTCAACTTTTTAATACGCATTGGCGTGACCTGGGACATGTTGTTAGATATTTTGACAATGTTGTGCGTCATGTTGGGGGCATTTTGTACCCTCATGTATCTCAGGCTTTAATATTTTAAGCCTGAGATAACTTATCTAATACAAATAGTTTAAACTATCTTTTATAATGTTGTTGTTTACATCAGGTGTCTCTGGAGCCCATGTCTTGGTGTGGAGGTGGCGGCGGTGCCATCACACTGGTGGCTGCATTAGACGAGCCACGCCTGCCGTGCGTCGCCGGCGTACACGTCGCAGTACCCAGGGACTACCCCAACAGACCACCCGTCCGGCTGAAGCCACGCTCGGCCAAGCAACACGCACCGGACTCCTTCCTAGCGCGGCTGGAGAGAGCTATGGACGCCAGGTGTGCCAGGTGAGACTCGTACTGACGAGAGACTACCCCAACAGACCACCCGTCCGGCTGAAGCCACGCTCGGCCAAGCAACACGCACCGGACTCCTTCCTAGCGCGGCTGGAGAGAGCTATGGACGCCAGGTGTGCCAGGTGAGACTCGTACTGACGAGAGACTACCCCAACAGACCACCCGTCCGGCTGAAGCCACGCTCGGCCAAGCAACACGCACCGGACTCCTTCCTAGCGCGGCTGGAGAGAGCTATGGACGCCAGGTGTGCCAGGTGAGACTCGTACTGACGAGAGACTACCCCAACAGACCACCCGTCCGGCTGAAGCCACGCTCGGCCAAGCAACACGCACCGGACTCCTTCCTAGCGCGGCTGGAGAGAGCTATGGACGCCAGGTGTGCCAGGTGAGACTCGTACTGACGAGAGACTACCCCAACAGACCACCCGTCCGGCTGAAGCCACGCTCGGCCAAGCAACACGCACCGGACTCCTTCCTAGCGCGGCTGGAGAGAGCTATGGACGCCAGGTGTGCCAGGTGAGACTCGTACTGACGAGAGACTACCCCAACAGACCACCCGTCCGGCTGAAGCCACGCTCGGCCAAGCAACACGCACCGGACTCCTTCCTAGCGCGGCTGGAGAGAGCTATGGACGCCAGGTGTGCCAGGTGAGACTCGTACTGACGAGAGACTACCCCAACAGACCACCCGTCCGGCTGAAGCCACGCTCGGCCAAGCAACACGCACCGGACTCCTTCCTAGCGCGGCTGGAGAGAGCTATGGACGCCAGGTGTGCCAGGTGAGACTCGTACTGACGAGAGACTACCCCAACAGACCACCCGTCCGGCTGAAGCCACGCTCGGCCAAGCAACACGCACCGGACTCCTTCCTCGCGCGGCTGGAGAGAGCTATGGACGCCAGGTGTGCCAGGTGAGACTCGTACTGACGAGAGACTACCCCAACAGACCACCCGTCCGGCTGAAGCCACGCTCGGCCAAGCAACACGCACCGGACTCCTTCCTAGCGCGGCTGGAGAGACCTATGGACGCCAGGTGTGCCAGGTGAGACTCGTACTGACGAGAGACTACCCCAACAGACCACCCGTCCGGCTGAAGCCACGCTCGGCCAAGCAACACGCACCGGACTCCTTCCTAGCGCGGCTGGAGAGAGCTATGGACGCCAGGTGTGCCAGGTGAGACTCGTACTGACGAGAGACTACCCCAACAGACCACCCGTCCGGCTGAAGCCACGCTCGGCCAAGCAACACGCACCGGACTCCTTCCTAGCGCGGCTGGAGAGAGCTATGGACGCCAGGTGTGCCAGGTGAGACTCGTACTGACGAGAGACTACCCCAACAGACCACCCGTCCGGCTGAAGCCACGCTCGGCCAAGCAACACGCACCGGACTCCTTCCTAGCGCGGCTGGAGAGAGCTATGGACGCCAGGTGTGCCAGGTGAGACTCGTACTGACGAGAGACTACCCCAACAGACCACCCGTCCGGCTGAAGCCACGCTCGGCCAAGCAACACGCACCGGACTCCTTCCTAGCGCGGCTGGAGAGAGCTATGGACGCCAGGTGTGCCAGGTGAGACTCGTACTGACGAGAGACTACCCCAACAGACCACCCGTCCGGCTGAAGCCACGCTCGGCCAAGCAACACGCACCGGACTCCTTCCTAGCGCGGCTGGAGAGAGCTATGGACGCCAGGTGTGCCAGGTGAGACTCGTACTGACGAGAGACTACCCCAACAGACCACCCGTCCGGCTGAAGCCACGCTCGGCCAAGCAACACGCACCGGACTCCTTCCTCGCGCGGCTGGAGAGAGCTATGGACGCCAGGTGTGCCAGGTGAGACTCGTACTGACGAGAGACTGCCCCATACGGCCTGAACAAGGTGTGATCGAAGAAGAAAAAGAAAACTTTATGTTCATATGTGATAAGATCCAAATTTGCAGCTCACCGCAGAACCATTTACCATGTTGTACGTAATGGTATTTTTCTCTTATTATTACAGGTTACCAAAAAGCTGTTCAGTAGGGCAACTCCTGGATGCGTGGGAGATGAGCGTACGACAGGCGTGCGCGCCCACGCCCGTCACCTACACGCCGGTACCCGCGCTCGGCTTGTAGACTATACGTCACAAGTCACAAGTAACACATATCTATTTAATGTTATTACCAACTAACGGCTGATTTTACCAACGTAGTTACCTTATCTGTGGAATAAAATAGATTTCGGACAGTTTCTGTATGTTTAAGGCCGAACAGACGCTTAGCGTCATAGACACGTACGCTCGCTGGCATGGATCTAATTTCTAGTTGCCTTATAAATGTATGAAGGTCGATCTTCATCGCATTCGCCCAGATCGGCGTGGCCCATGTATGCGCAATGTAGTTTTACCAGTATTCGACATTATACGCTTCGTCAACAGTTTCATAGTGTGTCGACAGGCAGGCGAACACACGACGTAATACGCGTCTATGAAACTATGCGACCGTGGACAATAGGCTTTAATTGTCTGAAATGCAATATTATTCCTTGGATATCTGTAACTTAGGAAAGGTAAATTGGATTTATTATCTCTCAAGTTCCTACCTAAATTAAAATGTTTTTAAAGGAATCAAAATGGACGTTTGACAGCTGTGTAATTTTGACAAATAAACATAATTATTCTCCAAGTTAAAGGTAACTAAGCAATAAAAGAAACAGCTCTGAGGCAATTTTACTATATTTTTAAGTTATCAAATGAATACTGTCTTTTAACAAACGAAAACCAAATATGACTTTGGCTGTTCATACAAAATTGAACCTTGTGTACTTAGCGTAAAGTTTCTAATCACATGACGTTGACGAATTGTTATTTTTCAAAGTTATTATAAACTATATGCAGTTGATGTAAGGTTTAATATTGTATGAACGATTTTTTACTGTTAATTTGTTTCTATTAAATATTTACTCTTTGTGAAATAGTATTAAGAATAAATTAACTTAAATGTAATCGAGGGATCTTCTAGTTAAAAAAAAAACAAATATTATTATATTTTGCAGATGTGATATTTATCTGTGATAATTTGAAACGATACAGTTACATGTATTGATTAACACTAAGTAAATAATTGTAGTAAATACTACTAATTTACTTAGATTTTTCAAAATATTGTTGGCGAAACTTTATTTTCTTTACCTTCCCAAAAACTCGATATAATTGAATTACAAAATTCAGTTACATAGTTATATAAATATTGACGCCGATTCTCTTGTGCACTGACTTAACTTATTTTAAACACTCTTACAAAAACATAGCAAGAATTTCACTCCTGTTAAACTAGTCAGAATTTCGTTTGCCATACTATGTAATTTTGAACATATTCAACAGCCCAAAATCATCTCTTGGGCTCTCCAACTGGTCAGAGGATTATCAACGGAGGTTTGCGGGACTTTACACTATGTTCCCAAAACCCCCAATACCCCGCGATGAGTAACATTTGGGTAAGAATACAAAATTTAAGAAGTGCAATTAAGTGCATCACATAAACTAATTTGACAGGAATAAAATTATTGCTGGTTCTCTCTTGTTTTAACGATTAGTAAAAGAGAGTGATAGTTTATTTGGCATACAAGAAAATCGGTACCATTATTCTTAATATGTTGTTGAAAAAGTTGATTTTCAATTAAATAATCCTAAGGACACTTTTTAAACCTTAATTTTATGAACAAACAAAATTCGTCTATTCCTTCTCTAAAGAAATAAATGAATTTATAAGACAATACAAAATGTTCCCTGTATGACCTAAACTACATTCTACCAAGGGTCTAAAGATATGGGATCAATATTAATTATATCAAATAATTATTCAACTCATAGACGTTAAGGGTTCCGTTTCACACCTTCTAGATAAGCACTATCTACTAAATACATAGGATAGCATCAGCCTTATTGTGTTCCCACTGCTGGGACTCAAGCCTCCTCTCTAGGAGAGGTAATGGGCCGTAATCCACCTCGCGGCCCCAGTGCGGATTGATAGATGTCTCACATGTCTTCGAATTTTTGATTCTAGGACATGCCGTTTTCCGCACGATATTTTTCTTCACCGTTTTGAGAGCAGTGGTGATGAAATAAATTACACTAGATACATGAAAACATCTGACTGGCCTGATATTATAGAGAAGATAAAAATATCTGACTGGTCTGTTTGTCTAGTGGTTAGTGGCCCTGGCTACTAAACTGGAGGCCGTGGGTCCGATTCCCACCCAAGACAATTGTTTGTGTGAAGAGCATGAACATTTGTTCTGTGTCTGGGTGTAACTTATCTATAATATGTATGTATTTAGAAATATATAAGTATGTTTATCAGTTGTCTAGTACCCATAACACAAGCTCTGCTTAGTTTAGGACTAGATGGCGTTGTGTGAGAGTTGTGGCATATTTTTATTATTATCTGTTAGATAGGCTAGTCCGGATGGTGTGAAGCAGGCCAGAAATGTTTATATTTTTATATGTTTGTCATGGAGGTCCCTTTTTGATGGAGTTTTATCGATATAGTTGTTGTAAAAGTGTAATGAGATAAGCAATAATTTTCCTGTTTGTAATTTTAAATAAAATGTAATTTAATTGGATTTTTTCGTTTCATTTTAATAACATTACTTTTCTCCCGCTCTAGAATGAAGTCATTAGATAATTTCTGCTTGCAGTATGTTTGCAGTGTGAGCAATTGTTAGTGAACCTAATATAATAAACTAGCTTTTGCCAACAGCTTCAATAGTGTGTAAGTTGGTTTCAGCTTCTCGACCACGTCCGATAATCGGTGATCGATTTTTTGTAGGAGAAAGCAGGCGGGCAGCCTTCTCCATACAAACTTTGAAAGCTTGTTTTAGTGCCCGCTTACGTCTTAAAAGGAAACCTTGTGCAAAATTTCATGCTTCTAGACCCTGTAGTTTCGTTGATGTGTCAGTGAGTCAGTTTCTTCTTTTCTATCTTCTTCTTCTTCCTGCCCTTATCCCATATTATTTGGCGTCGGCGCAACACGTTTTCTTCTTCCATTCTGTCCTGTCATCCGTCAGACTAACATCAACTCCCTTTTCCTTCATATCGCTCCTCACACAATCCATCCACCTTTTCTTTGGCCTCCCTCTCCCTCTCCTCACTTGTAAATTCAGAACTCTTTTAGTAACATGCATTTCATCCCTCCTCTTCACATGACCATACCAAGACAAACGATTTCCTTTCAACTTTTCTGTCACTGGCGCCACTTTTAAATTTCCTCTAATATACTCATTTCTTACTTTCTTTTCTTCTTTTCTATATAGGTAAATTAAAAAAGAGATTGATAAAAGAAGTGCAGGTTAATCAAATAAAACCACATCATACACATCAACATACAATATAATGTCAACATTACAAAGAGAACTGGTAGAGCTGCGTCTGCGGCCTGCGCGTCTTCGTGCAAGCAGACTCGCGGCGCGTGGCCCCGCAGCACGACCAGTGCCGCGTGCCCGGCCAGCCCGCGTGACCGTGCCCGCAACCTGGACAAAAATATAAAATGCTAAACAAAATGCCCATACTGATTGAGAGAGGACAGGTCCGGTGGTCACCTTCGCAAGCGCTGGCTAGACGTCGCGTCGTCAAGTCCGACATGAGAGCCAATGGCTGACTGAAAAGGATGTTGAAGATCGGGCAAAGTAGAAGAAGTTCAGTCGGAAGGCGGACTCTGGCAATAGCCGGTATTAACGCCAGGTAGAAGAAGACTGATTGAAACAAGACAACCAGCCAAGGCCAGAAAGGAAAAGCACGAATGACACTAACTTTTTGAAGGCAAAGCAACGCGATCATCGTGAGAAATTAAAGCGCCCTCTGTCGACACGACAACGCGTTCGGGTAGAAGTTACAAAGAATAATTATACAGTTCTACTCAACTCCTTCGCAAATGAATACGGCCTCCAGCTTAGCTACAAGAAGAAGGATGAAAATTTAAAACCTACTGGAAGAAGAATGAAAAATCCAAACTTGAAGACTCGGAACTGAAGAGATAGAATTTGTGAGTTGACGGATTAATGAATATCTTCGATAGGTAAACCAACAGTATTATACACACATCAAAAGTGTCTAGGGATCAACATATATTTTTGCAATAACTTTTCTCCTAATTGATATTAATTAAAATTTTCTTTAAGGATTCATCAAATAAAGTGTTTTCGTTTGTCACAGTAACGATAAACCAAGTCATCTTTGCATTAATAAAGAAATTTGCCATTTTCCTAATAAAGGGATTTTTGACATTTGAACCACTAACATTAAAGTTCGAAAAAAATACTGAAATAACAGTTTTCTTTAAAATTTTATTGGGTAACTTAAACAATTAATAATCCGTGTTTCTACCGCGAACACTAACAACACAAGAACATCGGTTTGGCATACTCAAAATGAGTTCATCCAAATCACGCTGTGGAATGGCCGCCCATGTTCGTTGCAACAACAAAAAAAGGTCTTCTTGCGACTGGATACCCTCCATATTCGGCAGAGCTCTTCTCTGTAGCATATCCCATGCATGCTCAATCGGGTTCAAGTCTGGCGACTGAGCAGGCCAGGGCAGGACATTGATGTTAGCTGCGGCGAGAGTCTGTCTTACAACTCTTGCGGTGTGCGGTCGTGCATTATCATGCATTAACTGAAATAAGGGACCGATTTGCACTTGTAGAGGAACGATGACGTCTGATACAATCGTCTCAGCATAAATTTGAGCGTTGAGGTTGCCTCTGATCCAAATCAACTCAGTTCTTCCGCCGATCCAAATACCCGCCCATACCATGATGGTTCCACCACTATAAGGATGGACTTCCTGGCAGGATTTTAATCGCTGTTGGCGTCCAGGGGTTCTCCAGTGTCGTATACGTCTTGTATCCGGTCTCATACCAAAACGAGACTCATCAGAAAAGCACACGAAACGCCATTGTTCTTCTGCCCAATTTCTGTGTTCAAGAGCCCATTGATATCGAATCCTACGATTGTGCATTGCTATAGGTGGTACCCGTAGCGGTCTTCGGGAATGAAGGTTCACTTCATGCAAGCGGTTTCTGACTGTTTGGTCGCTAATTAAGTTCCCTGAAGAGTGATGAAGCCTCACGGCTAACATCATGGCGGTTATTGTTGGAGCTCTTCGAGTTAAGATTTGAATGTATCGGTCTTGTCTCCGTGTGGTGCAGCGATACCGTCCTCCATGGCGCTCAGCCACGGTACCAGTGCTTCGGTAACGTGTCCAAAGTCGACTGATAACACTCGTGACTTGTATTCAGAGCTAAAGCCACAGTACGTTGCCGGGAACCAGCTTCTATCATTCCCACGGCTCTGAGCATTTCTTCCCTGCTTAAATGACGTCGCCGCTCCATAATAACGTTGGTTTTAATCAGTAGTAGGGAAACAGTAGCACTAATAATGTCTTCAATGCGTTGTATGTTTTTATAGGGAAAATATTGACAGCTGATTTTCATCTTTTACTCGAATTTGGTTCACAGTTCCTGATTCAAATTATGAAATGCACCAAAAAGGATCCATATAAATTTATAAAATCATAAATTTATTACAAAGCCACATCTCAATCTCAAGAAATCCGCATAAAAATGCTTGATCCCTAGACACTTTTGATGTGTGTATTTTTACCCTCTAGGCATGAGAGCTGCACATTCTCCACAACCAGAGGTCCCTTTCGTCGGGAAGAAGGCACAGCTATGCGACGTACTCCAGTGACCTAGTCGCAGAGCTGCTCCTACGTAGGAAAAGCAGGTGAATTCTGGCAAGACTGTCCTGAAGACAACATACCTTTGTACCCTCCAGGCATGCGCGCGCCACAGCCGCAGGTGGCGTCCCGTCTTCCTCCTGAGGAGCAGAACGCGCAGCAGTGGAACGTGCCCCAGTGAACAGCTCCTGCGCGGGCGCAGCAAGCGAATGGACTGCCCTGGAAATGATATGGAATTTCATTGAATTATATTGATTTAATATTTTCTGGTACCTAGTACCTAATCGCTTTTTAGTGATAAGCCCTCTCTTTAAGCTGGACTTTAAAAGTTCATTGAGAGCTGTGCTAAAGACCTCCACCGACTTCTTCCAGGTATTCTTGTCTTGGGCCACCTCGAACCAGACCTTGCGGTAGGCCATTTCGCCGCCTCTTCTCAGGTTCTATAAAGTCCTATGTAGAACATAATGAAAATATACTTTTCATTATGTTCCCCTTAGAGTGAAGGTCCAAGTACTGGTGATCTGTCTCGGAAATTATGAGTACACCATCTCACCTTGATCGGCTTGTTGTTGATAGTGACAGCCAGTAGATACGCCCCGGTGGAGCGAGGCGTCACAGCGAGCGTGTAGCTGCCATCAGTACTGTCCTCTACTCGAGCCACGCCTGGAGTCGCGGCGTGTACATCATCTTACCTTGATCGGCTTGTTGTTGATAGTGACTGCCAGTAGATACGCCCCGGGGGAGCGAGGCGTCACAGCGAGCGTGTAGCTGCCATCAGTACTGTCCTCTACTCGAGCCACGCCTGGAGTCGCGGCGTGTACATCATCTTACCTTGATCGGCTTGTTGTTGATAGTGACTGCCAGTAGATACGCCCCGGGGGAGCGAGGCGTCACAGCGAGCGTGTAGCTGCCATCAGTACTGTCCTCTACTCGAGCCACGCCTGGAGTCGCGGCGTGTACATCATCTTACCTTGATCGGCTTGTTGTTGATAGTGACGGCCAGTAGATACGCCCCGGGGGAGCGAGGCGTCACAGCGAGCGTGTAACTGCCGTCAGTACTGTCCTCTACTCGAGCCACGCTGGGCCGCGCGCTTGAGTCGCGACGTCTGAAGTAACCAGCCACCTGGAGATTGAAATGGGTGATAATAGATAATAATAATGATTAGTGCACCCTTTACACGTGCCTTTGGGTAACACGGAAAATCCGAAAGGTTGTCACTGTGTCCCCCAGGACGAATCGATACTACTGATCCGATACTTCTAGACTGACTAAAGTCAGTAAGAGTCTGACACACGCTCCCGCTCCGCCCAAGAGTGGAAGAAGTCATTCTGATGATGGGGACCGAAAAAAAAACCCTTTACACGTTATACACCAGATGAGGCCAAGAAACAAACTCTGAGGTCAAATTCTCTCTTAAAGTGCATAAACGTCAAATCGTAAGAGAACCATGCAGAGCCTCAAAAGACCATCTCAAGCACTTTAGGCGTAAATAAAAAAAATTATGAAGCTGTTCAGCTGTCTTCCAAAAATAAAAGTATTCACCTGCTCTCCTCCACACCAGATTCGTTCACCATTACAATCTCGCAGCTCTAATGTTACTTCATGCTCACAGTCCACTCGGAGATCTTGAAGTCCTTCAAATATAAAAAGTATTTATTTAGGTATCTAAACATGGATCCCGCCGTGGTTATCAACAAATGTGGCTTTTCAAGATTTTAAAAGTTTCAATTGGATCTGTTGTTAAGATCGCTTATTAATTTATCATTCACAGTCTGTAATGAAGCAAAGAATAGCTATGATATTTTGAAGACATTATCACCTTCAGTATTAACCACACACATATCCGGGTCAGGCGCATGGGCCAGCAGCCTCCCGAAGATGGTGGGGTCATGGGTGGCAGGCGCGCGGGGGGCGAAGCGCAGCTCGAGGCGAGGCGGCTCCGACAGAGGCTGCAGCTCCGTCACGCGCTCCAAGCGACGGAGGACTGGTCCTGAGAGAGACAGGAGCTCGTCTTCTTTGCCTTCGACTAGGAGCTGGAGAAGAGATACAACAGGTCATTCATTAACCTATCACATACCCACAAAACGAGACACAATATAATAGTAAAACAATAACAGCGCGGTCTCATAGGACCGGTCGGGATTCATGAACTAATTGTCATTGAATGTAGTGACCACGTAGTGATCCTTGGGGGATTGAGGCCTAGGTATACCGTCACAGCCGTCCACTGCTGCAGCAGACATATTAGATGTCTTTCATCAATTAAATAATGCCCTTCTATCCATCTTAGGTTTTGAAACCCTGGGAAGCTGGACGTGAATTGCAGTGGCCTATATGGAAAAATACATCGGTTGCGTACCCAGGTAGGCCGCTGCAACTTGGCGAAATTAGGTTTTATAGACTCGTCCGCGGTAACCCCTGTTTAAAACATCAACCATATGTTAGAGTGCCCAAAGTGCCCATACACCTGCAGTCCTGCACTTTGAAGGGTTTAATCAATGCCACTGATGCTGCAGTCAACGTAGCCACCTACCAGGTCCGAACTGAACAGAATTTACCATCGATTCGAAAAGAAGAAGAAGCACTTACCTCTTCTGCAAACCTTACAGCATCAACAGCATGCCTGGCCTTGTCATCTAGCGCCCTTTTCTTCTGATTCTGCCGCTGATAACATCTACCACTATGTGCAAACGTTTGATGTATGTTACAGATTCTTAACGCTTACCTCCTCAGCAAATCTGACAGCATCAACAGCATGTCTAGCCCTGTCATCCAGCGCCCTGCTCTTCTGGTCCAGCCGCTGTTGATGCCTCTCCCTGGCTCGCGCTGCGCTGGCGCAGAGAGTGCGGGTGTGTGTGTCGACCGCGCGCCGGTACTGGGCTGCCCATTCTTGGACTTCGCTTTCTACGCGCGCTGCTTGGCACTGTGAGAGAGAAGAATGTTTGTAAGGTCGATAAAAAAATTAATAGAAGAGACGAGTATAATACAAGCGATAGTAGACTGAGAAACTTCTTTGGTTAGGTACTATTTATATTATCATTTCAGCCGAAAACCTTAAACTGCTAACCCCAAGTGTCGTCACAACGCTCGATCTCGCATTCATCTGATTCTCACCTTATGGGAGGCCTTCCAGCAAAGAATTGCCTGTTTTACCGTAGTGAAATTGAACTTATTTAGAAAATGTAGTGAATATAACAACTCAGAGTTCAAAGGATCCCTGGATTCAAAAAGTATAGAATAGAGAGTTCGAAACACAGTGAAGTTTTCACTTGTTACTATATTTTGTGACGTAGGTACATGATAAGTCAACTAACTCAAACTCGTAACTCTCAATTTTTAAGCTCGGGGGCCTTACCATGACGTGTTGAAATGTTAAGCATTTGAGCGAGAAAAGAGGGATGGAGCCACGGATGGAGCTTAACAGTTCGGTACTCAAATGGATAGCTTTAAGTGTACGGCCTGAGTGCACGCTCTATTCGAGCGTCGGGCGGAGCGGGCAAGAGCGGTCGAAAGCGCGTTCTTTAAGTGGCCTCAGTGCACGCTCAGCGTTTGTGGTGGCCTTTTGTGTCGATCATGGCGTCTGCGTCGTACGATATTATTGATATGTATTTAGAAGAAAATTTGTGGCTAAAATTTAATTACCTATGAGTCAAGACAAGGAAAGAACAATTTGGAGAGTTTTCTACGTTATTTGAAACATTAAGGGTGAATGAAGATAAATTTCATGAGTATACGCGAAGATAACCATATTTCAGGTTTATTTTGTATTTCTGAAATTATTTCTTCAAACGACATCCTTCAAGAACGCTCGTATCACCGCTGCAAAACACAAACTGGTTTGAACTTGCACGCAACGCCCCGCTTGACGCAAACAAGCCCGCTGCTGCCCACGCTCCGCTCAGCCGGCACTCAGGCCGGCCACTACGGGTAGCACGTGTTTAACATGAACGCTGCACGCCCCTCCCTGCCCGACGCTCGAATAGAGCGTGCACTCAGGCCGTACACTAAGAGCTCGTGGTAGGGCCACTGGTCTACTCACATCAATCTCATAGGCATGCGCGCTCAGGTTCCTGGTGGCGCGCTCCACGTTCTCGGGCACGAGCTTGGCGCGCTCGGCCGCGTCGCGCAGCAGCCGCGCACGCTCAGCCGCCGCGCGCGACGCGTTGGCGAGCGCGTGCCCGCTGTGGGACACTAGGCAGCAGTCGCGGCATACAACCTGGGGAAGAATGGGATATGGATAAACTGGCTGAATGAATTTAAAAATTAATTGAACTACCAACTGCAACAAGTATAAAAAAGTCAAACGGGGCAAATATAAGAACCTTATGGGGAACACCCCCAGCCGTTTGGAATAAAACACATAATTGGTTACCATCAGGTGAGATGGTGGTCAAACAGTTTTTTATTATTATTGTTGATAGAATCGCTATCAACAATAATAATAAAAAACTCACCAAGTGCAAATAGGACTCGCACACGAAGAATTCCTTAGTACCTACTACCTACATTAAAATCGACGACATAATGTTTCTTGAAGGAGAACCCTCTTTAACTTTTAACTTATATACCGACGCCCCCCGCGAATAATCCGGTAATGACCTATTACGGGGTTTTTCATGTTATGCGTTTTTCGGCTTCTAGAAGTTAAAATACACCATGTAATTTTTTTTCAGAATTTTTCTATCTTTATTTACGAAGATATGAAAAATTACGCGTATATTCCATGAACATTCATTAAAAGGTATTTTAAACGAATAATATGGTTTTAGATCTTTACGAGAAAAAATATCATTATGATTTGACAGTAAACATTATTACGATATTATCCGGGTAAATAGTTTTCTATCTTATTTAAGTAAGTGCAGGCTTATTCGGGATTTTATTAAGAAAACGATTTCGAGCTACATTCATTATCGAGTGGCTCCTTACATAACCCTTTTATATATTCATCACCATCATCATCTCAGCCGAAAGACGTCCACTGCGGGACATAGGCCTACCCAAGCGTCGCCACAGCGACCGGGCCTTTATATATTGCTCGTAATAAAAAACCTCATGAGAAAAAGAATATTTTAAGTAATTGTATCTGTAAAAAAAGGTTGTGGGTTAAAATTCAATACAGAAGACAAGTCAGCCCTACATACTAATTTTTATTAACTTGCCAATCGAGAATTTCAATGGCAATACATTAATCGACATGTTAAATCCAATGATGTAAAAGGCTAACAGTAAATAGAAAAAGTACCTGATCTCAAACATTAAAATATTATTTTCCCCTCAAAGATAAAGAAATCAAAGTATGCAAGGTATTTTTTTAAAACACTCTTACTATTACTGAGCAAATGATTTAAACGGCCTTAGAAAAAATGAAAAGAGATGAAAGTTTGATCGATAAACGCTATCAGAATAGACATCAAATGAAGCTAGATACTGAAGACAGTATCAGAAGTCATATTGATTTATTTCCCAAAGTAGAATCGCATTACACGAGAAAAGAGTAAACGAGAATATTTGTCTGAATTTCTTAATATTTCAAAAACGTACCGACTTTACGTCATGGTTTGCAAATCAGAACTACCCAGATATTGTTGAGATGGCTCAAGGGCGTCGCCAAGGGGGGGCAGGGGGGGGCAGCTGCCCCCCCCTAGAGATCAAATGTAGCTAGCCGCAAAGCGACCAAAGTACGAGCAATATTAATAAACGCAAACATTATACTTATGCTGCTATATTAATAGCTGCAAGATATTATAAAGGAAGCTACTGCTGTTGCGGAGAAAGTCGGACTGGAGTTAGACATTACATCAATCAATGGCACGTATTACGGGGGAAACAACGTCATAGAAACAATCATTCAGCAGAAAGCCCTTCAGAATACTGGAAGAGATCTTTAGTAATACCATACTTACACAACTCCCTTTAAGTCCCTGGAGTAGCATCGAGGTGGCACTTCGGCACCATGAGGTGCCCGCCTACCTTTGCCGCGTGATCGAGGCCTACTTGTCGGATAGGTTCATCATCGGTCACCAGACGGCGAGAGATGTCGTGCGGTGTTCCGCAGAGATCGGTACTAGGACCGCCCCTGTGGAGCATCGAATACGACTACGTGCTCGTGACGACTACGCGTACGTGACCTCGCTGACGGGGTCTGCGTGATCCGTTACGCAGACGACACGCTGGTCCTGATCCCAAATATGGGGTCCACATCGGCGTCGGATCGACGATGAAGTACCTGGGACTCGTCCTCGACAGCCGGTGAACTTTCGAGGAGCATTTTCGACGTCTGGCTCCCAAACTGCAGAACAGGGGCTGCTCTGAAGCGGCTCCTGCCTAACCCAGAGGGTCCAGGGGGTGCCTGCCGGAGGGTCTACGCGGTGATCGTTCGGTCCATGGCCCTTTACGGAGCGCCGGTTTGGGCGCCATTGCTGGGTAAGCGACCGGCGGCCAAACTGAACGCTTGCCATGGGATCTGGAGGCAATAGTCCTTGCACGCATGCCCGATTTGCGCCGGGAGATGCAACGCCGGGGCGAAACTCCTCTGCCGCGACTTGTCGCGGTATGGCGGACAGAGTTCCGGCGGGATCTCAGAGTGGCACGGCGTCCTCTCGTTCTTTATGACGCAGGTCCTCACCGGACACGGTAAGTTCAGGAGGTTCCTGCATCGGATCAAGGAGGAAAGGACGCCCGGGTGTCAGCAATGTGTGGACCGCCCAGAGGACACGGTGGAGCACAGTGTAGAGGTCTGCCCCACTTGGGCGGAGTACCGCCGTGTCCCCGTGGAGGCTATCGGCGGCGGTGACTTCTCGCGCCGGGCCCTGGTCACAGGTACTCGGTACAGGCCATGGTCCGGAGCAAGGAGGCGGTCGCCTCTTTCTGCGAAGCAGTTATGTTAGCGAAGTAGGCTGCCGACCGCGAGCGCGCGATGGATCGGCCCTCACGCCGCCGCCGCCGAGATCCCGATCCCAGTTTCCGACCACCGTAGGCGCGGGCTTGCGGACGGCGACCACTGGGTAGCTCACCATCCGGCAGTCCGGTAATAACCCGGACCAAGCCCAGTCGTCAAAAGCGCGTTCTGATCTACTAGATGCTGACATCTCCTTGAGGCGCGCGGTAGGCAACTGTAGGGGCCCGGTAGGGCCGAAGCCTCTGGGTAACACGGTAATTCCGAAAGGTGAGCCCGTGTCCTCCCAGAACAAAGGCAACGAAGGAACGGAGTGGGGTTTAGTCAGAAAGTCTGACACGCCCTCCCGCTCCGCCCAAGAGCGGGAGAAGTCATTCTGATGATGACCCACTTGAAAAAAAAATCGTCATCGAGGCAAAAACTTCCAAACTGTAATGCTTCACGCCCTCGGCGTTCATATTTTTTGTCATCCATAATATTGCTCCATTGCCCCCCCCTTTGTCATAAGCTGGCGACGCCCTTGCTCAGACCCCTAAAAAGGAGCGTTTAACCGAACAAGGGACTTACTATAAAAAGTCGTGTTAAAAAGTCAATCATGCGACCGAGAAAGATGGATGGAGCTATAAAACCTATTAGCTTCATCCCTTTAAAAGTTCAATTTCGGTCATAAAATGGTTTGCGTTAAGAGCTCGTAGTAGCACTATTATGCTCATTTTGTCAATTCTACCGCCTTCTTTCCGCCTGTAAGACCTCTTGCATCATCACAGCTGTTCCACTTACCTGCTGACAAGTAGCGCAGTACACACTGAGGTCCGCCTTCGGATGCTGGCTGCAGTACTTCACGGGCGCAGGGTCCAGAGGGTGCATGGAGTGGCGAGCTGTTGCCTTCTCTCCGCCTGTAAGACCTCGTGCATCATCTCAGCTGTTCCACTAACCTGCTGACAAGTAGCGCAGTACACACTGAGGTCCGCCTTCGGATGCTGGCTGCAGTACTTCACGGGCGCAGGGTCCAGAGGGTGCAGGGACTGGCGGGCTGCTGCCTTCTCTCCGCCTGTAAGACTTCGTGCACCATCACAGCTGTTCCACTAACCTGCTGACAAGTAGCGCAATACACACTGAGATCAGCCTTCGGATGCTGGATGCAGTACTTCACGGGCGCAGGATCCAGAGGGTGCAGGGAGCGGCCTTCTGCTGCCTTCTCTTCGCCTGTAAGACCTCGTGCATCATCACAGCTGTTCCACTAACCTGCTGACAAGTAGCGCAGTACACACTGAGATCCGCCTTCGGATGCTGGCTGCAGTACTTCACGGGCGCAGGGTCCAGAGGGAGCAAGGAGTGGCCTTCTGTCGCCTTCTCTCCGCCTGTAAGACCTCGTGCATCATCACAGCTGTTCCACTAACCTGCTGACAAGTAGCGCAGTACACACTGAGATCCGCCTTCGGATGCTGGCTGCAGTACTTCACGGGCGCAGGGTCCAGAGGGAGCAAGGAGTGGCCTTCTGTCGCCTTCTCTCCGCCTGTAAGACCTCGTGCATCATCACAGCTGTTCCACTAACCTGCTGACAAGTAGCGCAGTACACACTGAGATCCGCCTTCGGATGCTGGCTGCAGTACTTCACGGGCGCAGGGTCCAGAGGGTGCAGGGAGTGACGGGCGGTAGCCTTCTGCCGCCCGTGCGCCTCGCCGCAAGATGTGCAGATGCTGACCAGGCACTGACTGCAGCGGGTTTCTGCCTGTGAGGTAATGTTTTCTCAACTACTAGCGTCTTTAGAAAATACAACATATCCTCTTCGGGACACATTGAACAACTTTTACTATGGGACCAAACCTGAAATCGAGAAAAAATAATCAGCTGTTCCATACCTACATTTTGACGAAATAAGCCATCATAAATGTAGGGTACTAGTACAGATGATTATTTTTTCTCAATTTCAGGTTTGATCCCATAGTAAAAGTTGTTCATAATTATGAGTGCAATGAACCCTCAGGAGGATGTGCGTTTATTAATATTAAATTTCAAAACACAAAAAAGTAAAGACATCACACTTAAAATATCTCACAACAACCAATCGGTTGAACAAGTACGTAAAACAAAATTTCTGGGAATAACACTGGATGAGCACTTAACTTGGAAAGACCACATTGACGAAATATGCATGAAAATGAATAGATTTGTTTTTGCCTTGAAAAAAGTCAAAGATGAGACCTCTAAAGCCACCGCTATGATGGTGTATCACGCGTACATATGTTCCAATATTCGATATGGCATCATCGTTTGGGGGAATTCCTCTGAGATGTCTAGAATACTGATAGCACAAAAAAAATGTATTCGCGCTATTTTTAACATGGACTGGACCGAATCGTGCAGACCAGTATTTAAATCACATAAACTTCTTACCGCCCCATGTATCTATATCTATGAAGTTGCAAAATTTGTTAAAGCCAATTTTTCTCTTTTTGAAGAAAAAAATAATTTCAACAAAAGAACAGTTACACAGTACTCATTAAAGATCCCTGTACCTAGAATTGAAATGTTCAGACGCAGTTGCGTATATATGGCACCACTTATATTTAACTCGTTGCCTAGCTGGTTAACTAAATTGCCTTATAAAAAGTTCTGTGTAGTCTTAAAAAAATGGTTGATATCGCATAGTTTTTACTCAATAGGCGAATTTCTAAATAAAAAAACATGCCAATCCTACCACTTCAGGAATGCTTTGTAGTCAGAGATGAAGTTCAGTGTCAATGTTTTATTTTAGTATTTATCTAAATCACATATAATTTTGTTAACCTAATGTGTGTTTAACATTTTGTTTAAATAATTTAGGTATAGATCTGCTCATGTGATTATATGTAGGTACTACTTCTAAGATTTGCATGCCATCACTAAATGGCGGAATGTGTCCTTGCACTTACTCTCCTATACTTAACACCTTTGTACCTACCACATTTTACGCAAATAAATGATATTTGATTTGATTTGATTTGTTACATGTTGTATATAAAGGTAGTTCTACATTGTGCAGTCGTGGACCACGTACGCCAACCTGGACGCGTCGGTGTTCATACATTTTATATTGCAACTAGACTGGTAGAGCTATATTAGATCCATGCCACGCGACGTGGTTCTTCGTCAGTGGCGTAGCGTGCCTTGTCGGGGCCCCGTATAAAAAATTTGTTTGGAGGCCCTTATATGGGGGTAAAGATTTTTCACAAAAGAAAAAAATATTGTGAAAAGAAATATTTATTTATCATAACATAATTGAACCATTTTACAAATAAAAATTAAATTTTAAATATTCACTCTCCTTGCCTTTTTTTCGGCAAACTGATTTATTAAATCATTTATGGCTGATGATGATTTTAGTTTTTCTAAAGTTTCTGCCTCTATGGACAATAGTGAGAGGTCTGACAGCCGTTCTTGTCCCATCGAAGTTTTGTCATTTGTAAAATAAAATAAATTGGAAAGTTTTTATTTTTTTTCCTTACACACTTTGAGGGCCCCCGTGGCCCGGGGGCCCCGTATAATTGATACGGCAGATACGGCGGTAGCTACGCCCCTGTTCTTCGTGCACATCAGGCGTACAGCGTCGCACTGTGCGTCGGTCGGTCTAAATGTAGTCCTCGCTTCATAACTTTTGTCTGTCATTCAGTGATAAAGAAGTGTAGAGGGCGAAAGAATTTTTTGAAGAGGTCAATAAAAAAACAAATCTTTTCAAGAACTACAAATACAAATAAACTTGTTACACCACATGCTCGATAATGCCCTCTTTATGTGTCATATAACCTCTGCTTAAAGCAAGTTATTATCACCTAGGAAGATAATGCAGTATGGCCGATCTCAAAATACCTCTAAGGCCATGTGCGCAAACATAAGTTTAAACGTTGACTTTGTAATCGACCCATTAAAATTTAAATAATGTTTAAACAAGGAGCGGTGTTCGATTAGGTACCTAATTGAGACATAACGGAGCGTTTTTTAATGAATGAGTGAGCAATACAATACTACTAAATAAAATGTAAGGTTACATCTTGAAATCTCGATCAAGCTTTCAACTTTTTAACATGGCCAGATAATAGTTTATGCCATAAAATTTGAAAGTTACCGTTCATTGTTTGTTTGGCTTAACGAGAAACACATTTCAAGTTGGAAGGATTATTAACGCGCTCTTATCTGTCAAGTGTCAGTGTCAGTGTCATTCTTGATTCTTTTGATTCTCTATTTTTCTTGCAAGAAACTTTGTGCGGATAGGTGTATTTTTTCTGGCTAAAAGCTTTTATTTTTCAAAAGTGTTGTTCAACATGGAAGAGAAGAAACAGCGTACTGCAAATTTTACCAACTATGAGAAAGCTCTATTAACAGAGCTGGTCATGAAATACAAAGACATCGTTGAAAACAAACGGACTGACGCCACTTCAAATGTTCAAAAAGCAGCAGGTTGGAAACGGCTAACCAGGGAATTCAATAGTTTGACGTCGAATGTAAAAAGAAATCCACGAAATATAAAAATATGTTGGGAAAATATAAAAAGGGCCACAAAGAAGCAAGTTTCCAAGAAAGAAACATTTATGACAGGTAAGTGGTTTAATACCACCAACGTTGATTAACAAGTTACAAAAACTATAATAATTTAAGTAATTTCTAAATAAAGTCTTAAAACACTGATGGATGTGAACTTGAAATAATAAGTGCCAACTTGGTACATATTAACTGTCTAGATTCATTATCATGTTTATAAAAAATACTATAAGTGTGTAAATAATCAACATTTAATTTATAAAATTCTTATTACTTAACAGGTGAGGAAAAACCACAGCCATCCTTAGGAGATACTAGTACCATTGTTTTTGTCGAACCCGTACCAGGCGCTGCGCTGGAAAGTCTCTCTAATACTTATGATTGTGATCAATCTGAGTGCAGTGTAAGTAAACTAAATAATGAGATTATTGAATTTAGTCCCTCGAGTACCGTCATTAGAGATATAATAGAAAGACAATAGGTGTCCAGACGCTGGCATCCGCTTGGGATATCGGGACAGATTAAATAATGTTTTTATTATTGGTAAATTATTTAGAAATGTTCTTTATAATTCAAGTAAAATATGTCATTATTATTACTTACTGTCACGCAGAACAGCTCAGTCAGTATTAACAAAAAGTGATGCGGGAAGTTGGAATCCGTTACAGACTGGTTCTGATGAACGCTGGGGTAGCGATGCTATAAATATTAGGGGATAAAATATAATGACCACCCAAAATAACTTCGTGACTAACAAACATCTATTACCTAAAATATATACTAATCAACAAAAAAGATAAACCATAACCAAAAAATGATAATCTAAAACTACAATGGTATTTTAGTTTGTAATTGCATTTTAGAAATTTGTACTATGAATCCTAAATTTAGTAAATGATCACTAAATTTTGATGAGCAAACAATATTTCTAACTGAATGGACCGTTTGATTGCTACTTCGAGACATGGGGCGCCCCGAGTAGGATAGGTTAGGTTCCACTTCCATCTCCTTTGTGGTTATTTTTTTAAGCCACTCTTAAGTAGTTAATGGTCCACCAGCAACATAGGAATTTATTTACTATTTTTATTTACTAGGTATTTATCTGGGGATAATTTACATTTATAGTATAAACAGATGTAACATATTTAAATCTCATTTTATATTAATATTCCATTACATTTTTGATGGTCATTTACAATAATCAAATGATCACCAGAAAGATCTGGTGATCATTTACAAATTTTTTTTCGGCAACATTTTACTAAATCTGGTGGTCAGTTAAACATAAGTCAAAAATATTAGTGTCACAGAAGATATAAAGTGGAATTATTATAATGTATTTTATATTTCACAACAAGTAAAATGAAGATAATCCTACTAATATTATAAATGTGAAAGTTTGTGAGAATGGATGTGTGGATGTTTGTTACTATTTCACGCTAAAACGCCTGGACCGAGTTGGTTGAAATTTGGTATGTAGATAGGTTATACCCTGGATTAGCATATAGGCTATTTTTTTAATTTAATTTTTTTTTCGGTCGCAGCCGCGGGCGTAAGCAAATGATGTATAAAATCATGCAAAATGCCTTGTAACTGTTTTATAATTTAATAATTACTGTTTTTTTTTAGGAGAATGAGCAACAGCTAGATGACAAGGAATCTAGTATGTCTTCAACTGAGGAACCAGAAAAAACACATCATAATAAGAAAAAGGTATGCTTGCTTGGTTAAATATTATCCTTTTAGATCTTTTATCTTAAACATTTTTGGTTTGTTTCTAGTGTGTACGAAAATTACTATAATAATGCATTTACTTTTTCTTTCAGGAGTTATGGGGATCTTGTACACCCAAATACGTGGATGTTCTACTGAAAGAGACAATTGGCTTAGTTAAAGTTTTAAAGAAAAATGCAGAGGAAGAAGGGAATTTGAGAATTTTAATATTAAAAGAACAATTAAAGCAGGAGCAATTAAAAACAGAAAAGTTAAAAACTGAAAAATGAACATTTTCGGTTTTATTTAACTTTTCAATGATAACAGCCGCACGGGTCGATCTTTAAGGTTAAGCAACGCTTGCCAAGGTTGGACTGTGGATGGGTGACCATCTTAACATAACGAGTCTCCTCCGTGCCTCGGAAAGCACGTTAAGCCGTAGGTCCCGGCTGTCATTTATAGATTTTTGGCAGTCGTTACGGATAGTCAGAAGCCAGTAAATCTGACACCAGTCTTGCCATCAAGTAACGTGTTACCCCAGTTAATGGGTTGTGGAGGTCTGGTAGGCAGCCGCTCGTAAAATACTGGTATTCAGCTAAATCCGGCTTGACTGGAAGCCGACCCTAATATAGTTGGGAAAAGGCTAGGCAGATGATGATGAATGATGATTGCTCCAGCTTACATTTTTCTTTTATTATTGAAATTCTCAACAAAAAAGAAAAATTATTGTAAAAAGTTAATTTAAATTATCATTAAATAAGTGCAAATAATAAATTTTTAACATTTAATTTAACTATTTACTATCATTTTTTTTATTGTTTTATTATCAATAATTAACAACAAAGATGTTACCAAAAATAAAATGTGCTAATAAGTGATAGTGTGTAGTAGTGATAAGTGATAATAAGCGAATGAGTGAGATAATAAATGATGATAAGTGATTTATTTTATTGTTACATTATATAATAAAGAATATTAAAAAATCCTAGGTCTTCTCGTCATCATCGTTTCTAACTTATCTAAATAATCTAACATATTGAGATTGTAGTCACCAGCATGATGATGATGATGGTGACTACATTCTCAATATGTGTGTAGATTGTAGTCACCATCCATTATAAAATTAAAAGCCATTATTTCTCACACATAAATAAGTACTTCGTTTGTAAATCAAATGTTTAAACGACGTTTTGAAGTTCGGATAACCGACGTTTAGGCGGTGGTGAACAGGAAATATTGCTTAAACCGCTGTTTTAAAGACACTGCTTTATCCCCTAGTCACATAATCTACTATTATTTTATTATGATTAAACTTTAAAGTAATTTTACTTGTAGAGCTCTCTGGTAAAGGGGCGCATTAAAATGTCTGTCGTGCGACCGAGAAAGACAGATAATAATAATAATAATATAATAATAATAAATCGTTTATTTATAGCATAGGACACATTTAGAATAAGGTATATTAAAGAATAAAAAGACAGTTACTCATTTGCCTGAACTAGGATAAACCTGTGCTTCAGGCTAGAGAGAGATTAAATACAAAATAATAAATTAACACTAAATATGACTATAATTAAAATTTAAAATTTAACAAAATTAAAAAATATAATTAAATATCCGGCGCGTTTTATTTACAAACAGTAAGTAAGTCTTCTGTTTCTGCATAAGATATGCTAAGTAAATACTGGAGAATGATCTTTTTACATTTGTACTTATTTAATTGGTAGATACTTAATTTTCTATTTAATTTATTATACAGAAATGGGCCTAAAAAATTAAAAAATCTTTTTACGAATACAAATTTTGAGAATGCGGAGTGGCAAACAATATCATTCCGTCTCTTATTTATGATTTCGGCGCTGTAGGAAAGCATGGTGTGCTGTTTTATTACTAAGTGCATTATGAAAAGCTGGCGAACAGTAAGCACGTTACAGGATTTGTACAGCTGATTTGTAGGATAGAGAAAGGGAAGGAAATTGGCAACTTTTAAAATGGCTCTCTGAGCTCTTTCAAGAGGCAGTAAATGAGATTTAAGTGCTCCACCCCAGCAAGTGATACAGTATTGGATGACAGATTGACCTAGGGCAAAATAAATCTGTGTCACCAATTTTGAATCTGCGATCGCTCGCAACTTCTTAAAAACAAAGATTAATTTGCGGACTCTTTTAACTAGACTTTCAATGTGTGGTCTAAAAGAGAGGGTGTCATCTAATATAACCCCGAGATATTTGATGTCGCCAGTTTTAGAGATACGAGGACAATCACACATACTGGGTGAACGGAATCCACATTTATGGGCAAACAAATGAGAGTTAGCAGTGTTAGATTGAGCATTGCGCATGCAAAAGTGAATATATTTTGTCTTGTCAGCATTTAATGTTAGTAAATTGCTTTGAAGCCAATTAGTCACAGTGTTAAGACCCAATTGAGTGAATTCGTACAGTTCGCTGCAGTTTTTAGCGGTAAATATTATGGCCGTGTCGTCAGCATATGAGACAATTTTGCCTTGTTTAATATCTAGGTTGCATAGATCGTTTATATAGATCAAGAATAGGGTAGGGGCCAGGATACTTCCCTGGGGAACGCCATATCCAGAACTTACTTGCTCATCACTCGTGATGTTATCTATTTTAACAGATTGGTATCGATCATCTAAGTAGTCGGCTAATAGTTTAAGCGGCGTTCCTCTTATTCCTATAGCCTCTAATTTGTGTATTAGTAAAGGAAGCGACACCGTGTCGAAGGCCTTCGCTAGATCAAGGAACACCCCTAGGGTTTGTTGCCCTTTGCCGAGTTCTTCAGAGATGTAATCTGTCAAGCTGTGCACTGCATCAGCTGTAGATAATTTGGCTCTAAACCCAAATTGTGCCGATGATAGGAGTTTATTTTTTTCCAAATAGTTAACTAGTCTATTGTTTATTATTTTTTCCAGTATTTTGGAAATAGATGGAAGTATCGATATTGGCCTATAATTATTTACTAAGTCTTTGTTTCCGGATTTGAAAACAGGGATTACAACTGCTTTTTTTAGAAATGTCGGAAAAATACCTTCCGAAAGACAAATACGAAATATATGCGTCAAAGGTGGAACAAGGATATGTTTACAAAGTTTCAGGATCTTATTACTAATATTGTCCCATCCTACTGCAGAGTCATCTTTTAGTCCACAAATGATTCGAGTAACTTCGTCTTCGTCAGTATCCAGTGAAACAAAAGAATTTAGGGCACACCTGTTTCTTAAATCAAGCGAAGGTCTTCGAACATAGTCTTGTGATGGAATCTTTTCAGCAAGAGTTTTCCCAACGTTTACAAAAAAGTTATTAACAAGGTTGCTGAAGAAAGAGGTGAGGGATTAATAAGCAGTAAACTCGAGTTAGATTCACGCTTTTTTGACATGTAAGTAACATTTTTAATATGTTTCCAAAGTTGTTTACTGTTGTTTCCTGCTCTATTTAATTCATTTTTATCGTAGTCATTTTTTATCTTCTTTAAGAGGTTATTGCAAAAATTCCTGTATCTTTTATAGGTGATTTGAATGACAGAATTGTCAGGGTTTTTCTTGGCTTTCTGATGAAGTTTATCTTTTTGTCTAATACATCGAATCAAGCCCGGAGTAATCCAAGGTTTAATATTATACAGTTTTTTGTTTACGGAAGAAATAGAAGTGTTACGTATTATTGCATATTGAATATGTTTTACTAAGTACGATAAAGCAAAATTAGCGTCAGCAGTATTGTAAACTGGGTTAAAGTCAAGATTGCGTAAATCATATTCGAGTTTGTTTGTGTTTAATTGCGTTTTGGTCCGAGGTCGATTATGCTTAGGCAGCATTAGGTTTAGGTTCAGTAGGACAGCGTGATGGTCTGTAATTGACGAATTAGCAACAAGTGTAATATACGATAAACTGGATTTAATCATCATATGATCAAGACAGGAACCGCTTTGATGAGTAGGCAAAGAGTGAGCGGGAAGAAATCCATGGAATTAGCAGATATTAAGATAGTCTTGGGTCCCTGCATCGCAGTTATCAGCGTTTATGTTTATATTAATATCACCCGTTAGTATAACATTCTTATACGAACACAAACTTTGAAATATTTGGTTTAAGGAAGTGTGAAAACTTTCCAAGTTTCTGACAGAAGGTGATCTATACATCGCGATTATTGCTGTGGCAGTACCTAGTTTTATGATCAAGCAATTACTCATACAGTCCTTTAGAGTTGATTCTTCGACTGTGACCTCTAGTGTTTCTTTGGAATAAACAACCACACCATCATTTTGGTTGTTGTTTATTGTGGTATAAAATAAGTTATACCCCGGTATTTCGGGGAGGTAGGCCTGACGATCACATAGCCAGCACTCAGTTAGTACCAATATATCACATTCAAAGTTTAGTCTATGAAGAAGAATGTTAAAGCCATCCATATTCTTATAAATGCTACGAATGTTTTGGGTTAGTATGGTTAATGACTTATGAGAGTCGGAAAAATGTTGACTGCACTCCTCCACCTTACATTGCTTTGAAACTGTTACAAATGTATTATCTATATCAGTTATTAAATTACTATCCATAAAACTAAGAAAAATATAAATAGTAAATTAAGTCTAAGTTATATGTATATGTGTGACGCTCTTAGGCGCCCTCATAATCGATCGAATTGATGTACCTGTTTTCGGCCGATTTCTTAGCAGGACACTCTGGATCTCCTGTCTTGTGGTTGGCAGGTTTTTTAAAGCGCAAACATGTTGCGCATTTTGGTGTGTCGGCTTTCTTTGTGCAGTCTTGGGTTGTGTGCCCTTCTTCACCGCAATGTCCACATGTAGGGGCAGCGACTCTGCACGTTTTGGCTGCATGACCGTACTGCTGGCACTGGTAACACCTCGTTACCAAAGTGAAGTCTCGTACCGGACAGGACGTCCAATTGACAAATAGTCTATCCTGTGTGATGAGTGCCTTCCGAATTGAAGCTGTAACCTCTATAATATAGTTACAGTTCTCTGAATCTTTCCTGCCAGATTTATGGCTAAGCTTTATTGAGGTCAAAAATGCATCTTTGGTCATAGTTGGCAATTTGTCGACCAAGTTTTGGTCATAAATACAATTAAAAACCTCATTTTCAGCCATTAAAGCAGGGACTCCTATAACTATGATGCGAGGTTTGCGCTTGTGGGGATCATCGACGGTGAGGCCTGAAGACGCTAGTTGGACTGTTTTCTTCAGTTTTTCTAAATCCTCTTTCGTCTCGGTACTTATAATCAGTCCTCCTTTTGCTATTTTACGAACGCCTCTAACTTTTAGCTTCATGTCACTAGGGCAAACGATTTTCTGGACGATGTTCTTGGTTTCATCACTGGTCTTTGTGTTGTCGCGAGGATAGATCGCCACAGAGCTAAAAGAATTAGGACGAACAAAACTGTTGGACCCTTTCTTTACCATGTCTGCAAAAGAATGGTTCGAATCTGCGGTTATCTGCTTTCCATACGATTCTTTAATCGTCCGGTTCACTTCTAGCACACATTCCTTTAGGTCTCGTTCTTCCCTCAAAATTTTTAAGGAGTTATGGGTCATCAGGGCATTTCCTTTAGCGATTGGTATTGGACTGCTAGTTGAGAAACGCCATAACCAACTTTTCGGCATAAACTGCTTATTTTTAGCTTCTGATCTGAGTTTAATTTTCCATCAGAAGAAATATTGCATACCTCATGCAGGTGCTGCTCAATAGAGCTCAGCCAGATCTGAATGTCTGGAGTCGAAACAACCTCCAATTTTTCATCTTCCTGGGCACGTTGACAACTATGTTGCTGGGGCTGCGTCGGTGTAGGTGTTGGAGGAGGGCTGCGTCGCGTTATCCCGCTCCGATTGAAGGGACTGTTATCCATATTTAAGTTATAATAATCCAATCAGATAGATCATTTTCAAACTTGTCAGCACTTACAAAGTGTGTCTGTATAACACGCCAAAAACTAGGTCACTATTTAAGCAATTAATGTTAATTTATTAAATATCTAATACATTGATGAGCACGTCTGAAAGCGTTGAGTGCGTCGGAATCAATCGTCGGATGGATACTCCCTATTCAGTTCCAGCCTGTGGTTCCAGCCCTTTAATAGTTCAGTATAGGTCGTAAAATGGATTGCGATCGGGAGGTTCCTGCACCAGAACAGTGCTGAAGAAACGCCCGGGTGTCACCATTGTGATGACCGCCCGGAGGACACGGTGGAGGTATGCCCCGCTTGAAATGAGCCGAGCATCGCCGTGTCCTCGTGGTGGCGATTGGTGGCAGTGACCTCTCGCGCCGGGCCCTAGTACAGGCTATGGTCCGGAGCGAGGAGGTGTGGCAAGTAAAATAGTAATGCTAGCGAAGGAGGCGGCCGCACGCGAGAGGTCATGGCCTTCATGCCCCCGCCGTCGGGATTCTGACCGTAGGTGCATGCTTGCGGACGGCGAGCAATGGGTAACTCGCCTTCCGGACCAAGCCCATATCGTCGACGGCGTTGTTCCACGCGCGCCTCAAAGAGATGTCAGCAAACTGTAGGGGTCCGATAGGGTCGAAGCCTTCTGGGGCCTGGGTTGACGAGAGATCCCCGGGACCCCGGAATTAAGGCAAAGAAGGAACAGGAGAGCTTCGCCCAGAGTCATTTTGATTATTACCAACCTAAAAAAAAATGGATTGCGTTAAAGAGCTCGTGGCAGCGCCCCAGTTCTCGGGATGCTGTTGTGATTTTGACTAAGTATATCTCAATCTCCTGAGCAGTGGAGCACTTTTTTGGGAACAACGTTATGGCAACTGCAAAAATGTTATACTATGCGATGCTGAGGACAAAACTATGAAAGGTAGTCTTACCTACTTGTTTTACGCCCGTTTTCAATAACCTACCGCAGTTCATAGACATAGCTATCCCCGATAAACAGTAAGATTCTATCTATCCATCCACAACTTTGGTAGGAAATGCTATCCGTCGGTAGGTTACAGGAAAGCAAGTAAGGGCAAAAGGATAGATTAGTTTATCTTTAGTAGCTGCAACTATAGATAGACAGATCTACTGAAATAGCCAACTATCCTTTTCTACCACTCCATGAAATTCCATCAACTTAATGACATGAAAAACCATTTAAAAACACCCCAGCGTACCTAATTTCAAATACATACAAGCATTCTGTAAGTCAAATGTAGCTGAACGGAACGAATGGTAATTTGTTGAAATCCCACATTTGAAGCGTTTGGCCACGGTTGGGATCTTTCACGTGTGTTTCAATATCTTAAAATACTTTTAAGAAAGTTATTTGTTATTTAGTTTTGAGAACAAAGGACTAGTGTAGACTCTTGAGTAATTACAATCCTTGGTTATCCAACACGCGTATTGGACTAGGTATCGAATTTGCCGAATTATGGAGTACTGCCACTGACGCCCCATACTTTGGAATTCTTTGAAAGAAAGTGCCTTGTAAATAATCTGATAAATTACAAATCGAAAGTGATGAGACTCTGAACTACTAATCATAACTAGGGGAGCACAATAGTTGTGACTCCTACAAGTTACAATCTGAACAGTAACAATATACAGCTTAACGAACAGCTTGTAGAACAGATGCCTTCTAATCGATGAAACCGAAAGCTTCTGGAGTGGCGACCAAGTACCGGATGACGCAGCGTTGGAAGGCCTCCCATAAGGGCGACCAAGACGCACATGATCGTTCGTTATGTTCGTGATCTTCAAGGAGGCCTATATCCAACAATGGACATAGCCCTCCTTGAAGTATAGGATGATAATGGATGAATGAATGGGATAATGGATAAAATGATGATGATGTAATTGATGATTACAAGGGGAGCCGGACTAGACAGGGGGTCGGGTTACTGGGGGTCCATTTTTCAAGTTTTGACATTCTCAGAACAAATATAATCACACCTTCAAGAAGTAGGTAAACATGCAATTCAAAGAATCCTAACTGTTCTCGCTCAGAGAAACAGGCAATTAGACGGCAGCTAGAATCCGAAATGCAATAAACACTGCAATATAAAATTAGTTAAGCCTGTGTTCTCCGAAGGGAATGGAAACTGTACCTACCTAAGTTTAGGTAATAGGTTTAAAGCAGATTTCTGCCAATCCAGTTATTACAACATCTGTTACTACGGTGAACTTATTGCTCAACGCCAGCTAACCGGATTGCCGGTTTTCAGAAACCTTATAAAAGTATCACATTTACCTACAGATCGAATCAAGGAGCTGGATACCGATTTATCACAACTTTTTTAGTTTATGGTGGCAAATATACCTACCCGTTGGTAACTTCTCCCGTTTTGGATGGATTGTCCTCCGATGTTTCCCCCCGGAGCTCGAAGGCTTGATTACGCTTTTTTTTTTACGGTGAAATTTGTCTAAGTGTTTTTCTTAAGTGCCCCGTATGATATCATATGACCAAACCATCAAATCAGTTGCCCTTTGCGTTCTAGCGTTTGAATCCCCAACCGGTCCTATGAGACCGCGCTGTTATTGTTTTACTATTGTGCCTCGTTTCGCGGGTATCTGAGTAACTAGGGCCGTGGTAACTCTTTCGAACAATCCCACAACCCTAAATCAAACTATCATCTTAGCAAGATTAGTGAGTTCTACTGTTGCCACACGAATTCCTACCTTATTATCACTGCTGCAAAGATCACACAGCACGTTGACGCCCTCGCTGTCCTGAGCGGCCGCCATCTTGCGGAGCAGCACATAGTTGAGAGGTAGCGCTGATATGCCGCCGAGGGGCAGCTGGGTCTCATAGCCGCAGGTCGGGCAAAGCAGGAACTGCACGCTCTTGCCTGATACCTGGAAATGTGGTGGCGGTTTTAAACGAGTTTATGATGACTTATAACAGCAGCATCTTTTGTTTAGGTGCGCTAAAGTGGGCTAGGGCCCACTCCAAATATGACCTGTCGATCTGTTAAAACCCCAAATTTTTCTACGGGAGATATTTATCACACCATGACAATGTGACTGGCTAGGTTCAATTTAAATTGAAGAAAGTACTTTCTTAACAAGACATGAAACCAATTAGTACTGATTAAGTTATTTATAGCTTAGTAACCCATTAAAAAAAAATCGTTTCTTCATTAGAAATGCGAGTAGGTAAATAAAACCCTTTTCTGAACGTGACTTCGCCCGTGTGATATTAAACAGTCTCTTATTCCAAATTTCACTCTAATCCATTTAACCATTTGAACGTCAAGAAGTAACAAACATACACACACAAACTTTCGCCTTTCTGACATTAGTGTGATTAAGTCTCCTTACCTTTCTGGTTAATATGCCATATTTGTGTTGTTGCTTCTGCTCCCAGCTACCTTCAGACCCTGAGTGGCGGAGGTCGCTCTCGTAGCCTGAGCCTGCTGACCCAGCGCCAGAGCCTGACCGAGATCCACCTGGGTCTAGCTGGATTGAACCTGAAACAAGGAAATTACTAGGTATATTTCAACTTAACCTATCATATACCCACAAAACGAGACACAATAGTAAAACAATAACACCGCGGTCTCATAGGACCGGTTGGGGATTCATGAATTAAATACAGTCTCGCCATGAAATACTGTGTTACCCCAGTTAATGGGTTGTGGAGGTCTGGTAGGCAGCCGCTCCTCGTAAAATACTGGAATTCAGCTAAATCCGGCTTGACTAGAAGCCGACCCCAATATAGTTGGGGAAAAGGCTAGGTAGATGATAGTTTAACTTAAACATCTCTTATTCACGATGAGAATGGTTAAAGGAAATACCTAACAGATATTGGGTTGATGGTTCAGGGAATGTTTAAAGATTGATAGAATACCTACCACACCTCCAGTCGGAGATAAGAATCTTGAGATGGGTGTGTGGTGTGACAAGAATGGATAAAATGAGAAATTAGTATATTAGAGGAAGTTTGAAAGTGGCACCAGTGACTGAAAAGTTGAAAGGAAACCGTTTGTCTTGATATGGACAAAGTCATGTGAAGAAGAGAGATTAAACGCATGTTAGGTACTAAAAGAGTTCTTAGTTTACATGTAGATGGATGTAGAGGGAGAGAAATACCAAAGAAAAGATGGAACCATTAGGGCCCAGCAGGGCCGGTGCCCACTAGAACCTAAGACCATGGTAAATTTTTGAAAGGGAATCCCTTGGTACTAGACCGCAAAGGACAAATATAGCACGCAGGTGTTGTTTTATTCAGTAAAAGTCTGATATGTCCTCTCGCTTCACTCTAGAGCAAGACAGCCTCTTAGTTATTATAGCCTATCAAGTACTTTCCAAATTCGATTGTGGCTCGGCTCGACTACCAAACCAAAAAAAATACAGCGTAGATTTCATCAAGAAAAATAAAATCATGCTGCCCGAACATAGCTAATCAACTAAACCCAAAAATACATGACAATGAAATTAAAAAGAAAAAATAAAACAATCTGTCACAGGTGAAATAACATTTTACGGCTGCGTAAACACAAAACTGTAGACAAACAGTCGACTTAAAATATTACAAATTCAGAGTTGGATGAGTCAAAGTTTTTTGGCAGAGGAATTATTCTATTTGCCGGAAAATGCTGTAAAGCTTTTGACATTGAGTAGCGTGATTCATTTACTATTATTAATTTAGCTGGTTATTAATGTACGGCGAAATGTGTCGATGAACTAGTTTTGCAGGGACGGACTGGGTTGGTGAAATCTGGGTGCATGGAAAAATGGGGGTCCCTGATTTTTTATTTTTTATGGCGTAGCGCTGTGAGTTTTGATCTGTCTTACAATATTTCTTTCTGAATTATTATAACATGATACCAGGTTTGTATTTCCAGAAAAGTACAACAGAGGAGGGCCCTATAGAACATCGACATTTGACTAGTGTATCTGTAGGTCCTAAACATATTTGTTTCGTGCTACAAGCGAATCCATGATCCTTAGCCCAACAGTCAATTGCTTAACCATTTCGCCAGCAGTTCCGTCAAAAAAAACTGCTTAACAACCACCCTTTAGACTTTATTACATAACCGAGTCCAAAATAATAATCCAAACATGTGTCGAAGAAAAAGGTTAAGCATCTACCTTTCAAAACTTAAAACAACGTATCTGGGCCGTCATAAACATAAGCCACAACTTTGATTTAAACACTGCCTTAATAAAAGATGTTTCGGTGAATGATAATACTAATAAACTTTCTGTTTATTAATTTTGGGGCGTCTGTTTAATTTCTCATTGTTATGGTTAGAAGTCTGCCTGAATCATGGTGGTTCAAACGTTTGATTAGTCAAGAGGATTTGTGGCAGTTGTATAATAATAATAAGTAATGTTTCGACGAGCTCTTGAGTTGATTATAACGATTCGTCATCTTTTGAAGTAGATCTTGAATCTGTTATGTGCGATGGTAATGGATATTCAGGTAATTGTTTGGAGATTTTGTGGCAGATGTGTTTATGAGGAGTAATTCGTACTCATGATTGTATAAATAAATATGATTCGTAAGATTCTTATGTAAAGGAAATGACTGCTCTCATCTTTGAGACGGATCTGCCAGATACCATTTTGATGCACTTGAGACAATTTAGAGGCGAGCCAAGACGATCACTGGCATAACTGGTCAAGTGACTTCAAAGTCTTGAAAATCGACGGTGAGTTGTTAGCCTATCGGTTTCCTACTAGTATTTCGGAATGTCGGAGCTATCACTGGGTGAAGACACTGATTCCTGTAACACAGGTTACAACCTGGCGCAGGAGTCAGGGTTTCCGTTTAATAATGTAACATACTTTTATGTCAATAAAGATTATTATTATCATTGGAACACTAAGTGTTTGGTGATGGACAACCGGTACATGGTGGACATCCCACCTATACGCACAAAACGTTTAAGGAACATCTTCATTGAGCGTATAGCTGTCTGACGTAGTCTGTGTTTCCTGATCACTATTCAGTTGATATTGTTATCAAACCAACTGTGCGTAAAAGCTAATCACTCAAATATTGAACCAACCGACCAATTCGACTAACAGAGAAACTATTCGCTAAGTACTATTTTTTTTATGTGTTGGTGAGACGCACTAGTTTATTAAGAGCCCATTCACTCTAGCCTTCGCAGCAGGCAAATTGTTCCAGTCCTTCGATGTACGCGGTATAAACGCTTACTTATTTCTGAACAATAACATTAAAACATACTTTATTTTGATTTATATTAAGGCTCTCTACTAAGCTAAAAACATGAAAAAGTAACGTAGAATATCAACTGAAAGTGTAGATAGTGTAACTATTGTAGGAGTTTATCTGTATGTCTGTTTGTGAGTCCTGTCATAGCGCGCCGGGTGGCAGCCCTATATTTAGAAACACATTAGCTTAGTTCCTGTTTGAATCAATGAGACATAGGCAAGATACATTATGGTTACTTGTTCCTTCGTTGTTTGGTTGTTTTATTTTACTTCTGTGTTGTTTAAACCAATATTACTTTTGTTTTTATGATGTTTTTTTGACTAGATTAGATTTGTTTTTAAAATGTGATGTGCTTTACTGTTTTGCTTATACATTGTTTTTTAACCCCCGACGCAAAAACGAAGGTGCGTTATAAGTTTGACGTGTTGTGTGTATATTTCTCTGTCTGTGGCATCGTAGCTCCCAAACGGATGATCCGATTTTAATGAGGTTTTTTTGTTTGAAAGGTGTATCAGTCGAGAGTGTTCTTAGCCATGTTTGGTGGAATTCGGTTCAGGTCTTCAAGGTCATCAGGACCTGAGAGGTGGAGAGTAGTCGGGGTTTTTTTATTACTATGAAACTCCAAATATGTACTCCATGGAGTACATATTAATGCAGTGGTATATGTGTAATCAGCACGGGTGGTTTTCACCGTCCGTGCGTCCAGCTGTCCGGAAGGGGCCCGAGTCTAGGTACGTAGTTTTCCACTCATGCCTCAAAGAGATATCAGCAAAAGCGTAGGAACGGGGCCTTGCTGGGCCTAGTGATCGAAGCCTACGAGCGCCAAGGATTACCTTCTGAAAGGGTTAGCCGTGGCCCTGGAACGAAAAGGGTAACTGAAGAAACTTGTGTATCAGTAAAAGTCAGGCTCTCCCGGTCCTCTTTAGACCGGGAGAAATCATTAAATGATTTTCCATTCACACTTCCACTTTTGCAGAGGAAATATTAATTACTTGGTTCTATAAATTTAATTGGCTGCCTAAAAGAGCTGAAACTGACACATTCTACTTAACACATAGCCTTCCGTTCGATGACAATGATGGGATTATGTAGCTAGGTCAGAAGTCTGACCATTGTACGGCTTCCCATCGTCCAAACGTACTTCAAGCATGAGTGGCCTTTAATACATTGTATTAGTATAAATAGGTAGGTACTACTCGCTTTTATATGTGTAGTGTGTAAAATGAGGCAACAATATGGAATTTTGGCATGGTAGTTTTTGAATGGGCTTTTTTATGGTTGTTTTGCAATGTTGAAGTACATGTCATATCTAGTCAACGACTCATCGTTTGCGCGTAATTTGTTTATCTGAGATTTGTTTTTCTTTTTTATTATGAGATAATCTAGCACTTGACTGCAATCCCACCTGATTGAATCGTTGATGGTGAGGTGATCTAGTTTATTAAGAGCTGATTCACCGTAGAACGCTTTTTATCAAAAAACACCTAAATTATAATAAAAAAATTGCAACTCTTAAAATTTTCAACTTTTCGACCATATATGTAACTATAAGTGACTCCGTAATTCACACAACGCCGTTAAATTAAGTAGATATTGGTAGCAAATGTTGAATTTCAGGTTCTGCTTTCATGTCTAGTAAACAACACCTTTATTCTCTTTGTTGGCGGACACAAGCGTGATAAACCTATTTACCTAGCTAATAATGCGCCAAATAAAACATAAATAGGCACTTACTAGCTAGCAAATAGTTCAACCTATTCGGATTGATCCATTAATGGGCTATAACACAGTATTGATAGTTTCTTCAGATGCACCACTCGCACTTAACTAATAGCAAAACCGTTAAAAGATCGTTTTATTAGCGTAAATACTTCGACCAATACAATATGGCCTCCCAAAAATAAAAGCAAGGAAGATTTTTATAAGAAAGACCTTATGGTAAAAGGTTTTTGAATAAAATGGCCGGCGAAGCAGACGTCCTCAGAATAATAGTTATTTAATGGTCAACAGCTATTTGAGATATAAATGATGTGGTTGTTTAAAAATTTAAAAGAATAGATCGTCGAGAAATACTTTAGTAATAGGTTAATAAACAAATAAATGATGAACGCTATTGTTTATGTAAAACTATAAAATAAAACAAAAACAAATTTTTATTTTGCTGAAGGATTAGGTTAAGAAAATGATGAATGACTAACGAATTTTGATGATCTAGCTATAAAACAATTCTAAGCATTGTGATATTTATTGTATAGCTTCGAGCCATCACAACAATAGCAAATATGGAATAATAATTTCGTAAAATAGGCTAGAGACCATAATTAATTATATTGTAGGTATAAATAGATTTGGATCTCAGTTAGGTAATTATTTTGATAGGTACTGAGAACCTTATGATTAATCGCATCTTTAATTTTCGCCACCCATCCTAAATCCCTAGATACGGTCCTGGCAATTATACATACCATCTGTTTTTTAGACCCTGAGACTAAAACGACATTTCAACACAAAAGAAGTGGCGTCATTCCCAATATTCCCATAGTAAATTTGACATTACTTGTGTCAATTTAGCCTCAGGGTATAAAACAGACGATAACGACTTTATTATAGTTAATGTTTTTAAATAGAGCACAGTAGATCGCTAAATTTCTCAGCCACCGTAAGCGTGGGACTGCGGACGACGAGCAATGGGTAGCTCGCCGTCAGGCCAACCGGTAAACGCTAGGACCTGGCCCAAGTAGTGCCTAAACGGCACGTAGTGTTCCACGTCTACCTCAAAGAGATGTCAGCAAATCATAGGTGTCCAGCAGGGCTAAAGCCTACAGGAGGTATTGGCTGTCTGAAAAGGAACCCAGTGGTCCTGGAATGAATGTAAACCAAAGATGGATAGGATCGAGATTTAGTCAGTAAAGTATTAACGTCTGACACGCCCTCCTGCTCTGCCCTTAACCGGGAGAAATCATTGGATGATTTACCTAGCCTTTTTTCCAACTGTATTGGGGTCGGCTTTCAGTCAAGCCGGATTTAGCTGAATAACAGTATTTTACGAAGAGCGGCTGCCTACCAGACCTCCACAACCCGTTAACTGGGGTAACACGGTACTTCATGGCAAGACTGGATTCATTGGATGATATCCTACCTAAAAAGAAGCAGTTCACAAACTCTAGTAAATGGATCAAACACCGTATAATTCTATTTCTGTATGACATTTATTGGTTGCTGTTGTGCCGGTAATTGGGTGAAAGGTTGAAAACCTGTGTCTACATTGCAGAGGCATTTCTAGACTAACTACATCTACTAGTTGAAGATCAAAGACGATTGCACACAGTTTTGGCAAGAGATAGCCTTGTGAATGGTGATGTTTTATTGATCTTTGTCTAAATTCAATTCAAGCAAAGACACTGGTTAAAGGTCTTGGGCATGGTGAAGAGTCTAAACTTAAACAATATCATCAGTACCGTAACAAAAGTTTTATATGCGCTCAGAGCGAGCTTCCCCGAACCCCCCACCCCCTCTAAAAAGGGACTAGATATAAAAAATAATAAAAAATTGCGCCCTTCTGGGACCCTGTGCCTGAGGACCGCTGACACCGCCCTAGCTACGGCACTCATCATCATCTGCCTAGCCTGTTCCCAACTATATTGGGGTCGGCTTCCAGTCAAGCCGGATTTAGCTGAATACCAGTATTTTACGGGAAGCGGCTGCCTACCAGACCTCCACAACCCATTAACTTGGGTAACACGGTACTTCATGGCAAGACTGGAGTCAGATTTACTGGCTTCTGACTATCCGTAACGACTGCCAAAGATCTAATATGAATAACCTAATTATGTTAAAAGCCATAAAAGAAATCTTGTGTATGTCATACAGGCTACTTTTGGCGCATCTTAGGCTTTCATGTTAGCTTACAAACTTATAGAAAAAGATAATTATTTGCCTGAAAATATTCTGTACAATCGCTGAGCACAAGATCACGAAAAACGAAGAAGGAACGCAAGAATATGCATACGGTGTCGATTAAGCGATTGACTGCTGCGCTGCGTGTTGTAGGTTCGATTCTCGCACGGAACAAATATCAGGTCACAGGGCCTGTTAGGTGCCCTAGATCTAGGTATCTAGAGTAAGTGTAGGTATTTACATGTTTACAGGGAACGCACCCACTATACAAGAGTAATTCCTAGCGTAGGTCCACTTAAAAAAAAAATACCAGGTTGGAAGCAATGATAAAAAACTTACCACCATCAACTTCGCTCCACACCTCCGCTTCGCCTTCCTGATGCAACCCCTGAAGACATCTAGTACAGAAGTTATGGAGACAGCCCAAAAGCCTCGGTTCCACGAGCTCCTTCTTACAAATCCCGCAGTCCCACTCCTTCACCTTACTCCTTCTTCCATCGTTGTACGCTGAAGTCCTTGGGGCTACATTCAGGTTCTGGCTGACAGGACGACGGATGCCCTTGGCATGTAAAGGACTGTTACCAGCACTCAAAGATAGCTGCTCCAAAGACTTTCTTTTATCTTGCTTCTTTCGCGTAAAACTGCCAAAAATGTACAGAATACGGTCCACTTCCATTTTCAAAATTTTGATTTTAATTGAACGCGACTTTTTGTTTACAAAGACAGTTTATGGAAAAGTCAAACTAGCGACTTTTTATGTGATTATTTTCTTTAAGTTTAGTATTAAAATAACAGTGATTGTAAACTTGATCTATATTTCGAGAGCGTCCCGATCGTGAAGGGCGTTGTTATAAATAAACGTGCGCCCGGCAAGACGCGCGATATCCGACTGGCACATGTACGGGGCTAACGTAACATATATGTATGGAGTAATGCGTATAATCCTTGCTCTACTTTAATATCCTGGATCTTGAAGTCCTGGCAGATGAGCTAATAAAGTCTTTAATGTATTGGCAGTAAAGGTTCACCGTAAGATTAGGTCTACGGAAAGAGATTGCTTTTGGGAATCAGTGGTAATTACAAGTACAAAATATTGCAGAATTGCAGTTTCAGCTTACAGCGAAGATTACGAATACGCATAATTATCCAGGGGCTTACTATGAAACGGCTCAATTTATGCGTATGATCGTATAGATATCAGATATACTAACCTATCAAGCCACTTTCAATTGCTATAATAAGCATATTTTATGATGTAGAGAAGACCACTATTTTTCAAAATATGTGAGTAGTAGTAGGTACTCAGTGTTCTCTAAATACAAATTTACAAAAAAATTAAAACGTCCCTCACTAAAAATTACTCCACAAAACACCTAGACCCGGAATAACTGTAGGCCATACGGTCAAATTTGTTCTATATGTTCCACTCGGGAATCGAACTCGCTACACCGTACACGCAGCGCAGCATTGACTGAAACGATCATGTCTTCGAATTGGAGTCCCCTTTATTTGAATTCTTGTTTCAAACTATTAAGTTCTTACATAAGTTGTATTATATCTGTACAGTCGTTAGGCTCCTACTTAGTCAAGTCCTACTGCTGAAAAAATAAGTATGAGTATTTCGAAGTTACGAATCTATTTGCTACCTTATTAGGTCATAATGATATTTTCTCTTTGTCTTCCTGTATTATATTTTTTGTTTGTTTTGTTTGTCTTGTTGTGTGTTTTCTTTATCTGAAACCTTCAAAACAGTTCCCAATATCAACCTCAATTCACAGAAATCTATTATTATCTATTCCAAACAGCACCCTTGGCTTCCTCTCATAACTGGCAGCTCCAATCAGGCGTGATGCATGTCCCGTCTAATTTCCTCGCTGAGGGATGATCCGAATAACCCAAAGTTATTTTTATGCAACCACCCCCTGCCATTTCTCATTTCCTTCGCTACTTGATTGATTTTTACGAGTGGTTTTTAAGATTAGATAGGTTAATAAGTTTGTAAAAGGTAATTATGGTTAAGTATACAAGGAGCGCTTGTTTCACTAAGATCCCCTAAACTAAGTCGCCCAGGGAATTACACAGCACTCAATGTTGCATTCTGACCCCCTATGCTGTGGGTTCACTTAGAAGTAATAAGTGCTATTCCTTTATAGTCTTTTCTAAATGAAAAATCAACCTACAGAATAATAAGATGAGACACATATTTTTTATTTCGCATACATTTTCCCACTGCTGGGCAAAGGAAAGATACCTGGATATAGGTAATGAATCAGAATCTATATCTTTTTAACAGGTAACTTATAATGGCTAAAACTGTCACCAGACTAAAACCCACCTGTGTTCCGCAAGTTGCCCTTTGCATTCCGGAACCAAGGTAACTCTTTGGAGAAGGATAGGTACCTATGTAAACCTATTTCAGTACGTGTGTGCTACTTGTATTAGGTAAATATTTGCATAGGTCTGCTCATATCTTACCTACGTACTAAACCTTACCTACCTACACATAAATTCGTGTATCCGCTATCGTAGATAGAGAATTTAGTTCTAGAAACGTCTGGTAGACGCGATTTTTTATCAAAATCGTCATTTTTTCTAGTGATAATGTCGAAAGTTGTCCGAAGTTTTTTGGTACGCTTCGATTTTTACTCACACTGCATCCTAGAGCAGCTGAAATTATATATTTTTTCCAATAATTTGAACTTTTATTAAAATATACTTTTAAAGATTTAGCGTGACCTGGGCCATAGGGCCCCAAGTTCGAGCTGGGACCCAAGGCCAAGGCAGGCTAGCCAACAAAACTTCCATCAACACCATTAAATCAAAATGAATACGCAACCCCTTTTCAGCCATTGGTAAAGCTCCACATCGCGTTTGTTATAGAAATGTAGCACCAAATCATTAATAGCAGCAATCGATATAGCACGTGCAAACTCAATTGGAGCCTATTATGACCGGAAAAGGAACCAGTAAACCGTTCATTTGTATGACCAAGTACACACTTAATACTATTTAAGGAACTTAGAACTTTATTTCAATGTATTTAGGACTTTATTTGAGTGTAGCAAGATTCAGTTTTGATTGAGGATATTGGTTGGCCCCTTTCCGGCCTAATTAAATTAAACTTATAAGCGAATTGAGATCCAGATTTGTTTGATTACGAGGGAACTGACCCAATATTCTGAATTTTGTATTGAAATATTAACTTAGGACAAGGTTCTTTTTAGGTGGGAAATCATCAGAATGACTTTTGAAGGGGAGCGGGAGGGCGTGTCAGACTTTTACTGACTAAAACGTACGCCTTTGTTCCTTTCAGGGCCGAGAATATTCTGTGATTTTTCAAGAAGAAAGGTGTTTTTATTTTATTAATCCCATGAGCGGCCGTGATTTTATATTATTGTCGAAAAAAAAAGAATTAACAAATCGTAAATTACCAAAGATGTGACATCGCCGCGTACATTAAAATAAGAAAAACAAACTGTTTAATAAATTTCGGAACGTTATCAGTATTTTGCGCAATAATTGGAACGCGACCGTTCTGTGACCCAGTTTTGGCGGGAAAACTAATGTCAGCGCTATTTGCGCGCGCACCCGGCTGCGTGGGGCGAAGCGCCATTGGACACTGACTGAAGTGAGGTGTTTAGAGAATAAGGATTCACCTTGGACCACTGTCCGTATTTCCCGCGCCATAAAATTGACAATAAATTGATGCCCCGCTTCTAAAGCAATTCATGCATAGAACTGAGTGCAATTATTTTATTAAACTAAAGTTCAACATTTAGTTTTCGAATCGAAAGTGTAACGGCTATCACTCGCTCACTGATATCTCATGCTAGTATAGTTCTTCTACATATTTATACTGAACTAGCTTCTGCCGGCGGCTTCGCCCGCATGTAGGGTTAGTTTAGTCTTAACGTGATGATATAGGTAGGTATATGTATAGCCACAGATAATATAATATACTATACTCCGTCGGTTTAGGTAGTTAACTAAAGGTAAACAATCTTGGCATGTCTTTTTATCTTAAAGTTGTCTATAAATTGTATGTAAAAATCTTTGCAAATAGGTATTTACACTATTTACCTAAATCGATGTTAGCTAATAAACTAAATTTAAATAATCTTTGTGTATATTATATCTTCTTCTTCTTCTTCTGCCTGGCGTTAATCCCGGCCATTGCCAGGGTCCGCCTTCCGACTAAGTCTCCTCCACTTTGCCCGGTCGAAAACATCCTCCCCAGTAAGGTCATTGGCTCTCATGTCAGACTTGACGACGTCCAGCCAGCGCTTGCGGGGGCGACCACGGGACCTAGCCCCAAGGACAGCCATATCCATGCATCTCCGACCAACGTACTCCCTAGGGCGGCGCATGATGTGGCCATACCATCGCAGACGACACTCTTGCAGTTTTTCCCCCACGTCACGGACACCAAGACTACCTCGGATGTATGAATTGCGCATGCGATCGGATCGCGTTACGCCGCTCATCCACCTCAGCATCTTCATCTCCGTGACGCGAAGCTCCTGGGTGTGTCTGCCCAGTGCTGGCCAACACTCGCCGCCGTAAAGAAGGACAGGCCGTATGATGCATTTATATATCTGCCCTTTGAGCTTCGGAGGCATTTTGCGGTCGCATACAACGCCCGTAACCTCGCGCCACTTCGCCCAAGCCGCGCCTATGCGTGCTTGGACATCGTCGTCTACGTTGCCAGACTCGTGCAGCACGGATCCAAGGTACCTGAACTTATCGGACCTTGTGATCAGGTCCGAACCTATCCGGATGGTATTCGAATCCGTGCTGCCACAGGACATGTACTCAGTCTTCGCCACATTCAGTCTCAGACCACCGTTTTCCAGCGTGTCCTTCCAAACGTTGACTTTGCGCTCAAGTTGGGCTTTGTTCTGGTTAACGAGGGCTATGTCATCGGCATACATCATTAGCCACGGAGGCTGGTCTTGGATGTATGCCGTAACTACATCGAGCACAACGTTAAACAAGAACGGGCTAAGAGCCGAGCCTTGGTGAACGCCAACAGATATTGGAAAGACGTTGGATTCGCCAACCGCGGTCTGGACAGAGGACACGGAATCGCGGTACATGTCTCTGATAATGTCAATATAGGCCTCGGGCACACCCTTGAAGCGAAGTGCCCACCAGATGGACTGCCGAGGAATACAGTCGAAGGCCTTCTGCAGGTCCAAAAAGGCCATATGCAGAGCTCTCCTTCTCTCCCTGTACGCCTCAGTCAAAGTCCGCAAGGCGAACACTGCGTCCATGGTGCTGTTACCCGCCCGGAAGCCGTATTGACACTCAGAGACAGTACACTCGGTACGGAGCCTTGTGTCAATTATGCGCTCAAAGAGCTTCATGGTGTGGCACATGATCTTGATACCGCGGTAGTTACTACAATCCTGTACGCTACCTTTGCCTTTGTAGATTGGAATGATCAGGCTAGATCGCCACTGGTTCGGCATTTCCTTGGTGATCAGGATGCGGTTAAATAGATCCGTCAGAAGGTCCACACCATGTGAGCCCATCGCCTTCCACACTTCAATTGGCACGTTGTCAGGCCCGACCGATTTCCGGTTCTTCATGTAGCGAAGAGCAATGCGGGTTTCGTCGGGGGAAATAGGGGAAATAAGTCCAAGGTTAGGAGGCGGTTCGGGAGGAAGGTTATGGGGATGCTGTTTGTTTGACAGCTCCGCAAAGTATGTACACCATCTCTCCTTAACAGAGGGGGCATCGTAGAGCAGCTTACCCTCGGCGTCCCTTACACAGAGACATTTGCTAATGTCCCGTGTAGCTTTTTCCCGGGCACGCGCCAGCTTAAAAATAAGCTTCTGCCCCTCCGCAGTTTCCAGCTTGTCGTACAAGGGCGACAAACTTTTGCTGCGGGCTCTGGCTACAGCTTTTTTGCAAGCGCGCTTAGCCGCTCCATATGCCTCCCTGTCCTCCGGAGAGTTGGACCCCTGCCACTTTTTAAATAAAGCCTTCTTCTTCCGGGTCGCCTCCTGAACCCCGTCATCCCACCACCACGTCTCCTTGTCTATGGTTCTACCACCACGAGAAGAGCCAAGGACGCGTTTACCCGCAGCAGTGATTGCAGAATGAATTCTACTCCATATCTCTTGAGCGGATTCATGCGGAGCACTGATCTCGAGATGCTCGACCTCCGCAATGAAATCCGACTGCTTAGGACCATTAAGCAACCACCACTTAGTGCGGGGTTTGCGTTTCTCGACCACTTTCTTCTTTGGTACAACTGCCAAGTCCAGGACAAGGAGGCGGTGTTGAGCCGTTAAGCTCTCCCCTGGGATGACTTTGGTAACCTTGCCAATATGGCACCGTCGCACCAGCAGGTAATCTATTTGGGTTGAGTAGGAACCACTACGATACGTAACAAGATGCTGGGGCTTCTTCTGAAAGAATGTGTTCGCGATGGCTAGGTCAGACACAGCGCAGGTCCTGAGTATACTAACTCCCTCTGCATTTACTTGACCATAACCAAAACCACCGTGAACACGTCCGTACTCTCCAGCAAACTGACCTACGTGACCGTTGAGGTCCCCCCCAACCAAAACATCTTCGGAATTCGGAATAGCGCGCAATACGTCCTCGAACTCATCCCAGAAGGCCTCCTTTTCAGACTCACAGCAACCAGTTTGAGGAGCATAGGCGCTGACTAGGTTCGTTACCGACCCTTCGATCAGCACCCTAACTCGCATCAACCGGTCGCTGTATCGGTTTACTTCAAGGAGTCCATCCTGAACGTCCTTAGACAGCACTACGGCCACTCCGTTCCTGCCCGATGGTGATCCGGCGTACACTAGCCGGTACCCCTGCCCGATGTCACGGGACTTATTCCCCTTCCAGCGCGTCTCCTGAAGGAAGGCACACTGGACCCGACGCTTCGCAAGTACGTCCGCGAGTTCTCTGCAACGTCCACTTAGAGAGCCAATGTTCCAGGTGGCAAAGCGGAACTTCCTTTTGGGTACTGACATCTTTAGCCGTGCCCGTACTTGACACGGTAGCCCTAGCCCACTTGTCGCAGGTTTAGGGCGATGTGCCTGCGCGTCGTTATGCGGCGACGCCCTAGCCCGAGTACCCATTCGCTTATCCCTATCCATAATAATATGACTGATGTTGGTTTTACGTGGGGCGACCAGCCGTCTGACCCCCACAACCCTACGAGAGGGAAACCAGGATCGCCAGAGCCTCGTCCGTTGAACAGCAGGGTGCACCGCTAGCAGGTGAGGTTGGCTTGGGTCCTTAGGATGTAAACGGACCCCAATCACCCATTTGTGTATATTATATACGACCTCTTAAAAAGACATACCAAGACTGTTTACCTTTAGTTAACTACCTAAACAAACGGAGTATAGCATAGTATAGCCTATAGCATTCCTCGATAAATGGGCATGGGAATTTTTCAATACGGACCACTAGTTCCTAAGATTAGTTCGTTCAAATTAACAAACTCTTCAGCATTATACTAACATTAATATAGATACGAAGCTACAGGCATATAATATAGGTATCGACTGGTGCTCAAGAACAAGCCGGCTATTGATGGGTTTCTGAATTGAGTATTTTGATTTAAGAACGTCTCAAACCCTACTGAAAAAACGAATTTTGATAGGTTTTCAGGGTAAAGTAGACGAGCAATGAATAGCTCGCCTTCCGGCAGTATTGACTGTACCTACTTAGTCCTAAAACGCAACGGGCAACTAAAGGATACAGATGTGGTACCTATTGTCAATAAAAGTCTGTCACGACAGCAGGAGAAGTCATTGGATGATTTCCCGCCTCTACTACCAAACTGAACCCTTCACATTGTCGCTACCTGCAAAAGTTTCATCATCATCTTTGTCATATAAAAGATTTGTAAGTATAGGTTAATAAGTCAGTCATCTTCGAACCCTTTGTCAAAGAGTAGAAACCTAGCTACCTGCCTAGCTACTCTGTTATATAGGAACAATATTGGCTCAATTTTAATTAGCCTCGCCTGCCATGTCGCATTGATTGTCGTGCGGTAGGCCAACAACTGCATTATTAGTTCGGTTCTGCAAACACGCACGGAACCGCGCTTTAAGCCAATACCAATAGATTGACACGATACGCTTTGATTTGCTTAGTCACGTTTTCTTTCATGTTTTGTTTGATATTTATTGTTGTTGTTGGTAGTACCTAACACTTGTTGGAGCTCGCTTCTATCAGAGAAAAAGATAGAAACGAAAAGTAGGTAGCTCCGTTAACAATGCCAATTTTATTAGAAATCAATCTAAAAATAAAAAGGAGAAAGTTACAACAATGCGGATTTTATCAGTCTTTAAATTAAATAGGTATCATTTTAATATTCCGGCAGTTCTTTAAATAATAAACTAGAAAAACTTAAAGCATGATTTATGCAAATATATAAATGTAAAATTAAAAACTTAAATGCTTAGTACATTGTTTTTATTAATTGCACGTTCATGAACGTAATTTGTATTTTTTTTTAATTGAGAGTAATCATAATTCACACGAGCGACGTTTTTACGACATAAAATAAAACGTTTCTCCTGTCAGTGAACGGCTTTAAATTTTACCAATTTAATATTGCGTTTCAAAATTAAAAAATGTAAGGCGTTTTTACGACATAACATTTTTAACAACTGCAAAATAATATTTGTTTTTGTGACATTCCAATGTTGACATAATCCGTTTGAGTGGCGTTCACTCGTGCACTTAATCAATAGCATAAAATATAGTGCTGTCCTTGTTAGTTATATTAGAAAATGAAAGAGAGCAGTGTAAAGAGTGTTCAATATGTAGAAATATCTAATGATGTTATGGAATGTTATTACATGGCGTTTGTCGTCAGAAGAATTATTTTCATTTCTATGTGTCCCAAATAATGTTTATTTATAATGTACGCGAGTTAATTATGTCAGTGCTGATTTCGGCGTGAAGTTGCACGGTCCGGGCGCATACCGATATGTTCAACATAAACAAACTATGTCTGTTTTCTTGCCTATGCACTATTGTTGTTATTGTCCTGTATTTTCAATCAGAAATCGCCCGTTTAGAGGATAATTATCGAAAGCTAGGTGAGCTACAATATCTGTGATGTGTTAATTGAGGATCTAGTTGGATTTTGTGTATGAATTTGTGTTAAATTTCCAGAATTTAGGTTGGTGCAAAGTCATTCAGAATCTCGGCAATTTTTCCCGAAGAGTATAGAAAAAAGTGACGATGATACGGTGGTGATATACAATAGGGTCCCGAAGACGGGATCGACGAGTTTCGTGGGCGTAGCGTACGATTTGTGTAAGAAGAATAACTTCAAGGTGTTACATATCAACATTACTGCCAACAGACATATCATGTCTCTGAACAACCAGTACAAGTTTGCTCAGAACGTCACCAAGTGGGACGAAGTGAAGCCCGCACTCTACCACGGCCATATGGCGTTCCTTAACTTTGATCGGTGAGTAACAATTCCTTTGAACGGAGTTCATTTGAGTAAACAAACAAGCAATATTTATAATATTATATGGTACTACAGTCTACCATCCAATGGTATCATTGTTATGAATACTTTAACTTGGTTCCTTAATTTCTTTTTCTTCTAAAAGTTGTATTAAGTAACATAGTAAATAATGATCACTTTCTGATTTTCTTTTAGAAATTTTCTTAAAAACCATAAATATTTTAGTTTAAATAGTTTGTTCTTGGGACCTGTAGATTTGATCATAGACACTGGATTGTTTTTTAAAAACTTTTCACACAAAACAAGCTACCTAATGCCATAAGTATTTCCATTAGCCAACTGTTAGGTGATGAATTAGTATTCAAGAGCACCTACTAGATATTTCCATATTAGTATCACAAGTATAAGATCTGTACACATGTTTGTAATTCTACTTAAGTTCTAAGGCCGTACCGTAATATACCTAAGTCACATATTAGTACTACATTGTGGACTTATTGAGTCATTGACTAAACTAGATGGATTACCTAGTTGTTTTGTTTACTGTAAATTGATCATTTAGGACTTGTATAAAGTTTCCTATTGCATTTTGTGAGTTTCCTTCATTTGTCTTATTTATCACATGCAAACTTCTAGCAACAGCTTCACCATTGCGAAAATGAAAAAAAATGTTGTATAGAATATACTATTTCATTACATGTTCAACCCTAAGTTTCATTCAGATGTTCAAGAGTGAAAAAGTATCACACAAAATATCACCTTTATAATATAAGTGTAATAAGTATTTAATGGAGGAAGGCCTTTGCCCAGGAGTGGGACAGAACTGGCTAACAAAAAAAAAAGTTTTAAACAGAAATGCTTCCTTTTTTTCTTCAGCTACATTCAGACGAGATGCTGATCCCAACATAAATGAAGAAAGGCTGACTTAGATATTAATTTATAAAATTTATTTTCTTCCAGGTTGGGAGCCACATCAAAGCCTATATTTATTAACTTAGTAAGAAAACCCCTCGACAGACTAGTGTCGTACTATTACTTCTTAAGGAACGGAGACAACTACAGACCACACTTGGTGCGGAAAAAACATGGTGATAAAATGGTAAGTAACTTTAATTAGAGCAGTGGTTGGGCACGCCGCTGTAGTAGTATGCTCTTTGAGGAGTGGTTGGAAAGAGGTCACGGCGTCCTCTCGTTCCGTATGACGCAGGTCCTCTCCGGACACCGTAAGTTCGGGAGGTTCCTGCATCGGATCAAGTAAGAAAGGACGTCCGGGTGTCGCCATTGTGTGGACCGCCCGGAGGACACGGTGGAGTACACGGTAGAGGTGTGCGCCGCTTGGACGGAGCACCGCCGTGTCCTTGTGGAGGCTATCGGCGGACGGGTAGGGGTTTAGTCAGTAAGAGTCTGACACACCCTCCCGCTCCGCCCAAGAGTGGGAGAAGTAATTCTGATGATTCCCCTACCATAAAGAGAGGAACCAAAAATACGAAGACATGATGACAACTTGCATTGGCCCCTTGGGACCAGTATGGCCCAATCCCTCTCCTAGAGAGGAAGCCTGAGTGCCAGCAGTAGGAAATTGTAAAGCATTTTGTTTAATTTTTATATACCAGCTGCTGCCAGCATTTTCATCCATGTGATAGTAGAAAATTACGTCACGGGAACATACCCCCAGGATAAAAAGTATGGAAGTATCCAGGGCATGGTCTACCTGTAGACATGGTTTTATCGAAATCTATTCACTTGTTTTTGTGTGAAAGAGATGCAAAAAAACATTCATCAATTAATACTTTCATGTTTATTAATTACTAGCTGTCCCCTGCGGTTTCACCCGCATTTTTCGTTACTGCTCCGCTCCCGTGGGCCGTAGCGTGATGGTATATAGCCTATAGCATTCCTCGATAAATGGGCTATCTAACACTGAAATAATTTTTCAAATCGGACCAGTAGTTCCAGAGATTACTCCCTACATACAAACTTACAAACCTACAAACTCACAAATTTTACCTCTTTATAATATTAGTATAGATAATAAAATAGGTTGTGAAATAGGCCCTTAAGCCTATTTCACCACCTATGATTACGTTTCCAATATCTTACTTGGCAGATCATTTCATACGAATTCTGTACCATTTTTGAATTTATTCAGGAAGTAGTGGCTACTCGGACATTGTGAAACAGGCCCTAAGTAGGATATTTCTGGAAAGTAACATAAATATAGAAAAGATTCTTTATTATGTATTCTATCTAAGTAGGAGGCAAAAAAGGGTGGAAATATCTCATTGAAATAGTAAATTCTCTAATCCTGTTGTTTCAAAGTTTGTACCATGAGTTTAGCCTTGAGAATAATGAGATGACTAATTAAAACCTAATCTAAATTGCTACAAACTTTATCAGAGAGTAAATTAGAGGCCTACATAGTACTTTTATAATCTCATATTATTTCACTATTGTACTCATTATTAATTAGTTTCTTTTAACTGAAAAAATATAAATATATATATACCTACTTTTTTTTTTTTTTATGAGCCTGTCGTGTCCCACTGCAGGGCAAAGGCCTCCCTTCCACTCTTCCACACCTCTCTGTCTTGTGCCACTCCCGGCCATATACCTACTAGTAATATTTAAATAATAAATACTGTAATGAAACTTTTGGAGTTATTATCATCTGCTTACCCTTTTTCCCAACTATATTGGGGTCGGCTTCCAGTCAAGCCGGATTTAACTGAATACCAGTATTTTACGAGGAGCGGCTGCCTACCAGACCTCCACAACCCATTAACTGGTACTTACATAACACGGTACTTCATGGCAAGACTGGAGTCAGCTTTACTGGCTTCTGACTATCCGTAACGACTGCCAAAGATCTACAAATGACAGCCGGGTCCTACGGCTTAACGTGCTTTTCGAGTTAACTCGTAGTTATATCGTATGTAAAACAACTTGGCCGTCTATAAGGCCAATTTTTTTTTATTTAAGTTTAGGTTGAGGTGTATGCTTCCAAGACACCTACGGGATATTAAGGGTCTTGATTCATTAAGGTGGGCGCGACGTTAGAATTATCCATACAAACGTAATACCAAAATCATTTGCAATTTAAGCATATTTACACCATAATATGATGTTATTCGGATTCAGACAATAATTATCTAGGTTCCTACATCGTCTTTTTGTTGAAAAACTTACCCCAAACGAAATTTAAGCGAATTTAAATTTGCACATTTTCACAGCGAAAATGTCATGTTTTTATTTAGTTTTTTCTTTATTATAAACAACAATATTTCAAAATATATATTCGTAGGAACACAGATATTATTATCAAGTTATAAATACTCGAAACAATATTGGAAATACATCAATTTTTCATTCATCATTTTTGGTATTACGGAACCTCTCCCAAATTTCCAATAGTTTGTATTGCTATCACAGCAAGCAACTGTCAGTGTGCGGATGATGACTTTACTCCAGTCGGTGTGTCCAAGAATTGTTTATACTATCTAGATTGCTTCCATCAACCTCTAAAACGTATTTTATTTCGTCTCAACTCGAGATAGCGCGCGGTCTCCGCAGGCCTCTTAAAAATCACCAAAACACTCATGAAATATCTCTGATCTCCTATCTTTCTATGACCCAATCGCTTCACCATCACTCCTAGGCAGGCAGGGTAGCTAAATGTTCTGTTATTATTCCGCAGACCTTCGACGAGTGCGTGGAGAGAGGGCAGGCGGACTGCGACCCCAACAACATGTGGCTGCAAGTACCCTTCTTTTGTGGACATGCTGCCGAGTGCTGGTATGTACTGACATTACTAAAATATTTACTACAAGGCGCCAGATAAACTTGGAATAAAGTACCTAATCTTTTCCTAATATCTCGTGTGATGGTACCCGAAAAACACAATAAACTGTTTTTCATTAAAAAAAAGAAAAAAATATATCGAAAAAACCGAACGAAAGAATCGAAAGATTTGCGATAGATGTCGATGCAAGACAGCTTTCCGACTTAATTTTTGTTTTTGGAATTAGGAATGTTAATAAATGTAGGTTTATTTGGCGCCTACGGCCTACTTTAGCTTCTACTAGTGGCTTTACATGCGTAAAAGAAGAGTAAAATGACACACGCACGTAACTTTTCTAAGGCTACGTAGAATTTACCCAGTGCCACGCGTAATTTACCTAGGGCTCCGCGGAATTTATCCTGTGCCACTCGAAATTTCTGAAAGGAAAGTCTTGGTCCTAGAACGAAAAAGGCTATTGAAACAGGCGTGGTTTTAGTTATTTTGAGTCATGAAACACGCTTCCTCTGCACCCTAGACCGAGACAGGTGGGAGTCATAGGACGATTACCCACCTCAAATAAAAAACAATACGACTGGCCTGTTGGTCTAGTGGTTAGTGGCCCTGACTGCTATGCCAGAGGTCGTGGGTTCGATTCCCACCCAGGACAAATGTTTGTGTGATGAGCACGATCATTTGTTCTGTGTCTGGGTGTTAAGTATTTATCTATAATATTGTATGTATTTAGAAACACATAAGTGTGTTTATCAGTTTTCTAGTACCCATAATACAAGCTCTGCTTAGCTTGGGACTAGAAGGCGTGGTGTGAAAGTTGTGGGATATTTATCAGGCTGCAGTGGGAGTAAGCTGGCCACGTCGCACGAATTCACCTGGACAGATGGGCGAGTATTGTCACTCACTGGACGCCTGAGGGAGGTCGACGCCGTCGATCTGATCATGTTCGCGGGGCAAACTTGGCCAGAGATCCCTCTAAACAGAGATATTCAGAAAGGAAGGCCTTTGCCCAGCTTGTTTTTTTAGGTGGGGAATCACCAAAATGACTTCTCCCGCCCTGGGCGGAGCGGGAGGGCGTGTTAGACTTACTGACTAAAACCCACTCCTGTTCCTTCTTTGCCCTAATTCCGGGGTCCCGGGGATCTCTTACGTCAACCCAGTCCCCAGCCCTTGCCCAGCTGTGGGACACAATATATGACTATATAGGCTTTAAAAAAATATCCATAGTAGGTATGCGTTACGAAACTTGACATAAAATACTAGGCCAATTGTAACCAGAACAAGAATTTAACAGATAGTAGATACTAAAACAGTTGTTTGTAATCTTATCTATGTAAAATAGTCAAGACCCTCCTTTATTTAGTTAATCTATGGATGTTGCGCATTACACAGTCTTTGAATTAGTCGTTGTAATTTGTGAAACAACTATTCTTTTGTAACTGTATTCACGTTTGTGAAATGACGCAAATGATCTTTTATTATTGTTAAGTTAGTTTAGCCACCTGATGGTACAGTACCCGGCACGTAAGTTGGCAAGATTTTTACGTAGTGGGAGAAATTCAGAAATTTGGTACAAAAAAAGCGAATAAGCGAACGGGACGTAACGCAGTTTCCCCCGCACTCGAGTCGACTAACGTACCAGTCATAGACTAATACTGGTTCAATCGCGTGCCGGAACAGCGCTACCTCATACCCCGCATCCCGTTTGACCACCAAATAGATCTATAACGCCCGTTTTCAATAAGCTATCTATCATATATCGGAGATAGAAAAACAAATGAAACAACAGAAACATGTCAAATTTTTGTATTGGATCTTTTGTTTTACTGTCTCCAGTATGCCAAAACCGGAGGTAGATAGCTTATTGAAAACGGGCGTAAAACGATTTCTGCGCAACGGCCCTTGACAACTTACGTGCCGGGAACGGCGGGAACTGTAAGCGATTGTATTGTGGGTGAAGGAGTGCACTTGCCTGGAAGTAATTTAATACCACTTTAGTTTAAACACCTCCTGAGTTGTATTTATAAGGAAAGAATGCAGTGGCATTCTGGGCCAGTCTGTGTCTATTAAATAGTAATTTAGCTGTGCGTTAAATCTGATTTTTAGCAGATCCATCTGAAAGATGAAAAACATTCATACACGATCGAACTTGCGCTCAATTGGTTTAAACAAAATTAAAAAAAAAATACAAGCAGAACGGTAGCTTTACGGTAACTTTTCCACCCGGTCGTCTGTTGCGAGAATGAATTTGGCTAGTCGAACCAAATTCGAGCGTGTGTTAATACTTTTACTTCAACAAATTAGCAAATTTCCCGCCAATACTGTAGCACAAAAAAGTGACATAGCCCTTCTTTTTTAGGAAACCCGGCAACCAATGGGCGTTAGACCAAGCGAAACACAATCTAGTCAACCACTACCTACTAGTGGGCGTAACGGAACAAATGCTCGACTTCATTACCGTGCTAGAGGCTACACTACCTCGCTTCTTCAGGGGAGCCACCGAGTACTACATCAACAGCAACAAGTCACATCTCAGACAAACTAGCTCTAAGATAGAACCTAACCTCCTTACCATAGATAAAATACAACAGTCCAACATCTGGAAAATGGAAAACGAACTCTATGAATTCGCTCTAGAACACTTCAACTTTGTCAAAAGAAAATTATTAGCGAAAGAAGCTAATAATGTCGCACAAATATATTTTTACGAAAAAATACGGCCTAAATGAGCTTTAGTATAAACTTATAAACTTTTTTTATTATTGTTGATGCTAAGGTATGGACACACTAGACCTTTTTGAGGTCGACTTAATTTTTATGTTCCCAAATCTGCCGGCAAGATTATATCTACTTAAATATTTTATTTTGTGTACTAATATTGTTTTTTTGTTAATTAGTAATTAAGGTTTCTGACGATATTTGTGTCTGTACTCTTACAAGATTATGTTATAATGATCATTCCAGAGTTAGAGTGTATTTGTAAAGACATTGGTTCTAGTAATGTATGAACAGGGAATATAGGACAATTAGTAATTTGGCGGCTGTAGTTGAGCGTGGCATTACAAATTGTAAAGCTAATTGAGACAGCACAATGTTGAACAAAATTGTGCTAAATGAGCTGACCTAATTATTAACAGTTCAGTTAAAATAAACATAGGTATTTTTATGAGCTGAAATACAATTTTCTGGAGTCAGCTAGATGATTAGTGATTTTTAAAAGAATTACCCATAAATCCACTACAAAAGTTATCAAAAAGTTTCTCTAGTAGTGAATATCTCTAGTAGTGATATCTTCTATCTAGTGAATTAAATATATATGGTAAACATGCCCCAACATTTTGGCCACGCTCAAAATCAGCAAAAACATTGTGTTCTAGATAGATTATATTTTTAGGTAACTTAAACTTAGGCCTTCTAATGAATTGGATAACGAAATTAATATTTAGTAAGTAGAGAAAGTAGGCCTTAATACTTAATAGATAAATCATAGGATTTTGTTCCTTAACCAATCGAATTTAGATTTAATTTCCAATGACACTGTTTATTACATTGCTCACATTAAAATTATGTTACTAAAAGACATTTTTTATGAAGATTTTTTGCATTGTTTTGCAATGACATTTAAATCTTAAAATTTTTAAAGAAAAAAAAACGATTCGAGCGAAAAATTGAATACAGTGGGTGAAGACCCTTTAGATATAATTATATGTAAATAAATTGACGATTGTAAATTTTGACGTTAAATGTATTTTTGTTTTAATTAATTCTAACAATTATTTTGTACTATACAGATGAAATTGAATATTGTTTATTTTTGTTTAATATTTACGTAAGTTACCTGTATAACTGAACCGCATACAACTGTACAGTCAAACATATAAGTAAAAACACATTTAAAAAAAGTAAAAACCGCACATTGTTACAGTTATACATTTGTATTTCCAAGTAACTAACGCGCAAAATATAAAATGAATATATTTGTTTTATTTGACTATAAAGGTACCATTCGGTCCTTACCGACTGCGACCTACTGCTTACTTTCTTAGTATGGATTTGTATGGCACCGGTCGCGCGAACCCGGTCGCAGTTGCGGTTGCGTTACGTAGTCACGTTTCGCGGTCGCGTTACGCAGTCACGTTTCGCGGTCGCGTTACGCAGTCACGTTTCGCGGTCGTGTTACGCAGTCACGTTTCGCGGTCGCGTTACGCAGTCACGTTTCGCGGTCGCGTTACGCAGTCACGTTTCGCGAGCGCGTCGCGGTCGCGTTACGCAGTCGCGCTTCGCGGTCGCGTTTTGTGGTCACTTTTCGCGGTCCCTTAGAACGGAATGCTACCTTAACAATTAGAATATTTGTGTTTTTACTTCTGTGTTAATGTTTTCCTAATGTAGTCAGTAACTCAAACTCAGTAATGTAGTATTTAGTCAGTGACTCAAATTTTGCCCATAAAATATTTTATTATTATAATTACTTAATAAACATTGTGATATTTTTAAGTCCATCCAACGACTTGTTATCTCAATTTAATGCTATAATTTTTAATGTTATTCAACGCGCAATAGTTTTATTTGTTATTTTATTTTGTGAACTAAATGTTGCAGATTTTGTCCGCTAGGTGTCGCTACTGATCCTTGGACCAAGTTAAAGTAAGTACTTGTGTACAAGAATAATTATATATGATAGAAATATCTCTTCTTATATGCTAACTGAGGCATAAAAGAATTTCTAGAACAATATTAACACAATAATTTTATATACAAATGTCTATGTTGACACATTATACAACGTTGATACAACAGAGGGGTTTCCTTAAAAGAGATTTTCGTGCTTATCAATATGAGCGACTTTTACTATGCGACCAACCCGAAAAAAAAATGAAATCACGAAAAAAATAATCAGCTGCTCCATATATTTTGTCAAATTATGTGAACATAAATCTATGGAGCAGGTTGCAGGGTTCGTCGCATAGTAAAAGTTGTTCATATTGATGAGTACAACACCCTTATAAGGAAAGCCCCTCTGTCGTATCAATGTTGTATAAAACCGGGTATAGAATGCTGTAACGCAACATGCAATGTAACATGAAGGGAGCATTTATAAGTGTGGACTCAGCGCGCGCACAAATTGAACATCTACCTACCCACATAGTTGAAATGCTCTATTCGCCCACGGTTTGCTCGCGCAATGAGTCCACACTATGAAAATTTAGTTACATTGCATGTTATATTGCGTGTTACATTCTATGTTACGTGGCAGCAGTCTGCACTCGGCTTAAAGGTTTACTTTTTGTCTAGATATTTTCTTATTCTCTCTTTCATTTCTTTCTGTTGTTATGTAAGAATCTAGCAGTAGCTATTTGCAACTTATATTTTTTATTCATGTTTATTAAATTTTCTTTCACTGCTATTATTATTCACGAAATAGTCAATTCTACTACTATTTTTATTACTTATACATATTATTATCTAACCATATCAACTAATTGTTGTGTTAGTCATGATAACTTAGTTATAGTAGGCGTATTAATTAACACTGCAATAATAATTTATTAAAACGACATTAGAAATATTTATCATTATTATGTTAACAATATAATTGGCATAAAAGACAGCTTTTGCGTAACTAAAAAAAAAACAAATTTCTAATTCCCTGCCTATGAAATGGATTTCATTAAACAAAAAAAAACTTTAGACCACATAGATAGAAATTTTATCAAGACAAGGTTCGTCATCATCATCAATTGAGCAGAAAGACGTTCACTGTTGGTCATAGGGCTTCTAAGCGTCGTCACACTGAACTGTCCTGTGCGTCCTGCATCCATCGGATTCCCGCGACTCTCACTAGGTCATTGGTCCACCTCGTTGGAGGTCTTCCAAGACTTCCAACGCTGCGTTCACTCTAAAACCTTTCGGCCCCAACATGGCCGTTTTTATTCTGCAAGCAATGTGCCTCGCACACTGCCACTTAAGTTAGACGATTCTTCGGGTTAAGTCGGTAACCTTGGTTCTCCTCTGGATATCTTCATTCTTGATATAAACACGCAAAGAAACTGCGAGCCGATACGAAATCGTATTTGTTTAGTTGTTTGGGTTTCGGGTTTGGGCTGAACTTACCCGAACGACCGTTTCATAATTAAATGTGACGGCTGAGTCTCAATTAGTACCCACAGAGCCTAAAAAAATTCTCTTGCACTAATGTGGCCGCGACCTAACAACGTTTACTAGAGCTGCACTTTCAAATAAAATTCAATAACGAGTTATAACCGGAACGATTATTAATCGATTACTCGTGCCATGGTTAAGTCGTTAATCGCGAGGTCTCGGTCGGGGTGACATGTTACCTCGTTGGGCTAATGTTGTGACACTGAGTTATGGGGCAAATAGACTGGGAACTAGTGTTGTTACTCTATCTTACTAAAGCTCAGGCAGGTTGGTTTTTTTTATGGGAATTCATGCGAATTTTGTCGTCCACTCTGGGTTGAGTAAGAGGAAGTTTTAGATGCATTAAACAATTCTACATTCAAATCGTTCTGCTTTCCCAGTTTAAACAGTCTTAATTGTTACTTTTTTAATAACCCATTTGGCAACCCAACACGACTATTATTACTATGTATATTCAACTAATTTAAATTGTTCCTCTTTTCCAGTTTTAAACGGCTTGACCGTTTAGAACTGTTGTTCCATTTTTTTTATTACTTGTCAAATCAGCCTGAAAAAAATGAATAAAATAAATAAATGTATGGTGGCAACGGAGATCGTTTACAGTGATATCTTCCCTTTGGTGGTTTAAGAACATTTAAAATAAAAATTGTGTAATCTGCGGTGAACTGTAGTCAATTAGCCAATCATTATATTTTTCATTTAAAATATGGGTACTAAAATATAAAATTATGTAGGTATATAAAAGACAATACAGAAACTTACCAATATAAATCGATGGTCCCTACGTAAAGTATCGAATCAAAAAAATAGCATTTTTTTTATTATTACTGTTTTGAGCTCTTTTTAAAGGATATTTTTTAATACAACTTCGTTTCCCGATAGTTAGAGACCTAATTTTTATATAGATTTAATCACCCGTGACAAAATTATGCAAAAAATAAACTTTAAATCGCTCTCTTGCAAAGTAGCGATTTTCACTTTCGATACTTTACCTAGGGACCATCGAAATGTATTATAAATATAATTTCACAGAATGAAGCGAAAAAAAGAATAAAGGTGGATTAGTGTAAATTATATATTTTACTTTTTTCTTTAAATGAAATTTTCGTTCAATCCGTTTAAATGAAATCCAATTCATTAAAGATTTTAACAATTATTTTTTAACAATTTATAATTTTTATAAATATTTTTTTTTATTAACAATAACATCGCTTATTTAACATATTATATGTTTTATTAAAGACGTAGTCATATTAGACAATATTATAAGAAGTTGTATACTCAAACAGTGGTATATTAGAGTGCGTCTAATGAAAGCGCGACCAGGAGTTCTTTTTTTAAATTTAATTGGCAACATTATTCAGCCGCAATTGTAGGAAATAAAAAAAATTGTGAAGTGTCAAGACATGATTCTCCTACTAGTTAGTAATACCACATACAACATTTTTGGATATAACCTCTTTTTCTCAGGTCGCGCTTTCATTAGACGGACTATATCTACAATGATTGTATATAGAAAGGCGCATTTATATAGTGTAAGTAAACATGTTCTTCCATTCGTGTTATGTTAGTTAGCTAATCTTGCTATGTATATAATCCTCATATCATTTATGTAATGGGACGTTCTTCATTTTATTGACAATCGCTTGTCTACCTACAGAATAATGTAAATAATTGTAGTTAAATTATTAAAAAAAATGTATTAAAAATATAATTAAACCCCGATACCGATGGGTTTTTTTTATTTTTAAATGTTTTCATTTTTTAATAAATGAAATAAAATAATAATCATTTATATTCAGGTCAAATACGCCCAATGGCATTTTATTTTTTATTATTTGAATATAATATTATACTATTTTTTATTTGTATGACAAAGTGATAAACGTCTCCGATCACACTTTATTGTACTGCGATCGGTTCTCGATAAAAATGAAGAACGTCCCTAATATGTTTTATAAATAATTAGGAATCCTATTGATAACAAAAATATTTACTAACCTTAGTTTCTTGCCTCTCAAATTTTTATCTTGAATACAATAGTTTGTCTGTAGCAAATTTGTAATAATTTCATTTTGACATCGATAATGCTCATTAAGAGGCTCATCTTTTTTAAAACCATAACGATTATTTAAGTATAATTTTTTTTTATCAGAAATATTGTTAATATCGACATTCAATTTTAATTTGTAATGGTTATTTTTTATAATGTTTTTATTCACACAATTTCAAATGACCGGGAAGTTTTTATATATATTTTTTTATTTTATAAATTATGTGTTGTGTAAATAATTTTATAATATTTACCTACGGGTTTTACAATATTTTATAATTTTCTGTAGTTACTTCTTCTCATATTGTTTGCTTACTGGTAAGAAAACATGAGTTATTTAAAATCTTCTGGGAACAAAATAAACTTTTTTTTTACTACTAAAAACTCGTTGGTAATGTTTGATCAGTGGAAAATGACTAATATAAGCTAATATTTAAATTCTAACATTAAAATCACGGTAGAGGTGAGTTATCAATTAATTACTTAAAAATGGCAAAATTAATAAAAAAAAAAACAAAATTGACTCATGCCAGACCCTACAACCAAGCACTATGTGACTTCAAAACCTGTAAATAAATAATATATTTGTAATATATCAATAATATAAAAAACAAAATCCCTCACAAAATGTTAATACTTCATCGTACAAAGATGTACTTAATTTGTAAAAGCAATCACACAATTTTAGAACCTAATTGCCTAGTTTTAAGGTTGATATTTATATAATTTATAAAGAAATGTGATTATAGAATCTGTTATTATTAATTTCATACTGTTCCGAATCTCTGCACTCACTAGTTTACTGTGCAAAGGTGTTTCAAACGAAATATAAACTTAATGTTTCATAAAATATGTTTTTAATTTTTAAGTTAAGTAAAGCTATTTTATTCAGCCGCTTTTGCCAACGGATACGCCCTCGTAAAAGCGAAAAAGAGTTCCAAAGAAACATGCTTTTCGGATATAAGGTCCCATTGGCTATTCTAGCACATAGTCTACCTAAGGCCTTAACATCCAAATCCGTTCAGTCGTTTGGGATAGTTAAAAAATATTCACACCTACACATATACACAAAGTTTCATCTTTATACGTAATATTAGAGTAACTTTAATTGCATCATATTATGTAGATACATAGTAGAAATAATGCAATATTTATCTGATTGTCGCGTATTTATTGTTAGTTTTTTAATTCAGTTTTGCTAACTACCCACATTTGTAATTTTTCCAGAAAATTAAGCAAGAAAAATGAATGGAAAAAAATTTGAAGGGCAGAGCAAGTGACTCACTGTTCAAACAAGAAAAAAATCTCCAAGAAAACCTTTCCCTACAAACTGGAAACCGTAAACCAGTCGATGTATCATATCAAATAAAAAATTAATAGGGTAATTATAGGGCAGCACAAACTTCTACTGTATTGAATATTTACCAATCGTACCCAGTAATTGGAAACATACTTTTCATAGAATTCAAAAGTTTTGAACGTGACAATTATCGTAAATGTAACGGTCATGAATAAAATAGCATCGCCTTGGGGCTGTCGGTCTGAAAAATTATCATGACCCTAATCGAACATGTTTCTTAGCAAACATCGTCATCAGTCACCTGCAAGAGCACTCTTGCAGTTTATACTGTAATTACTTTGTTTCGTTAAGGGGGACGCAGTTTTAATAATTCACACGATGACCTGTCCCCGTCGCACGCGGGTATTATGACGTGACAGAAAGAGACAGATAGTGTTTTGGCCGCCGCGTCCGCGAGGGAAGGAGTTTCTTTCAGTCGTGTGTGAGAGCTGCGACGGAGCGGTTGGCCCGCGATGCCATTAAGATTCAAACCGCTCGCAGAAATGCTATCACGAAGGCACAACTTCCGAATAACTCAAAGCAAGTCGTTCAGTTAAAAGTTTTGTAAGATGAGATAATTTTCAAGTTAAAGAGTTTTATATTTAGTTTCGTTTTGAGGTTCGTCCACGAAGGTCGCGTCCTTCAATCGATAAACTATTAATTGCCGCGTGTGATTGCCCGTGGCCGGTAGACAACGGAACTACACGCGTGTTTTGGATGTATATTTTATTTGTAAAGTGCCAATTAAAAACATTAGTTAAGTATATTTTTTTATTGCGGACCTTGTGTCGTAAAGTTTGTTGATGGAAAGACTTTGAATTTAATTCGCATCTTCATGGAACATGGGCATCTGTTTAGACACTGGTAAGTAAGTTTATTTTTAAAACTAATTAGTAATGGCTGACGAAGATGTTCCTTACTACATGTGTACCATGTTGGGCGCCAATAGCAACTTCCTATTACAGTGATAAGATCAAAATGCATGACGAATAAAGAACTAGGACCACTTTATTCATAACTACATACGCACACAGATATTATGGCGCGTCATTATTTTAAATATTTGTTGATCAACACGGGTCCCATTTGGGCGCCATCGTAAACATTCGTCATGCGTCTAGAGCGTGTTTTGTGTTACCCGCTTCATATTAAATTGTACCTTCGTATAAAGTGTACATAAACTAGATTTAATATTAATAGCTAGCAGCTAGACTTGACATTTAAACGATAAAGTGATTTCTAAAATCGTGAGTTTGACTAAAGTATGTTGTTATCGACAACGTTGCTACCTGTCCTAATATTTAAACATTATTAAGATACCAATCATCTTTAATTGATGTATGAGTGGTCAGTACTATTTGTTCCTATTTGGTCAGTAGTATTTGTTCATCTTATTAGCAAAGTGCGTAGGTAACGTGGATCATATCGATACAAAATATTATTGTTTCTTTAACATAGTGTCAATGTAAATTGAGGACGTAGTATCTATTTTATAACCAGAAAAGCCCATTCATTAATGCTTTTATGCTTTTGGTCTAAAAAAAAAGGCTTATTGGAGCAAATCAACCAAATATCTGCAGTCTCGTCAAATATTTATTGAAAACAAACTGCAGTTCCAACTACCGCTCTATTTTTTATTCTTGGATCAGTATCCAACCCACTATGGGCTCGTGTGGTGGATTATGTTCTAGTCTGTCCTACAGAGGAGGCCTGGGTCCCAACAGTGGGAACATTATAAGGTTTATTATGCTTATTATTTCTTTACAGTCAGACCACTAAGGCTAAAATAACAAACTAATATCTGCATATCTATATTAAATATTATAAAGCTGAAGAGTTTGTTTGTTTGAACGCACTAATCTCAGGATCTACTGATCCGATTTGAAAAATTCAGTGTTAGATAGCCCATTTATCGAGAAAGGCTATAGGCTGAATATCATCACGCTAAGACCAATTAGGCCTTTGCCCTGCAGTGGGACACGACAGGCTCATAATAATAATAATAAGACCAATAGGAGCGGAGCACTAACAATTCCACGCGGACGAAGTCGCAGGCGGATACCAGTTTAAAATATAGCAAAAATCAAAAAACATTTTTTTTATGCTAGAGGTAGATGAATTATTAGGTACGCAGTTTGCGCCTATTCCAGCAACAACATTACATAGAAGATTATTATAAAAATAATAATATAATCTAGACAATGCGAATATTTAAATAGGCTTATCTACAAGCCTATTTTACGTACCTATGCACATCTTACAACATATTAGGTGTGACATAAAAACCACCATATTTTTTTGGAAATTAAAGAAAAACAATATAAAAAAACACTCAATCATAAAAACAGAAGGTACATTAAAATAGAAGAATAAAACATTAAACAATAGATTACTTATTTAATATTGAAATGTATAAAATTAAAATTTAATTCGAAGGTTTGTACATGATATTCGTACCTCCGAGACTGCTTTCCTAAACTTATTTTTATGTTAGTTCATTGGTAAAAAATATACAGTAATGCTCTAGTAGCTATAATTTACATAAGTTTACATCAAGCACTCAGTCAAATTGAGAAAATTATAACGTTGAACAGAGTTAGCAAACTGAGAATATCATAAACTGTTAACAAAAAGTGTTTTATTTATTAAGTTGATTTAACGTTATTTGTGACCCGTGATCCTCTTTCACCTTCGTATTTTCTCGTGTCGATACGAATTGTGAGAGAAAAAATCGAAAAACATGATGAAAAGATTAGGTAGACCAATAAATCAGAGTGGCTGCTCAGCTCAGTTTTTATCAGATTTACGCGCAACTGCGCAATGTTCAAATCTCCTAAACTCTCACGCACCTTACAATCTGAGTACTCACGCACTACGACTGGGGAATTTCGAAAAACAACCATGACTTAAGTTTTGTAAGGTAGTTACGATCAGGTTGGATCCTAGTTTAAATTATTTTTTAAAAAGTTGACGGACATTGCTATTGTGCCCAGCACGGGACTTCATGGAATCGAATAACTTCTCAATGAAAAAAGATCATTTGAAGAAATACGTCGAGTCTGACTACAGTATTATTTACCTAATACATTTTTATTTGTTTGTAAAACGTTGCCCCCACACTAGGAATAACTCCTGTATCGTGGTGCGTTCACAAACATGTAAAGTCACTTGCACAAGACACCCAGACCTGGAGACACGAGTGTGTGTCCGGGTCTGGGTACTTATTTGTAGTCCGTACAAATATTTGTTCCGTTCGTGAATCGAACCCGCGACACGCAGCGTCAACCACTACGCCAACCGTGCCGTCAAATTTGGTAGTGCCAAATCTATTTCAAATGTTGCTACATCGTACAGTCTGTACTTTAATCTCGGCGACAAAACTGACAAATTCAAAACTTCAAACTTACAAATAATATTGCCAGTTCTTGTAGGTAGTGTTGCACCTACGGTACCGGTTTGCCGAATCGTAACTTTTTATATTTATTAATCGATTAGAAAAAAAATCAGAAGCTATCAATTTTGTTCCCGTACACGATAAAACCTATTCGGGTTATAAATATTCGTTTTATCGTTTACTACTTTCCTTACAAAACGACTGAACTTTAAAAAAATAAAAATAATTATAACCTAATAACTATAAAAATAATTATAACCTTTTAGATATATTGATCCTTCAAAAGCCAACTCATGGCCCCAGAAGTTTCGACCCTACTGGGCCCCTACGGTTTTGATGACTCTCTCTGATCTCTTTGAGGCGCGCTTGAAACAGTACGCACCGTTGGGTTGTGAAGGCCATGCCTTCTCGTATGGATCCACCTCTTTTGCTAGCATTACTGCTTCGCAGTAGGAGGCGACCGCCAGTCGTCTTCGCTCTGCGTAGAACCTACGGCAGGAGGCGTCGGGACTCCCTAGGTTCGGCAGGAGCCGCTTTAAGCCCCAGTCCGTTCCAGTTTGGAAGCCAGACGTCGAAAGTGCTACTCGAAAGTGACACCGGCTGATGTGAACCCCACCTGCCGTTATTATTCGACACGGTAAGTTCGGGAGGTTCCTGCATCGGATCAAGCAGGAGAGGACGCCCAGGTGTCGCCACTGTGTGGACCGTCCGGAGGACACGGTGGAGCACACGGTAGAGGTGTGCCCCGCTTGGGCGGAGCACCGCCGCAAAAAAAATTGCCGTTATTATTCGGGAACCCGGTGATGGCGCGTTCACTTTGAGTCCTAATTACAAGATTCTGTCTACGACTGTCGCAAAACTACGTGCCAATTCTTCGGTCGCCGCCTGATACAACTTTCGTCGAGCCACGACCACCGTGACGTCTGACGTTTAAAAGTGTTTGTGAAAACCTATTTGCAAAATAAATATAAAATTTATCATTTATTGAATATTTCACATAAAAATATACGTTATTACTTTTGTATTTTTTCATTTCAAATAACTATCTACTATTCAGGATAAATTATTATAAAAAACGATACTACTTGATTTTATTAACGACAATTTACGGTAGAGGTACATCACTATTTAAAAATTGCAAAAAAGTGACAAAATTCGTTATGTCATTTTTGTCGCGCTGATTAAAATACAGACTGTAGTGGTCCTGGTGAAAATGTTTTTCCTGGCATTCACATCATACGCCAGTAGCGAATTACAAATAGTTCATCATCATCATCATCTCAACCGAAAGACGTCCACTGCTGGACATAGGCCCCCCCAAGCGTCGCCCCAGCGACCGGTCCTGTGCGTCTCGCATCCATCGGATTCCCACGACCCTTGCCAGGTCGTCGGTCCCCCTTGTGGTAGGCTTTCCAACGCTGCGTCTTCCGGTACGTGGCCGCCACTCTAGAACCTTCCGTCCCCATCGACCATCTGTTCTACGAGCAATGGTCCTGCCCACTGCCACTTAAGTTTGGCGATCCTTCGGGCTATGTCGGTAACCTTAGTTCTCTTGCGGATATCTTCATTTCTGATGTGATCACGCAAGGAAATTCCGAGCATAGTCTTTTCCATTGCTCTTTGGGTGACTTTAAGCCTTCTGATGAGGCCCATTGTGAGCGACCACGTTTCCGAGCCATACCTATGTCAAATAGTTGCGGTTTGTTAGATACAAGAAGTTTTAAGATATCATCTGGGTATTTTTTAATTTTGTAACTAGAGATAATTTTTTAAGTCCGTACAAAACTAAGTCAGAAATTTCTAAAATCTGGTGGAAGGCAAAACTTGTATGTACAACTTTTGATACGGTATCAGAAAAAGTAGGTATTATTTTTAGTGTTATTAATTTGTTTGTTTGGTACAAAACATTATAAAAAAAATATATAAGCAAGTACATAATTGCGCTGGGCATAGGTCTTGGCTGAATAGCCATAATCGAAGTTGTCATATGTCTAAATTAATGGTGATATCCACTGATACCTTTGTTGTATATTTTCTTTGTGACTTATTTATTGTTCTTCATTGACACAGCACGTTCTGGTTGTTGCCACTGTTGATTCCCACAAGTTGCATCATCTGCCTAGCCTTTTCCCAACTATATTGGGGTCGGCTTCCAGTTAAGCCGGATTTAGCTGAATACTAGTATTTTACGAGGAGCGGCTGCCTACCAGACCTCCACAACCCATTAATTGGGGTGACACGGTACTTCATGGCAAGACTGGAGTCAGATTTACTGGCTTCTGACTATCCGAAACGACTGATTCCCACAAGTTGCAGTAGTTGAGTAATTGGCTGCAGTGTTGCGTGTCACAGTTTTGATTCCGGCACGAAAAAAAAAATTTGTATTGCCTTTTGATAAAATTGTTCCGGGTTTGGGTGTCACAACTACGAAACAAGACTAGGAACCTAATGCGAAGCAATTTTTTTTAAGAGTCAGAAAAAACCTATTTCGTTGACAGCACGGTTGGACAGTGGTTGAGCGATCGGGTCTGGGTGTCTTGTATATGTGACTTTACATTGTACGTACGCAACCACGATATAAGAGTAATTCCTAGGGTGTGGAAAAGTAAAAAAAAAGAAATGCGAACTATTCCCACATAGAAATGCGATCTCCAGTTGTGGCCGCCAAGGTGCTTGAGTGCTCTGTTATTTATATAAGCTTTAGCTTTTTTCCAAATACCATTTCTAATTATTTCCAAACACACAGAGCAAAAGAATGAAGAGTTGGAGACGACGGGCGGGGAACGAAGCCGGGGCGAGAGCGCTTGGGCGGGTCGCGCGACGCCCCCCGCCGCCGCCTTCCCCATGCAGAACTCCAGCCACGTCAAGTTCGAGCCGCCGAATGTGCCTGTTATATTCGTATTGGGTGAGTAGAAAATATTCTTCATCTAATGAATAAAAGTGGGAGTCTGAAAACGTCATGAGGAAACCGACTTGCCCTTGTCATGTCCTAAAACCAAAAATTTAAAGACTTATAGACATTCACCAAACCGCACTGAACCCGCGCGTGGTGAATTACGGCTCACTCCCTCTTCTAAAAAGAGTATGAGTCCCAATAGTGGGAACGTTATAAGGCTATCCTTATGCTAATGTGCTTTATGCTACGAGAGTCTGTCTCCAAAGTTTTTTTACGTAAAAAGCAGGCACAATAAGTCGCAAAAAGAATTAAATTAGTAAAACGCTCACAATATAGGAGAAATTCTGACATGGATCATAGTTTGTGTCGAATTCCGTGCATTGTGCCGTAGCTATCCGATTTGATAGAGTTCGAGTATATTCTTTATTGTCCACAAAACATAAATACAACAAAAAATCAACCCCCAAACTTTAGAAGGACAGTTTGTATAAAGTGGTTCACTCATAAAAGGCATAGAATCTATAAAAAAAAACATTTCAACTTTACAACATACGATGATACGACTAATGTACTACGTGTTGATTTAACCTCCCTCACCTTTTATCATCACCACTCTAGCCTTTTCCCAATTAGCTGTCGGCCGGCTACAATTCCAGTCCGTACAGTCCAGTATACGGATGCGGCTGAATACTCGTGTTTTACATGGAGCGAATGCCTAACGCACCTTCACAACCCAGTCACTGGGCAACATGATTCTTCTTGGATAGACTGATGGTCAGACTTTCCGACGCCTGACTATCTGTATCGACTGTCGAAGATCTACGAAGTACAGTAGTCAGTAACTTCCTAGATAAACTAGTAAACTACATTAATGAACTGTCTCGACTTCAAATCTCCCTGAACTTAGTCAGTAAATAAACGCAATTAATTCAAACTATCTAATTCACATGAGAGCAGCGCCTTTAAGAGGTGAAGAAAAACATCGTGAGGAAACTGCATGTCCAAGAACTAAAAATTCAAATATAGGTAGATGACATCCAGCAACCCGCAATGGGCCCGCGTGGCGGACTACGGACCTTTCCCTCTCCTAGAGATGAGAGCAGAATCCAAGGCAAAGGCCAACTGAAGGAACACTGGTGGGATTTAGTCAGAGTGCAATGAGTTGTTTAACGACAACTTTAAAAAAACCAGTCTAGTCTAACTGCGGAGTTAGGTTTTAATTTATTGTACTAGGAAAATATTTCGGTTGGAAACTTTTTCAAGGTACAAAGTAGGTATAGTTCGTTTTTAGGGTTTCGTACACAAAGGGTAAAAACGGAATCCTATTGCTAAGATTACGCTGTTTGGCAGCCTATTTCTCATTAATGAAAAATGAAGATAAATATGTTGTCGCTATACAATTTTTTACTCAAAACAGAATAAAATGAATATTTAAGTATACATATAAAGATCACGTGTGCGTGTGGTGTGAGGGCCCGTTTTTCAAAACTCTTTAAAACTATGCTAAAGATTTAGTGTACACTCCAAAACAAATGTGCGAGTTGGAATCAGAATTTGTGACGGTCAAATAAGCGAGTTATAGACTGTTTAGTTGGGCCCTCAATCCACACATAGAGGATTGAGGGCCCAGCTGTACCGGCTAAACTATGAACACTTGAGAAAAACTTTTTATGCCAAAATCTAAGGTAACGCCAAAAAAAATTTGTGAAAACAAGATAGTATCACAAAATCTTCTCCTACTTGAGATATCCTTGTTCGAAATGGGCCCTCAAATATCATCGACGTAAATGTTTACTAGGCAAATAAAATGCAAGTCATCAACTTACAGCTGCTATTTGAAATCCTATATGCTTCTAGATAATTTGTGAAAGTTCGTGAAAGCAAGAACAGGTCATATTTTCTAGTTGTTTAAAAGTTATGACCTAAACAAAATTCAGGCCCTCAATCCTCCACTTTTTCATGTTTTCGTTATATTATGCTTCACATATGAGAGATATGACATACACAAAAAGGTCACTTTTTGTGTATAAATTTGTGCAACAAACTGGGCACCGGGACGAAATGAAAAGACCCTTTATTATACAAAAAAAAACAACTTTTAAGAATATTCCTCAAAATTCGCGAATAGGGTGACCAGAATTTCTTTGACATGGTGTCGTTTTACATGTAAGTACACAAGATGGCGCCGACTGCGCTGTTGTACAACCCGAAAGCCCGCGCAGTACGTAACCAGAGACAACAAATATATTTTCCAGCCAGTACTAATATTTTGTAAATATAAAAATGTTTTATCAAATAATGTTTAAAAATATATTTTACAATATAATTATTGAGTTTTTGGTTATTGATCTACATCAGAAAAGGAGAATGGAGCTAAGAATTTGGTTGTAGTGTTTACTACGTTAGCAAAGTCTGCTAAATACTACAAAAACATTAGAATGTGTTAACTTGCATTAGGTATATAATATATATAGGTTTTAGGTTCTGTAGGTATCTTGTGTATTTGCGTATGCTTGTCACCATCTCAGGTAGCTGAGATAATAGATGATGAGATAATGGGACCTGATGCTGAAGCCAGGAGCATCAGAAAAGGTACAATCCTTGAAATTACAGCACCGTAGTTGTGTTTGGGCTCATTTTAAACAGAACTAAACTAAAAAAAACTAAAAAATATAAAACAAAAAACTTTTTGCAAAAAAAATAAAACCCGACTTCAATTTAAAAAAAAAAAAACACCTTAAGAAGTACAAAATAAATATGATAAAGATGATTACAGCGCACTTTTTTTGATCTATAAAAATGGCCCTGCAATCAGCTTTACCGCGCACTTTTTGAATTTGGAACATTTCAGTGTTCAGCGCCAAAGAAATCGAACACAAATATATTTTTTTTTTAAGAATAGCAGTAGATAGCAGTTTTATTTAGGTTGTCGCTACAAAAAAAAGAACACAATTATTGTTTGAATAAAGAAATAAATTGTTTGAATAAAATAAACTGGACATATTCAAATAACATTTGGTATGCAGACTTGGAACATTATGAGGAATACGCAGTTTATATTATTGTCGTATTGTCGGCGCCATCTTGTATACTTACATGTAACAGAAATTTTGGTTACCCTATTCCCGAATTTTGAGGAATATTCTTAAAAGTTGTTTTTTTTTTGTATATGTTCGCGCCACTTGTGGGTGCGCTTATATTTAAATTACCCACATTTTTCTTATATTATTTATCTATCCATCCTTGTCTTTTCGCTGCATTAAACTATATGTTCGATTCTCGAACAGTCTACGTTCGGCCCTCGTCAAAGGTAGCCTCACCGCTCGTGATAGTCAACCGCCTGACTATCCACCCTGGATTCCTCACCCGCTGTGAGATCCCACCGCTTTACAACCGCTTTATTAACCGCATCGTCTGCGATCGACTCTCGTCGTCGTCGGATTCGTGGTGGTCACCTCTGACCGTCACCTGGAGCCACCGCCACGTGGTTCTCCGTTCTACCGCACCGCATATACAGTCCACTCTCGCGTCATCAATAGTGCCAGCACCTAGAGAACCTCAAATCAAGACGTCCAGTGGAACAGAGAAGGGGCGCTGCCTGCATCAACCAGAACGAGCACGAGGAATCCCGCCTCTGAGGTCAGTCGTAGTCTTGTTTAATGCAGCCTCTCTCTCAGTATACCGAATCGTCCGTTCCCCTAGGTCTAGCAGCCTATCTTCAACTTGAACCCAGCGCACCGCGAGTGCTTAGCGCGTTCAGTGCTATTGCTGCAACTGCCGCGCCGGCACATTTATTTCTGGTCTCTTCGAGCCGGACGTTAGTTCTGGTTCCTAATCCTACACCTAGTCACCTTGACCTAGGCATATATCTAATTATTCCCGCTTCACTCTAATAGTGAGTTATATACCCTTATTTTATATCGTACGTCCGCTTATCCTATAAGTGTATATTTACGCTTTGTAATATTAAGTACCATTCTGTTCCATTTCGTATGAGATAAGTACTTAGTTAAATAAATAAAATAGTAAAATTATAAAACTCGTTAATATTTTATTATTGAGGGTGTTAGTAAAATTCATCGTCCTGCGAACATTCTAGAACCGGTCGCATCGTGACCCTCCTGTCCGTGCCGTGTATGTCGCAGGTACTCACGCGAATTCAGTCTTTTCTAATTTTGCCGCGCTTGAGTTGATTACCACTCGTTTTGCAAAATGTCTATGTCACGTACAAAGGCAAAAGAACAGTTTGAAGATGCAACATCACTCGATGTTAAGCAAATTAAACGTATTAAATTAATAGCCAAACGTGATGTAATATTTTCCCGATTACAAACAGTTTACGATGAATCTTTAAAGGCATTCGATAACGATATTTCTAAGGATTTGTTTTTATGTAGTATGACATCTTTAGAAACTTTACGTTCTGAATATAAAGAAATTATTGATGATTTAGTTGATGTTGAATTAAATATTGACGCATCATATAAGGTGAATTATCAATCAATTAACGCCTTTGAAGACTTGTATTGTCGTTGTAAGTATAGTTTTAATAAATTAGTCAACTCGAAGACTGTCCAACACTCTCATGTTTTACCGCATCATAAGTCTATTCGTCTGCCAGAACTCGATATAATGAGTTTCTGTGGCGATCCTATTAAGTGGCCTATATTTCTTGAGTCGTACAAGCGGACTATTCACGAAAATCCTGATCTTACTGATCACGATCGCGTTCAATATTTGATCAGTAAACTTTCGGGTAGGGCACTGTCAGTATGTTCGGGTATCGTGCCCAACGGTGACAATTACCGTGTTATATGGCAGTCGCTTCTCGATAAATATGATGATAAGCGTAGTTTAGCTTCTGCTTATTTAGATCAAATGTTGGAATTTAAGCCATTTAATACCGCATCGTATAAAAACTTGGACACATTCATAGATATATTTGGTTCCGCAGTGTCAAGTTTAAACACATTAAAAATAGATAATCTTTTGGATTTCGTTCTTTTACACCTTGCATTAAAAAAGATCGATCCTAGTACCGCACGATCCTTCGAATTATATAAGCGTGGCACATCTATGCCTACCTATAATCAATTAATTACGTTCTTACGTGAACAAACTAAAATATTAGAACGTACTTCCGCTCCTACGAATAGACGTAATGTTATCGATTCCGCACATAGTTATAACAACAATAAGTTAACTAAAACCGCTCATTCATTTGTTACATCCTCTAACGTGAATGAAAACTGTCCGCTTTGTAAACAAAACAATCACTTAGTTTTGTATAAATGTTCTCAATTTCACAGGTTATCGGTCGATGAACGTTTTAATTTAATTAAACAGCATAACGCATGCACTAATTGTTTAAGTATCACTCATAATAATCGTGAATGTAAATCTAACTCAAGATGTAGATTTTGTCAATCGCGTCATCATTCATTATTATGTCGTAAACAAACGACTGACAACAGCCATCACTCCCGGGGGCTTTCTTCGAATAACGGTGCGCCTGCTCCTGCGCAGCCGCCCCTCCCGCACGTCCCCACTGCTATGACTGTTACGTCACATAATCAGCTGTCCCGCACTTCTATACCCATTGATGATGTATCGTTATGTAATACTCAGTCTATACTGCCGCGTAATAATCATACCTGTCTATTAGGGACCGTGCAAGTTTATGCGACCGATTCTAATGGTCATAAACAATGCGTTCGCGCGCTAATAGATCCGGGTTCTCAAAATAACTTTATAACTTCGGCGTGTTGTCGAAAATTGGATTTACATTTTAATAAACTATCTCACTTTGTAGTTAAGGGCATAGGTTCCGCGCCTAACCCTATTAAGGGGGATACTTCTCTCAAGTTATCCTCCCGACTAAATAATACTTCTGTATTACTTAATGCTTACGTCATCGATCGTATCACTGATAACTTACCTACGGTAGAAATTGATGTTTCCGCTCTCTCGTATTTAAATAATCTGCCCCTTGCAGATAACAATTTCTTTTCGCCATCAGAAATAGATATTCTGATTGGTGCCCCGCTATTCTCTGAAATCCTGTTATCAGGTCGCGTCACTGGACCGCCTGATACGCCTACCGCTTTTGAAACTATTTTTGGTTACTTGATAATCGGAACCGCTCCGATTAATATCTCTGAATACGCATGTATTTCTTTATGTTCCGCCGCACTTAGACCTAGTTCTTCAAAAATTCTGGCACCTCGAGGAGGTTGAATATAAACCTACCTTGAGTCCAGCCGCTCTCGAATGTGAAACCTTTTTCACTAAAAATATATCCCGTGACAATACGGGCCGCTATACGGTATATCTGCCGTTCTCCCGCGATCCTGACTCTCTCGGTGAGTCATTCGCCACTGCTAAGAAACGCTTCATGTATCTTGAGCGTAAATTAAATTCTTCCTCTCAACTACGAGTTGAATACAACGCTATTATCAATGAATATATAGCTAAGGGTTATATTTCAGTCATCCGAAATGATGCCCATATGTCAGGTTACTATATACCTCATCATGCCGTGGCTCGGTTAGATAAAACCACCACTAAATGGCGCATGGTGATGGATGCTAGTTCTAAAACTAGTTCAGGTCTGTCTCTCAATGACGTTTTGCATACGGGTGAAAATCTGCAAAATGATTTATTCTTAATACTTCTAGATTTCCGTTTATATAAAATCGCTTTTATCTCGGATATAAAACAGATGTATTTACAGATTTTAACTCATGCAAATGACCGCAAATATCAAAAGTTTCTATTTCGTTTTAACCCTAGCGACGAGCTTATTACTTATCAATTTAATCGCGTCTGCTTCGGCCTTCGAAGCAGCCCGTTCCTAGCAATGAGAGTACTCCGACAGCTCTGCACTGACGAGTGTACCCGCTTCCCGCTTGCTTCTACTGTCATAAAACATAACACGTATATGGATGATGTTTGTTATTCCGCACCAAACCTGTCAATGGGTTTACAGCTCAGAGACGACCTTCGGGGTTTGCTCAAAGCCGGGGGCTTTGAGCTCGTCAAGTGGGCAAGTAACTCATGTGAGCTGCTTGAATCGCTTTCCACGTCTGAGCTTTACACTGATAGTATTAACTTTGAAGAACAGGACCCTAATTTAAAGGTTCTGGTTTTAAAGTGGTCACCCACATGTGACGAATTTATGTTCACTGTAAATTTAGAAAATCGTCCAATCACAAAACGTAATATTTTATCAGTAATTGCTCGTCAGTTTGATGTACTCGGGCTCATTGCTCCGGTTATTTTATACGCTAATAAGTTTTATCACATTCCTGGTGATCAGAACCCGAGTGACTGCTTGTCACGAGGATTAACTCCCGCTCAAATCATAAACCATCCGCTGTGGTTTACTGGGCCTCATTGGTTATGCCAACCTACGAATGAGTGGCCCACCAAATTCATTGGTGATGATAACTCTATTCATAATAATCTACCTGAGATTAAGAAAGTACTTACTCTTACCGCTGTAACTTTAAGTGACAACTGTCACCCGCTTCTTAACTTACCAAACCGCATTTCAAAATGGCTCGTACTCCTACGTACAGTCACAAATATTTATCGCTTTATAAAAATGTTACCGCTTTGTAATGCTATAACCTCTGACGATCTTAATTACGCTGAATCAAAAGTTTTACTCGCGTTGCAAAATTGTTATTTTTCTGACGAAATTAAAAATCTAAAGTCTAATAAAAGTTGTTCTCGTGCTATTCAGAAGCTTAGGCCGTTTCTCGATGCCAACGGTTTGATACGAGTCGGTGGGCGGTTACGCAACTCCGATCTCAGCTACGACCAACAGCATCCAATACTGTTGCCTCGTAAACATCGTATCGTTGAAATGATTATCTCTCATTATCATCGTCAGAACTGTCATACTGGACCGCTCACTCTGATGTCCATTTTACGCCAAAGGTATTGGATACTTTCATGCCGAAATATAGTTCGTCAAGTTATACATACATGTTATTTTTGCTTTAGAGCAAAACCTAAACAAGTATTCCCATTAATGGGTGACTTACCCGCTTGTCGAGTGAATGAAGCCAAGGCATTCACTCATACCGCTGTGGACTACGCTGGTCCAATAAATATTATCCCGTATCGCAAACGTGGAGTTCGCTCTATTAAATCGTATCTTTGTATTTTCGTTTGTCTGGTCGTGCGCGCAGTTCACGTAGAACTCGTCACTGACCTGAGCACTTGCTCATTTCTATCCGCATTCAAACGCTTCTTATCACGTAGAGGCGCTGTGTCTGTACTATACTCAGACAACGCTACAAATTTTATAGGTGCGAAAAATGCACTATCTGATATTTACACGCTCATTAATTCTAAAGATCATATAGATTCATTTAGTAATGAATTAACCGCTAATAAAATCACTTGGAAATTTAATCCTCTGCGTAGCCCTCACTTTGGAGGTCACTATGAAATCTATGTTAAAGCTTTCAAAACGCATCTTCATAGGGTCGTTGGTTCGCAACTGCTAACATACGAGGAACTGACAACTGTACTCACGCAGATAGAGTGTGTAATCAACTCACGGCCGCTCACCTTACTAAGTGAAGATCCATCGGAACTTACCGCTTTAACACCATCACATTTTTTGATGTCTACACCACTTAAACATTTACCTGCTAGTGAGGCATCTAACGAAGCGCCTAGCTTACTAAAACGTTATGCTTTGCTAGATCAAATGGTACAATCGTTCGCAAAACGATGGAAATTAGAGTATCTACATTTACTTCAATCTCGTAAGAAATGGAATACGTCTTCTAATCCTATTACTATAGGTTCTATTGTTGTTATTGTCACTGACAATATGTCTCCGCTTTCATGGCCTCTCGGCGTCGTTGCTGCCACCTATCCTGGTAAGGACGGCGTTGTAAGAGTCGCTACAGTTAGGATGGCGACAGGTGTCTATAATAGACCCGTTGTCCGCCTCTGTACTCTACCTTCTCAATAACTCACCCTTTGCCCCTGAATTCCTTCGTTGTTTTCCACCGCTTTTCTCTAACTTTTACTTTTAATTTTATGAAAACCGAAGGTTTTCAACCCGGGGGCATGTTCGCGCCACTTGTGGGTGCGCTTATATTTAAATTACCCACATTTTTCTTATATTATTTATCTATCCATCCTTGTCTTTTCGCTGCATTAAACTATATGTTCGATTCTCGAACAGTCTACGTTCGGCCCTCGTCAAAGGTAGCCTCACCGCTCGTGATAGTCAACCGCCTGACTATCCACCCTGGATTCCTCACCCGCTGTGAGATCCCACCGCTTTACAACCGCTTTATTAACCGCATCGTCTGCGATCGACTCTCGTCGTCGTCGGATTCGTGGTGGTCACCTCTGACCGTCACCTGGAGCCACCGCCACGTGGTTCTCCGTTCTACCGCACCGCATATACAGTCCACTCTCGCGTCATCAATAGTGCCAGCACCTAGAGAACCTCAAATCAAGACGTCCAGTGGAACAGAGAAGGGGCGCTGCCTGCATCAACCAGAACGAGCACGAGGAATCCCGCCTCTGAGGTCAGTCGTAGTCTTGTTTAATGCAGCCTCTCTCTCAGTATGCCGAATCGTCCGTTCCCCTAGGTCTAGCAGCCTATCTTCAACTTGAACCCAGCGCACCGCGAGTGCTTAGCGCGTTCAGTGCTATTGCTGCAACTGCCGCGCCGGCACAGTATAATAAAGTGTCTTTTCATTTCGTTCTGGTGCCCAGTTTGTTGCACAAATTACACAAAAAGTGACCTTTTTGTGTATGTCATATCTCTCATATGTGAATCGTAATATAACGAAAATATGAAAAAGTGGAGGATTGAGGGCCCGAATTTTGTTTAGGTCATAACTTTTAAACAACAAGAAAATACGACCTGTTCTTGCTTTCACGAACTCTAACAAATTATCTAGAAGCATATAGGATTTCAAATAGCAGCTGTAAGTTGATGAATTGCATTTTATTTGCCTAGTAAACATTTACGTCAATGGTATTTGAAGGCCTATTTCGAACAAGAATATCTCAAGTAGGAGAAGATTTTGCGATAATATCTTTTTTTCACAAATTTTGTTTGGCGTTACCTTAGATTTTGGCATAAAAAGTTTTTCTCAAGTGTTCATAGTTTAGCCGGTACAGCTGGGCCCTCAATCCTCTATGTGTGGATTGAGGGCCCAACTAAACAGTCTATAACTCGCTTATTTGACCATCACAAATTCTGATTCCAACTCGCACATTTGTTTTGGAGTGTACACTAAATCTTTAGCATAGTTTTAAAGAGTTTTGAGAAACGGGCCCTCACACCACACGCACACAAAGATCACGTTTTTTGTATGAGGACTCTCATACAAAAAACCTGATCTTTATACCACTTACACCAGCAGTGCGGTTTTGTTTTCTTGTGTTGTTACTATTAATTTTCAGTTTTCAGACGTTTTCCTGTATTTGTGCCATGCGACCTTACTTTATGCTAAATTTAAGGACTCTAGATCAACGGGAAGTACTTTATGAATTTTGATTCCCTTGAGAGTGTCGCAACAAAAACGTACAATTCATAAACGGCCGTATCTTTTTTTCGTCAATTTACAAGTTCGATTTTTGCAAAGCTTGAAGAGACCTTAGACTTGAGTATATGGTTTAAATTTCAACTCGATGCCTTTATTCATTCCCGAAATAATGGGCCTTGACAGACAGACAGAGGATACTGGCAACAGCGTGTTGATTGTTTTTTTTAAGGCCGCTCAGCTTCACTCCACTCTACTTACGTTGTTCCAATGGAGATTTTGGAGCACTGATTGTCAGATGGTCCGACTGCTAGTTTCCCACTCTTAAAAAAAAGTCACAATAGAGTTCTAATTCATTTTCTGTCTCCCCAGGTGGTCCAGGCAGCGGCAAGGTGACGCACTGCGACAACCTGATGCAGGAGCGTCGCGGCGTGGTGCACATCAACATGACGGACCTGCTGCAACAGTACGCCATCGGCAACGGTACTGCTGACCCCGGTTTGCACTTTATGTAGTATAGACTTAGATTACACCTGTAGTTAGATGGTTAGATAGATGTACATATTATTTAGTTGGATTAGATGTAGTGCTAGTTGATTTTAGTTTATCGCTTGCAGAAAAAGAAAAACAGCAGTGTTGTACGACTTGTCAGTTGTAGGTCGCAAGCTCAAACCCAGCTAGGCGCATTACTTTGTGTAATTTATTTCATCACCGCTGCTCTCAAAACCGTGAAAGAAAAACATCGTGAGCAGGACTTAAAACCAAGAATTCGAAGTCATTTGACATCCATTAACATGAACTGGCGTGGTGGATTACGGCCCATTCCGTCTCCAAGACAGGAGGCCTGTGTCCTAACAGTGGGATAATTACAAGGCCGATAGTGCTAATGCTGAGGAAACCGGCATGTGTCAAAACCAAAAATTCGACACATGTGACATCCATCTGTTTGCGTGGTGAATTACTGTCCATTCCTTCTCCTAGAGAGAAGGCCTAAGTCCCAACCAGTGGGAACATTATAAGACCGATAATGATAATGACAATAATGCTGAAACACGCATTGAGCTCTGAGTGCCTAGTGCGAGTTAGATCAATAACGCGATCGGCACGTTTTTGACGTTCGGCGCACCAATTGGCCCGCTCCAAGCTCTTACCAATCAGATAGTCAAACGCACTTAAGGGGGAAGCGTCAGGGTCGCCCGCGAAAGTCAAATTTTCTTACGTTTTTTGCAATTTGCAGCTTGGAGGCTTGTATTAATGATTTTTATGGTTATAATTATGTAACGAGTTATGTTGTTTAATGGCAAAAAACGTAAGAAAATTTGAATTTCGCGGGCTACCCTGACGCTACTTAACGTTTCGATCGCGTTAAGGTCAAAACAACTTTCACTCAGCGTATAGAAATGAAGAGAAATCGTTGTTGATATGTCTTTGAGGTGCGCGAGGACCAGAAAGTGCCTTTGACTCAAGTCTGGTCCTTATCGGACAATCTCCACAGATGGGGGTTCGGAGACGGTTCCGACCTTCAATGTTTGTGCGATGTTTCAGCATGTCCCACCTTCAATCCTGCGTGCCCTGTTACATGTTCACGCATATATCTAATGACCACTTCAGCGGACGGCATTGCCGTGGGTCAGACAAGGAATTTAGCTTGAAAAAAAAAAGCATATTTGCCATAGACGCGTTAAGAAGAAGATCATCGGACTGTGACTTACGAAGAGTCACTTTTCATCAAACGTAGAAGTAGTTACGAAAAGTGGTAGTATACACGAGGTACTAATAAGTTCTTAGATAGATGATTTTCAGTATATTTGTCCGTCCCTTTCTTTAAAACAATTTAACTATCATGGCGTGCATTATTGACGCGGTCACGAACTTGACTGCGCTTCCTAGGAACTGTATAATCAGTGAGGTTTAAAGAAATGTTTACATTTCTGTCCTTTGTCATCTTTTTCGCAGTATTTCGTTAACTGCAGTCTACGTAGTCTTTGAGTGGGAAAGAGGAAGTTATTTATTAACTATATTGTTTTTCATTGAGGTGGAAATCGTCATCAATCATAATTTCTCTCGCTTTAGGGTGGAGCAAATTTTTTTTCTTTTCACTATTTTTTCGTGACCCCTCACTTTCAGCCTTTATCGGCCGGATGTCGCCCAAAAAAAAAAATCTCCCGATTGCCAAAAGGCAACTCCTTTAACATCTTTATCTTTCTCAAAGAACTAAGAAACACAACACGAATTAACGACTGTGGTAGCAACTAGAACAAAATAGTGAGCATCTTCTTTAATAACGGAACATTTACTTATAGGAGTGACAAAAGACTGATTTACGGCCAGTTTTTTCATCAAAGGTAACAGCCAAAGTAACGACATAAAGTAATAATAACGATTAAATTCGTTTCTTCACAATTTCAACCGTTGGTTTGACTGTTACTTTGGCCCTTAACCTTTACTGCTCATTGAGGGGCTGTTAAAGCTATAGTCACTGTCATTTTGACAAAATTGTATTGACTTCACTGCGTTAATTATGGATGCGTTCAAACACATTTTATTTTAAAGTTTTTTTTTTAAGAAATAGGGTAAAGGCGGGAATAAATGCCCCGGTGGCATAGATGCCTTGTTATCAAAAAATGACAAACGGAAATGGAACCCTCAGTGCGCGAGTCCGACTCACACTTGCCCCCTTTTTTATTTGTAATATGTACGAATGTAGCAGAACCATGCCATGAATATATAAAAGAAAGGAAGGAGTGCGAGTTCGAGTAGCATTTTGCATTAGCATTATCATCCTTATAATAATCCCACTGCTGGGACTCAAGTCTGCTCTCTAGGAGAGGAATGATCCACCACGTGGGCCCGGGGTGGACTGGTGGATGAGAGTATGTTCGAGTTAGAGTATGGAATACAGAGCAATTACAGTCAACTTTCGAGGAAATGGACAGAAATACCATGGGGGGTTATAATTCTAAAACCACAAATGCTTTTAGAATTTTAAAAATAGGTCCAAAAATATTTAAAGGATTAAACTAGCTAGCAATATATATCCCGCCTTCACCCTAAACAACAAATGACATTTGACTTATGGCACTACTGGACAGGGATGTTGCGATGTTGTCATGAGTAAAAAAAGCTCCCCACGTGTTTTTGGGGTAATTACGACGTTTGCGTAGCGGCAACTCTTTTGACTTTTAGTTTAGAGTCCGCGCCACGACTCAAGTCCGACGGCGAAAAGTCGAACTAAAGGTGACAGCTCCGTCATCTTGTCGTTTGTCAGTTATGAACGTTACGAGTGTTGTTGATAGATTTGTGTTGTTTTTTCACTGGAAGGAGATTGATCATGGAGCGTAGAGTCATAAGAATTGCAGCCAGAAAAATAATTCTTAAGGTGAAAGAGTTTTGTGAACTGGAGAAGAAAAATAACGAAGTTTTGATCCCTTTACAAAATGTTCAAATGCGAGTCGCTGTTATGACAGGTAAATTTTAGGGTTGCAAACTCATTGATGTGTACCTAATTTTATGGAGTAACATTAACAAATCTGCTTGAAAAATCTTTTGTGGTAATGGATCATTGCACTCAAATTAACAAAGCTCCTACGATGTCAAGCTTAATATCACATGCAGAAGTGATTAAGACAAAAACAAAACTTTGAAGAAAGATGGACTAAACCAGTGTTATACGACATTATTAAAATAAACAAAGAGCCACCACTATTTGATTTATTCAGTTGATGAACTACTGAAACAGTATAATCATGAAGTGGTAAAATTGCCTCCGGTACCACTGTGACCTAAATCCCATTAAAAAAATTTGGAGTTTGGTAAAAAGACGCGTTGCTGAAAAAAATGTGGCTCAAGATCCTAAAAAAATAATAGAACTGACAGAAGCTGCTTTTGCTAGTATTGTATTACGCCAGAAGACTGGATCGTTCAGTGTAACCACGTGGAACATCTTGAAGATGGGTATTTTAAAAATGACGGAATAATTGATGTGGAAATGGAGAAATTTATAATATCAACAGAGAGTGATAGTGATACTGAATCTGATCCACCATCCACCGATGAAGAATTGAGTAACAGTGATTGTGAATTTGTGATATATCTCGTATAAAAGAACGATATCATAATGACCACAACTATTGCATTAAATTGTATTAAAATTTATAATATTGTTTAATTGATAATAATTCTTTGTTTTATTACTTGGGCAACAAAAAATATGAAATTCCGAGAAAAACAATAGTTTTGGTAGAATGAGATGTGGGAGAAGATTTTTTCCGACTGGCAACATTTTATTACACTACTGAGGCGCCGCGCCTATCGGTCATGAGTGGTGGCGCGGACTCTAGCTGTTATTTGGATGAAGAAACACATTTGCCATTATGACAGCTATGGTCAAGTAAATGTTACTGGTTTTACTGATAGTTTTAGTTTTTGATGAAAAAACTAGCCGTTAATCGATACATCAATTAACAAAAAGTAATAGAACTATCAAATATGTTATTAACATAATACAAATATAATCATTAAGATCAGTCTATAAACAAAACAGTAATGCGCGAATTGATAGCCCAAAATCACTGAATTCGCACATATCTGAATTCTTTTTTGTACTCTCTTTTTTTTTTGTTTTGTTGCTACGTCAAATAAATTCTATTCTATTCTACCTATTTGCACACCTCTTTAGAGCTTACTGTGGCGTGATGTTAATGAAAAGGTGTCAACAATAATAATCAGGCATGCGATTGCAGCGATTGGCAGCCCAGATTGATCTAGAAGCAAGTGGCCCTGACTGCTATGCCGGAGATCTTGGGTTTGATTACCACCCACGATAAATGTTTGTGTGATGAGCACGATAATTTGTTCTGTGTCTGGGTATAGTTGTCCAGTACTTATAGCATAAGTTCTGCTTAGTTTGGGACTAAGTGGCTTTGTTTAAATATTGTGGAATATTATTATTCTGGAAAATTTGCTGTCATTTATTGAAGAAATGTTTACTTTTTCACCAAATTTAATTGCCAACGTACCAACCAAGTGTATTCCAACTCACTGCTCTCAAAACGGTGAAAGAAAACATCATGAGGAAACCGAAATGTCCTACAACCAAAAATTTGAAGACGTATTGACAACCACCGATTCGCACTGGGCCTGCTTGTTAGATTACGGCTTATTTCTTCTCTTGGAGAGGGCCGGAGTAGGAAAATTAAAAAAATTGGCTGTGCTGTACTATATTGCAACTAAGGTACACAATATTACGCCTTTTCTGGCCCTAATTAACAACAAAATATGAAATGAATTAACATATAATGCAGCAAACGAGTTGCAAGTTCATGGCTGGCGTGACAGTGAACGTTTATAATAAAAGCATATTGCAGTTTTACATATAACCTATTATGAAGTGACGCAACGGTCAGTGAGTAACGTCCTTTAATTGTGTGTTAAATAAAGTCAGACCGAGAGATTTAATTTTTTTACCAATATATATTCAAACGTATAGAAATACGACATCAATTCATCACCATCATCATAATCTCAGCCGAAAGACGTCCACAGCTGGCCATAGGCCTCCTTCAAGCGTCGCCACAAAGACCGGTCCTGTGCGTCTCGCATTCATTGGATTCCCGCGACTCTCGCCAGGTCATCTTCCTTGTGGGAGGCCTTCCAACGCGGCGTCTTCCGGTACGTAGTCACCACAGCAGAATCTTCCGTCCCCATCCGCTCTACGAGCAATGTGCCCTGCTCTCTGCCTTAAGTTTGGCGACTTTTTTATTTTTAACAAAGACTATTCTTCTTTTTTTTATTAGTTATAAACTAGTGCTTGACTGCGATCCCACCTGATGGTAAACAGTGATGCAATTGTTGATGGTGAGGCGCACTAGCTTGTTAAGAGCCTATGCACTCTAGCTTTGAAGACACCTAAATTGTAGTCGGACGGGAAAACCGCAGCAGGCAAAAGTGCGAGTATTATAAAAAAATACGACATAAATTGCTATCCTTTAAAATTATGTCGTGGCATCGAAAGTCATCTCATTGCATGGCATTGAAAGACGAGCCATGGGATCGCACAGTAGGATGCCGTGGCTACGTAACTATGTCCGTTTCCTCACGGTTGCGGCCATCTCCTATGCTAGCATTACTGCTTAGTAGAAGGAGGTGAGCTCTTCCCATTTACACTCGCTTGGGACGATGGCCTGAACAATAGAATAATTTATAAATAATAATAATAATAATTTATTATCAAGTACCATTGACTCATTTACTGAAAAAAATATAATATGTAATTACAATTTTTTTATCATTTGATTATTTTTTACTTTTATGCGGGTAAAACCACTTGCAGAACGTAACTAGTAAAATATAAATCTACCCAGTAGTAGGTATTAAGCAGGTATATTGCACTTCTTACAAAGTAAAACGCCTTTGACATTTACTTTATGTAAATCAACTGCATGTTCCGTAGTATGTTCACACTAATTAAATTCATAGGAAAAACCGGGCAAGTGCGAGTCGGACTCGCGCACTGAGGGTTTCGTACCAACCTACCTATAAAAACAGTTTAATTCTCGAATCGAGTCTTGAAGACTTTTCAATTTTTTTTTCTTGTGACGTAACTAAAAATTTTCAGTTTTCAGACTTTTCCCGATATAAGTGCTATAATACCTTGCTTCGTGCCAAATTTCAAGATTCTAGGTCAACGGGAAGCACCCTATGAGTTTTGATTCTTTTGACAGTGTCGAAATGTACGTTTTTTGCAACATAAACGGGCGTATCTTTTTTCCCGTCAACTTACAAGTTTGATTTTTGCACAACTTCAAGTGACCGCGGATTTCAATATATGGTTTTAATTTCAACTTGATACCTTCACGCGTTCCTGAGAAAAAGGGTCTTGACAGACGGACGGACGGACAGACGGACAACAAAGTGATCCTATAAGGGTTCCGTTTTTTCCTTTTGAGGTACGGAACCTTAAAAAATGTATTAAACGCGAATATTGAATTATAGTTAGACACGGTCGACGGTGTTTTATCCTGCAAACGTTATTATTATATTTTATATAAAACCGCCACATATATGTAGATGATATTACTATTTTTTTTCTTTTTTCTTTGTCATAAAGTAGTTGAATAAAGAATCGTAATACAATATCGTAAAACTACTTTCACAATGTGCTACATCGTGTCAGCTTTTTGCTACGACGCGTAGCGAGGTTCTACGGTGCGTTGCAATGTTCTACGGCGCGTAGCAATTGACTACGGCGCGGCATAGCAATGGTCTACGGTGCGTAGCTAGGGTGCTACGCGGTAGAACAAATTTTACATATTTCATCATCTACCTAGCCTTTACCCAACTTTATTGAGGTCGGCTTCCAGTCAAGCCGGATTTAGCTGAATACCAGTATTTGACGAGGAGCGGCTGCCTACCAGACCTCTCCATTAACTGGGGTAACAATGTACTTCAAGGCAAGACTAGAGTCAGATTTACTGCCTTCTAACACATTTTACATACTTATTAGTTAGAATATCGTAATGTGTGGTTTTATTTTGGGTTCTCAATAACAAGCCTATGTATTGACTTTAGCTAGGGCAATGCTCCCTAAGGTACTCAAGAGTAATACATTGACTCTCAATATTAAACCATTAGTTACTAACGGTTTTAGCGGCTTCGCTAGAAGAAATTTATTCCAAGGAAATATACTACTGGGATAAAGGTGCTATTCTAGGCCATGGTTTACCCGTGTTACAAGTTTCCTCGAAATCTATTGAGCCGTTCGAGCGTGAAGAAGTAACAAACATACACATAAAAGGAAACCCGTATACCTAGAACGCAAAGGTTAACTGAAGGACATAGTTGTGGTTTTACGCCCGGTTTCAATAACCTACCGCAGTTCGTGTAAGATTCTATCTACCCATCCACAGCTTTTGGTAGGAAATGCTATCCGTCGGTAGGTTACAGGTAAGCAAGTAACGCAAAAGCAGATTTGTTTTATTTTATCTTTAGTAGCTGCAACTTTAGATAGATAGCTTATTGAAAACAGGCGTAAGTTAGTCTGACATCCCGTTCTGCCCAGAGCAAGGGAAGTCGTTAGATGACCCACCCTTAAAAAAACACAAACTTTCGCCTTCATAAATATTAGTGTGATTGGCCGATATCGTAGGAACAAATAATTGTAAATAATGAAACGTATACCTATTTGTTTTCGGAGAAACAGTACACACACAGCTCGATAGTACATCAGTAGTTGTTTGTGAAGTGAGTCAGAGAGTAATCAAGCACCAACGCCTTGTCTATAGCATGTATTTTTTTTAAAATTATAGATTTTTTTAAAAATTTGTTTGTACGAATGAAGACTTTGCCATCATTTATTAAGATACTAGCTTCCGCCCGCGGCTTCGCCCGCGTGGTGCGTTAATAAAAAGCAGCCTATAGCAAAAATAACAAAATCGAAGAATAAATAAGATTACGTTTTATTTATTTTTTCCAGTTAACGAAATAAAAAAGTATGTTAATCCAGGGTATAACCTATCTATGTACATACCAAATTTCAACCAAATCGGTTCAGCTGTTTTTGCGTGAAAGAGTAACAAACATCCCCACATCCATTCTCACAAACTTTCACATCTATAAACATTAGTAGGATTGGGCAACACGACTATCGGAACAATGACTGCTGCTTGTACTTCACACATATCTTCAAGACTAGAATGAATAGGCTCTTAATTAAATAGTGAGAAACAGTACACACTCACAGCCGAAACCAATAACCTATCTGTCACATATCGGAGATAGAAAAACAAATGAAACAACAGAAAACATGATAATTTTTGTATTGTATCATTTGTTTTACAATCTCCGTATGCCAAAACTGGAGACCGATAGGTTTTTGGTTTCGGCCGTCAGTCGATAGTGCATCAGTATTTGTGTGTGAAATGAGTCAGAGAGTAATCAAGCACAAGCGCCTTGTCTATGGCACGTGTTTGTTCGAATGAAGACTTTGTCATCATTTATTCATGGTCTACCAGCTATTAACTCGGACTGCATTGTGTATTTTTTTTGGTAAACTGTCCAGTGTACGATTAATTTTATAATTGGGTAGAAATTGTTATATTTTATTGTGTGTTTTCGGTCAGAATAAACATGTTTGCATTCTTCTTTTGTCTTCTTGCTTCTTAGATTTTTTTAGGGCAGTTTTGTTGCAACAGTTTTGAGAGCAAATAAGACGTAGTTGCTGTTGTTTTTGGTAAATTTGGCACTGTTTAGTTATATCACGCAATACTGCTATAGTGTGTACAGTACAGACAAGAAGTGGAATTCTCTGCCGGAGTCTGTGTTCCCTGATAGTAACAACCTAGGGATCTTTAAGTCAAGAGGTTACTTCTAAGTAAGTGGGCTCTATCGTCGGCCACATTATCGCTTACCATCTGGTGGGTTAATGACCATGGGTTAGAGAGTAATGAAGCACAAACGCCTTGTCTGTGACACGTGTTTGTACGAATGAAGACTTTGTCATCATTTATTCATGGTCTACCAGCTATTAACTCGGACTGCATTGTGTGTTTTTTTTTTGGTAAACTGTACAATTTATTTTATAATTGTACAATTCATTTTATAATTGGGTAGTTTTTTTCAAGAGTTTTAGTCATAACGTTAGTTATAGTTCTCGTAGTTGACGGCATGGTTGGTGCTGTGTGTCGCGGGTTCGATTCGCGCAATGAACAAATATTTGTATGGCTTACATATAGTTACTTATTCCTAGTATGGATGTCTTGTGTATGTATGTACTCATATGTTTTTGAACGTACACGATACAGGTGTAATTCCTAGTGTGGAGGAGCAACGACTTTTTTAATAAAAAAAAAAAATGAAAAGGGATATACTTAGGTCTTGTTTTTGTAGTGGGAAATCATCTTATGATATCTCCCGCTCTAGGGCAGAGCGTGAGGGCGTGTTGGAATTTTATTAACTAAACCACGCCTATATTCTTTCAGTTTCCTTGCGTCCAAGACTACAAGTTTCCCTATCAGTAGTCGAGCTATGGCACCACGAGACTGAATCCCATTTATCCAGGATACACTATACAGGAAAACATAGGAAAGCATAGGCTGCCTACCAGACCTCCACAATCCAATAACTGGGGTAACAGGGTACTTCATGGCAAGACTGGAGTCAGATTTACTGGCTTCTGACTATCCGTAACGACTGTAAATGACAGCCGGGACCTACGGCTTAGCGTGCTTTCCGAGGCACGGAGGAAACTCGTTATGTAAAGATGGTAACCCATCCACAGACCTTGGCAAGCGTTGCTTAACCTTGAAGATCGACTTGTGTTCTATTACTTACACCTTGTGTTCTATTACTTACACAGCCACCAAAAAAAAATTACGCAGTGGTTAAAAACTTTTCCTGTATTATCCCGTATACCTACCAAGTTATCTAAATAATCCGATTTGCCTAATAAATTTTAACAAAACCTGCATTATATTCCTGTGCATTTTGGAAATTTATGGCCGTCGACAAAAAGCAAGCAATCGAAAATCACGGTCATAATGTCAGCCTATATTTTGACAAATCAACAATGTTCATTGCACCATTTGTGCCGAATGTTATGAAAGTGTGACTTGTTGACAACTCAATAGGTATTGTTCGTCTGTAACAAGTAGTGCCTATTCGGAAAGTGGGTATGTTTGTTTGTGTACCTATGTCGGTCTTGCCTAAACGTTTTTGGTCTCGTATAGGTTATTTTTGCTCTTTAATATTGTTGTGACTGTTTTTTCACATGAGTTAATGTAATCATAAAAAATATGAATAAATATGAAGAGTTCTCCGCGTGTTTTGAACATATACAACAACTCAAAATCATCTCTCGAACAGTTGCCCCAAGCTAGACAAAAAACTCGTCGGGTCGGAGGATCCTCCCTTAACAACGGAGGTTTTCAGGACTTACACGCTATTCCTCTAAACATCTAATGAGCGAACCAAGCACAAAAAGGCTAAAACGGAAAAAATACCAACAGGACTAATTTGTTGTAGATTGTGACTGAGATAAAGTGAATTTGTCATTGGACATGTACCGCATAAGCGTAATAACAAATAATTTGTGTAATATGCGTAATATCTTTGAATGTATTGTTTTAGTAAACAAACAATAGGGATTTAGGCATACATTTGTATGTAGTTTGCTGGACTGGAATAAATTGCTGCGGTTTTCCCGTCTAAATATAATTTTTGTGTCTTCAAGGCTACAATGAATAGGCTCTTATTAACCTAGTGCGCCTCATCATCAACTATTGTATCACTGCTTATCATCAGGTGGGATCGCAGTCAAACAATAGTTTTAAGAGCGGGAGAAGTCATTCTGATGATTCTCTACTTGAAAAAAAAAGTCATGTAATAGTTTATATTGTTTTAAAAAGATGTTGTTGGTTAAAATAACTTGTTCCAACAAAATATAAACTGCGTGAAGTCCTACTACTAACCCAATCAGGGGTACATCCGGGATTTATCTTGAGGCTACGGCAAACTCCTTCTTTTTCAGAAATCTATCAAGTTATCTCTTATATTCTTACTAGAAGACCTGTCTTATCTTATTTTTGTTGTCTGGTTTCCCCATTAAGTTAGACGACCATTGTCAGTGTGTGAACAGCCTTCACTCCAACCAGTCCACCTTTCTCCAGAGGTAGATAAGTCTTTGCAGTTAACTCAGGACGTCTACGAGTAAATTCAGTGCTCCCACAGAATCTTCTGTTCTGTGGGTGCTCCCAAGGTTCGTATTCTTATTTCACTGACGGTTCTGTATTCCAGGAACACACAATTGTCTGATCCTGGAGCTGTTTCAGGTTGTTTCCTCTGGCTCCATACATGCTTTGCACCCACACAGACAAGAACTGTCTTCTTACTGTTCTTCTCTTCAACAGACATGCAAGACTTCGGCACGCTGTCCAGCACGACGGTGACGGAGGTGCTGATGCTGGAGATGAAGATGGCTCCCACGGCTAAGACGTACCTGGTCTCCGGCTACCCTCGCTCCATGAGGGACGTCGCGGAGTACTCTGACAAGGTAAGCAGGAATGAAGTGTTGTTGGTCTAATTTCTTCTGTTTATTTAGAGTAAGTACCGATTCACACCAGAATGGCAGCGGTTAGCAGGAAAAATCAACTTGATACTTTAAGGGTTTCGTACACATAAGGTAAAACGTTTGGCTGTCTGTCAGCAGGCTCTATCTTATGAACCGTGATATTTCAGTCAGTTGAAATTTTCTCAGATGATGTATTTCTGTTGCCGCAAAAACAATAAATAGATACTAAAAACAGAATAAATATTTAAGGGGCTCCATGAACTGTTTGTTAGTAGTACACCGCAGACTTCCCCTGTATTATTTTAAGTTCTTATGATTCATCCTAAGGTTATCTGGCAAATATGATTGTCAGAGATTAGCCCGCCATTGTTTATTTTTACAAAATTCACCCTCAAAGAAATGCAACGGGGGATAAAAGTTTGTTAAGAGAAACCTGCTTACACGCGGGCGAAAACACTGACAGAAGCTAATATTTACATAATTCCGACACCAATTAGGAAAGAACAATAGGTAACAAAAAAAAGAAACTTTGAAATCACTTAAAAAATCAGATCTCACAAGTTAGTTCACCATCTTGATAAAATAGGCTTATTTAAACTATAGACGATCGATGGAGCGAAGACAGCTAGGATAAAAATCGGTACATTTATGTCAAGGGCGAGCCAACGGCCAAAGTAACAATTTATAAAATCGACAGCCGCCATACATATGTTTTGTGTCGGTAATTATTTCGTCGATCGTTCTGATGGCTTTTGATTTTCGTGTTTATTAGAAATCACAGCTAAGGTTTTGGTAAACCGCTACAAATATGATGGATATCGTCTCTCCGTAACTTTATAAGTTTGATTCCTGTGGTCATCATATTTTTCTATCCCAAAACTCAAGACAAAGTTGAAAATATCATGAATATAATCCTTTTTTTGACATCATCAAATGGGAAGTCATTTGATGATTTCTCATCCCCTCTACTCTCCACTCCTCTACTCGACCACTCTAGGGTGGATCGGAAGGGTGTGTCAGACTTTTACTGACTAAAACCTATGTGTCTTTTAGTTGCCGTTTGCGTTGTAGGGCCACGATCACTCTTTCCAACGTTCCTGTAGCCCGAAGTAGGCATCAGCCCAACTAGGCCCCAATAGTTTTGTTGACATCTGTTTGAGGCGCGCGTGGTACACTACACACCCTCAACTAGGGCCTGGTCCTTACCGGACGGGCGGACGGCGATCACCCATTATAAAATTTTCAGTAGCTGTCCGAAGTTTGAATCAGAGTAACTATAATACTCTGATTGGTGGGTTGCAGGATTGGCCAGAATCATAAACATAACGATTAAATTCTTAAGTACTAATTTAGGGATCCGTTCTGAAATTGTAAAATTAAAGAGCTTTGTTTTTAACTAGTAGTTTGTAAAATTAGTAAATCTAAATTACGAATCGGATTTCGACACAATTTTCACAAGGGCTCGTGGCTAAATAATAACAGCCGCACAGGTCGATCTTCAAGGTTAAGCAACGCTTGCCTAGGTTGGTCTGTGGATGGGTGACCATCTTAACATAACGAGTTTCCTCCGTGCCTCGGAAAGCACGTTAAGCCGTTGGTCCCGGCTGTCATTTGGAGATCTTTGGCAGTCGTTACGGATAGTCAGAAGCCAGTAAATCTGACTCCAGTCTTGCCATGAAGTACCGTGTTATCCCAGTTAATGGGTTGTGGAGGTCTGGTAGGCAGCCGCTCTTCGTAAAATACTGGTATTCAGCTAAATCCGGCTTGACTGGAAGCCGACCCCAATATAGTTGGGAAAAGGCTAGGCAGATGATGATTTCACAAATAAAAAGAGCGACAAACGATGAACATTCATGCATACGATCTGCACTTTTACAAGTTTTATCTAAAACTAACCCACCCACACACTATCAACTCTCATTATCACTTATGTAGTTACCATGTCGCCGCATTAGATGCTATCGGCTAATGGAGGCGCTCCCCTCACGGCTTAACTTACTACGACTCCATTCAGAGTTATGGCGACAACCGCACTACTATATGGGTGGTTACTGAAAGGTTAAAGTCCTTAGTGGTAGATGGTGTTGCAAGGCTTGTCGTGGGGTGTTTGTTGCAGGTTAATTGGGTGAATTGAAATTGTGAGTCATCGGTTGTGTTACCTGTATTTTCCACATGCCATAGGGAAAAAATTGTTTTTTGGTGGGATTCCATTAAATAATTTCTCTTTTGACTAAAACCCATTTGTACTTTTTCTGTTGCACATTGTGATCAAGGGTCCTGGTGACTCTCTTGAACAATTGCGCAGCCCACACTCAAATTCAAACTTCAAACATCTACTGAGAATAATGGGAGTAACCGTGGCTCTGGTACGGAAAGGGCAACTGTGTGAACACAGGAAAGCTTTACTCAGTAAAAGACTGACATTTACTCTCGCTACACCCAGATGGTTAGAAGTTATTTGATGATTGGAAGACGATGATGAACTATGATTCTATTTTGATTGACCCAGGTTTGGTTAAGTCCAATCTGTAAAGTCTGGAGCATAGGTGTAAGACAGATGTCAGCCTTTCAGTATTTTATAGGATGCTTTTGGAGAGTATGCGCGGGAATTACATGACTTGATTCTGCCATCACTTTTCTATCATTAGACAACTCGACGTACGGCGAGTGCACTACCCTAACATTGTACACACTTCTGCTAATAATCAAAGAGGTTGCGAAGCATCTGAAGGAATATTTTATAGTACTTTTTAAATACACTATAACACTACCCGTTCAGATGACGAAACTATTAAAATTTGATGTTCCACTAAAAGTATTGCAAATATAAGAAGGTAGATATTTTTCCAACCATGTTTAGTATTGTGATGTCACCTAGTTGATACTATTTTCAATATCGCAGTTCGTCTGATAGCCAGCGCTTTTAATGTCAAGGACTGCTATGGATGCCTGTAATGAGAAATAATATTGCTAATTTGATACAGTCACATCTGAATACAAGTTATTACATCGTTAGCCTTTTGTGTGTTGTAGAAGATTTTGTTTTGAGGTGTGTATCATCAAATGAGTTCTTCCATTCTTGGGTGGAGTAAGGCGTGTCAGACTTTTACTGACAAAAAAAAAACGAACCTATGTTCCTTCATTTGCGTTCTAGGGACACGGCAACTCTTATAACAATTTTAAGGTGTGGATTGACATTCGAAAAGTTTTTACCCTTGTGTGTCTAAACATGAATCCGCGTCCTTTTATAACATGAGTCTTCGGGCGACTCATAGTGTTCTAGATACGCTCTTCAAACAGATGAGAACAAAGCCTACTGGGGCAATGGGTTTACTTAAAAAAAAAAACAAAAATGTTTTTATTTTACATAGGCCTACATGGGTACTTATAAAAAGTCGAAGCTAGTGCACGGTTCAAAAAGGGAAACCCGTGGTCCTCGAACGTTTGTCTAGAGAAGGAACATAGATGTGGTTTTAGCCAGTTGAAGTGACACGCCATCCCGCTCTGCTCTAGAGCAAGAGAATTGGATGATTTCCCACCTAAAAATAAAAAGTCCTTTTATACAAACTTTTTATTAAATATGATTTTGTTCATTATTGTTCATTGAGTCTTTGGGTCTCCTTTTGTTTGCATTAAAAATACTGAATGAATCTGTCTCAAGCGGCCATTAGTGAATGAAAGTCGACGGGGGAATGAAAAAAGTCGTTTCATTCTGGTGACGCGGGTATACGACGTTACCTAATTATTACAAGCGTGCGTCAACGAAAAGTTAATACGCTACAACTATCTCTAGCTTCTGAATTAAAATGACTATTTACAAAAAAAAACAACTATAAACTTTATCATAAAAATCAACTTCGTTTTCTAACTCGACAATCGGGAATAGTTAGGTTGCTAAAGGATATTGTTTGAAAAAGTCAGTACGGCCCTGAAATATACAGGGAAAATAAAGGAACATGGGTGGGTTTTAAAAAGTCTGACACTCCCTCTCGCTTCACCCAGAACGTGAGAAGTTATTTGAAAATCAATATCTGCTGCGGTCTTCCCGTCCGATTATAATTTAGGTGTTTTCAAGACTAGTGTTCATAGGCTCTTAATAAACTGATGCGCTTCACCATCAATGATTGCATCACTCCCTAATCAGGTAGGATCGTAGTCAAGCACTAGTTTATGTAATTTAAAAAATAAAATAAAATCTCTCACCCAAAAAAATTAAAAAGAGGAGAGACTAGGGAGTAATTTGTGGAAAAAGGGTAAAAGGGAAGTTGTGGGTAATACTGAAGTATTACCCACAACTTTCAATGAACTTATCCCCATCAAAAATAAAGGCATACGCCAATTTCTTATCGGCTATCGAATTAAAACCGTTCAGCACGTAAACGGCTGGTGGAAGCAACCCCTAATTATATATTAATTTGTCACCCCCATTCGCATCGTCGCGTGATGCCGGCGTGGTTCACAAGTAATAGTTATCGACTGATAAATATGTGCCCGTAATGACGTGTCCCGCGTATTTATTTACTTACACTCACGTTTGTGACTCGTGTAGGAAATTTTGTCCTTTTGATGAATATTTAAATGGAACTTACCTAAGATATACTACCAAACACTATCTCAAACACATAGATAGCCCGTAGGAGAGCTAAGGTTACAGACATAGCCGAAGAATAGCTAAACTTAAGTAGCATAGTAAAAGTCACCCAACGTTTCAGTCTGTCCGTATGAACGACATGAACTCAAAAACAACTGAATCGATTTTTATGCAGTTTTCACTAATAGATAGAGGGACGAGGAAGGTTTAAGTGTATAAAACATGTATATTACAGTAGAAAAAAAAACGAGAATTTCTAGAAAGAAATGAATTGTGTTCTTGGATTTTTGTTTGCAATGAATAAACTCCAAAACTACTGGAAACGATTTAAAAATTCTTTCACCATGCTACTTTAACATTGAGTGACATCGGAATACATATATTTTCCACATTCACACGGGCAAAGCCGCTGTTTGAAACTAGTTGACTGTAATTTCAATGGCGGTCACTAATAATTTCAAGCGAGCGAATCCGCAGCAAGCTAACACGAGTATTGCCTATGATAGCATTATGAATCACATAGTCCTGAAGCGTGTACGTTATAATTATACCGCGAAACATGACAGTGTGAAAAAAGCTGACTTTGGCTTTGAAAACACAGATAATACTTGTATCTATAAATAAGCTTGAAGCCTTTTGTAAGGAGTACCTAATTTGTTTTCTGATGTCATGAAGCTATAGAAGAACTACTCGGTTTTAGGAATTAAGAAAGAAAATAATCATTTCACTTCACGTGAAAACGTAGGGGGCAATGAACTTGAGACCTCTAAAGTATTCGTTTTTTATGAAATAGCTAGGTAGAATGGAATACTTACATAATGTTTACTGCTAAAGTTATTTCCAAGTGGAAAATTATATCTATCACACTATACAAATGCACAGCATAAACATACACCTACCATGGATTCAGTACGTGATCTGGAGCTTCCAGTGGTGGATTTTTTTTACTAGATCTTGCGGATCATTCTGTAAGCCATTTAAAATTCTAATAGCCCGTAACAGAAACTATCCGCAACAAGCGGATAATCCCAAATCATTTCATATCCGTAACCGTATCCGAAACCGGTATGATACGATATGAGTCCTGTATTCGCAGTACCTATGTGTATTCTCATCCGAAAACTCATATTCATATCGACCCTCAATACGGCCTGTTCTAGACCTGGGGCCTGAGTTCCAGCAATGCGAGCATTATAAGAATTTTAGTATGATATGTAGGATGTATGTAATCATATGAATGTTAACAACCAAAATAACTTCACCACGCGATTCGCAGGAATCCGATGTATACGAGACGCATAGGACCGGTCGTAATGGCGACACTTATGGGAGTCCTATGTCAAACAGTGGACTTCTTTCGGCTGAAATGATGATGATGGTTTTTTTATAAGTTGGAAGTTCATCACAACGACTTCTCCCTCTCTGGGCGGAGGAGGAGGGGCGTGTCAGACTTCTACTGACTAGAACCCACTCCTTTTCCTTCTTTGCCCTAATAAAAAGGTCCCGGGGTTTTCTTCCGTCAACCCAGGCTTCGATCCTGTCGGGCAACTACGGACTGATCATGATTGTTTTTTTTTAGGTAGGCAAAAAGACTTCTCCCGCTCTTATGATCATGATGGTTTGGAGGCTTGTGGAACAGAGAGTAAAGTCCCAGAGACTTCCATTGAAAAGGGAGGATCCTCCGACCGGACGGGTGTTATATCCGGTCCTGTGGGCTACTGCCCGATAGACGATTTCGGGCTGTTGTATGTATTCAAATTGCGCGGAGAACGAATTGCGATGCAGGATTCTGTGACGTCATATGTAGTAGCACCAATCTGCAATGGGCCCGCGCGGTGGATTATGGCCCATTCCCTCTCCAAGAGAGGAGGCCCAGTAGTGGGAACATTATAAGGCCGATAATGCTAATGCTAAAATATGTAGTAGATCGTAGTCGCTACAATGGTGAAAATACCACCATCTGGCCTGTTGGTCTAGTGGTTAGTGACCCTGACTGCTATGCCGGAGGTCGTGGGTTTGATTCTCACCCAGGACAAATGTTTGTATGATAAGCATGATCATTTGTTCTGTGTCTGGGTGTAATTTATCTATAATATGTATGTATTTAAAAATACATAAGTATGTTTATCAGTTGTCTAGTACCCATAACACAAGCTCTGCTTAGCTTGGGACTAGATGGTCTTGTGTGAAAGTTGTGGAATATTATATTAAATCTCCAGTCTTGCCATGAAGTACCATGTTACCCCAGTTAATGGATTGTGGAGGTCTGGTAGGCAGCCGCTCCTCGTAAAATACTGGTATTCAGCTAAATCCGGCTTGACTGGAAGCCGACCCTAACATAGTTGGGAAAAGGCTAATCAGATGATGATGATGATTAAATAATCCCCACCTTCTCCCTCTAGATCCAGACCATCAACGGCGTGGTGCTGGTGAGCTGGCGGCAGCGCGTGCTGGAGCGGCAGATCGAGTACGGCGCGCGCCTCGGCCACGTGGTGCTCAGCCTCGCCAGGATGGAGCTCAACAACTTCTACAAGAACGTCATGCCGGTGGCTGACTACTTCGATCAGACTAATATGCTGATTGCGGTAAGTGGACATTACTTTTATTTTAGGTGTTTTTCTCCAGGATTGGTTTGTGCGGCAGTTGATTTTATTTAGGCTGCCCTCCCACGTCCGATAATCGTTGAGCGATTTTTTGTAGGAGAAAAATATAACACACTGATCGTCCTACAAAAAATTGGTCAAAATATACTAATATATGATTATAATTTATTACGATTATCTGTCTTACTAAAAGTCTAACGTGGTCGGGCAGCCTTAGGATGGTTGAGGATTATATTTTCGGCGCAACCTTAAAAAATGCAAAGTATTCTCGCGTACAAAAACGAGTGTCGAGATTTGGCTCATTTTTGCCATTTGCTGTTTATTTTTCCCAAAAATATTTGATCTACTATGCTTTATTGTACACCAAGATGATAAATAAAATAATTGGAGCCTTAACTTTCGGCAAAACTTAAAGTTTTTATAAAGGTGGATTTTAACTGTTGATGAAAGGCCGAAAGGTACTCATACTCGTTTTTATTAAAGATACGGTATTTTGAAGGAACTTACAATCTCATGATTTAAAAATAAAAGAACCTACACTCAATGAACTTAAAGTACTTTTAAAAGCTTTTTAGAGGTATGCGGGACAGGGTGTAATGTAAAGCTCCGCAGACCTTCGTTTTAAAGGGAGGATTCTCCGACCAGACGGGTGTTGTATCTGGTGCGGACAACTGCCCGTTAGTTAAATTTGGTCTGTCGTATATGTTCTAATTTTGAAATTTAAATCCTATGTGGCGACACAGATGGCGTTTTAGTGTAATTTCATGGTCAGTTGCCTCTTAGCGCCATAACCTTCGTAAACTCCTTACCCTTGAGGAAAACGATTGTCTTATTTACTTATCTATCAGCCGATTGTCGGTCAAGGCTTTAGAGCTTTTCCAAGGTTAGGGTTTGGAGGTGATGGTTAGGTACCTATTAGGGCTTTCAAATACCGGATTTTTTCATTTTAATAGTTCAATACCGTGATCACGTGATCACAGTATTGAACTATTAAAATGATAAATTTTTATTATTGAAATAATAAAAATTACTTACAAAAATAATAAAAATTATTTTTGTAAGTAATTTTTATTATTATTATTATTATTAAAACGCATTATAAAATATTAAAACAACCATAAAAAATAACCATTTGTTTGGCAAGAATACTTAATTATTTTTAATAAAAAAGAAACTTTTTGTTTAATAATTTACCGTCTTACAGACAGACAGACGTCTATTATAACAGACAACTAATACGCATTATATGTATAATATTAAAACAATCCACAGTCATACAAAAATAAACATTTGTTTGGCAAGTTACAATATAATAATAAAATAGTACCTAATCATGAACTTAAAGGTCCCTACCTATATAATCTACTTTTTTTGAGACCGAAGTTCTTAGTAATACGTTTTGAAAAACGATAACACATTTAAAGATGAGTCAAAAGCGAACTTTTAACTACCGAAGTGTTATGCTAAAGACTTAAGAAGGAATCAAACAACGTGTTACGTATGCTCAAGAATTAAGATGCGTTTTTCGTAGTTTTGTTAATAATGTTGACATGATTTTTGAAAACCGGTGTCAACTCCGGTTTTCTATTTCAACTCCGGATTTAAAAAATGCTTAAATTCGCTCCGAAACTTCGGAGTTGCGAAACTCCGGAACTCCGGATTGAAAGCCCTAGTCAGAATGGGTGGTTGTCTGTCGCGTTGGTCTATGAGAGTTGATTAAAAAATCGCTACATAATTGTTTATATTTGCTACATATATAATAATTATAAAAAATATATTTTGTTTCTAAATAAATATCCTATATTTATTTAGAAACACAATAATTTTTTTGACTAGCAATCCTGACGTTTGCTTGGCTGGTCACCTCTTTGTTTTAAGTCAAGCATGCAGAGTTTCGCGAAATGTATTGTCAGTATTTTTTTTTAAATAATATCGTAATAGTAATTACAGAATGGAAGAAAAAGACGTGTTGCGCCGACCAAATAATACCGGGACAAGGGCAGAAAGATGATGATCATAATAATAATAGCTACATATTTACTTCATTTGTCTAATTTAGTTGTAACTTCAAACATATGTTAAATAAAGGATGTTATTTAGAGCAATTATTTATTTTATCTATGTAGCAATTTGCGAATCAACTCTCATAGACCTACGCCACATACAACCAGCCATTCTGACGCACACTCAAACACTCTGTGTATTAAAGATTGTAATACCTAATCACGGTATTGGCTAGTCAATACCGTGATTGAAAAAAGACCAAAATATACCGGTAATACCGGTATTACGGGATCCCGTAATACCGGTATTGAAAGCCCTAGTACCTATAACATGGTCATCCTGATGTTTAGGAACTTGAGAATAGAATTTGCCATATGATATTAGTTTGACATTAACAAGCTTGGCAGAGTTTGTCATGCTTAGGGCCTGTTTCACCACCTATTATTAAGTAGATATTCAATATCTTACTTGGCAGGTAATTTCGTAGAAATTCTGTTCAATTTTTGAATTTATTCAGGAAGTAGTGGCTACTCGGGCATTGTGAAACAGGCCCTTACTTAAATATCTATTTGAAATAGATGTTTCAGCAGGCCTAGCCAAGTTGACAATCTTTAGTCGTTAACGCTGTTCTTACGCTGTTAGAACGTCTGTTATCAACGTTAAATCATGTGGTCAGAACAAACAAATAGAAAATTCGTACCCAAATTCAAATCGTTCATCGCTACACCTTATAGTTTTATAGTATAAATGATAGCCAAGTTACAGTTTTGACAAGCGCTAACGAAATTACCAACTTATCGGCTTTCTAAATTCTTACACGATTGCATCACTGCTTACCATCAGGCGGGATTAAAGTCAAGCACTAGTGTATGTTAATAAAAAAAAAACTTACGACAGGCGTTACTGATTGTAGAAAGTGATTCTGCAAGAAACGGTTAGGCCTGCTGGTTTTTGATTTATGATTTGGAGGCATTCAATAACGCATGACACGTGATTTTCATGTTGAGATATGTTTATAAACTAATGAATCACTCCTTTAAAGTCCTCAAAATTGGGTAAAAAACGAAATCACCAAAAATAAATCAATCAAACTACAACCCAAACTGAATGGCTATAGATCCGTTTTCAATCACAAAAGTGGGCCGTTTGCATGACTCAACCAAAATATTATGAATGTCCATTGTAATCATGGTAAATGTCCTCAGAGTAAACAAACACGATAAACAACACGCATAGTAGACGAATACTTTCGGTGTCAAGAACCCAGCATATTGGACTGTAATTGAAAACTCTGAAACATCTAAGTATGCTAGCGTGCTTAGATTTGAACTTGAATGAACTTGATCATGAGTACTTATAAACAAGACAATAGCAAAGACTCGGGAGGCGGGATGCGAACAAAATTAAACTTTCTATAGTTTGAGTCGAAGCCTCTGGGGCCTTGGGTGGGTCTCCGAAAGGACTGGACCCTGGAACGAAGACAAAGAAAGTACGGGGTAGGGTTTAGTCATTAAAAGTCTGACACGCCCTCTCGCTTCGTCCAAGAGCGGTCATTCTGATGAATCCCCACGTAAAAAAATAATAATTTAATTATTATATTACTCAGATTATGCTTTATCATATTAATCGTTCAAAATGTAATTCTTATTAAGATATCATATCGCGCTACAATAAACGCCAGGATATGAAATTAAACACACGATAGCTACCACGCATAATCTTCAAATATCTTGTTTATAAACAGTATACCTATTTACATACCTGTACCTGTTATAAATAAATATATTAGAACAATACAATATACACCTTCCTGCGGACATACAAAATAAATACCTCAATAACCATTAAAAATCTAAAATTTAATTAAAAATACTGTTTTGTTTTGCAAATTACACACAGTGAGTATTTACTACCATATATTTTAATCTAAAACTTGCAAATTTACTTATTATTTAATCTAGCAATTAATCTTATATTTATATGTATAATTTTATATTAATATATAATAATACATTATTCCGAACTCACTAGTCACATATATGATATAAGCCATTAATGGCTTTTGTAGTTTTTAGTGTAATGTGTTTAACTAAAAATAAAACAAAACATAGAATAAAACGAAGTCAATTCCAGCGTCTGTTTGTTTATCAGTGATGTTATGGAGCTCCGTAACCGAAACCGATATAAAAAATTCGGATAAAAGCGAATTCTTAAATGACAGATTACGTATAAACACTATGTTTTGTTTGTTTTGCTCGATCAAACAAATGATATTGGTATTTTACTTTTACATTTTAAAAATTCTAACCGAAAGTATCGGATAATCCGAAATAATTTAATATCCGTAACCGTATCCGAAATCGGTAGGTATAATATTGCTATATATTTATTTGCATATTATTCAGCTCAGTATCTGCTATTCTACCACATGCTCCATATTTACCCGAATCAGAATTGCTACTTGTCTATATTAATAGTTCAGTTACTCTATAAACAACTATAACAACGATTATTATCGCTGTTGGACTATTTCCAAACATATCTTTCCTGAACATTGTATCTTCTACAATAACAAATAAATGACGTAATCACACAAATTATGCATATTGCACGTATGTATCTAGAATTTGGCATATTGGCAGATATTTCGACAGCTTTCACAACGGCCCATTAGCTCAGTTGGTTAGAGCGTCGTGCTAATAACGCGAAGGTCGCGGGTTCGATCCCCTCATGGGCCACATCTCTTTTTTCTTTTTATTACTAGTTTTTATTGTAATTATTGTTTGTGTTAGTTACGCCCTAATAACTATCAGATCAACTCTATTTTAAAGAAAATATTTTTTTGTTTCTATTCTATTTTTATTCTAGTCTCTGATTCTGCTGTCATTTGTGACAATAGCTCTGCATATACTTCTTAAAAAGTAGTGGTACATAGGCGGACTTAATGCGACAAAGCATTCTCTACCAGTCAATCTTTGGGTTAAAAAGACAACACTGTTGTAGGTTAGCACAATAAATGTACTTCAAATGGTATCTAGATACTTCAAATTATGAAAAAAAAAATGTGCTTATAATAATAAAATATTTTAAAATTTATTTAATATTTTAAATTAAAATTTCACGTTCCTAGTCCTAGTAGTTTCGGCTGGGCAACTGCCATGTAGATGTCTGGCATTTTTTGCTGAACACTGTGCTAGTTTTTCTTCTTCTTTTTTTTATTATTACTTTATTTTTTTTTGTTTCCGCATTGTGTGCGTCTATGTGTATTGTGTCAAATAAATATTTTTCTTTCTTTCTTTTCTTTATAGGTCAGTCAGTTAGTTTTTCTTTTTATTATATGTATATTTAGATTATGCCTACTATGATGAGATCTCTCTTATATTTAGATCAAATCTAGCAAATGTTCGAAACATCCGATGAAGCTGAATTTTTGCACGTGTTGTTGTGCAAAAATTCAGCTTGACGAAAAAAGCAGTTGTGACGTGTACTTAGTAAAGTTACATTCTAAATGGCAACATTTTGAAAGTAGCGGACTAGTTTTTTGGGTTTTTTACTACACTTCTATGTTAAATCTGATAGATAATGAAAGGGTTTTATGAGAACAATATGAAAAAAATGACCAACGTCACAATAAATTAGTTATAGCGAACGAAATGATTTTCACTTTGATTCTTTCAATAAACAGAAATCTAAAATTGTTGGAAATGTGTGCAAAATTTCACGTGGCTAAACTCAGTAGTTTCGACTGTGCGTTGAAATGACAAGCCGTCAATTTCTCCTTTTATATGTATATAGTATAGATATATCTATCTATAGAATAGTTTCCACCTAATTCACTTAAAACGAACCATCAAAATAAATTTTCAACCTAAAAAAACACATTTCAATATCAAAAACAAACAATCAATATTTCAACGACACATTTTTATTAAATAGATAATCGCTTGTTCGTACCTCACAACAGAATATTAGTGTCCGTTCAGAAGGATTCGAAGCCGGTCTTACAAGTCGGGTATTATCCAAATTGTAGGTTATTATACAACCGTCATTTGCATTTGTAATGAGAAAATCGCCGGTTACCTGCCCCTAGGTTGCAGGGAAACCGTTTGTGTTTTAAGTATCTTTTGAATATATACTTAACTAGATATTGATTTGGAAATGGTGACTGGTATGTGTATTAGGAACGTATTATTTGATTTCGGAAGTCAGTGTTTCTGGTTTTGATTTTTCGTTACTTATAAAAGTTACCATCTACAACTTTAATGTTTAAATTCCCGACCGGTCCTATGAGACCGCGCTGTTATTGTTTTACTATTGTTTCTCGTTTTGTGGGTATGTGACATAGAGAATATAACCACTAGAGAGCGCATAGCCCGATTTCTTCTAAGTAAACAACTCACCACGGCGGGCCGGGGGACGAAGAAAAATGCGCGGCTGCTATTGGTCCGTTCAAGGTCAAGTCGTGTACCTTTAATTTGATTCGCTTAAAAATCGGGAGCACGTGACCTGCGTACTACATTTGCGGTTGCCGCTTCTACTAGTTTTAGCATATGTTTGGTGAGCGCAATAGCATCGTACGCGCACTCCACCGGTTATTTGCTTCATGGTATGTGATAGGTTAATTCATGAATCCCCGACCGGTCGCAATTGTGTCTCGTTTCGCGGGTATGTGATAGGTGAACGGGAGAACGGGAGTAAAGAAGTAATATTTTAAAAGCACATTTGTAGGTATGTAATGGTTGTTGTTGGTCCATATTATAGTCTTTTTTACATAGCATGAGTTGGGTGACAGCAGGACGAAAATATGCATCTTTAAGATGAGAGAAAAGGATAGATAGCTACGTTGTATGAATCTGACAGCTGTCACCGAAACCATCCTATAACAAATTTAGTATAATGGAGAACATTGTAAGGGTGACTATAAAATTTAAAGAGTCCCTCGATTTCTTATTTACTTAAGGACCTTAGGTACCTAGGAAACATAACTTTTCAGCCTACAACCGCTAGTGGAGTATCGGTTCCTAATCCAATACTTTATCGACTTTTTGAACACCATCACTGAAAATCTTCCTTATTTAGAAGTTATGGTTGCTCTAGTGAAAATCATCATTTGTCAATGGGACCTATTATGGAAATCTACTGAAGAGGCTATTGCCAAGCAATTGATATGATTCAGAAGGTAATATTATGTCAAATTGAACAAATAAACTGCAGCATTAGACCTGTGGTAAAAGCCTCAAAACGGCTGATGAATAAGTTATGCATCAAGCGTCATGCACGAATCTATGGCCAATCGTTATTTTGTGGCAAGTCATTCCACGCTTATAAAATATTTTCACAAGCATGTAGTGCTGAGTTACTGTTCACCCCTATAACAATGATGCTGTGGATTATTCCGAAATGTTGTGGTGACAGGGTAGTAGTCAAGGAATTAGTTTTTATTTTGAAAGTGAGAAGGAACCTAGGTACAACTCGGTCTTGACGCTTGGCGTCGATGAAATAATGTCCAAAAATAATATAACAACAACAGAGAACTAGCCAAAATATTGACGCGCGTATCGATAGCAAAGATGCTGACCATACCTGACACTTGCCGGGTAAGCTAAGGGAATGCGGTGGGAAGCAGAGGAATGCTCGCATTTCAGAGATGCGTCAAGTTAATTTGACCGGATTGTACTGTGGCTGTTTTTTAGGTTTCCGTAGCCAAATGGCAAAAACGGAACCCTTATAGTTTCACCATGTCTGTCCGTCCGTCCGTCCGTCCGTCCTCGCTTAATCTCTGTGACCGTTAGCACTAGAAAGCTGAAATTTGGTACCAATATGTATGTCAGTCACGCCAACAAAGTAGTAAAATTAAATTTGGAAAAGTAATATTAGGGTAGCCCCCCTACATGTAAAGTGGAAAGCATTCTTTTTTTTAATTTCAACCCTAATGTGTGATATATTGTTTGATAGGTATTCAAAAATGAATTCGGGTTTACTCGAATAATTTTTTGATAATATCAATAATTTCGGAAATAATCGCTCCAAAAGTGAAAAACAATGAGTCCGGGGGGGACACAAAGTAGAGCTTTACAAAATCTTTCTATTTTGAACTTGATGGGACGAATAGTTTTTGAAAAGTTGGGAACATTTATTATGACGGACGGGAAACTACGGAACCCTAAAGTGAGCGTGGCCCGACACGCTCTTGGCCGGTTTTTTTTGTCCTTTACGATTTGTGCAGGTACGGTAGATAGATAGCTCAGGTAACATAGGGCACAGAGCCCTATGTTACCTGAGCTATCTTAGAAATATAAAGAGAGAAATATAGGTCATACTGTATGTATGATACAATAACAAGCATTAAGGGATTTGTCACACTGGATGCGTTCTGCGGTCTGCGGTCCGGTCAACGTTGTCGGTCGGTCCCTCGCCTCCGCCCCGCCGGGCCAACATGCGTTCTTTGGTTGTGCTCGCGCGGTCAGATCGCATTCTATATAAAATATATTAATACCGACAATGCTGTTCATACATGATGCGGGCTGCGTTCGCTTTGACCTGACCGCAGACCGCAGAACGCATCCAGTGTGACAAATCCTTAAGTGGCCTGCGGACACCGCGCGCTATTTCGAGTTGAGACGAAAAAAAATACGTTTTTGAGGTTGGTGGAATCAATCCAGATAGTATAAACAATTCTTGGACACACTGACTGGAGTAAAGTCATCATCAGCACACTGACAGTTGCTTGCTGTGATAGCAATACAAATTATTGGAAATTTGGGAGATGTTCCGTAATACCAAAAATGAGAATGAAAAATTAATGTATTTCCAATATTGTTTCAAGTATTTATAACTTGATAATAATATCTGTGTTCCTACGGAGAGATATTTTGAAATATTGTTGTTTATAATATAGAAAAAAACAAAATAAAAACATGACATTTTCGCTGTAAAAAGTGCAAATTTGAATTCGCTTAAATTTCGTTTGGGGTAAGTTTTTCAACAAAAAGACGATGTAGGAACCTAGATAAATATTGTCTGAATCCGAATAACCTCATATTATGGTGTAAATATGCTTAAACTGCAAATGATTTTGGTATTACGTTTGTATGGATAATTCTAACGTCGCGCCCGCCTTAACTGTACCTATTGTGGTAGTTTTTTTTTTGTTTTGGCTTCGAAAGGAAGCCTCAGCTAGCGTTATTTATAAATGATTTATTTATTACAGTCATTTTAATTCATGAATCCCCGACCGGTCTCATTGGACCGCGCTGTTATTGTTTTACTATTGTGTCTCGTTTCGCGGGTATTGATAGGTTAAGTTACGATGTGTTCCGTTAGAAAGCGCATGTAACACAGTCGACTGTTCTTGTAGTATTTGGTAGCAAATGTACAGAATCAGGCTTTTCGGTAAGCTTCGCTGAGATAGTCAGTACTACAATAAAATTCTATATTTTAAAACTAAGACTAGCGTCCATTTGGTAACTAAACAATTTTTGACCAGAAATTGTTAGCAATTTAAATTGACTGGCCTCTTGGTCTGTGTATTTAATGTGACTGCTATGATGGAGGTCGTGGGTTCGATTACCGCCCAGGATAAATGTTTGTGGGATGAGCACGATATTTTTTTCTGTCTGGGAGCAATTTATCTATAGTTTGTAAGTATTTAGAAATATATACCTACTGGAAAAATGCTGTACAAAGGCGAACTTATTGAACATCAATACGACTGGTGTCATAATATAGATTGAATATTAATTTAATTGGCAGCGTTTGAAAAGTTTCATCAATCGAAGTAGTACATTTCTACTATTGCATTATTAAGTACTAATCTTGCTGTAAACAGTCATTATCTTCATCGATGTTAGGATAATAACTTTTACTACGAACTTTGTAATATTTACGAGTACAAATATGCTGAGTCAGAATGCATGTTTTCATATTAGTGTACATCCACGTTTGATAGATGTACACTATTTCTGATTTAACGTATAATGACTTTTCGATTTCAGTGTCATATTTTTGTGTCAAAGGCACAAGACTGCGATGCGATCTCTTGCAAGATCTCCCACGATGCATCGCAAGAGATCTTGCGAATTGATTTGCATCGCACATTGTATGGTCATCTGAAGCGATGCTTGACTCCACAAAATCGCATAACCAGCTATATCGCAGTTTTGTATGCAGCTTGTTTGGCTTTACACATACTGAACATTTTAGTTAAGCGGATATGCAAAAAGAAATAGAAAAACTACAAAAGGTACTACAGCAATTCTCCACAGTGTTAAAGAACAAAGTAAAAGAAACATGTTTCGTGCCCATACTAACGACAACGTGACATAATAACTCAACTAACTTGACGGGGTCCACTAGCGTCGATGCCTGACAGCGTAGAATAGCATAATTAGACTTATATGTTCCCGCTGCCGGGACTCAGGCCTCCTCTCTTGGTAGTATATTGGTAGATGTCACATGTCTTCAAGTTTTTGGTTCTAGGATATGACGGTTTCCTCACGATGTTTTTCTTTCACCCTTTTTTGAGAGCAACGAGAATGAAATATATTACACAACGTCATGCGTTTGAACCTGCATTGAATTAATTATTTTAAACCTGTGACCGGCGTTTCGTAAGTCGGGGAACCACTGGGGCACCACTGCTCTCCCTCCCTTCCAAGCGATGCCTCCCAGGACTGCCGGATAAAAGGCCCTGGAACAGAAAGAGCAACTGACAGAAAACATAGTAAAAGTCTGACACACGCTCTTACTCTAGCCAAAGTGGCAGTTAGCAGTATTGGATGGTTTTTCTGAAGTTAAAAATACTTGAGCGACTGTAAAACGTAACTAGTTATATAATTATAACCATAAAAATCATCAATACAAGTCTCCAAGCTCACCTAAGTGTCACAACGATTTTTTCGAGGTCAAAGATGTTCCTGCAACTAAGTGAGCTTGGAGGCTTATATTGATGATTTTTATGGTTATAATTATATAACTAGTTACGTTTTACAGTCGCTCAAGTATTTTAAACTTCATACAACCCACCAATGGCTTGCAAAATGTAAAAAACGTAAGAAAATTGGAATTTCGCGGGCTGACCTGAAGCATTCACCTTAACACAAATTACATTCTAAAGAATGTAACAGAGAAGTTACGGAGGTTCCGTTCCGATTCCGAAAGATCATAGCTTCCAATTGATTTTGCACTTCCTAATCCGATTTAGGTTCCGATAAATTTTAATCGGACAGACGTATAAATAAGTTTTTACTTGTCGCGCGACAAGTTGTTGTTTTATTTCGTATTTGGAATTTTGTTAATTCGCTCTTCATTTATAACAACCGAGTTTTTAATTAGTTTAAGGGCCTGTTTCACAATGTCCGAGTAGGCACTACTCACTGAATAAATTCAAAAATGTGACAGAATTCGTATGAAATTATCTGTCAAGTAAGATACTCGAAACTTAATCATAGGTGGTGAAATAGGCCCTAAGTAGATTTTGCCATCGCCTTTGCCTTTGATTTCAGTTCCGATTTCGATAAACCAAAAAATAATCCGGTTCCAAACTCGGTTCCGATATAACCAGTATGTGGGTCATTTTTAGACGGTAGATGATGCGGTCAGTTTTAGACAGTCAACTCCCATATTTTCAAGGAACATTCGTATTCGCACACACAGTTCGCACATTCGCAAACTTTCTTCCTCCAACCTCTTCGAGATACGTCCACAGTCAGACCACAGATAAAGTGGCATCATTAGTCTGATTACGGAGACATTGACAATCGATGGTATTGAATAAAACACACGCGGTTGTGTCGCTAGCCGCCTATCGATCCGCCCGTGACGGTCAATGTACAATGTCAGTAGATGGACATGATTTTATGTTCACGACTACTGTGGAACTGGTGGTGGCAGAAGTTTAAGTATTTTAGGGTTTGCAGGTTTTTTCTTAGGGCTTCGTACCCAAAGGTTACAACGGGACTCTGTTGCTAAGATTCCGTTGTCCGTCCGTCTGGCTGTCTATCCGTCTATGCTGCTGTATCTCAAGAACCCTGATAGTTCAATAGTTGTAATTTTCACAGATGATGTATTTTTTTTTTGTATGGATAGACTCGCGTTTGACCATTATCTCACGTAATGGTAAGAGATCACAAAGGAATAGGTATTAGTCAGTAAGTAACACACCCTTCCGCTCTTCCCAAGATCGGGAGAAGTCATTCCGATGATTTTCCACCTAAAAAAAGACGTTGGAGCACGTATCGCATCGTATGACCCTTTCCAACACCCATCAAAGTAAAGAATTTTGCCTATAGAGCGCCAATCCAGAACATGGCACCGTTATTCGACATTCATCACATGTTACTTAGTAGTAGATCTTTTTGAAATCTTGTTATTCAATTCTTGGTATCACTAATATACTCGTATTTAGACTGTTTATATCCAGGTCTTGCCATTAGGCATCTGACTGCGTGATATTCTTTCTTCAATCTTTAATTTTCCTCTAAACGTTTGCTCATCTTTCTTAACCCTCTTAAAGGATATTCACGTTCTTGAAATAATGTTAAAAGCATCACCGTTATTAGATTCATCTGTTCAACAGAACAGGTGACTTGACAGGTGAATCAAAAAAACAAACTACAGTCTTTTTTTGATCTTGTTCGTCAGGCCTTTACATATCTAGTCTGTTTAGAATATTTCATCTAGTTACTGCGTAGATGAGATTAACCACCTCATTGTGTGATATTCCTTCTTCAACCCTTAACTTTTAAGAATTCTTATTTCCTTCAAAGAGTTGCTCACTTTTCTAAATCTTGCAAGTTTCTTTACCTTTCATCGTCATTCAACATTCATCAATTGTTCTGCTAACTGTTTCATTAGACCTGCCTCTGTTTTATCCATATATTCCGTAAATGATAACCACCTCACTGTGATATTTTCTTTGAACCTTTTAGGGCTTTTAATTTCCTTTCAAACTTTTGTGTTTTTTTCCTCAAACTTTTGCAAGTTTCTTCACATTCTTTTGAGGTAATTTTGCTGCTTTTCCAAATTTCCATTTATAGTCCGGTCAAATTAGAATAAAAAATAGGATTTTCATTTACTAGTAAAACTGTTTTTGTTCATATACATTTCGCCACTATTCTTTGCAGTTAATTTTTGGAATATTAATAAATATTTATCTTATTCTCTCTCTTTAATCCAGTTACTGCTCAGATGAGACTAGCTACCCCCTTGGTGTGACATTTTCCATCATCACGCCTTCCATTTTCCCTCTCATCACCTTCCCCAACCCTCAGCATGTTACTTCACCCTCAGAAAGCCCTGCCAGTGACATTCCACCGTCACCTGCTCTGTTTACTTATTCATGGGGTGATCTTTCACCTCCGCACGATAGCGACCTGTGGCTTCGATCATTGTTGATAGTGCAGGGACAATACAATGATACCGATGGTTTTGTGTGCTGTCGTTTTTTGTATGATAAGGAAATGTTTTAATAATAATAATAATAGCCTTCATTAACAATCAGGTTCTTAAATTGTAGTCACATGCTTCTGCAAACAAAATCCTGTGTACTGTATAGACCCCAGCAGGGTCGAAGCCTCTGGGGCCATGGATTGGATTCCGAAAGGAAAACCCGGGACCCTGGAACGAAGGCAAAAAAGGAATGGGGTAGGGTTTAGTCAGTAAAAGTCGACAAAAGAAAGAGCGGGAGGTGTAATTCTGATGATTCCTCACCTTTGTTTGTGCTTTTCAGCATAGGTCTCTCCCAAAAAAGAGTTGTCAGGTGAAATAGAAAATGTTAGGGAACAGTTATAGAACTTTTTTTTTGTGGAGTGAAATTGTCAAATGTCTTCTCTCGCTCTAGAGTGGAACGTGAAAGTTTGAGTTGTTGGTTTCCGCACCTAGTACTATACGGTCTTTTGTGCGTGGGCTATGATGACCAAAACCTTTAGTGGGTTTAATCCAACCAGTCCACCTCTCTCCAAAGACTGATTAGGGCGTCTGTGTTTTAAGGATCCAAAGATTCACATGCGTGTATCAGTGACACCTGTGCAGTCACGGAGCACATGCGCAATTATCTCCTCCTCCTCCAAGCATACTCTGCACTGGGGACTGTCTGTGATGCCTATTGTATGGAGGTGCTTATTGCAGCATATCTGCAATGTCGTGATGGTTCCCGAGACCAGACGCAGGCTGCCTCTGTCTAGGGCATATCAGATTTTTACTGACTTAAACTTAAAACTGCCTCTGTTCCTTTAGTTGCCCTCTGCATTCCAAGACAGTAGTGTTAACATTTTTGAACAATCCTGTAGCCGAAATTAATACTCCTGCACACATTTTGTTTACGAAAGGAAGCGGTCGTGGCTAGATAATAACAGCCGCACGGGTCGATCTTCAAGGTTAAGCAACGCTTGCCAAGGTTGGTCTGGGGATGGGTGACCATCTTATCATACCGAGATTCCTCCGTGCCTCGGAAAGCACTGTAGTTACTCAGATACCCGCGAAACGAGACACAATAGTAAAACAATAACAGCGCGGTCTCATAGGACCGGTTGGGGATTCAAACGTTAAGCCGTAGGTCCCGGCTGTCATTTGTGGATATTTGGCAGTCGTTACGGAAGGTCAGAAGTCAGTAAAATCTGACTCCAGTCTTGTTATGAAATACTGTGTTACCCCAGGTAGTTACTCAGATACCCGCGAAACGAGACACAATAGTAAAACAATAACAGCGCGGTCTCATTGGACCGGTTGGGGATTCAAACGTTAATGGGTTGTGGAGATCTGGTAGGCAGCCGCTCCTCGTAAAATACTGGTATTCAGCTAAATCCGGCTTGACTGGAAGCCGACCCCAATATAGTTGCGAAAAGGCTTAGGCAGATGATGATGATGATGACTCATTTTGTTTACTAAACTCATTTATTGCAAGATTTTCAACAACAAAACATATTCAATGACAAAAGACAAAAAGATATAGAATCTAACAAATTGTACGCTCCCATACCGATACAAAAACCACCAAATGAATTTACCTATTAGACCATCTGTTTACAAAAGGTCGTATCACAATGCCGTTAAACGTTCAATATTGACTCTTAAGCAAAGAGTTTAAGGTCGAATGTCAGCTAAGTCAACTCTTTCGTCCAATTACAGACTACCTTCATGAATATTTAAATGATTTTAGGACTAAGTATGACGACATTATCGATAGGACTGAAATGTCTGTTTGTATTTTTTTTTTGTTTTATGTGGGTAGTTTAGATATCTGTGTGTGTTTAGTGAATAGTCAAAGTCAATCTGTTATGCAAGTTAGTCATTTGGCATTGATTATTTCTGTGATTGAAATGCTTAATCACTGAGTTGTGTATATGCGTTTTATGTCACATAGGCCAAATGGGCACTTATAAAATGTCAGAAGCCATCACATGGTTACCATTGGTAATTTATATGGAGAAGAGTAAGAAATTCTAAGGTTAATCTTTTAAAAAAACTGCTTCCGTAATATTATAAAAAAATAGATACGATAATAAATTACTAATGAAATTAAGGTGGCTATGGTTTAGATAATAGGTATAAAAAAAACATTGCAACAATAATGTCACAAAAGAGGAAAGAAAAATGTATATAAACATGAAATTTATATAATGACGGAGCAATGAGCAGACATAAAATACGACAATCCAGTTATTGAGCTACTAGAAAAGCCACAAAGAAGCAGTACCTAATTGCCAAACAAACGTGTCTGCAACATAGTCTTAAACCCTGTTATCTTAACCTATCAATACCCGCGAAACGAGACACAATAGAAAAACAATAACAGCGCAGTCCAATGAGACCAGTCGGGGATTCATGAATTAAAATCTGTTGCTCGAATCGCACGAACAATCAATTGATCACATTATAGCCTGCAATAAAACGTGATCAATTGGTGGCAGCAAGCAAGCGATTATTGTTCATATTGTACCTCGAGATATGTGTAAAGTTGTGCGTAAAATTTGCTTGCAGGTAACGTAGCCTTACAATAGCTATATTTTTAACTGCATTGTTTGAAAAAGCTATAAAAATATTGATAGTCCATTCAGGTTATGAAAGTAATTAAAAGCGACCACTGGCTATTCTGCTAATTAAAAAAAAAAACGATATTCGATCTGTCTGTCATCAATTTTTTTTTTTGAATTTTCATGACATCATGGCGTTACTTAACCTATCACATACCCACAAAACGAGACACAATAGTAAAACAATAACAGCGCGGTCTCATAGGACCAGTCGTTGAATTAAGCATGTCTCTACCCTCATCCCATGAACACCGTGACGAAACACGTTATATTTATTATTATGTTTAGCCGATTTCAAAAAACTTTTTATTTATTTATCAGCATTACTTTTTCTCTACAATAATATGCATGTAATTTAAATCTATCTCATAAATCACAGCGTTTGAAAGCGCATGAAAATTAAATCAGTAGTTTTAAGGTTATCGCGTTCATGCCGTCGAATCAAACCATTGTTCAACTCAATGCCTTAGTCGTTCTCTACCTCACACATCACATCCATATCCATCCATCCATCTTGGAGCTCCAGATTTTGAGATTTGGAATCAATCAATACCCCTAAATTAAAATATAAAAAAAAATAAGTTTACATGTAACAAAACAACAATAGTGTGTTGTTAATGAGTGCATTTTGCGTCATTTAGGGACTTGCCTTTAATACGGAAGCTCCCGGTATTTATTTATTTATCTATGCTGATAAAATTAAACATTGCACATTATTATAAAATATAATAGCTAGCGTAAATTGAATGCAATCGGCGAAAGATTCGTTCGTTTAACCAATCGTCGTTGAAGAGTGTTTTCGGTGAACCGTTACATCGGCGAAGGATTCATTCGGACTACCAACCGTCGGAGTAGAGTGTTATCGGAAAACCGTCCTTTCGGTGAGCGGTATTTCGGAATACCATACGTAGCTCGATAAGCACTGCTCGAGGAAAGTGATTTTTTTTTATATGCCATAAACTAGTGCTTGACTGCAATCCCACCTGATGGTAAGCAGTGATGTAATCGTTGATGGTGAGGCGCCTAGTTTATCAAGAGTCTATTCACTCTAGTCTTGAAGATACCCAAATTATAATCGAACGGGAAGACCGCAGCAGGCAAATTGTTCCAATCCTTCGATGTACGCGGTATAAACGACGAGGCAAAGCGCTTTGTCCGAACCGTGTGATATAAAATTCTTACCAAAACGAAGACTGAGCACTCTCGCGTCGCGCCCTGGTCACCTCTCGGTTCAGGCCATTTTTTCAAAGAGTAGGTAACTGATGGAAGACAAGTTGCTTTTAGTCAGGAAAATTCTTAACGGGGGGGATAAGAATTCCCTCTCGCTTCATCCAAAACGGGAGAAATTACTTGATGATTTACTACCTCAAAAAAAGTAATCAAATCGCCTAAGTAAACGATTAATTATCTACAAAATTGTATCCAACATAATCCTTGGCATAATTATAGTAAGTTATTTTAATATTATTATCGACGTTTTTCAACGTAGGAAACGCTTGACCACGCTAACTCCCGTTAAGCGAGATTATTGATAAAGTTCAATGATTGATGATGACGGCTCTCTAATGTTTTTCTATTAAAGATTCGATGGGAAATGTTTTTGTGTTATTGTTTATTTTCTGGAGCATCTAAATTTGTATTAATATCCAACTACATAGCTTCTAACAGCGTCTTCGACCGATTAGACATTCTCTATCTATATCGGTATTCGATATCTTCGATTCGTACGAAATTCGAATCCCTGTTTCATCGCCTTAGGAGACAAATATCAGAAAAGAAAAAAAAAAGTGTCTGAAAAAAAGAGAGCAGTGGGCACAGAAAGCAGTGATAGCCCAATGGCATCGCTCACGACTTGCGGTCGTGAGCGATGCGGTCGTTCAAACCCAGCTAGGCGTATTACTTTGTGTAATTTATTTCATCACCACTGCTCTCGAAGCAGTGAAGATGAACATCGTGAAGAAAGCGGATGTCCACATGTCAACCAATCCGAACTGGGCCTGCGTCTTGGATTATGGCACATTCCCTCTCCTAGAGACGAGGCTTGAGTGCCAACAGTGTAAACATTATAAGGTTGATTATAATTACGCTTAAATCACAGCCACAGGACAACTTCGGCGCGTGCTGTTCCACGTGCACCTCAAAGAGATGTCATCAAAACGCAGAGATCCAGCAGGATCAAAGTCTATTAAGACCCTGCTGGATCCCAAAGGCAAAAAAGGAACAGGATTGGGTTTTACCCAGTAAAAATCTGATACGCTCTCCCGCCCCGCCCAGAACGGTGGAAGTAATTTTGATGATGTTCCACCTAAAAAAAGCCACATGACAACTTACTTCTTTCAAATTATTTGACTCAGGGTGACAAGTTAACAAGTATAGTGCAATAACACAAAGAAAACGCCCAACTTTATCATTGGAACAATCGCAGTGGGTAATGGGTGATAATGACCCAACGCCCTTAAGCATTATCTTGAAGGGTAATTTCACAAATCGTTTTCTATAACTCTTTAAAAGTCTGATGTGTTAAGTTTTATGTAGGTTAATAAACATACTTGTGTTTTTTATTTTTTATATTTATATTTTATATATATTTCATATTGTGTGAGGAGCGATATGAAGGAAAAGGGAGTTGGTGATAGTCTGACGGATGACAGGACAGAATGGAAGAAGAAAACATGTTGCGCCGACCCCAAATAATATGGGATAAGGGCAGGAAGAAGAAGAAGAAGAGTGTTTCATAAATTTTTTCATTGTATGCAAGATTTGGAGAAGTTTGTTCAGTGAAAATGTGAAGATTTTTGGTAACTCATCCCTAGCCTTTTCCCAACGGTGCTGGGGTCGACTTCCAGTCTAATCAGATGTGGCTGAATACCCGTGTTTTACATGGAGCGACTGCCTATCATACCTCCACAGCCCACTTACTGGGCATCATGTTACTCTTTGGATTGGACTGATGGGCAAACCTTTTTTATCTGACTACCTTTAACGACGTTCACAGATTTAGCAATGACAAACCGGGACCAACGGGTTTACGTGCTTTCAGAGGTATGGGGATGTGGTGTCAGTAAACTTAGTAATAGTAACTTAGAAAAGTACACATAAATTGAAAAGTTCACATTAGTGCTTGCCTGATTTCGAACCCTCTACCTCATCTTAACCACTGGGCCATCACGCGCACCTTAGAGAGATGTCCGCAAAACCGTAGGGGCTCACCAGGGTCGAGGCCATGAGTCGACTTCTGAAAAGGAAACCTGTGCTCCTAGAACGCAAAGGCAAAGAAGGAACATAGGTGTGGCTTTAATCAATAAAACTCAACCAGGCCCTTCCGCTCCGCTCGGGAGTTGGATGATTTCCTACCTAAAACAAAAAAGAAAATACAAGAGTAATTTTTAGTGTAACGCATGACTAAACTAACCCCGCGACCAACAACTAAAAAGACATAAAAACATGCTACAATAATGAAAGCCTTACCTAGCCCACTTAACATTTTTGCCGCAGCCGATATTACTTATTTATTAAAAGACACGTTTCATCAAATATGTACGAAATAGCCTAGAAATACTCGTAAAAGAAATATTCGTCGCGACCACCTCTAGAAACTTCAAACGGTGATGACAGCTAACCTGGGAACCTACAGCTGTGTCCGTCACTATACTTTGAACAATTAAACTGTGAATCACCAACTTTTAATTGTTTCCATTGATTTTGTGGGTACAAGACTAAAGGCGAGAGCACAACATTGTGTTACCGCATCGCGTTGACAATACGACGTCGCACCGTTGTAGGATGCGGGCTTGTGGACGGCGAGCAATGGGTAACTTTCCGTCCGGCAGTCAGATAATCATCCGGACCGAGCCCAAGTTGTCAACGGCGCGTACTGTTCCAAACACCTGACCGCGCCTGAATGAGATGTCAGCGAAACCGTAGGGGCCCAATAGGATCGAAATCTCTGGGGCTATGGGTTGTTTTCTATAAGGAAAACCCGGGACCCTAGAACGGAGGCAAAGAAGGAACAAAGGAGTGGGTTTTAATTAGTAAAAATCTGACAGGCCCTCCCGCTCTGCACAAAAGCGGGAGAAGTCATTCTGATGATTTTCCAACAAAAAAAAAGACAAAGAGTTGACCAGATTGCTACCGACAGGTTGTCGAAACGTACATAACAGATGGGTATACGGTACGGTAACGTGTCGCGTCAATGCTAAGCACGACTCTTTCTTCTTCTATCGTGTCGATCTGACTCAAATCTTGTCAGCCACCTGTATATTTCAGTCGTTGGCCTGTAAAAGTCTGACATGTCCGGGGTGAACGTGTCAGACTTTTACAGGCCTCTCTGCCCTAAGCAAAAGAAGTCATTGAATGATTTCCCACCTAAAAAAACCTATAGTCTTCAACGACATGACATACGCTCGCATCGATTCATTACTCGTGTGTTTTAACCCTTAGGGTGACGAATATTGACTTGAAATCTATCGGTACTGCGTAGAAAACGTGTAGGCGTTTAATGTTACGAGGTGATTAGTCGATGATATCATGATTCAGACAGTAATAAAGCAGTAGAAGAAGAGAGGATAAAGGAAAGAGGAAAAGTCAGTGCATCAAATCAAGTCTAAGCATTTCTTACTAGGTCTTGCCCGCGGCGTAAATGTAGGAAACTGTCCCAGGGGATCATACTCTAGGGATAAAAAATATCTTATATGCTATTTCAGAACATGGTCTACTACCCGTACGTTTAAATTTTATCCAAATCCGTTGAGAAGTTCGAGCGTGAAGAAGTAACCGTTTGAATCCCCAACCGGTCCTATGAGACCGCGCTGTTATTATTTTACTATTGTGTCTCGTTTCGCGGGTATCTGAGTAATTAATATGATAAACCATTCGATCTTATCTTTCAAGATCTTGTCAAGCTATCACAAACTCTCGTATCTTTCATAACACTCCTCACACAATCCATCCATCTTTTCTTTGGCCTCCCTCCCCCTCTCATCTGTCCACATGTAGGTACACTCAGAACTCTTTTAGTAACATACGTTTCATATCTCCTCTTCACATGACCAGACCATGATGAAAGATTCTCTTTAAACTTTTCAATCACTATACTTTCAAACTTCCTCTAATGTAACCGTTTTCGTCGTTCTCATCCATCTCAACATTCTCATCTCCGGTACATACAGTTTTTCATCAGTCTTTTTACCAGACTGTCTACATTATTTTATCTATTTTAAATAGAATCGGATCTAGATTATTTTAATGGGGCCCTCGTTAAATAATCTAGAATATTTAATCATTACATACCTACAATATAATGAGAATATGAGAACTCTAGAATATAAATCATTCTATCTATTGTAGTTCCCGACTGTTGCAGTTAATATGTTCCGTAATTAATTTTATCATTTGTTTTATTTTATGTGTTTACATTAATCTATCACATACCGCGAAACGAGACACAATAGTAAAACAATAACAGCGCGGTCTCATAGGGTTACTACGCGACTGGACACAAGCATTTTTTTTTCAGTGTTTATGTAGTTACTCAGATACCCGCGAAACGAGACACAATAGTAAAACAATAACAGCGCGGTCTCATTGGACCGGTTGGGGATTCAAACGTTAGTATTTGAAATTTTGAATTTTAAAATTATTTGTGACGCTACCCATCTGAATGGAATACTTACCGTTCATATCACAGACAGTCAACATTAATAAACTTACTGCAATTACCAAAGATTTATCGAACCCATACTAGAATATTGTACTTAAATATTAACAACACACTACTTCAAACTACGCTATATTTTACATGGTCTACAAAATACAAGTTGATGTGTATTCTTATGCATAAGTAATTCAGCAGCACTACGGTCTACCGTGGGAACGCCCGAGTGTGTGTGATGGCCAGATAGGATACCATAAGTTTTGTACTTTTCCACATAGATAGTGACACTTTGATGCAGGGTGAAATGAGGGTAGAATGCATCAACTAATGTTGGAAAATGTCCGTTTATTTGCGGAGCATTAGGCATGCGGTTTGCAATTGACTTGCTTGGAAATGTGAGGGTGGATATTTTTAGGCTTCTGTGCTCGAAGGGTTTTTTTTCAAGTGGGGAATCATCAGAATTACTTCTCCCGCTCTTGGGCGGAGTGGGAAGGCGTGTCAGATTTTTACTGACTAAACTCTACCTCATTTTTTCGTTGCTTTCGATCTGGGGTCACGAGTTTCCTTTCGGAATCCGATCCATAGCCCCAGAGACTTCGACCCTGCTGTGCCACTACAGTTTGCTGACATCTCCTTGAAGCGCGCGTGAAACACTACGCGCGTTGACGACTTGGACTCAGTACGGGTTGTTACCGGACTGCCGTATGACAAGCTACCCAGTGCCCGCCTTAAGGGTAAAAACGGGACCCTATTACCAAGACCCCACTGTCCGCCTGTCTGTCGCCAAGCTTTATCTCATAAACCGTGATAGCCAGAAAATTGAAATTTTCACAGATGAAGTGTTTCCGTTGGCGCATGAAGTCATTCAGTTTTTAGTATTTGTTGCTATAAACAAATACTAAAAACTGAATGAAATAAACATTTAATTTGGCTCCCATACAACAAAAATGATTTTTTTGCCGTCTTTGGAACGGACAGTACGCAATGAAGGGTTCGTCGTGCGTGAGTCGGACTCGCACTTGGCCGGTTTTTCTTTTACTGAAATTGGCCATACTTGCTATGAGAAATCTCATCTTATAGTTATTTGCTTCAAAATATTAGTAGTCCAACTAATAAATGGTTGCAACATACCTACAACTATGTTATACATATAAATAACAAAATTGTACTTATTTTGACACTGTATAATGTTTTTATTATTAATTTTTCATCTTTGTAGACAGGTAACGGTAAGGTGCCTATGTGAAACGCCTCCTCTCTAGGAGCGAGAATGGGCTGTAATTCACCAAGAGGGTCCGGTGCGTGTTGGTGGATATCACATATCTTTGAATTTTTAGTTTCTAGTACTAGGTTTCCTCACGATATTTTCCTTCGCCGTTTGAGAGTAGTGATGACGAAATATATAACACGAAATAATGAATCAGGCTGCGTTTGAACCCATGACTTACAAGTCGTAAGTCAGGGCCATCACTTAATAAATGAATTATCATTATTAAGACAAAAAAAATGACGCTGTGGCAAGTAATCAAGTATCCCCTTGACACATTCTAAACATCCCATGGCCACTTATGGCGTAAAATAAAAACTTCCAAAGCCTTTACCAAGAAAAATAAATTTCCATTGATCAAATAATATTCTATCACCATTTTTCCGACATTTGTGGGCTGTGCTGCATATGACAGCAGCCTTGTATAGTGTTATATGTTTCCTCAAGGCAATAATCGAGTGTTAAATAAATAAAAAGGTGCTAGCTAACAACGTGGTTTCCTTGAGGGCCTCATTAATTTTTTGTGGTAGTAACAGTTATGACATGACTTGCTGTTACTGACGGAAACGGAAATGGATCGTGTGTTTTCCGTAGACTGTGCATTTATTTTTCATTCATATTTCTTGAAGGGTAAAAATAACTGGGTACTGAATAGTTGTCTGTTGTTAAGGCATGGGTTTGATTTTTTTAGGAAACACCAATTGGAACCGTACACTAGCTTCTGACGTTTTATTAGTAGGCATATATGTGAAATGGAGAGCACTGGTGGCCCAGTGGTAACTTCCCCGACTTGCAAGTTATAGGTCGCGGGTTTAAACCCAGTCAGGCGCATTACATTGTGTAATTTATTTCATCTCCACTGCTCTTAAAACGGTGAAGGAAAACATCGTCCTAGGACCAAAATTGGAGACATGTGACCTCCACCAATCCGTAATAGGCCTGCGTGGTGGAATATGGTCCATTCCCTCTCCTAGAAAGGAGGTCTGAGTTCCAGTAGTGAAAACATTATAAGGCCGATAATGCTAATGCTAAAAAAAATGTAGGCTCGCTCATGACTCTTATGTCACCTTGATGGTAAGCGATGATGTGGTCGACAATGGAACACGCTTGCCTAAAAGTAACCTATTGACTTTTGCCAGCTCCAAGGAAATACAGACAACGGCAGAGAATTTCACTCCTTATTAGTACGCACAATAAAACGTTTTGTGCGTTTGGAAGGGATGTTTTTTTCAAATGTATATTGTGAAGGCCATGTAAACTGCCTGTCAAGCACATAAGTACGACTGTTGAGCACGAGGAAAACTTCTAAGTTAAAATCCTACTATTGATGCTATTCTCTTAAAGTCATCATGGCGACGAGCTCGACGTCGAACGCAAATCATAGAGAATATAACCACTAGAGAGCGCATAGCCCGATTTCTTCTAAGTAAACAACTCACCACGGCGGGCCGGGGGACGAAGAAAAATGCGCGGCTGCTATTGGTCCGTTCAAGGTCAAGTCGTGTACCTTTAATTTGATTCGCTTAAAAATCGGGAGCACGTGACCTGCGTACTACATTTGCGGTTGCCGCTTCTACTAGTTTTAGCATATGTTTGGTGAGCGCAATAGCATCGTACGCGCACTCCACCGGTTATTTGCTTCATGACGCAAATGTATGAAGAACTGTCATTGTCAATTACAATTGTACGGTAGCAAAGTCAGTTCTTCATACATTTTCGTTCGCTGTTTGCCGACTGTCTCGACGTCGAGCTCGTCGCCATGAAAATGACTTTTAGAGAATAGCATAGCTCAGCTTTATTTTTGTGAGTTAAAAGTTTAACGTTTGAATCCCCAACCGGTCCTATGAGACCGCGCTGTTATTGTTTCACTATTGTGTCTCGTTTCGCGGGTATCTGAGTAATTAAAAGAAAAGAATAGAAGTTAGTTAATGATTTCCGATTTTCAAAAAAACTAATTTTTCGACACACTTGCTCATAAAGTGGCTGTTATTGCACTGCACTTAGGTATATAAAGGGGCTCGTTACCAAACTGTGACATTTTGATTACTATTATGCACATGTGCGGTAATGTAGTTAGAACCTTTTTGTTTAACCTCTTTTTTGTCAAAAAGAGTTTTAAGACAAAAAAGAATAATAGTAGATTATGATACAAGTGTGTAATGTGGGGGATTACCGTCGAGGTGGTATTAAGACCCGAGCCTTGGCGAGGGTCTTAAGAGAACTAAGAAAGGTAATCCCTAATTACTCACATATATCATATGACGTTTTTCAATACACTTGTGAAGAAAAACAATATAACTATCACCACAATAATACCTAAAACTAGAAAAAAAAATGTGTCATGGCGGTAAAATTTCAATGTTTTTTTTTTGTGCCTTAGAGGGGAATGCTAACGTATTTTGATCATATTGCCTAGTCTTGTGTTTATGTTATCCTGCGTCAATTTTTTTTACGATAAGTAATGTCTTTCGTAGTGACAATAGAATGCAGATGTAACATAAAATTAAATACTACAAAGTTTTTAATTTTATTACATTAATACAGCGGTACAGCCCCTTAACTTCACTCGAAAAAATTACGTCTAAAACCGCGCGCATTTTAAAATGGCGGCCATAGACCACAAACAAAAAAAAAAACAAATTTATTTTAATGATTTATTTATTTATTAAATATTATTTAAGTAAATCGTTAAAATGGACCGTAATGGCATGAAAATAACAAGTAAGACACTAATTTATACTATTGAAAGTAACGAATTTTTATCCTGTTAAAGCACTTTTTGAGAACAAAATGGCTTAACAAGAAGGTTTTAATTACATTACAGCACTAGTGTGTAATGGTAATCAAAATGTCACAGTTTGGACGACGCCTTTATATGCCTAAGTGCAGTGCGATAATAGTCACTTTATGAGCAAGTGTATTGAAAAATTTGTTATTGCGTTCAATAGCATGAATTAGTGTTTTACTTACTTATTTCATGTAATTTCGTGTTTAAATAAACTGTTTAAAATGTTACATATTTAATTAATTAAATCTTTCATCAAATTTGTATTTTCTGTTTATATGCAACCTCATTCTTATTTCTAAACCAAGAGCTAGAGTAGCTAGTCTATAGCCGCCATTTTTCGCGCACGCGCGCGTTTTAGAAAAGTCATTTTTTTTGCCGCCATATTTAAAAATAAAATACAGATTTTACAAAAATGTCTACAACAACTATTTATGAGGAAAATGATTTATGCTGTACGCCTTCAAGTAGAAAATCTAAGTTATGGGACCACTATACAGTCAAAAATAGTTAATTATAACTTTACTGACTGCACATTCACGAACTGTTTCTTTAAATAAACTTTTCATATACCTACTAAACAAAGTTGATTTTTAATTTATTTTCTTCACAAGTGTGTCGAAAAACGTCGTATGATACACGTGAGTAATTGGTCATTATCGTTCTTGGCTCTCTTAAGACCCTCGCCATGGCTCGGGTCTTAATACCACCGCGACGATAATGACCCACATTACACACTTGTATCATAATATACTATTTCTCCTTCCTGGTGGGCCGGGTCCCGTATTACATAAGACTTTAACATTGCTGTCAATATGTGAAAGAAATAAAGAAAATAAGTTTTATTATAAATTAATAACTTACATTGGAAAAAGAATTATACACCAACAACAACAAAAAAGAAAGTATGGGATTACCTACTAATTTACCTCTGCCTCGCCTGTCGAAAAACACAGGGATGATATTAGCTATGATATTATGACTGGGTCACATTTATGATGCATGACTGCTCGGCTCGGGAAATAGATAGATATGTAGAAAAATTGCAAAAAAAAACCATAATGATGAAAAAACGAACGAAGGAAAGAATGAAGAAAAGAAAGAGAATAAGTTTCCTATATTATTCATTTAAATAAAAAATAACCGGGCAAGTGCGAGTCGGTCCTATAAGGGTTCCATTTTTTTCCTTTTGAGGTACGGAATCCTAAAAACAACAAAAAAGATGGAGCAGCTACCTACTAATTTACCTCTGCCTCGCCTGTCGAAAAACACAAGGATGATATTAGCTATGATATTATGACTGGGTCACATTTATGATGCATGACTGCTCGGCCCGAATATCTGTGTCAATGGGCGTGCAGCTCAAATATGTCTTTAATTACCGGTAACTAATACTACGGGCCTCTGACTAATCAAGTATTTATTGGTTAATAACGGTAGGTTTGTTCTGGAGTTATATTTTGTAGTCCATTTTAGACTATGGATGGTTTTCATTTGGTTATTTTAGGTTTTGACGCAAATGAGACATGAAATATAAGTACGATCGGTCTATTTTACATAGCATGGGTAGGATAACAGCAGGGCGATAATTTGCAACTTCAAGGGATTTGTCACACTGGATGCGTTCTGCGGCCTGCGGTCCGGTCAACGTTGTCGGTCGGTCCCTCGCCTCCACCCCGCCGGGCCAACTTGCGTTCTTTGGTTGTGCTCGCACGGTGAGATCGCATTCTATATAAAATATATTAATACCGACAATGCTGTTCATACATGATGCGGGCTGCGTTCGCTTTGACCTGACCGCAGACCGCAGAACGCATCCAGTGTGACAAATCCTTATGATGAGAGAACTGAATGGGTAGTATAGGCTAACATGTTAAACTACATGGTCTTAACATCAATCCTATTTCCACACTTTGGCATGACATTGGAGACAAGTCCGGGGAGTGTGGGATTTTCATCTCACTAAAACCACCCCAGTTCATAGAAGGAGCCCTGTTACCTCTCAAAAAACAATTCCGAAACCACTCTCTGCAACGCCTGTTACGGCCCATCCCTGAGGAATCGACAAAAACCTAATAAAAATCTTTCTCCCACAGGTTAACGGCGAACGCAATCCCGACGAGGTCTACAAAGACTTCAGAGCAGCCGTCCTCCAGATCCTCGGCACCACCGAAGACCAATCCACGATGAACGGCGTCAGTGGCGTTGGTGTCGGCGCTGGTGGAATACCAGGGGAGATCGTAGGAGTGGAACCGGCGCCAGTCCAGGATATAAGGGACAGAAGAGAAGACAGAGTAGTGCCGCCTGTCTTGCCGGCAATGCCGGTGCCAGTTGCCAAGCCTTTGCCGGTAGCGTTGCCGGTGCCCGTGGCAATGCCGTTGCCTGTTGCCATGCCGTTGCCACCGGCAATTAAGGAGACGGGGACGGAGAGGGTTGCTTCGCCGCAGGTTAGTTTTATATTTGTTTATACCCTGTTTTCATGCTAGACTCAACATTTTATAGATAAGTAGGAGCTCTATGTAATGTAGCGACGTAAGAACTAAAATTGAAATTCTTGAATCGCCACAATTAGCACCTAATTAAATACAACAGTCCGAAATCATCTATCGAGTTTTTGCCGACCCCGACAATATACCCTTCTAGTTGGAAGATCGAAGGATCAATGGAAATCCTCATAAAGAAAACTTCCTCTTCACTCAGATCACTCCTTCGCTCGGATCTATCGCTATGCAAAAAAGCTGCAGTGTGTAGTGCAATTTGATTGAGACAGGCTCAGTCTAAGTTGAGTCGTTTCTTCACTGTGTATATGGGTGTTCACTAGGAAATGATCTCTTGTATATCCTCGCTCAAACACAGAAAAATATCGACCACATCATCGCTTACCATCATGTGAGATCATAGCTAAGCGCGGATCTAATAATAATAAAGAAATACTCAATGTTTTATTTTAAGAAAGTTACAAGCCAATGATTCAACGTCTACAAAAAACAAAATAGCGCTATAGACACTTGCTGATGGGTAGTGACTAGACGAAAAATATTGTTTTGTGTCTACTATCAACAGTTTTATTGAAAGGAAGAGGTCAAAACGAACAGCACCACCTTGACCTAATGACGAATTTTGTAGATTTTTCTTTAGTTACTTTCTTTTATAGGTTTTAGAGCAGCAGGTGGCATTTCTCACCTGAGGCCTAAATTCAGAATGGACTTTTTTAAACTAGTTCAGTACAATTATTCCTTATATAATATTTACAGAGACACAGACATATAGCTAAACAAGCTTCTGGCAGCGGTTTCGCTTGTGTGGAAGTTGGTTTTTCCATACAAACTTTAGACCCCCGTTTCATACCATTTAGGGGTGAGTTTTGAAAAATGCTCTTAGTGCTCGCCTACGTCATAAAAAGAAAACCTTGTTCCTGAGCCCTGTAATTTCGTAAAAAGTCTGGTTTGAGAGAAGTATCCTCTTATTGTTATACCAATGATACTTTCTGGTGCGGAATCATTAAAATCTTCCTACTTTGGGTGAAGCGAGAGGGAGTGTTGGATTTTTACAGGCTAAAATCCACCTGTGGTGCTTCAATTCAGCCCTTGTTCTTTCGTTATTTTATAGCATTAGCATTATCGGCCTTATAATGTACCCACTGCTGAGACTCAGGCCTCCTCTCTAGGAGAGGGAATGGGCTGTAATCCACCACGCGGGCCCAGTGCGGATTGGTGGATGTCACATGTCTTTGAATTTTTGGTTCTAGGACATGCCGGTTTCCTCACGATGTTTTCCTTCACCGTTTTGAGAGCAGTGGTGATGAAATAAATTACAAAAAGTAATGCGCCTGGCTGGGTTTGAACCCGCGACCTACAGCTCGTAAATCGGGGCCGTTACCACTGGGCCACCACTGCTCTCAGTCGTTATTTATAAGTAAAATATAATTTATTGGTATTGTGTATTACAATTTTGTCTTTCAGGCTGAATTGATCAGGGTCCGCGGTGAGACGACGACACCGGCGCTGCTGTGGGTAGTGGGTGGCCCTGGCAGCAATAAGGCTACTCTCTGCCAACGAGCAGTGGCGCAAAGGCAGGGCTGGACGCATTACAGGTAAATAAACCTACCATCTCTCTCCTAGAGAGGAGGCATGAGTCCCCAATAGTGGGAACATTATAAGGCCGATAATTCTAATGGTAATGCTAAACCTACCATCGGATTTCTTTGGTTTTCATCAGGCTAACCATAAGACCTCTCACAAAGTCGACTGGTCAATTGGTGTGTCACAAAATCCGATAGTATGAGATAGGAGGCAGCCATCAGTGCTAATCTTTCGGCTGAAATAATGGTGATGATAATTAAGATTTAACTTTAGAACGGAAGAAAAAACATTGAATAGAAGAAATCAATTTTATCTTTTTAATAGTATGAAAATAAGAACAGTTGAGCAGGGAGTTTGTTAAAATTATTGCTTAGCCTGAATTTAAAGACTCTGTTGAAAACAACGTATATCACACATTGGATTTCTCTAAGTAAGACCTTAACCCGATTTATCTCATCTTAAAACTAAAGCAAACAAGCAATACTACAATTCCCTTTCTTCATCTCCAGCCTGGGCCAGCGTCTCCGCAGCCTCGCAGACGCGGGAGGCCGTCCAGCATCAGACGGAGCCCTCGCCCGCACGGCCATCAGCGGCGGAGAGCTGGCTCCCAAGGAACTGGTCACCAAGCTGGTGCGCGGAGCCGTGCTGGAGGCCGGCAGGATGGGCGGCGGCCTCGTGCTGGACGGGTACCCCAGGGATATGGAGCAGATGGAGCAGTTCCAGACTGAGGTAGGGAGTAAAGAAGTGGTCTAATATGTTTTTCACTTAACTTCATGTACAGTGGTGGTACATAGGAGGACTTAATGCATCAGGGCATTCTCTACCAGTCAACCTTAGGGTTAAAAATAAAACACTGTGGTAGGTCTGCACAATGTGTCAATGTTTTTGTTTTGAATTGTCCCGCAAATTGGTATTACTCTTATTATTTAGAATTCTGTGGTACTACATGAAATCGAAGTTTGGTTCGTGTCCATTTAATTCAATTTACTGCAAACCACATGTTTTTTTATTGTCTCCTAGCTGTTCACAAGTTCACATGGACCCTGTCGGACACTATTATATAAAAAAAGTTACAAATAAATGGAAAATGTTTAAAAAAATGTATTATTTAATTAGATTAATGAAAAATCTTCAGATTTTACTATGGTTTTCAATTAAAACAACTAAGGTTTGACAGCTATTAAAGGTCGGCTTCTAGTCTACCGTGTTGTACATGGAGTGATTGCCTATAAGACTTGGTATGAAGAGGAGGGATGTAACGCATGTTACTAAACGAGTTCTGAATTCACATGTGGATGGATGGAGAAGGAGGCCAAAGAAAAGATGGATGGATTTTGTAAGGACTGATATGAAAGAAAATAATAATAATATTATAATTTAATTGTGATTGTATATTTTTATGTGTCTGTAACCTACTAACACTAGACTTTTAAGTTAAAATTGTTACTAACCCTATGGACTCCGGTCTGAAATAAAAATATTCTATTCTATTCTAAAGAAAAGGGAGTTAGTGATAGTGTGACAGAAGACAGGACAGAATGGAAGAAGAAAACGTGTTGCGCCGACCCCAAGTAATATGGGATAAGGGCAGGAAGAAGAAATGACTGCCAATAAGACTTCCAATACCCAGTTAATGGGCAAAACGATAATCCTTGTATAGACTGTAATGGACCCAATAAGTGAAAATACTAAAAAATGCATGCTATAGTCCGTCTAATGAAAGCGCGACCTGAGAAAAAGAGGTTAAATCCAAAAATGTTGTATGTGGTATTACTAACTAGTAAGAGAATCATGTCTTGACACTTCACAATTTTTTTTATTTCCTAAAATTGCGGCTGAATAATGTTGCCAATTAAATTAAAAAAAAACTCCAGGTCGCGCTTTCATTAGACGCTCTCTATCCGCCCAAAGGCATACTCAGTATTTCAATTTATCTTTCCAGTTCGGCGTCTCCCCTCGCATGCTGCTCCTGGACTGCTCGAAGCTGCAGCTGGGGCGCGGGCGGCGCGACGACTCCGTGGCCGCCTTCCGCCGGAGACTCGAGGTCTTCCGCGAGCTCAGCCTGCCCATGCTCAAGGTTCTGGACCAGGACCATCGGCTGGTCATTGTGAGTTCATTCTTCAAGTCTTAACTAGGTTTAGAGGTTTTTTTTTTATATTACATAAACCAGTGCTTGACTGCAATCCCACCTGATGGTAAGCAGTGATGCAGTCGTTGATGGTGAAGCGCACTAGTTTATTAAGAGCCTATTCACTCTAGTCTTGAAGACACCAGAATTGTAATCGGACGGAAAGACTGCAGCAGGCAAATTGTTCTAGTCCCTCGATGTACGCGATATTGAAATTACTTTAGGTAGTATCTAAGAGCAATAGCGCACTAGCGGCCAGGTCGCAGCGGCCATCGAGATAGATGCATTAGTATGAAATCGCCAAAGAGCGCGCGTACCTGGCCGCACGCGGCCAGCGGCCACGAGTGTGCGTGCTCTATAGCGATTTGATATTGCTCTTAACTCGTATTTTATGTTAATACTTTGATAATGTTTATCAAAAAATTATGGAAGAAGGTCTGTGTTCGAAAGTAAAAGAAAAAGTTTCATTTTAGCTAACTTAATACCATTTCGCAGCATAATGAACTGTAGGTGCTCACCGAGTCCCCCCAGATCGAAGGCAACGAAGGAACGGGGTGGAGTTTAGTTAGTAAGAGTCTGACAAGCCAAGGCAAGGGAGAAATAATTCTGATAATCGACCACTTGAAAAAATTAAAAAAGGCATAATAAACTTTAGACATTCATTGAATTTATTGTGTCTCCATAACACAACTCTTTTATAATAATCTCAAGAAAATCATCAAAATATTCATGATCAATATATTACTGCTTCATCATACCAGGTGGACGGTGACACGGACACTACTGAAGTGCAGACGGAGTTCACTCGCGTCCTGCTCGAAGAGTTGGAGAAGGCAGAGGCGCTGGCTGCCATCCCACAACAACTACCAACGCGCATAGGTAAGGACTTGATAGTTCAGATCATTTATTTATTTATTGGTTTATCCTCACAATGGAACGCCTTGCGGTAATTACACCAATGGAGCACAAGTCACGACTGAATCTGCTACTTTCCAACAGCCTCCTTACAGCATATGCACGATGGACTGATGGAGTGGTAGTGGCGATGGGTCACGTACGCTCACCAGCCATCAGGCCAGCGCTCCTCCAGGATTCCGTATCACACACATTTTGAAATATTGAAGCTCTTTCGATAAATTATTCTAATTTAAATTGAAATGTCATCTTATAAATACGTTCATACTGTAGTCCTGAGCTCATACCGTCCTTCCCAGACAGAAAGACACAAAAATCTACAGCTTTTCACTAAGCTTGCCTTGTGGATTAGCATTAACATTATCGACCTCGTAATGTTCCCATTGTTGGGACTCAGGACTCCTCTCTAGGAGAGTGAGTGGGCAGTAATCCATCACGCGGGCCCAGTGCGGATTCGTGGATGTCACATGTCTTCGAATTTTTTGTTCAAGGACCGGTTGCTAATTTCCTCACGATGTTTTCCTTCACCGTTTTGAGAGCAGTGGTGATGAAATAAATTACACAAAGTAATGCGCCTGATTGGGTTTGAACCCGCGAACTACAACTTGCAAGTCGGGGCCAGTTACACTGGGCCAGCACTGCTCTACTGCAGCACTGCTCTGTGGATAGATAGTAGTAAAATGCATTGTCTTTACTAAGGTCATCAAAAATCAGTCTAAGACCTAACGCCACGCATCTGGACTCATATTTGTCTAATCGAGTCTTTAGAAATTGACAGGGATTAAAAATATTAACGCTTTATTATTATTTGGTAAGACAAACTAACAGTTATTAACTGATGTGTGTGTATCATATAGTTTGGAGATGTTTAGTCTGTCAAACAAATTTTTTATTTTTATCTTGTGCGAGTTGTAAATTCTTCTCCAAGTCTGAGTTATAGGTAGTACATCTTGGAGTTTTACAGCCAGCTGTGTAGCGTGTAATAAAATTGTAGGCCTTAATTATTCCTTCTGAATATGCACAAGCACACTGAACATGAAATTAAAGCAGATCGAACTTGTGGCTTCATTTACTATTAAGACCACATTAAGATTTACTATCCACGGACGCGTAACTTCATAGACGCGTACTCGTCAATATATGCTTGGTCGACGCCTGCATGAAGCTTACATACAAAACTATGAAATTGTGTCAACGAAGCAATAGCGTCGTGCCGTCGTGTTGTTGCAGTTTCGTCGACGGAGTTTCATAGTTTTGTATGCAAGCTTACATAGGTTGTACACCAAGCATGATGAGCAATGAATAAATGACGAATACGCGTCTATAAAGCTACGCGTCCTAGGACAATGGTCCTAAATAACAGTGTAAGTAAACTTCCAGACAACCCCAGCATGCAGCAGTTCGCGACTGCTGTGACGCGCATGGGAGGTGGTCTCGCCAACGGACACGCCAACGGCTCCGTGCCTAACGGTAACGTGCATAATGGAGGCGTCGGCAACGGGTTCATTGGCATGGCTAACAACAAGGTAAGCATGATGCAGTTTGGTATTAAGAGAATATTTGGATATAAAATAAGACATGAAGAAGAAGGATACTTGGAATTGAAGGAACTTTCCGTGTAGAAGCTTTTCCCCCGAATAATTCAGTTTTCATTTGAGGCATGTTTAAAACTTCTGGGTCAGTAGTACTTAGGTACACTAGTTAAAGTAGGTTAGTTTATTTATACAATTACTGGTGTACGGTTAACCATAATTACCACAAGTAATTGACAACATAATTTTCGAATCGAAATATCGTTTGGTAGTACATAGTTTCTAACTATCTGTCGTACAAATTTAGTGGTCGTAAGAACTGAAAACACTTTCAGATTATAATTCAAATTGGAAACGTTGGAGGGCCTCAAGTGCCCATACTCCTGCATTTTGGAGGATTTACTGAGTGCTACCATGAAAACACACACATGAGTGCTACCGATGCTGCGGTTAACGTAGCCACCCACTGTGCCCAAACTATTTAACGAGTTTACCATAGATTTGAAAAGAACAAGGAGAATAATCCAAATATTTTTTTCCCAGGTGAAACCAATGCTGAACAACGTACAAACAAAGATCCCGACAGTATCTCAGATGACACACGACGACGTGCGCGCCCTCTACGAGCAGAGCTCGGGCGAGATCACTATGAACACGCACATCTAGGCGCGGGTCAACGTTTATGCTAGGCAAAGCCGGGAGACTTACTATGTCACTTATAGCAAACATGCGATGCGACGGGTCAGTGTCGCCCGTATGCATAAAGATGATATATCCTCGTGAAACATTTCTAGTTATAACTGAACTGTAGGTACATTTTAGTTTTTTTGTTTTTTGTGTTTTTGTTTGTTTGGTTAGTGACCCTGACTGCTATGCCGGAGGTCGTGGGTTCGATTCCCACCCAGGACAAATGTTTGTGTGATGAGCACGATCATTTGTTCTGTGTCTGGGTGTAATTTATCTATAATATGTATGTATTTAGAAGTATATAAGTATGTTTATCAGTTGTCTAGTACCCATAATACAAGCTCTGCTTAGTTTGGGACTAGATGATGTTGTGTGAAAGTTGTGGAATATTATTATTATTATTAACAAACAACATTGTGACACCATGAACTCCGCTGTAGACGAATTCCAAAAACAGATTGGATGTCACTCAAATACTTCAGCAGACAACGTTGTCTAATATAAATAAAAAAATAGTATAGGTTATAGAGTCGTCCCGTTCCTATGGGGAAGACACTTTTTACACTCTTTCTCGTCCCTCATACGACTAAAATATTATTTGTGATTAGTTTTTCAGAAAATGAAAAACTCACTTAAATATCCTAAAAAAGAAGGGAGGACCCAATAATAAGCCCTGCGGGACCCTATTTTTATTTTGAAATACAATTTATATACACCGTTTATTTGAACTTTTTGTAATCTACTCGTACAAATCATTAAATTATGATTTTAGTATTCTTTGCGTTAGTTTTCCCAGTTCGTAATGCCCATATTGTCTGTAAATTCCAATACCAGGCTTTCGTGTTTCACACAGTTAAATGCCTTCGATAGGTTACAAATTATACTTTTTTAATTATTATTGATAGGTTCGCATTTAATCACTATCTAAGATGAAAGCAAAAGCTTGTTGCATCTTGCATCTGTTTCTAAGTGTTCAAGATGTGAGTTTTAACTAGAAATGTATAGCTTGAGGTGGCGTTTTATGTTCTTTATTTAAAACCGGCTTAGACTAACATAAACGATACTACGTTCCGTTTTGTGAATAATCAGCTATCAAATATTTAGATATAAAAGAAACTCATGGGTTAACTATTAAAATATGTGAAGTCGCAGCACAAGTACGTATAAAACGGTTAAAATAAGTTAAGTATTTAGTTATACCAAAACAAAAACCCAGTTTAAGCTACCAAAAAATTAGATTTATTTTAAATTATGTGAAAACTATGAACAGTAACACCGACCAAGTAGAAAAATCAAACATAGTTACTGCAAACAGTGCTTACTATTGATATGTAATATCAATAAATATGATGGACTCTCTAAGAGCAGTGAAAGTGCCGAATAAGATAGATTTAGATATAAAATTAAATATCATACAAAAACTGGGATATAATTATATATTACCTTTTAGAATTAAGTAATATATTGTAAGCAAAATAAAAATCGAATTAAATGCATATGAAAGTGACTCGACTATTTTTGATTTAGTTGACAGACTAATTTTGTAAAATCAGATAGTATTTGTATTATGATCAGGAGATATTGGTCAACGGTTTTATTTCGTAAAATTCAACGAATTTTAAAAGAAAGATCAAGTCTAAAAATTGCATAAATTAATTAATTGCTTATAATTGAAAACTCATAAAGAACTAACTAACTAAATACAACAATACTATATATTTACCGTAATGGCACTGGCTAATAAAAATTAGTCATTTGACTAATTGTATAGTCAGTTTTTTTTTTGTAAATTGAGTTCAGTAAAAAGTTTTTGTCGCTAAATCAAATATAGTCGTAGTCAGCACAAATAAATGTAAGGTATAAACACGTTTACTATAATATATTTTATATTCAATATTTTGTAAAAACGACGCACACACAAATATTGTAAGAAGTGCCTTAGTGTAAGACGTGTAGCTATTTTTAGAGCTATTTAAAAAAAACATACTGTAGTAAAAATAATTAATTGAAATACTTAGTTTTTAAGTAACCTATTTTTAGTTTTACGAATTGTCAAAGTCAAATTAAATATGGCATAGATATAATTTGATATAATTATGTCACTTTTAGTTTATGTTAAATGTTAGTTTAATCTTCTACTATATTTTTAAGTCTTTTTGACCGTAAAATCAGGAAGCTTATTTCCGTATTTTTTCGGGTTATTAATCGAATCGGATTTGATGTATCTATATTCTGTTCAATAAACCCGGAGACTAAATTGACATAAGTAATGTCAAAATTTCTATAGGAATGACGCCAGTTCTTTGGTGTTGAAATGTCATTTTAGTCTCCGGAATTATTGAACAGAATATAAATGGACACTATAGTCTGTTTTTTAATCTGACACTAAAATGACATTACGTGGGTTGTCAAGCTTGTCACAACACAAAAGAACTGTCATCATTCTTATTGTAAGTTTGACATTTGCCTGTGTCAATTTAGTCTCAGGGTATAAAAAACACGTTAATTCAAATCAAATTCGATTCGATTTAGACTTGAAGAGATTGGAACTGAGTTTGCTTATTTTTACTTTAGCGTGCATCTCTCACACACACGTACAAACTTAGTTTTAGTTAGTCTTAAATTTAGTTAGACTAAGTCACGTAGTTGTATCACTAAAGGGGCCAATTTAGAATAGTCAACTAGAGAAATATTTAGTATAGAAATATTTATTGTAGATAGTTAATATTTCCACTCATAAATCTTATCCTGCACTTTTATATGACGTAAAATGTATAAAAACATTAATTTCGTTCTTAACATTAATTTCGAAAACCTAATATTTAAGCTGAGTATGGCTGTGTCAAAATTATACTTTTTGTGAATGTATTATTATTGAAAAAAAACTTTTGGTTATTTGCCCCTTGTAACACAGATAAAACATATTTTTTTTCGAACTATTGTAAAAGTACAGTCAGCTGCTAGAAATATGCCATGAGAACAATTGAAAAAGTGGTAGGTACAGAAAAAAATACAACGACTTCAATGTAAAAAAACGCTAAAAAGTACTTTCGTAAGTTGGTGTTTTTAAAATAGATTCATCACTTCGTTATTTAATACCGGCTTCCGAAATTAAAGTTATTTGCACTTTCTCGTGTTTTTTTTTTCAAACTTAATTTTATTACTTGTATTTTTTTTGCCTAACTGAATCCCGTCCAATATATTCTTGCAGCTGCCTTTGCGTTTTTACTCAGAAGTGTCTACGGTCTATAGGTAACAACGGTTAAGTGCCAATGCCTCCTAACAATTTTCGCCAAAATCTCTTTTTATCGCTGTAAATATAAAAATGTTATTCAGCATGTTTTTAGTAAAATCTCCGAAGCGGATTAATGTTTCAACTATGGAAAAATCTACAACTTGTTTAATTTATGTTTACATCCAAAATTTCATGGGATATACTAATACACTATTATAAAATACTCGAAAATTGAAGTATAAGCATAATCAATAAATAAATAATTAAATCATAAGTTATTATTGTTCTGAATATTTTTATAATTCTCTTTTTTTATTTCTATTTTTGTAAATTATCTACTTCGACAGTTAGGAGTTATTGGTACTCCACCATCGATATAATATCATAAAATGATTGGTTTATGTATCGGTAATATTTTTGAGCCTTGGTACAATATGGAGCTATTACACTATAATTATTTTAATATATTATCTGTCATTTATGAGTCACAGAACATGATAGATCATAAAAAAGACATTTAAATCATAAATCAGACACACTTATTTGAAATAAATAATTTAGTTTAGAATTCTAAAAATATATGTCGGTCTGTTAAAAAAAGTAAAAAAAATAAAATACCAAAATTGACAACGTAAATTTGCCCTTTATCGAGTACAAGTTGATAGTCCGTCTAATGAAAGCGCGATCTGAGAAAAAGAGGTTTAATCCAAAAAAATTGTATGTGGTATTACTAATTAGTAGGAGAATCACACTTCACAATTCTTTTTATTTCCTACAATTGCGGCTAAATAATGTTGCCAATTAAATTTAAAAAAAACTCCAGGTCGCGCTTTCATTAGACGCACTCGAGTATTTGTACTAATTAAATATAGGTGGTGTATTTCTTACAGTCATCTTTGGTATAGTGTAATTGGCTCCATGTACCGATGTGATGTATAATGCCAAGCTCGAAATGTATACTAGATGGCGCTGATGGTATGATATTAAATGAGTCAAAAAAACAGACTAATTAGTCTCTACAATTTTCTTAATTACTGTTATCGAAATTAAATTATATTTGTTATAATTACAGATTAGTATGTGACCTTTTCACCTCTATATAATCTTTATTTAAATACGTGTAATAATATCGACTAGCACTTTACCAGCGACTTCGTTCGTTAGAAAATTTCCATAAAAACTTTAACACCCCTTAAACTTTATTTGAAGGGTAGTTTTGAAAAATTAATAATGACAGTCTTTATTATGCATTTGGTGAGGATTTGTACCAATCAAGTTTATTAATCCAAGGAATTAGATTCTTCCATACCTACAACCTTTAAAACACTTAAATCATGGTAAAGAGGAAGTTTTTAAAAATGAACAATGTAAACATTTTTATTTACTTCGGTGACTAACCAAAGGGACTTTTGTGCGAAGTAAGAAAGAAAATTGCGCACAATTTTTCACCCCCTCAAAAGTAGAATTTCCAAAAACCCTTTCTTAGTATTTTCTACATTATCAAGGAAGCCTAATGCAAATTTTCAAGTTCCTAGACCCAGTAGTTAAGAGTGTGAATTTTGAAAAATACTTTCTTCTTGTATATACATATAAAGATAAGCTTCATATTTAGTTTAAAAATGATGAAAAAGCAACCTGAAAAACTAATATTTTTATTTATTTATTAAATAATAAGTGATTTTATGAGACATCAATATAATCAGCGCCATCTACTATAAATGTAATTACCAATATTATATTAATTATTGTAAAGAAAATTATTCTTATTACTGTATCATAATATTATTTTATTTATTATAATTAACCGAACATATATGTGTTAGTAGAGGTATTATTTACCATCAACAAATAAATGAGCACATTTTTTCTAAAATTTGGTTTTATTTCGAAAGAATCTTAAAAAAACTTTTTACAAAAAAAATATAACCGACTTCACAGTGTACAAAAAATATAACGATCAAAATAACTTTAATTTCAGAAGTCAGTGTTTTGTTATTATTGTTATATTTTTCGACTTCCGAAATTAACGAAAGAGAACCCCGGGGCCCTGGAACGATGGCAAAGAAGGAACAGGAGTGGGTCTTAGTCAGCAAAAGTCTGACACGCTCTCCCGTTCCGCCTAGAGTGGGAGAAGTCATTCTGATGACTTTCCACCTAAAAAAAAAAACTATACAGTTCATTATAAACCTTAGCCAATTTACGCACACATAAACATCGATACGCTTTGCAAAAGTAATCTAATTTACATTTACGCTATATTTTAAAATAATATTTCTTTTTTTAGTCAATCACTAGATTGACTAAAAAAAGAAATATTATTTTTTATTATGCTATTTTATAATTAAATAGAAATTAATGCGTTCAGAAAATAATATATAAAAAGTAGAACAATAATAATTGTTTTTATAAAACTAACCGTTTAAAAATCGGCCAAACGTCCAACACGCTCTTAGCCGATTTTTCGCACATTTTGGATTCTGCACCAAATCAACAAAAAAAAATCTGGTTAGTTAATATCTCAGTTAAACATCGTAATAACTAACATTATCACTAAATTTCAAGTTTATAGCTCGTTTATCGTTTTTTTTTTAAATAATGTATACCAGTGCTTGACTGCGATCCCACTTGATGGTAAGCAGTGACGCAATCGTTGATGGAGAATCGCATTAGTTTATGAGGAGCTTATTCACTTTACCCTTAAAAACCCTTAATTACAATCAGACAGGGAGATCGCAGCTAGCAATTTATTACTGTCTTTTACACACGGTATATGCGTACAGCTAAAGAGTGGAGTTCCCTGCCGGGGTCTGTGTTTCCTGATAGCTACAACCCCCTAGGTTGTCTTTAACTTTAGAGTAAATACATAGGTTGCTTCTAGGCAAGCGCGCTCCATCGTCGATCACATGATCGCTTACCATCAGGTGAGATGTGGCCAAGAGCGAGCCTATCAATAATAAAAAAAAGCAAAATGCTTAGTCCGTGTTGATGAGTGTTGGTGTTTGGTGTGAATTCAATAAAAAAGGTAATTTCGTTTTGTGTGATTTTTTGGTAGGACATATTGTTTAGTTACGGCCGAACCCAATAACCCATCTATCTCCAGCTTTGTCATACTGGAGATAGTAAAACAAATGATACAATACAAAAATTATACATGTTTTCTGTTGTTTCATTTGTTTTTCTATCTCCGGTATGTGATAGATAGGTTATTGGGTTCGGCTGTTAGTAAATTAGTTTTTTTTTACACGGCATTCATATTTCTAGTAGGTATGTATTTAGTTAATTAGTGGAGTTAGTACCTAGTGTGCTAAAAAATTTAAACAGATATGCATTTAAAAATATCCATTATTTTATTTACATTTAATTAATGTTGTCTATTTTCCCTAAAATATAGCTATAGTGTAAGATTTTGGTCGTCTGAGATATTTTTACTTAATACTTTTTTTTATAAAACTATATCTTGTTTTCAATCCCAAATCAGTTCGTCTTTTGTTAGTTTTAACTAAAGCTCGATTTGGCAAATAGTTTTATATAAAAATCAAATGAATCAGTGGTAATGGTGTTTTTAGTTTTAACAAAGGCATTATGTTATTTTTTAAGTTATAGTTTTAAGTAGGGAAAACAGTAGGGTAACATATAGACGTCTTTTTACGAAATAAGTTTTGAAGACTTCCTCTTGACGAACACAACTTGAAGATATTGATTTATAAAGTAAGTAACAACAGTACAGTACCGACACAACTTGGTACCACCGATCAATAATAACGAAAAAAGGCCTAAATAATTAATACTAAAGTTCAGAAGGCCGCCATTGCTAGGTTAGGGCGGCCGACCGCCATATTGAAAGCATTTCCCGCCACGGCCGAAGTTTCCCGCGCTGTCAGTGTTCGATTATTAGCATTTGGCACAGTTTACGTGCCCTTGACCGAGGAGCCGCCCGCAGTTGCTCCGCATTGCTCGCGGCGTACGGACGTGCCAACGCTCCTGTAAATACAACCTGAGGATTACGCGCCGCTTTTAAATTAAAATGGTGAGTTTTATCACTTGTCATTCCTGCCACAATTAAAATAATTGATGTGGCAGTTATAGATGTGTGTGTTTGTCTTTGAGTTAGCACTTTGTGGTCATAATTACGGTTGTGTAATACGAGGTCGGTTTTCAAAGATTTCAGCTGGTTTTCAGTGAGTGTTACGTCACTATCGGCATAAGAATAGAAAGCGTTTATCATGAGATGTTTGTTTGCAGAAATAGTTCGTAACTATGAGTGAGACTAGTCATTTAAAATAATACCTGAACGATGAATGTAGTCGATCTAATCTAGTTATGATATAAGTTTTTATTAACTTTGTTAATTTAAAAAAAAAAAAACTTTATTGAGAACAAGTTTTATGTTTCTATACTCGACTCTGCCGTGAATATTGTTAGGAAAGAAACATTAAATATCTAAATATAATATTGATGAGACAATTTGACTCACAATTGCGAGATAAAAAGACTCAAACAATAAAAATATAAATTAAACACTAGTTCCTACCAGCGGCTTCGCCCGCAAAAAAAAATGAAAATTATTACAAGAAACATACTCTTCGGATAAAAAGTATCATAATTATGTGCTAATTCCTTTCTTTTCTTTCAAGTAACATACATATACTATCACAAACTTTCTTTTTTATAATATTAGTGGTATGATTATAATTCTCAATGAATTACTGAACATCGTTATCTATCTTTAAATATGTGATTACCATTAATTGTAGATAAAGTATTGCACACTTTTCAGGGTAATCGATTTGGTTTAGACCCAGGTTGCCCTACTGCAGTATTAAGGTCATTAAACTCTCTACTAGGGCAAAGAAAGTGGGTACAAAAGGCCTAATACGAAGGCTCTTAAGGGGCAGATATATATTATACATATATATAGTTGATGATGACGGTGATGGTGATGATTTTAACTACAACATCACATCTAGACGGCTAGTCTGTCTGTTTTGAAAAAAAAAATGTTAGACTAGACTATTTTCATAATAATTTGATAAACGAAAATCTACAATGTTTTTTTTTATGAACTTGGTGTAATTTATTTACAAAGGTATGTCTAACGTAGGCAAAAAAGTGAAGATCAGGCAAAACCTATTTTTATCTTTAGTTTTGTTTTTAATAAGGGCCTATTTCACCACCTATGATTAAGTTTCCGATATCTTATTTGGCGGATAATTTCATACAAATTCTGTTCCATTTTTGAATTTATTCGGAAAGTAGTGGCTACTCGGACATTGTGAAACAGGCCATAAGTGAAAGATATAATTATCTCAGTCAGTCGTCTTCAGTGAATGATATATCTTTCACTTATTATTCGAATGATCTTGATGCACAATGAATCTGGGGCTCTTGACCACTCGCTCAAGGTTGCTGGCATTTAGTGTCGCCGTGATGCGATCCAGTTTATGACCTAAACTGAATTGTTAAAGGAATATAGTGCTATAGGGTGTATAGGTCAATCCCTCTTTTTTAGGTGGGGAATCATCAAAATTACTTCTCCCGCTCTGAACGGAGCGGGAGGGCGTGTCAGACTTTTACTGACTAAAACCCACTTCTGTTCCTTCTTTGCCTTAATTCCGGGGACCCGGGGTTAGGTCCATTCCTCTTTGTCACACATTTAAACAAGTGATAGTAAGGCCCCAGGAATCCGATATCGCGCGAACATAACCACTAAACGTCCCTGGTCTAATGAAATACAGCATTGTGCTACTGCATTGAAATCTCTTACATAAATAAACGTCATGCGCCATTTAAAACTGAATAAAATTATGAGAAAGAAATTGTTTCACGTATTTTTATTTTATGTTGGCCGTTTTGTGTGTGTTGTTATATTTCTCACAGGAGTTTGCGTCAGTTAGATATAATTATTGAGAAAGTAAAATTATTATCACTAATGCTATTAAAACAATCATTAGGAACAGTTTACGTAAATAAAAGTTGACCTTTATAGTCAGACAAATGTCTTAAGATTACATTGTTATTTCATTAACGATTACAACGATAGAATTTCTTTTTACTATCCTTCGTTCTACAAGCAATTTAAAAAAAAATACATATAGGACAGCTGATATATGTCAGCAAAGCAAATATACTTATATACAGAAATATACATGAGGATAACTAACATAAATGCATAAGGAGACTGAATTTAATATTAATTAAAGCATACGTAGAACTAAAAAAAAACTAAAGAAATATATATTCAGTGCACAATACATAAATATACTATATATTACTATAGACGAAACATGCGTTTATCGGGACTACTAGCCCAAAACCTGGCTTTTGATCAGAAATTTTATTTTTATTGTGCTTTTGGGAACAATATTCAAATTTAAATTCTTTATTTCAGACTTAAGTCCATAGTGTTAGTAACAACAAAATAACTTAATGACTAGTGTTAGTAATAAAGAGGAGATAATAAAATAATATTGACTGGTCTACACTGTCCTCGCATATGTGTCTGTGTTGTAATATGGAAGTATTGTAGACCCAATAGTTTTTTTAAAAGAGTAACCATGGAGTTTCTTGCCGGTTCTTCTCCATAGGAAACGACCAATTTGGAACCGTGCACTAGTTTTTGACGTTTTATAAGTGTCCAAAATAAAATTGAATTTTGAATTGAATTGAAACACACGTAGGTATACGATAAATAAAAACCTATACCTGTATGTTTCTTTTTAAATTAAAACGCCTATTTTCTTTGAAGGCATTTGTTTTCACTATATCCACTCCTGAACTCGATTTATTAGTGGATATTCATGAGTAGAACCCCACACGGAACCCTAAATAAGCATTTACGGAGCAATGTGATTTATTACGTCCCAGTTTCCCCCTTCATTCAGAGTTTGCTTAAGTTGAATGAACTTGCTCGTAGTGCTGCGTCGTTGCTTGCTTGTTTTTTGGGATTCCGTACCCAAAGGATAAAAACTGGACCCTATAGCTAAGACTCCGCTTTCTATTTGTTACCAGGCTGTATCTCACAAACCGTCATTGCTAGACAGTTCTTAATAAACTAGTGCGCCTTACCGTCAACAATTGCATCACTACCTACCATCAGGCAGGATTGCAGTCAAGTACTAGTTTATGATATATAAAAGGAAAACGGAAGGTACGGAAACCTTCGTAAGCTCGTACCTGTAGGTCCTCGGTGGCACGAAAACGTGCCACTAAAAATGCACTAAAAATGCATTATCTTTTAACTTTGAGAACCGCTGGAAAAAAATTGTGCCACCAAACCCCGACCGATTTAAAATTGTACTCTAGTAGTATAATTACAGAAGCAACAGAAACAGAGCAATAACAGTTTATATTATTGAAATTATTTATATTAATTTATTAATATTAATTATATTAAAATAAAAATAAATAATGGCGGCCCCCCCGGTGCTCGACAGGTTAACGCTTAACTCGTACTTGGCCACTTTTTTTTTCTTCGTATAGCTTCACATGGTTTGTGCTAATGTCAATGTCATATAAAATTAGGTTACGGATAGATAAAAGCCTGGAAATCTGACTCATACACTGCCAACGGTATCGTGTTAGCCAGTTATTTACTTGGTTGTGGAGGTTAGATAGGGAGGCATCAGCTGCACACGATTACTTATGTTGCAAATCACAATTTTTTTTTTTAACGTACACTTAAACATGAAAGTAACGCCAGTGGCAGAAAAGTTGAAAGGAAATCGTTTGTCTTAGTATGGTCATGTGAAGAGGAGGGATGAAAAGCATGTTACTAAAGAGTTCTGAATTTACATGTGTATGGATGGAGAGGGAGTGGGAGATCAAAGAAAAGATGGATGGATCGTGTAAGGACTGATATGAAAGAAAAGGGAGTTAGTGATAGTGTGACGGACGACAGGACAGAATGGAAGAAGAAAACGTGTTGCGCCGACCCCAAGTAATATGGGATAAGGGCAGGAAGAAGAAGAAGAAGAAAAGTATACTTAACCATAGAGTTTCTTGCCGGTTCTACTCCATAGAAAACGATCAATTACTTCTAACGTTTTATTAGTAGGCATAATTATGTGTGTGTGTGTATTAAGGCCGCCTCTGTACTTTTATGTGCATAAAGGTCCCTTGTTCAGGTCTTGTAAGATGTAATTAGTTATTAATGATTTGCATGAAAGATGGCGAAAAATACTATAAAAAACGCTAAATAATTTTCCTCTTTTAGAATAAAGCAGCGGTCTTCTAGTCCGTTTATAATATAGGTTATAGGTGTCTTCAAGGCTAGAGTGAATAGGCTCTTAATAAACTAGTGCATTTCACCAACAGAGATTGCATCACTGCTTACCATCATGCGGAATCGCAGAGAAGCAACAGTTCATTAAAAAAAAGTGTTCTCCCTGATCATTTGAGCAAGACCATCCATCCGTCACCATTGTAGTGTGACAAAAATCAATTTGTATTTAACACGTAGCATGCACGCATGCATATGTAAGACGATAAGATCGATACAACAATTAGAGCAAAACCAGATAGACTCGGGTAACAAGAAATGTAGAATAATGTAGTGTGGTGCATGCCAAGGTGTAATACAACATGCTTATATTCATAACTAGACTAGACGTGTAGCGACTGGTGACATCTATATCACCACATTGGAAACATCCATCTTCTTCTTAGTTGTACACTCTTGATAGAGTAGTCGTGGTCATGTCTCAGTCGAATCTTGTGCCACCGTCTCACACGCGATGCGACGCCATGCAGCTCTGTTTTCGTTGGCTTTAATACTGCAGTAAGTATCATAGATTTTATGAGGTCCATCCACCCCGTTCGAAAGCGTATACTTGATCTTTTGCCCTCAACTTTACCTTGTACCACTAATCATCCCATCCTCGTAACTATATATCCTACATCGCTATATTAGATTTCGCGCGATTAGAACATAAAAACAACAGTTCGAAATCAACCATCGCGTAATTGCCCAGACCTGACAACATCGGCTGGTCAGAGGATTCTTCCTTTTTCAACGGAGGTTTGCGGGACATAATTCCCCGTTCTGCTTACCTACGAAACTAAATACTCGTATGCTACTCCTACTAGGCAAGCGTATTCTACCGTCGACCACATATTTGCTTTCTATCATGTGAGATCATGGAGTACGAGCCAATCATATTTAGTTTTATAACGTTGCCCATAGCCGGGGCTGCCTTTTCTAGAAGAATGCATCATCATCTTCCTGCCTTTGTCATGGGACAAAAACAGGAAAAGAGGAAAAAGCAGGATGCAGGAAAGCCGTTTGTAGTTCTTCCCTTCTATCCTGTTACTTATGTATACATTTTATATCACTCCTCAAATGAATATCCTCTTAGCCAAGATTTTTTTTAAATAGCTGAAGTAGCCGATGTTGAACAGACTGCTTTCAGAATGTGGATTTCCTATACTACATGCACACATAGACTGCTAAACTTTACCATCCCAACAGATCGGATAAATAGTCACGTACATACAATAAAATATTCCTTATGAAGGCTGTTAATATACTTATAGCTGTAGACACAATAACATACCCACAGCCAGTAAACCTGATGACAATAACATCACAACAATAAACAATAACAATTAAATCATTCTCGTCGCAGTCGTCACAGGTCATTACGATCTACACTCTTAATTAGTGATGTTCCATCCCACTACTAACTAAAGACGCGCTATAGACTCTTGTATATATTTTTACAGCGCGCTATTTTATACGCTATAATTATAACACGTTATAGCACAACTCGACTGTAGTCTGAACATGGAAACGTTATTATTTTATTCGGCAACGCACTTTAAAATGACTACGAACGGCGCTATCGCGCTATGTTGCTATACCGTTTTGGCTCCGCTGTTGGCATTTCCTTAATCGAGACGTTATATCTATTGCGAAGACAGAGTGGATTAAGTTACGCTATACGCTATGGCGTATTGCTCGTAGAAAAGATGATCGATGGGGACGGAAGGTTCTGCAGTGGTGGCCACGTACCGAAAGACGCAGCATAGTAAGGCTTTTCACAAATTGGACCGAAGATCAAGGGATCGCGGAAATCCGATGGATGCGAGACGCACAGGACCGGTCATTGTAGCGACGCTTGGGGTAGGCCTTTGTCCAGCAGTGGACGTCTTTCGATGATACGCTATAAATAAATAGCGCGTTATATTTTGTCGCTATACGTTGTATTAACCAGCACTACGTTTAATAGTCTTAATGAGTGACGAGTGTTGATCAACTCTAGAGAGCAACAACTCGACAAATGTTGACGATGGTAGATGAAATTTGGCAGACATTCAGAAGATGCTGTCGAGGTCAATGCTTCAATGACTTTGATCAATGAAAGAGGACACCCAATTAGTGTGTTTTATTTGAGTCTAGTTTTTGAATAGTGTAGCAAACTACCACTTCTATATTTACGGGTTCGAATAAGAATTTTCAGCGGATATCTATGGGTGGGAAAGTAACAAATAGCTTAAGATCAATTCTCAGATCTAACACATAAATACACAAAAAAAAAATTGCAAAGATCAGTCACGTCATTTAGGAGGTGTTCGATAATAAATAGTGTATCACGGGATTTTAAATGTATGTTAGAAAGGTTATTTATCTATATTATTCAGGATTAAAGAAGAGCAAAGTAATCCTGGTGAAGTGGATATAGCTCATATAGCAGTTTTTGCATGTTTTAATTTTCGAGACCCATCAAACAAAATCTAGAATCATTTCTTACAAGTAGGTATTATAGAAAATTCTGCCTAACAGCATCGATAAATCTGAATCCACAAAGTTCCAGAGTTACGGGATTGTTCAAAACAATTACCATGACTCTAGAAAAGGAAAACTAAAGAAGCACAAGTGGGTTTGATCAGAAACCCTTGGTCCAAGAATGCCAAGGACAACTGAAAGAACAAAGGTTTTATTTATTCATTAAAAATCGAACACTCCCTCTCGCTCCACTCAAAGTGAGAGAACTTATTTAACGATTATCCAGCTAAAAAAAAGATATCTAACAATTTGAAAGCAGATATTTTTAGAACAAGATATACTGGATACCGAGTTATTTAAACAACCAAGGTTACAATTCTCACCTGCACGTGTGGGAACAAAAATAAATAACTAATATATAAATCGTTACCCAATCAAAATGTTGAAGTAAGTAAATAGCAAAGAAATCTTACAGACTGTTCCTTGTAAATAAACATAGCAGATGAGAAGTGCCTGTAAAAATATTTATTTTAATGCGTTGTCTATGGAATATCTCGATAGAAAATAACTTATTGCCTTCAATTTATTTCAATCAAACATTTTTCTTAGTCCGATTGTTTTGCCATTGTCTAACCTTTTCCAATGGAATTCTTTTATAATTTGATTTTAACATTGAAAGTTCAAAGCCATTTAAAAATATAATTTAAGTTACAAAAAGCGGATAGATTCAAAATTCTTGCTGGTATTTATTTCATGTTAGCTACATTTTTATACTGCACTAGCAGCCGGTCCCGGCTTCGCACGGGGTAGACAATTATTTATTTTTGGAAATTTGGATATAAAACACTTTTTTTAGTGTTAGTTTTCTACACCTTCGGTTACATTGTTCAAATATTATCAAGGATCCCTAATGTTTTCAAAATGAAATGTAGCCTATGTCAAATTGGAAGAACGTAGCATTCTATTGGTGAAAGAATTTTTTAAATCGGCCCAGTACTTTTTGAGCCTATTCATTACAAACATACAAAAATAGGTACAAATCTTTCCTCTTTATAACATTAGTATAGATACAGTTAGAATTTAATATCATGCCCCAATATCTTGAGCATCAACGCTACGCCATTGTAACCAGCCTGTAGGTTTTGTATCGGTTGCATTTCGGGGAGTGTGGTCCATCATTGCCGCCACTGGTATTTATCTCACAATGGAATTTGAGCAAATACTAATTGTACTGAATTGTACTGAACAACTATAGTCCCTATACCCTGAGACTAAAATGACATTACAACACCAAAGAACTGGCATAATTCCTGTAGTAAGTTTGACATTACTTGTGTCAATTTAGTCTCAGGGTATAAAAAAAAACAGATGATAAGGGGTGGAATTTACTGCCGAAGTCTGTTTCTTGATAGCTACAACTAAACTCTTTAAGTGAAGAGTGTCTTGTCGCTTACGCATTAGATAGTGGTGAAGCGAAAACAGATAATAGTAACAAATAAAAATACGTTTTATTTGTTAGCTACAAAGTACTTAGAGAAATTCGATCCACAGCTTTTAATATCACCAATATATAGAAAGCAACAACATCATGCACAGAGCACGTGTGTCTATCAGTTCAGTAGCCAAACGTGGGTGTGGAAACACATCTTAAACATCAGACTATTGCTACAAGACTTTAAGACGCATTTCTCCAAAATAATCCAGCCTAGTGAGAGAACACCCGCAGTCGCCGGCGGTTCGCGGGAATTTGGCAGAATATCCACGAAACTTGTTTATTTTAAGGAAAACAGAAAAGTGTCTTACGACAGAAATTTGAAGGCCGACAGATTTTAATACGGAGACGATTGTAGAAAAGAATAAAAATTCAGAGATTTGATAAACAAAACAGTTGAAGTGGAAACGTAAATTAGTAGTGGAATAGTTGGACTTGAAATTGTGGACATTGAAAAAGTTGAAACAGTTGTGAAGCTTTGGAATGAAAGTCCATTTGAACGAGAATTTCGATTCGAAGTTACGATTCGTATTTTTAGTGGTGCTCGCACTTTGGATGGATGTGAAGAGATTTGATTTTAAGGAGAATGACTTGAATATCGGAATTCAGGTATTGATTTTATTTTAGTTTTCATCGTAGGCAATATTTTCTATGTAATTTTACTTGTTTTTACACAATGCACACATCCTTTCGAAAATCGACCTTATAACTTCATCACTTAATGGATACGCAAAAATATAGTTATATTACTAACTGTACGTGTCTATCCAATAATCCAGTTGAAAATAAAATATGTATGAATTCGTGTAGAGAAAAGGTCTTCCCATAGTCCGGGTTACTAGTCCCTCGGGGCTAGATGCTTTGTTAATGCTAATGGAAACTGTCTAAGCACTCTTAGCTATCTATTTCTACATTTCATGTAATGATGTTTTTATACTAATTAAATGTATTTATTTCGGATGAGATCCATATTCTATTAGTAACAACAACTTGTAATTACAGTATAATAAAAACTCTAAACTATTAAATATATTAGATAGAAAATACTTAATTGAAAACATTTTCTAACGTTAGGCCTCAACCTAGGAATGACTCTTATATCGTAGATGTGCTCACAAACATGCAAACTCACATACAAAAGATATTCAGACCTGGAACAACCATATCTAGGTTTCGTGCCGGAATCGAATCCGCGATACACAACGTAACAGTCAATTGTTCAAATACTGCGCCAATCGTTCCATTTGTAATTGTAACACAGTTCTTTACAGCATAATTTCTCTTGGCAGTATTATTCACTTAGTTTGGTTTAGCCAGTATAGCTCATTCTTTAATATATATCCCTTGATCGCTGCTCTTTGTCTAGATGATAGTGTGATTGTCAACATCTTCGTCCTGCTGCTCTTGTCTATCACAAGTTAGTTACTTAGAATCAACGCAAAATTTAGTTTCCTTTTCTTCCCTATCTGCCATCGAAGTATATTTTTCTTGCATCTATCATTAACGCTCCTCTGCATTTGTAATATATTCACCACATCATACTGTTCTATCCGTTCAACTAAACCATACACTCCGAGTATGTCGATATATCTTGATCCATTGTTGTTTTTAATTCTATCTTCAGATTCATAAAATTTACAATCGTTTTTTTACGTTTCTTTTTACGTTTCTTGTTGAAGCCAAGACTAGAAATTTTAACTAAAGAGTTGATGCGGTGATGAAGCGGAAAACAAATAAATTTAAATAATAATAAAGACATAAATAATTTTAGCGTAACAAATCTGTCACCACTAATGACAGTGGCTTCAGTTCCGCTCGCTACGCAAGACATTGTCAGCATGCCTGTCCCGCCGCAGCTACGGAACGGTCACTGTCAATGCTGAAGTTGAAAATAGATCTGTCTTGTCGTCGAACTGTGACGCTGTTTGTTGATAAGGAAGCGAGTGTATTTCTGTTTGTGTGTTATTGGTCTTGGTTTATAAAATGCGTGTTTTGGTTCTATGATTGGGAAATTGTATTTTGGAAATTTACTTTTGTTTTAGTCGAAAACCACGGAGTTGTTTGCATCCTAATTGTTTAGTTATATAGACTGTGAAACAACAAGACTTGACATTGATCAATAAATTACCTTATTTTCTTTTTAAAATCTCAGAAATACATGTAAACATAATTAGACATTTTTTCTCAAATTTACTTAATTCTTAACTTTAACGCTTAGGAGTTAAAACGGCAAATCGCCGTCAAATATTTTTTATCGTTCATTAACATTTTAAAAACCATTCTTATAGAAAAGCTGAAACTTAAAATTTACAAATATCGTTCTCATCATCTCACCGTAATAAAAAGATATAGCTTAAGGCGGGCGCGACGTTAGAATTATCCATACAAACGTAATACCAAAATCATTTGCAATTTAAGCATATTTACACCATAATATGATGTTATTCGGATTCAGACAATAATTATCTAGGTTCCTACATCGTCTTTTTGTTGAAAAACTTACCCCAAACGAAATTTAAGCGAATTTAAATTTGCACATTTTCACAGCGAAAATGTCATGTTTTTATTTTGTTTTTTCTATATTATAAACAACAATATTTCAAAATATCTTTTCGTAGGAACACAGATATTATTATCAAGTTATAAATACTTGAAACAATAATGGAAATACATTAATTTTTCATTCATCATTTTTGGTATTACGGAACCTCTCCCAAATTTCCAATAGTTTGTATTGCTATCACAGCAAGCAACTGTCAGTGTGCGGATGATGACTTTACTCCAGTCAGTGTGTCCAAGAATTGTTTATACTATCTGGATTGCTTCCATCAACCTCAAAAACGTGTTTTATTTCGTCTCAACTCGAGATAGCGCGCGGTCTCCGCAGGCCTCTTAAATGTTGTTGCACTTGGTGCAAAAATGAAGAATAACTTTTGTTTTTATTGAAATCTCTTTGCTCATTTTAATTTTATTAATTAAATATATTCTGTGTCAATACAATGACTGGTCCTGTGCGTCTCGCATCCATCCATTTCCCATGACTCTCATCAAGTCACCGGCCCCCACCTAACTATAAAATTCTCGTGTTACACTTATAATGCGTACATATTCTGTAAGTCTGAGAATATGTAGATCGCAGGCATTTTTTTACATTCTTAGCCCCACCACCTATTTTTTTTTAATTTATATGGTAGAACAACGATTTCCGATTCAGTTCATATAGATATAAAATATAAAACGCCTAAATTATGTATGCGCATAACTGACGAACGACTGCAGCTAATTGGAGTTTCTTTTGTGTTCGTTATTGTCAGGACGAAAACGTTTTATATAAAAGTCTTTTGTATAAAATACAATTTTATACCCGATTTTTTTTTGGTTTCTGTGATATTTTTTCTACTTTATGTTTCAATGATATCCATCTGTCTCTGTCAATTCCATCCAAAGGTTGTCTGTAAAAAATCGCTGTTAGCGATAAGACTGCCCATTGTAACACCGTAGTAATTTTAAGCTCCTTGTAAAATTATATTGTACAATCAAGTATATATCAATCAATCAATCAATGTAGCTGTTTTCCAAACAACTTTTATTATATTTGACGACTCTGTTTACTTATCACAATTATTGACTGTCCTACCTACATATATATCTTTGAAAGTGTTACCATCAAAAATGATCTATCACTTGGTTCCCCTTGCGAGAGTTCCATCCGGGATCCATTTTAAGAGTGCCAACATTGAGAGTGCCCCTCAGCCATCAGTCACTTAGGAAGATGACCTTTAGACGACAGGTACCAGAATATTTATGAGAAAATATTTTTGTAGCACGAACATACCTACGTATGTAAAATATGTGGAACAAATTACACGTAAGGGACATAGGTACTCCATGCTTTTTAGGGATTCGTACCTCAAAAGGAAAAAACGGAACCCGTAAAGGATCACTTTGTTGTCCGTCTGTCAGGACTTTATCTCTTTATATCGGGGGATTTAAATTAAAACCATACACTCGGGTCTGCGGTCCCATGAAGCTGTGCGAAAATCAAACTTGTAGATTACCAAAAAAAAAAGATACGGCTGTTTTTGTCACAACACGTACATTTCGAGTCTCAAAGGAATTAAAATTCATTGCAACGTTCTAGTTCTCATGGTAAAAATCTAGAGAAATGTCTGAAAACTGGAAATTTTTGGTTATGTCACAAAGAAAAAAAAATGTTTGCGAAACGGAAAAATCTTCAAGACTCAATTTGCAAATTGAACCGTTTTCATAGGAACCCTCAGTACTTACGCGGGTCTGACTCGCACTTTATTTTGTATTTAGATACATAGATTCATCGTTTACTTTAAGCAGTTGCTAGCTAAAAGGCAACCTAAAAAAAAATTGGAAATCAGAAGTTATCACGCAATGAGCAAGAGTGTCAACTTTCCAGATCGTTTTCCGCAAGACTTGGGATACTTTCACTCTTTAGTTGGAGAGTTATAGATACATAGAATTTGATCTGCTAGTGGTATTTCGTAGTTTCTCCTTTTGGCCTCTCCTGCAGCAGAAGCTAAAGGCATTATGCATTTGAAGTAGCTTTTTTTTTGGAAGGGCAATCATCAGAATGACTTCTCCCGCTCTTGGGCGGAGCGGGAGGGCGTGTCAGACTCTTACTGACTAAACCCTACCCCGTTCCTTCGTTGACTTCAATCTGGGGGACATGGACTTATCTTTCGGAATTTCATTGTTCCCCAGAGGCATCGGTCCTATCGGGCCCGTACAGTTTGCTGACATCTCTTTGAGGCGCTCGTGGAACAGAACGCGCCGTTGACGACTAAACATTTGAAGTAGCTAATTGCACTCACAGAAAAAGAACTTGAAATCTCTTTCAAATCATCCAGAAATTTAGACCACGTAAATAGATGCATTGCCATAGCAAGCAAGTTTTGGGAACTAGTCAAAAGCGAGCTCACATTAGTGTTATGGACTCCTGCATACTTTCGAGCCTTAAATGGCTGTCAAACATAAATCTACAACAACTTTAACTAATTGAGATCGTACAAGTACGATAAGAAGAAGATATAAAATAAATTTATTTTGCTCAGGACAAAAAGCATGCAAAATGATTACCGCAACTTATTTTCAAAAAAACATATTTTTGTATTTAGCCATTTAAACAAGTTACTTTTAAATCGTGTAACAGCCACAGTTTTATTATATTCTGATATTATTATGGATTTCATCTATAACAAATTATATCTCAAAAAGTAGGAAAGCCTTTTACTACAATATCTCTCTTAGACATTATCCGTCCCTACATTAATTAAACAGCTGTCATCTACCTAAAGCAGGAAATAGCAGCGCATAGGTATATGTATGTATATTTGAGTAGCGTCCTCTCCTGAGATAATGGGTTCCGCTTGAGCGCCAAGGATTTGGCAGTGGATGGGTTGGATTAAAATATCTTGACGTCACAGACGACCTCACAATGTGTGTAGATGGCGTTTGGTAACCTTCGTTAACAAAGTTACTTAATAAGAAATCTAGATTTTCCTTGAAGCGTAAAATTCGGAACTTACCACGAGTAGTACATACTACTTTTATTTTGATTTTTTTGAATTTAATCAAATTGACTTCTTTATAATCGCCTCTAAAAATCTACATTGCCTTATAAATTACTAAATCAGCCACAATTGACGTCTAAATTATACTATCTAGCCACTAGTTAACTTTTATAACATCCACTTCCTGGATGGTTATAAAAAAATGCTATAAAGGCTAAGGCGGGAGCTTCGCTCCGTTCTTGTCTCTTGTCCGTGTCCAAGGGTACTTGGACTAATACTACGAGTATTACGAAATCGCTTCGCTTGCTCTTGGACTAAAAATATTTAGTTTGTGCTATAAAAAAGACAAAGTAGTTTATTAGAGGCTTTCTCATTTTTCCATTAATTTTCCACGACCAATATCTAAAGCTTAACTTAGGATTCCTCTTTTTTTAAAACTTATCTCAACTTGTGACCCAGAGGCCAATTCCAGTCAACTTCATTATTTTTCCAACGTTTGCACAATTAGATAGAGTGTTTTAATGATTAAACATTGCAACGTATCTATGGATCAGCGATCAATCAATTAACCCCCAGCATAGTGTACGCTAATCAACTTACCTGTCCATCATGCTAATATCTACTTTACACAGCGGATATTATGCAGTGGATATCTCAATAATGTAAAAGAGTAATAAAGTGTTTGTTTAGTTTATTAGACTGATGCAAAATGTAGTATCGGTTAAAATGCGGTGAAAGCATTAGTATCAGGTAGAGAAACCCACTAAAACTATTCGCAATATGAGTCAATTTGACTAACTTTTTTATTATTGATAGAAATCTCATCTGTTGGAAAACGTGGTCAATAATGTAGCAGGCTAGTCTAGAAGTGGCTTATTCACTTTTGACTTTTTTGGTTATGCATAGGGTCGTGTTTGACCAATAGTTCACTTCAAATCAAAGTTATACTTGGGGGTACTTGCATAGCGAGCTCAGGGATATGCCTTCGGTTGGTACTACTTTAAATAAAAAATGACAAAGGCGCCTCTGCGAGTTGGTTTCGGCGCGGTACCTACGCCTTCCAAAGGTTCAGGACCCCAGGGTCACATTCTAAGAAGCCTCTACTATACCTACTTTATATTATTTTATGTGAAACAATGGTGGACTATCAAGGACTTATCGATTCAATAATTTTTCTTGGTAAGCCGACGCAATTGGCTTAGAAAAATCAATACTGCATACGCTTTGAATCAAACCATTATAAAGGCTTTCTAGGTTAAATGAATTACGATTTAAGTAACTATCTATAAATGCAGAAACTGACTCATATATCAAAGTACAGCCCAAACCATAGGCCCTAAAAGTGTGAGATTTTGTACAAGGTATCCTTTTATAATGTGCGTGGCGAGCACAAAGAATTTTTTTCTAAAATTTTCTCCCTAAGGTGATGAAACGGGTGTCCAAAGTTTGTTTGCAGAAACCTACTTTCACGCGGGCAAATCCCCTGGCAGAAGCTTTTTAGTAATATACCTAAACTCAGAGGAAAAAAATAACACTGCAGTGCCATATTTTCCATCCATGGGCTGTATAAATTCTATTTCCTATTTCAATTGCTTTTACTGCTTACAAGATGCACTGTGGACAACGAATAGAAAGACTATAATATATTTGGAAGATTTGCGTAACACCCACGGAAAACAGCTAGCGATTATCAAAATTCTGGGGCTCGTGTGTTAGACAGAGCCATAGCGCTGATTTTTAGCACCAGCTGTCGTCTACATTAACGGCCGAAATTAATAATCAATCCATCACATATCGGAGATTGAAAAACAAATGCCACCATACAAAAATTTTCATTTTTTCTGTTGTTTCATTTGTTTTTCAATCTCCGATATGCGATGGATTGATTATTAATTTCGGCCGTTAGACGTTAATCGGATAGCATTGATGTAGTTACTTAAAATCATTTACTAAACGTACCAAAGAAATAATAACAACTAACCACCGCGCCTGCATCCGTCTTAGGCTTCTTGTACATGGTACGTTTTGTTAACACTGATAAAACACGGTAGCATGTCAACAAGCTCCCCCAGAGTTCCATAAAACACTAACTACCGTGCCTACACACAGCGAAAAAAACGTGTGTGTACATGTGTATAAGAAACCTAAAGGCTACGGTACGACGCAGATAGCGGCCAGGTAATCACTACATTCACTTGGATTAGGCTTACAGCCCGCAGCATCAATGTCCACAAGAAAATCAGCGAACGAAACACAAAACGAGTTGGTCACAAAATTAGGTTCTAAAATGGCTGACGGTTTTTTATTAGGTAACAAATAATAATAGGTGCCTTTAAGTGGTTGTGTGTATCAAGCTATAAGTGATCGTCGTCAAAAGAATACTGAAAGATGGCGCAAACCTCCTCGCGTCGTGTAGGTACAGAAGTAGGTATATACTCAACACAGTATCCTCCGTATAAGTGATACTAGAGGGCTTTTGACATAAACCTCCGTGTCCTCGTTAAGGCGATCGGGGGCAGCAACCTCTCGCGGCATCCTTAATACAGGCCATGGTCTGGAGCGAGGACGAGTGGTAGGCGGTCGCCTAATTCTGCGAAACAGTAATGCTAGTGAAGGACGCGAAAGAGCATGAACCTCACGCCCGCGCCGCCAGGTTCGCAGCTTCTGAGGCCATGGGTTGGCTTGGGAAAGAAAACCCGGAACCCTAGGACGAAAGCAAAGAAGGAAGAAAGGCGTGGGTTTTAGTCAGTAAGTGTCTGACACGGCCTCTGACTCCGCCCAAGAGCGGGAGAAGTCATTCTGATGAATTCCCACTTAAAAAAAAAAACTCTTGACATAGATAAATCTAACACCATCCACTTTAATTCTCAACTTAACGATATTCCTACTTTCGCAGGCCCCTGTCGACACTTCAAAAAAGCCCATTGTATGGGTACTGGGAGGTCCAGGGTCTGGCAAGGGCACCCAGTGTGAGAAGATCATCGCCAAGTATGGGTTCACGCATCTGTCCACCGGAGACCTGCTCAGGGCTGAGGTGAAGGGAGGATCCGAGAGGGCGAAGTCTCTTACTACCATTATGGAGCAAGGTGAGCTACATGTTACCCCTATACAACATCATCATCTACTTAGCCTTTTTCCAACTATATTGGGGTCGGCTTCCAGTCAAGCAGTGTTACACGTTGTATAGTGTTTTATTGACATTCATGAACGTTATTATACGATGGAGATCATTTTGGTGTGCAACGTTAATCGCTATATCTATTATTCCATTGCAATATAACCACATATTAAGCTTAATGGACAACACGCTTGGCGCGGGCTATTCCCCAGGGAACAAATATTTGTATGACCTACAGGTAGGCGTTCCGGATCTGGACCCGGAGCCTATCTGCAGGTCATACAAGACACCCAGATTCCGTGCCTCGGAAAGCACGTTAAGCCATAGGTCCCGGCTGTCATTTGTAGATCTTTGGCAGTCGTTACGGATAGTCTGAAGTCAGTGAATCTGACTCCAGTCTTGCCATGAAGTACCGTGTCACCCCAGTTAATGGGTTGTGGAGGTCTGGTAGGCAGCCGCTCCTCGTAAAATACAGCTAAATCCGGCTTCACTGGAAGCCGACCCCAATATAGTTAGAAAAAGCCTAGGCAGATGATGATGACAAGACACCCAGATGTCTTGTAGGTAAACGCATCCACGATAAATAATTCCTTGGGTAAAAGCTTTAAAAAACAAAGAAATAAAATGTTAAGCGTCACGTAACTTGAAATGAAAAGGAACTGCAGCAGAGTTTAGAATAAACACTAGGTTTTAAAGAAAGAAAGAAAACATGTTTATTCCGTCCTAAATGGACGCACAATAAAATAAACATCATCATCATCTCAGCCGAAAGATGTCCAGTGCTGGACATAGGCCTCCCCCAAGCGTCGCGACAGCAATAAAATAAACATACATCAAAAATATCATACAATTGTAAAAATACTAGCGTTTTCATATTGCTACCTTAATTTCCAGGTGGTCTGGTTCCCAACGAAGTCGTCCTAGACCTGCTGAAAGAAGCCATTCAAGCTAAGGCAGCTGAGTCCAAAGGATACCTCATAGACGGCTACCCTCGTGAGAAGTCCCAGGGTATCGCCTTCGAAGAAGCCATCGCCCCTCCATCTGTGAGTATCATTACTTTATAACAACTTGTGATGCTGTTTAAGAGGAGCTTGTGGCTAGATAATAACAGCCGCACAGGTAGATCTTCACACACACACACACATAGGGTCCTTACTACCAGAGATCTATATTACGTTGCTATTACGTTTGATATCATACCTTACTCGCTCCGCTAAATATGAGTAACTTTGCATCAGTGGAAGTGTCACGCATTTTCGTAGCTTAGCTTTCACATTCCCGCAGCAATGCTGCATAGCACAAGTCAGGTGGCAATCACCTTGAGGCAAATATAATGTAACTTACTATCCTTTTTACCACTGAAAAGATATCAGGAGTGCTATTGTCTAAGAAAACAGCCTAGCGCACAGCGCTGCCGGCAAAGCTGTTTTTTTACGCCCGTTTTCAATAAGCTATCTATCTCACACTTGCAGCTACTAAAGATAAACAAATATATCCTTTTGCCCTTACTTGCTTTCCTATAATCCACCGACGGATAAATATCTATCTATGAACTGCGGTACGTTATTGAAAACGGGGGGTTGAGAATAGATTCTCACAGTTTATCGATGCGATCGAGCGAATATCGATTTGGATTTCTTCGCTGCTGTTTAAGGTTGCTGGTTAAGGTTGTAAGGCTGTTTTCTTAGAGAATAGCACTCATGATCTCTATCTTTTCTCACATTCCAGGCAATTCTCTACTTCGAGGCCTCAGACACGACGCTGACCCAAAGGTTGCTGGGTCGTGCGGCGAGCTCGGGTCGTGCTGATGACAACGAAGCCACGATCAAGCTGCGTCTGAAGACCTTCTTCGAGAACAACCAGCAAGTGCTGGACCAGTACCCCACCAAGATCAGCAGGGTTAGTAGAATTTTTCAAAGGCTACTGTTGACACTACAGTTAATGGGTTGTGGAGGTCTGGTAGGCAGCCGCTCCGCGTAAAATACTGGTATTCAGCTAAAATCCGGCTTGACTGGAAGCAGACCTTAATATAGTTGGGAAAAGGCTAGGCAGATGATGATGAACTGTTGACACTACAGTGTGACTACCGTCAAAGTGAAGACGGCTGACAACGACGTGTCGACCGCTGGTACCGTCTCGTGTCGTCGGTTACTGTTATACCACAGTCATTGGCAACATGCCGCTCGAGTGTACCAATACCCTTTCCTTTAGTGGCAAATCATCAAATGAGTTCATCCGCTCAAATGTGGAATGAGAAGACCTGCCAGATACCTGTCTTCTTCAGTTGCCCTTTGCGTTGCACTCAAGGTGTCTCCTTCGGCAGTGGCTGGAGCGTGAGGAGGTCTATTCCCTCATTCTTCTGGCCATCTCCTTTACTTGCATTACTGCTTCGCAGAAGAAGACGACCGCTTCCCATTGCCTCTCGTTCCAGATCATGGCCCAGACCAGATGAGAGTCGGATGCGAGAACCTTATTGGCGATATTCCCAAGAACTCAATAATCAGATTTCACACTACTGTTTCAAACTACTAAGAGGAGTTCAAAATGATTAGTTTGCCAGCTACTATCTTACTTTTTCGTCTGTTAACTTAACATTCTTAGTTCAGGGGGCGTAAAGCTATGCTAATCTCTGGAAAAAACATGATCAAGTAGTACCCTATAGGGTTCACTATCTCTTCTTCAAAATACACGATTGCATCACTGCTTACCATCAGGCGGGATTGTAGTCACGCACCAGACTATATTAATTAAAAAAAATACCTTCTAGATATTAGGAATCCTGCAAGTTGTATTGTAAAAAAAATGACATCCGAATTGAGGACTTCCTTCCGTCCTTTTTTTTGAAGTCACCTAATCGGCTTGATCATTTCTCCTGAAAGACGTCCACAGCTGAACATAGCCCTTCCAAATGTGTCGCTACAGCGATCGGTCCTTTGGCTTCTCGCGACCCTCACCAGGTCGTCGGTCTACCTTGTAGGAGGCCTATAATGCCTTGTAGGTTCAATAAGTCCAACCAACAATAATCCCTCCTTCTTCTTCCTTCTTTTTTTTCGTTTCCTTTTTTTATGCACCTACCATGGTTTCTCTTCACCACCCTTGGTTGACTGGTAGAGAATGCCCAAGGCATTAAGTTCGCCTATGCACTTATATATTGCATGAAGTGTCAATAAATAAATAAATAATAATGCTTATAATTTATTCGTTTTGAATTGCAGATAGACGCGGAAACTTCTGTGGACGCCATTTTCGCTGAGGTGGAGAAGGTGCTGGACCCAATAGTCGCCGCCTAAATGCACAACTCAACATTTTATACGCTCTGTAAATATTATGCCTATTGTACATTAATTTTAAAGATCGTTGATTAAATAATGTCTTTATTTTGGTATGATTTTTATTTGTTCGAGGTTTGTGAGCTCAAACTCAGCCAGGTAAATTACTTTGTGTAATTTATTTCTTCACCACTACTCTAAAAATGATGAAGGGATTCATTGTAAAGAAACCAGTAGAGAGCGAAAAAATTCAAATCACGTTACATCCACCAATCCTCATTGGGCTCGCGTGGTGGATTGCGGCCCATTTCTTTTCTATAACCACACATTCCACATTCCATTAACTGGGTGCTACCCAGTTATCGCAACACCCCTTGGGAAGGCAGTCGCAGTATTGTTGGTTTGGGAAAATACCTTTCCAACTTCATATTGGTTTCATTACAATAGATGACGAGGAATTTTTAACTTCAAATCATATTTACAAACAGAAATCCTTAACTTGTCTAAACTTGGACTTGGCTTAAAGTACATAGTATCTAGACGAAATATATTTAAGAAAAGCTTAGACTAGACAGCTTTTAACGTCAGTATCCACAACATAATCACGATAAACGCAAACAAATCAAACATAGATGGTCCACCGATTTATGTACTAAATAAAACGCAATGAATAAAACAACCAAAATGCAAACATAAGAGCGCCCAAAAAGTCCTCCATAATCCTTCTGAAGAGCGCCCCTATCCTACAAGAGCCTTTCAAAATGGCCCAAATAAATGTTCCCTTCGACACCTGTCCCTGCCAACCAGTCAAGGTGAAACAGAATTACCAAAAATGAGTTATATAGCACACCACTTTTTCTTTCGTTCCGTATAGTACTCAAAGCGTAATACTAAAAACAGAATAAAATAATTATTGAAGTGGGGCCCCCATACAACAAACCAAGCGCCCAAGCGGGGCATACCACACCTCCAACATATGCTTCACTATGTCCTCCTGACCTTCATCACAGTTTTGATACCCAGCCGTTTCTTCCACCTGAATCCGATGCAGGAACTTGCCATGTCCGGTGAGGACCTGCATCATGCTGAAGGTGAGTACGCCGTGAGTTGCTCCTGCTATTCCTCAAAGAGGGCCGTGATTATGACGTACCCAGCACTGGTTTGTGACAGTCATTTTCACCATTTCGCCATGACATCTCGTCGGAACTGTCCGCTATGCCGTAACTTGTTGCGGCAGGGTAGTTTCGCCCCGACGCGACGTTTGCATCTCCATGCGCAAATCGTGTATGCGTGCAAGGACTGTTGCCTCCAAATCCCACGGTGGCATGCCAGCAAAGAGGCTCGCCGCTTCACGGGGGTCCGTTCGGAATCCCCGAACCATCTGACGATAGTTTTTAGCTGCAGTGGTAATAGCGGCTCTATTATTATTATTAAAAACGGTAACCTTCTTGTGTCTGTACTCTTCACATAATTCCTGACGTAACTCTGACGTATCACTGGTGTAACTACCGACGGGCTAGGCAGGGTGTTGTGCCCCGGGGGCCCCCAAAACCTGATCAACAAAATCCTTTTGGAACTAGCGAAAAACTTCTCAACCTAACGCAATCCATACTTTCACAGGTCCGTGTTGATATTTCAAATAAACCTATTGTATGGGTGCTGGGTGGTCCAGGGTCTGGCAAGGGTACCCAGTGTGACAAGATCATCGCCAAGTATGGGTTCACGCATCTGTCCACCGGAGACCTGCTCAGGGCTGAGGTGAAGAGTGGAAGCAAAAGGGCGAAGTCTCTTGCTATCGTTATGGAGCAAGGTGAGCTACATGTAACTAAGTATTTTGTTTTTAATGCATTTGGTATTCAGGTGGAGAATCTGCGATGCAGCCATTGAGTTTCACAAATGGTTTATGAGACTGCATACCAAATTGACTGGCCTTCTTTTGACTGCTATCTAATCAGACGTACGGCAATGTGCTTTCAGCACACGGTAGATGTTCCACCCATACGCACAAAATGTTTTAGAAATACATTCATTGTGCGTGGCTAAGGAGTCGCATTTCCTGCCGGAGTCTCTGTTTTCTCAAGGATACAAGCTGAGCATCTTTAAGTCAAGAATGGTTAAATTATTTCTAGGCAAGTGTACTTCACTGTCGACCACATCGTCGCTTTCCATCGGATGAGATATTAGACAAGCGCGAGTCTATAATCAGTAAAAAAATACGTTACAAGCAAGCAAGAATGGCGCAGCAATTGAGCAATAGAATATAAGAAACACATGACCTATAGTTTCAGCCTGGACGCATAAACGCACCCTCGATACTGGAGAAATTTTTAGTGTAGGGCACAACTTTCAAAGCAGAAAAAATTAAATGATAAGCGTCCAGAACCCTGGAACGGAAAGGAATGGTAGGAGAATTTTAAATCAAGACGTAAACTATGCTATCTCCTAAGTTGCTCTACGTCCCTCAATAGTACAGGTGTATGGGCGCTTGGGGCACTCCAACGTGTAACGCATGTTTTGAACAGCAGCACCGCACTAGTAACCTGAAAGTAGCGAAGTTTTGGGCCAAAAATGGAAATGTAGCGACACAAGAAATAAGAAGCAATCGAGCAGTTAGTAGGTTTGGTTTGAGCACATAAAACGCTAAATTCATTAACATTTTTAAAGAAAGGTGTACCGTTGGTAGCCATAATCGCTATAAACTTTGGGTTAAAAATGATCATAGTCTGACAGCATTTACCCACTTAAGATTTGTGAATATTTTAGAAATTAACTTTAACCTTTTGGGTCCCAAACATAGCAGCCAAAGAAACCTTTGCGGTGTCACTGACGTGGAATTAGCGATGTTTGTTTTTTTTTTATTATTATTCATAGGCTCGCGTTTGACCACTATCTCACCTGATGTAAGTGATGATGTGGCCGACGATGGAGCACGCTTGCCTAGAAGTAACCTATTCACTCTTGACTTGAAGACTCCTAAGTTGTAGCTATCGGGAAACACAGACTCCGGCAGGGAATTCCACTCCTTAGCTGTACGCATAATAAATGTGTTCCCAAAACGCTTTGTGCGTATGGGTGGGATGTTCACCATATACCGATGGCGCATCGCCGTACGCCTAGCGGTCCGACGTCCGATGATGGAAAGGACTTGACGGAATTAAATTGTGTAATTCCTGTGCATACTCCCCGAAGTGTAACCGATAGAAAACCGACAGGCCAGCAACTCGGCGCCGATGCCCAAGACTTTGGAGTTTCGACTCAACAAGTGCATCATTACCGATAATCTTCTTGGCTCGCCTCTCAATCGACTCAAGTGCATCAAGCTGGTATTTGGCAGACCCATCCCAAAGATGAGAGCAGTACTCCATACACAATCGAACTTGCGCTTTGTAAAGGTTGAGCAGCTGTTCCGGCGTAAAGTACCGTCTCACCTTTGCTAAGATTCCCAATTTTTTAGCAGCCAGCTGGGCTTTTGCCTCGATGTATGAGCCGAAGTTGAGAGTAGACGAGAGTGTTACTCCAAGAAGCTTAAGGAGATCGGTTATCGGAACGGTTACACCCCGGAAAGATGGAGCCGGGTGTACTATGTTGCCAGCAACGTGAAGGATAAAAATGTTTCAAAGGTTTTAATAATGTTGTGTTAATTTCCAGGTGGTCTGGTCCCCAACGAAGTCGTTTTAGAGCTGCTGACAGAAGCCATTCGTGCTAAGGCACCTAACTCCAAAGGATTCCTCATAGACGGCTATCCTCGCGAGAAGTCTCAGGCTATCGCTTTCGAAAAGGCTATCGCACCTCCGTCTGTGAGTGTTATTGATGAAACTTGTGATGCTACTGAGACGATGTAGCAACATCTATGGTGACACATAACTAAGAAAATATACGAATGGTGTAGCTATGTGCAGTGCACAGTACCTACAGGAGGCGCCTTCCCTATTTTCGATACATCACTAGATTGAGCTGTTCCTCTTCCTCGCACAACTACCTCAAGGTAGTGCATCTTCATAGCGCATCAGTGGAAAGAAACAAATATTTTCGTAACTTAGCTTTTACATTCTTGCAGCATAGTAAAACCCTGTTGTAAAACCTCCCGTTGAAAAGCACCCTAAAGGAAATATAATCTGACTCTCTAACCCAAAAAACCGTCTCTTAAAAGATATCAGCTCTCTAACTTTCCTCACATTCTAGGCGATTCTTTACTTCGAGGCGTCAGCCGAAACGCTGACCAAACGGTTGCTAGGTCGCGCGGCGAGCTCGGGACGCGCTGATGACAACGAAGCTACGATCAAGCTGCGTCTGAAGACCTTCCTCGAGAACAACCAGAAAGTGCTGGACCAGTACCCCACCAAGATCAGCAGGGTAAGTAGACTTGTAGGTAATGATTGATGCAGGGGGCAAGATTCTGTTTCTCTAATAAAGAGACTGACGACTACATGACAACTCTTCTCGAGTTCAAACACATGAGCCTCATGTTACCAACGGCAGAGATAACTGCTGCTGGCGACACTGCTCTTACTGCACTGCTCTGCGGCGATATTTCAACAAATGAAAATCAGCGGCAGCTGTCGTGTGTGTCAAGAGTAACCACAGATCGACGGCTCCCGTCGTCGAAGTCTGGACGGCTGATGCTGACGAGTCGACGGCTGTCCCGCGTCAAGTTGCAGACTGACAAATTGAGTCGGGGCAGCCAGGGCAGTGTTACCTCTGCCGTTGATCTGTTTTGAAAGTTACTCTATTAAGCCTACGGCGGCGCGGCGCCGGCGGGTGCACACTCGCGCGGAACGCATGCGCGAATCGTCGGGCGGCATTTTGCTGACTGACGATAAACGGGATGCTCAGGCGCGCCCACAGTGCACACGCGCTGTAGGTAGGTATAATGCCACCAACTTGTAAATATTTTAAAATATAAAATTACTAGCTTTTGCCCGCGGCTTCGCTCCCGTCAAAGGACTATCCTACCTATCCTACCCTACCATCCCTATACTACCCTACACTACCCTACTACACTACCCTACCTACCCTACCTACCCTACACTACCCTACACTACCCTACACTACACTACCCTACACTACCCTACACTACACTACACTACCTTACACTACTCTACACTACCTTACAATTCCCTACACTACACTACCCTGCACTACCCTGCACTACCCAACACTACCCTACACTTCCCTACATTACCCTACCTACCCTACACTACCCTACCCACCGTACACTAATCGATAAATAGAAGACCAAAACTTTTGTATAATTTTTTTTTTCCAATTTTTCGGGATAAAAAGTATCCTATGTCCTCCTCCTGGCTCCAAACTACCTCCCTGACAATTTTCAGCCAAATCGGTTCAGCCGTTCTTGAGTTATAAGTGGAGTAACTAACACGATTTTCTTTTATATACGAGTATATAGATTAGAATCGATTCAGTTAACGATTCTAAACAAAATATATTAGGTTTCGCATATACCAAAAATAAGGTTGTATTACTATACTATAATTATTTGATTTCAACTTGCAGATAGATGCGGAGACTTCTGTGGACGCCATCTTCGTCGAGGTGGAGAAGGTGCTGGACCCAATAGTCGCCGCCTAAGAGCCGGCGTCTAGCGCCGGCATGGCAGGGCGCGTCTTGGCAAAGGATTTTATTACTAAACAAGTTATTTTGAATGTCTTTCAAATGAGTTAAGAATTCATGTTAGTTTATTTCGATACCAAGATTTGCCAAGATTTACCAAGATTTTTTTTTCATTCCACGGGATGCCGCGGCTGGCCGTTCCCCGTTCCCGCGAGACGTAATGGGTCATTTTGTGTCAAGGAATTATGATTGCTAAGTTATTTGAAATATGGTTGAAACTTGCGCAGCGGTTAGGTAGAATACCGCGGGATGCACCGGCATGCCGAGAGATGTCACGGCATAAGTACCGTGCCGTGCCATGCCGGCAGTGGGCGCCGGCCCTAAGTGTACAACTCAACATTATATACGCTCTGTAAATATTATGCCTATTGTACATTAATTTTAAAGATCGTTGATTAAATAATGTCTTTATTTTGGTATGATTTTTATTTGTTCGAGGTTCGCGGGCTCAAACTCGGGCAGGCAAATTACTTTGTGTACTGCTGCGCAGCAGAACGTTTTAAGGCTGAAGCGCAGGCCACACCGCCAGCTGGCGGGCGGGCTAGGCGGGTGGGCGAAGCGAACGAAGGAAACTAAACAAACTACTTACGCGAAATATTGGCGAGCTAAACTATGGGGTTCACACTGAAAACTACGGACAGACAAGCGACGGGCGGAGCGCGCGGGGCGGGCAGAGCGGGCTAAGCGGGCGAAGCGGTGGGCGCACTGCTATTCGAAAGACGAACGTCGACTATTAGTCTACTCGAAACGGGGAGGACGGGCTAAAGAACCGGGCGAGCGGGCTGGCAAGCGAGTTAAGCTAGCGAAGCGCGAGCGTGCCAACGAGGTGAACGAGTAGCTTCGCTGAAATCGTTGGATATTTCGTTAGCTTAGCTCGTCAAGTTAGTCCGGAAGCTCGCGGTGTGAACCGAAGTATGTAAAGAGCTGAAACGATGTTCGCCCGCCAGGCCCGCCCGCCCGCTAGCTGGCGGTGTGGCCTTTTTTTTTTTTGTTTTCGGGGGGAAACCTTTAAAAGGCGCCTAGACTTTTGGGGAAAAAGACCAGGGAGTGTGGGATTCTTACCTCACTAAAACCACCTCGGTGATCACAATCTGCACATGGGAGAGGGCCCCGTGTCCTCTTAAAAGACCACCCCAGAATACCCTCTGTACAACGCCTGTTAGAGCACATCCCTGAGGAGACCTGTGAAGGGTCTCCTCTGTTTCTTGTTGTGCACGGCAGCACGTGATCACTGTGCCACCGTCCTTCTCGAAGTCACTCACTGGGCAGACAGAGTCCCCTCTCTGAGAGCCCGTGACCTCGGAGTCCCACCTACATTGTAAGTGGAGTTTCGGCGTATTAGGCGTCGAGGCGATTGGCTCTCTGACGCCTCCTTCTGCGAGTGGGATCGGTTCTCTCACGATCCCGCTCAGCGGCCTCCTTCTGTACCATCACGGTCTCACAGAAGGACGCCACTTCCCTCCAATTTTCTTTCTCCGTCAGCATAGCCCTCACTACTGCTGGCAAAGACAGATCCCGCCCGATCTTGGTAACCAAAACCTGCCGCTCGTAGACCCACGCAGGGCACTCTTCGAGCGTGTGCTGTGCAGAGTCAAGGTTACTTCCGCAATGGTGGCAATTTGCCGTGGCCTCTCGCCCAATTCTGTTCAGGTACTCACCGAAGCAACCGTGCCCGGTCAGCACCTGAGTAACTCTATAGGATATGCGCTCCTTTCTTGTCAGCCAGGCTTCGAAGTGCGGCAGGACGGCTTCGACAACGCGCTTGCACAAGAATTGCGGCTGCTGTAGCCGCTCGCGCCACCTCTCTAGCGCGTGTCGCCGTTCCTGCCGTCTCAGCCTTACTATAACGATTCCTGGCACGGTATCGCCACTTTGTCGTATGTCACGAATCCTGTTGTAAACTTTCGCATCCATGTCTGCCAGGATATCTAGTGGTGGAAAGCGTGCCAGGAGAGTTGCCGCCTCAAAGGATATTGTTCGGTATCCTCGTGCGATGCGAAGGGCTATTCTCCGCTGCAGACTATTAATTTTAATTCTGCAGCGGCGGACACCTTATAGTCTATTTGACCACACAGGTGCCCCATAAAGAGTCATCGATCGCACAACACCCGCGTAGAGACGACGAACTTCTTCTCGAGGTCCTCCTAGATTGGGCAGCAATCTGTGGAGAGCACCCACTGCCCTTTCAACGCGAGGAACCAGGCGATCAAAATGCTCTTCGAAGCCCCACCGGCTGTCCAAGGTTAAGCCAAGGTACTTAATGTACTGACTCACCTGGACTTGCGCATCTCCTACGGTTACTGACGATCTGGATGGTTCTCTACTTCTCGGAATTTCATTTATGGAACCATAGTGCCTCCGTTTTATGAGGTGCTATTTTTAGACCCAGCTCGCAGATTGACGCCACGACTCTTGCCACCCCAAGCTCGCAAAGCCTGATTGTCTCATCGAAGCGGCGGTGTGGCCTGCGCTTAAGAACTCACGGAGCGATTTTCGCCCGCGACCGCCGCGGTCGTGGAACTGCGGTTTTATTTCAAAACTCATGAGACCGGTTATTTGCGTGGTTACGCAGCCGCCGCGGTTGCGATCATCGCCCGCATTAAAATCAAAGCCGCGGCGGGCCGTTCCGTCCCGCGAGACGTAATGGCTCATTTCGTGTCAAGGAATTATGATTGCTAAGTTATTTGAAATATGGTTGAAACTTGCGCAGCGGTTAGGTAGAATACCGCGGGATGCCACGGCATGCCGCGAGATGCCACGGCATACGGTGCCGTGTCATGCCGGCAGTGGGTGCCGGCCCTAAGTGTACAACTCAACATTTTATACGCTCTGTAAATATTATGCCTATTGTACATTAATTTTAAAGATCGTTGATTAAATAATGTCTTTATTTTGGTATGATTTTTATTTGTTCGAGGTTCGCGGGATCAAACTCGGGCAGGCAAATTACTTTGTGTACTGCTGCGCAGCAGAACGTTTTAAGGCTGAAGGCAGGCCACACCGCCAGCTGGCGGGCGGGCGGGCTAGGCGGGTGGGCGAAGCGAACGAAGGAAACTAAACAAACTACGCGAAATATTGGCGAGCTAAACTATGGGGTTCACACCGAAAACTACGGACAGACAAGCGACGGGCGGAGCGCGCGGGGCGGGCAGAGCGGGCTAAGCGGGCGAAGCGGTGGGCGCACTGCTATTCGAAAGACGAACGTCGACTATTAGTCTACTCGAAACGGGGAGAACGGGCTAAGCTAGCGAAGCGCGAGCGCGCCAACGAGGTGAACGAGTAGCTTCGCTGAAATCGTTGGATATTTCGTTAGCTTAGCTCGTCAGGTTAGTCCGGAAGTTCGCGGTGTGAACCGAAGTATGTAAAGAGCTGAAACGATGTTCGCCCGCCAGGCCCGCCCGCCCGCGAGCTGGCGGTGTGGCCTTTCTTTTTTGTTTTCGGGGGGAAACCTTTAAAAGGCGCCTAGGACTTTTGGGGAAAAAGACCAGGGAGTGTGGGATTCTTACCTCACTAAAACCACCCCGGTGATCACCATCTGCACATGGGAGAGGGCCCCGTGTCCTCTTAAAAGACCACCCCGGAACCCCCTCTGTACAACGCCCGTTAGAGCACATCCCTGAGGAGACCTGTGAAGGGTCACCTCTGTTTCTTGTTGTGCACGGCAGCACGTGATCACTGTGCCACCGTCCTTCTCGAAGTCACTCACTGGGCAGACAGAGTCCCCTCTCTGCGAGCCCGTGGCCTCGGAGTCCCACCTACAATGTAACTGGGGTTTCGGCGTTTTAGGCGTCGAGGCGATTGGCTCTCTGACGCCTCCTTCTGCGAGTGGGATCGGTTCTCTCACGATCCCGCTCAGCGGCCTCCTTCTGTACCACACTGTACTTCTGTACTCACAGAAGGACACCACTTCCCTCCAATTTTCTGTCTCCGTCAGCATAGCATAGCATACCCCTGAGTTTGTTTCGGTGTTTCTTCTCAGGGTAGTCAGTTAGGAAACACCGGTTTTTTTTTTGTTACTAGATGAGCTAGTAACAAAAAAAAAAGTCCAAAAAAAAATCGACGTGTAAAAGAGCTTGGAAAAAACCTATTTGCAAAATAAATATCATTTATCATTTATAGCCCTCACTACTGCTGGCAAAGACAGATCCCGCCCGATCTTGGTAACCAAAACCTGCCGCTCGGAGACCCACGCAGGGCACTCTTCGAGCGTGTGCTGTGCAGAGTCAAGGTTACTTCCGCAATGGTTTTTTTTTTCTGGTTGGGGAATCATCAGAATGACTTCTCCCGCTCTTGGGCGGAGCGGGAGGGCGTGTCAGACTCTTACTGACTAAACCCCTACCCCGTTCCTTAGTTGCCTTCGATCTGGGGGGGACTCGGTGTCAACCTTTAGGAATACTACGTGTTCCCCCCAGAGGCTTCGGCCCTGCCGGGCCCCTACAGTTTGCTGACATCTCCTTGAGGCGCGCGTGGAACAGAACGCGCCGTTGACGACTGGGCTCGGTCCAGATTATTTCCAGACTGCCAAACGGCAAGCTACCCAGTGCTCGCCGTCCGCGAACCCGCGCCTACGGGTGGTCGGAAATCGGGATGCGCCTCGCAACGTTGCGATACGACGCGCGGCGCAGCGGGTAATCACTGGCCTCTTCCTGCATCGTCGCGTCGCGTCGCGTCTCGGTGTGAACTGACCCTAACCAGACATTCCACATTCCTGGATCGCACGGCAGTCGCTTGCAGCTCTACCTGGGCAAGGCAGTCACTTGAAAAATACTTGTATTGTTGGTTTGGGAAAATACTTTTCCAACTTCATATTGGTTTAATTACAATAGATGACGAGGAATTCATATTTACAAAGTTAAACAGAAATCCTTAACTTGTCTAAACTTGGACTTGGCTTAAAGGACATAGTATTCAGACGAAATATATTTAAGAAAATCTTGGACCAGACAGCTTTTAACGTCAGTATCCACAACAGAATCCGCAAAAAAATCAAACACAAATCGTTCACCGAATTATGTACTAAATAAAACGCAATGAATAAAGCAACCAAAATGCAAACATAAGAGCGCCCAAAAAGTCCTCTATAATCCTTCTGAAGAGCGCCCCTATCCTACAAGAGCCTTTCAAAATGGCCCAAAAAAAGGCTCCCATCGACCCCTGTCCTTGTCCAGTCAAGGTGAACCAGAATTTCCAAAAATGAGTTATATAGCACACCACTTTTTTTTTGTTCTGTACTCTAAAGGGTCCAGATTTGATCTTGACAATATTATTCATACCACATGTGTACATACATGTGATATGAATATAGAATGCAAATAAAGTATTGAGTATTAAAAACAGAATAAAATAAATATTGCAGTGGGACCCCCATACAACAAACCAAGCGCCCAAGCGGGGCACACCTCCACCGTATGCTTCTCTGTGTCCTCCGGACCTTCATCACAGTTTTGATACCCAGCCGTTTCTTCCGCCTGAATCCGATGCAGGAACTTGCCATGTCCGGTGAGGACCTGCGTCATGCGGAAGGCGAGTACATCGTGAGCCGTTCCAGCCACTCCTCAAAGAGAGCTGTGATTATGTCGTACCCAGTACTGGTTTCAGTCATTTTCACCATTTCGCCATGAGATCTCGCTGGAACTGTCCGCTATGCCGCAGCTTGTTGCGGCAGGGTAGTTTCGCCCCGACGTTTATTTATTTATTTATTTATTTATTCTTTATGCAACGCATTGTACAAAGGCGTTGCATCTCCATGCGCTAATTAATCGTGTAAGGACGGTTGCCTCCAAATCCCACGGTGGCAGGCAAGCAAGGAGGCTCGCCGCTTCACGGGGGTCCGTTCGGTATCCCCGTAACATTTGACGATAATTTTTAGCTGCCGTGATAATAGCAGCTATTATTATTAAAATGGTCAAACAGTCAAACTTCTTGTGTGTACTCTTCACATCATTCCTGACATAACTCTGACGTATCACTGGTGTAGCTACTGACGGGCTAGGTGGGGTGTAGTGCCCCGGGGGCCCCCAAACCTGATCAACAAAATCCTTTTGGAACTAGCGAAAAATTTACTTACGTCACTGAACGTCATGCACTTAACTTCTCAACCTAACGCAATCCCTACTTTCACAGGAACCTGTTAATACTTTAAATAAACCCATTGTATGGGTGCTGGGTGGTCCAGGGTCTGGCAAGGGTACCCAGTGTGACAAGATCATCGCCAAGTATGGGTTCACGCATCTATCCACTGGAGACCTGCTTAGGGCTGAGGTGAAGAGTGGAACCGAGAGGGCGAAGGCTCTTGGTGCCATTATGGAGCAAGGTGAGCTACATATACTCTAGAATTTTGTTTTTATATCATATTTTTTTGGTATTTATGTACGAGATATTTATTTTTGACAATAGGTACAAGGTATTTACAGTATAATAAAAACTAACTCTAAACTAATTAAAACAAACTAAAATATGGCGTCAAAAAACTCCTCCACATCGCTGTCGACTGGTAAAGTGCCCAAAAGACTGGCAGCATTGCCACGCTGAATGGCAATGCTTATTTTCTGCCCAAAGTAAAAGCCTGCCCTTGGGTCACGCGAAGTGTCAACTAGGCGCTTCGAAAGATCTTTATACAATTTGTGAGCACTCGGACCCCACGAACCAAGAGTTTTAACCCCAAACGGTTCGAAAATATAACTTCCCACAAGGTTATTATATTTCCGCCGCTTGAGGTTCTCCGCAGCCGCAGCGGCGGAACCAGCACAACACGACGAGCTTGGAAGATGGGATGGCGCAAGAGTATCGACACAAGTAGCATTATTATTATTTCCTCTTTATTAATTTTGATATATACATATAAATTACATTTTTAAATATTTGATATAAAAAATAAAAAACATTTAAAAATATAAAAAATAGTAGCCCACCGGTATCGGGAACAGGGTCCAAGCTACCGGTGGTGGTCAGGGCTTCAGGGAAAGGAACCTCCTGACAATGCGAGCCGTGTCCAGGAGTACCGCTTTCTGAATCAAGCCCTTGATCCAGTCGCCTAATGAGAGCCTCCTGAGATGTTGGTCGAGGCTCTTGGCTATTAAGCCATTAACGGACACGACTATCGGTACAATGATCGCCGAGTCCACTTCCCACATGTCGACAACCTCGCGAGCCAAGTCAATATACTTGATTTCTTTATCTTTTTCGGCTTTCACGAGGTTCTCGTCATGCGGAACGGTTATATCAACAATCATTGCACGCCTCTCGATTCGGTCCACCACCACTATATCAGGCTTGTTGGCCACAACAGTCCTGTCAGTGATGATGGACCGATCCCAGCACAATATGACATGGCCATTATCGAGAACTGGGTCGGGCACGTACCTGTAATACGGCACTTCCGATTCTACAAGAGAGTATTTCAAAGCAAGTTGCTGATGGATAATCCTGGCTACAAGGTTGTGCCTATGCAAGTATTCCCCGTTAGCAAGACGAGAACAATCAGAGATAATGTGGCGGATTGATTCACCCGGACAGTGACATGCCCGAAAAATGTCAACCGTACCGTCCTTCACAATAAATCTCCGGTAGTTATTCGTCAGTACAACTTCGTCCATAATTGCACAGACAAAACCTTCGGTTTCCCCAAAGAGGTCACCGGCACGCAGCCAGGCTACGGACGCTAATTGGTCTACATCGGGCCCATGGAGGGCCCGGTAGAAGCGTCCGTGAAGTTCCTTACTCTGCCATACTTCCTTTATTATTATTATTATTTGGTATTTATTGAATTTCACAAATGTTTTATGAGGTTACATTCATTACCAAATTGACTGGTCTCCGTTTGACTGCTATCTCATCAGACGTACGGCAATGCGCCATCGGCACATGGTAGATATTCCACCCATACGCACAATTTTTTTTCGAAATACTTTTTGTGCTGGAAGATTCAGGTGAAGATGAGGTATCTCGCATTGTAATGGCCTTAAAAACGGTTGGTGCGGTAGGCCGGGATGATATTATATCGAATAGATTTTTGAAAAAACATATTGACTTCCTTGTACCGCCGCTTACTTTAATTTTTAATCAATGTCTACAGGTATTTTCCCTTCCCAAATGAAAAATTCTGAAGTTCGTCCAATTTTTAAGGGCGGTGAAATTAATGATATCTCCAACTGCCGTCCAATTTCTATTCTACCTACTGTCTCAAAAATATTAAAAAAGATAATTAACAATGGACTCACTAAATATTTGCAAAAAAATAGCCTACTTGCAAATAATCAATATGGTTTTAGAGCAGATGAAGCCGTTTACTGTCTGACCAAATTTGTAAGTACTAACCTGGACAGAAGGCGCAAATGCTTGTCTATCTTCCTTGACTCAAAAAAAGCCTTCGACACTATTTCTATTCCCATCTTAATTACCAAGCTAGAAAAGATTGGAGTCCGAGGACTTCAACTCAGACTTTTTAAGAGCTATCTCACAGCGCGGACGCAGCCTGCGAATAGGGAGTTTTGTAAGCTCTGATCTTCCGGTGTCCTTTGGTATTCCACAGGGTTACATTTTCTGCCCTACACTATTTCTTATTTATATTAATGATCTCACTAGTATCGAAATTCCCAAACGCGACAACACATCATACGCAGATGATACAGCTACTCTTTTTTCTGCCGATTCCTGGGATGAGGCTTTTAATGCTGCTCAAAATGGGTTTAATGTCGTGAATAAATAGCTTAGTTCCAATTTTTTTTACATTAAATATTGATAAAACCAAACATCTGACATTTAGTATTCGACATTCAACACAGGTAGGGAGCAACTACAACATCTTCCCTCACCAATGTGCACACGACACACACTGCACTTGTAAACCAATAGAACGCGTTAATTCGATAAAATATTTAGGGATCCTCTTCGACGCTTGGGGTTAAATTTAATGATCATAGACTGACAGCGTCTACCCACTTAAGATTTTTAAATATTTCAAAAATAAACTTTTTATCCCTTTGAGTCCCAAACATAGCAAAAGGTAAAAAAACCTTTACGCTGCAATTGGCGTGGAATTGGCAATGTTTTTACTATGTTGCCAGCAACGTCAAGGATAAAAATATGAATGCCCTTAATTAATTTCCAGGTGGTCTGGTCCCCAACGAAATCGTTCTGGAGCTGCTGACAGAAGCCATTCGTACTAAGGCAGCTGACTCCAAAGGATTCCTCATAGACGGCTATCCTCGCAAGAAGTCTCAGGCTATCGCCTTCGAAAAGGCTATCGCATCTCCGTCTGTGAGTATCATTGATGAAACAATGATGAACGAAGATGTCAGTGATGACAACTTGTGATGCTACTGGGACTATATAGCGACATCTATTGTGCCACATAAGTAATAAATACGAATTGTGTAGTTATGTGCAGTGCACAGTACTTACAGGAGGTACCTTCCCTATTGTCGATACATCACTAGGTTGTGCTGTTCCTCTTCCTCGCACACCTACCTCAAGTGAATCTTTATAGCGCATCAGTGGAATGAAACAAATATTTTCGTAACTTAGTTTTTACATTCTTGCAGTATAGTAAAACCTCCCGTTGAAAATATAATCTAACTCTCTAATCCAAAAAACCGTCTCTGAAAAGATATCAGCTGTCTTACTTTCCTCACATTCTAGGCGATTCTTTACTTCGAGGCGTCAGCCGAGACGCTGACCAAACGGCTGCTAGGTCGCGCGGCGAGCTCGGGACGCGCTGACGACAACGAAACTACGATCAAGCAGCGTCTGAAGACCTTCTTAGAGAACAACCAGCAAATACTGGACCAGTACCCCAAAAAGATCAGCAGGGTAAGTAGAATTACCCAGCAGGGTCGAAGCCTACTGGGAATGCACGAAAGAGAGCCCCAGGGCTCTGAAACGAAGGCAAAGAAGGAACAAGAGTGTCTGACACGCCTTTCCCCTCCGCCAAAAGGAGAGAAGAAGAAGAAGAAGAAAAAAAAGGTCAGGTACAATTGTCAAATATTGAGGCAAGATATTTACTTTCTCCAACAAAGAGACTGACGACCACATGACAACTCTCTTAACGATACCCTTCTAGCCCAGTGCCTGGGGCGTAAAAATCATCAAAACCCAGAACTTTTGTTACGGTGGATGGATTTTAAAAAGAAAATATTATTTGATTAGCTAATATAACGTAGAAAAAAGTTTACCTATTCAATAATTGTGATCATCTTTTTGGAAAAAAAATGAGGATTCCAATAGTTCAATTAGTATCTAAGAACCTACTAGTTCGAATTGAAAAATTCTTTCAATGTTGGATAGCCCATTTATCGAGGAAGGCAATAAGCTATATAACATCATGCTACAACTAATAGGAGTGGACTTGGGTGAAACCGCACTGACAGCGAGTAATGTATTTTTCGCTCTAGATTTTTTTTGTGTATCAAAACTAATTTAACGTATATATTTATATATAAAGACGAAATTTTGGGTTACTTGAAAATTTAAATCCTCGATAAATGGGCTATCTAACATTGAAAGAATTTTTAAATTCTAAGTCGTAGGTCCTGAGATACTAATTGAACTGAAGTAATCCTTAGTATTTTTTTCAGGATCACAATTTATAAATGGCTTAACTTTTTTATGCTTGCTCTTAGCTACACATATCAGTTTTTCTTTTTAAAATCCATCCACAGTTAAAAAAGTTCTGGGTAAAAACCCCCAGGGACTGGACTATTCCTTTTAATTGCAAATCACTAAAAGAGTTCTCCCGCTCAAGGGTGGAAAAAATGGGCGTGTCAGATACCTCTCTTCTTCAGTTGCTCTTTGCGTTCTAAGGTTATGATCACTTTTTCAAAAGTTCCAGCAACCCGGTTAGGGTTTTCTTCAGTTTTGCCAACATCTCAAATGCCCCGTAACCTTACTTTTTTTTTCAAAATACACGATTGCATCACCGCTTTTACCATAAGGCGGGATTGTAATCAAGCAGTGGTTTATATTATAACTATTTTTTTAAGTATTTGGTAAAGTAAAAATAATAAAGAAAACCGAATTGAAGACCTCCTTTTCTTGAAGTCTCCTAATTGTAATCATCATTTCATCTGAAAGATGTCCACTGCTGAAAACAGGCGTCCCCCAAGTGTCACCAAAACGACCGGTCCATGCTTCTCGCATCCTTTGGCTTCCCGCGACCCTCACCAGGTCGCTGGTCTCCCTTTTAGGAGACCTCTCTATACCTTATACCAGGTACAGTCAGATACAAAATTGCATGGATAGTACAGGAAAAAATCGTGTGAAGCGAGAAATGACGCGATGAGTATTTTTCAAACATTTGAACTCAAACGTTCACGGGAAAATAGACATTAAGGTATCCATACTATTTTGTATCTTACCTTACAACAATAATATTCATCATTTGTTATTTTGAATTACAGATAAACGCTGAAACATCAGTGGACGCCATCTTCGCCGAGGTGCAGAAGGTGTTGGACCCAATAGTCGTCGTCCGTGTTGACAAACCCATTATATGGGTGCTGGGTGGTCCAGGGTCTGGCAAGGGTACCCAGTGTGCGAAGATCGTCGCCAAGTATGGGTTCACGTATCTGTCCACCGGAGACCTGCTTAGGGCTGAGATGAAGAGAGGAAGCGAGAGGGCGAAGGCTCTTGCTCCCATTATGGTGCTAGGTGAGCTACATGTAACCTATACTCCGTCGGTTTAGGTAGTTAACTAAATGTAAACAATCTTGGCATGTCTTTTTATGTAAAAGTTGTCTATAAATTGTATGTAAAAATCTTTGCAAATAGGTATTTACCTAAATCGATGTTAGCTAATAAACTAAATTTAAATAATCTTTGTGTATATTATATACGACCCCTTTAATATAAAAAGACATACCAAGACTGTTTACCTTTAGTTAACTACCTAAACAAACGGAGTATAAACGAATTTAATATTCAAATGGAAGATGTGCAATGTAGCCATCGAGTTTAATTTTTTTTATGGAATATAAACTAGCGCTTGAGTGCGATCTCACCTTATAGTAAGCAGTGATGAAATCATTGATAGTGAAGGGCAATAGATTATTAAGAGCCTATTCACTCTAGCCTTGAAGGTAACCAAATTTTAATCTGACAGGAAGATGGCAGCAGGCAAATTGTTCCAGTCCTTCGATGTACGCGGTATAAACGACGAGGCGAAACGCTCATAAATGTTTCATGAGATTGTTTTTTTTTTTCATTGTGATTGAGACAGATGGATATTCCATCCATACGAACAAAACGTTTTAATAGTACGTTTTAATACAAGTGTGTAATGTGGCTCATTATCGTCGCGGTGGTATTAAGACCCGAGCCATTGCTCGGGTCTTAAGAGAACCAAGAACGATAATGACCAATTACTCACGTGTATCATACGACGTTTTTCGAGACACTTGTAAAGAAAAGAAATTAAAAATCAACTTTATTTAGTAGAGGTATATGAAAAGTTTATCTAAAGAAACAGTTCGTAAAAGTGCAGTCAGTAAAATTATAATTAACTATTTTGACTGAATAGTGGTCCCATAACATAGATTTTCTTGCGTACAGCACAAATCATTTTCCTCATAAATAGTTGTTGTAGACATTTTTGTAAAATCTGTATTTTATTTTTAAATATGGCGGCAAAAAAATTGACTTTTCTTAAACGCGCGCATGCGCGACAAATGGCAGCCATAGACTAGCTACTCTAGCTCTTGGTTTAAAAAAAATAAGAATGAGGTTGCATATAAATAGAAAATACAAATTTGATGAATGATTTAATTAATTAAATATGTAAAATTTTAAACAGTTTATTTAAACACGAAATTGCACGAAATAAGTAAGTAAAACGCATGCTATTGAATGCAATAACAAATTTTATTCTTTTTTGTCTTAAAACTCTTTTTGACAAAAAAGAGGTTAAACAAAAAGGTTCTAGCTACATTACCGCACATGTGCATAATAGTAATCAAAATGTCACAGTTTGGTAACGAGCCCCTTTATATACCTAAGTGCAGTGCAATAACAGCCACTTTATGAGCAAGTGTGTCGAAAAAATACATTCACACATTGTGCGTGGCTTAGGAGTGGAATTTCTTGCCGGAGTCTACGTTTCCTGATGGATACAACTATACAAGCTGAGAATCTTTAAGCCAAGAATGAATAGGTAATTTCTAGGCAAGCGTACTTCATTGTCGACAACAGCGTCGCTTTCCATCGGATGAGATAGTTTTTTTTTTTTGGTAGGGAATCATCAGAATGACTTCTCCCGCTCTTGGGCAAAGCGGGAGGGTGTGTCAGACTCTTACTGACTAAACCCCTACCCCATTCCTTCGTTGCCTTCGATCTGGGGGGGACTCGGTGTCAACCTTTCGGAATACCACGTGTTCCCCAGAGGCTTCTGCCCTGCCGGGCCCCTACAGTGGCGGAGCCATGAGTGGGGGAGAGCATTCCCCTCGCTCAGGGAATAAATTGGTCACCACACCCTCCACAACCTGGGGCCAGAGACTCTGAGTCAGCGGGGGAGCCCATGGGCGGAGTTTGTCTCGCACCACCTGGTAAGGGCGTCCCCATGGGTCCCTGTTCAGAGTCCTCAGCCACACATTGCGGGCCTCCAACTTGGCCCGCTTTACCTCCGTTCGAAGGGTGCACCTTGCCGCTCTGTACCCCTGGTACAGCTCCGCCTCTCTGGCCTCCGCATCCGGCGGGCGGGTGCGGCGCCTGCGGAACCTGGTGTGCCGGCGCCGCGCGGCGGTGCACGCCTCGCGCAGAGCCGCAATCTCCGGCGACCACCAGTACACCTGGCGCCGAGCACGTCCTGGATGGACTCGGGGCATCGCCTCGTCGCAAATTTGCGACATGGCCTCCTGGAACCACTCTGCCTCAGGGTCAATTTCGACAGGCCTGTCCGGTGCTTGCACCCAGGCCTGTACCCTCGCGGCTTCCAGGAGAGCGTCCCGGTCCATCTGCCTCCGCGCCCACCGCGGACCATACGTGGTCTGCTCCCTGACCGGCGCGGTCGAGGTCCGGGCGGAGACGTCAAATCGGATGTACCGGTGGTCGGAATACGTCTCCACCGCCTCCATTACGTGCCAGTCGGCGACAGAGCGGGGTTGGCGAACGAGAGGTTCACCACCGACTCACCCCGCATCCGCACGCACGTGGGGACAGAACCCCGGCTTAGGACGACCAGGCCTGTCTCCTGAGCCCAGTCCTCCACCATCCGACCCCGTCGGTTCGTGAGCCGGGAACCCCAAGCCAGATTCCTGGCATTGAAGTCCCCGCAAATGACCACGGAGAGGGATCCGAACCCAGCGACGACGGCATTCAGCTCCATGAGGGAGTTGTGGAGATCGGCGAGATCTCAGTTCGGGAACAGGTAGACGCCTACCACTGCAATGTCCCCGACCCGTGCTGCCGCGCAGCCCCGCCTTCTCGTGATGGCCTCGAGAGGCGGGGGTACCGGCGGCGGCCGACGAAATTAGGGTCACCGAGCCGCTCAGTTCCTGGACGCTCGGTTCCCTGGGCAGGACAAAGTACGGCTTGGAGACCACGGCGATATTAATCGACCACTGCGCCATGCTCTAAAGCAACAGATTCTGAGCGGGAGCGCTCTGCTGTGGTGGTTGCAACGGCGATGGTGGCAGCAGCGACGGTCTTGACGGCAGCGGTGAGGACGTCGGGGTGAGGGCCCCTCCGCACCTTACCCTTGGCTTTGGCAAGGGGGTCGCAGAACCTGCTCCCAGCCCAGTGGTCGGCAGCCTTGCCTGCCGCCGTAGCAGTGCGGCGATCCTCGACGGCCCTGTGACCGGGCTGACCGCACTGGGAGCAGCGGCCACTGCAGTCCACCTCCAAGGTGCAACGGGCCCCCAAGTGGTGCCCCACGTGGCAGCGGAAGCACCGTAGAAGTCTGGGCTCCAGCACCTTGACTTGGGCTGACACCCAGCCCACCAAGAGCCTTCGGCCCTCCGCCGTGATGGCCTTGGCCGCCGACACGGGACAGCTCACCGTGACGGCTCGCATACCCGTGCTGTCAGAGCGGATGATGCCCGCCCGCACTTGGTCGGTCGTGCACCCTCCCGCCCCAACGACGGCAGCCACCACTTCCTCCACCTTGACGGAGTCGTCCAGGCCCATGATGCGCATATCGATGCACTTTGTGAGCCTGGACACTCGGGCGTCCTCCTCTTTCAGAGACGCCCTGACCTTGTCAGCCAGGGCGTCTGCGGCAAGGCCGCTAGCCGCGCCGGGAACCTCCATTATCCAGGCCCCAGTCACGGTGCACCGCATGCGGAAGCCCTTCGAAGCCCCGAACTTGTCCAGGTGAGGAATCACCGCCTTCTTCGCCGCGTCCATGACGACGTCGTACGACACGCCCCTCTTCTCCGCATCCTTCTGTAGTGTAATTACTACAGCTGCGGAGCCCGGGACGCGAAGCCGATTTGCCACGGCACGCTTTTTTTGCTGCTGCCGCCTCTCCCGCTTTTTGATGGCCCTAGCCGCCTTGCCAGCCTTCTTTTTGGCGCCGACGACCGACTATTCGGCGCCAGCTGGAGAATCGGCAGGTGGGGGCAGCCGAGGCCGCCCCGATGCATTGGCGGTGGGCGCCGCTTTGCCCTTCGCAGGAGGGGCAAGGACATGGACCGCTTCCCCCCGCCGCTTCGTCACCGGGGCCGGCCTCGCAGTAGTCGCCGCCACGACCCCACGCCTGACTTGCCCTGACGGGTGCGCAAACGCGGTAACAGCCGTGGCCGCAACTGCACATCGGCATCTGTTGCCGGAAGTCAGCCAGCTCCTGCCGCAGCAGGGTCAGAGCCTGACTTTCCGGCTCGGGGTTGGGTCTGCGTTGACCCCTGCCAATGCGAGCTCCCCCCCACTTTTGGAGGCTGCTGGGAGCCGACTTCCTTGGGAGGGGCGGCGGCTTTCAGGAGGTCCCCCCTCCGGATCCTCGCGCCCTCCCTATCGAAGGCCGCGTTCATGGCCTTCAAGAGAGACGTCCCTCTTTTTTTGTGGCTCGGCTTCTTCTGTGACACGGCCCGCAGGGTATCGGCGATAAGATCACTGAACTCCCTGCGGATCTGGTCAGCCGAGTTCTCCCCGTCCTCCAGCACGCCACAAGACGGCCCCGAAGGACCGGCGGCTCCCGGATGGCGACCCTCTCGACTCGCACCACAGCCTCCTAGAGGATTAGCCTCCTCCCTCTTCCGCGGGCTTGGCTCGCTCCCCTCCCACTGGTGGGGATTTTTCGGGCCGACCCCTTAGTACTATCGGACTCCTCGTCCGACTTAAGGAAGCGCTTCCGGGAGACACAAGTGTCTCTTCCAGTGTCGGCTCCCTCCTCCTCAGCCTCCGAGCCTTGCGAGCTCCTTCTGGTAGCCGCGTCGGACTCCGACCGCGCATCACTCTCCATCTCCTCGTCATTGGGTTCGTTTTGGGTAAGATTTTTCATTTTGTTCCCACGAACTTTGGTCCGCACTAGAGACTAATTTAGCTACCCATTAGTCAAGCTAACAACCTCCCTCACGGTGCGCCGCCACTTGTAGGTTTGGGGTAATTTTTTATAGAGGTTGTCTTCCTCGCGGCCCGGGTGGTTAAGCCAGGACCCTCGACCCCCATCAAAAGTCAGAAACGTGACCTTGGAAAATCAATGGGACTACGAGACTAACGGTGGCAGGAGGAGGAGCGAGTCTTCCTCGTGCCTGCCCGGTAGCAGGGTAAGTGCATACCGAGCCCGCTCTTGCTTCGCCACTGTGCCCTCTGCTGCAGCAGAGGGACACGCGTTGAAGCGCTCCTTCAGACAGAACATTCGCAGACGGCCATCGAGGCTCCTTAGGCAGAATTACCCAAGAGAGTCGTTGGCCGCTTCCCAGGGTGCACCATCCCGCGGACTGGCCTTCACTCCGGAAGAATCCGTTAGGGAATTCCAGCCCGCGAGCACGCGTAGAGGTTTTCTGTCGCGGCACCCCATCGGATGAGATAGTGGACAAGTGCGAGCCTATAAAAAGTGAAAAAATACGGTACAATTTAGCCCAGTCGAGCAATAACCAGAAAGTAGCGAAGTTTTGGGCCAAAAATGGAAATATGTATCATGCCAGTGACACAAGAAACAAGAAGAAACAATAGTAGGTTTGGTTTGAGCATATAAAAAGCGGAATAAGTTGTGATGATACTGATAGTTTTAAAGAATCTTTGGTATCTGGTTAATGGACATTTCAAAACTAAACGTCAATCTTTTGGGTCCCAAACATTGCAGTCAAAAAAACCTTAAACCTTTACGCTGCTACTGACGTGTAAATGTTTTTACTATGTTGACGGCAACGTAAAGGATAAAAATGTTTTAAAGGGTTTAATGATGGTATGTTAATTTTCAGGTGGTCTGGTCCCCAACGAAGTCGTTCTAGAGCTGCTGACAGAAGCCATTCGTGCTAAGGCAGCTGACTCCAAAGGATTCGTCATAGACGGCTATCCTCGCGAGAAGTCTCAGGCTATCGCCTTCGAAAAGTCCATCGCACCTCCGTCTGTGAGTATATTTGATGACAATTTGTGATGCTACTGAGACGATGTAGCGACATCTAGCGAGCCACATAAGTAATAAAAAATACGAATTGTGTAGTTATGTGCAGTGCAGTGCAGTACCTACAGGAGGCGCCTTCCCTATGGTCGATACATCACTAGGTTCTGCTGTTCCTCTTTCTCGCACACCTACCTCAAGGTAGTGCATCTTCATAGCGCATCAGTGGAAAGAAACAAAATATTTTCGTAACTTAGCTTTTACATTCTTGCAGTAAAACCTCCCGTTGAAAAGAACCCTAAAGGAAATATAATCTAACTCTCTAACCCAAAAAACTGCCTCTTAAAAGATATCAGCTGTCTAACTTTCCTCACATTCTAGGCGATTCTTTACTTCGAGGCGTCAGCCGAGACGCTGACCCATAGGTTGCTACGTCGCGCGGCGATCTCGGGAAGCGATGATGACAACGAAACTATGATCAAGCAGCGTCTGAAGACCTTCCTCGAGAACAACGAGAAAGTGCTGAACCAGTACCCCACCAAGATCAGCAGGGTAAGTTGAATTGCCCAGCAGGGTCGAAGCCTACTGGGGTTGCACGAAAGAGAATCCCGGGGCCCTGAAATGAAGGCAAAGAAGTAGTAGTGTCTGACACTCTGACACGCCCTTCCGCTGCGCCAGAGAGGGAGAACTCATATTGATGTATTCTCAACTAAAAAAAAGATCAGGTAGAAATATCAAATACTGAGGCCACATGACAACTCTCTTAACGATACTTTTAGTTGCAAATCATTAAATGAGTTCTCCCGCTCAAGGGTGAAAAGAATGGGCGTATCAGATACCTCTATTCTTCAGTTGCTCTTTGCGTTCTAAGGTTATGATCAATTTTTCAAAAGTTCCAGCAACCCGGTTAGGATTTCCTCCAGTTTTGCCGACATCTCACAACGCCCCGTAACACCATGACCTTACTTCTTTTTCAAAATACACGATTGCATCACCGGTTATCATCAGGTCGGATCATAGTCAAGCACTGGTTTATATTATAAAAAATACTTTATTATTTTTACTTTAGAAGACAATCGAATGGTTACAATTATGATTACAATTAGGTGACTTCAAAAATAGGAGGTAATCCTAATTGTAATCATCATTTCAACTGAAAGATGTCCACTGCTGAACATAGGCCTACCCCAAGTGTCACCACAACGATCAGTCCATGCACAGAACATATAAAGGAAGTTAGAAAGGAAATAGTTCCTAATTTGTATCGGAACGCGTGTCGCCGTTTGTCTCCCACTCTTTAACTCCACTACAGGCAAGAAACCTATACGGACGCGCATTACGCACACTAGTAGACAACGCACACTTAGATCGCAACTTTGCTATTGGTTGTATCACACATGCAAAAAAGCAATTTAGGGCGACTAAAATATCGATAATTCATATCGATGAAATTCAAAAATAACGGATAATATTGTCGACTAGTTATCGTTATAATTTAAGGTGGTGTACCAATACGATAGATTTATTGGTACACCTGGTTATATAAAAAAGTAATGTAAATGTTATATTAAGAATAAAAAATAAAATAAAACAAAACTATAAAATTAAAACATTTGGTTCCGAAAAACCTCTTACGCCTACTTTTGAATTATTTATCAAAAAATTGTTCAGTCAGAGAAGTGATGCTAATTACATATTCCAAAGCGTAGATTTCTATGGAGAAGAACGTGCAAGACTCCGTATCTCCGTAATCTCGGTTACTCTCTTTTATGGTTTTTATTATGTAAATAAATAATTTAAAAAAAGTAAAAGACGCATGCTCAGGCACACTCTGTTCAACCTTTTTAAAGCAATGGAATGATCCAGTCACTCTCCGAGACATTTGAGTGAGCATAACAAACTCTCAATTACCATTCCTTTTTTATGTCAAACAAGTTATAGCCTATAGGTAGTATATTAACAGATAAACATATTTTTTGCTAAAAATACAAGTGTGTTGAATACGATACTGTTGAATACCACAAGAGAGCCAAGAACGGCCATCACCAATTACTCACATGTATCATACGACGTTTTTCAACACATTTGTGAGAAAAATCAATTTAGCTAACTATTACATTACACAACAGTAAAACTAGTATAAAGAATTGTAACATAGCGGTAAAAAATGAAATTTGTTTTCTTATGCGTACATCAAAATTAAGATATAGTCTTTTGATTATATTACCTAGTCTTATGTTTATACTTGCGTAAAAAGTTTTTATGATACCTAACGTCTTTCAGAGTGACAATAGAATAAAATTCATTTTCTATGTATTTTTTTTCACCATACCATAAACTAGTGCTTGACTGCAATCTCACCTGATGGTAAGCAGTGATGCAATCGTTGATGGTGAGGCGCACTAGTTTTTTGTTGTATATAATTCAATTTAATTAATACAGCCGCCAAACTTCGCTCAAATATATCACGCCAAAAATCACGGGCATTCTTAAATGGCGGCCATAGACCACAAAGTAAAACAAATTTTATTTGTATTAAACTGGACGAAATTGCGTGAAAAATTACAAATAAGACACTAATTTATACTATTGAATGAAAAATACTTAACCTATTGATTAGTATTAAAACTCTGTTCGAGGACGAATAGGTGAAACAAAACCGTTTTAACTACACTACATTATAGCACTAATAATAAAATATTTAAAAAATAATAACTGCTACAAGAAACCAAGTTATTTTAATAGATCGATAATGGTTACAGTTACAACTTGGTACAACACTATGTCCATGGAGTGAAGTTGTCAAATTCAAGACATAGTTCTCCACACGTGATATCGCAATGAACACATTACATTGCGCGCTTGTTTACTCAGTACAAGATTGTACCAATGAATTGCACACAATGTATAATTTTGCATGTCATTGCGATTTTATCGTTATAATGTACAAATTCCATAATATTATCATTATAATTATAAATATCAATTGTATTTAAAGGTTTTTAGACTAATCGGTGAAAAGAAATCCCTTCTTGGGCTACACTACACACTTGGTATTTTTTACGACACGTTGCGATAGCGCAAGTCGGCATAACTGATATTTTTCACGGAGCTTCATACACAATAACAGTAAGATCGCGATTGACGACCGGTGTCAATCAAATTTCGGTTGAACCAAAATTGAACTATGACAATTTGGCGTACATTTAGGCACGCCTGCCCCGCCTACAAGGCCATTCTAACTTCTTTCAACTGTTCTGTGAGTCCATGCGTCTCGCATCCTTTAGCTTCCCGCGACCCTGACCAGGTCACCGGTCTCCTTTAGAGGAGGCCTCTCAATACCTTATAATAGGTACAGTCAGCTGCAAAAATGCATGGATAGTACAGGAAAAAATCGTGTGAAACGAGAAATGGCGCGATGAGTATTTTTCGAATATTTGAACTCAAACGTTCACGGGAAAATAGACATTAAGGTATCCATACTATTTTTCATCTTACCTTACAACAATAATATTCATCATTTTATATTTTGAATTACAGATAAATGTTGAAACATCAGTGGACGCCATCTTCGCCGAGGTGCAGAAGGTCTTGGACCCAATAGTCGCCCCCCGTATTGATATTTTAAATAAACCTATTGTATGGGTGCTGGGTGGTCCAGGGTCTGGCAAGGGCACCCAGTGTGACAAGATCATCGCCAAGTATGGGTTCACGCATCTGTCCACCGGAGACCTGCTTAGAGCTGAGGTGAAGAGTGGAAGCGAGAGGGCGAAGGCTCTTGCTGCCGTTATGGAGCAAGGTGAGCTACATGAACCATTATTTAGCTTTCCTAAATACATTGTGATAATACTGATAATTTTAAAAAATCTTCGGTATTTTGTTAATGAACATTTCAAAACTAAACGTCAAGGTCCCAAACATTGCAGTTAAAGAAACCTTTACGCTGCTACCGACATGAAATTGGCGATGCTTTTACTTTGTTGCGCGCAACCTAAAGGATAAAAATATTTCAAAGGTTTTAATGATGTTATGTTAATTTCCAGGTGGGCTGGTCCCCAACGAAGTCGTTCTAGAGCTGCTAACAGAAGCCATTCGTGCTAAGGCAGCTAACTCCAAAGGATTCCTCATAGACGGCTATCCTCGCGAGAAGTCTCAGGCTATCGCCTTTGAAAAGGCCATCGCACCTCCATCTGTAAGTATCATTGATGACAATTTGTGATGCTACTGAGACGATGTAGCGACATCTAGCGAGCCACATAAGTAATAAAAAATACGAATTGTGTAGTTATGTGCAGTGCACAGTACCTACAGGAGGTGCCTTCCCTATTGTCGATACATCACTAGGTTGAGCTGTTCCTCTTCCTCGCACATCTACCTCAAGGTAGTGAGTGCATCTTCATAGCGCATCAGTGGAAAGAAACAAATATTTTCGTAACTTAGCTTTTACATTCTTGCAGCATAGTAAAATCTCCCGTTGAAAAGCACCCCAAAGGAAATATAATCTAACTCTCTAACCCAAAAAACTGCCTCTTAAAAGATATCAGCTGTCTAACTTTCCTCACATTCTAGGCGATTCTTTACTTCGAGGCGTCAGCCGAAACGCTGACCAAACGGTTGCTAGGTCGCGCGGCGAGCTCGGGACGCGCTGATGACAACGAAACTACGATCAAGCTGCGTCTGAAGACCTTCCTCGAGAACAACCAGAAAGTGCTGGACCAGTACCCTACCCAGATCAGCAGAGTAAGTAGAATTGTCCAGCAGGGTCGAAGCCTACCGGGGTTGCACGAAAGAGAACCCTGGGGCTCTGAAACGAAGGCATAGGCATACTCATGTTCCTTACATGAGTGTCTGACACGCCCTTCCAGTGCGCCAGAGAGGGAGAAGTCATATTGATGTATTCTCTACTAAAACAGGCAGGTAGAATTGTCAAATATTGAGGCTTACTTTGTCCAACAAAGAGACTGACAACCACATGACAACTCCCTTAACGCGATACCCTTCCTTTTATTTGCAAATCATTAAATGTGTTTTTCCGCTCGAGGGTGGAAAGAATGAGCGTGCCAGATATCTGTCTTCTTCTTTGCCGACATCTCGCAATGCCCCGTAACGCCGCAACCTAACTTCTTTTTCAAAATACACGATTGCATCACCGCTTACCATCAGGCGGGATCGTAGTCCAGCACTGGTATATATTATTAAAAAAAACTTTTAAATATTTGGTAAAGTAAAAATAATAACGACCACCGAATTGAAGACCTCCTTTTTAGGGTTCCGTACCTCAAAAGGAAAAAACGGAACCCTTATAGGATCACTTTGTTGTCCGTCACTCCGTCCGTCTGTCAAGACCCTTTTTCTCAGGAATGCGTGAAGGTATCAAGTTGAAAAAAAAAACATGTATTGAAATCCGCGGTCCCTTGAAGTTGTGCAAAAATCAAACTTGTAAGTTGACGGGAAAAAAAGATACGCCCGTTTATGTTGCAAAAAACGTACATTTCGACACTGTCAAAGGAATCAAAACTCATAGGGTGCTTCCCGTTGACCTAGAATCTTGAAATTTGGCACGAAGCAAGGTATTATAGCACTAATATCGGGAAAAGTCTGAAAACTGAAAATTTTTAGTTACGTCACAAGAAAAAAAAATTGAAAAGTCTTCAAGACCCGATTCGAGAATTAAACTGTTTTATAGGTAGGTTGGTACGAAACCCTCAGTGCGCGAGTCTGACTCGCACTTGCCCGGTTTTTTTGAAGTCATCTAATTGTAATCATCATGTCATCTGAAACATAGGCCACCCCTAAGTGTCACTACAACGAACGGTCTCTACGTCTCGCATTCTTTGAATTCGCGCGACCCTTACCAGGTCACCAGTTTCCTTTAGAGGAGGCCTCTCAATACCTTATAATAGGTACAGTCAGATTCAAAATTGCATGGATAGTACAGGAAAAACTCGTGTGAAGCGAAAAATGTCGTGATGAGTATTTTTGAACATTTGAACTCAAACGTTCACGGGAAAATAGACGTTAAGGTATACATACTATTTTGTATCTTACCTTACAACAATAATATTGATAATTTGTTATTTTGAATTACAGATAAACGCTGAAACATCAGTAGACGCCATCTTCGCCGAGGTGCAGAAGGTGATGGACCCAATAGTCGCCGTCCGTGTTGACAAACCCATTATATGGGTGCTGGGTGGTCCAGGGTCTGGCAAGGGCACCCAGTGTGACAAGATCATCGCCAAGTATGGGTTCACGCATCTGTCCACCGGAGACCTGCTTAGAGCTGAGGTGAAGAGTGGAAGCGAGAGGGCGAAGGCTCTTGCTGCCATTATGGAGCAAGGTGAGCTACATAAACCATTTTTTTTTCAAGTGAGGTATCATCAGAATGACTTCTCCTGCTCTTGGGCGGAGCGGGAGGGCGTGTCAGACTTTTATTGACTAAACCCATCCTCGTTCCTTCGTTGCCTTTGATCTGGGGGCAGGGTACATGAACCCTAAAATTTCCTGGCGGAGTCTGTGTTTCCTGATAGATACAACTATACAATCGGAGCATCTTTAAGCCAAGAATGAATAGGTTACTTCTAGGCAAGCGTACTCCGTTGTCGACAACAGCGTCGCTTTCCATCGGATGAGATAGTGGACAAGTGCGAACCTGTAAACAGTAAAAAAATACGGTGCAATTTAGCCCAGTCGAGCAATAAAATATAAAAAAGCACAGGACCTACTAATAGCCTTTTAAAGGTGGCCACGTTATCTGTAGCATCTGTGGCTCTCATTAAATCCTCCAAAGTGCTGTTGTATGGGCGCTTGGGGCACTCCAACGTGTGGCTCATGTTTTAAACAACAGCACGGCACCAGTAGCCTGAAATAGCAAAAATTTTGGGTTAACATTGGAAGTGTTTGTCGTGCTAGCGACACAAGAAACAAGAAGAAGCAAAAGAAGTTTTGCTTCGAGCTAAATCGTTTGTTATATTTTTTAAAACAGGTTTACCGTTAGTAGTCCGAACCTTTACTTTGGTATCTGGTTCAATGATCATAATCTGACAGCATCTGTGGGTAGAGTTTAAAACTAAACCTAAACCTTTTGGATCCCAAATATTGCAGCTAAAAAAACCTTTACGCTGCTACCGACGTGAAATCCGTGATGTTTTCTGCCAAAAACAAATTAATTTCCAGGTCGTCTGGTCCCCAACGAAGTCGTTCTGGAGCTGCTAACAGAAGCCATTCGTAATAAGGCAGCTAACTCCAAAGGATTCCTCATAGACGGCTATCCTCGCGAGAAGTCTCAGGCTATCGCCTTCGAAAAGGCCATCGCACCTCCGTCTGTGAGTATCATTGATGACAACTTGTGATGCCACTAACTATGGTACTATTGTGTTTCACTATTATGTCTGAGAGATTAATAAAATATACTCTCTAACCCAAAAAACCGTCTCTGAAAAGATATCAGCTCTCTAACTTTCCTCACATTCTAGGCGATTCTTTACTTCGAGGCATCAGCCGAAACGCTGACGAAACGGTTGCTAGGTCGCGCGAAGAGCTCAGGACGCGCTGATGACAACGAGACTACGATCAAGCTGCGTCTGAAGACCTTCCTCGAGAACAACCAGAAAGTGCTGGACCAGTACCCTACCCAGATCAGCAGGGTAAGTAGAATTGCCCAGCAGGGTCGAAGCCTACTGGGGTTGCACGAAAGAGAACCCCGGGGCCCTGAAACGAAGGACCATGAGTGTCTGACACGCCCTTCCGCTGCGCCAGAGAGGAAGAAGTCATATTGATGTATTCTCAACTAAAAAGAGGTCAGGGGTAGAATTGTCAAATATTGAAGCAGGATATTAACTTTCTCCAACAAAAACGATACACTTCCGTTTAGTTGCAAATCATTCAACGAGTTCTTTCCCTCAAAGGTGGAAAGAATGGGCGTGTCATATACCTGTTTTCTTCAATTGCTCTTTGCGTTCTAAAGTCATGATCACTTTTACAAAAGTTCCACCAACCCAGTTAGGGTTTCCTTCAGTTTTGCCAACATCTCACAATGCCCCGTAACCTTACTTCTTTTTCAAAATACACGATTGCAACACCGCTTACCATCAGGCGGGGTTGTAGTCAAGCACTGGTTTATATAATAATTATAATTTTTTTAAGTTTTTATTAAAATAAAATAATAAGGACAACCGAATTGAAGACCTCCTTTTTTTGAAGTCACCTAATTGGAGTCATCATTTCATAAACATAAATTACTCGACGAATCGGTCGCGTTCATATTTTCTACAATTGCAAGATGTCCACTGCTGAACATAGGCCTCCCTCAAATGTCGCCACAACGACTGGTCTATGCATCTTTCATCACATGCATCATCATCCTTTGACTTCCCGCGACCCGCACCAGGTCACCGGTCTCCTTTAGAGGAGGCCTCTCAATACATTATAATAGGTACAGTCAGCTGCAAAATTGCATGGATAGTTCAGGAAAAAATCGTGTGAAGCGAGAAATGACGCGATGAGTATTTTTCAAACACTTGAACTCTAACTTTCACGGGAAAATAGACATTAAGGTATACATACTATTTTGCATCTTACCTTACCACAATAATACATAATAATAAAAAGAATAAAATAAAAATATAATATTCATGATTTATTATTTTGAATTACAGATAAACGCTGAAGCATCAGTGGACGCCATCTTCGCCGAGGTGCAGAAGGTGTTGGACCCAATAGTCGCCCCCCGTGTTGATGTTTTAAATAAACCCATTATATGGGTGCTGGGTGGTCCAGGGTCAGGCAAGGGTACACAGTGTGAGAAGATCGTCGCCAAGTATGGGTTCACGCATCTGTCCACCGGAGACCTGCTTAGGGCTGAGGTGAAGAGTGGAAGCGAGAGGGCGAAGGCTCTTGCTGCCGTTATGGAGAAAGGTGAGCTACATGAACCCTTTTTTTTCAGGTGAGGAATAATCAGAATGGCTTCTCCCGCTCTTGAACGGAACGGTAGGGCGTTTCAGATTTTTACTGACTAAAGCCATCCCCGTTTCTTCGTCGCCTTTGATCTGGGGACAGGTTACAAGAACCCTAGTATTTTGTTTTAAACGGATTTGATATTCAAATAGAAGATGTGCAATGCAGCCATCGAGTTTCATTTTTTTTATGGAACATAAACTAGTGCTTGACTGCGATCCCAACTTATGGTAAGCAGTAATGAAATCATTGATGGTGAGGGGCAATAGTTCATTAAGAGTCTATTCACTCTAGGCTTGAAGGTAACCGGTAACAGGCCTATAACAAGTAAAAAAATACGGTACAATTTAGCCCGGTCGAGCAATAACCTGAAAGTAGCGAAGTTTTGGGCCAAAAATGCAAATATATATCATGGCAGTGACACAAAAAATAAGAAGAAACAATAGTAGGTTTGGTTTGAGCATATAAAAAGCGAAATACATTGTGATAATATTGATACTTTTAAAGAATCTTTGGTATCTGGTTAATGGACATTTCAAAACTAAACGTCAATCTTGTGGGTCCCAAACATTGCAGTCAAAGAAACCCATACGCTGCTACCGACGTGGAATTAGCGATGCTTTTACTATGTTAAAGTTGGATAAAAATGTTTTAAAGGTTTTAATGATGTTACGTTAATTTCCAGGTGGTCTGGTCCCCTATGAAGTCGTTTTGGAGCTGCTGAAAGAAGCCATTCGTGCTAAGGCAGCTAACTCCAAAGGATTCCTCATAGACGGCTATCCTCGCGAGAAGTCTCAGGCTATCGCCTTCGAAAAGTCCATCGCACCTCCATCTGTAAGTTTCATTGATGACAATTTGTGATGCTACTGAGACGATGTAGCGACATCTAGCAAGCCACATAAGTAATAAAAAATACGAATTGTGTAGTTATGTGCAGTGCACAGTACCTACAGGAGGCGCCTTCCCTATTGTCGATACATCACTAGGTTGTGCTGGTCCTCTTCCTCGCACACCTACCTCTAGGTAGTGAATCTTCATAGCGCATCAGTGGAAAGAAACAAATATTTTCATAACCTAGCTTTTAAATTCTTGCAGCATAGTAAAACCACCCGTTGAAAAGCACCCTAAAGGAAATATAACTAACTCTCTAACTCAAAAACCGTCTCTGAAAATATATCAGCTCTCTAACTTTTCTGACATTCTAGGCGATTCTTTACTTCGAGGCATCAGCCGAAACGCTGACCAAACGGTTGCTAGGTCGCGCGAAGAGCTCAGGACGCGCTGATGACAACGAAGCTACGATCAAGCTGCGTCTGAAGACCTTCCTCGAGAACAACCAGAAAGTGCTGGACCAGTACCCTACCCAGATCAGCAGAGTAAGTAGAATTGCCCAGCAGGGTCGAAGCCTACTGGGGTTGCACGAAAGAGAACCCCGGAGCCCTGAAACGAAGGCAAAGAAGGAACATGAGTGTCTGACACGCCCTTCCGCTGCGCCAGAGAGGAAGAAGTCATATTGATGTATTCTCAACAAAAAAAAAGATCAGGGGTAGAATTGTCAAATATTGAGGCAAGATATTAACTTTCTCCAACAAAAACGATACACTTCCGTTTAGTTGCAAATCATTAAATGAGTTCTTCCCTTCAAAGGTGGAAAGAATGGGCGTGTCATACACCTGTTTTCTTCAGTTGCTCTTTGCATTCTAAGGTCATCACTTTACAAAAGTTCCACCAACCCAGTTAGGGTTTCCTTCAGTTTGGCCAACATCTCACAATGCCCCGTAACCTTACTTCTTTTTCAAAATACACGATTGCATCACCGCTTACCATCAGGCGGGGTTGTAGTCAAGCACTGGTTTATATTATAATTATATTTTTTTTAAGTTTTTATTAAAATAAAATAATAAGGACAACCGAATTGAAGACCTCCTTTTTTTGAAGTCACCTAATTGTAATCATCATTTCATAAACATAAATTACTCGACGAATCAGTCGCGTTCATATTTTCTACAATTTCATCTGCAAGATGTCCACTGCTGAACATAGGCCTCCCTCAAGTGTCGCCACAACGACTGGTCCATGCATCTTTCATCACATGCATCATCATCCTTTGACTTCCCGCAACCCGCACCAGGTCACCGGTATCCTTTAGAGGAGGCCTCTCAATACATTATAATAGGTACAGTCAGCTGCAAAATTGCATGGATAGTTCAGGAAAAAATCGTGTGAAGCGAGAAATGACGCGATGAGTATTTTTCAAACACTTGAACTCTAACTTTCACAGGAAAATAGACATTAAGGTATACATACTATTTTGCATCTTACCTTACAACAATAATATTCATCATTTGTTATTTTGAATATATATTACAGATAAACGCTGAAACATCAGTGGACGCCATTTTCGCCGAGGTGCAGAAGGTGTTGGACCCAATAGTCGCCCCCCGTGTTGATGTTTTAAATAAGCCCATTGTATGGGTGCTGGGAGGTCCAGGGTCTGGCAAGGGCACCCAGTGTGACAAGATCATCGCCAAGTATGGGTTCACGCATCTGTCCACCGGAGACCTGCTTAGAGCTGAGGTGAAGAGTGGAAGCGAGAGGGCAAAGGCTCTTGCTGCCATTATGGAGAAAGGTGAGCTACATGAACCCTTTTTTTTCAGGTGAAGAATAATCAGAATGGCTTCTTTCGCTCTTGAACGGAACGGTAGGGCGTGTCAGATTTTTACTGACTAAAGCCATCCCCGTTTCTTCGTCGCCTTTGATCTGGGGACAGGTTACAAGAACCCTAGTATTTTGTTTTAAATGGATTTGATATTCAAATTGAAGATGTGCAATGTGACCATCGAGTTTCATTTTTTTTATGGAACATAAACTAGTGCTTGACTTGATAAGTTTATGGTAAGCAGTAATGAAATCATTGATGGTGAGGGGCAATAGTTCATTAAGAGTCTATTCACTCTAGGCTTGAAGGTAACCAAATTTTAATGAGACGGGACGATCGCAGCAGGCAAATTGTTCCAGTCCTTCGATGAACATGGTATAAATGACGAGGCGAAACCCTCATAAATGTTTCATGAGATTGTATACCAAATCGATAGACCTCTGGTTGACCGCTATATCACCAGATGTACGGCAATGCGCCGTCGGCAACCGGTTGATGGATATTCATTGTGCGTGGCTAAGGAGTGGAATTTCCTGCCGGAGTCTGTGTTTCCTGATGGACACAACTATACAAGCTAAGCATCCTTAAGCCAAGAATGAATAGGTTACTTCTAGGCAAGCGTACTCCATTGTCGACAACAACATCGCTTTCCGTTGGATAAGATAGTGGACAAGTGCGGGCCTATAACAAGTAAAAAAATACGGTACAATTTAGCCCAGTCGAGCAATAACCTGAAAGTAGCGAAGTTTTGGGCCAAAAATGGAAATATATATCATGGCAGTGACACAAGAAACAAGAAGAAACAACAGTAGGTTTGGTTTGAGCATATAAAAAGCGAAATACATTGTGATAATACTGATACTTTTAAAGAATCTTTGGTATCTGGTTAATGGACATTTCAAAACTAAACGTCAATCTTTTGGGTCCCAAACATTGCAGTCAAAGAAACCCATACGCTGCTACCGACGTGGAATTAGAGATGCTTTTACTACGTTAAAGTTGGATAATAATGTTTTAAAGGTTTTAATGGTTTTAATGATGTTACGTTAATTTCCAGGTGGTCTGGTCCCCAACGAAGTCGTTCTAGAGCTGCTGACAGAAGCCATTCGTGCTAAGGCAGCTGACTCCAAAGGATTCCTCATAGACGGCTATCCTCGCGAGAAGTCTCAGGCTATCGCCTTCGAAAAGTCCATCGCACCTCCATCTGTAAGTTTCATTGATGACAATTTGTGATGCTACTGAGACGATGTAGTGACATCTAGCGAGCCACATAAGTAATAAAAAATACGAATTGTGTAGTTATGTGCAGTGCACTGCAGTACCTACAGGAGGCGCCTTCCTTATTGTCGATACATCACTAGGTTCTGCTGTTCCTCTTCCTCACACACCTACCTCAAGGTAGTGAATCTTCATAGCGCATCAGTGGAAAGAAACAAATATTTTCATAACTTAGCTTTTACATTCTTGCAGCATAGTAAAACCTCCCGTTGAAAAGTACCCTAAAGGAAATATAATCTAACTCTCTAACTCAAAAAACCATCTCTGAAAAGATATCAGCTCTCTAACTTTCCTGACATTCTAGGCGATTCTTTACTTCGAGGCATCAGCCGAAACGCTGACCAAACGGTTACTAGGTCGCGCGAAGAGCTCGGGACGCGCTGATGACAACGAAACTACGATCAAGCTGCGTCTGAAGACCTTCTTAGAGAACAACCAGAAAGTGCTGGACCAGTACACTGACCAGATCAGTAGGGTAAGTAGAATTGCCCAGCAGGGTCGAAGCCTACTGGGGTTGCACGAAAGAGACCCAAGGGCCCTGAAACGAAGGCAAAGAAGGAACATGAGTGTCTGACACGCCCTTCCGCTCAGGCAGAGAAGGAGAAGTCATATTGATGTATTCTCAACAAAAAAAAAGGGTCAGGGGTACAATTGTCAAATATTGAGGCAAGATATTAACTTTCTCCAACAAAAACGATACACTTCCGTTTAGTTGCAAATCATTAAAAGAGTTCTCCCGCTCAAAGGTGGAAAGAATGGGCGTGTCAGATACCTCTCTTATTCAGTTGCTCTTTGCGTTCTAAGGTTATGATCACTTTTTCAAAAGTTCCAGCAACCCGGTTAGGGTTTCCTTTAGTTTTGCCAACATCTCATAATACCCCGTAACCTTACTTCTTTCACAACATACACGTTTGCATCACCGCTTACCACCAGGCGGGGTTGTAGTCAAGCACTGGTTTATATGATTATTATTTTTTTCCAGTTTTAAGTAAAAATAATAAAGACAACCGCATTGAAGACCTCCTTTTTTTGAAGTCTCCTGATTGTAATCATCATTTCATCTGAAAGATGTCCACTGCTGAACATAGCATACCTTCCCCAAATGTCGCCAGAACGACCGGTCCATGCGTCTCGCATCCTTTGGCTTCCCGTGACCCTCACCAAGTTGCCAGTCTCCCTTATAGGAGGCCTCTCAATACCTTGTAAATTTTGTAATAGGTACAGTCAGACGCATAATTGCATGGATACTACAGGAAAAAACGCGTGTGAAGCGGGAAATGACGCGATGAGTATTTTTCGAGCATTTGAACTCAAACGTTCACGGGAAAATAGACATTAAGGTATCCATACTATTTTGCATCTTACCTTACAACAACAAAATTCATCATTTGTTATTTTGAATTACAGATAAACGCTGAAACATCAGTGGACGCCATCTTCGCCGAGGTGCAGAAGGTGTTGAACCCAATAGTCGCCGCGCGTGATGTTTTAAATAAACCCATTATATGGGTGCTGGGTGGTCCAGGGTCTGGCAAGGGCACCCAGTGTGACAAGATCATCGCCAAGTATGGGTTCACGCATCTGTCCACCGGAGACCTGCTTAGAGCTGAGGTGAAGAGTGGAAGCGAGAGGGCGAAGGCTCTTGCTGCCGTTATGGAGCAAGGTGAGCTACACGAACCCTTTTTTTGAGGTGAAGAATCATCAGAATGACTTCTCCCCCTCTTGGGCAGAGCAGGAGGGCGTGTCAAACTTTTACTGACTAAACCCATTCCCGTTCCTTTGTTCCCTTTGATCTGGGGTCAGGTTACATGAACCCTAGTATATTGTTTTAAGCGGATTTAATATTTTAATGGAAGATGTGCAATGTAGCCATCGAGTATCATTTTTTTTATTGAACATAAACTAGTGTTTGACTGTGGACCTTATGGTAAGCAGTGATAAAATCATTGATAGTGAGGGGCAATAGCCTATTCACTCTAGCCTTGAAGGTAACCAAATTTTAATCTGATGGGAAGATCGTAGCAGGCAAATTGTTCCAGTCCTTCGATGTACGCGGTATAAACGACGAGGCGAAATCCTCATATATGTTTCATGGGATTGCATACCAAACTGACAGACCTCTGGTTGACCGCTATCTCACCAGACGTAGATGGATAATAATATCCCACGCATATGAACAAAATGTTTGTCATGCCAGCGACACAGGAAACAAGAAGAAGTAATAGTGGGTTTGGTTTGAGCATATAAAAAGCGAAATATCTGGTTAATGGACAGCGTCTACCCACATTTCAAAACTAAACGTAAACCTTTTGGTTCCTTAACATTGCAGCTAAAGAAACGTTTATGCTGCTACCGACGTGGAATTCGTGACGTTTATGGCCATTAATATTTGAAACTATGTCGCCAGCAACGTGAACGAGAAAAATGTTTCAAAGGTTTTAATGATGTCATGTTAATTTCCAGGTGGTTTGGTCTCCAACGAAGTCGTTCTGGAGCTGCTGACAGAAGCCGTTTGTGCTAAGGCAGCTGATGCCAAAGGAATCCTCATAGACGGCTATCCTCGCGAGAAGTCTCAGGCTATCGCCTTCGAAAAGGCCATCGCACCTCCATCGGTAAGTATCCTTGATGACAATTTCTGATGCTACTGAGACGATGTAGCGACATCTAGCAAGCCACATAAGTAATAAAAAATACGAATTGTGTAGTTATGTGTAGTGCATCTTCATAGCGCATCAGTGGAATAAAACAAATATAATTTTTTACATTCGTTCAGGCATAGTAAAACCTCCCGTTGAAAAGAACCCTAAAGGAAATATAATCTAACTCTTAAAAGATATCAAATGTCTAACTTTCCTCACATTCTAGGTGATTCTTTACTTCGAGGCATCAGCCGAGACGCTGACCAAAAGGTTGCTAGGTCGCGCGAAGAGCTCGGAACGCGCTGATGACAACGAAACTACGATCAAGCTGCGTCTGAAGACCTTCCTCGAGAACAACCAGAAAGTGCTGGACCAGTACCCCACCAAGATCAGCAGGGTAAGTAGAATGCCCAGCAGGGTCGAAGCCTACTGGGATTACACGAAAGAGAATCCCGGGGCCCTGAAATGAAGGCAAAGAAGGAACATGAAAGAAGTCTTTCATGTTCCTTCTCAACTAAAAAAAGGTCAGATAGAATTGACAAATATTGAGGCAAGATATTTACTTTCTCTACCTAAAATTTACAGTCTACAAGATCTCAACGACTCGAAACGAAGACTCTTAACGATAACTTTCTTTTTAGTTGCAAATCATTAAATGAGTTCTCCCGATCAAGAGTGGAAAGAATGGGTGTGTCAGATACCTGTCTTCTTCAGTTGCTCTTTGCGTTCTAAGGTCATGATCATATTTCAAAAGTTCCTGCAACCCTAACCCCGTCAGTTTTGCTTCTCGTGACATCTCATTGAACCGCGCGTGAAACACAACGGACCGTCGCGGCGTCGTCTCGGGATTGATTCTTACCGGATGGTCGGACAGGAATCTCCTTGTGACTCCTGACGCCCAGGGTCAGTCGCCAGTATGTCCTTTGACAACGGCATTGGATGTCTGTTTCCTCATTGTACTTGGATTACTGCTTGGCAGAAGGAGGCGACCGTTTCCCATTCTCTCTCGCTCCAGATCAGTGCTCGGAGCAGAGTCGGATGCGAGAACTACGCAACCCTAGTATTAGTGATATCCCAAATTTCACGTTAGTTTTTGAAACTACTAACGCCCGTTTTCAATAACCTACCGCAGTTCATAAATAGATAGCTATCTCCGATAAACAGTAAGATTCTAGCTGTCAATGTCACAACTTTTGGTAGGAAAGCAAGTTTAGTAGCTGCAACTTTAGATAGATAGCTTATTGAAAATGGGCGTGTAGTATATCCTTCAATATTGTCGGCTCTTAGACACGCGCGCCCTCTCACTTACACCGCCCACAGCCGACTGAGCTGTTAACGGTCGCACGCGCGCCAGAGATGACATAATGCTTCCCTCTCTTTCACTCACATACACTACAGGGCGTTAGTAGGAAATGCTATCCGTCGGTAGGTTATAGGAGCAAATAAGGGCAAAAGGAAAGATTTGTTTATCTTTAGTAGCTGTACCTTTAGATAGATAGCATAAGACTCCGAATTGATAACCTAGCGTGCTTACTGTAAAGAGTGTGCCAGTTGTTTAAATTTAAAAAAGCCGACGACAAATTGCACCACTGGGAGATCCGGCATCATGTACTGGGTACATGCGTCGATGTCTTACACACGGTGTATTAATATTATTTAGTACAATATTATTTATTTATTATTATTTTGACTTGCAGATAAACGCGGAAACTTATGCGGACGCCATCTTCGTCGAGGTACAGAAGGTGCTGGACCCAATAGTCGCCGCCTAAGTGCACAACTCAACATTTTATACGCTCTGTAAATATTATTCCTATTGTACATTAATTTTAAAGATCGTTTATTTATTAAATAATGTTCTTATTCTGGTAAGAGTTTTATTTGTATACTTGGTGCTATCTACTGTGGTGCAAAATAGCATGGATACCTTAATGTCTATATTCCCGTGAACGTTTGAATTCAAATGTTCGAATAATACTCATCGTATCATTTGTCGCTTCACAGGATTTTTTTCCTGTACTATCCATGCAATATTGCATCTGATTGTACGTGCGGTGTACGGTATACGGTGTGTTACAGACATCGGGTCCTGCATATCTACCAGCTTGACATGTAAACTCCTTAATAAACTAAATCCTGTTTAACACTTTGGTCTATTGACATAACCCTTGATATAATTTAAAATAAAACATTGACACCTTCCGCTTGTCAGCTTCCGGTGTCTAAAATAATTGTTAAAAGTTAATGATTGTGCAGGATTGTTTGATTAATATTATTGTTTAATGATTAATATGTAATTAACCATTTTATTAGTAAATTCAGTTGTATAATATTAATAATTTATTCATGTAGCTTTAAAAGACTATGTGTTGACAACTTATTCTTGAGTTAGGGTTGTTAAGAATCTAAGATGGCGGGAATATACGAACTGGTAGACGGACGACATTGTAAAATTTGCCTATTAGAAAACCACTTGTTTTCTGTTCTCTGACCATCCTGACTCAAAACCAGCTGGTTCACAGGTGTTATATAGATTGTTTTTATTAGCATAGCAAGCATATAGTATAGCCGTGGTGGCCCGGATTAGTCACTGCCCCCTGTCTTACGAGTTGTAGGTCGCAAGCTCAAACTCAGCCAGGCGAATTACTGTATGACGTAATTTATTTAATCACCACTTCTAAGAATGACGAAGGGAATCGTTATAAGGAAACCAGTACAGTACGAAAAAATTCAAAGACATGTTACGTCCACCATCCGCACTGGGCCCGCGTGGTGGATTACGGCCCATTCCTTTTCCAAGAGAGGAAGCCTGAGTTCCATTTGGAAAATTATAGGGTAGGTTATGATCATGATGATATGATGTTAGGCTGCTTCCATTCAGAAGCCATACGTGCCAACAATCTTGTAAGAGTATCGTGTTGCCCAGTTAATGGGTTGTGGAGGTCAGAAAGGCAAGCATTTCATGAAAAATACTGGTATTGTTGGTTTGAGAAAATACCTTTCCTAGCCCTTGTTTATTTTTAAAAATTAGATAAACATTAAACCTGGGTAAACGTATCCCGTGTATTTGTTACCTCGTCATCTGCCTAGCCTTTTCCCAACTATATTGGGGTCGGCTTCCAGTCAAGCCGAATTTAGCTGAATACCAGTAAGTATTTTACGAGGAGCGGCTGCCTACCAGACCTCCACAACCCATTAACTGGGGTAACACGGTACTTCATGGCAAGACTGAAGTCAGATTTACTGCTACTAGTCTACTTCTGACTATCCGTAACGACTGCCAAAGAGCTACAAAAGACAGCTGGGACCTACGGCTTAATGTGCTTTCCGAGGCACGTTGGAAACTCGGTATGTTAAAATGGTCACCACAGACAACCTTGGCAAGCGTTGGACCTTCAAGATCGACCCGTGCGGCTTTTTATTATCTAGCCACGAGCTCCTCTATTTCCCTATAATAATGATATTGATGAAAATTAAATCCAAGCCGGCTCCTCAAACCGTCGAATAGGTAATAAAAGGTAAAAGCTAGGGCATGGGTACAACGTACAGCACATTTGGAAAACTTTAGGCAGGTTGATATCCTATGAGAGTCTAGTATTGTGTTTAGATATTATACCTAATTAGATCAAACTAATAAATAAATATAAAAATCTCACCACATTAAGTCTTCTTGCGTAAAAATAAAACCTTTTTTTCAAAACCATAGATTCTTGAACCAAATCCTATGCTACTTTGTGTGCTTGCTTGAAGGTTATACAAGATCCTCTTGACAGTAGACGGCTCTTAACGTCATCGTCAGTGCCCACAGTAAAACCAACAAAAAGACATAAAAACATGTAGTCCACTGAATTATGTACTAAAACATGGGCCATTTTCAATAAGACAATAAAAATGTAACCGTAAGAGCACCCGAAAAGACCTTCAAAAATCCTTCCAAAAACCGCCCCATACCCTACAATAGCCTTTCAAAATGGCCCATGACGCTCCCAAAGGCTGCACCTGCCCGAAATGGCTAAAGTTGCATACATGCCTATATCAGGCATATCAAGAAAAGGTGAACAGGAACTTTCAATTTATATATATTATTACTAGCTGCTGCCGGTGTCTTCACCCGCGTGATAGTGAAAAAATCATCCCAAGGGAACATACTGGCAGACAAAAAGTATTCTATATGCTATTCCAGGACATGATTTACCTGTGTGCCAAGTTTCATCGAAATCAAGTTTCGAGCACACAGAAATACAGCGGTAGTCTGATAAACGCCGTCACCGGTCTAACTAGCGACTTCGAGGGGTCTTCAAATTATAATTAAGGATTAATAATCCTCTTTGAACTAGCGACGCCTTCGGAATAAAATTGGTTGCAACACTTTAATTATGGCAACTCGTTTTAGTCAGTGAAAATTAGATACTCCCTGCGTCTCAACCTAGAGTAGGAGAAGTTATTTGATAATTTCATTCGTAAAACAGAGGACCCTAGATATTTTTGCCTCAGGACCGTTGGTCACCTAGCTACACTGGACGTCATCCGCTTAAATTCTCAACCTAATGCAATCCCTGCTTTCACAGGACCGTATCGACATTTCAAATAAGCCCATTGTATGGGTGCTGGGTGGTCCAGGGTCTGGCAAGGGCACCCAGTGTGACAAGATCATCGCCAAGTATGGGTTCACGCATCTGTCCACCGGAGACCTGCTTAGGGCTGAGGTGAAGGGTGGGTCGAAAAGGGCAAAGGCTCTTACTGACATTATGGACAAAGGTGAGTTACTTGGATTTGGTACTTCACTGAAGGATATACGATGTAGTCATTGAGTTTCAGGAACGTTTTGATTTTGATGTCATTGCATACCAAATTGATAGGCCTCCGTTTGACCGCTATCTCACCTGATGTACGGCGATGCGGTATGGTGGATATTCCACCCATATGCACAAAATGTTTAGGGGACCAAATTGTGCATATAGCTAAGGTCTAAAAAAAAGACGTCATTTCTCCGAAACTCTTCACGGCCGCAATTGGAAGATGTCTTCAATGTTCTGGGATGGAGAGGGTCAAGGCATTAATGTCAACGGCGAGTTATGAACTCCAGGAAAGCCTTTCTTTGGAGTAAACTTGACACTTGCCAGCACAATTGACACAATCACGACTCAAATACTCCCAATTGAAAGCAAAACCACCAACAGTTGGCGATGGCTACCTCCCCCTAAGGACTGACTGACAGCAGAATACGTTGCTCTTGGTTCTCGCACACTTCCAAGGAGCCTACCCCCCGGCTTCATACAGGGTCCCTATACTGCATTGATAGTAATTGTTCTACGGATTCCAAGTCGGGACAAGGTAATATATTTCTTTGGAAATCATTACATTCGATGGGAGTAAGACACCTGGACAAAATCCACAACGCAGCAGATATGGCGCTGACCTTTCACCTTAGGTTGAAACCGAACTTCTCACCTTGATGCCTAGAGTCGTTGAGGAACAGTCACACCTTGTTGCCAGCAACACGAACAATATTCCAAAGGATGTTATATTATGTTAATTTCCAGGTGGTCTGGTTCCTGACGAAGTCGTTCTGGATCTGCTGAAAGAAGCCATTCAAGCTAAGGCAGCTAACTCCAAAGGATTCCTCATAGACGGCTATCCTCGCCAGAAGTCTCAGGCACTCACGTTCGAAAAGATCATCGGGTCTCCAACTGTGAGTATTATGGTCAACTTGTAATGCACCACATAAGAAATAAAAAATGCGAATTCCCTCATAGCGCAATTAGAGTTCTCCGCGTGTTTTTTTTTTATCATAGATATGTTCGCGCTTGACCGCTATCTCACCTGATGGAAAGCGACCAGCGAGCTTAGCTTGCATATTCTACATCTCCATTGGAAAAGTACCCTAAAGCAAATATAATCGAATTCTCTTACCTACCTAAAAAATACCGTCTCTTAAAAGAAAGATCTGAAGATCGGAGCATAGTTAACAGCCGTTTGCAAAACCGTATAGGCCCAGCAAGCTTCGACTCTTTTTTTTAGGGTTCCGTACCTCAAAAGGAAAAAACGGAACCCTTATAGGATCACTTTTTTGTCCGTCTGTCCGTCCGTCTGTCAAGACCCTTTTTCTCAGGAACGCGTGGAGGTATGAAGCTGAAAATTATATCAATTACTCAGGTCTACTGTCCCTTGAAGCTGTGAAAAAATCAAACTTCTAAGCCAACTCAAACAAAAGATACAGCCGTTTATGCCGCAAATTTTTGACACTTGCAAGGGAATCAAAACCTACAGGGTACTTCCCGTGAACTCAGAATCTTGAAATTTGGTACGAAGCAACGTCTTATAGCATAGATAACGGAAAAATTACGAAAACCATAAATTTTTAGTTACATCACATAATATATATTTTTTTAATAATTTTAAACTTACTACCCATTTCCTCATAAACGCGTAGAGGTATTAAATTGAAATTCATACCAAATACTCAGGTCTATAATACCTTTAAGCTATAACAAAATCAAACTTCTATGTCAACGCAATCAAAAGAAACAGCAATTTAAGCTGCATATTTTGAAACTCGCAAGTACTCGCAAGGGAATCAAAACCTAAAGGGTACTTCCAGTCGACCTAGAATCTTGAAATTTGGCATGAAGCAACGTTTTATAGCACTCATATAGGGAAAAGTCTGAAAACTGAAAATTTGTTGTTACGTCACAAGAATTATTTTTTTGAAAAATCTTCAACGCTCGATTCGAGAATAGAACTTTATTCATAGGTAAGTTAGAGGTATTGAGTTGAAATTAACACCATATAATTGGGTCCGTGGTCCCTTGAAGCTGTGCAAAAATCAATTTTCAATTCAATTGGTAAAGTGACGGGAAAAAAAGATTCGTCCGTTTATACTGCAAAAAACGTACATTTCGAGACTGTCGAATTGTTCGATTGAACTGTTTTTATAGGTAAGTTACTACGGAACCCTCAGTGCGCGAGTCCGACTCGCACTTGCCCGGTTTTTTATATAACACTAGCTTTTGTCCGAGGCTTCGCCTGCGTGGAAGTCGGATAACCAAGTAAATTCAGAAAAATAATAATATCGTAAGTGGGTCGCAAAAAATATAGCCTATAGCACTCAGGAAGAAAGCAGCTTTCTATCAATACCTACATTTCTGTTGTCTGACCAGGACCTTCAGAGATTATCCCCTACAAACAAAAAAACAAACTACCTCTTTATTATATTAAAGTATAGATAAACTAGTGCTTGACTGCAATCCCACCTTTTGGTAAGCAGTGATGCAATCGTTGATGGTGAGGCGCTCTAGTTTATTAGAAGCCTATTCACTCTAGTCTTGAAGATACCCAAATTATAATACTAATAATACTTCCTACTGGGGTTGGCTCCTGAAAGGAAAACCATCTGATGTCTAATCTTCCTTGCTTTCTAGAGTATCCTTTACTTCGACGCGTCAGACGCGACGCTGACCCAAAGGTTGCTAGGTCGCGCGGCGAGCTCGGGACGCGCTGACGACAACATAACTACCATCAAGCTGCGTCTGAAGACCTTCGCGGACACTAAGCAGCACATACTGGCACAGTACCCCAACAAGATCAGCACGGTACGTAGAACTTTTATAATTGTATTTATTAAATCATTCATTTTGACGGCTCAGTTGGGGCAGTGATTAACCGATTGGCTGCTGCGCTGCGGATAGCGGGTTCGATCCCCGCACAGAATAATTGATTCCTTACAATCATCATCATCATCATCATCATCTCAGCCGAAAGACGTCTACTGTTGGATATAGGCCTACCCCAAGCGTCGCCACATCGACCGGTCCTGTGCGTCTCGCATGCCACGGATTCTCGCGACCCTCGTCAGTTCGTGGGTCCTGGGACAACGCTGTGTCTTCCAGTACGTGGCCGCCGCTCCAGAACCTTCCGTCTCCATCGACTATCCGTTCTACGAGCAATGTGCCCTGCCCATTTCCACATAAGTTTGGCGATTCTTAGGGCTATGTCGGTAACCTTGGTGCATGTAGGTGGGTACAAACATAATGTTCATAATTTATTTGGTAAATTGAATTGCAGATAAACGCAGAAACTTCTCCGGACGTCATTTTCAAGGAGGTCAAGAAGGTGCTGGACCCATTAGTAACAACAACAACAGCAAAAATAAAAACCGCAAAAAGAATGTAAATGCACAATTTAACCTGAGCCGACCCACACCGAGACGCGACGCGACGCGACGCTGCATGCACATTTTAATAGAATAACTCAAAATAGAACTTTATTTACTACACGAAAAGATACATATTTCATTGTGAGAATTTAGAATACGTTGCTTCATGCAGCGCTGCTCCTCGTGACGCCGTGCGGCGTCTCGCTGCGCAGCGGAACGTTTTTTTTACATTTGCGACCGTCGTGTTACCAACGATTTTACTATGCGCCTCGGAACGTTGTGATGCATCTCGCGGCGGCGCGCGGCGCAGCGTGAAATCACTGGCCTCTTCCTGCATCATCATGTCGTGTCGCGTCTCGGTGTGAACTTGCCTATAAAAGGTAATTAACTCACACACAACACGCACAACTTTACCTCAATAATTTTAAAGACCTTCGATTAAAAAACGATTTTATTTTAGCATGAATTTTATTTTAACGTCATGTAACTTTATAATTTATACTTTTATTGAGTGTTTTACACTATAAAGGCTTATTCAGACCTAAGCGGTATTCGCTACCGTCTGCGGTATGCCGCGGCCAGACTATGCTCCTCGCGCTGCTCATCGCTCTGCTCCTCGCGCTGCCGTGATTTGCCGCGATGTTGCTCTCTCTCTCTCGCGCGCAAAGACCGACAAGATAGGGAGCAGTGGGCAGGACGAGGAGCATGACGAGTGGCATGACGAGTAACGTGGCCACACTATGTCTCTGCCTCCTTTCCTCGTTCCTTCCCATGCTACTCGTCGAGTGTGTGGCCGCGGCAGTAGAGAAAACCCAGTGGGTGTGCGGTAATATTACTGTTCAGAACTAAGCGGTATTCGCTACCGTCTGCGGCAGAAAAAAACCAGTGGGTATGCGGTAATATTACTGTTCACACCAAAACAGATTTCGTTATCCTTGTGGGTAGTCGAGTTTCGCTACTTTCCCTTTCGCTTTCGGTACTTGATACTAAATACCTGAGCGAAACCCGCGCGGTATGTACCTCTACCCACACCGACAGCGAATATCGCTCAGGTCACTCTAGCCGCGGTACTTGATACTAAATACCTGAGCGAAACCCGCGCGGTATGTACCTCTACTCACAGCGGCAGCGAATATCGCTCAGGTCACTCTAGCCGCGGTACTTGATACTAAATACCTGAGCGAAACCCGCGCGGTATGTACCTCTACCCACAGCGGCAGCGAATATCGCTCAGGTCACTCTAGCCGCGGTACTTGATACTTTCGAAATACCTGAGCGAAACCCGCGCGGTATGTAACTCTACCCACAGCGGCAGCGATTATCACTCAGATTTGAAAAGGCCTTGAAAAATTAAAATGAACAAGGCTAGGATCAGCTCACACCGAGACGCAACGCGACGCGATGCTGCGCGCACATTTTAATAGAGTAACTCAAAATAGAAGTTGCGTCGCCAACGATTTTACTAGCGTCTCTTTGTGAACTGACCCTTATTTTCGAATATCCATTCGTACTTTTGATGATTTTTTTTTGGAAGAATTGTGTGAAGTCTAGCATTAAAAAAGGTTTGGTTTTTACGCAGAAATATTTAGATATTTCAGCCTAATTTGACTAGACTTAGAGTAGTTTTAAAGGACTTAGTATCCAGGCCACAAACATACGTATATAAAAAAAGAATTGCACTAGACAGCTGTTCACGTCAATGTCCACAAGAAAATCAACAAAGAAAATCAAAGACAGGTGGTCCGCCGAATTATGTATTAAACCGTTAGCAAAAACAATGCAAACGTAAGAGTGCCCAAAAAGTCCTCCTAAAATCGTCCCTAAGAGCGCCCAAATTTCTCTAAAATGGCCACAAATGAGCCTGCCACAAACGTGAATACCACCTGTCCCTGCCCAAAGTTTTGCCCATTGCCCACGTGCCCATATCATGAAGATCTATCCAAGGTATATATATTCCACAACTCTTCACACAACGCCATCTAGTTCCAAGCTAAGCAGAGCTTGTATTATGGGTACTAGACAACTGATAAACATACTTATATATTTCTAAATACATACATATTATAGATAAATTACAACCCAGACACAACAAATGATCATGCTCATTATTGCTCATCACACAAACATTTGTCCTGAGTGGGAATCGAACCCACGACCTCCGGCATTGCAGTCAGGGTCACTAACCACCAGACCAACAGGCCAGTCATGTGAACAAGAACTTCATAGCATAGCATAGTATTAGCTTTATAATGTTCCAACTGCTGGGACTCAGGCCTCCTCTCTCTAGGAGAGGGAATGGGCCTTAATCCACCACGCGGGCCCAGTGCGGGTTGGTGGATGTCGCATGTCGTCGCATTTTTGGTTCTAGGACATGCCGGTTTCCTCACGATGTTTTCCTTCACCGTTTTGAGAGCAGCCGTGATGAAATAAATTACACAAAGTAACCTGTAAGCACCTGGCTGGGTTTGAACCCGCGACCAATTCCAAATATATGACCTACAACTCCAATTAATAATATATAATATTTGTTCATGTGTCCATTAAACTTTATTAGACTGCCCACCTTTTCTTTGTTATCTGTTTTAGCTGAACACAATAGAAGTCACCGTCACTAGCTCAGTAAGTACGCGTTTGTTTATATTGCTGTTCTTCCTTCTAGTCTTTTTAACTGTAAAACGAACAAACAAAACTTGCACAGTGAACATAAACGAAGGTAGGAAACATATTACTTACTTGCTATTCCTAAAGCCTTCCTCGATTAATAGGATTAATCGACACTAAATTGCTGAAGAGGTTTCCTATTCTGAGTGCACACGCGTGTCCCAGTTTGAGAATGCAATCCCCTTCTCGAGCCATTTTACGAGATTAATCTCGAAATTGTAATTGGACGAAACCTCGCGATATCGATGGCATTGAGCGGCTGCCAAAAAAGGAGATGGATCTCTAACGCCCGTTTTCAATAACCTACCGCAGTTCATAGATAGATAGCTATCCCCGATAAACAGTAAAATTCTATCTATCCATCCACAACTTTGGTTGGTCCGTCGGTAGGTTATAGGAAAGCAAGTAAGGGCAAAAGGATAGATTTATTTATCTTTAGTAGCTGCAACTGTAGACAGATAGCTTATTGAAAACGAGCGTAAGAGTGTGGGGTCACTTCGATAAAGAGGCCAATTCGAACATTTCGCTCATAATAACTGACTCACGCTGCTTTTACCAGTGTTGACCCTTTTGGTTGGGTAGTTTCAATGTAGTTACTCAGATACTCGCGAAACGAGACACAATAGTAAAACAATAACAGCGCGGTCTCATAGGACCGGTTGGGGATTCAAACGATAATAATCATAATTATGACTCTACTGACCGTTCTAGTCCACCAAATCTACACAGGTACGCACCAACCATTCGAGTCTTGTAAAAAAATTAAATTTTTCAGAATCATAGATTATGGTCTTATCGCTTGCTATGCTAGCTACTCTGTGCGATTGACTAGACAGCACGGAACGTCATTTTTACAAAGAAAATCTATGAAAATAATAAAACAATGTCACAAACTTGTCCAGCGAAATTAAGTACGTAGTTACTCAGATACCCACGAAACGAGACACAATAGTAAAACAATAACAGCGCGGTCTCATAGGACCGGTTGGGGGCGGCTTGAACTAAAAATAAAAACCAAGATGCCTCTAACAGACCCAAACAATCGTTCGGGAGTCGTGCCTGAGGTGATCTCAAATGCAGCTTCGATGGAAGCTGCATTGCAAGCTACAAGCCCCTGTGAATGCCCCAAGTCTCGTCCGTTGCCCACATGCTATTACTATGACAAGGTTAGCCAGAACTTCCACACACTCATAGAACCTTTATTTTACGTGAAAAATTATCAAATTGCTGAGAGCGTCTCGTGCGGGGGCCCGTCTTGCCCTGGGGTAGTTTGAACAGAAAGTAAAGTCCCACATACTTGTGTTGAAAAGGGAGGATCCTCCGACCAGACGGGTGTTATGTCCGTTGGGCTACTGTCCGATAGATGATTTCGGGCTGTTGTATTTATCTATTCAAATCGCGCGGAGAAGTTGCTTGCGCAATGCAGGATTCTGTGCCTTCATAGATATTGCTACCCATTACTCCAACTGGAAGGAAGCTTGCCAACTCGCAGGGATCATGCGATATCCCCGCAACCATGACCCCTTGGGAGATGTTGAGGCGGTAAGCTGGTTACTTCCGCATCCCCGTAGAGTGTTATGGATTGAGTGATCTTCACGTAGGAGGCGTCTGCAGCCCCTAGTAGTAAGAAGAAATTACGATAAAATTCACTGCTCTATTTTACTGAGATCGCACCTACGTCAATGTTTTCACATATTGTCCATTTTATATAAAATATTACACTAAATTTCCAACACAAATTAATTTCTAGTAGAGGAATTAATTTGTGAGTAAATAAAACAGCTACTGTACTTCACTCGAAAAAAATCCCGCTGAAAATTTCAAATCACCATTAATTAGGTTAATTCTCTTCTTAACTCGATTCTTACTATCACAGGCCCCTATAGATACTAACATAACACCCATTCTATGGGTACTGGGTGGTCCAGGGAGCGGCAAAGAAACTCAGTGTGATAAGATCGCCGCCAAGTATGGATACACCCATCTGTCAACCGGAGCCTTGCTTCGAGCCGAGATAGCCAAATCAACTGGAACTGACAGGGCGAAAACTCTTGTTGCTATAATAGAAAAAGGTGAGCTGGAATTACCCTTTTTTATCAGGTAGAAATCTGATGGATGCGAGTCGCACTGGACCGGTCTTTGAAGTGACGCTTGGGTGAGGCCTATGTCCAGCAGTGGACGTCTTTTGGCTGAGATGATGATTATGATGATTAGGTGGGAAGTATTCTGATAAACCACCTGTGTTCCTTAAGGTGACCGCACACTTATCCGAACCCAACGCGTCTAACGAATCGAAGTCAAGAAGAAAAAATCGATTGCTACGAAAAATCGTTTCATATTTCCTTTAGACCTTGTCCATATAACAGCTCTGCTTTATTAATGGAACAAACTGAAATACATCAAAAGGAAACAAAAACTCAAAAAGGCAGTGCTTTGGTGCATCCGAATTTGTCTAGGATGTCTGGATGCCTTCTAGATTCGTTCATTTCGACGCGGTTAGGTGTGCGGGGTTTATAAAACCCCTAGGATTTCATTCATAGAATTCTAAAATTATTTTCTTCTAATTCTTTCGATGCTTTCGGCTCGAATAAATTTGCGCTCACCTTAAAGTTATTCTTTGCGTTAAGGGCCGCGGTTAGGGCCTAAACACAAAACTGCAACGCGAGGTCGCATCGTAAAAATCTTCGAGCTCGTACGACGCATTGCAAGAACTTTGCATTTCCATACGCAGTGGTATCGCAGTAATCCGCATCACAGTTTTGTGTGGTAGCCCTAGGTTAGTGGTAGAATCACGCGGCCTAGCTGAAACTAACCTAGTATTTCTAATGAGTGTAAGGGGTATGCAGACGACAGACTTTGCGTGACGCACTTTTTAGTCTGTGAAAATAAAACCTATAGACCAGGGTCAAAGCCTACAAAAATGGTAAAAAATGAAAAAAAATTACAGTAGGATGAAACCCATTAGAAAAGCAAGAGAATATGATCAAAATAAAAGGAAAAATAAATTACGGTCGATCCGAGTTCGGGAAGTGGGAGGGGGTGAGTTTTTAAGGGTAAAAAATGGTTTATCTTGATTTCCGGCAAAACTACAAGTCCTATGGAAAAAAGTTAAATGGCAAAGTTGTAGGCAATAAAAAGATCTACAACTTTTGTATTTGCAGATTTTTCACATAACCTCAAAATTTAGGTGAAAAATTCAAAAAACCAAGTTTTTGGTTTTTTATTTATATCTTTTTCAAAAAAAAATTTTTTCTACGAAATTTGATAAAAACTTACCTTATTATGTCCCAAATACACTGTAATTTATTTGATTAAAAATATTTATTTTTTCGCTTCATTTTAATTTAATATCAAAAAAGCACCCTAATTTTCAATCAAAAATTCTGACGTCAAAATATCAGCTTTTTTCAAAAAGTTTGGGAGCTTTTTGTTCGTTGAAATATCTACTTTCTGATGGTGTAAAGAAAAATATACATTACTATAGGAAATATTCTTAGAAAATGCAAAAGATTGAAAAAACCTCAAATTCGAATTTTTTTTTACTTAATCATTATGTACAATTTTGAGGTATTTATTAAAATTTACACTTTAATTACTCAAAAAACGTAAGATTTCATGTTTTATTGATAAACGAAAAAATTACAAATTAAAATATACTTCTATAATTAACAAACAAATAAGTTAATAAAGTTAATATTTAATAAGACATCTACAATATTTTGAAAAAGTTGTAGAATCTTCTTTAAATAATATTTGTAGATGCCTATTTATTGCTGTTTTAAATATAATTTATATACCTGAGTGACCTTCGATAGAAAAATTTTTCTTTAGAAATATTACCAATGAGATTGAAAATTAAATATAAGAGCGTCCTTATTTATTTGTTTTCCTTCCTGTGATTTGCAGGTAGCAGGTATGTAGTAAGGCCCAGACCCTCCTAGGTCCGTCCCCACTTCTCAATGAAATAACTTACAATGGGCTTAAATTCACCGAAGGTCACTCAGGTATATAAATTATTTTTAAAACAGCAATAAATAGGCATCTACAAATATTATTTAAAGAAGATTCTACAACTTTTTCAAAATATTGTAGATGTCTTATTAAATATTAACTTTATTAACTTATTTATTTGTTAATTATAGAAGTATATTTTAATTTGCAATTTTTTCGTTTATCAATAAAACATGAAATCTTACGTTTTTTGAGTAATTAAAGTGTAAATTTTAATAAATACCTCAAAATTGTACATAATGATTAAAAAAATATTTCGAATTTGAGGTTTTTTCAATTTTTTGCATTTTCTAAGAATATTTCCTATAGTAATGTATATTTTTCTTTACACCATCAGAAAGTAGATATTTCAACGAACAAAAAACCCCAAACTTTTTGAAAAAAGCTGATATTTTGACGTCAGAATTTTTGATTGAAAATTAGGGTGCTTTTTTGATATTAAATTATAATGAAGCGAAAAAATAAATATTTTTAATCAAATAAATTACAGTGTATTTGGGACATAATAAGGTAAGTTTTCACCAAATTTCGTAGAAAAAATTTTTTTTTTGAAAAAGATATAAATAAAAAACCAAAAACTTGGTTTTTTGAATTTTTCACCCAAATTTTGAGGTTATGTGAAAAATCTGCAAATACAAAAGTTGTAGATCTTTTTATTGCCTACAACTTTGCCATTTAACTTTTTTCCATAGGACTTGTAGTTTTGCCGGAAATCAACATAAACCATTTTTTACCCTTAAAAACTCACCCCTTCCCACTTCCCGAACTCGGATTGACCGTAATTTATTTTTCCTTTCAATTTGATCATATTCCCCTCCTTTTCTAATGGGTTTCATCCTACTGTAATTTTTTTTGGTTTCAAAAATTATCTACCCTGGTCTACTAAGCATAAATGCATAATCATAATTGCTATGGTTCTATTTTCACAGACACGGTTTATTATTGACATGTAAAGTACAAAGTATTTTATATATAAGCATGCCATGCAAACGATTTTGTGCGCCGCAGACTCGATCACACCTTCTTCGAGTTCCAGCAAAATCTGGCCAATTCCAAGAAAATCTGTCCAATTCTAACAAAATCCGTCTGATTCTAAAAAAATCGTCCAATTCTAATAAAATGTGTCCAATTCCAAGAAAGTCTGTCCATTTTTTTTGGTGGTCTGTCGCGACCTCGTCCCAAAGTCTCAGCTGGCACCAACACTCATCATCTGCTTAGTATTTTCCCAACTATATTGGGGTTGGCTTCCAGTCAAGCCGGATTTAGCTGAATACCAGTATTTTAGCTAAATCAGGGCACCAACACTGTGGTACAACAATTACTTCTGACTTCCAGGTGGCCTGGCTCCCACTGAATATGTACTGGCTCTGGTAAAGGACGAGATCCGAGCCAGGGCAGCTACCACCAAAGGTTTCCTGGTGGACGGCTTCCCTCGTGAGACGTCCCAGGGTTTGGAGTTCGAAATGGGTGTCGCACCTCCAACCGTGAGTATATATACTACCAAGAGACCAATTGAACCAACTTGGTCTTTTATTTATAGCACATTTTACGAAAGACGTCCACTGCTGGACATAGGCCTCCCTCAAGCATAAAAAGGAAACTAAAGCTAAAACCAATTCATACAACTGGCGGCCTTATCGCAAACAGCGATCTCTTCCAGGCAATCTAGAATGGACAGTAATTGCCTGGACAAGAAATGGGATTGTTATTGCTGAAACAAACCAGTATTAAATATGTAATTATTCATATTATATTAGATACACAGATGTATACATATGTTGTATAATAAAAACATTTTAGAAATTATGTAACACAGGTACAATGTAGTAATGTTCACGGTAATCCCTACTTGAGCACTACTCCTTCTGGTTCGGGGTTCTGGAGTCAATGAAAATGAAATTTTGCGTGATCCCAGAGAGAGAGGACCGTTCGCCCGGACCAGTAACTGGTCGTTCCCAAGCATGCATCACGCGCACTTACAATTTGCTTACCTTGCACTCTGCCTCACATACATACATGTGTCTCTACAGTAGAGCATATACACATACGTATTGAAAACTATAGACAGAGATATAAATGAAGATTCTATATTCATAGCGACAGGTAATGTCCCCGAAAGAGTCTTAAAAACAGACAACGATTGAATACGTTTAATTGTATGCACTAACTGGAACTTCATTCCACAGACGAGCTGCCTGGACAGTAAATGATTTGTCAAAGAAAGTCGTGGTACGGATTGAGTATTTTGATTTTATACTGTTTTTTACTGAGAAAGTACTTAATCGCTTTTTTAGGCCTTGGGGGTGTAAAAAAAATGATCAAAAATAAAAAAAAATAATGACAAAAGCGGTGGGGGATGTTATTTTTATAATATGTATAAGTATTTAAGAAAGAACTATAAGTGGAATTATACATAACTAGTTTCTGCCATGCTTCAGCCGCGTGAAAGTAAGTTTCTCCATACAAACTTTGGACCTTGCACACAATTTCACGCTCCTAGTCTCAATACTTTCAGATGTGCTTACATATGTCAGTCAGTCAGTTTCTCGTTTTTAACAGACTTCAAAAAGGAGTAGGTTCTATGTTCTTCTGTATTTTTTTATAGATTAAATAAATAAAATTCCGACCTTAGAGGAGCTCGTGGCTAAATAATAACAACCGCACAGGTCGATCTTCAAGGTTAAGCAACGCTTGCCAAGGTTGGTCTGTGGATGAGTGACCATCTTAACATACCGAGTTTCCTCCGTGCCTCGGAAAGCACGTTAAGCCGTAGGTCCCGGCTGTCATTTGTAGATCTTTGGCAGTCGTTACGAATAGTCAGAAGCCAGTAAATCTGACTCCAGTCTTTCCATGAAGTACCGTGTTACCCCAGTTAATGTGTTGTGGAGGTCTGGTAGGCAGCCGCTCCTTGTAAAATACTGGTATTTAGCTAAATCCGGCTTGACTGGAAGTCGACCCCAATATAGTTGGGAAAAGGCTAGGTAGATGATGAAATAAAATTCCGACCTTACATAAAAATCAAACAAAGCTCATCTTTTCTTACATTGTAGGCGATTCTCTATTTTGAGGTGTCAGAAAAGACACTGACAGACAGATTGCTGGCTCGGGCAAAGGATTCGGGCCGGTTGGATGACAATGAAAACACCATCAAGCAGCGGTTGAAGACCTTCCAAGAGAACAACCAGCTCATACTGGACCAGTACTCCGATAAGGTTGTCAAGGTCAGTGAAGTTTTTGGCAATATGTTGATGAAAAAAGAAAGAATTTACTTTCTTGAAATTAAGTGTAGTAGAATAGAATAAAATAGTCTTTTATTTGCCACAACATAAAACATCCACCAAAACATAATGATTGTAAATGATTTGTAAATTACAAAAAAAGTGCTTAGGCACTTACACGTAGTAAGCGGTTTAACGTCAAGCGAATGCGAAGCGATGTGGCACTAACTAAAACAACAAACAATTTTATACTCTTTGCCGGTGACCTACGTGACCGCACATGGGTGCGGTGTGGTGAATGAAGCGAAGCGGTGCGGTTTCTTTTTTTATAAATGATAGGACAGAACCACCGTGTTGCGTTGTATTCGCGTATTCTGAACCTAATCGCTTTATTGTTACTTACTATTACAACTTTTTTTATCAATATTAAGTTTTACAAACTAATTTAATTAGTGTCCCACGGCTGGCCCTTCCCTTTCTCCTTCCAAACCACAAATTTAAACCTCGTAAACTGAGTGGCAAAAATTTTAATTTTATGTTAAAATATAATCTTCATGTTTGTTAATTCTAATTGCAGATTAACGGGGAAGGGAGTGAGGAGGAAACTTTCGCAGAGGTAGAGAAGGTGATGGAGCCGATAGTAGCCACTGCCGCCGCCGCCGCCGCTGCTGCTGATACGGCTAAATAAATGCACAATTCATATTGTACATACACAACACCACTACTAAAAAAAATCAACATTACTACTAAACGTTAATAAAAATCATATAAAAATATAAAAAAACAATTGATTTACATATTTTTTTTAATGTATAATCCCCTATACAAACGGTGCAATTATTGGAACAGTGGCGTTGTGACAGCTTCTAGGTTCCATGCTAACTTTTAATTTCTCAAAATTCTAAAACAACGCTACCGACATAGAATCCCGATACCCGATACTAGCTTCTGACTAAGGGCCAGCGCCCACTGGTATGGCACGACGTGTCATGGCAAAGGATTTTATTACCAATCAACTTATTTTGAATCTTATTTAAGTGAGTTTAGAATTCATATTAGTTTATTTCAATAGCAAGATGCCGTGGCATGCTGCGGCATGACTTATCATACCGTTTCACTCCAGGGGATGCTGTAGCGCGCCTTTGCATCCCGGGAGACGGAATGGGTAATTTTGTGTCGAGGAATTATGACTGCTAAGTTAATTGAAATATGATTGAAACTTATGCAGCGGTTAGGTGGAATGCCGAGAGATGCCACGGCATGCCGTGAGACGTCACAGCATGGCGTGCCGTGCTATGCCGTGCTATGCTAGCAGTGGGCGCCGGCCATTAATCCTGAGAATTGTAAATATATTATAAATTCATCATACAAGTTAAGCCGTTCGTCTATTACTGATTGATAGGGGCATGCGATACTCGGCTCATGGTGTCTACCCTGACGACTGTAAAGCCTGTTAGATCCTAAATTTATTTGAATTGACCATGAATAAATTAAAATACAATTTGTAGGGTTGTCGCATTCCACGATATCTTCCAGGCAACCTAGAACGGACAGAGATTGTCTGAATTTTTGCACAAGCATTAAACTATCTGCATACACATCTCTCTCTGATAGGTAATTAGTTTAGATTTTCTTTCTGGCGTAATATTACTCCAGCAGAAATTACTTTTTCCGTTTTTTTATTCAGTGCACATTACGTACAGCAGATTACGTACTAATTATACGTACTCCTACACTCTGCTTATCACTTTCTTGTTGGCCCTAATATTTTGCACACCCAGCTCCTTAGCATCCGATCTATGAAAGAAATATCATCTCCTTGTCAATCAAGAAGACGTTGACGAATACCTAATAAAAAGCAAAAACATTTGACAAGAAATTATCAGCTGTCAAGTCATATTTTTGATACAGTTCTTCTGCAACAAGATTAATCTAACAACTTAAAAAAAATCATAATATTATAAAGAGTCGATGATGATACCGTGGACCATATCACAAAAAAAATGGAACCCAAAATAAAAATACAATATTAAAACTAACACAGCGGAATCCTTAGACCGCCTTAGTCCGTATAAATTTTAGATTAAAAATTGTCAAATCAATGCCTTCATCTTCTTCTTTTCTACGAGCTATCTTTAGCAAGATAAGAAAGCCAAAGAAGACCTCGGATAAAAAATTACCTTTTATTGAACCCACGCTAAAAGACACGAGGGATTATAGGAATGGAACAGAAACTCTGTCCGGGGTGCGACGAGCCCGTAATAGATAAGGTGCCGCCTTGTCCCTTACAATGCAGGGCTACACAATGCAGGGCTTTTCAAAAGAAGGTTTGTTAACGTTCTCTTTTAATGAGTTTTAGAAAAATTTGAGCGTGAGCTTTCTTCATCAAGTTGGCCTGTTGTGTCCCGCTGCTGGGCGAAGGCCTCCCTTTGCCTTTTTCACAAACGCCTATCCTCGGCCATTGCAGGCCTGTCCTTCCGGCAGCTGTCCAGCTCATCTCTCCAGCTCCACCTTCGCTCGATTCGCTCTTCTCCTTCTTCATAAAATTAAGTCCAAAATAACTAATACGAGAAGTGCATTTCTTCACTCCCAAACGTTTCTTATAGTTCTCAAGTTTTACAAAAAAAAAAGTGCGACTAGGACTCATACGCGAAGGGCTCGTTATAAACTTACCTATGTAAGTAGTTCGATGCTCGAATTGGGTCTTGAAGATTTTAACGAAACGCAAAATATTCTAACGCTCTTTGATATAAGTGTGTAATGTTGATTATTACGCCCGAACCGAAGGCGAGTGTCTTAAGAGAACTGAGGACAGTAATCAACAATACCCTGAGTATTGATGATTACTGTTTCATACGACATTCTTCCTCATGCTTGTGAAGAAAAATAATTAACTATTATAATGAACTGTTCAACATTAAATTCATTAGTTTTATTTTTTTGAGGGATTTAAAGCTGTTTTCTTATGCGCGCACATCTTAAAATGGCGCACAAAATAAGAAGGAGGTGGCTTGTCTGTTTATCTACAAAGAAAAACTAATTTTACGTTCCAGCCTGTTTACGACTTCGAAACAATGCCCATTGTGTGGGTGCTGGGTGGGCCTGGCAGCGGCAAGTCGGAGCAGAGCCGACGGATGGCCCACACGTACGGGCTCCACCATCTGTCCGTTGGAGACATGCTGCGGGCTGAGATCGTCAGGGGCTCCGACAGGGTCCGGTGCTTCAACTCCGTCATGAAACGAGGTACGGACTTACACATTAAGGGTCAGCTCACACCGAGACGCGACGCGACGCGACGCTGCGTGCAAAGAGGGACTCAAAATAGAACTTTATTTACTACACGAAAAGATACTTCATTGTGATAATTTAGAATACGTTGCTTCTAGGACGGAGCGGGAGGGTGTGTCAGACTTTTACTGACTAATTCCCACTCCGTTCTTTCTTTACCTTCGTTCCAAGGTCCTGGGTTACTTCTTTCAGAAACCAACCAATTTCCGCAGAGGCTTCGACACTGCTGGGCTCATACAGTTTTTTGCTGACATCTCTTTGGGTGAACGACGTTAAAGAAAACTATTTTTTTTTAAGTTATATAAACTAGTGCTTGACTGCGATCCCACCTGATGGTAAGCAGTGATGCAATCTTAGATGGTGAGGCGCACTAGTTTATTAAGAACCTATTCACTCTAGCCTTGAAGACACCCAAATTAATGATTAATGATTTGTTAAAAAAACGGTTTTTTTTACATTTCTTCTGTTTTCACATTCGCACAAGGTTCTTTAAATCCGACCCGAAAGCATCAAACAAATCAAAATAAAAGAATTCCTACCTAACCGATCCTTGAAGGATTCCTGAATAAATATTGTGAAATTCTTTCGATAAGTGTGTTCACCTTTAGTCACATTTTTAAAACGCATGTTATTAAAAGAGTTATGAGTTTACATGTAGATGGATGAACAGGGAAAAGAAGGCCAAAGAAAAGATGGATGGATTGTGTGAAAAGTGATATGGAAGAAAAGTGAGTAAGTAATAGCGTGACGAGTGACAGGACAGAATGGAAGAAAAAACATGTTGCGCCGACCCCAAATAAAATGGAATAAGGGCAGGAAGATGATGATAATGATGAGATGTCACAGAGACCTGTTAATCTATGTTACAGGTGGACTTGTCCCTAACGACGTGGTGTTGGCATTGCTGAAGGAAGCGGTTCATCAAGGTGCTGCGAATGGAGCTCGGGGTTTCATCATCGACGGCTTCCCGCGCGAAAGGTCGCAGGGGTTATCCTTCGAGCGATTTGTGGGACCAGCTAGTGTAAGCGTCTTCACATTTAAGCCGTAATCAGACTTTACCTTTACTTTACCTTACCTTTTTTTTACTTAGGAAATCATCATAATGCATTTTCCAGGGAGGGGGCTTGTTAGACTTTTACTAAATAAAACCCACTCCTGTTCCGTCTTTGCCTTAGTTCTAGGGCCCCATGAGGTTCTCTTTCGTACAACCATGGCCCAGTAGAGGCTTTGTCCTTGCTGGACCCTGGACCCTGGCTTGCTGACATCTCTTTTAGGCGCGCGTTAAACACTACACTCCGTCGACGACTTACGGCGCAATTTCATTAGTCGATAGGGCCCGCATGCGGGGTGCGAGAGATTTCTGGAACGCATGCCACAGGGCCCGCATTCGGGGAACCGTAGACGGTATAACGAACATGTTACTTTCATTGGATGTTATCTCGCCTACGGGGACTCCCCGCATGCGGTATACCGAACGAGTTAACGACCAGTGAAATTGCGCCATTAGGCTCGGTCCGGGCGGTTACTGGACAACCAGACGACGAGCTAACCATTGCTCGCCGTCCGCAAGCGCACGCAACTACCTTATCTTCTCATTGTTACTTACTTGTCTTCACCATTTTCGCCAACAGCTCATATTATACCTGGAGGCATCGGCAGAGACAATGTTCAATAGAGTTACAGATCGGAAGAAGACACCGGGTCGTGTCGACGAGACCCCAGATGCCATGAAACTTCGCTTGGAAACCTTCATGGCCCACCACGACAAGATTTATGAGCTCTACAAATTCAGGCTTGTGAAGGTAGGAACACATGATACAAAAAAAATTAATTCATGAATCCCCGACCGGTCCTATGAGACCGCGCTGTTATTGTTTTACTATTGTGTCTCGTTTTGCGGGTATGTGATAGGTTAATGCAATTTGCAGTTGTTATTGCTGATAAAAACTGTTAATGGCATTTATTTTTTTTAAACCTTTGTTTTTGTACGAGGTTTCAAACGCTTAAATTTGCAGAGGCTAACTTCTGATTCGCCAACTTATAACGGCCGTACTGTACCTACTATATTTAAACAACATTCTATTTCAGATCAACGCGAACGGAACAGTAGACCAAGTCGCCGGACAGGTGAAGGGAGTGATGGACGACTTTCTCAGACAGGTCGATGCTCTTAAAGCCAAAAAAGCATTAGACGCACAAAAAGCCGAAAAAGCTAAAAAAATTGAACAAGCTAAAAGAGAAGCATATGTAAAACCAGCTAGAGCAGCGCCTTCGAAAAAATCTTCACCACATGGAAGTGGCTCGAAGAAAGGGAGTGCCACTAAGGTAGGTGGTGTCGGGAAGACAGGTCATCCTGCAAAGCCAGCAGCTCCGGCCCACACAGGAAGTGCCACGTCAAAGCCAGGCACGCCTGTCCCGCCAGGAAGCCCTGCACAGCCTAAAACCCCGACGTCAAAACCAGGAAGTCCCGCTCAACCAGGGAGTCCGTCAAAACCAGGAAGTCCCGCTCAACCAGGAAGTCCGTCAAAACCAGGAAGTCCCGCTCAACCAGGGAGTCCATCAAAGCCACGAAGTCCGCCAAAACCAGGAAGTCCTACCAAACCAGGAAGTAAAAAGTAAATTAACGTGAATGCTTCAGGTAGCCCGCGAAATTCATTTTTTTTTCATTACAAGCCTCCAAGCTCACTTAGTTGCAGGAACGTTTTTGACCTCGAAAAAATCGTTCCTACACTTAGGTATAATTATAATTATGTAACTAGTTATGTTTTACAGTCGCTTAAGGCTAAGAACTCACTGAGCGGTTTTCGCCCGCGTCCGCCGCGGTTGCGGGCCCGCAGCTTCTGTAGAATGCAGATACATATGTAAAAAATTAAAGCACAACTCACGATGAGTTTTACGCGCGCGGTGTGCTCGGTTGTTTGTGGTTCCAGCTGCACCGGCGGGCCGCGGTCACCCGCAGTCTCTGCGGGTTGTGCCCGCGCCCTTTGCGATTGGTTGGCGGGCGACCGTGGTGGCCAGCGGTTGCGGGGGGTACAGAAATTCAACACTATTTTGCAACCGCCCGTCTTACGGTCACGTCTGCATGATCACAACCGCGGCGGCTGCGTAACCGCATAAATAACAGGTCTCGTGAGTTTTGAAATAAAACGGCAGCTCCTCAACCGCGGCGGTTGTGGGCGAAAGTCGCTCCGTGAGTTCTTAGCCTAAGTATTTTTAACTTCATACAACCAACAACTGGCTTGCAAATTGCAAAATACGTAAGAAAAATTGAATTTCGCGGGCTAACCTAAAGCTTCCCCCTTAATAGAAAATAAATAAATAAACAAATAAATGTTTTATCTCAAGTATATTGTTTTCTTCTTTATGTTACTAGTATTTTACCAGCCTGCAGAATCAATATGATGGGAAATAGTGATGAAATCTTTGATGTTAAGGCGCACTAGTTTACTAAGAGCCATTACGCACTGTCGACTAGTCGCCGGCGACTCAGTCCCTCGGCGACCGAAACATGGGAAACTAGGGCCGGAGACCGAGCCGAGCGACAGTATTCCAAGTACATTCGTGCAGTGTCAAAACTCATTGTGCGCGGCGTCCGGTCGCTACGATAGTTGCTCGCAGTGCGAACGCTCCCATTTGAAGCCGTGCTTCTATTGGTCGCCAGCGACCGCCAGTCGCCTGTGCGTCGCCACAAACGCAGCGAGTCGCCGAGTCGCCTGGGCGACTGACGACTAGTGCGCAAGCACCTATTTAAACTATAGTAAGTAACAGTCGCCGTCGACTGAGTCGCCGGCGACTAGTCGACAGTGCGTAATGGCTCTAAGGGCCGGCGCCCAGTGCCGTCATGGCATAGCATGTTATAGCAAAGGATTTTATTACTAACCAAGTTATTTTGAATCTTATTTCTAAGAGTTTAGAGTTCATGTTACTTTATTTCGACACTACGATGCTCCGACGTGCCGTGGGATGCTGTGGCATGCCACGGCACGCCGCGGCATGCTAAAGCACAACCTGCCATGCCACGGCATGCCACGGAACGCCGCGGGATACCGCAGCATAATCTGTTGTGCCATGCCACGCTATGCCGGCAGTGAGCGCCGGCTTTAACCTATCACATACGCACAAAACGAGACACAATAACAGTGCAGTCTCATTGGACCAGTCGGGGATTCATGAACTAAGAACCTAGTCATGAACACACCCAAATTTTATAATCAGACGGGAAGACCGCAAGCGTTATTCAATAACATTGATCGTATCTTTCAGGAAACTTCACGGTTACAACATGGCAGTCGAATTACGGCGTGGTCTATCAACGCAAACCGTTTTACAAACATATTTGGAACGATTTTGGCATTTATATATTTAGTTTTTTTTTTATAACTTTATGCACATAGAACGGACTTAAATAGAGATACGTGGTAGAATCATTTAAATACAGGAGTTGGTCCCGCCATTATGATGTTTATAAACTTTTCGAAACAAAATATACTGGCCAAGTGCGAGTCGAATTCGCACACGAAGTGTTCCATACTGTAAGTAATACAATATTCAATCAAAAATTACATAAACACACAGACGAAAACGTTGGAGACGATCGATGTAATAAAAGTTTCATTTTATAATAGTAAAAAAAAAATTAAGACACTGTTACACAAGGTTTCTGTCAAAATTACAGAAATATTGCGAAGCAAGCGATAGTACAAAAAGGCTCAGCCCACACCGAGACGCGACGCTGCACAAGTAAAACATTTTGACTGGCCTGTTGGTCTAGTGGTTAGTGACCCTGACTGCTATGCCGGAGATCGTGGGTTCGATTCCCACCCAGGATAAATGTTTGTGTGATGAGCACGATCATTTGTTCTGTGTCTGGGTGTAATTTATCTATAATATGTATGTATTTAGAAGTATATAAGTATGTTTATCAGTTGTCTAGTACCCATAATACAAGCTCTGCTTAGTTTGGGACTAGATGATGTTGTGTGAAAGTTGTGGAATATTATTATTATTATTATTATAACAATAACAGCGCGGTCTCATAGAACCGGTCGGGGATTCAAACATTAATAGAGTGACTTAAAACAGAACTTTATTTACTACGCACGTACGTAGCGGAACGTTTTTACATTTGGGATCGTCGTGTTGCCAACAATTTTACTATGCGCCTCGCAACTTTGCGATGCGTATCGCGGCGGCGCGCGGCGCGGCATGAAATCACTGGCCTCTTCCTGCATCGTCGCGTCGCGTCTTGTCTCGGTGTGAACTGACCCTTAGAACAACGACATCTTGAAGGTTTGGTTTTGGTACACGTCTTTAAATGTTTTGTAAAAAGTCATAGAAAAATAGTTGTTATTTATGATGTCAGTAAGATAGTCCTGCGAGATTGTTACATACACGACCTATGACACGTATGAAGCGTCATATTACTCGCATTGCATTACGCCTCTTGGTCATAAGGAAGTTTTGTTTCTTGCGCGGAACCCGGAACCCGGAATGTTTCTAAAATATAAGCAGCCCAAGCACTCTTTATAATATCAGCTATCTACCAGTGAAAGTCTCGTCGAAATCCGTCCTGGCGTTTCGAAGATTAGCAGGCAGAAAGAACAAAATTTAAAAAAAAATCTAAATATTAAATACCTATGCATTTAGTAGAAAAAAGTTTACATTTCAATTTTAAACATTTTATCGTCCAAAAAGGCTTGAGTTTATATACCTAATCTTTTTGAGTACACCTCGAGTACTGGCCACTAATAAATTCTTTTTTGTGCAAAATTTTCAAATGACAAGCGACAGTGCACGTCGTTGTCAATTGTCACAAAAGCGCATCGATTTTTAAAACAAAACATGAATAAAACGAATTCATTCCCTACAGAGCGGTCTTTGGCTAATCATCTTTTTACCAATTTGTTTATTACAGCATCAATTTTTCACAAGTTACTTCTGTGATGTCAATTGTAAATATCATAATTCATTGGCAGCTCATGTCAAAAGCGTGAAGTTTGGTGGCGGGAATTAAACTTTGTTGATTATTTGGTAAAGTCGCCACGCTGCCTAGGTCCGTGATCAAAGTTATGAAGATCAAACTGCGTAAGTATTGAAAACTCACTGTTTTACATACATTTTATATTTGAGCCCTTTCTGTTACAAAATTGTATTAGAATTTGGTTAAGTTTGAATATGTTGGGTACCTAGTTCTACAGTTTACTTTTGTTCATGAAAGAAAGATGCCTATTTGCTTAGTCTACCTATTTATTTTTCCAAGTTTGTAACCAGCTTCAAGCCCATTTAGAATTACTTTTATATTAACTTATGCCATTTATGAAAGTTAATTATTTGAAAGTTATATTTAAGAGTATACAACGTATAACGTTAAATGCGCAAAACCTCAGACACCACAAATGATTTTTAATGAAATTGAACTAATTTTGAGACAAAAAAAGTCATTAAAAAAATTGAAGGTTTTATGTGCTGTTTTAGTTTATTTTGATGTCTTGATTTTTTAATTCATATAAAAGCAAATTTTTTAATGAAGATTTTTTTAAAAATGTGACCTAGGTATATAAAATAGTGGTTTTAATAATTCTGGTCGTTATTCTGATCAAACAAATTTCAGGTTTTACGCATTTAATGCACGTTGTATATTTAGTATTTTTTTGCTATGCTAGTATTATTTTGAATAAGTACCTATTAGTTTAAAAAGAAAAACACCTACAAATATATTAATTATTGAATAGGGTAAACAATGATAAATCTATAAAAATTATATGCATAAGCTAATTGATCATTTTTTTCCGCAGTTATTCTTTTAACCTACTTCAAATGCAACCGTCAAAAATGAAATTATTTTGAAAATTTTGATTGCATGGTGTTCAGCGCGAGACCGTTTCCCGTCGACATCTTCGACGGAGGATAACGAGAGCGGCACGGACTGGGATGCTGAGGGGCGCCATCCTGCCATGACGCACCCCCGCCACGCCCTCCCACCACAGGTAACACATCATCATCATCATCACAGCTTCATCGACGGAGGATAACGAGAGCGGCACGGACTGGGATGCTGAGGGGCGCCATCCCGCCATGACGCACCCCCGCCACGCCCTCCCGCCACAGGTAACACATCATCATCATCATCACAGCTTCATCGACGGAGGACACGAGAGCGGCACGGACTGGGATGCTGAGGGGCGCCATCCCGCCATGACGCACCCCCGCCACGCCCTCCCGCCACAGGTAACACATCATCATCATCATCATCACAGCTTCATCGACGGAGGATAACGAGAGCGGCACGGACTGGGATGCTGAGGGGCGCCATCCCGCCATGACGCACCCCCGCCACGCCCTCCCGCCACAGGTAACACATCATCATCATCATCATCACAGCTTCATCGACGGAGGATAACGAGAGCGGCACGGACTGGGATGCTGAGGGGCGCCATCCCGCCATGACGCACCCCCGCCACGCCCTCCCGCCACAGGTAACACATCATCATCATCATTCATCATCACAGCTTCATCGACGGAGGATAACGAGAGCGGCACGGACTGGGATGCTGAGGGGCGCCATCCCGCCATGACGCACCCCCGCCACGCCCTCCCGCCACAGGTAACACATCATCATCATCATCACAGCTTCATCGACGGAGGATAACGAGAGCGGCACGGACTGGGATGCTGAGGGGCGCCATCCCGCCATGACGCACCCCCGCCACGCCCTCCCGCCACAGGTAACACATCATCATCATCATCACAGCTTCATCGACGGAGGACACGAGAGCGGCACGGACTGGGATGCTGAGGGGCGCCATCCCGCCATGACGCACCCCCGCCACGCCCTCCCGCCACAGGTAACACATCATCATCATCATCACAGCTTCATCGACGGAGGACACGAGAGCGGCACGGACTGGGATGCTGAGGGGCGCCATCCCGCCATGACGCACCCCCGCCACGCCCTCCCGCCACAGGTAACACATCATCATCATCATCACAGCTTCATCGACGGAGGACACGAGAGCGGCACGGACTGGGATGCTGAGGGGCGCCATCCCGCCATGACGCACCCCCGCCACGCCCTCCCGCCACAGGTAACACATCATCATCATCATCACAGCTTCATCGACGGAGGATAACGAGAGCGGCACGGACTGGGATGCTGAGGGGCGCCATCCCGCCATGACGCACCCCCGCCACGCCCTCCCGCCACAGGTAACACATCATCATCATCATCACAGCTTCATCGACGGAGGACACGAGAGCGGCACGGACTGGGATGCTGAGGGGCGCCATCCCGCCATGACGCACCCCCGCCACGCCCTCCCGCCACAGGTACAGTCTACAGTCTACAGTTGCAGTTACTGAAGATAAAGAAATCTATCCTTTTGCCCTTACTTGCTTACCTATAACCTACCGACGGATAGCATTTCCTACCAAAAGTTGTGGATTGATAGATAGAATCTTACTGTTTATCGGGCATAGCTATCTATCTATGAACTGCGGTAGGTTATTGAAAACGGGCGTTAAGAGTTTTGCATGCATGCATTCCAGGACATGGTCTATCATGTCCTAGAATGTATAATAAGGTTCATCGAAATCCATTCAGTAGTTTTTGCGTAAAAGAGTAACAGACGTCCATTCATCCATACGTACAAAATTTCGCGTTTATAATAGTAGTTGGATTATGTTATCATCATCATCTACCTAGCCTTTTCCCAACTATATTGGGGTCGGCTTCCAGTCAAGCCGGATTTTAGCTGAATACCAATATTTTACGAGGAGCGGCTGCCTACCAGACCTCCACAAGCCATTAACTGGGGTAACACGGTACTTCATGGCAAGACTGGAGTCAGATTTACTGGCTTCTGACTATCCGTAACGGCTGCCAAACAAAAAGCACGAAAAAGCACGTTAAGCTGTAGGTCCCGGCTGTCATTTGTAGACGACAGCCGGGACCTACAGCTTAACGTGCTTTCCGAGGCACGGAGGAAACTCGCTATGTTAAGATGGTAACTAACCCATCCATAGACCAACTTTGGCAAGCGCTGCTTGACCTAGAAAATCGACCAGTGCGGCTGTTATTATTTAGTCACGAGCTTCTCGCTTGCTCCTAGTTGGATTATGTTATCTTTCTTCTAAATTGTGACTTGTATGTTATTGAACAGAGAATGGACAGTACGGACTGGAACACGGACGCTCGTCATCTCGCCATGACGCACCAGCGACACCCCCCGCCGCCCCCACAGGTAAGATGAGGTCTTCCTACTTTGCAGATACCTAGGTACAATGGATGGACCCTATGAGTCCATAATTATAACTGCAACTAACACAAATATTTTACCAAAATGCACACATGCACAGGCAGAAAATTTACTAGCTTACGGCCGAACCCAATAACCTATCTCCAGTTTGGCATACTGGAGATAGTAAAACAAATGATACAATACAAAAATTATATATGCTTTGTGTTGTTTCATTTGTTTTTCTATCTACGATACTTGATAGATAGGGTTATTGGTTTTGGCTGTTATAGATCACTAGATACATCGTTATTAAACTTTGCGAAATGCATTCAAATAAATTGAGAATAGTCATTGCAACTTTTTGGAATCAAAAAGATAAATGGTTCAGAATTTTGAAATATCTAGGTTATGGTATTTTCTTGAAGTGAGCAGATGCGTTAACTGATTCTAACTTTGTAAGCTCAAGTATTAGTTTGCTTTTCCTTCAGCAGCATGTGTTTCGAATTATTTACAAAAACTTCGTTCGCGTGACTGTAGGTTTCTCTATACAAACTTGAAAACCCCGTTTCATCACCTAGTCCCAATAGTTTAGACTGTGCGTTGATGTGCCAGTCAGTCAGTTTATCCTTTTACGCCCGTTTTCAATAACCTACCGCAGTTCATAAATAGATAGCTATCTCTGATAAACAGTAAGATTCTAGTTGTCAATGTCACAATTTTGGTAGGAAATGCTAACCGTCGGTAGGTTATAGAAAAGCAAGTAAGGGCAAAAGGGTAGATTTGTTTATCTTTAGTAGCTGCAACTTTAGATAGGTAGCTTATTGAAAATGGGCGTTATATTTATAGATTTGCCTTTTTGCTGGTATACATAGACGACTATCTATAGAGTCACATTCTACATAATGACTAGATGTAACAGTCAAATTGTTAATCTAGTTATAGTAGAACGTGAAACTATTCGCCATTTTTCTTTTTTCACTCATCACCTAGGCGGTGATAGTAGGTTCAGTGCGCAAGCGTCGCGGCAACTTGCCGAAGCATTCGGTGAAGATCTTGAAGAGATGGCTGTACGACCACCGGTACAACGCCTACCCCAGCGACGCTGAGAAACTGGCGCTGAGCCAGGAGGCTAACCTCACCGTGTTACAGGTGAGAGATGAAGTTTTTTGTTATCAGTAAAGTAAAAGAATTAATCTCTTGAACGCCATGATTTTTTTTTAAACTCACGGAACATTAATACCCTAAAATACCGGTTCCAAAAAATGAAAACTTGTATTCTTTAATGTTTTTTCGTTGGACACGAAATGGGATTTCTGTATTAACCCATTCAATAGTTCACGTTTTATTACATTAACGAACTAGATTCAAAGAAATTTTAGAATAAGTCATTGCATTTAGAAAAGAATATACATAGGTTATACATTCTGTCAGGTCTGCAACTGGTTCATAAACGCTCGCCGCCGCATCCTACCCGAGATGATCAGGCGTGAGGGCCACGACCCTCTGCACTACACCATCTCGCGACGGGGCCGCAAGCAGCCGGGGGCCCTGTCAGGCGTGGGGCCCATGGTCGGGCTGGGCGGGGCCTCCACTTCTGGTCTGGGCGTGGCTGCAGGAGACGGTGTCAATGTAGCAGCCTGGGATGGTATTGTTGTAGAGGTTTGTGACAGTCTTTAAAACTTTCTAAATAGCCAAGAGTTTGGTGCATGTAATTCTCGAACGTCTCCCAAAATTTAACAAAGCAATCTAAACTGTAGTTGTGTACCTACCTAAGTACTATTTTTTTTGTAACTCTATGAAAATTTGGTATATTTCTACCAAGAAAAAGGAGAATACCTTAATTTGGACTACTTTATACGTAGGTACAGGCTAGCTTACTTCTACAACGAAATCTTCTAGTACTCATGATAACCTATTGCTTGCTTTACAGACAAGGATTGCAGGTTAGTATTTTACCCACAGAACATATAAAGGAAGTTAGAAAGGAAATAGTTCCTGATTTGTATCGGAACGCGTGTCGCCGTTTGTCTCCCACTCTTTTATTTCACTACAAGCAGAAAACCAATGCCTACGCGGATTACGCACACAAATAAACAACATACACTTCGATCGTGAGTTTGTTATTGGTTGTCACACTAACGCAATTACTGCGTTTGACGTACACTCATACACGCGTAAAAATCTCATGTATGCTAGGGCGACCAAAAGGTCGATTATTGATATCGATAAAATTAATGTAATCTTGCTTCTTACTTTGCAAGTATTGTGGACTATGTGGACTTCTGTAATACATGTTGTGAACACGTACGATATTCATATATCATTCAACAAATAAAAAAATACATAACTGAATTATTAAAAACAATTTTATTATTAAAATTAGGATTTAACATGGAATATTTACCGTGTTTATTATTTGATTATTAGAGAAAGTCGGTTGTCTCTCAACCTTATATTTCTGGTGCTTATCACCAGTTCAAAAGGAAAAAAATATTGTCCCTGAAGTAATACGGGTGCATTTTATTCCTAATCTAAATTAACGATTTGCCGAGAGAAATAAATGTCCAGAGTGTCCTTTTTGCTGACAACATCTCAATAGTGTTTCCATGTGACGACGGTAGCAACTTAAATTTAATACTGGTCGACACTATATTTAATACTGACAAAAATAGTAAATTGGCAAAAGGACCACAATTTGAAAATAAATTTCTCAAAAACTAAAATTATGCAATACAGTCCTTATCAAAAACGTTCATTGAGTATTAACTACTCATTCAATGACATACTGCTCCAGTGTGTCGATGAATTTAGACTCTTAGGACTGACAGTTGACACTAATATAAATTGGAAGGCACATATTAATGTTGTATCAAACAAACTTGCAAGTTTTGCGTATGCTTTAAATGAGTTGAAAAGATCAACCGACTTCAAAACAGCGAAGACAGCGTACTACGCGTACGTCTACTCGTGGTTAACATATGGCATTATTGTATGGGGAAATTGCGTCGAAGTAGAAAAACTGTTCATTTTACAAAAAAGATGTGTGAGAATTCTTGCGAATATAGACCAAAAGCAGAGTTGTAAACCTTATTTTATTAAATAAAAAATGCTCACCCTAACAAGCATCTATATTATGGAGGTAAGCAAGTTTGTTAGAAAACATGCGTCGTTATTCCCTGTGGCTAAGAATCAAAGACCGCTGCAACGCTCATTAAGAGTAAAAAATGAATTAGCATTGCCAAGTTCAAAATTAGCTATGTTTCAATCAGGACCTCTTGTAATGTGCATAAAAATTTACAATAAATTACCGAATGAGATTAAGGACATAGAATTTGATGATAAATTTGTAAACGCATTTAAATTGTACCTAATACAGAAGTGTTACTATAACTTAAATGAGTTCTTAACAAATTGACATTCTGTAATATTAATATTATCAAGATTGTTTGAAGATTGGCGCGTATAATTGTAATAAAGACATCCAATAATTAATAAATCAATAATTAAATGATGACAATAATAACGTAATAATAAATCTTGAATAACTTTATTTACTTAATAATGCATGCAATTATATTTTAATTTAATTTATATTAATCAACAAAAATGTTGCGGTGCTCTAGCAGGGTCCATGTACGAAACTTATAATTTTGTAGCAAGGCCTTGTATACGTCATGAATGCAATAAATAAATAAATACGTATTTATTAAGTAACATACGCTTGCTCTCTTTTAATTTAATATTCCGAAGGTTTTCGGTGTACTTTTTTATAATTGCTTCAGATATTTTGCAGATTAGTAGCAATTCTTTCGAAGGGTACAAAAAATCACCTTTATCTTTTGCTACTATTTTTTTTCTTTTTTAGCTTTAATTACTTTTAATTCAATAGCTTTACTTACTGAACTCGTTATGTGTTTAACGATATATCTGTGCGGATAAGCATTTGATTTAAAATTTCTTTTCCCTGACTTTGTTGTTATGTAATTATCATCATCGAAATGTTGCGAACTAATTGTGCTACATTTAGTAGGGATCCAATCAATTGTACCAGTTGTCTCAATCTATAGTTTTCTTATACCTGGATCTGTTGGAAACACAAAACATATTAAATCATAATTATGTTAGTTTCAATTAAAAAATTCATAAAACTTAAATACATAGAAACTTTACTCAAAATCTATTAATCGTGATAAATAATGTTATTTTAGTTATAAAGTGTTCTATTGATAATAATCATTTGTACCATAGTAACTATCGACATTGTTTACAAATTGGCACAGCACTATCGATATGTCAAAATTTCGTGGAATTGTACTTTTGGTTCTCTCGCAGTGAACGTAATACATTGCGCGATCGCTCACGTCGTGCAAAAGACGTGCAAATCTATTGCAAGCAATATATTACTATTGGTCTGATTGCGATTATATCGTTTTTGTCTACAAACTTCATAATGCTAATGTTATAATTACAAATATCACAAGTATTTTAATGTTTTTGGACTTACCGATGGAAAGAAATCACATCTCGTGCTACACTACATACCTGGCTTCTTTTCCGACACGTTACAATAGCGCAAGACGGCATAATTTAATATTTTTGCGGAGCTTACGTACGCTGTCAAAACAAAAGCACGATTGCTGACCGGTAAAGTAAATTTCGGTTGATTTTGAGCATTCGCTCATAACCGCGGCGCGCGTGCCACGCCCACAAGGCCTTTCTAACTTCCTTTATATGTTCTGTGATTTTACCCCAATTTTTTTTTCAGCTTCTGTCCAGTCGCCTTTGTAAGATTGTCTTTTTATTACAGCTACAGCAAAAATTCGAAGTCAAATGATTAATTTTAATTAAACGTCAAGACTTACAGTATAAAAGTATGTAAATTGTACATTTACAAAGATAGATTTTAAAAGAACGGACAAGTAACTCCATGTACCTATATCCTTCTTGCAAAGTCGCTGCTAACACCATCTATTGGGAACGAACGCAATTGATATACTAACAGAAATAGCCAGAATTGCCAGTGGGACAATTTCTTTGTATGGGATGAGGCATCTGTATGCTAGTATATTATATTATCTGTGCCTACGTAGACTTTTCAAACCAGAGAGCCCTTAGGTAATTAGAGTAGTACCCACAGAATGGTCCGGACGGGCGCGCCCACGACTACGGCGATGGACTCTTGGTCTACCGGAGTGATGGAGACGAGCTCGGAGACGGCGAGGAAGGCTACTCCAGCACCATCAGCGAGGAGGAGGTGAAGTACGACCCCTCCGTCTGGCAGTCAGTCATCCGGTACGGACCGGAGGACCACGATCTGCATCCGGCTGCTAGGGAGTAAGTTCTTCAAACTAATACACTAAAGACTCTGCAGTACTTCTCTCTTCATAAGAGTTCCAACTGCCACCTAATCAGCCCACTGCTCCATTTTGTTACTAAGGAATTTACACTCTGAATCAATCTATGAAGCCAACTTAATTATTCTAAGTTGAAATGAAAAGGAACTTAATGGGAGGCCTTCCAACGCAGCGTCTTCTGGTACGTGGCCACTACTCCAAAACCTGCCGTCCCCATCGACCATCCATTCTACGAGCAATGTGCCCTGCCCACTGCCACTTAACGTTTGAATCCCCAACCGGTCCTATGAGACCGCGCTGTTATTGTTTTACTATTGTGTCTCGTTTCGCGGGTATCTGAGTAATTAAGTTTGACCGATGACCTGGTGAGGGTCGCGGGAATCCGATAGATGCGGGACGCACCGGACCAGTCATTGTGGCGCTTGGAGATATCCTATGTTCAGCCGTGGACGTCTTTTGGCTGAGATGACGGTGATGATGAAAATAAGTTTTGTGTCTCTCCTTTGTTTTCTTTAGGCCTCTACCTTACAACGCAAAATTTACTATTCAGCTATAAATCCCGGGTCCAACAACATAAGACCTAACATTGTACTAATGATTTTGCAACCTTAATCAACTCCCTAACGTCGAAAGTCACTGCGACGATTCCTTTTCCCTCCCACAGCAGAGCATCCGCGACGAAAGACATGGTAGAACAAGCGAACGAGGCGCAGGAGACTAGTTCAGAGCAGTTCTGCTCCCGAGCCGCGCGGGCAATAGTCGAACGCTGGTACAACCATATATCAATTTTGTAAACATTGTCCAACGCCCCTCCTGCCGTATCCCCTTCCCTTCTGCAGTGAATTTTCAGAAATTGAGGCACTGAGTCTGATCAAAATCGAGCATTCCGGCTTCCTCAATGATGTGTTTGGTCGGTTCATCAGCACGGGCTCGGTGGTGACCGTGACGACGACGGAGGGCATGGCCGGCCAGGCCGAGCCGGTGTCGAGCAGCGAGGACTGGCAGGCGCTGGCACACCCGCAGCTGGCCCACCTGCCGCAGCTGCCGCACCCGCTGCGCGCGCGCCGCATGCAGGTGAGCCCGCCCCCGCAGCCGCCGCCGCCGCCGCCCGTCGCCGTCGAGCTCGAAGTCGCCACCACCGATATGTGGTGCCACACCTAGACACACGTGCCACACCAGACGATAGACGCATCATTGATATTTTACAGTTCCATTTACGTACTCTGGTAATTTTAGCCGAAAAAAAAGATGTTTCATTTATCAAAAATTTCATTTCGAATTCATTTGTTTAAAAATAAAATATGTTTGGAGTTTTTTTTTTAACATATAGTTTCGGCTACAAGGATGTTGTAGCCCCAGTTTACCATATTTTTGTACATATCCAACTGTAGGCGACGTCGGTGTTAAAACACTATACCTACTTAGTTTGCTTTACAATCAAGTTTTCATTTTTATAAGAGAACTGCTTAAGTGATGTTAGTGTTTTTGTTTTGTTTTTAGCCTAGAGACGAATTTATGTTTGTTGTGTAAATAAACTTTTCTAATAAAACTTTATGGTTTTCATTGCAAGTACTTAGGTAGTTTTTGTTACTTACATTATGGGCGCGGGGTGTTTTAATACCGGCATCACCTGACAGTTTTAGCTTTCGAGAAGTATCTTTTTCTGTTTTTGCTAAGATTTTCATTTCTGAAATTTAGACAAGTTAATATTAGTATAATTTTATCATCTTGACCAAAATTGGGTGCTTGAAGTTAAAATTTTCTTGATCCAGAAGTATTTCTATCCAAAATTGATATGGGGGTGGTAACTGCAGGTGGTGCCGCGTGCGCGCAGGTCGGAGGTCGAGCAAGACAAGTTCAAATGCCTGTACCTCCTGGTAGAGACTGCTGTAGCGGTTCGCCAGCGGGAGAAGGAACAAGAAGAAGCCATGCTACCAGTTTAATTCTTCGTGCTTTATATTAACGAACTTTCTTCTCATTTAACTTTAAGATTAAGTAAATCGTCTTTCATTCATTTCGATCAGAAACTGACAGGAGACATCAGTGCTAACTTAAAATAGATTTTGATTATTTTGTTCAGAAAATAGTTCGACATGTTTTGTGTAGATACACGATCATAAAAAGATCCTCCATTTTGGAAAGTTTGGGTCAGTCTTCTGTGATTTCCAGTTTTCTTCGTCATAAGAGATGTTTTTGTTTAAGCCTACGTAGAAGTTAAGCATATTACTAGTAATTTGTTGAAGGGACGTTAAATTTAACCCTATCGACAGCGTGTCAGCGTTTGTGGTAGAATTGGCCAACTTTTATGTTTATATAAAAATATCGTTGGTCACTTTTACCAAAGTTGTGGATACCCTAGTGCGTAAGCATCATACGCCAAAGCCTGCACTAAACAAACTGTATACGCGTTAAGAAAATATTAACTCATCGTTGTCTCTCAACTTAGCGCCACGCACCGCTCCTTGACCAATTAGATCATAGTAAATTAGGAAGCCATGCCGGCTGTCATTTGTAGATCTTTGGCAGTCGTTACGGATAGTCAGAAGCCAGTAAATCTGACTCCAGTCTTGCCATGAAGTACCGTGTTACCCCAGTTAATGGGTTGTGGAGGTCTGGTAGGCAGCCGCTCCTCGTAAAATACTGGTATTCAGCTAAATCCGGCTTGACTGGAAGCCGACCCAAATATAGTTGGGAAAAGGCTAGGCAGATGATGATGATGAAAGGTGGGCTATATCGTTACCATCAAAATTAGTGAACAAGTGCAGGCTTTCGCGTGTGACGTGTGCGTGTTAGGGCTCCACAATTCCGACTAGAGTAAGATCGCATGTTTTGTTAAAAGTTAATAAATTGAATTATTAATATTGACGTTGCTTTACTCTGTAGATGGTAGTAGCTTATTCTTCTAGGCACTATCTGTGCCTACCTAAGAAAAGGTGAAAAGAAATGCATGAATGAATAACGGGTAAAACGGGGTGAATAGGAACGCAGGGGTGAATAGGAACGAAAGTTTGATTTTAATTTTTACTTTGGTTAAATATTTTATCTTCATTTCTGTATAAGCATCGCCTTTTATTACAATTAATGGATAAATAGGAGTAATTAAATGCTGGAAAAACCTGTTAAATAACGTTAAAATCCAGTAACCATTTTCGTTCCTATTCACCCCTGCGTTTCTATTCACCCCATTTTACGGTACCACACCCGCAATAACCGGCATTCACACGGAAGAAGTTATCTATTTTTTTAGCATTATCGGCCTATGTTCCCACTGCAGGGACTCAGGCCTCCTCTCTAGGAGAGGGAATAGGCCGTAATTCACCACGCGGGCCCAGTGCGGGTTGGTGGATGTCACAAGTCTTAGTTCTAGGACATGCCAGTTTCCTCACGATGTTTTCCTTCACCGTTTTTAGAGCAGTGGTGATGAAATAAATTACAGTATAAGTAATGTGCCTGGCTGGATTTGAACCCGCGACCTAACTTGTAAGACGGGGCAGTTGCCATTCGGCTACCACTGCTCTCAGTAGCATTCTAATAAAACACTCAAATAAAAAAGTTACATGTAATATAGCAAAATTTAAAACAAATCACAATATAATTAAACGAGTAACCCTATCAGTTTGCGCCGTCTGCGGCCTCTATGGGGCCAGGTTCTGAAGTGAGTGGTGGCGCCATCGAGAGCTGTGCGACCGCGGGCGCCGACACTGCAGTCGGGGGCCGGGGCTCCGGAGACTCCGCCCTCATCTGACTCTTCTCGATCGTGTCTGATAGGATCTCCTTGAGCGTGGTCGCTAAGGCTTTGGGATTACCGCTGCTGTCCAGCTGTGGAGATCATAGGAAACTGTAAAAGCTTCGCCATCAAATTCTGTCCTAAAAATTGGTTGAAATGGGTCTTAGCCGCGTCCAAAACTAACCACGTAGTAACTAACGAAATAGGATGCGGGTAGGTAGTTGGTATCGCCTTCAAATTTGCAATAACCCTCAAGATTTCTAGTTCGGTTTGCTGGTTTATCCTCACTTTTACAAGAACATCAGTCCCAAAACTATAAAGCTTACTGTTACAACATGTCCTCCGAATCGTTTGTGAACGTTTTTGACTTTGTGTGCAGCTTCTTTAACGATCCGTCTTGCCGCGTTGATCTCCGACTCTGGTCTGCCCAACTCTGATAGTTTTGTCTGCAGTCTCGTTGCTGCTACCTGAGAATTGGAGAAGAATATCGTGTAAATACTGGATCTGCTAGATTAGAAGACGATAGGAGTGTTATAAGACTTGGTTGGAAGTTTGAAGCTCACAACAAGTTTTGCAGAATAAGAAGGCCTATAGAAATACAGAGGAGTGAGTGCATCAAGACTATCATCAGGCAATCCAAATGATGAACTTCGCAAGAAAAACCTCAAACTAAGGATCAGAATCTTCGGGTTGAACGACATTGGTCAATTTGGAAATTCGTCAAATACGCAGTTCGTCAAATCGTAAATTTGCCATATTATGGAATTTGCCAAAAATACGCTATTGGTCAAGTAGTTTAAGTACAGTCGTCTGTAAAAATGAAACCGCCGTGATGGTTTCTATTAACTTATGTATTTTATTAATATTTACACTTATTTACATTTAGACACTGGTCAAAGACTTTTGTCTCGAGTTCTCTCTCTTTTGTGTGTCCTCGTCGTTCAACCCGAATGTTCTGATCGTGTTGATATTAACAATAAACCCTTACCTCATTGTCAACTTCGAGCGCCACGATTTTTTCAGGCCACTTAACCTGCCTGTTGAAGATGCTGGACATGCGAGGGTTCTTGGGGAAGCCGACCAGAATGAAGCCCTTGGCCTCGTGCTGCATCAGCATCGACTCCTTTATCAAGTCTACTGTCAGTTGCTGAAAGGAAAAGAATGAATCTGAAATCTAAACCCCGATTTCTGAACTACGATTTCGAAGTGGAGTACCGATTTGATCATTAAAAAGAAACGTATCGGAGAAACGTATTCGGTATCAGAGTAGAGTAGGCTGCAGGATTGTTCGAAAGAGTTACAGTGGTCCTAGAACACAAAGAGCAACTGAAGAAACTCGTGTAGGTTTTAGTCAGTAAAGTTCATCCAGAACTGGAGACGTTAAGTACTTGATTATTTCGAGCAAAAGAGGAATGGAGTTATATATTGCTAAGACTATACACTGTATATAGCTCCACCCCATACAGATCAGTTTAGGTTGTCCAATAGATTGCGTTCAAAGATCGTGGAAGGTCCTCAGGTCTTTTGCAAACTACTAAACAAACCGCTCTCTTATACTAACGCAAAAAGGCGTAGTGTGACCCTAATGTAAGTGCTTGAATATAGGACCTGATCGTTTTAATTGCCGAGACCATCGTTTCTTCAAAGTAGGTTCTAAGAGAGTTCGACCAACCTCTGGTACATCCTCCTGTGCCTGTATCTTATCCGCAATCAGCCGTCCTCTAGCCGTGTCTTTCGCCGCTTCAGCCCTCACCAGGTCTCCCGGCCTGATCATCGTATAGCCAGTTATAGTTGAGATGGTCTGCGCTACGGTCTGGTTGCCTGCCCCCGGGACTCCGTTCACGAAGATCACGGGTAAATGCCGGATAGGAGTCATGTCATATACGACATCCTGGTAAATGGAAATGATAAAGCATTCAATGAGTTGAAACGTCGGTGCTAGGAGTCACGTTAAGCATTTTTTACTGCCTCGGCTGCAGTAATCATAACTAAATCCTAATTAATTGTCGACGCCTTGTTATACCAAATGATCGTCGTCGATTTACCTGCCTTTTGTTGCCTTTCCCTAATTCCCTAAATTGTTTTGATGTTCATTCAGATCCTATTGGTAAAATGAATTGTGATTCATCTTCAAGGCACCCCAGATCAGTCTTCCCAAAAAGGTTGAAAACCGAGGGCCTCATAGACAAACTGTTTACCTACGTCACTACACCAAGACAGACCACTGACTTTCATGGCACTCACCTCTTCCGAATTCTTAGAGTAAAAGCATCCCATTTTGGAACCACGCGCACTTCCTGCAAGCTTATTTCTTTGTAAAATTAATTAATTAAATTATAATTCTCGATAAAATTGGAGTAAAATGACATTTCCAAATCAATGACAGTCGTTTGAATGGGACAACTAGATTTTTGACGGTTTTCGAAATAGCTTTAGTTTTCAGACAGTATTTTGAAATAAAACCTGTTGGCTGAGACTTACCAAAGAGGTTGAATACTTTATTACTAATTTATATAAAATTGTATTGGCTAAACTCTCGAAAAAGTTCTGGTGCTTATTGGTTCTGTTACTAAAGGGAAGTCGTTTTATGAGGTCAGAGCCGTGAAATTTGAGTTCACTGCGGCGTCTGATTCACTATTATGTTGTACCTACCTATTTCGTCAAGCAGATATAACTCTTAATAAGCTAGTGCGCCTCACTATCAACGATTGCATCACTGCTTACCATCAGGTGGGATCGCAAACAAGCACTATAGTTTATAACAATTAAAAAAAACTGAGTTCCAGTCTACAAGAATTTGAGTAGGTACTCTTGTAGAACTTCTAATTACCTAATAGCGGCAGGCAACCTTATAAAACACTTCAATAATATCTTTGGCATTATAGATGGCACAATTGTGCCAAACCCGTGGTCCGAATGCGGAACACTATACTACACAAGGACATAGGTATTATAACAATAATAATTTGAATACCATTCTATCTTATTACCTCATCATCCTGTCAGCCTTTATGAAGGTTTAGCGATGACATTAATTAGGTCAATTACGTACTTATCCAGACTATTTTTACTAACTTAACTAGTATCTAGGTACTTTAAACTGCTCGTATTACAGTTCGGCTTAGTTCATTGTCGTTAGCAGGTATTGCTGAACGTGGTGCTGGGTAATAACGTTTTTTCTTGTCTAAGAATCATGATTGAAAACGGTAGTCACTTAGTAAAATGCAATAAATCTTCAGTGCGTGTAGTGCTATAATAAATTTCACAGGCGTTTGTAAATTTAAAATATACTGCTTGTGTTTAACAGGGTGTGGGTTTGTGATCAATTAACTTTTGAATAAGTGTATCAAGAGAGTGAATAATGTGGTTGTTTCTGCTAGCAGTCCTTTCAACTAAACACACAATAGTTATAGCAGAATCAAAATGCTCGGTCGATACTCAAGCGCGCTCACCAAAATACCACCTAATAGAAAAATGCTATCGTTCCAAACTTGGTATGGTTTCCAAGGCCAACTACACATCTCTAACCAGCTGCCAACGGCTTGGCATCGAGAAGAAAGGTCTGGCTATAAACTTTAGTCCTCGAGAAGCTTGGGGTGACAGCAATGAGATTGTGGACTATACATGTGAGGTCTTGAAGTGCGCTGAGTCCGATGGGGGGCTGTCCATGGTGAATGACTCCAGATATGATTACTATAGTATTTATGCGAAGCCAGTTCGTGAGTTTTACTTTCTTATTTGTTTTTTGTTTGAAATTTTAATTCACTATCAACTGGTTCATCGCATCAATAAAAATTAGAATTAAATTAAAATTACGTACCTTATTTCCTATCCAACTAATTCTTTGCCATCCTAATAAAATTGACCATGAAAACTGTGGTGAAAAATAAAAAAAAGTAGATTAAAATATCAAGTTATCTATCTTTACAATGGCTTAACGGATTTGAATGTTTCTTGGCACTCGAGTAAACCAAGACATGGATTGCGACAAAGGATACTTTACCTAAGAAAAAGTACTTTGTAGGATAATTTCCAACTTGTGCATAAACGAGGAAGGGGGGAGAGTCGGGGGGAAGGGAGCTATACAGGTGACCTGGATTATCATATTCTTGCCCTTCTCCGGTGGTATTTAGGATCGGCACAACACGTTTCATTCTATCCTCTCACCCGTCACGCTACCACTAACTCCCTTTGCTTTCATATCTCTTCTCACAAAATCCATCCATCTTTTCTTTGGCCTCCTGATACAGGTGACCTGGATCATAAATCCATCAATCAAATTTCCAGCTCACGTGAACTCCTCCTGCGTGCCAGCCCTAGGCATGTTCTTCATCATCACAAAAAAGCAGAACTACACCCTCGGACTCCGGGAGTGCAAGAACTTAAGCAGTTTGCCAGCCGACGTCACGAGTGAGCAGCGAACCGATGCGTTAGCGCAATTGCTGCTCGGCAATAGTATTGAGATGGCGTTTGTGGGGATGAGGAGCAAGAACGGAAGTGCTTTTATAAGTATTACTGGTGAGTAAAACACCTAAGTACATTCGAAAGGCCTTTAGAGGTCAGAGCCACCAAGCTTACTTCATCATTAAGTGAGTATAGACGAGAACAAAAAGAAAAGGAGGCTTTAGTAGGCGTAGGCGTCAATGGTGACGGTGATTCTAGAATGAAATTGCGATACGAAAAAGCAGGTAGTTTAAATTGTAACCGACTCTACTTTTACTATTTGATAGAAGCTGGCGTGGCTTCCGAAAAATGAACAAATGATCATTCTATTCTGAATTATAACTTAATTTAATTCTATCTGTATGATTAGCTTTATGGAATCAATGAGTGCAGTTGGTAGGCTTAACACAGGTCTAATATATGTTAATTGCTTCCGTGATGATGCAGGTGATGCCCTAGACTGCACCACATATCGTGCTTGGGCACCTGGCAGTCCGAGAAGGGCCCGCAAGAAATTTGATTGCGTTCTTCTCACCAGAACTAGGACATGGGTATCGATGCCATGTAAAAAGAACTACCCTATGCTTTGTGAGCTTGTCCCTGGGGGTCCTTACAAAAGGGGTTCTTTATTTGCCTCCAGAAAGAAAGCTAACGGTTAGTATTTAAAAAGTTAAGTGTGCTAGAACTAAGTAACTACATACCTACATATCTAACTACACAACTTTCAAATTCAAATTCAAATATTTATTTGCAAGAAATACATTCACAATTACACAACAGTTTTTTTATCACAACTGTTTTTTTTTTCAGAGACTATGACTGAAAATAAAAACGACGATGAGAAATAACAAAAATAGAATAAATTATTCTGTAAATACTTTATTATATTTAAATAAATAAACATTTAATTTTATTGTTTTTATTTTATCTGAACAATATTTAACGGAACTAAACGCATAAATCAAATTGACACTGACGCTGAGTTGTCATTGTCAGATTCTGCTCCCCCCCCCTCACTTATTCCTCGCCCAAAATCGAGATCTTTGTGTTTTTGTTTACAAAAATCTCATAAATTATATTAAAATCAATTTTTATACTAAATATACAAGTTCGTCTTCACATAATGGGCCAAGGAAAAAGTCAGTTTACTGAGGAAGAACTTCAAGACTACGAGGTAACAAACTAATTAATTTCCCATGTTTTTGCTCTAGAAAATGTGGTTTCTTTCAGATGACTAATAAACTTGTTCCAATTTACAGGATCTCACATATTTTACGAAGAAGGATGTGCTGTAGTAAGTAGAAATCTTTCATTATTATTTTGTTTGTAGGCATATTTACTGCTATTGGAATTTTTTCTAATGTTAAATTTCATCTATGGAACCATATATATTTGTACTCCTATAGATTAATTAGATTTCTGATGATTGAAACTCATAAATATGATGTGAGCAGATGCTTGCCTGACATATTTTAATTCAAATTCTTTAATAAAACCTATAACAATAGGTAGGTACCAAAGCTTTCCAGTATTGTACCTATATGTATTACTGTACCCATTGTTCGGTTTTCCTGTTCTACTAAAATTAGTAAATATACCAATCATCATCTCATCATCATCTACCTAGCCTTTACCCAACTATATTGGGGTCGGCTTCCAGTGAAGCCGTAAATATACCAATATTTACTAATATTAAAAATTCTCTCCATTTTTAAAACAAATCCTTCTATTTTCGCTTGAGGTTTCCATTTACTTTTGTTATTACGAACAATGATGAAAATAATTAAACAAAACCATTTTATATTTCCAGTGCTCATCAAAAATTCAAAGCCCTAGCCCCAGAAAAAGTTGGTCACAACAAGAATGCAAAGCTCCCGATGCTGAAGATACTACAATACCCCGAGTTACGTGTGAACCCGTTCCGAGACCGTATTTGCAAAGTGTTCAGCTCAAGTAATGACGGGGACTGCACATTTGAAGACTTCCTTGATATGATGTCTGTGTTTAGCGAGATGGCACCAAAGGCAGTGAAGGCGGAACATGCTTTTAGGATATTTGGTAAGAAATTGTAGCTCCTATATACTTGAATGATGTGTGTAAATGATGGCTGGCAACCAATGCCCCATTTGTCACAGCTGGTCACATTTGTGAAACTCTCCATAGTGTGATATCACATATTTTGCAATTTTACATTTAGAAATAAGTAATTCACATATCACATCCCTGCGAAACGAGACACAATAGTAAGACAATAACAGGGCGGTCACATGAGACCGGTCGGGGATTTTATGAATTAAAGTACTACTAGTACTTCCAAAATAAGTGCTCAAACTCACTATCAAATCAATTTAAACCTTATATTGACAATACAAGAAATAATTTAAGATTTTCGAAAAGTGACATCACAAAATTTATAACATTTTGACTAGGGGAGGCCCCTTGTGATACTTTATCAACCCCTCACCTCCCTTTAATGACATGTGTTGTGTGACGTAATTAACAGATAGTGGCATATTATACAATTTTGTTATTTGTTTGCACTCACAAGGATTTCCAAAATAGCCTTACAGAGTTCATAGTCCTTAGTCATAGATTTCCGGCCGAGTTCATAGTCCTTAGTCATAGATTTCCGGCCACTACACTTAAATTGCCTTCCAATTTACCTGCATGGGCTGTCTTTCTAACACAACCTTACTATTGCAAGCCAGGAAACAACAAAGAATAAAACCAGTAACTTTCTATTCTTCCAGATTTCGATGGCGACGACATGATTGGTGTCTCAGACTTGCGAGAAGTCATCGAGAGGCTGTGTGGTCCAGAGCTCAAGTTAGGTGACTCAGAGATCCAACAGCTAGTCCAGAATGTGCTAGAAGAAGCTGACTTAGATGATGACGGAGCCCTATCATTTGCAGAGTTTGAACATATCATTGATAAGAGCTCTGATTTCTGCCAGTAAGTAAATATTTTGCTTGTTCAAATATATCAGCAGCTGAAACATGCAGTCATATAGACTATACTAATAACTGCATGTGTAAATTCAGTTTTTTTTAATGCAAAAAGTTTTTTCCTTTTATCTGTCCACAAATCTATAAATTTTTATTTCAATTTTAGTCAGTTAGTCAAAATATTATTAAAAAACAAAACAATTTCAGGGTCATAAAATAGATAGGTACCTATATTATGAAATACTTTACTATATTTATCTTGAATTCTTGTCTACTCTATACAATGCTATCTGATGCTATCCAATATCCTAATATTTTTAATAATCTGGCACCCCCTTAGTATTTATTATTACAAATGAATGTTATCTAACTAATCCCAATTCCCAGTAATTACTGCTCACCTTACCGAATGATGATTTATTTTTAATTTCCATTTTACTAATTTACTGTATTTTTTCTTTTCAGCGCATTTAGAATAAGACTGTGAAGTAAGGACCCGAAAATACTCAACACTCTGCCAATCTACATACTCATACATTCTCAAATTAATCATAACTTGTGTTTGTCTCAAAATAATCTTAATATTCTGTAGGAACTCATATTTTTACTTTTCTTTTACCTACTAGTACAGAGAAAAGTGGAAGGAGGGGAAAGCTTTTGATAGGTCACAACATGCTTATTATAAGCTTAATAAGGTTAATTATAATTCAGAGTAGGAAGGTACATATTTAAGATTGTCGGTAATTTAAATCATTCTGTATTGTTTGTATTTTCGGTGGATCGTTATTGACCTCGAAAAAATCGTTCCTACACTTAGGTGAGCTTGGAGGCTTGTATTGATGATTTTTATGTTTATAATTATGTAACTAGTTACGTTTTACAGCCGCTTAAGTATTTTTAACTTTATACAACTTACCACTGGCTTGCAAATTGCAAAAAACGTAAGAAAATTTGAATTTCGCGGGCTAACCTGAAACATCCCCCTTAAAGATTTTGTATTTTGCAGATCAGTTTTAAGTTGTATGTTGATTAAATTTTATTCAATATACATACAACTTATCTTACCTAGCAGGGTCGAAGCCTTTTGGGCCATTGATGAGCTTCCGAAAGGAAAACCCGGGACCCTGGAAGTTGGAACTAAGGCAAAGAAAGAACAGGAAAGGATTTAGTTAGTAAAAGGCCGTCACGCCCTCCCGCTCCGCCCAAAAGCGGGAGAAGTTATTCTACAAGAGTCATATTGAAAATATCATATTTTAAATGTGATTGGCGACCGTAACTATTAGTCATCCATACGACCCCTCTCTGTTCAACTAACTCTATTCAATTACTTTTTCATGAAATAGCCATCCAATAGGGTTGGAGTAGACGAACTGGGTGGGGTTATATCATGAAGCAAATAACCGGTTCTTTCTCTATGGGTTATATTGATAAAGTTCGCTGGCTAAACTGGATCATCCGCCATGACACCTACAGTTATACCTAGCAGCTATTTGTGATGTCTGTTCACTAGTACCCTAGTTAATGGGTTGTGGAGGTCTGGTAGGCAGCCGCTCCTCGTAAAATACTGGTATTCAGCTAAATTCGGCTTGGCTGGAAGCCGACCCCAATATAGATGGGAAAAAGGCTAGGCAGATGATGATGTTCACTAGTGTGAAAGAAGTAGTTGCAGCCACTAAGTAAATAAAAATCCTTTTTCTATGTAGTTAATTAATATTATAATATTATTGTAGAACGCATTTATTATGTCTTCCTTATTAATTAATTATATATTATATAGGTTTTCATTGTGTTATAAATCTCTTATTTGTAATCAAAATGTTTTCTTCTATGTAATTATTTTGATGTGTTGTGCTGTTCTTAATTTTTATTAGAACAATTTTTTATGAAATGCCAAATATTTTAAGTATTAAAATTATATTTCTTTGGGAAGTTGTTTGTTTATTATTAAGTGTTAATAATGTATTTCCTAGACTTTTCCGAGAAGTATGTAGACGTACACATGGTGTAAATAGAAATACCTAGCGTTTGTGATAATAGATTGTGAAGAGTGATATGAAAGAAAAGAGAGTTAGTGATAGTATGACGGGTGACAGGACAGAATGGACGAAAAAAAAACGTAGCACCGACACCACATGATACGGGACAAAGGCAGGAAAATGATGATGATGAAACAGAAATAACACTAAACCTAAAATTATATAGGCACCTGCTCATTATAAATAGCTTCTATCAGCATCTAGGTATCTCTATTTTATCCTGTGGGACTTTAAATAAAACCTTGGGTCGCAAAGTGCGATTGCTGAGCGTTAAATCTTGGATTCGATTCCTGGGTGGGCCAATCTTATTAGGATTTTCGCCATTAGTATTTTTTTCAGTAGCAGCTCCGAGTTTGAAAGTCCATGGCTTGACGCCCCTGTGCCTCGTAAAGCATGTAAAGCTGTTGGTCCTGCGCCTAATTTCTAACCAGTTGTTGGAGTTTGATATCCATCCCACTGGAGTATGACAATAACGAAACAGAGAGTACACCTGTGTTGGCGCACTGTAAAATCATCATCATAGGTACTTGCCTTATCTTTATTGGGGTTGGCCACCATTTCTGATTTTGTGGGAGAGGGTATTATATGTCACTGAAACACACAAAAATACACCTGCTCCATATATTTATGTTTATGTCACTCTCCAAAACGTAGAACAGTTGACTACAGTGACCCTTTTGAAATGTTGCTTCGCTTCACTTGTATGTATGTGCCTACTAAATGTTTCCCATGTTTTTGGTTACTGCACCATTCCTCTTGGTCAGTGATGTTATAACTTTAGCCTTCCTTTTTGGCATCAGTTTACCAACACTGAAAAAAATCATTTCAAACTACCTAACTGGTTTTTTTTTTCGATGACCTTTATGGTATTCTTTTGTATAAATGGTAAATACATTTAAAAAATATATTAATATAAGATTTCAATTGTATAAAAAGAAAATATAACTAAAGTTTAACTGAATAGGTATATTAAAATTCACATGATAACACTATACCTACCTATACATAAAATGTAACATAACCATAGCACAACTGATAAGAACGGAATGAAACGTAACAGTGTAGTTGGAACTTAATGAAAATTGACAGCATGGCACCAAGCCAAGCCAGCCAAATGGAATAATATGGCTTACATCCTACGTTATTTATACAAGTTTGTGACGATGGATGGAAATGTTTCTATCGCTTTCACTCAGATACTACTAAACAGATTTTGATGAAACTACAGTTGTGTAGTTAACCTATGTATTGAAATGATACAAGACAAAACCATTAAAAAAATATCAGTAACTAGTTTTAAATACTTTTACAAGATTAGTGATTCTTTTTAACAAATTAAAGAATGTTAGTTGGTATATAAAAAATATTTATTAAACTTATTAAAAAACATTTTATGACTTCGCTTACTCTAATTTAGTAAACAATCAGTTCTGTAGGTAACCAGGCAGCTTCATCCTCATGAATATCCAAGTTGTGAAGAAAGATACAAGAATACAAAGGAAAGCAACTGAGATTAGCAAGATTCTGTTCAGTTTAGGGGTTGAAGGGTTGTGTGTGCGGTCGAGGATGATGAAGCCGAGACCACCAAGGGAGAAGAGGAAGCTGGACGCCAATCCTTCCATAATGTACTGTCCATTTACACGATTTGGCATGAACGCGACCGGCCGACTGTGGCCATGCTCATCGGTCGTTGAACCCACGCTCGGCGGCTCCACGATCACGTCGTATATAATACCTACAATCAAAATCACGTATTATATCAAATTGGACAAGACTCCAATAAGAAATTAAATGGTAATCTTACAAAACAATCTTCTAACCTCCGGTCACTAAAAAGTACGATAGTAGCACCAAAGAGAATGTTGTCATGGCAGACGGAGCCTGGAGCCATGTCGGCTTCTTAATCTTAATGTTAGGAATTTCAAGAACCGTGAAAGGTATTGCAAATAAAGCTTCCATTTTTCGAATTTAATAAAACAAGAACCGACAAATCGCTAAACGCCTGTTGACGTCGCCGTCGATGACAGCATATTATTCTGTGCGGTAGTGATGTGTGTAACTAATCGCCAAAGAGCATATAGTGTTAGATATTATAGTTAACAAAATTATTTTAAAATTAATGGTGAACTCTTTTAAAATGTGTAATTTTTACGATTATAAAAATTATTTAACATATCCAGTTTATACCACTTAAAATAATTATTCGAAACTGTTTTTCAACCGTAATTTAGTTTTATTACATTTTTTAGTCGATGATCATGTTTTTATCTTAGTTTAGTTCGTGGACAACACTAGCACAGATGTTCAAACATTCCGTTCTATATGTTTTAGTGAACATTTATAAAAGTTGTGTTGAAAATTCTAATAATTGGATTATAACAACCTGTAATATTTTGTACGGACTTATAGAGCAATACAAAGATTTTATTGATTTTTAAACAATATTATCCTTGAAAAAAGCCTGAATAAGAATGTGAATAGAAACATAATACCAATGTACACTGCTTGCAACGAGACGTATCTGGGAAATATTTTAGATTCGCCAATAAAAACGAAGCTAAGGCATTAAATGTTTGACTCTTATTGGTGCATATTGTAGAATCGATTATTGTTTATAGTTTCTACCAATAAGATTTCTCTATTATACGAACGACAGCTGTGACAATGAGAACAAAAATTTTGGCAATTGTCAAATTACACGATTCGATTTTAGTAAAATTGAGCAAAAGTTCGTTCCCTCATTTTTATCCGTTTAGCGAAGGCAGCTAATTTTTTAATATTATTTGACCCCTCAAAATGTGTTAATTGTGCTTGTGTTAAGTGTGTTCAGTAATAATATTCGATTTTCATTGTTGAGTTTGAAGGCGTCGCGAATATGTGTTAATTTTACGCACAAAATGATATGGACTGTGGATATTTCACTGATATTACGATGAAGGGTGGTTTATGTGTAATCTACACGTCTTTGCTGACAATTTCAGTGTTATCCAGGTACAGAAAACTCTTTTTTATAGTTAGACTAAGTTGATATTAAACGTTCAGCTGATTCTGATGAATATGGTATTCCACAGTTGTGCTCTCTTCATTTTGGTGGTTTCGGAAGCTCTCCAAGGCGAGGGCGGTGTGGATGCGAATGTCGACTTGTCGGGACTACATAATGTCAGTCAGAAAGTGGAGGTTGGTGAGGCGAATGTGCCAGGGCCCACAGAGCCGCCCGAGGCGCAGCTGGCTAAAGACCAGAAGACGGACGAGGAGCCAGAGGTGATATTTGCGGAGACATTGTCACTGAACTCTGTGACGACGGAGGGGTGAGTGAAACTTTACATTTCAACAGCATTATAGTGAAAGTGAGTGGTTCTGTTCAATGCTTCCACTGGCCTTCAGTTTTTTTACTCATTATCATTACATTTGTTATTGTTGATTTATTCGGAAACTAGTTTTTTCATGGAGTATGCCTGGTGTCCAAAGAGGTACCAAGGTGTTTTATATTTATTTGTGGTAGAGCAAGGAATAGTTTAGGTCAGTAGGTAATAAAAAGATTAATTTATTGTGAGAAAGCATGACAGTTGGGAGTTGATCAGAAAGTATTGAACCAACTTATCAATGTGTAAAAGTGTTTTTAAAATCCTTTTATCATTTAACTATATTACTAACAATAAGGAAACATGCAAGTTACATAAAATATTTCATCACCTTCTCAATCTTTGATCTGAAACATACCATTCTGATATTAGTTATTAAAATCAATTATCGAGACATTCATTGATAAAAACTCAAGTCAATATTCTTATCCTATAAAATTTTCATTCATAATATTTACTTGAAATAATATAATAACAGGCAGACACAGTCTATATGTCTGTCTCTGCCTGTAAGACTTTGACTTAAAATCTATGTAAATCCTAGAACATAAATAAATTATTCAGCTGATACGCTTCATAGACTCCTAATATGCAGTCAGTACTATTATTCAATCAAAAAGTGCAAGGAAATAGAGCATTCAATTTGTATGCATAAGAACGGTAACACTTATATGATGTCCGTTCAACCATTAAATCAAAACTGATCCAAATAAAAAGTCAAATTATTGGATACTAGCTGATGCCAGTGGATTCACTCCTTTTATAGCCAAAAATTATCACAAGGAAACAAAATCTTGGGATAAAAACGCATTTTATAACCTGACCAGTGCCAAATTTCATATAAGTAAGTTCAGCCATTTCAGTGTGTATGAGTCCAAACATAAACGCATGCAAACATTTGCATATTGTGATTTATAGTAACAATCTGGCCCGTAATGGCTGAGGATAGACGTATGTGAAAAAGGGAGAGGGAGGCCTTCGCCCAGCAGTGGGACACAATGGGCTAACTAACTAACTATAGTAACAATCAAATCAATATTTTATAAATATTGAGATGATATTGGATAGTAAAATGGCCGTGGCAACAGTAGGTAATGTGGGCAGTAAATTAGCTTAGATGTGGGTGTGTCCCCATTTCTTTAAAAGCATTACAGCATTGTTTTAACTGCAATATACATATCTAGTCTATTTCACATTTAGTTACCTATTTCATTAAAAAGGAGTAGTTTCTTTTTATGGAAAAATGGATGTCAGTTTTTCTTTGTCAGAAACATTTCTATATTGTGGTGATTTGGTCAGTGAGAAATTGGTAAATTCAGCTTTCTCCAGGATAATGTCTCTCTCTATCCTTCTGACAAATAGCAGAACAGAACTGTGGTATGGTATAAATCAAATCTCATCAGAGATTATGCCCCTGGACCCACCACTTCAGTAAAATCTAATTGGATTGTAAGAAGATTCAAGGAAGAATTATATTGGGAACACGTGGGCCACGTACGCCGATCTGGGCGTGTCGGTCTTCATACAATTTATATGGCAACTTGTAGTGCTACATTCGATCCACGCCACGCGACGCGCGACGTGGTTTTACGTACAACTCGGAACACGTGTGCGTCGGTCTAAAGTATACTTCCCGAATTTTTATTTGGGAATCGTCCCTATAATACCATAATTTTTTAGAGCTCTGAAAATAATGTTTATTGGGAAATACCCCAATAACTTCTTTTTTGTTTATAACTCCCATAATCCACCGTATTATCTTATGTGGCTGATCACTTCCTGATAACACCAATACAATATCAGCTGTTATCGTTTTGGCTTATTAGGAAACTAATCTTTGTTGTCAATCTATTTCTTATCAGCGGCTGCAACCACGTGTTGTTTCATGTAGTGCAAACACGCCTACTTAACACGCGATTTCTTGTTTTACGGCCTTGCTCTTTAAAGCACTATTATAACAGAGAACTGACTAAAAATTCAAGACGTTCACCTTTAAAGTGAACTCTGTTCGTCGTGCCTTTAGAGGTCAAAGTCGCGTTTAAAGTTCAAAAAGTGAGATCAATACAGAAGCTTACTATAAGATGCGTAAGTCCAAAAAGAGAAAGGTCCACGCCTTCTTACGATAAGTAGAGCATAAAAAATGTGTGACAGTTATTGTCACCTACCAAAACCGCTTGCGAAGCGGTTTTTCTGCACGAACCGGTGAGTTCATGACATAAATATCATAAATGGCACTCAAAAGTCGGGCTACTTCTCGGTACTATCGAAGCAGAGCGCAAGACGTCATGTGAAAATAATACAAACCCCATTGTCTGTTCAAGTCGAGACATCTGCCCTTCGAGTTCGTAGACAGAAACCAGCGCAGCCCTATTACAGACATGTATTGTTATGTCTTGTAACTGAATTGCGATTTCAAGACACAATGCGTTTTGTCGCCCTTCGAAACATTTTGCCCTACACAAGACAAAAGTTTATTCAATGACCCTATATCTTTCCCCTCGGGTTTCACCAAAGTCATCTATCCCACGAGAATTAGGTATTTTTCTGGGATCTCATTAATATTATAAACGTACATATGTATAATGTTAGTATGGAAAGAGTAGAGGGAGGCCTTTGCCCAGAAGTGGGACAGAATCGGCTAGCAAAAAAAAATTGTTAGTACATATTTATAGATGAATGGATTTTTGTTAAGTACCCTTTTACGCAAAAACTTCGAATGGATTTCGATTAAACACACAGACTATGTCCTCGAATAACACAGGATTTTTCTTTCGGGAGTATGTCTTCTTGGGATGATTTTCTACTATCACGGAGACGAAATCGCTGGCACTAGCTAACATAAAACATACTGTGGCACTCTCGATGTGTAGCTTTCTGCCACTGAAAGAGTTTTACAGCCGAAACCAATACCTAACCTAACCTATCTATCACATATCGGAGATAGAAAAACAAATGAAAAAACAGAAAACATGATAATTTTTGTATTGTATCATTTGTTTTACAATCTCCAGTATGCCAAAACTGGAGATCGATAGGTTATTGGTTTCGGCCGTTAGTAATCGGGTCAATAAATCCAGATCTTAAACGAGATTACACTTGTTAAATGACACAAAATGAGACTATTGTCATTTTAGCGCCAATGACGTTAGAATCAGAAGGCGTGGACCGGAACCCGCATAGTTTTAGACGAAAATCGTAATCATTGGGCGTTGACCTTGCTCAGACAGTCGCAAAACACTTATCGGGGTCGAGATGTCGCGTCACGCGTGTGTCGTAAACCGTTAAACTGATTTATTTTTTTGTTGAACTATGAATAGATTGTTAGAAGGATAATTTATTTATTATTATGTGCCTGTTGTGTCTCACTGCAGGGGCAAAGAAAGGCTTCCCTTTCATTCTTCCACTCTTTTCTATCTCTAGCCACTTCTGGCCAATCTTAGGAAGGAGTCTAAATTGTCACACCATCTAGGGATCTTTCAAGTCAAGAGTGAATAGGTTACCTTCTACGTAAGTGCGCTCCATCGTCGACCACATCACATTATCGCTTTCCATCAGATGAGATAACGATGAAGCGCGAATCTATCAAAAATAAAAGAAATTTCCTTCTGGGCCTACCGCGTCTCCGATTTAAAAGGAGAAAATTGGAAAAAATAATACGTACTTCAAATTGGGTCGAGGGAACAGACAGGACTTTTTCTGTTGTTTCTTTAGAAACACGCGAAGGTGGGATGCCAATTTCCTATCTTGTCGGACAGCTGCCAATCAAAACAATTCCTTGACTCAGAATTCCGATCGTGTTTATCTTTTACACGTAGTAAAATAGTAGGATTGTGTATCGTCTGACGAAATTATGATGGTAACAGTAAGTCAATAATCTATTTCTGTGTTAACCGTAGATCATGGCAGTTTATGTCTCAGTCATAATAGCGGATCGAATTGTTTATATGACCGCGAAAATCTTTCTTTATGGTCACGTCTGTGCTATCTGTAATGTAAACGGTATGGAAATAGCAATCGTCTTGACAAAGTTTTTGTCTCGGCTGAAACTAGTCTTCGACATGGGAGTTAAGATTGTGCAAAGTATGTGTACAAAAAAAGGAGCACTGATTGTTTTCCTTCCGATGTATTCCGATAAGGCCGCAATCCAATACGATCAAAGAGATATCAGAGGCCCTACCATGAGCTCTTAAAATCCACTTGACGATCTCAACTGAATTTTCAAAGGGTTGGAGCTATATAGGGTGTATTAGCCTCTTGCTAGCTCGCACACCTGTCGTTTTAACACGTCATGGTAAGGCCTCAGGCACAGAACTAACGGCTTATCACCCGTTTCGAAGCACCAGATGGTGTGATACCTCCATAAAGTATCAATAATCAATATCTAACTCAAAACATGTTGGAACCAATACTGATTAGTTTCAGTTGAAACGTAAAAAAAAACAATCAACGGTCTAACATTGTGTCCACATGACTTCTTACGTTTTGTTTCGTGATATTCTTTTTTTCGTTGTTGGACTGGGCACTGAAAAAGTGTATCCGGTCTTTGAAGATTAGGCCGTAAAAGAACACTCTTTGTACGACATTAAAAATAAAAACTTTGGTGTTAACAGATTACTTCCCCTCCTCCTATTACATTCGATTTCCTTAACGACTGAATTCCTAATATAGAAAAGCATACTACTGTGCCTCTATTTCGAGAAGTCGATGCACAATGAAAGAGTCATCCTTTTGGTTGCAGCAAGCGTGGTTTTTTCTTGCAATATTCAGAAATGAAAGAAAATACGTAAAAAGCATAGGTACTGCCATCGGATGCAGAAAAGCATTAGCCTACCATCAACGATTGCATCACTGCTTACCATCAGTGGGATCGCGGTCAAGCACTAGTTTATAACAATTAAAAAAAGCAGTGGGTCAAGATGTGTTTCGATTTGTAAAGATCGATTGTCCTCACCTTTATGACATGTAACACCTACTAAAAATTACATTTCACACCCACTTGGTATATTGATAGAAACCTGTCTCATTAAGATCGGTTCAGCGGCTTAGGTGTGAAGACGTATCAATTCCGAAGAATTGAGAATTACTTTCGCATATTACTAAGTATAGATACTATTCATTTTCAAGCATATAACAATAAAGTTATCGATTTTTCACATAGACCTTTATAGAATTTTCGAAAAATTTAGATAGATACCGTTTTTTGGCTTCCTACACTTGTACTAGTATATCGGTCAACGCAGTGTTTGAAGAGAGAAGAGAGACAAGTTGGACCGATGATCTGGTGAGAGTCGCGGTATTGCTAAGGATGAGATACGCACAGGACCATTTGTAGTGGCGACCCTTACGCGGTGTCCTGCGTGAGCGACGAACTCGACGCGACGCGACGCTGCGAACGCGACGAACGCGATCAACTCAACGGCATACCCTACATGAGGCCTATATGGCAGTCTGCGGCGAGACGCGACGTAACGCGCACTTGTTTTTAAGGCGACCAGATGCGACAACACGAACTATAACATTTTTCAAGCAAAATTGTACTGTACTTCTCCATGATTCGAGAAGTAATGACCAAAATCACGTAAGACATTTGTCGCATCTTGTCGCATTACGTCGCGCCGTGTTGCGTCGCGTCGCGTTCGTCACTCACGCAGGACACCGCGTTAGGGAAGGCCTATGTCCAACAGCGGACGTCCTTCGGCAGAAATGATGATACTGATGAGTCTTATTTTTATACTACTGTAAATACACGTTGTATTTACAAAATTACTGTTGTGCTCTTCTATAGACTACCACAATAGTAATTATATAAATTCATGCTCAAATAAACTACAATTTAGCTTCAATTTTCAGTCCAGCACGTAGGACATATTTGTCTAACATATTATTATGTTCAGAGCGTGACTGACAGCGTCTGATGGTGCGATAACTGATAGGCATATTCCACTCTGTTTATAGCTACTGACTGATAGAAGCTAAAAATTCATTGATCGGTTGCTTGAAATAAATTGAGAGAACGAAGCCAATCGAAGTTATAAAAAAGACATGCATGTAACACATGATGTAAATTGCTTTCATTGATTGAATCGGAACATCAATATGGCTATGATTTCTTATGATGTGGCTACATTATCGGGCGTATATTCGTGTCTCATTTTATCGATATAAAAACGTCGCATTGGGGGAACCTACTCGTATACGCATAATTGTTGTATACATTAGCGGTCTATTGCATTTCTATGCGGATGTGTAAGTCTCTACAAACATTCATGTTTGCGATTTGACGAACTACTCCGGCCAATATTTGTCGAATTCCGACAGTATTAGACCGTTTTCACATATTCCGATCCGATATCGGTATCGGACGCCGATACGATATCGGGGTAAGGTAAATGTATGAAATATGTACCTGTCTTTCAAATTGTCCGGCCCGATATCGGATATCGGAGCACGGCATTTCATACATTTTACTTACTCCGATATCGTATTGGCGTCCGACACCGATATCGGATCGGATAATGTGTAAACGGTCTTAGAATATCACTTGTTTTTTAGCAATTTAGTCCTAAAACAAGATTCCACAAGCTGTATGACAACAAAAAAGTCTTTTTCGAAATAGACACTAACATATTCGGTAACAGTATCCGTTTATCCTGTGATCTGGTTTAGGCCACGGGATTTTGCGGGATGCGTAACGCTCGAGAGAGATCTATGATGTCTAGAAAGAACGTTTTTTCGGCTGAAACGACAAACAATAGGGGGGCAAAGATTATACGCAAATTTTTCTCGTTTATCGCTCTGGCTAATATTTAAAACCGCATTAAAATCTGCTGCGTGGTTCAGGAGTAAACAGACAAACGCCGAAATTGACTTTGTTCCCATTAGAGGGCCAAATGTCCCCCAACATGACACGCAACGCTCAACCTTCGTGATGCTGCAACGTTGCCTAGTGTCCCGCAACTTGCTCCCGGTAAACGCGGTACACGTTTCGATCGCATTAACGTAACAACAACTCGCACTCAGACCCAAGATGTATTTCAGCACAAACATTAATAACAAATAAGACCTCTGTTTATTTCCCTGACTGTATCTTTCAGAGCATATCGTCTGATGATCTTGCAAGGCCGCTCCTCTCCTGATGTAAGATAACTATTGAGATAGCGATCAATTACTCCATTCATGCGGTTTCTGATAATAATACGAAACACGAAGTAGTAACCTTGTTCGTTGTTGTGATAAAGACGTTCAACTGTTGTTAAAACTATTGTTGCTTTGTAGTTATTATGTCTTGATAAAGTATGGTTGGGTTTTTGAGTAAGTATAAATGTATAATGTATTCTCACGGCTGGAAGTCAGGCGTCCTCTCTGAGAGAACAAATGGACCGTAAAGTTCCACGCGGAACCAGTTCGTATTTGTGGATCTTACATGACTAGTTCGTTACGTGTGTTATTAATCGTTTACTCCTGAAAAAGATTAGGCTATAAGTGACATCAGTGATGGAACTCCAAAAATTCGAGTGGATATTTACATAAATATGACCCTCAAACTACTCGAATCGATCTTGAAAAACAATGTACCTACTGCAAATGGATGGATCCGTATTTTTAATTATTTTATTTTTGTCTTTACCCTCTTGAGTAATAGCCCTTCTTCTTTTCTATTCCTATTAACAGTCAACTAAGTATTTAACCTGATTTCTGCAAATCTATGAGCCTATATCCGTTATCGTTTTTCTTTGCCTTACTTCTACTTTTGTCATCTACATTCGTACTTTTAACTAATTTTTTAGTTCCTTTGCATCACATACTTATATGATGATCTGTGCCTTCTTCACTGGGCGCCAAACATTTTTGGCAACAAAAAATATTATTAATCACAAGGAAATAGCTTAAATAGCTAGTGACATAGTCACTTAGGAATAATGTCGCTTTCTGCTGGTGAAAACAAATTCAAATTCGTTCAGTAGTTCCAAAGATGTTTTTTTTTTAATTAATTACTCAGATACCCGCGAAACGAGACACAATAGTAAAACAATAACAGCGCGGTCTCATAGGACCGGTTGGGGATTCAAACGCTAATGTAAACTAATGCGTGACTGCGATTCGACTTGATGGTAAGCAATGATGCATTAGTTGATGGTGAGACGCACTAGTTTATTAAGAACCTTATTCACTCTAGCCTTGAAGACACTTAAATTATAATCATATTAACTCACAAACGTTACATTTATATTTAAATATATTGAAAAATTTAATGAATCTTCAGGAGATGACATTGCAATTCATTGTGAAAGAGAAAATAGGTAACTAGTTTTAAACCGTTTAGGTTTGTGAGCTTTCTTAGCCATAAATATTTCAAGACATATTTTACAACGTCACAAAATAATATTAACGTCACTTTTATACTGCATTTCATGGCTCTTAACCTTTCTTTGAATGACATTCCCGCCTTTCAACTTAAGAGCCACTTTTCTCTGGAAAATGTTTTACAAGACATAAAATGCACGTAATTTAAGCTGCTTGTAGTTCATTCACATCTCTGAATTATTAGTCTGATGGAAAAAACGTCTAGTATGTACAGTCACAAGACAAACTGCAAAAAAACTTGATTTTACATACCTAGCTAGGTAACGTCTCCGAAAATTTTCCTCAAGACTATTATTTCTATAACGTTTTTATACAGCGATTTCAAGAAATTATGTGTTTTGTTTTCCCACACACGTTTTTTATTAAAAATATCATCTTCTCTTCAGATTTCAGAATATAATGTATCTAAAAATACTTTGGACACCTAGAAACTTTTATCGAGTGTACAAATTTTCAAAGTTTCTGTTCTTTTTCATCTTTGTCAATTTTCACTTAAATTTTGCGTAAATAGTATAAATGCATTTCTTTTCTTTTGCATAGCTATCAACCGTCTCTTCATCATTCGTTTCCGTTTGATTTAGATTGCATTCATCACTGTCCCATCTATCTTATCTGGCTCTCAATTCCGATCCATCTACAATTACATTAATCATTCTCTTAGTCATCCGTGCATCTCTCTTCTCGACATGCCCAACGCACTAATCATTTACACGCTTGGACTAATCGTTGAGCCGTCAAGATAACTGTTCTCCAACTGGCAGAAACTCACAGAAATCGAGAGTACTATCTAAAAATAGCCGTTCAAGAGCTTTGTACTATCGAGAAACAATGATGGCTCGAGTAGAGCGCCAGTGACCTTATGAATAACGAGTAATGTTTTGACTCATGCTTTCATTCTTTATGCCATGAATGTAAACGATTAACCTTTCGGATTTCCTTCTTTTTTTTGAGAGATTTGGCTTTGATAGCGAATTTCATTGCCACACGTGCCTTGTAAGCTAATAATAATGATAGTTTATTTCAGAAAAGTAAATACATATATACAAGCTTCTAATAATGAAACAGTTTGGCCAGTTGCGTTGATACTTGGTTCATAATAAATAATTCATAAGTTAAAATAAGTTAAAACCGTACAAAATTATTTTGACAATAACAAAACATAGTAAACTGTATTCTTACTCTACATTAACACAGTTTTACTGTCGATTCAGTAGCATCTGCTAATATTAAACGTTAAAATAAAGATAACCTTGAAAAACTTTTAAATTGCTTGAGTAATTTAGATGAGTATGAGCAATTGCACATAAGCGAATCTGCTGCAATTATTGCACTCAGAGATAATTCATCAGTTACACATATATATGGTGAAAGAATTGATCAATCAGCAGATTTTACCAATTTTCTACATCTTGGAGAAAACAATATGTATTAAATTATAAAGCAATCAGAAATTTCCGATTTCCCTTCACATGATATCAATATTATTATGATCATTGTACCCGACTATTATGCCCTTGAAAATAGAATAACTACCAATGGCGAGATAGAAAATATCACTGATTGGAAACAAGAATAAGCGGAAATTAAGATTTTCTCGATTTGATAGTGAACTGTGATTATAGATCCGCTTCTTCTGATAGTTATTTAGCTATCGGCTATAGTTTATCTTTATGGTTCATTTAATATATGTTTTAATTACTTTGACCTGATTTAGAAAACTATATAGTTTCTACTTTTAGAATCTGTAGTGATATTGAAGAAATTGGAATCAAGAAAATCAGATGGAATCATTTGTGTAGGTAAGGACTGATAATTGTGAAACAAAAATTAGTGTAGTTGAAATTTGGTGGAACTTAGTTCAATCATAGATTTGACGCCACCATCGGGATGCTTAAAGTTTGTTTTGAACTTTCGTTTTTTTTGCGGTTAGGTTTTTTAAATGCTGTCAACTTTTTTATTTTCTACGTTTAAGCCTTAATTGAATACCTGATAAAATTGAAATCATCTTCTCGACCCCTTAATCCGACTCCTTAATTCCTTGTTTTGTTAAAACCCGAAATTGTTGTTTTTGTTTTATTTTTTATTATATTGTACCCAGTGTTACTCTCACAGTTAAAACGGTCTAACGAAACCCCTCAGGCTAAAATCCAACAAGTCACTCAAGGCTCTAGGGCATACATACACTCGTCCTCCTTCTGGTGAAGTAGAGTAAAAAAATTATGAATGTTAATGTAACGGCAGACAGGGAAGCATAAATGAAGAAAGGATGTTGCATGGACTCCATGAAACGTGAGGTAGTGGTAGGAAGACGATTCCCAACTATTTGGCAGTCCAAAATGAGTAAGAAATATTAGAATCAAAGTGAAAAACAAACCTAATGATTAAAATATCAAATCTTTCCTGATAGCTTCAATCTCTGTTTATAAGTCTTCTTGATAAGCCACTAAATAATGATGATTTGATATACGTAGCTTATAAATTTATTATCACAATCTCAGCAAGAATTTGTTTAGAGTACGTGAATAGATAAGATTTTAGTATGCACGTATTGCGTGATTAGACATTTTGCTTAAATTTATTCTTTTCATTCACGAAATGTGACATGATTTTGTTTTAATCTTACACTGTCAGAAACTTACTACTGCTTGTTTTAAACTTATTGATGCCTCCAGAGCTTCAGCTGGTACGCCAAGGGTAATTGAAGAGTCACAGGTAGTCAATAAAAGCCCAATACTCTCTGAAGATTTACCACTTCAAAAAATCCCCGTATCTTGTTCTACTTAAGTTTCCTTAAACCTTTAAATAAGGAAAATCATACAATTAATTTTATCTTTGCAATATTTAGCATTACCAAATATATTGGCGCAGTTTTGTACCTAATGGTAATGTGTATTGCTGGAGATTTTGGCAACAGCAAGCACAAACCATGGCCAGGTATTTAGTCCCCTTCAATTTGCACGATATTATTTGCTTTGACAGACATGAAATATCGAGAACTATATTCGGGCAGATACAAAATGGGTTGTTTCATGTGCATTTGAAATGCTCTCCTTGATCTTATTCATATCGTTATAATTCCTTGTCTGGAGTTCTAGACTGTGATGCAGTATACTCTGTACTTACAGTCTGAAGAGTTTGTATTTCGACATCACGTTGGCAAATATTGATCCACGTGCGTGCGTATCTTGTATCTTCATGCTCAAACAAATTCCTGTCTTTATTGTCATTGCTCAACAATTGACATTGTGAACGGTTTACTACGAGTATCTTAACATTCTCTGCTGTCCTGGTATCTCTTAGCTTCTTCATTATCCTCTTTTTGTTAATTATCCGTAGTATTATCAGCTCTTACTTTCTTCTTCATAGTAGCATAGCAGTTTCTTCAGATAAATTTCTAATTATTTATACAAGTTAACCATCTTAATCTCTTTTTTTTCAACAAAGTGAGCGATAATACGCAATAACTCACAATTATCATTAGGGCGGAATGCCAAAAGTAACGCACGATATGATATGCAAACAAGAATTTCCAGCCAATAATAATATTTGCAATGAGTTATAATAATTGAGGGAGCCAACGGGTCCGCATATCTTAGTATGGGAAGTGTAATACCTATTGATTTGTTTCGTATGTCTTCTTCTAGTCGGCCTCTCATAAGACTTTAATCATCATTTTGGCGCTCTTTCATGAGTTGCCCTGGTCGTGTTTCAGCTTCAATTTATTTAATATCTCAGGAAATCGTATTAGACATAACTGATCGCCTTCTGGGTGTACTTTGCCTTAGAGTAACTATTTTGTAGTTATTGCAATCAGAAAACGACCTGTTTCTTCTTCTCGTTTTATCTTCACTAACTTAGAATAATCCAAGCTTGTAGAAATTGAAAGCTTTGAACCGATGTCAATAAAGCGAAGCTTCTTTTTTTTCAACTGTTGTCTTTAATGTATCATTTGATTATTTTTCTCTTACACTTCAATTGAATTCAATTGATACAGATTACTCTTGAACACTACATCAACTCCTTATTGGAAATAATAATTCTTTAGTAAGTGTTCAGATAGGCCGGACTAAATTCTGCAATAGCCGAACCGATTTGCAAATAACTATGTCGCAAGTTCAAATTAATTTACAATTAGGTCCAAATAAGTGCTTTCTCAATTACTTGACTATCTACTAAATAAACTATTACTAAATAATTTGGTTTGAAGCCATTTTAGGGCAACGTAACGCGAGCTGAAGTATTGGAGTGTCGATTCAGAATTATTAGTGCCAAAACTGGCAGTCCAAGTAAATTAGCTGGTGGTAATGGGAGGTGATAAATGATCGGTTAGCAATTTAGAGCTGTTAATAGCTATTAGAATGAAGCTTGTTAGAAGCCGTTAATTGGTAGTTTAGTGTCGGTAAACAAATTATGCTGGATTGGTTAGATTAGACCACCGACTTTCGTCTAGGTGATGTTGTCAATAGAGTTTAATCGACGTTTCTTTTTTTTTAATTGTTATAAACCAGTGCTTGACTGTGATCCCACCTGATGGGAAGCAGTGATGCTACCGTTGATGGTAAGGCGCACTAGCTTATTAAGAGCCACTTCTGAAAGCCACTTCGATCTGTTACGAAGTTTTTTGTTATTTCTGAATTTATTGCAGATTCCCTGATAAAAAATCTGATCTAGTTTACGAGAGCACGAAGTTGATGCTTCTGTCACCAACAACATTATCTGCATTCCTGCAATAGATCTTTATATGCAAACTAGTTATCCCGAAAGCAGTTGTCCTTTCTAAAAGCTAGATTATTGACAGATAAAAATCTGAATTGCAGTGCCGCCTTCTAGGTCCAATTGCTTTTACAAACCATCCACGGACCGACTCAAATATACACACAAAATTTTATCCAATTTGGTCAAGCCGTTAAGCAGGGGAGAGGTGGCATGAAAGGGACATTTTTGTTCTAGAGGCTCTAGTGAATGCTCTATATAATATTTTAAATAGGTCGAACCTGAATGAGAAACCTACATTCATCTTCTAATGTAATGAAAGTAAATAATGAACATATCTTTATTCTTAGGTACTCATATTAACGATTTAAAAAAATGTAGGTTTTGTCCCTTTCATAAATTTGCTGTATTGAAAGGGACGGATTCATTTATGAAAGGGACCGTACATAATATCCATGTAAAATCACTTTATAATACATTAATACTAGTTTGGTAATGTTTAAACATCTAATTTTTTAAGTAACAAACAATCAACAATCTTAAAATTTGGTTATCTGGCTATCCTAACATAAATCGACTTAGGTACTAATCGTGAAATTTTGACTAGTAATACAACTAGCAAAAAAATAAAATAACCAATAATTTTTAATAAATTATTTGGAGAAAAACTGAAACTTAAATAAAACAGTAATGAACCGTTTTTAATTGTTTTTTTTTTAAGCAAATTAGGTGTTCATATCTTTTTATATGAGTTTTACTCAATTGTCATTACATATTTGGTTTCTTGGTTACATTTAATCATCAACTAAGATATATAAGAGAGACTAAGACAATTATAATGCTCATGTACAGTTTCATTCACAGTTTTTTCCATTTTGTGTGCTTCTACAATTGTTCTTGGTAAATTTAAACTGCAACAATAATAATAACAAAAATATTACTATATAATCAACAAAAAAGATAGACAAATTAATAAATATAATACTTTTTATTGCACAACATGGTAAAAACAAAAGCTTAAAACTGGTCATTCATTAGCCAAATTCTAGGTGTTACAGAGATTATGTAGAAATTAGCTAATTAATGTACTATTTATGAAAGGGACAGTTATGAAAGGGACGTCCCTTTAATAACCATTTTTCGTGTCCCTTTCATAAATATGACACAAAAATAATAAAAATAACCTTAAAACCCTTACCAATGAACACAAGTTTACTGACCTTTTATCCTCGTATCTGTCGATAACTAAGTCGATCGAAAACACTGGTAAAACAATCTTTATCCATTTACAACATTCTGCAAAACATTTCCAAAGAATAACGAAAATTTACTTTTGTGTACGATTACAAACACTTGCTCGCCATCGCCATGTTTGAAATGATAGGAGTGGGAAGTTAGGTACGAATGGTTGGGCTTCGGGATTGCCACAGAACAGAAATATTCTCGTTTCGAGACGTTTCTTATTTTACGAGTAATTTGATTTGTCCCTTTCAATACGCGTCCCTTTCATTCCACCTCTCCCCCATAAGTTAGGTGAAAAACAAACGTACAGAAGAATGATATATAAGATATGTGAAGATATTCCATGATGAACGAAACAAGTTGTTGACGAACCATTAGACACCGTAGGTATGAATAGTAATCTATCTAATTAGATAGATGCCACACATGAACGTAATGTAGCATTAAACGGTGATGGAGTAAAATAGTTTAAATGACTCGATAACCATGATGAAAAAAGAACTTCATTATCGTCATATACATAATGTATTTATAACCTACGTATTTATTTATAACAACATACAACATTTTTTCAACATATAACATATTTATTCATAACCTTCATGGTAGAGTGATCGACCGTAAGGAGAAAATTACCATAATAACGTCAAGTGCATCAGATCGATATTTCGAACTGAAAAGATGTAATGTTTTTATAAAATACAAATTGTAAAAATATTGTTAAATTTGGTAGAAAAGCAGACGAGTATAGGTAACGGCGCCTTTTTATTTGGCGGTCGTACGGTCGTGATAGATTTTGACATCAAAGTCCATGCCGAATTTTGACAAGTGAGCTAGTTCCCTTATAATTTAGTTTAGTCGGCGCTTATTGTCAACAAAAGAGAAGGAGAGGCCGTCTGCCATTAACCTGGCGGTCTTATATCGAGAGAGACCTTAAGAAAGCCCAATTGCCGAAATCGACAACCCAGGACAGACTGTCTTGGCGCAGAATTGTGAGGAGGCCCGACCTCAGATGATGGGAGCAAGGACGGACCAAGAAGAGAAGAGTCTTTTTTTTTAATGGTTATAAACTAGTGCTTGACTGCGATCCCACCTGATGGTAATTAGTGATGCAATCGTCGATGGTGAGGCGCACTAGTTTATTAAGAGCCTATTCACTCTAGCCTTGAAGACACCCAAATTATAATCGGATGGAAAAACCGCAGCAGGCAGATGGTTCCAGTCCCTCGATGTACGCGGTATGAACGACGAGGCGAAACGCTTAGTCCGGACTGTAGAGGTTTGGACAACGAAAGGGTGGATACCCGCCGTACGAGTCGTTGCTCATTGTAAGACTTAAGCATGCTAACTTTTCCTGTGAACCTCAATCTTTAAGTACTAAATATGTATACAGGCTGTTATTGGATTATGTAGGTAATACTTAAATAAAACGAATTGCTTACTTATGTAAGTTGAATGGCTGACCAGATTAGATAACAATAGCAGGCCTCCTTAATCGTACCCTCGACTCGGGGGCGTAGCTACTGTTGTATAGCCGTATCAATTATACGAGGCCCCCAGGTTAAAGGGGCCCCGGTTTGTTGGAAGCATAAAATTACTGTTCAAAAACTCAAATTCATACCACAAAAATAATTCATACCTACTCATATATTCTCTCTTCACCACCCTAGGTTGACTGGTAGAGAAAGCCTAAGGCATTAAGTCCGCCTATGTACTTTTTTTTGCATGAAGAATAAATAAATCAATAAATTCTTACCTGCTATGGGCTATTAGCTTGTCGAATAGCCAAATTGTCAGGTGCTATTTAGGTGTATTTTGTAAAAAAAAAACAATATAAAAAGGATATACAGGGTGATTGGAAGATCGATGCAAAGCTTTAAAACGAAGATAGTACAGACCATTTAGAACCATTTAAGCTATGATTATGTTCGGCGAAGTTCTATCATTTTTTTTTAAACCTACTTTTAATTTTTTTTTCAAAAATTCCCAAAATTTTATGTAAACTGCATATTTTTAGCCAAATTAAATGATAAATGAATTAACTTTTATTAAATTTAATTAAAGTAACGTCTAAGCAACCCGAAAAAACATGTTTTAGGCTTTTCTGTCATAAGACAATTTTTTTACGGACATTTAAAGATCAGCAGAAATTTAGAAAAAAAATAACAGTACGTTTTTTTAACCATATTAAAAAAATAACGAAGGGTGCTCTTTTTGTTTAAACCTTTTTGAATACATGTTTGATAAGCGTTCTTTCTTTTGAGGTATCATTTACGCGGATATCTTACAAATTATTGAAGTTAGGATCTAGAAACCAATTAGAGGGAGACTTTTTAAAATTTCGGCATACTACCTAAAACAACATTTGAATTAAAATTATTTATTTTTCATACATAAAGCTTTAAGGCGAAGATAGTACAGACAATTTAGAACCATGTAAGACATGATTGCCTAAGACAAAGTCTAACCAATTTTTTTTTAACCTACTTTTGTATTATTTTTCAAATATTCTCAAAATTTTAAGTAAACTGCTTATTTATGGCCAAATGATAAATGAGTTCATTTTTATTTTATTTATTACGGTAATGTGTAAGCAACTCAGTAAAGTATGTCTTAGGTTTTTCTAACATTGGACATTTTTTTACATACTTTTAAAGTTCAGTAGAAATTTAATTTTTTTATCAATACGACAGAAAAACCTAAGACATACTTTGCTAGGTTGCTAACACATTACTGTAATAAATAAAATAAAAATGAACTCATTTATCATTTAATTTGGCCATAAATAAGCAATTTACTTAAAATTTTGAGAATATTTGAAAAATAATACAAAAGTAGGTTAAAAAAAAATTGGTAAGACTTTGTCTTAGGCAATCATATCTTACATGGTTTTAAATTGTCTGTACTATCTTCGCCTTAAAGCTTTATGTATGAAAAATAAATAATTTTAATTCAAATGTTGTTTTAGGTAGCCTGCCGAAATTTTAAAAAGTCTCCCTCTAATTAGTTTCTAGGGCCTAACTTCAATAATTTGTAAGATATCCGCGTAGATGAAAACTCAAAAAAAAGAACTCTTATCAAACATGTATTCAAAAAGGTTTGAACAAAAAGAGCACCCTTCGTTATTTTTTTAATAAGGTTTAAAAAACGTACTGTTAATTTTTTCTAAATTTCTGCTGAACTTTAAATGTCCGTAAAAAAATTGTCTTATGACATAAAAGCCTAAAACATGTCTTTTCGGGTTGTTTAGACATTACTTTAATTAAATAAAATAAAAGTTAATTCATTTATCATTTAATTTGGCTAAAAATATGCAGTTTACATAAAATTATGGGAATTTTTGAAAAAAATCTTAAAAGTAGTTTTAAAAAAAATGATAAAACTTCGCCGAACATAATCATGGCTTAAATGGTTCTAAATGGTCTGTACTATCTTCGCTTTAAAGCTTTGCATCGATCTTCCAATCACCCTGTATTATTGTTTTTATTACGACATACTTAAAATACTACTAGGCTTTATAGAAATCAGATAAAAGAAGGGGTCCCTAATATTTTTTTTCATACGGAGCCCCTTAAAAAGTAGCTACGCCCCTGTCGACTCAATAGCTTCAGGCACTCAATCGATGAATTACCGAACAGTAAAATAATTATTATTGTTGTAGTCTGTAAAGTTATACAACCGTTATGTCACGGTTCCACCTGACATAATCGCTCGTTCAGCTAAAATAGTGTAGTGTCAGGAAAGTCATTTTGATTAGCTGTGTAGTTCTTTAATTGGTTTTTGTACTTTTTAATTGGCTTTATTATTAGATTCGATCGGCCTTATAATGTTCCCACTGCTGGGACTCAGGCCTCCTCTCTAGGAGAGGGAATGGGCCATAATCCACCGCGCGGGCCCAGTGCGGTTTGGTGGATGTCACATGTCTTCGAATTTTTGGTTCAAGGACATGCCAGTTTCACCGTTTTGAGAGCAGTGGTGATGAAATAAATTACACAAAGTAATGCGCCTGACTGGGTTTGAACCCGCGACCGCGGGCAATAACCACTGGGCCACCACTGCGCGTTATGTCACGGTTCCACCTGACAAAAATAATGTAATGTCAAGAAAGTAATTTTGATTAGCTGTGTAGTTCTTTAATTGGCTTTATTATGAGATTTGCTTAAGTTTATTGTCTGTTTAAACGACGTTTTTTATTACCGCTTTAAGCAAACTGGGCTCAATATTAGAGAAAGTGGTAATCAAATATCCATCGTAAATGGATTATTTTCTCTGTTTAATCAATCGGAGACATTAGAACGCTGTTCGATTAGAACATAATTATACAACAGTCAGAAATTAAAAAAGTGTTGGGCAGTTGCCCGGAGCAGATACGATAGCCGTCTGGCCGAAAGATTTTCAACGGAGCGGAGGCATGCGGTACCTATAAATTCAGTTCCGCTTACCTCTAAAGGATTTAACTGCACAGTATTTGGTGAACTAGTTTTCACCGGCTAACATGTTTTATTTTATTTTATATAAACTAGTGCTTGACTGGGATCCCTACTGATGGTAAGCAGTGATGCAATCGTAGATGGTAAGGCGCACTAGTTTATTAAAACTACCGAGATTTTATTTTCTACCCAGCTAGGCTCTAGTCGCAGCAGCAGTCTCTGAGCTCTCTCTATTCAGAGCTATTCTCACCGCCTAACAAAATCCTATATTTCCGTTCACACGCTAGAACTATCACACTAAAGGCGAAAGTTTGTAAATGTGTGTTTGTTACTTCTTTACACTCGATCGGTTAAACGGATGTGTATGAAACTTGGTAAATAAATAGACCATGTTCTGGAATATATCGCCACAATGACCGGCCCTGTGCGTCTCGCATCCATCGGATTCCGCGACTCTCGTCAGGTCATCGGTTTGCTTTATGGAAAGCCTTCCAACACTGCGCATTCCGGTACATAGTCGCCTCTTCAGAACTTTTCGGCTCCATTGATTATCTTCTGCGAGTTATGTGCCCTGCCCACTGTCACTTTGGCGATTCTTCGGGCTGTGTCGGTAACCTTCGTTCCTGTGTAGGTCGTCATTTCTAATGCGATCACAAAAGAAAACTCCGAGCATAGCCCTTTCCATTGCCCTTTGGATGAATTTAAGCCTTCTTATGAGGCCCATTGTGAGCGACCACGTTTCAGAGCCATATGGCATCATGGAACATCATCATCAGCAACACGCACGGTTCTAGACTTTTGGCTTGAGATACTGTCGTATGTTGAACGATAAGATACCGTGCAGTTTCCCGAACGCTGTCCAGTCGGGACGGATTCGACGATTGACCTTTTTGTCGAAGAGGCGACAAGGCGATAGTGATCTATTTTATCGTAGCAATTACTGAGGGTCAAACGAAAATACAGTGTCAATGTCGTGAAATAAACAGGTGTAAGTTAGCGTAACCGAAATATGCGCACTGTCATAAATATATGACAGCCCGGTACAGGGGCTTTGGCAATGCGCTTCGCGAGGCCGCTTGGATAATATTAGAAACATAGTTGTTACATTTTTGCAATTGATGTTGGTTTTGAAGTGAAGTTTATGATTATACTAATATTGTAAAGGCGAAAGTTTGTGCGTGAGTATGTTTGTTATTGCTTCACGCTCGAACGAGTGAACCGATTTGAATGAAATTTAGTGCATGTCCTGGAATAATAAATAGAAAACTTTTAATCCCAGGAGACAGTTCCCTTGGGATAATTTTCTTCCATCGCGCGTACGAAACTGCTGGCAGCAGTTAGTTGTATAATAAACTTCACTTTAAAAACAAACATCTGTTGCAAACTTTTTACTTTGCCATACTTTTTATCTCGGGAGTATATTTCCGTGGGACAATTTTTCAAATCATTTAATTAAAAAACAATATGTTTTTAGATTCCGTCGAAATCGTATGTACTATATTTAACAAATGAGTTGGGCCACCTATTCGGTGCAACACGTTTTTCTTTGCATTATATCCTGTCACGGTATCACTCTCTTTTCTTTCATGTCACTCCTCAAACGATTCAGGCGTCTTTTATTTGGCGTCCCTCCCTTATTTTTAATCTTTAACAAAAAAATATTCCATAATAGCTATCGAATGAACATTACCAACTAAAATAAAAGATAGTCAAAGGTCTGTTTAATTTAAAATTGCTGGACATAAATAAAGTCAATCTAAATACGTGCTAATTGGTAACTACTCGTATTTGCAATGCAAATGGCCCTGGTTCACTGATTGTAGATGTGGGCCAATAGTTTAATGGACGCATTTTCTAAGTAGACGCATTTGTTTTACAAACTACGAGAGTAAAGAGTTTAACACTGTACAATTGAATAGTCAGAAGCCAAACGGTGTCGGGTTACCCATTTACTGGGTTATGGAGGTTAAAGTAGTCGCTCCATATAAAATACTGGTGTTCAGCTGCATTTGGTTACACTGGAGGTAGAACTCGGCAATTTCTGAAAATGAAAACTGTGGTTATAGAACGAAAAGGACAACTGAAGGACACAGGAGTATTTTAAGTCAGTAAAAGTCTGACACGCCCTTCTGCTTCATCCTAAAGCGGGAGACTGGATAACATTAGACCTCAAAGAGTAACCACAGAGCTTCTTGCTCTTAGGTGTGTATGTATTAAGTGCATGGTTCCAATTGGTCGACTCCTATGGAGAAGAATCCATAGGAGTCGACCAATTGGAACCATGCACTAGCTACTGACGTTTTATAGGCGCCAATGTTAGCCTAGATATGGAATAGATATTTAGATTTTGAAAGGACGAAAAAAAAAAACATACTTGGGCAAACTGGACAGGTTCATATTACTATTATTTATTATAGGTACACAAAACTTTTATAAAATAATACAAATAAGACACCCGATGTACTGCTTTTTTCTGGACGGTCCTTCTACATAGGAAACGACCAATTTGGGACCGTGCACTAGTTTCGCGTTTTATAAGTGCCCATGTAGGCCTATGTAAAAAAATTATAATTTTGAATTGAATTGAATTGCTTTAACCACAATTGGGTTTTCTTACACCATACCTACTTCGATGTACTTAAGTGTTTTATTTACGAGATTTTCATTTACGCGTAGAAAATTGACCATAATTTGAAATAGCAAACTAGGTATGAGTAATATTCTTCGCTCTAATGAATGTTATGGTCTATGAAATGCCATAAAAATAATAATATGTTAAGATGATAAATATGAAAGCTTATGCCTAAACACATAGTCGTAAAATCACTTCTGCAATATTTATTGGTGAAAATTTCGTCGTAAATGTTGGTAACTGAAGTAAAGACAATGAAAAGGGCCTGTTAGACTTTAACGGACTAAATTAAAATCCGTAAAAGCCCATTTTAAGCCGTAGGTCCCGGCTGTCATTTGTACTCGTAGATCTTTCGCAGTCGTAACGGATAGTCAGAAACCAGTAAATCTGACTCCAGTCTTGCCATAAAGTACCGTGTTTCCCCAGTTAATGGGTTGTGGAGGTCTGGTAGGCAGCTGCTCCTCGTAAAATACTGGTATTTAGCTAAATCCATCTTGACTGGAAGCTACTACTTAGTTAGTAGTTTTTCATCCCTACACTTCATCCTTTTTAGCTATTCCACAACAGAGAATAACATTTCATATTCACTTCTTGTAAGGTACGATGCAAAACAGCATGGATACCTTAATGTCTATTTTCCCGGTGCGGAATTTCGAATGAAATTCAAGTTGTTTCGGGTCAGACAACATTTTAGTTAGGAATGTCACTGTGTCAAAGTGTTATTTTGTACCAGTTTTTCTGTTACCACGTTAGTTTCGGTTTCGGTGGCCGAAATTGAAAGGAGTCGGACATTCGTTTACGATTTCGTTGGTAACTAAAAATGAGGTACAATTATAAAGTAACTATGATACCTATTCACAGAGTTAAAAGAACTTGGATATTATGTCAGGTTGTTTTTCCTCTGGCGCAACAATACCTACTGCTTTTTTAATTTGGTGAAGCCTCGCGTTTGACCACTATCTCTCAAGTCAAGAGACTTAAAGACCCCTATGTTGTAGATATGAGGAAACACAGGCTCCGGTAGAATTTAGCAGCTTAGCTGTACGCTTAATAAAGTAATATTAAGGTAAAGTAATAGCTAGTATTTTGAAAGATTTAAGCAGAGCTGATATTCTCAATCAATGTAGGATTAATAAAGATCAAACCGATAAAATCTTTCGAAAATCGTCTCACAGTCTTGGCATAATATTTAATACTCCAGCTAGGTGTAGCACCTCTGCCATATAGTTCAAGATAACGATCAGCGTTTCGTCCATATATCTCCAGTTTGAACAGCCATATTTTTCAAAGTTTCTATCTAGTTTTCTCTCGATATCAATATGTATCTCGCGATCTTATCCTGGCGATCGTCTCTTTAAGCCATGTTTCAGTTATGCCAAGTTCTCGCGTATCTTATATACAAAGAGGTTTTGAAAGTCCGCCGCGTTTCGTTGTTGCTTTCCGTAGTTTGTAAAAGGTATTGCCTCGGACGTTGCAATCGGTCGTTCAACTGTCTGGGAGGTGAGACAAGCTACCATTGGTGCGTGTGCGCAGCTTTCGAGTTTACGTCGAGTCGGGGTATTGAAGTGTCGCCCCAAAAATGGTTTTGTTCTACCGCCATTGATTTTAGTTTTGTCGCTGGAGAATGGTCAGTTAGTAACAGATATACTTAATTTGAATTGACAGTAATAGATACCTACTATTTAATTTAATTGTACAGTAACGGTGAACAGATATATTGATTTGAATTACAAATTCTGTTAAAACTTAAAACTGTTACATTTTAGCATAATGTGACATTGTGTTCATGACCTTTGTGATTGCCATTACTATCGTTGAAGGTTATTTTCACTACAAACCCATTTTAATCAACCTTTTTTTTTTCAAATTAATTTATCAGCGAAAACTGTAAATAATAAAGTTGGGTTTCTCATTAATTTCCGCACCTCGTTGCAACTAAAAGCTGAAACCTGCTAAACGTACTATAAATCGAAATTACGGCTTTACAAGTATGGTTACCATGGTAATTTGCCCGCGCGATTACTAAGAGTAATGGCGTTTCTAGAGTGATAAAAAGCCAGCGTATTAACGTCTGGTACTAATAATTTAATGACTGTTATTATGGGGCGGTTATCTGTTAAGATTATTACTGTTGAAGGCTACTTAGTGGGTGAAGAAACTTTAGGTGTTACCACTGGACCTGACCATAACAGAAAAGTAAAAAATCTCCCAAGATAAAAAGGCGATTTGTCAGGAAAATAACACAAATAGAAGTTAACGGGACAAGCTTCAGTAACTGTGGCAGAACTTTTGCTTTCTAACCTGTTAACTGACTTTGAAAAAAGAAGGAGTATCGCAATTCGACGGAATGCTTTTCTTTTATTTTTTGTTACTTGCTTCGTGATGATAACTTCGTCAATTGTTAACCGATGTTTATAATTCTGATTTCGTTCGAAAGAATATTTTAGCAATTTAATGATTTATGTAGGAATTTAATATCACATCAATATATTCTTGTGTCTATATAATAGTGATAGTGAGGCAGCGATGGTCGGAGGAAGGAAGCCATAAAAAAGACCGAAGATCTGTTCTATTTATTTGGTACGTAATGATTTCATCTCTAGCGTTTTCCTAACTAGTTTGAAGTTTTTTAAATGGAACTACCGCCTATCAATCCTCCAGAACACAGCTACTGGGTAACACGATACTCCTTGAATAAAATAATAGACTGGTGATCACACTTTCTGGCGTCTGACTGCCTGTAACGACTTACAAACATCTAAAATGACAACCGGGACCAACGGCTTTAAGTATTTTTATTTTAAAAAGTAAAGTATAAAAAAGAACTACCAAACTACGGCACACTAATCACTCACATTTGACGATTTTCCAACAAATAACAGATACCGTTATTTCAATCTAATCCTCCAAAGCTAGGACAAAATACCTGTCGCCATATTTTATATATAATTTGCATAACCGTAATGCTGGTATGTTGGTTCTTGAATGTCACTCGGTTTCATTGACATCACATGCTTGTTTCATAGTAGGCACTTAATTGGAAACTATGCGAAATTGCTTCGCTTGTACCATTCGAGTTATTTGTCCTATTAAAGCTGAGTGGGTAATCATTTTGTGTCTGAGATTTGTCAATTGGTTTTGGTTTGAAGAAGTTTGGCAATAGTGAAGAACTTATAGGTAACTAGCAACTACCTAGGGGCCTCTGACTCAACGAGTGTATAGGTTATTTCTAGGCAAGCGTGTTCCATCGTCGTTCACATCATCGCTTACCATCTGGTGAGATAATGGTCAAACGCGAGCCTATCCAAAATAAAGAGTAAAGAGGTTATAACTAGGCAGACGGCCCATCTTCGTTCTTATCATCGCTTACCATCAGGTGAGATAGTGGTCAAACGTGATCCTATCCATAATAAAGAAAATATGTCTTGGGTATAATAATATAATATAATATGTATACCAACTGGTAAATAGTAGTTCGTATGTGAACTCTTAGACGCCCTGAATGAACTGGGAGGCCTAACCTGCTCCTGAAGAGAAGTGGGCTGGATTCTTCATTCCAAAAGTTCGCTACGACCTACTTAGAAGGTACACTGGTGCATCCTGAACTAAATGCGGAAACCAAACTCCAAAGATAAGATAAATATTGAGTAGAGATAATAAATATAACGCTTTTACGACAGCATCTACATAACTAATTCTGTAACTTATGAAACAAATGTGCATAATCCAATATTTTGACTGTCAAGGCTTTGTTGTGATTATCATCATCATCTAAGCCGAAAGACGTCCACTACTCGATATAGGCCTTCCTCAAGCGTCGCTACAACGACGGGTCCTGTGCGTGTTTCTTCAGAGTAATATCTACTAAAGAATGGATCGACATCGTTCTAACAATCGAGTTCTATTCTAGTTGTCATAGTAATGTTATGTCAGACGCACGATTAACAGCCGTTAGTCCTGCTCAGCTGGTGTCCGATACAGGGAAAGTGATAAATTCAATGTTATACAAACACCGACTTTTTACCATCATTAGTAGCACCTCCGGATACGATACACGCTCTAAAATCACTCTTATTTACTTAGACATGAAGTTTAATTTGTATTAAACGCTGGATAAGTGTTCCGCAGTTTTTACTCCTTTTTAATACCTATAATTTTGTTGAGACGAACATTGGTAATATTACTAAGCTGCGGTTTCGTGGTTACTCCTTTTTCATTGACGGGCTTTTTTTATACTTTTATCAATGGCTACCGCTACTGCTAGTAGCCAGTTTTAGAAATCTGATTGAACGAGAGCGTTCTATATCTGTGCCCAAATATGGTCGCATATTATTTCTATATATAAAAGGAGAAACTGATATGAGAAACTGTGCCTGACATATAATATAAGTAACGCACAGTCGAAACTACTGACACTACGAATGTGAAATATTGCCCAAGGCTTGCTTTGTGACGTAGGTGGGCACTAAGGGACACTTTTTAACACCTGCCTATGACGTCACAAAGGAATTTTGGAAATTCAACCTTTACGGGGGTGAAAAGAGGAAATTTCGTTTAGATGCAAAATCTTATTCTGTCTCCCAATATACTTGAAACTCAGTACAGGTTTTAGCAATTAATAAAGGTTGTCATTATTGGTTTTCCAAAGTTCCTGTACAAAGCAAGGACGGGCAACTAGTCCCTTATAACTCAAGATTTCTAATCCAGCCGCTTGACCAAAACTATTATTTGTCCAACAATTCAAAGTGACACGTCCCATTACATGCGATATCATAAAGAGCGCCCGTCTATAGATCCCCGCTAACTAGAACAATCTCGGCTTTACAGCGCATTTCAGTTTTATAGTGGCAATGAAAATCTAATCTCTGGTACAGCACAATAAAACAACTAAACGGTTATGTTATTCGTAATGAATTCGTTATTTACGATTGTTGTAGGGAAAGCCGATCGGTTTAATGTTGAATCGCTAACAGACAGGGCCAGTCTACCACTTGTTCCCGGTTTCTCGTACACGATTCCGAAAGTGAAATGAGCGTGTTTAATGTAATAAATCTCTAAGTTCTTACTAGGTAATTGCGAGTTTAGTTTGATTCTCACGTTCGTTCGGTGCCAACTGGAAGATATGCTGGAATAGCACAGGCTTGCCGATACAACTGTCTCGTGGTTAGGATTGTGTTCCAGCTGTTGCGTTCTTGATGATCTTTGTAAAGAATTCTTGTATCGGTCAAGTCTTTAAAATATTTTTACTAGCGGCCGTCTGAAAGTAGAAAATTATCCCAAGAAAACATATTTCTCGAATAAAAAGTATCCTTTGTGCTATGCCAGGATATGGACTCCCCGTGAACCAAATTTCATTTAAATCTGTTTAGTCGTTCAATCGACACACACACCCACAAACTATCGCCTTTATAATATTAATTGCACGCGGAATGGCAAAGAATAGATTTAAAAAAAGCAAGTGAAAATTCAATTTTCATTGACAGAATTTACATGACGCATACAAAACTAAAGTTTTTATTATAATTATGTTTATCTTGACGAAAGTCACCACGCCCAAGGCACTTCAGGGGCTAGTTTAATTAAACAAAATGATGATAGCAGTCCTTGGGCGTGTGACTGCGGTCAGGCCGAGCCTTCAATTCGACCCTGCTGAATTATTGATGACAACCATTCGAAGATAGACACGTTTCATTAGTTGAAAAGGTTTTCCGAAGTATTACATCACTTGAATTGATCAAGTGATGGCGGAAAACCTTTTTTGACCTTTTCTTTGACTGCCTGATCGATTTCAAGAAAAGTTTTTAGTTAGGTACTAAGAGTACCACAAGATGGACCAACAACCTGGTGAGGGTCGCGGGAATCCGTTGAATGCGAGAGGCACAGGACCGGTCACCGTGGCGAAATTGGGGAAGGCCTAAGTCCAATAGTAGACGTCTTTAGACTGCAATGATGATGACGTTGATGATGAAGACAAAAGAACCGCTTCTCAAAACCCAATCCTTGATTTTACAGCTAGGTTACTAGGCAAAGGTAAAGCCCAATAAGACTATCACATCAAAATCTCTGATCCGCGCAGTAAGTGCTGCCATATAACAACAGTGACAGATCGCATTGTGCACACAAGTCGAGCGAAAATCTATTACGCATTGGGTGAATTATAAGCATTATTACTGGGACCAGTACCATAAACCGTCGGATAAATGTTGCTTTCTCCCCGCCTACACATCCAATGACAAATGCATATAAATATAAATAATCTATGTAATTACAGACAGTTTGAACGGTGCGTATCTGTAAGGCTTAAGATCGTTTGGTTCTTGGACTGTAACCGTTTTTGGTTTGGCTCAGTTTTCACGCGATGTAGCGTGTTTTGTATTGATATGATTGTTTGGATTTGTTTATTTTCTATTGGTACTGTTTTGAGATTTCCTCCCACAAGGTGGACTGATGACTGGTGAGAGTCACGGGAATGCGTTGGATGAGAGACGTCTGGAACCGTTCTTTGTAGCGATACTTGGGGGACGTCCACTGTTGAACATAGGCCATGTTCACTGGACGTTCTACGGCTGCAATGTTCATGATGATTAAGGATTTTTGTGCGTAACGTGTGGTGTTGTAGACAGAAATTTCGATTGATTTGATGCTTTTTCTTTTCTATTCGGCTAAAGTTCTTTTGTATGGAAATCAAACTAGAGCTTAATATACTGAAAGAGTAACATTGCCAATAAAAGAACAGTTACACACAGATAGGGTTAACGAAATTCCATTCAATAAGGCTATGAAATTCGCACCACTTGACTTAAATGGCCTCCACATAAATAATTATTGTGACCTATAACTGCATAGTTACAATTGACAAGGGACAGTTATTTATACAATGCTAAGATAATTTATTCACGACGTTAAATTTCATTACAGACGTGTAAAGTTTAGTACAAATCACGCTTTAGAAATCTGACACCTTGGTAACACCGCTAAAAGTAACGTATATAAATTTTAACGCGTTTCATATGGCAGTCGTAAAATGTTGAAATGTCAGGAACGAAATATGGGAACTTAAAGCCGTCACTCATTTAGTTATACCTAAGTAAAGATAATGTAAAGTGTGGGGTCGAATAGAAACATGGTGAGGAAACAAATGAAAGTGACATAAGAATTGAAAACAATACGACAATCTGTTGATGGCGAAGCAACAGAGAAGTTTTAGGTAGAAAAGATGCGGAGAGATGTACTTCAGAAACTGCAATGGACTAAGTTGACTGATTGATTGAAAAGCTTAATAGATTTCTCCGCAAACTCTACGTATATCATCACATAGTAAAACTCAACGACCAATGCCCATAAAAGTCATTTACCAAACGATTCTTTACTTCTACGAAGTTAACAATTTCGTTAATTTAGTTTTATGGATGGGAAAAGAAACGCGTGTCCATATTTCATTTGTTAAACGCCTCGTTTTCACAAGCAGCGACACCGCGGATTTGATCCCGGACATACGTCCCCGACATCGGTACCTATACACCGATGAGTTTGAATCATGTAGAAAATTTATTGTTCAGAATAAAATTAATCGTGGATGGTGAATGATTTATAGCAGGAATAGCGTATATAATAGAAACGAATGATTTTAATATTTGCACGACAGCGATGACACCTCTCTCTCGAGCAATTGCAAATTAGGCGTTTGTTTTGAAGCTGTAGGTGATCGTAAAATATGAGATATGCTTGCAGAAGTACGTTTGTCATTTTACCTTGAAAATTCTATTGAATCCCAGCTTTCCCATAAGTCTTTCTTGCCGACAGATGCTAAGTCATGATTTGTATAGTTGATCTGATTACATTGTTGGTTATTGTAGGGAAAATATGTAGGTTACCGTTGCTTCTCCTATATAAAATTTATAAGTCCTCAATTACCATTTCATCTATAACACAGTCGGCTGCTAGATTAGAGACCAAGAACGCTTTTACTTACCCTACATTTATTATTTATGCTCTAGTGAAATTACTTTTAATTTTCGAAATTAGATTACGACATCGACGCTTCACCGGCAGACCTTGGTCGATCGATTTAACGTCCAAACATGATTAAGTAATTATTGAATATCCTCTTTTAGAAATCGGTAATACTGTCAAATTACTTCCAGAATTCGTTGTTTATTCCGTGTGAGTCTTTTTATGATTACGTAGTGGTTTAAATCGACTGTTGCAAACAAAATCATATTGCTCATTCCCGAAAATTTTATTATCCCTAGAAATTACAATGATCGATCTCATGACCGTGCTCTAGGACACATTTTCGTTTTCTAAATAAACGTAAATAAAATTTTGCCAACCGTAAAGGCGAAGGTCGTTCAATGACAGCGGCGGCACTTCACTAAAAATTGTAAAATGTTGGTGATAATGACATTGATCAATACAACATGTGAGATGTTATTACGCCATGCCACGCTGAAGGCACGACCGGTTGTTATGGCGCAGTTTTAGGAGGTTTGAAGAAGCAAATAGTCAATATGGTGACCTTGGGAGGTATAGTGCTGTAGAAAAAAAAACAGAATTCGATACGTTAGCAGCTAGAACCGGTACCAATGAAGTAGTTGAATGTTTCGAGAACTAAATGTTCCTAATGTTGCTTCATAACATGCTCTTAGTAGGCTTGAGAATTCACAAAACCCACCAAAGCATTAGTTCGTAGAGTAACCGGACACACCAGTATTAAATCAAGGAGCCACTCAAGTTGAAAACAGAATTTTAAATTATGCTGTTTTTGATATTCACGTGCTAATACCAGTTTTAATATTTGCATATATGTGCTGTGTAGACGTCAAGGAATTTGACTTCTGGATGTCTAACAGAAGATGTGAATTTGTGTCCGGAAAAATATATACTGAAACTGGATAGATACTAATTGGTCAGTGACGAGATTCTGATTACGATTAACGTTATTGCCACCTATAGGATGTGCTACATCATCTTTATCATCAGCATTTTCTCCAGTATATAAGGGTCGACTTCCTGCACTGTTATCATAGGTCGATAAGTTTCAGTTTACTAGACCGGTAGCATATATTTTTGCTCTATCTTAACGAGAACCTTGTTCTTATATCTCGTATCATCTATTGTTATTACTTGACTGTATCGACAATGATGTTATATTGTTATTATTTGATCTCGACAAGAAGTAATAATGTTCTGATTAATATTACCTTTCATTGAAGGTAAGGGCAGTAAGCTACATCGTTAAGCCCTGGAGTTATTCAGACATTTAGTGGGACACTTCCACACCTTGATCTCAGCTTTTATCACCAATGCACCTATTAAATTCTGCTTAATTGCTCCGTAGTAAAGCATTAATGCTTTGCCTTTTAATTGGTCGTTGAAAATATTCTTCATCAATTTCTATATTATAATGCCGCTTTCTAATTAACGTAAATCTTTTGTTTGCGACCATTATTAATTTGGGATTATGACTGAAATCTGAATTCTGAATAGATTTATAACATTCATATAATTTTCTTTTTGATTAATTTGTTGCATTAGAATAGTTTGATCTATTAAGATTGCTTATAATATCCCATTGGCGTTCTGCGTTCAGAATTTCTTAGGCAATTACTGAATAGTTCTTTGATTGTGTGAAAGTTTTCATTTCTTTTGTTCTTTTTTATTGATACATCGCAATGTTGTACTGGTATGATCTGTAAGGATTATTTTGTATGTCTTTTTGCCTTTGGCGCTCCGTACTCGGGTGCAATTTGCACTACATCAAACATTTGCCTGCGCAAGCGGCAGATTGTCTCGTGAGATTCATTTGTGTGTGGCACGCACTGCTCTGTTTGCTTTTGTTTTGTCGTCTCTCTTATTGATAGCATTAATTTTACTTATGATATATTTTGCTTCTTCTTTTCAAAACTGATTACTACTTCTTTAACGCGAGTTATGAATTTATATGTAGGTAATTATGGAATAATTATGAAAATCTTTGTTTAACTATTCGAATTAGAGACACAATAGATAATGAGAGACGGGGTCGGGGTTTAACAGATTAAAGGAGTAACCGTGAATTTTCCTTTTGATTCGTTTTCTCTATAGAAAACGATTAATAAGAATCGTGCACTAGTTTCTTACAAGCACCCTTGTAAACCAATTTGAAATAAAATAAATTGAATTGAATTCTTATCAAGTATTTAAATTAAACTGCCTTTTACGAGTATATCTTTTACATTTATTGTAATTGAACAGAAGTACGGTTGCATTTTTAATAGTTACTACTGATATTGTCTTTTCAGTAGGTTCACTATCAGTAAAATATGAGTTCATCAAGTAAACATTTTTGAGAAAATAGAAATTGGGTTACTACTTTGGGTACCTACTTGAAATCTATACGAAATAACGTGAAAGGTTCGACCTCTCATTGAAATATTACATACATATTGGAATAAAGTTAGACAGTAATGAGGTAGAAAAAAAATCAGATCTATAACTAGCTGTCAAAATGAAAATAAATGAATTACATAGGTGTTTAATTCATGAATCCCCGACCGGTCCTATGAGACCGCGCTGTTATTGTTTTACTATTGTGTCTCGTTTTGCGGGTATGTGATAGGTTAATTAGGCTGGCACTATTATCAATTACAGCAGGAATAAAATAACTTTCAAAAGCAACGGTTTGTAAAATTCTTGGCTTTTCTCTATTACAATGTGTATGTAATAAACACCTAAACTTTTCTCATAAATCAATCTACCTACTAGAAACCGTGAGAAAATCCGACCAGTGGTTTTTGAGTTAATCGTTAACAGACGCTGTGCTATAATATGTAAGAATAAGAATAATACTACATAAAAATTAATCACTAAAATATATATTTTTCCAGTTAGTTTATCAAAATAAAGAGCTATAAAAATCCATAGCACCAGCCATGCCATGCCAAAGGATTGAAACCTATTGGGGACATGGGTCTTATGAAAGAATCTTGGGGCCCTGGAACTAAGCCAAAGAAGGAACAGGAGTGGGTTTTAATTAATAAAAGTCTAACACGCCCTCTTGTCCACCCAAGAGCGAGAAAAGTCATTGGATGATTTCCCATATAAAAAAAAAAACATTATCCATTTTGTATCAAGAAATCTTTCCAAATTATTTAAAAAAAATCTTTTCAAGAACTAGTAAAAGTTTCAACACCTCATTATAAGAAAAAACAAGTACCTACCTAAGTAATAGAAAATCAATTTATTTCCGATGTTATCAGTCCGGACCTTTCTAATGTTAATCTCGGTGGGCAGTTGATAGGAAGCGGGCTTATTATCAGCAATACCATATATAGGGAGGAAGTGGCGACATGGCCGCTATCCTGCGCGTGCGCGCGCTTGATGCGTTTTAATGATTCTACGACCATTATTTACTGCAGTTTGTTTGGTTTTGTTGGTGAATTATAATTGTCTCTTGGTGTCGTTCTAATATGTATATTATTATTAATAATAATCATTTGTAACAAATATATAACTTATGTGTAAGCATAAAATGAATAAAGGGAATAATAATAAAAATATTTATTTATACAAAAGTATTTTTTTTTACAAAGTAATAAAATTATACAGATAAGGTTATTATTATTTAACTAAATCTATATAACCAGAAATTATAAACCTTGCCTCTCAAACTGTTGACTAGCTGACCAAGCGAATTTTGTACCGCTTAGGGCCTGTTTCACAATGTCCGAGTAGGCACTACTCACTGAATAAATTCAAAAATGTGACAGAATTCGTATGAAATTATCTGTCAAGTAAGATACTCGAAACTTAATCATAGGTGGTGAAACAGGCCCTTAGAATGAGTATTTTAATTACCTTTTGATTAAACTTATTGACCGAATGATTGAGACCAAAGTATTTGACAATTGCGGTATTTTTCCGTTGTATACAGATATTTCTCAAAAAAAAAAATTGCGTATAGTTACTTTTATATTACTTAATTAATTATTTTTATAGTTATGCTCCTATTAGTGGCGGAGACGAATCTAATAAAGCAAATATCATTAAAATCGTTCTCGAGTTATAAATGGTGTAATTAATACGACTTTAGTTTATGTTTATAGATGGTATGATATATTACCTCTTTTTGTCTCTTTATGTTGTATTTAATATCAAATTTATTTTAAAAAGTACTATACATACTTGATTTTACATAGCAGGGGTTGAGTGACAGCAGGACGAAAATATGGATCTTTAAGATGAGATAAAAGGATATATAGCTACATTGTATGAATCTGACAGCTGTCACCGAAACCATCCTATAACAAATTTCATCATCATCATCTCAGCCGAAAGACGTCCACTGCTGGACATAGGCCTCCCCCAAGCGTCGCCACAGCGACCGGTCCTGTGCATCGCGCAACCATCGGATTCCCGCGACTCCCACCAGGTCGTCGGTCCACCTTGTGGGAGGCCTTCCGACGCTGCGTCTTCCGGTACAATAACAAAAGTATAGTTAAAAGGGAGAGAGCTCTTAAAGACAATGTTGACAATATCTCTAAACGACAGACTGTATCTCAGACAATAACTCTTTATAGTCTACAGCAACAACAAATACATTATAATTTATTGCAAAAAGGGATGCTAAACTGCATACAGTTAAACTCATTTACGACGCTCCCAGACAGTCGTATAACACTGAACAATATCTAAGCACTAGCCAGTTTACCATAATAGTATGTTACCTTGATGATACAACCAGATATATGGTGATTTAAGAAGAAAGTGCACACTTTCACACAGGAAGCCATGTTCCCAACAATTTGCACTTGGAAGCGAAGAGCCGTGGATGTGTAGTCTTCTGATTATTATTAATAAATAGAAAGTATAGAAACGCTTACTGTATTGTTTCGTACATTAACATTATAATGAGCCGTTTTATTTTGCTTCTCAATAAGCTGATCGGTTCCCAGGTTAATGATGCTATAAACATTGTATTGCATTTAGTAGGGAAAGGTTCTAAATTTGTTGCTTTAGAATTCTTAATAGGTGTTCTTTTACAGCTTCAGACTATGGAATGATCGTTGTTCGATTTGATATTTTCTATGAAACGATCTCGCAATTAAACTAAGTACCTGTAGATGACCTTATTTCTCATTTTATGGCGCTATTGACTAGGTTAGTGAACAGATTAACAGCGGCCGCCTGACAGACGATTCAATTTGCACGACACTCGACAGCCTTACTTAAGTACCCGCCAATCTAATAGATTTGTTATTGAATTGGATATAGACTTTCCTTTATAAGCCCGCTTATTGTGATTAAAGTACGGACCTATTTCTGAATTGGATGTTTATGAGACCGCGTTCTGTTGTGATAGGTGCACCAACAACGCGTCCAAGCCTAATAAGATGGACACAATTTCCTTTTTTTATGCATCTGCCATATTGTCTCTTCGGCACCCTAGGTTTACTGGTAGTGAATGATTAAGGTATTAATTATAAGGGTTTCAACTACCATATCATTTATTATGGCATTTCAAGTTCAAAATCCCTTAAATTGAAAACAAAAAAATATGGAAAATATGTTAATTTAACATCACAGTAAAAGGAGCTCTCTCGCTCAGTTAAAAAAGCTGATAGAAATCTAGGAATTGTAGCAAGACTGCACGAAATTTCAGATGCCACGAGATATGTGTGTCAAAATGAAAAGCAAACAAACATACAATTCATTGCACAAGCATGACATTGATGTTGTTGAATATATTCAAAACTTTTATGATGAAGAAAATTTAGAAACGTATTTTCTGTGTTTTAATGGTTGATTACTATTACTATTTAAATATGTATAAGATATTAGGGCAGATCTGCATGTTTTATTCTCAAATACGGCCATTTAATGTTTTAGATACGCCAACGCAGATTTTGACGATAATAACACTGATGCTGTCGTATAACCCAAGCTTACCACTAATAAATATTACCATATTGATAACTCTAAGAAAGAAAATGATAACGTGTCACCGTCCTATCATCTTGAAGATGTAAAAGTCGTCTCAGGGAAACTAGACCACGGCGAAATGCTAAAAATCAGCTTAAACATAGGTCTGTCAGGGTATCTAAGCTCTCTCTTATACAAATAACTTATATCAGACTCTCGTAGACTAAGACCAGTAATTATAATAACTATTAACTCTCCCTTGCAAGTAATTATGTTGGTTTTATACAATAATCGAGTGGTGTGGTCTTCAATCAGATACTTCCTAATCATCAATCTTCGTGAAGCAGTGGATGCACCCGAGTCCGGTCGACTTTCTCTTTCTTTATACAAGATTGTAGCAATAATATAGATTGTTGTGTATTTTAATTTGAACGTTGATGGATTTGAAGCATTTTGTCTGCTGTTTGATAGTTTGTCATCTTAAGCGCTGGTTAAGGAACCAGTGGTTATGTTTGCAAAACAGTCTTCTGCATAAGTAGTCTGATGATAACTTGATTACTAGTTATTTGTCTTATCTATTTTTAGAGATTTAAGCGTTTCTAGAAATGTCCTGTCGTGTCTTGATTTTCGCCATGGTTTATAATCAAGACCACCAACTAGTTAAATTTTAAGTACATTCATTCATTCATTTTTTTTTTCAATTGGCGAAAAAGTTTATTTGTAAAAAAAAAGTAACCCAAAGACTGAGTGGTAGCGAATGCCCTGTAGCATTTAGTCCGTCTATGTATGACTACTATTGTAGGTTTTTATTGTTATTATATTGCCTGCGTCGAATAAATTTTATTCTATAGTACAAAAAGTTTGATTAAATGTAATTTAATAATTTGAATCTTTTATAAAGGTTGGCTTTATCAACTATGTATTTAGAAGAATGCTGTGAATCACTTTGCCTGTAAAAATCGCTTTTAGCGATTAGATCGCACAAATAGAGGCTTCAAATTAAAAGTTTTACACACAGTAGTATCTTATTGCAACATTTGCAATTTATCTATACTAATATAATAAAGAGGTAAAGTTTGTTTTTTTGTTTGTATAAGGTAATCTGTGGAAGTACTGGACCGATTGCTAAAATTTTTTCACCAATAGAAAGCTGCTATATTTCTGAGTGACATAGGCTATATTTTATGTACGCGGGCGAAGCTGCGGGTTAAAGCTAGTTCTTCATATATCACAAAAAATCTTCTATTTCATTCAGGTGTTCGGCAGATTGCAAAGTTATCACAATACTTTCTCCAAGTGATATTTAAAATATTATAATGATTCTTTATATAAACCTTACTCTTTATAAAATGCTTTGTTGGTTCTGTCTGACATGCCTTGATTTCTTTGTAATTACACACGTGTCTAAATAAACGAGTTATTGACACAACAGTCAATACCAACTGTTGAAATTACATCTGTCCCGGCTGTCATTCGTAGACTTTTGAAAGTCAGTAGGTAGTCAGACGCCAGAAAGTCAGACCATCGTGCATCGGTCTATCCATAGAGCAGTTGCTTGTCTTCTGGTTTATGAAGGTCTGATAGACAGTGCTCTTAGTGTAAAACATTGGTATTCATCTGCATCAGATTAGACTGGAAGCCGACCTCAAGCTAGTTGGGAAAGGCTAAGGAGATGATGATGGGAGAATCTTATTCCTTGAGTTAATAAACTTTAAAATTGGCACAAATTCTAAAAATAATAAATAATACCTAAAGACTGTCATTATTAGTTTTTCAAAACTATATTCAAAATACGGTTTAATTCATGAATCGGGGACCGGTCTCATAGGACCGCACTGTTAGTGTCTCGTTTCGCGGGTATTGATAGGTTAAGGGGTGTTTCATGCCAGTTAGGGCCTATTTCACGATTAAGTTACCAATAACTTACTTGGCAGATAATTTCGTACAAATTCTGTTCCATTTTTGAATTTATTCGGGAAGTAGTGGCTACTCGGACATTATGAAACAGGCCCTTATAGAACTAAAAAAATAAAATTGGGTCATGAACAGAATAATGCCCTTTCGGTTCTATAAGCTTGGTTTCCATATCCATTCCATCCATCGCTTTTCTTCATACTCCAAGCCTATGCCTAGGCCAAGTTCTCACGCCTATTTAATTAGATTTGACATTACTTGATTAAGAACTACACGCCTAAAGTAACTTAATCTCCGCGTGGCTCCTGAACTCCTGGTTGCCTCCGTTAGAAAGCGCGCGTCCATTCATTATGTGTGCCAGGGTCGAAATATCAATAGTGGCCAATAAAATATATCCAGTTGCATTAGTCTTCCTTATTCTAACATTCGCATGTAGCTGTCTCCCCATTGGAGGTGAGAGGTGCAGTGTTGGAACATGTGTTTGTATAAACTGGCTTCTGCCAGCGGTTTTGTCCACGTGAAAGGAGGTTTCTCTATAAAATCTTTAGACCCCTGGTTCAGCCACTTAGAGGGTGAGTTTTGTAAAATCCTCTCTTAGTGATCGCCTATGTTATAAAAGGAAACTTATTGCAAAATTTCGTGCTCCTAGTTCCAGTAAAAAAAAAAAAAGAAAATAAAAATATTTTATTTGGCACGTTTCGGCCAATTTTGGCTTGAGGAAAACAAGCAATGGGTAACTCGCCGTCCAACCATCCGGACCGAGTTCGAGTTGTTGACGGTGCCAAGTGTTTCACGCGCGCCTCTTAGAGATATCATCAGCAAAACCCAAGCCTAACTACCCCAGCCCAACATGACCGAAGCCTACATACTACAGCCATGGGTTGACTTCCAAAGGGGAAACCCGGAATGAAAGGATCCTGGAACACAGGGCAAAGAAAGAACATAGGATTAGTTTTTAGCCAGTAAAATTCTGGCACGTCCTTCCGATCGACCCTAGACCGCAAGAAGTCATTGGATGATATCCCATATTGAAATCTATACTAATATTATAAAGAGGTAAAATTTGTAAGTTTGTATGTAGGGGGTAATCTCTGGAACTACTGGTCCGATTTGAAAAAATCTTTCAGTGTTAGATAGCCCATTTATCGAGGAATGCTATAGGCTATATAACATCACGCTACGACCCACGGGGGCAGAGCAGTAACGAAAAATGCGGGTGAAACCGCGGGGTTCAGCTAGTTTGAAATAAAACTCTTCGTGTAGTTCACTTTATTAGCTCATATTTCTATGAACCATTCAACCTTACTTACTTCATTAGCTGCCCGTTCTCAAAATTAATTACTACTTACATAATATGAAGTTGCTTTCTCTGAAGTAAATTGAGTTATTTAATATCATATAACGTTATTGATAGGTCGCGGTGATTGCGCAGAGGAAATTTGAAAAGAGTTATAGCATATTTCGATGTATAATGGCCATTCATTCAAATATTATACAAGCTAAAGAGTTTATTTGTTCGATGTTAATCTCAAGAACTATTGGTTCGAATCGAAAAATACTTGCAGTATTGGGTAAGTACTGCATTTATCCAAGAAGGCTACGATCAATAGAAGCGGATCAGCAATCAAAGATACGGGTGGAACCGCGGGGAACTCAGTAAATAGTTAAATTTACGGCACACAGCTTTATATTTTGTCGTATTATACTTTTCGTTTTCTAAGGAGAAGAACCGGCGAGAAACTACATGGCTACTCTTTTAAAAAAAAATTGATTGATCGTTTCTAGAGAGTCATCGGTTGAATGTCAAGTAGATATTTGTGTAATTTTACAAATTACACATTTGACCTTGAGATTTTATGAGTTAGCGCAAGTACCTAATTTGATTTCAATACTTTTATTACTTGTTTTGAACCATGTTCCAGTAACATTTACGCGATCTAGTTTATTCTGAAGCTACCATAAAACATTGCGAGAACGTTTGAAAAAGTAACCGTGGCCCTAGAATGCAAAGAGCTACTGAAGGACACATGCGTTTTCTCATTAAAAGTGACGCGTTTTCTCGCTCCATCCTAAAGCCAGAGAAGTAATTTGTTGATTTTCCATTTAAAAAGCCATAAAACATTCATTAAACATTACAATTCTTGGAAATTAACTTTCATTAAAAAAAAACAGCAACTATAATTAAAACCATTCATCGTTCCGTTCCGTCTTCCTTGTAGTAAAATTCTCGGAAACCAAATAGGTTACTAGTTCCATCATCTTGCTTATTTAGGCTAGTCATTAACCTGTGTAGACCGTGGCGATTGACATACGATAGTTTACACGGCACAAGACAATGTGGGCGTAAAACTACTTAATTATACGCACGAAGACCAAAATAGAACAGACTGACATACTCGGAATTCCGACGTGTCACACTAGTCATATCGTTTGGGCGTTGCTGGGGAATACGTCACGGTTTTTTCTTGTGTACGCTCTGAGTATCATCTGCGAATGTTTTGTCACCGTTGATTAGATGTAGCACGTAAAGCCGTTGGTCTCGGTTGTCATTTGTACATGTTCGACAGTCTTTACCGGAAGTCTATCAGTCTATCCAAAGAGAATCGTGTGGCGAACTAACGTGGTTGTGGAGGTCCGGTCTAGGCTCTATGTAAAATCAAGGTATTCAGCCGCATCCGGTTAGACTGGAAGCCAACCCCAAGCAAAGGGAAAAAACTAGGGAGATGATGGTCAGTTGGCTGTAGAATAATCTCAACGAGATTTTACTGCCGTTTCGGGTTTACCCAACCCGAAACGGCATTTCATCTGGGTGATCATCGACTTAGAACCATACCTCACTGGGAAGCCTTGACGGTACTGCTAGTTCGTGTATAATATGGTTTTGTGATTAAAGAAAATTCTGACAGAAAACTACAGCCACCTCACGAGAAAACATAATATAAAATAGTGCTTGCTACTGAGATTTTCATCGTCATATTTGTTTGTTGTTCTTTATAAGTACTTCTAAATGCATTCAATAACAATTGGCTACTAGTGGCGTACTATTATTATTTTTCGACTACATTATCAACAAAACATCTTAACATCCAAACTCAAATGACTATTCTCTTCAAGGGCTTCATCTTCGTCACCAATGAAAGCGCAAGTGCCACGCCCATTCACACCATCATTTTTGTCATTACACAACACTTCTTCTATACAAGCTCGATCATTTATCTCGCTCGTACCTAGTTAGAAAGCGATCGTATCTTCCTCCATCCATCGCTGTCTTTATCACCTCGTTAATTTCACTTGGCATAAGATATTAAACGTTTATTTACTGACGTTAAATTGTTCTGGTCTTTGTATTGTTATTGTTGACATCGCGCTGTTTATTTTCTGCGTCTTCCCACGGTTGGTAGTCGATTGTCGCACGATTTTATTGCGATTGTCGGGGAGTTTGGTTTGTGTGTTAAATAATTCGTGAGTTCGTGAGCTTAAATTGTATTAATTCAGTGGACGTTTTAGCCAAAAACGTCCACTGTTGGACATAGGTCTTCCCAAAGCGTCGCCAGAATGAGCGGTTCTGTGCATCTCGCATCCATCGGGCTCCCTTGACCCTCAGCAGGTCGTCGGTTCAGCTTGTGTGAGGTCTTCCAATGCTGCGTCTTCCGTTACATACGCAGTTGCCATAGTAGAACTTTTCGGCTCTAATAGCTATCATTCTGTTCTGCGAGCAATTAATATGTAGGTTATTGAAATCTGCAATGAGTTTTTATATTATTTTACAATTGTTTGTCTCCTAGACATTTCATAAGACTTGTAAATGTTTCTTTCTCATAGTGCTAATAAAATTCACAGAAGACAAAAAAACAATGGTGCCCAGAAAATTCGGAAAAATCAAAAAGTTTCTGTCCTTTTTTATCCCTATTGTTCGAGGAAGAAAAGATTTGATCAAACCTGCTGATTTTCCATTCAATAACTATCTTAACAAAAACAGGTGTATAAACTACGTTCGTCGTGAAATCGTTTTACGTTCGAAATTATGTGTCCATTGTTCCGAACCGATGACACGTGAAATAGTATGTCGTGTGGTTTATCAAGCGTGTTATGTGCTAAAAGTATTTACATATTTGTAATGCAGTGGTCGCAGTGGTCTCGAATCTACCGATTTTTCGGTACATTAGCTTTAAAGACAAGTGCAAAATAATAATCAGTGAAGTTTTTCATTAAAGAGACTGATTTAAGTTCCGAATACCTCACGGTCCAAATAACAATTAATACCAATTTTATTTGGTGAAACATCAGTTTTGCATTTGACATTCGAAACCACTGATGGTCGTCTAGTTGAGTGGTCCCAACTGGCGGCCAGCAGCAAGGAAATTGTTCCAAGGGAATATACTCCCGGCATAAAAAGCATCCTATTTGCTATTCCAAAACATGGTCTACTCGTGTGCTTTTCATCCAAATCTGTTTTGACATTCAAGCGTGAAGAGGTGTCAAACATCTTAATATATATAAATCTCGTGTCCCATCTTAATATATATAAATCTCGTGTCCCAATGTTTGTCCTCAATGGACTCCTTAACCACTGAACCGATTATAATAAAATTCGCACACCATGTGCAGTTCGATCCAACTTGAGAGATAGGATAGTTTAAATCTAAAAAAAGAAAAAAGAAATGTTGCGTAAAGTAGGGTAGTGTCGGGTAGTGTAGGGTAGTGTAAGGTAGTGTAGGGTAGTGTAGTGTAGTGTAGGGTAGTGTAGTGTTGCGTAGTGTAGTGTAGGGTAGTGTAGGGTAGTGTAGGGTAGTGTAGTGTAGTGTAGTGTAGTGTAGGGAAGGTAGGGTAGGGTAGCGTAGGATATGTAGGGTAGTCATTTGACGGGAAAAAATCCAAAAATAAATAATTGTCTACCCCGTGCGAAGCCGGGACGGGCTGCTAGTATACTATAAAGTTTCGCCTTTATAATATTATTGTGAAGTATGATGATATTATGTTATCTTAACATATTATAAAACAAAGTACCGCGTGTATCTATCTGTTTATTCGCGATAAAATCAAAAACTACTGTTCGTATTTTAGTGCGGTTTTCACCATTAGTTAGAGTGATTCATGAGAAAAGTTTAGATATATAAGCACATGCATATTATAGTGGAGAAAAGCGTAGAAATTCCGAGATAATTGTAACACCCGTGCGTAGCTGGCGCGAGTCTTTAGTTTATACTAAAATGGTCCTTATTTAATTTATACTACACATGTTAAGTACTAAAAGAGTTCTGAATTTACAAGTAGATGGATGAAGAGGGAAAGGGAGGCCAAAGAAAAGATGGATGGATTGTGTGAGGAGCGATATGAAGGAAAAGGGAGTTAGTTGGTGATAGCCTGACGGATGACAGGACAGAATGGAAGAAGAAAACGTGTTGCGCCGACCCCAAATAATATGGGATAAGGGCAGGAAGAAAAAGAAGAAGGTAGGTAGGTATTTACATCAAATATTTTTCTGCATTTTATCGACGGACTTAGTCATAAAATATTTCAAAAAGGTATTAAGCTAGTTATATGCTTTAATTGGAACACTTTAGGTATGCAAGGTTATTGACGTTTCCGTAGTTTTTAAGGTAAACGTTGGATATTATTTTTTAATATCTGTGGAGTTCTGAGGAGTAAAATTTTACCCTTAAGTTAAAGGGTAAAATCTACAAGTCCTTGACTGTACCTATAGGTACTGCCAGTGACTGAAAATTTGAAAGAGTATTACTTGTCTTGTCTTTTTCACATGACCATGATGTGAAAAAGAGAGATGAAACACACGTTACTTAAAGAGTTATGAATATACATTTTAATGGCTGGAGAAGGAGAAGCCAAAAAACATATGGAGTGTTTGGAGTGGTATGAAAGAAAAGGAGTCAGTGATAGCATGAAAATGAGATTTCAATGGCTGATGAGACAGAATGGAAAAAAAAACGTGTTGCACCGATTTCAAGTAAAAAATAAAAGTAAAAAAAAAATGCAATTTGCAGTTATTATTGCTGTTAAAAACTGTTATGGCATTTTTTTTAATCTTTATTTTTGTACGAGTTTTTAAACGCTAAAATTCGCAGAGCCTAACTTCAGACTCGCCAACTAATAACGGCCGTACTGTAATATGGGACAAGATGATGACTGGGATCAATTTGATTGATTCTATAGCAAATATTATTGGTAGTTTGATATTCATCATAGTCGACTATAACTTTTGTGTTAGCGTCACTAGGTTACATCACATAATGATTATTTACTTTACCACTAATGATCACAAACATTTTTCTTCAGTGTTGTTTGGACAGATGTTATTAAAGCTGTGTGAAAAATGTGTTGTTTCGTCCTCTAAGTGTACTCGAGTTTATTACTCACCGCAAATGAAAAATATGCTTTGTTTTTTATTCCGATACGAGATTTATGAAGAAGTTTTTTTTTTGTTTTTCATGCTGATTAAACAGTTTGCTTATTATTTAGTAATTTATTAGTAAATGGTCGATTGTTCTAGCTTGTAGCTAAATGCATAGCACAGTTGTGACTACAATAATAGTTTTTTTTCTATTAATCGCCATTTTAAATGTTCAAGTGATGGTCTGGCTCAGGGATACCTTCATTACTTTCTTGAATAAAAGGAAGAACGTTGCGAGCTTTTACCGATTAAAACATTAAATTTTCCCGCCCCCTCCCTCTTTGGATGTAAAAAGTCATCAAATATCTCCTCCCGCTGCAAGTGGAGCAAAAGGGAGTGTCAGACATTTGTTCCTTCAATTGACCCTTGCGTTCCAGGGCCATGGTAAGCGAGCAAACTCTTGCTCACCATTCCTAAGCCCGCGCCTACCGTGGCTGATTTTTTCAGCGGAATCCGAAACAGGAACTTCCCGAAACACCCATTTCCATTGAGGATCTGCTTACCATAAGTTACCATACCATAAAGTAGGAGATCTACATATTGTAACCGAGCTTACGCACCGATTGTTACAAGAATCCTACTGTATACCGTCCACACAATTTACGACTAGGCATTATCCATTCGATCTGCCAGTGAAAGTCTTTCCAACACTTATTTATTTTATTAGCGGCTTCTTGTAAACTGTCATGCGTAAGCTCCCGCACAAACATGTCCGCCACGCAACACTGGCGTGCAGTCCAGTAAAGTATTTGTGTTTGTAGTTGGTACTTTCTCACTCTTGAGAGATACGGTTTGTAAGGCCTCAAAGTGGCGAGCCGCGGGAAACTTACGCTACTATATGGCCTGTTTATATATAATATACTAGCTTCCACCCGCGATATCGTCCGCATGTTCAAGAATCGGGATAAAAGGTAGCCTATGTTCTTTTCCACGTCAAAGGCCACATTTTTGCGTGATTAAGTAACAAACATCCACACTTTCATATTTCTAAATATAAATATTCGTTATATAAGTAAGTGAAAAATTTTCATGGTCAAGAAAAGCTTTGTTTCAGTATGTTTTAGGTTGGCCATTTGGGTTGTTTGTGTGCTCTAAATGAGACATTTGTTTTAGTAAAACTTCGTCTAGAAGGACCATCAGTGACTGAAAAGTTAAAAGGGAATCGTTGGTCTTGGTATGGTCATGTGAAGAGGAGGAATGAAACACATGTTACTAAAAGAGTTAGAAGAGGGCTGGAGAGGAAGAAGAAGGAGGCCAAAGGAAAGATGGATGGATTGTGTGAGGATGAAATATGAAAGAAAAGGGTGTCAGTGATAGCATGACAGCTGAAAAAATAAAGGGTGTTGCGAATACTTGCGATGACCCCAAGTGACATGGTACAAGTGCAGGAAGATGATGATGTTAGTGAATTTTGATATTGAGGCGCACTAGTTAATTAAAAGCCTATAATAAAGTGTTAGTACTTTCTCACACTTGAAAGATACGGTTTGTAAGGCTTTAAAGTGGTGAGGCGTGGGAAATTTACGCTGCTATATGGCTTTTATAAGAGGAGCTCGTGGCTAAATAATAACAGCCGCACAGGTCGATCTTCAAGGTTAAGCAACGCTTGCCTAGGTTGGTCTGTGGATGGGTGACCATCTTAACATAACGAATTTCCTCCGTGCCTCGGAAAGCACGTTAAGCCGTTGGTCCCGGCTGTCATTTATAGATCTTTGGCAGTCGTTACGGATAGTCAGAAGCCAGTAAATCTGACTCCAGTCTTGCCATGAAGTACCGTGTTACCCCAGTTAATGGGTTGTGGAGGTCTGGTAGGCAGCCGCTCCTCGTAAAATACTGGTATTCAGCTAAATCCGGCTCGACTGGAAGCCGACCTCAATATAGTTGGGAAAAGGCTAGACAGATGATGATATGGCTGTTATAAAGTCTAGAGGGAGATTTCCATGGTCAAGAAAAGCTTTTTTTCGGGATGTTTGAACGTTTGTGTGCTTTAAATGAGTGTGTAAACATGAATGTTTGGTAAAACTTCGTCTACAAGGACCATAATTTTTTTGTCAGAATTGGTGTTGGTCTTATTAAAAAATAATTTATTAGTATGTGCTACGATACTTAATTCACATTCAAATAATATAATAAGAATATTCCACAACTTTTCACACAAAACGCTATCTAGTCCCAAGCTAAGCAGAGCTTGTGTTATGGGTAAGTACTAGACAACTGATAAACATACTTACATATTTCTAAATACAATACATATTATAGATAAATTACACCTAGACACAGAACATTTGTCATTTGGAGATCTTTGGTAGTCGTTACGGATAGTCAGAAGCCAGTAAATCTGACTCCAGTCTTGACATGAAGTACCGTGTTACCCCAGTTAATGGGTTGTGGAGTAGGGTTGAAAATCACAAGTAAAATACATGTATTTTTCAATCAGACTTTGTATTTTTCAATAAAATACAGAAACTTTCGATGACCTCTTATAATGTATCTTTCGCAAGTTTCCGTTTTTTACATGTAAAAAACGGAATTGTATTTTTCGCTGTTTTTTAGGACTAATAATAATAAAATAACTTTATGGTTACATGTATTACTAAGTGGGTAGTTGTAATTTATGAAATATACATTGTAATTTATGAAAGATACACGTATTATACATGTAAATTTGTATTTTTCAAATAGCCCTAAATTTGTATTATTCCAAAGTTACATGTATTTAACATGAAAGATTCAAAGTTGCGAAAAAAACAAATGAGTATCTTTCGCCATTTTCATCCCTATTGTGGAGGTCTGATATTCAGCCGCTCCTCGTAAAATACTGGTATTCAGCTAAATCCGGTTTGACTGGAAGCCGACCCCAATATAGTTGGGAAAAGGCTAGGCAGATGATGACACCTAGACACAGAACAAATAATCGTGCTCATCACACAAATATTTGTTCTGGGTGGGAATCGAACCCACGACCTCCGGCGTAGCAGTCAGGGCACTAGCCACTAGACCAACAGGCCAGTCAGATGTGATGAAATGATGACCAGATAGCAACGTACCGATAATACGTCGTCAGTACATAGTAAAACACACAAAATCCAGATTTGAAATAAGCAAAGATGAGACAAGCAATCACAATAATGAACAAGTAGTAGTGGTTTCTTAAGTTTCTTTGTTAGTTAATAAGCTGCGGCCATCGATTAAGTTTTCCTCGGTGAAATCAGCTGAACACTTAGCACTTACAACTGATTAAGTTTCATGTAATAATTAACGTGATTCGCGTTTTAAAGCTTATTAAAATATTCATAGTTAATGCCACTTGAGGGAAACTCGCCCAACCATTATCCAATATGACTACGTGAAATCGTAAACAAGAACAAAATGGCTGACAGTCTCATTCTAATTAACATAAAATAGATAATTAAAGACAAGTGCAGCTTACAATTATTATGTGAGTACGTGAGGAGAAAACTGCAGTGTGGGATTGGGCGTACTTAAAGTTTGAACGGAGCGCTGAAAACATAAATTACGCTCGCATTTTAATCAGCCATTAAATAGTATTATGACTTCTGGTAAATAGACGGCTATAGTTGTGGGAATGAACACTAGAAACTGAAATGAAAATAGTGCACCTTATCTACAATATGTAACTGGAATAATGCACACCCTAATACACTAGAGTCGCCAACCGTTCTGTTTTCCTACATATTCTAGTTTTTAGACGTCATGGTCAGAGCTTAAGCAGTTTCCTATGCTTTTAAAGCACTCTGATAGGGTCAAGTATTTTAAAATTCGTACATACTCTGTTACAATTTTATGGGCGGCCTCACGGCTCGCGTTTGTTGGCGGAGCCCTACTGTTTAAATACAAAGGCGCAAAGTGCTAAAATATAAAATTAAGAGCATTGAAATTTTACTTCAATCACTTGTATAGTGTTTTTTTAAGTAATTTCTAACGTAGGTAATTGTAGGCAAATATGGCAATGGCAATCGACGCACTACATTGGTAGCACATCGGTATTGGATTAAACGCACGCATACTCAAACACTAGTCACGCAATCAAGATTTATCTAGAATTTATTGAAATATGTATTTTTTAATCCTAAATTAAGAATTATTTTAGAATAGAAAAATGACCTATTTAGAAAAAAAAACCGGGCAAGTGCGAGTCGGACTCGCGCACTGAGGGTTTCGTACCAACCTACCTATAAAAACAGTTTAATTCTCGAATCGAGTCTTGAAGACTTTTCAATTTTTTTTTCTTGTGACGTAACTAAAAATTTTCAGTTTTCAGACTTTTCCCGATATTAGTGCTATAATACCTTGCTTCGTGCCAAATTTCAAGATTCTAGGTCAACGGGAAGCACCGTATGAGTTTTGATTCCTTTGACAGTGTCGAAATGTACGTTTTTTGCAACATAAACGGGCGTATCTTTTTTTCCCGTCAATTTACAAGTTTGATTTTTGCACAACTTCAAGGGACCGCGGATTTCAATATATGGTTTTAATTTCAACTTGATACCTTCACGCGTTCCTGAGAAAAAGGGTCTTGACAGACGGACGGACGGACAGACGGACAACAAAGTGATCCTATAAGGGTTCCGTTTTTTCCTTTTGAGGTACGGAACCCTAAAAATCTGAAAATTAATTAGTAGCCGATTTTCAATATAGAGATTTAATTAAATCAGATTCATTTAATCATTGTAAAACATAGACTTCATTACTAGTTCTTATAGGTTACATTGAGGTCGCTATGTTTGGCCTCTAGGGCGTACAACGTATTAATACATGCAATACAATTAAAACAGGAAATTAATATAGAGTTAGAACTGCAAATAAAGAGTTAAATCATTTAACGCATTAAGAATTTACAATCATATTCTAAAATTGACAATTCATTTTGGTATATTAATTAATAATTACAACTTTCAGGATATGCGTAAGTCAGAACTGAATAAGTTATTTCTAGGAAAGCGAGCTCCATCGTAGACCACATCATCGCTTACCATCAGTTGAGACAGTAGTTTAACGCAAATCTAACAAAAAAATGTATTCCTTGTCGGATTTTATTTGTCTTCAAAGTGCCTATACACCAAAAATCGAACCATTACATGTTCAAGTAACCCGCATGAAACCGTGGTGATTAATACTTTAGTCTTTTCTGCACGATTAGCGGTTTTCCCCTTCTTTAAGACAGTTACAGGCTGGTATTTCTACTTAATGCTTTACGCCCGTTTTCAATAAGCTATCTAACTATAGTTGCAGCTACTAAAGATAAACAAATCCATCCTTTTGCACTTACTTGCTTTCCTATAACCTACCGATGGATAGCATTTCCTACCAAAGTTAATAATGGATAGATAGAATTTTACTGTTTTTCGGGGATAGCTATCTATCTATGATCTGCGGTAGGTTATTGAAAACGGGCGTTAATCTTTTCTGCACGATAAGCGGTCTTTCCCCTTCTTTAAGACAGTTACAAGCTGATATTACTCCTTTATTTTATTACTAGCAAAGGTTCTAGACTCCCAGTTTCCCTTGTGTAATAAAGTCTAGTACAAAAACAGCTGATCAATACAAACAGACAATTTGGCGAGCCTCCAACAGCCTCTATGGTCGCAGCCTGTCGGCTGTTATTGATTTTCCTACCCTCAATTTGTTAGCCTAAATTATGTACATATTTTTAGACCTGGGTGGAACCAATCTACATATTTGTAAAACGTAAATTGTGTATATATTAAAGGCATTTAGTTGATTTGAATAGGAACATTTGATTGATGAATGAATTATGGATTTGGTCCTTCGAGCCGTATTAATCTAGAAATGTCGTAATATTTTTGGTTTATGGTAGAAACGTCTTAATGGCTGTCATTATATAAAAATGATAACGTGGTGTTTTTTAACTGAAGCATTATTATCATCTTCCCGCCCTTTCCCAACTGATCTAAGGCGAGAAGGCGTATCAGACTTTTATAGACTAAAATTCATCCAAGCACTCCTTCCTTTATTTGCTCTTTGAATTCTTGACTGGAAGCCGACCCCAATATAGTTGGGAAAAGGCTTGGTAGATGATGATGATTCTAAGGACACGGTAACTCTTCCAACATTTCCGCAGCCCTAGCAGTCATCGTACGTACAATGCATATGAACACATTTAGTAATCCACATTCAAGACAAGCATACTACTTACCATATTATTGTAGGTAATAATGCAAATAAAATAACCGTTTCCTTGGATATAAATCAGGGAAATGGTAAGGAAGAACTTGAAATTGTGTTTTTTGCTGATGACCTTTGCAGGATTAGTGAAACAGTCACGGCTTTTGAAAGGAAAGACAATCATCAAAGGTTTTAATTCAATGGAACCATAATCCAAGGTCCTAGATTTGATTGACGTCGAGATCTGTAAACAAAATACTCTTCAGTGACCTTTTGATGATTTCCTTTACTTTTCCCTATTGTTTCCTGTAGCTGTTGTTTAGTGCAGTGTTTCCTGATAGCTATAACTTAGGAGTCTTCGAGTCAAGACTGAATAGGTTACTTCTAGGCAAGCGTGCTCCATCGTTGGCCACATCATAGCTTGCCATCAGGTGAGATAGTGGTCAAACGCGAGCCTATGTATAATAAAAAAAATCTTCTTTTAAAAGTTCATCGATAGGCGATGAACTTTTACTATTTTTTTCTGATCAATATTTGGCAACCTGTATAGCTCTCTTACTCGTATTGGCCTCTGTTATTGGTTTTGCAGGATGTCCTGTGCAAGATATGCGTCATTTTAAGGGTTCCGTACCTCAAAAGGAAAAAACGGAACCCTTATAGGATCACTTTGTTGTCCGTCTGTCCGTCCGTCCGTCTGTCAAGACCCTTTTTCTCAGGAACGCGTGAAGGTATCAAGTTGAAATTAAAACCATATATTGAAATCCGCGGTCCCTTGAAGTTGTGCAAAAATCAAACTTGTAAGTTGACGGGAAAAAAAGATACGCCCGTTTATGTTGCAAAAAACCTACATTTCGACACTGTCAAAGGAATCAAAACTCATAGGGTGCTTCCCGTTGACCTAGAATCTTGAAATTTGGCACGAAGCAAGGTATTATAGCACTAATATCGGGAAAAGTCTGAAAACTGAAAATTTTTAGTTACGTCACAAGAAAAAAAAATTGAAAAGTCTTCAAGACTCGATTCGAGAATTAAACTGTTTTTATAGGTAGGTTGGTACGAAACCCTCAGTGCGCGAGTCCGACTCGCACTTGCCCGGTTTTTTTGTTATGATAAAAGTCTTGTTTATGAGTTTGTCTTTGTTATGAGAAAGCATAACCTTTGCAGCATAGATTTTGCCCAAAATAATTGACAGCCAGCTGGTGGTACTATATTACTACCTTTGCAGTGTTTACTTTTCCGTGTCATAAGTTTGATTGTTTTATCAATTTATGTGAACATATATATTCTTCATATTAATCTTGAACCTGTCATAATATTTACAAAAAAGCCAATATAATCACTTTCCATTAACCATTCTAGAGATCAAAGTACTGCGCTATGTACAAACGTACGGCAGATCGTTTTGGCATACAATTAATGATCATGATGTATCGTAACGACATTCCGTGTCAGATCCGTTCTGCTGATTTATGTCTGATTCATCTTGCATTTTATTAGCTCGCATAGTTACTATCACTACTTATGTTAGTTTGTTTACTCGCGCGGTCAGTGATGACTAAATTAATTTATTCTTTTTTTTTAACTACTTGTAATGCCTCCTGAAACTCACATGCACATAAATCTCAAATTCGTAACAACTACGAGTATTTTTTTTTGTTCAATGCTGTTAAAAACCTTACGCTAATTACAAACGTAACACTTGCCTAAAATCTTCAATTACGCGGCTTTTCTCGAGTAAACGGTTTCACCATACAAACTTTGTACCCCCGTTTCACCTCTTTAGGGAGCAAAGTTCGGAAAATTCTCTCTTAGTTCTCGCCTGTGCAAAATTTAACGCTCCTAGTCCCAGTCGTTTTGGCGTTGCGTTGATATGCCAGTCAGCCAGTTTCTTCTTTTTATCAGATATTACAAATTACAGAATCAATGAACTCTAGAAATTCAGGGCCAATATTTTCCCAAAAGGACCATTTCGCTTCAAGAACAGGTGCTAAATTTATCATGTGCAGGGAAAACCGATAAAAACTAGATACGATATTGTAGAAACGTCTCGAATCACTAAGTAACAACAGTACGCATGAAATGTAATTATCTGTAAGATAATTGCGATCGCAAGTAATCACATTCCTCGCCAAATTAATAAGAGGCTTACACGATACGACTTGCGCTATCTGTCAGAGAATGTAAACAAGACATTCTTTGTAGCAGACAGGGGACCGATTGGGAGATATCGAAAATGACTGTTTCTTTTTTGGATTAAAATAATAATAAGGTTATCGACATGCGGGAAGTAGATACAGGAGTTATCGTACCGATAGTCCTGAGAGCCGCTTAATCGCCACAAGCCACAACCAACATCTTAGGGGCTCCTCTTAGAGAGCCTTTGGTCTAGAAAGCAGTAGATACTTCTGGACACGGCGGGCATAGTTAGGAGATTTCTCTCTCCGGAGCCCTGACCACCGGTAGCTACGACTCTGTTCCCGAAGCTGGATTTATATTTTTAAATACACTAGAACTCAGGCTTCTCACTAAGAGAGGGAATGAACCGCAATCTACCACACGGGCCCAGTGCGGATCTATGGATGTCACATGTCTTTGAATTTAGGGTTCTAAGGCATGCCGGTTTCCTCACGATGTTTTGCTGCGTCGTTGTGAGAGCAATGGTGATGAAATAATGAAAAAGATACCAAGATATCCTGGAGTAATACATAAGCTATCTACACTAATATTATAAAGAGGTAAAGTTTGTTTTTTTGTTTGTATGAGGTAATCTGTGGAAGTACTGGTCCGATTGCTAAATTTTTTTCACCAATAGAAAGCTGCTGTATTCCTGAATGACATAGGCTATATTGTATGTACGCGCGCGAAGCTGCGGGCTAAAGCTACCTAGTAGTTTATAAAGATGTAACTATTGTAATGATGGGAAGTAGGCTGATACATAATTTTACAGACGGAGCCGCGGATGGCAGCTGATTGTAAATCGTCTGTGATATTCGTTCATTGCAAAAGGTTATCACATATTTGGTTTAGTTTATCTTATGTACGCAAGTAAATTTAATTTCATACGACCTCGAATTTGAACTATTAAATTGTATTGACTGGCCTGTTGGTCTAGTGGTTAGTGACCCTGACTGCTATGCCGGAGGTCGTGGGTTCGATTCCCACCCAGGACAAATGTTTGTGTGATGAGCACGATCATTTGTTCTGTGTCTGGGTGTAATTTATCTATAATATGTATGTATTTAGAAGTATATAAGTATGTTTATCAGTTGTCTAGTACCCATAATACAAGCTCTGCTTAGTTTGGGACTAGATGATGTTGTGTGAAAGTTGTGGAATATTATTATTATTATTATTATTATTATTCAGTTATTGTAATGAGTATATTTATATACGTGCCAGTTTTGATATCTGCAATCTTGAATTAAATTACAATTATGTATTTTCATTTAAACAGGAAACAAGATGTACTTGTGTAGCTATTTGTACAGTTTACTAAACATTTATTTACCTACTACAATTAGAAGAAACAAAATATTAACCTAAATTAGTTATTATTATTATTACTAGTCTGTATGGTCAGAAGCCAGTAAATCTGACTCCAGTCTTGCCATGTAGTACCGTGTTACCCCAGTTAATGGGTTGTGAAGGTCTGGTAGGCAGCCGCTCCTCGTAAAATACTGGTATTCAGCTAAATCCGGCTATACTGGAAACTGACGCCAATATACTTGGGAAAAGGCTAGGTAGATATGATGAGTCTGTATGGTCCCACTACTGCCCAAATGCCTCCATTCTTCCGCGTTACTTCTAAAGATCATGAATTTTTGTTTCTTCTTCTCAATTACAGTGTAGACTCTATATAACGACACTGAAGGCACTGTGCATTTTAAGGCGTTATAGAGACGTGTCGTTACATGCAGAGAAAATAAAATCAGACTTTGTCTCCATGTAACGACATGTCTATTACGCCAAGATTTCAGGAGTATACACTGTATTTAGCAACAGATCCTGCTCATACCGCTATCTCCTTCGTGGTCTGGTGGTGGACCTAGTGTCACTGTGTGCAGGTTGTCAGGCATGCGGGAGATATGTCCTACCCAGTCCAGTACTACTTCTATTTGCCAAATTTGTCGTATAATATAATTACCGCTTTATGTTTCTATAAATAAAGTAATAAAGTTATGAGTAACTTTTGTCCTTTTCTTTGTTTGGAAATGACATTTAGATCATCTTATGAAATTACATACCGGTAGCGCAGTTTCAGCTAAGACTCATGTTCTACGCAATTAGGACCTGCACAATCGATTAACCCAACAATTAATTGTATCTCCAAACAACATTTTACTCTCCAACCTTAAACTCTTTGGGGGAATGTGGATCAGAGAGTGAAGTCCCACATACCTCCGTTGAAAAGTGAGGATCCTCCGACCAGACATGTGTTATGTCTGGTGGGCTGCTGCCCGAAAGATGATTTTGGATTGTTCTGTTCTAATCGCGCGGAGAACTTTACTTGCGCGATGCAGGATTAGTTCTTCTATGACATCATAGATATCGCTACAACTCTTTTTGTTAGTCACTTTTCAAAATGTCCAAATTTCAACAACACAACAACACTAACAGTGGCACCTAACATTCAGGCACTTCGCCAATCAAGGCTCTGCCAGAACTACACGCATGAATGACGAAGAATTAATATGCTTTCATCGTTCCCTGCGCACGCGCGCCCAGGTGTGCCAAAGTCCGAAGTGTCAGGTCTTGGATGACGCAGAGTTTAGCCATGTCGGTCTTGTGAAATGAGATGGCGTGTGATTGCTGTGAATTGTCAGCTGTTGACAGCTGAAAGGTAAAGGTAAAGCTTGACAGGTAAATTAATGAGTCAAGTAATTTATGGGTCTAAATTCGAAAACCTGCATCGCGGTGTCAGAGTTCTCTGCGCGATTAGAACATATACAACAGCCCAAAATCAAGTGGCCTGGACCAGACACAACCGGTCTCCTCTATAAAATTCGTATTTAGGTACAGTAATTGTGATGCTCCACTATGACAAAGGGTAATTGAAGCAACACATGTAGGTTTTAGTCAGTAATGGTTTTGACGATCCCTCTTGCTTCACCTAGAGCGGGAGAAATAATTTGAGAATTTTCAAACTGACAAAAAATCTAGGCACTACCAGTAAATCTAATTGCGGGTTTCAATTACAACATCATCTGCCTAGCCTTTTCCCAACTTTATTGGGGTCGGCTTCCAGTCAAGCCGGATTTAGCTGAATACCAGTATTTTACGAGGAGCGGCTGCCTACCAGACCTCCACAACCCATTAACTGGGGTAACACGGTACTTCATGGCAAGACTGGAGTCAGATTTACTGGCTTCTGACTATCCGTAACGACTGCCAAAGATCTCCAAATGACAGCCGGGACCAACGGCTTAACGTGCTTTCCGAGGCACGGAGGAAACTCGTTATGTTAAGATGGTCACCCATCCACAGACCAATTAAGTTTTTTTGCGGGTTTCAATTACAACATGCCCTCAAAATATTTACTCGTAAAACCTTCCTATTTGCAAAACAATAGACGTAGCAATAGGGTAAACTACGGTAGCTTAACGTATTAGTTAGGGTCACTATTTGAAAGTAACGCATTGTTTCACACTTTACACATACTAGGAACCGTTACTGTGCTTAAAGATCATGAAATTGTTACGGAGATATGTGTCAATAATGTGGTTTGGCATTTAGTTAGGCTCTTGAGATATTGATAAACGATATTTATTTATTATTTATTTATTTAAACTTTATGTACAGTGGTGGTACATAGGCGGACTTAATGCATCAGGGCATTCTCTACCAGTCAACCTTAGGGTTAAAAAGAAAACACTGTGGTAGGTCTGCACAATAAATAAATAAGTGATTATTAAAATAGAGGTTTTGACGATAAAATTTGACCTATAGATATTGATAATTAATAAAAGCCAGTTGTGTCCTACTTCAGGCAAAATGCCTCCCTTCCATTCTTCCACTCTTCTCTTTTCCTAACTGCTTCTGGCCAATCCCTTAGAATCTCCTTCATTAATTCGTCACGCCATCTCCTTCTAGGCCTACTACGTCGCCGGCTCCTGCTGTTTGAGCTCCAGTCAGTGGTTGCCTTCGCCCAATTTCGTTGCGAAATGCAACAAATGAAAATGTGGCAGATGTGGTCTGGCCAGTTCCAGCTCTACTTTAGCGGCTGTACGATTACAAAGAAAGGACAATTGGATAGGCTGTAAAAAGTACTCAAAGTGCAATCTTCTGTATACTTTACAAACGAAATTCTTGAATTATTTTTTTTGTCCAAAAGGACCATTTTTGTGTGTTTAGTAATTAACAAAATCTTCAAGCTAAACCTTCACGTTTTCATTTCGATACAAACTTTCAATATTTATCACTTCGACTAAGTGCCCCTATAAAGCAGTTTTAATTTAATCGAATCAAGAAAGATACAGGCAAGTGTTTGTATCTAAAGCCTTAACCAGTTTTCTGTAGCTAATGACAACTCGTCACTGTCTATACGGGCACCTATAGATAATGATAATTTAATGTTATTTTATTAACTAGAAAAGCAATGACCTAGGTGTGGTTGGCGCTAACTGTCGTTCAATTAGACTGGAAATAATTAGCCTCATTGTAACAGCCGCACCGGTCGATCTTCAAAGTTAAGAGACGATTCCCAGATTGGTCGGTGGATGGGTAATCAACCTTATCCATATCGAGACTTCTGTGTCTCAGAAAGCACGTTAAGCTATAAACATCAACATTTCAGCCGATAGACATTATAAACCTGGACATAAACCTCCCCCAAACATCTCCGTAACGAACGGTCCTGTGCGTCTCGCATACATGAGATTCCCGTGATCCTCACCAGTTCATCAGTCCGTCTTGTGTCTTTTGAGAACTTTCACTAGCGTAACATATTTATGTAAGGAATTGAAATCATTAAAATTATCAATACAACCGTCTCAGTTGTTTTACAGCATTGAATGGCTATTTCACGAAAATGACACGCAACGGGGACTGGGACCTTTTAATTTTGTTGACATCTCTTTGAGGCGCACACTGCGCACAGTCGACTCGAGTTACTGGATGGTTGGAGGGTGAGCTACAAGTAACAAGCCCCTGCATTCTCTTTCCGCCCATCTTTCAGCCAGCATCTCCATCGTGTGACGTTACATATTGATCGATTGTAAGATTGAGACGTCCTGATTATTCAGTTGAATCTTCGAATATTTTACTTTCAGCCTTGTTAGGGTTAAATGGGTTAAATAAATTCAAGGCCATGTTATGACACTAAAAAGTACTTTCCCGATGATATTTTGTTATTAATCTAATCTGTATTATTATTCAGTTATCTACAAAATATGTTAAACTGTCCAAATTGGACCTATCGCGATCGCACACGATTTTATTTAAAATATCTGTGCGATTAAAGTATTTAGTATTCTTTACTACTTTGATACAAATCTGGAAATTGAAAAATTATCTGTTTGTAGGTGAAATAAAGGTTTATTAACTGATATATTACAGCAAATAAAGACCGCTGTAGATAAGCCGAAATTTTGTTTTGCCGGCTTGAAAATCATTTTTGGCGCAGCTATTTTAATTTTTTATCCTATTTCTGTTGTGAGAATCTGATAACAATCATCATATCATTCTATCTATACCTACTATTAGTTTTAACCTAATATTTTTATTAAATTACCTATCAAATCACTATCAGTTCTGCTTGTACCAGCGACTTCGCCTGCGTTAATGTAGGTTTCTCCATACAAACTTTGAACCCCTATTTCATCCTCTTAGCGGGAGAATTTCGGAAAATCCTTTCTTATTCTTTGCACACATCATAAAAGGAATCTCTGTACATAATTTCAGCATTCTAAATATAAGAGTTTGGGCTGGACATCGTTTAGTCAGTCAGTGAGTCAGGACTTAGCCTTTTATTTAAATATTTCGATGGACTCAAACAAAAACAAAATCTAAACAACGTCATAAGAGCAACCTGCACAAAAGTTACCACAAATGCCAGGTTCCACACAAAGATATAACCAAAACAGATAGTAAACTAGCTAGATACGACAGAACATCCCTTGGACAAAGAGCTTACAATCTTCCATGTGACGTACAAATGCGAGCTATAAACGTATCACTTACGGATATGAGTCACACGGGCTAAAGGATTTACAAACGCCTCACAACTGAGTGGAGTCACTCTTTCTTGGTGTATAAATTCAAATATTTATGGTAGTAGTTACTTGAACTTACAACCGGCTAGGGTTGTCAGGGAAGTTTTAAAGAGTTACTGTGGCGCTAAAACGCGAATAAAGGAACATAGGCGAATTTTTTGAACAGTCTGAACTGCGATGCGACGTCGCATCGTATAAATCGACGAGCTCGCACGGTTCATTGTAAAAACTTGTGAAAGAGAGTAGAGTTTTTAGGAAAATTCGGACAACTTTTTGGCTCTTAGCCGTCAGGTCTTTTCATTTGAAAACGCCTAAGTACATGACGTTGATATCTAACATTTGACGTTTACATTGATAACTGCCCAATGTCATTAACATAAGCGCAAGGAAGCAGCACTGAGGCACCTATGAAGTGCTGCTATCTGGTGAACGTGAATTTTAGGACACGCTCATTGAAGCACATCACAAATTCGCGTTGTATGGTCAGCTGAACCGATGCTTTGCCGCTTGAAGTCGCGTCGCAGGAGTTCACATCGCAGATTCCTGCGATGCGGCGTTGTCTTGCATAACATCGCATTTTTGTGTAGCCCTTAACAAGCCGCCCATCTATAAAAAGCATAATTTTGTCTTGGCTTTTTCCGGACGCTTAGTAACCCTACTTCACCAGACTTTCAGTCAGGGCTGGCTCAAGCACGGCACTTGATAATATCGTGCTCAGTTGACACGTGATTTGGTCGGGTCCGGTTTGAAATTCTCCAGATACTAAGTATCCAGTTCACTTGGACCACGAGGAATGTAGATATCCTTGAATTGTGAGGGATAGGAATGCAGGACCTGAGTTGGTAGAAAGCTGAAACGAAATAACTAGACTTGTTTTTTTACTGATAGGTTCGCGTTTGACAGTAGTCAATACACGCCATAATTATAGCTTAATATCTGGTGAGATAATGATCACATCTAATGGTAAGCGATGACCAGATCGACTTTAAAGCAGCTAGATTCACACTTGACTTAAAAACCCACTCGTTGTAGCAATCAGGAGACACAAACTCCAGTAGGGTTTTGAAAAAAACAAAGACTACGCACAATTGATGTGTTCACAAAATGTTTTGCTATCTGAACAGACTGTATATTATTCAGATTTCTGCAAAATTGATGGGATCATTTAGGGCCAGTCTGCGTATTATTCGAAGGAGTTACCGTAGCTCTCGCAAAAACAGCAACTGTAGAAACTCTAGATTTTAGTTCATAAAGGTCTGACGATCCACTCAGAGCTAGAGAAGTCATTTAATGAACTCCCGCGTAAAAAAGAAGTTTACCGACTTGTAATTAAACTGAAGACCGAATACTGACAACCCCTAAAACGTGTCATTCATTCACGTCACCCGCAAGCCAGACAACATAAAATATTGACTCCTACGTGCGTTTTATTTGCTTACACATTTGTGTACGTTTGAATTAAACACAATCCGTCTGAAGCTATAGCTTTACGGCCATATTGTAATTGGTTTCCGTTTTGCGTTGTGCATTTACTTTGTTGCTTGATTTGAAGTCTATTCAGACATTTTCTATTGTTATACCGTTCTAGTTGCCCCTTGAAATCTGATACGGGTTTAATTCAAACTGTTTTGGTTCATAGTTGACAATTTTGACAGTAAATTCCGCAAAGTTGGACATAGGAATGATAATGCATACTTTAATGCAACAGTTTGTGTTAAATAATTGCCGTTCTGAAGTAGGCTATAAATAATTGCGCAGTAGTAGCTAAGAATCAATTAACGATCGGGTTCAGAGCTGTGAAGTTACTTGACGCAAGCTGTTTCAACTTTACTGATCCCCAAGAAACAAGAATATGGTGATGATCACCATATTCTTGTGCCTTAGGTTCTTTGCAACACGTTTTGTTCTTAATGAAAGAAAAACTGTTCTGTCAACTGTAACGCTGTCACTACCTTTTCTTTCACATCACTACAATCCATTTTACTTTCTTATGCCTCACTCTCGTTATCCATTCATTTGTCTTTACTAATAGCTACTGTCTAATATTTTTATTCAAATCTAATAATGTTTTGTTTTTATTTTCAGGTAAGTTCCAATCATGAATTTTCTTCTTAGCTGTAGTAATTATGGTAAGTTACTTTTTAATTAGCATTAAGAATTTCCTTTTCATAAAACTAGGTATTGCCAAAACATTCTCCCAATCGTCCTTCGTATTTTTATTATCGATTCTTAACAGAAACCATTTTTTAAACGAATGCTAAAATAAATTCAAGAATCTAAAGTACAGTTAGCAAATATGCTTCGTATCATCACCTTGTGCCATTAATTATTGAAATTAAATTTAGATACATTGATTAGTATTGACTGAGCTGACTGTACCAAATTCAAGTTACTGGTATTTGTTCGTACGTTAAATTAAATTACTTATTAAATAACTTACTTAAAGATTGTTTTTTGTTCAAAGTTGATAATAAGAAACGTTCTTTTAAATAAATACCAGTGGTATTAGTTCGTTGCTTTTAAAATGAAAGAAATCCGCCCTTCACTTTCAACAGAAGAAACGACAAAAAAGTCTTTCTCTATTTTATTTTTACGTACAAACTCTTGGCTCCTGCGCCATTTCTAAACGCATATGTATCATTCATTGTTTACATCGCTAACTGGTATCTGGATGGCATGTCTGGCGGATTCGTAACATTAGCCGAGTGGCGTCTAGTGCCCGTGCCAAGTGCGCTTTGTAGGTTGGCATGCCAAATAGGTAAACTGAGTAAGGAGAGTGTTCACTTGTCGATGAAAGTCTTTTTCTTTGTAATCCGCTACCGACAACATTTAAGTTCAGGCATTGCATGGATTGCCTAGTCATTTTATACAATGCCTAGCATTGTATGAAATATTTTATCTATCCTTCAGGATTGTATTATGTATACCGCACCTAGTCAAAGTCTATACTGCCTAAATTTTCCGTAGAATGTCAAGAGGGGATCAGAAAAAGTATAAAGCGATGGACAAATGAAACATCTTTGGTTTTAAAATTGTATGATGATTTGGAAATTTTTCGACCCCTACAACTAAAGAACTAATTAGTTTCTAACTTAGGGCACCCCAAATCACTAGATACTTCATTGAAGTTAAAATTGTCACACAGTTGTAAATATGACACAGAAATTTAAAATACATATATTCGTGCTGCCATGCCATAACGTAAATTAATGAGGTCCAACGCGAATAATGAATCATACACATATTTTAACGATCAATGGCGATCACATGCTCCTTTCTATTGTAAAACTGATCGTCACGTGAACGACTAACTGTAATTAATAATTATAATTATATATGTGGCGTCAGCGATTATTGGTGCCGATAGTCGTGTTAGTTAATGGCTTAATAGCCACGAGCTTGAACTAACAACTTACGAGGGTCTTGCCAGTTAGCTGGTTCAAGGGTTTGATTCAGAAACCGGTACTTCTGGACATGGGTCATATTGTTAGGGTTGTTCCCATACCTGGAGCCTTGCCCGCATTTATTTAACTTGGGCCCTGGACCTAACCGAAGGCGGATAATGCCTGGGCATTTTGAATAATGACACGCTACCTAGGGCAAAGTAAATAATAATAATTTTATGTGGTGTGGAGAGAAAAAGCGTTAAACGTGAATAAGAGCCCACAATGGTTAAAGTATAAAAAACTGTTGACTGCAAGTTTATCTCTAACTTATTTTATTAATGCTGTTTACAATTATCTTTTATCGACAATGCGACAGTGAAGCTATCAACTATTATAAAAAATACATTTTTGATAATATCTAAAAAATAAATATAAACTATTAAAAATGATACTTAAACATAAAAAATATTTCTCCCTCTCTATCTTATTATCTTTGTTTTTATCATTCTTATACCTAACTATATTTAATAATAACTCTTATGAATTCAAAAACTACTCTACAGCTGCGAAACCCATTTTCCATCAGGAAGTAGATTTCACCTAGATAACATAAAACAACTGTGTCGACAGGTATACAACCTCCTTTACATTAAACTTTCGTCTAAACGTCTGTAATGCTGACGACCCGAAAGGGTTTGATAAGGCGTGCGTTGAACCGAAATAAAAGAGAATGTAGTGCGGAATATCTGGATCAATGGACCCTGCTTGTTATTCATTTCTGTTAATTGTTTCTTTGTTTAAAGATTAAAGCGAAGAACAAATTAGCCATTTCTTTGAGGTGTAACGTATGACATACAATATTTCATATTATATTCTATTAAAAAATAATAATTATGTCATCATCATCATCTCAGCCGAAAGACGTCCACTGCTGCACATAGGCCTCCCCCAAGCGTCGCCACAGCGACCGGTCCTGTGGGTCACGCATCCATCGGATTCCCGCGACCCTCGCCAGGTCGTCGGTCCACCTTGTGGGAGACTTACCAACCTTATTATGAAATATATTAAATTCTATTTAAAAAAAAACTGTTCTAGTACTATAATATTTAAGAGAAAAGAATCGCCGATAAAAATAACATTTCTTGTATGAGGCGTGGGGGGTCCCCATAAAAGAATATTGTGTAGTGCAAAATTAAATTATCTGGATCAATGGACCTTGCTTGTTATTCAGTTCAGTTAATTGTTTCATTGTTATAAGATTCAAGCGAAGTGACATGCCCCACTATGCCACACTACGGAGCCCGGAGACGCATGTCTTTTGATTTGTAATTGTAACGTGTGGTATAGGTACGCATTCTATTTAAAAACAAAACTGGTAAGTGCGAAGGGTTTCGTACTACAAGATTAAAATCATGTAAAACACACCGTTTCTTGTATGGGAACCCCATTTTATTTTTATTTCAAGTATACATTCTGTGAAAATTTAAACTCTATCGCTTACAGTCAGACATCTTGAGCTTGGCAGTCAGACGGACAGACTGATAATAGAGTCACGGACAGTGGAGGTTTAATAAGGTAAGGTAATAATAATAAGGTCCCGTTGGCCTTAAAAAACCGGCTAACTGTGAGTCGGACTTGCGCACGAATGGTTCCGTACTGGTAACAGAAATATATCATCTGTGAAAATTTTTGTTTGGTGACAGACAGTCTTACAATCCACTGTAAGTCTGTCTGTCACCGACGACGAAAAGACTAGGTAATAAGTCACATTTTAGGGTAGTAAGACTCCAGTCTTACTACCCTAAGTGTGACTGAATTAAAGTATTTTTATATTTGTTTTGTAGGTCAGTGATTTAGTATTGTTAGTGATAAGGTTAAAATCCTTTTAATTATTTATTTTGGTAATTCCCTGACTTAATTTAAATATGCTGAATAAAGTTGACAAACTGCTCCGCAGACGGCGGTATTTCGAACGTTGTCCTATAATATAAGAGTGTGATTAATGAGCGAGCATATTATAATATTTTACTGGTTTCATTGACCCGACTACTGATGTATTTGGTTAGTTCATTGACAAATTATGGACATCACCAAAAAAAACCTTGCAATACATTAGCAAGGTGATGTTTTAGAACGATTGGGCCGACTGAAACAATTGATCTTCGATTCCTCAGAGAATAGAGTAACTAAGTAAACAAGTAATCATTTATTGTGCAAAAAAGATCAGCATCAATGATGGAACACCATCGTAGGGGCCCAGCAAGATCCAAGCCTACTGGGTCATAGGTTATATGAAAATGATTCCCGAGACGGAACGAAGGCAAAGAAGGAACGGAAGTGGTTTTGAAACGTCTGGCATGCCCTCCGCTCAGGACGGGAAATTTCATTGGATTTCCTACCTAAAAAAGTCTTGCCATGAAGTACCGGGTTACCCCAGTTAATGGGTTGTGGAGGTCTGGTAGGCAGCCGCTCCTCGTAAAATACTGATATTCAGCTAAATCCGGCTTGACTGGAAGCCGACCCCAATGTAGTTGGGAAAAGGCTAGGTAGATGATGATTTCCTGCCTAAAAAAATAGAAAAAGTGATGGAACACCAAAAATTTGTTATTACGATTTCATATAAATAAGATCACAGTCCTCCAAACTAGGAAACAATCCTGTATCTTGAATTCATGCGAATTTTTTCAACAACGTCTATATTTACTAAGGTTTTCTCATCCAATCAGAGCGAAGAATCCGCTGGCTAATCCCCACGAGTGGTGCACCAACGTAATTCATAATAGGATCAGATCGGCGACACGTGCTTCTGTCCCCGTGCTTCGCCCCGTGGCCTCTTCATCAGTCACGTACAGTCAAATGGGGTGAAAAGGAACGCCAGGGGTGAATAGGAACAAAACTTTTGAAGTGGATTTTCACGTTATTTAACAGGTTTTCCCGGCATTTAAGTAGTAAATAGATGTCTATTTACTCATTAATTGTAATAAAAGGCGATGCTTATGCAGAAATCAATATAAAATATTTAACCTAAGTAAAAATCCTAATCAAAATATTGTTCCTATTCACCCCCGCGTTCCTACTCACCCCGTTTGACGTTACTACCAAGGTTGTTCTACGACTCGGAAACTGCCAATTTCCGGGTTACCAGGGCTTTAAAAGTCTGCTATTAGAATTATATCTGAATTGTCGATTTTGACAAGTTAACATTACCAAACTTGTCAAAATCAACAATTATGAAGCCAATGATCAACAATTCAGATACTATTCTAATAGCAGATTTGAGGTCCAGCATTGTTAGATAGGTTTCGATTTTGTAACTCGTTGCGTGCTTTCTTGATAGCTTCTACATCTTATGTGTGCCTAGTACTAACTTCGAAGGTTTTCGAGGTTTGTTCGTCGTGGTCCATCTACCAGTCACGTACACCCAGGGTTGAAACGACTCGGAAACTGCTAATTTCCGGGGTACTACCATTGTTAGACAGTTTTCGATTCTGTAACTACGAGTAGTTGCGTGCTCTCTTGACCTAGTAGAAACTTTGCAGGTTTCCGGGATTTGTTATACCGTGATAACCAGGGTCGTGGCCCATCTGACAGTCACGTAGACCTAGGCCTGTTTCAGATTTGTGAAACGACTATCTGGACCTAGGCCTGTTTCACAGCGTCTGCCTGTATATCTATCTGTTAGTGATAGATAAACTAAAACTATAGAATAGATTTTCATGCGGTATTTACCTATAGACAGTTTTTACATATACATACATATATCATGAGGAAAGTAAATAACATGCATGTATTTTACCTGCGTAATAAAATACGTGCATACTATTAAAGAGAAAAACCGAGAATTTCGCTAGTATATAAATCGTTCCATTTTATCATATCACTGATTCACAACAATTTACGACAAAACTTAACTAACGATTCTATTTCTATCTCAACTTCATCTCTGGTTACTAACCGAAATCTAAACCAAAAACTCGCGCAGTATATTTATTCATCATTTGCCTAGCCTTTTCCCAAATATATTGGGGTCGGATTCCAGTCAAGCCGGATTTAGCTGAATACCAATATTTTACGCGGAGCGGCTGCCTACCAGACCTCCACAACCCATTAACTGGGGTAACACGGTACTTCATGGCAATACTGGAGTCAAATTTACTGGCTTCAGACTATCCGTAACGACTGCTACAGATCTACAAAGGACAGCCGGGACCTACGGCTTAACGTGCTATCCGAGGCACGGAGGAAACTCGCTATGTTCAGATGGTCACCCATCCACAGACTAACCTGGGCAAGCGTTGCTTAACCTTGAAGATCGACCCGTGCGCCTGTTATTATCTAGCCACGAGCTTCTTGGCGCAGTACATTTATTAATACACACAAATCAGTTAGTTCACTAGCATCTATTATACAATAATTTACGCATCGCCCTATTGTTATCTACTCTATGTGGCTATAATTAGTTCGTAATGATCCACTAAGCGCACTTATCTACTAATTATACCGTGAACCGTGTAACGTCTGAACTTTAAATGTCAAAATAGTGCGACACACTGCAGTTACTGTTGACGGATATTGTATTTATGTCATCATTATTTTTGGACTTTGGTCCAAAGTACCGCGTGGATTATGTAGGTGAGTTTAAGTGCATTATTGCATAGCATGACGAGTGCACAAATACTTATAATAATAACAGCTGTGAGACGGCTAGTTTGGACCGTTTTTAGTTACAAAACGGATTATGGTTCCGGAAAAATGAATGAGTACATACTGTGTCAAATTTTTTATAAGTGACAAAAAGTAATGTGGCCGAATAAACTATCACCTATAATGAAATCTCCCGGATAGTCGGCCACAATATAAAACCTCCTATTTCATGTAGATACACATTAATCCCTAAAATATTTAAAATCAGCGGCGGGTGCGATATTGGTATATGTCATCATTATTTTTGGACTTTGGTCCAAAGTTCCGCATGGATTATGTAGGTTAGTCTAAGTGCATTATTGCATAGTATGACGTGTTAGAGAATGCACACACTGCACAGTCACTTGCTAAAGAGTGGAATTCCCTGCCGGAGTCTGTTTCCTGATAGTTATAACTTAAGGGTCTTTAAGTCAAGAATGAATAGGTTACTTCTAGGCAGGCGTGCTCCATCGTCGACCACATTATCGCTGACCATCAGGTGAGATGTGATCAAACGCGAGCCTATCAATAATAAAAAAAATCCGGCTGTCACGATGTAATAACAGCTGTAAAAGGCCTTCCATTTACAAAATAGACAATAGTTCTGGAAAAATGAAATTCACTGTGACAAAATTCTGTGGCCGAATACACTACTTATCACCGGAAAAAAACTCCACTGACAGTCTATCACAATATAAAACATTTTCCAAGTCACGAAGTACACATTAATCTCTGAAATGTGCAAAGTCGGTACTTACAATCTGGTGCAGCGGCTAGTTCCGATATTGCTATATGTCATCATTATTTTTGTTCCAAAGATCCGCATGGATTATGTAGGTGTGGTCCAAAGTTCCTCAGGGATTATGTAGGTGAGTTTAAGTGCATTATTGCATATCATGACGTGTTAGAGAGTGCACTGTTACTTGTTAACCCCAGTTGTCACGATTTAATAATAACAGCTGTGAAACGTCTAGTTTGAAACGTTTTCGATTATAGTTCTGGGAAAATGTGAGTTTATTACTTCTAGGCAAGCGCACTCCATCGTCGACTACACTGACGCTTTCCATCAAGTGAGATAGTAGTCAAACGCGAGGCTATCAACTGTAAAAAAATATTTGTAGAAGGAGTAATCGTGAAGAAGTGGCTGATAGCCGGGAACGATGGAAGGAATGGAGGGACCCCTTTGCCCAGCAGTGGGGCAGTATAGGCTAGATATAATAATAATAATAATCGTGTCCATTACAGCGAGCTCTATCAAAATACCAGTGCACTGCATTATTCATTGTTTTAACCTATCACATACCCACAAAACGAGAAACAATAGTAAAACATTAACAGCGCGGTCTCATAGGACCGGTCGAGGATTTATGAACTAAATATGGTAAAAAAAATTGCCCGAATATACTATCACCAGCGAAAAACCTTTCGGACAGCCGCCCACAATATAAAACCCCCATTTTACATAGTACACATTAATCCCTGAAATATGCACAGTGGGTAGGTACAATCGGGTGCAGCGGCTGGTTCCGTTAACCCAGTTAACCCGCGGACTGTATACGGGGCGCGGACGTTGACTCGTTTATGTAAATAGGACTTTGTCAACGACTGTACATGTGGACATACGCACGGGGGAGTTTAATGCATTTCAAGCGTTTTTTTTTTTTTCGTAGAGAGAAAATGGAGGCCGTATTTTTTTTTTTTTTAAATTTCGGCGGATATGAGTGAAGTATTTTTTGTAGGCCTTTTTCGGTCTGTTGTGTAAAAATATATCCATAAAAATGCTAGGAATTGAGAGATCATTTCACTTTAGTTTTTTTCAGGGTGGAAAATCATCAAATTACTGTTCTGTTTAGAGCAATCAGAAATCAGATTCAGATCAGTTTAGTTGCATCACTGCTTACCATCAAGTAGGATCGCAGTCAAGCACTAGTTTATAACAAATTAAAAAAAAAGATGCCCTTGCTTGCCAGGGTCACGGTGAGTCTTTTTTTATCATCAATCCCGCGGCTTACTTTAGTCTTCAAGATAAGCTTTTATAGAACAGTATTTCAATGTTTTTCCATTTCCTAAGTCAAAGGTTAATAATACTAGCTGACTCAGCCAAAGTTGTACTGCCTTAACCTATCAATACCCGCGAAACGAGACACAATAGTAAGACAATAACAGCGCGGTCCTATGAGACCGGTCGGGGATTCACGAATTAAAAAAACCACCAAATACACACAGTTGCAGTAACCAAAGACGCGGATGAAATCGCGGGTCACTTCTTCTTCTTCTTCTTCCTGCCCTTATCCCATATTATTTGGGGTCGGCGCAACATGTTTTTTTCTTCCATTCTGTCCTGTCACCCGTCATGCTATCATCAACTCCCTTTTCTTTCATATCAGGCCTCACACAATCCATCCATAAGTCGTAATAGAGCTGTAAAAAAAATAATAAGCCCGTTCTGACATTTGAAGAAATTGCATGCTACTATATATAAAGTAAGCACAAAAAGAATACTATCATTTTCTTCAAATGTCAAAACGAACCTATTATTTTTTGACAGCTATGAAAACATAGAATGTGTGTGCTCTGAAAACGCTCTGAAATGCATTAACCCCAATAAGCCATAACGCAACATTACACACTGTGCGTCGCTCCATTGCTCATATGGTTGAAGGGACATACTTCATACTTTCATAGCCTTGTTCTTCTAACACTTGTAAATATTCATAATCTAAAACAAAAGCCTACAGATGTAACGGACAGATGTAACACGGTATAATTACATAAAGTTGTAACTTCTGTAGCTGTGTTCCGCGGCTTCAGCTTTAATTTGACAGAATTCGGGTTATTTTGGGTCCTTTCTCAGTTTTGTTTTTTTTTGTCACGAATTTTGAGGATGCTAATGTAATCTGCATGTATAAACGACAGAAGACAGTCTAATTCACTCACTAACACATCAACGTTCAACGTTCAATTCCATTGCTCTCTCAAGGCCCAAGAGTTTGGGCCTTGAGAGAATAAAAATGCCGAATTTTGCAATGAGATTTCTTTTTTGATGGATACAAAGAATAAGAAATGATTTTCCGAAATTCACCCCCTAGGGGTCACGCGTTGGCTATCTTATATTTAAAAGGCTGTATATGTTATAATATTCAATATGGCCAAAAAATTTAACTTATAGAAATAAAAAATAAACTTTCAAATCCGACTGATGGTTCCAAAATTATCACGTATATGGTACAGCCACAAGCATTAGATGTATAAATTTTGACTTTTTCTATCTATCTTAGCTTCTGCCATTCAAGAATTATGTTTACGACAATTACCTAAGAAATAGATGGTTAGGTAATTAAGAACCGTTAGTCGTACAATAATTTCTTGAACAGCAGAAGTTTCGATAGATAGAAAATGTGATAACGTACATATCTTATTACTCGTGACTGTACATGATGTGAGGACCAAATACCAGGTTCCCACACGAGGGACTAACATACTAGATGCAGGCCCTGATAAGATTCATACGTGATATCTAGCTTGCGACATGGGGGAATTAGCAAATGCATTGCTCGAATTTGTACATGTAGAAATGGATCTAGAATTTACGATTTTAACATGCATAAAATCAATTTAGAATGTTTGGATAGAAGTGTGTTAGCCAGGGCAATATCATTAGCCCAGTTCTGTTTTACAAAATTTTCTTAGATTGACAGTTCTTTTTTATTATTATTAACAGACTCACGCTTGATCATCTCATCGGATGGAAAGCGACGATGTGGTTGACGACAGGGCATGCTTGCCTAAAAGTAACCTATTTACATTTGATTTTAAAATTTCCCAAGTTGTAACTATCAGACTAATTCCACTCCTTAGCTGATAACTATCTTTCGTTTTCGTGACTTATTCAATAATCCTGGCAGCTCTATTCTCCGCTATTGAGATCTAATTCCAGAATCGTTTAAATTTCTATTCACCGCAGCTTATTCCGTCTGTCGAGCAGATAATCCGGTGCTAGTCTGTAGGACGGCTCAACCGCAATCGATGCGTTGCTAACCGACTTTAGGACCAAAAACTTAGGCGCGGCCAAAAGCGTAGACTCTGAACGAATGTAGGCTTTAGATAAACATGTGTATACCTAGATTAAGGCGTGGGTTAGGTCACGTTTTCCTACACCGTTTGATGTAGTATATTTATTTATAGCTAACCCAGTTTCGTGAATTATGTCTATTTCTCTCGATTTTCCCCTTTATGACCGAGGGAAGTACTAAATCAGAATACCAAGTTAGTTTGCTTAGCTTCAAGCTATTACTACTTGTAGAGCTAACAAATTGAGTTTGTTAGCTTGAGTTCTATGATTTGTTAGTCATATTAATCATACACTGGGTTTACTTCTTCAGATGTCTCTATATCACCTTCGTTCTTCTGCTAACCAATCAAGCAAGATCCATTGCCTGCGGCTTGCACTTGCTTTACAACCACATTCATAGCAATATGCAAATGTGAACAATCCTGACCATGTACACAATTACAAACCTTCGCGTCGGAGCAGCTACAAACATTTGTACAAAATGTTTTACGTACTTTCGCGCGCGGAACTTTGCACCAAAGTGTTCCAAACATTGGCTTTCCAACTTTCTTCACTTTGATGTGCGCGGGTATCCGACTCGCATATTTCAAATGCTCAGCTCTCAATGATATGCCTACGCATTCGTGAGATTGTGCATTTGCATATAATAAGTCTTTTGATAGGCCATAATGTTCTGGAATTGATAATGTAATAAATCATAGGTGTTTTCATTTGAATGATTTAATCAATGATAGCTGTACCTTGATAGTACAATTTATAGTTTCATTTAAATAAATGCTTGGGATTAGTCGTATTTCATGTGAATGTCGGTCAAGACGGATTTTCATTGCCTTTTCTCATTGAATGAAAGCAGACTGGACAAAAGCACACTTATCCTTCTGCAGGTCTAATAAAAGAAAGGAGAATGCCCGTTTTGTAAGGAAAGTTGGGTCCCAGTGGAAAATGCTTGTGCCCTGAAGATTTTTATTTTACCTAATAGTAAAAACATAGCATTTTCATAATTGGAAACCTTTTTTCAATGTGCCACCCTGGTTCAGGAGATATAATTATTTTTCTGTTTTAAAAATCTAGGTTATAATTACAAATTGACAGACTAAACATCATCATGAGCATGGAATTATGTCTCTTTTACTTTAATTCCATTAGTTTATGAAAAATTATATAAAAAATAATTTGCAGACAAAAAAATAAATAATATTATTAAGGTTATTATTCCAAACTGGTACACGACAGCACAAAAGGGACCTGCCCCGTGGCATTCTCCTTTTTTTAGATACTAGGTTTCACAAATTTGTTTTGTGTACTACTGTGACTCTATACTTAGTCAATCATCATCATTTCATCAATCCACATTATGGGAGGCCTTCCGCTTGCGTCTTCCGGTACGTGGTCGTCACTCCAGAACCTTTTGCCGCCCTCGATCATCTGACCTGCGAGCAATGTGCCCACTGTCACTAAAGTTACTAACCGATACATAGTAACTAACATCGCCCGTATATTCTGGAAAAACGTTCTTGAAACAGCTAAAGAATTTCTGCCAATTCACGTTCTATTGTACACGAAAACTAAACTACTATAAATAAACAGTCGCCACGACCAGCGTGTGCCGTACCCTAGGGTCAGGCTCTGACCGCGTACTTACGTAAACCATTGTCTCCACATAATTAATTCTAAATACGCGCCTTATAAAGATATTCACGTCTTAGAAAGCAGTACATGATTCATAATTAAGTTCATCTGGTTTTACGTGGGTTTAGTGGGAATGTCTTTGTTCGTCGTGTTTGACTTTGAGAACTCAATACCTGATGGTTTTTGCTTTAATGTCACTTCATTTCGTATTCTCCTCAGAACTATAAGAGGATTATGTTCTGAAGTGTATAGGATCTATTGACACGTGGGTGTTTGACTTGGCCCTTTCAAAGCGTAAAAGGACCAATCGAAGTTTCAGTGTCATGCTTAACTTCGATACTTAAAATGGCGATATTCTTGTCTCTAAAGTTTCCGGTTGAACCTGGTTTAAATTCCACAGACTTAACCCTTTTTAGTACAGCAGTTAGTACCAGTATTGTTAGTGTTGTTCGATCGTAATGCCTTTCTATAAATCGGGGTCTGTTAACCTGTCGTTATAAAGTCACATTCAGGCCCGATTATCCTGCTAGACCTTGTCTGCCTGATAAACATTATCTTTTACTGCTTTGAATCAATAAAGCTGTTATTTATTACCTAGTTCCCTACATCTAATTCTGTGGCTTTAATTCTGGTTTACTCTTTGACACTGGTAAGATTTAATCCTACTAGGTATTAAGACGTGAAAGTTTGGTCTTCATACCTTTGCAAAGTTGACTAATTTATTTTTTATTGATAGGTTCGTGCTTGACCACTCTTTCACCTGATATCAGGAAACAGATTCCGGCAGTGAATTCTACTCCTTAGCTACAATCAATATGCACAATCAATATGTTCCCAAAACGTTTTGTGCGTATAGGTGGGATGTCCACTGTGTACCGGTGGCTCATTGTCGTTAGTTTGGTAATGCGATCATAGAAGTGGCTTAACGGAATTAAATTATGCGATTCCGACACAAACTCCCCAAAATGCAACCAGTAGAAAACAGACAGGCTATCAGGAACTCTATATCGATGCTCAAGACTTTGAAGCTTTGACTCGACGAACCCATAATGATCACACCAATGATCTTCTCAGCTCGTTTCTCAATTGACTCAGCTCATCAAACTGCTTATTGTCTTTACCTTTTATTACAACTGAAATCCGTACAGCGATCGTAAGCGTAGCTGTATCTTTTAAATTACCTGTTTTCATTAGCCTGTCAGAATGACTTTGTTGAGTAACACTACTGTGACAAGTAATATAGACAGTGCCGTAACTAGGGCGGTGCGAGCAGTGCCCAGGCACAGGGCGCAGACCCTGGAGGGGCGCAGAAATGACCAGACTAAGCCTGGTTAGAGCATTTTTCAGGGGCGCAGTTTTGAAAGCTCGTACCGGGTGCATAAAAGGCTAGTTACGGCACTGAATATAGATCTGCTATTCCAGTAGTAACATAAACATTTCCTCTTTAAACTCTTAGTGAGCTTCCATCTCTTTATAGATCACCTTTTGTGCTCTCAAATCCGTCTAGAAACGACTCCCATTCTCCGTTTACGACCTTACCACATATATCATCTTTCTGCGAAACTTTAGAGCCTTCAGCCCCGACATAATGAACAGTGAAAGTCATACTTTTAACGCCACATAACTCCATGGAAACAAATCTGTGCACATCTCCCATCTGCTTGATAGTTTAATTCCCCTTTTACGTCTTGATTATCAGGCGCGTGAGTCACGATCTTGGCGCTGGTGTGAACTGTGACCTCTGTGACGTCATAGTGGGAAATGTATGAACTGTTATGAAGTTATTGTTTTAGTACTATTACATTGTTTTGTTTTTGTTGTGCTTGTTGAACTGCGGGAGTGTTGTGAGTTGTTCATTGGATCCCGCTGTGATCTATTTGTTTTAATTGGTCTGTTAGACAGGCTGTTTATCAAGAGGGCGTGTATGGCAAAATCTGAAACTATGAAGAACAGACAAATATACTCGAAAGGAGTCACGGGCTCTATTTTAATTAAAATTAATAACTCATAATATTTCACCCAATATAATTAAGTTGCTACCAGCGGCCTCGTCCGGTCATCAGCATCAAAGTATTTATTTTAACTATGCGGCACGAGGGAGCTACTATAGAGTATATATGTTACGGCTAATACCCGAAGTGCGGCTACAACTAGTTTTAGCCGGCTAAAACTAGGTGTAGCCGGCCACATGCGGTTAAACCTAGGTGTATCCTACTATCTTCGGTTAGAACTAGGTTTAACCTTCATGAAAGCGGCTAGAACTAGGTGCAGCCATACACTGGTGGTTAAACTTAGGTGTACCCTATTTATCATCGGCTAAAACTAGATTTTCCGTAAAGTTATGCATTTGGTGTTGTGTTTGAGATTCTTATCTTGCGTGTCCGAATTAATTTGATTCATCATCATCTGCCTAGCCTTTTCCCAACTATATTGGGGTCGGCTTCCAGTCAAGCCGGATTTAGCTGAATACCAGTATTTTACGAGGAGCGGCTGCCTACCAGACCTCCACAACCCATTAACTGGGGTAACACGGTCCGAATTAATTTGATTATATTGCAAAAAATAAAAACCAATGATATTGAAGTAACATATATAATTATAAGTAACTCTAAATATCATAAATTTTCTCTTCAGATGTAAAAGACATCAATATTTTATATGGGACATCGTCAGAATGATTTTTCTCACTCTTGGGCAAATTGGGAGGGCGTGTCAGATTTTTGTTGACTAAAACCCACTTCTTTGTTCCTTCTTTGCCTTCGTTCCAGGATCCTGGGTTTTCCTTTCAGAATCAAACCTGAAGTTTTGACCGGCCCCTACGGTTTTGCTAACATCTCTTTAAGGCACGCATGGAATACTATGCACCGTTAATGAGCTCGGTCCGGATGATTACCGCATTGTCGGACGGCATGCTACCCGTTGCTCGCCTTCTGCAAGCCCGAGCCCACAGTGGTTGGAAATTGGGATTGGTATCCCGAAAGTTGGGGCATGAAGTGCCATGCCCTTTCGCGTGCAGCCGCCATCTTAGGTAGCATTACTGCTTTGCAGAAGTACCACTCTTCAAAGGGGGCACTGGTAACGTCTATAATTATGGCTTGCCTAGCACTGGGTTGCGACAGTCGCAGTCGCATGAGTTTCATGTAATAGTAATAGTATGTTGCTTAATTAATATTTATAATTACACAAAATACCAACTGCTTTACATACTTACTGTAGCGCGCATTTAGTTTTTACCACAGAGAAACTTCACGTGAAAATACATTTAATTAAATACAGTCTTTAATTTTGTATAATATAATCAAATCAATCTGGAAATTCAAGATAAGAGTCTCAAAACAAAACCAAATGCCTAACTTTACAAAAAACCTAGTTTTAGCCGATGATAAATAGGGTACACCTAAGTTTAACCACCAGTGTGTGGCTGCACCTAGTTCTAGCCGCTTTGATGAAGGCTAAACCTAGTTCTAACCGAAGATAGTAGGATACACCTAGGTTTAACCGCATGTGGCCGGCTACACCTAGTTCTAGCCGGCTAAAACTAGGTGTAACCGCATTTCGGGTATTAGCCGTAACATATAAACAAACCATTAAATCATCTTGCCTAACTATTTAATTTTATATAAAAATATTGACGTTAATGTGTTATTTTTAACCAATTCGCAAAATAAATATCGTTTATTGTTGAGTCTAGCATCCCGCGTCGGATTTCTACTACGATTTTCATATTATCTATCTCCGACTGCCCTAAAAATATCTCGACGACGCCACTCAACCGTACACAAGCTTGACGTTGTCATTTATAAATAACACCACCTTTACTATTTGCGTATGTTTACGGGTCGCCGCACACTGGCAACACGCGACAACCACAAACGCCGATAGGCACGCGCGTAAGCGCGCGATAGCGATAGATAGTTATGGCCGGTAGTTGCTACTTTTCTTACCCCATGTGCAGTATTAATGGACTCTAACGAAGAAATTGTAAGGTAGAACTACATTGGGACCGCCGATCTGGGCGCGGCGGTCTCCATACACTTTATATGACAACTAGACATGTAGAGCTACATTAGACCCAGGCCACGCCACGCGACGCAAAGCTATGGAAAACTCGGGCGTAGTCTGCGTGTACATCGGTCTAATGTACGAGTAGTTCCCGCTTAACCCATTCGTGCTATATCGTAATATGTAGATTCTGATGAAGGTTTAATTGCGCAAGTAACGTGTAAGGATCTTTAGTGGCTGGTGAGGGCCAGAAGAAGCGAGCAGCAATTATTTGTAGCGTGTGGCTGCCACCGGTGTCAACCTTGTGCGGTCAGTCTGTATAAAATGTCTGAATATTGCAGAAAATATGTCGTGTGTAGGATGACCCTAGGAGGCGCCGCGCCCACCGTCTATACCCGTCACAGAATCACCGGCTCCAACGACATCGTCTGCTTGACGTTTATTCTATACCTACGTCTTTGACGTCACTGTTGCTATGTACTGAGAGTGTATATTCTGTTCAATAAACCCGGAGACTAAATTGACATAAGTAATGTCAAAATTTCTATAGGAATGACGCCAGTTCTTTGGTGTTGAAATGTCATTTTAGTCTCCGGAATTATTGAACAGAATATAGTAGGGTAAAGGGAGATAAATTGGTGATATAAGTAATTTAGTGATATTTTTTAAACACAACTCCATACGGTTCCCTATGCATAATGTGTTACTAGTATGAGGATATTTATCCTCCTCACACTTGTAACAACCCGCTAGCACTGTCTCATGAATGTGATTGCATGGAACTGTGTGGTTATTCTGTTTTAAAAACAATATCTCCACATTACTTATAACACCAATATTGCTTACTTTACTATACTACAGAAAATATGTAGCTAGAGACTTTTTGTAGTTGTAGCCGGTGGCCCGTGTACGCTGACCTTTCGAAGCGCCGCGCCCACCGTCTATACCCGTCACAGAATCACCGGCTCCAACGACATCGTCTGCTTGACGTTTATTCTATACTCACGTAATTCATGTCACTGTTGCTATGTACTCAACGTGTAGTAGTACAAGAAATATGTCGCTGGCGACTTTTTGCCGTTGTAACCGGTGGCCCGTGTACGCTGACCTTTCGAGGCGCCGCGCCTACCGTCTATAGCCGTCACAGAATCACCGGCTTCTTCTGCTTGACGTTTAGTATATACGTCATTGACGTCACTGTTGCTATGTACTCAAAGTGTAGTACTACAGGAAATATGTCGCTGGCGTCGTTTCGTCGTTGTAGCCAATGGCCCGTGTACGATGACCCTAGGAGGCGCCGCGCCCACCATCTATACCCGTCACAGAATCACCGGCTCCAACGACATCGTCTGCTTCATGTTTATTATATACGTAATTGACGTCTCTGTTGCTATGTACTGCACGTGTAGTAGGGTATAGGGAGATATATTGGTGATATAAGTAATTTAGTGATATTTTTTAAACACAACTCCATACGGTTCCCTATGCATAATGTGTTACTAGTATGAGGATATTTATCCTCCTCACACTTGTAACAACCCGCTAGCACTGTCTCATGAATGTGGTTGCATGGAACTGTGTGGTTATTCTGTTTTGAAAACAATATCTCCACATTACTTATAACACCAATATTGCTTACTTTGCTATACTACAGAAAATATGTAGCTAGCGACTTTTTGCCGTTGTAACCGGTGGCCCGTGTACGATGGCCCTTCGAGGCGCCGCGCCTACCGTCTATACCCGTCACAGAATCACCGGCTTCTTCTGCTTGACGTTTAGTATATACGTCATTGACGTTACTGTTGCTATGTACTAAGAGTGTAGTACGAACAATGCTACTAAATAATAATACGTTGCTTCATTGTTGTCTCTTGGAGAAGCAAGCAGCAATGATTTGTAGTGTGTGGCGGCCACCGGCGTCAACCGTGTGCAGCGAGGCTATATAAAATGTATTCATACTGCAGGAAATATGTCGATGGCAGCGTTTTGTAGTCGTAGCCGGTAGCCCGTGTACGCTGACCCTTCGAGGCGCCGCGCCTACCGTCTATACCCGTCACAGAATCACCGGCTTCAACGACATCGTCTGCTTGACGTTTATTCTATACTCACGTAATTCATGTCACTGTTGCTATGTACTCAAAGTGCTACGGGAAATATGTCGCTGGCGAATTTTTGCCGTTGTAACCGGTGGCCCGTGTACGCTGACCCTTCGAGGCGCCGCGCCTACCGTCTATAGCCGTCACAGAATCACCGGCTTCTTCTGCTTGACGTTTAGTATATACGTCATTGACGTCACTGTTGCTATGTACTCAGAGTGTAGTACGAACAATGCTACTAAATAATAATACGTTGCTTCATTGTTGTTCCTTGTTGATAGTTGAATCTCTAATGTAGTAGTAACAGGTGATACATTTTAAACAAAGGTCGTTGTGTAGAGGCATCATTGTATACAAGCCCTAAACCTATTTTATTTTGGGTGTCTTCAAGACTAGAGTGAATAGGCTCTTAATAGACTAGTGCGCCTCACTATCTATGATGGCATCACTGCTTACCATCAGATGGGATCGCAGTCAAGCACTAGTTTATATAACTTAAAAAAAAAAAAGTTTTCCTCTTTTCTTCTGGAGTTTTCTTCGTCCTTCTTCTTCCATGCCGTTTTTAGTTGTCATCTCAGCAGTCCTTCTTTTCTTGGAGAAGAGTAACTTGTTTTACGTGGGAAATCATGAAATAACGTCTCCCAATCTGAGTGTAACGAGAGAGAGTGTCCGACTTTTACTGACTTAAACTTGATTGTATTCTTTTAGTTACCCTTTGCCGTCCAGAGCATGGTAACTCTTTCGAACATTTTTACCAGCAGGTCATCAGCGACCTTAACTGCCCCCGTCAATCTTGCTGACATCTCTTTGAGGCGCGAGTGGAACACGACGCGCCATCGCTTCGTCGGTTTTTTTTTACATAACCGATGGATGCGAGACGCACAGGACCGGTCGCTGTGGCGACGCTTGGGGGAGGCCTATGTCCAGCAGTGGACGTCTTTCGACTGAGATGATGATGATGATGTTGATAGGCTCGATTTCGACCAGGACCACTATCTCACTTGATGGTTATCGACGATGTGGTCCACGTTGAAGTAATGTTTTCACTTCTAACTTAATTACATGCATCCCCATAGTAGGTACTTATCAAGAAAAATAGACTCCGCAGAAAATTCCAATCCACAGCACGAATTGTCATGTTTGAAGTATTCGTGATATTGTTCATTTTGTCTTTGACGTTTTCAGAAATAATTAGAATTATCGGCCTTATAATGTTCCCACTGCTGAGACTCAGGCCTGCTCTATAGGAGAAGGAATGGGCCATAATCCACCGCGCGGGCCCAGTACGGATTGGCGAATGTCACATGTCTTCGAATTTTTTGGTTCTAGGACATGCCGGTTTCCTGACGATGTTTTCCTTCACCGTTTCAATCATAATATTTGTGCCTTAATATTATCAGTGTCCACCGAAGATCTGTGGCCACCGAAGCCTTTCAAGTTCTCTAATTCAGCCTTGTCTATGTCAAGGATAGCTGTCTTCAGTTAGTTAATCGGCTCTTCATAATTTTTGGCAGTCGTCTAGACACAGGTGTGACTCTACTCTAGTTTTGAATGGTTCATGGCTTCATTCTTACGTGTTTCAAGGGTTAGATGACACACTGCTTGAAATTGTAATCTGTTCTTGTCAATCTTTCATTGTATTGTCTTTCTTTATTATTATTTTTTTCCGATTATGTGGCCTATTCCATAGAAATTGCATTTTCTGGAAGAAAATCTATGGCACACATCTTGTTCAAGACCCTACGACGAACTGTTAACGCGATTCATTTGAGTACCTGAACTGAACTTTTAAAGAGCTGGAGCTATAGCCCTATCACAACTCATAAAAACAAATAATTTTGTCTCTGCGACATTAGTTAGTACCTACGGTTCTTTTGAAGAGTATTTAAAATGCCTGATGTAATACAAAACTTATATTTCACATGTGTTACCCATTCAACATTAAACAATAACCTCTACAATTGTATTTATTTGAATGAATAGACTCATTAATTTAGCAAATAGTCTAGCGGCGTCGTCAGCAGTCGCCCAGTTGTTTCAGACTCGCTCCAACATAAGATGACGTCAAGAACGAGGATATTTTGTGATTTATTCTAATGTTTGTCTCTGCATATTGTTCTTTATAAGGAAAATGACGCAAATTAACTATGATAATTCTTGTAAAGTTAAGCTCAAAGTAAATTGCTACAAGCTGGTGGTTTTTAAGTCAAGAGTGGATAGTAGACATGGGTAGCTCGCGAATGAGAGATAAAATTGAACTAGCTCTTTAATAACAATCTAGCTCTCAGTCGCTCAGTCGTTCACGGAAGAGCTCACTAGTTCATTTAGCTCAATGGCTCATTGACTCTATACTAGTGGCTTTGCGAGTTATGACTTACGTACAATGATTATTTTAAATAAAAAGTATCGATTTGTTGTGAAGGAAAATCATTGGCTTTCATAATTTTATTTATTTGTAACAAGAACAAAACAACCCAATGAATCTAATTTTATCTATAGCTCGCAACTAAGTTAAATGAACTAAAGAACTTCAAAGATTTTAAAGAACCATTGAGCTATTTGTCTCATTTGACTTGCATAAAGTAGCGCGGCTCAATTTGATCTGTAGCTCGCAAGGAGCTCAAGAGTTAAAAGAGTTGTTCGGTGAGCTAAAGAGCTAAAAGAGTGATATAGCTCTTTTGATCAAAAGAGCTGTATCTCTCTTTTCTTGTCAGTGAGCTACATTCCGCATGTCTAGTGGATAGGTTACTTCTAGGCAAGCGCGCTTCAACGTCGACCACATCATCGCTTACTATGAGGTGTGATAGTGGTCAAACGCAAGCCTATCAATGTTAAAAAATATTTCTTCCTTACTCCTTTTACACTAAATGATTAATGTACAGATAGACTGCCTCAATTGGGTACCCATCCCACATTGAAATACCTTAAAAAAGAGGGTAATCAGTTGATGACGCTGTCTGTACATTTCTTCCAATGCCTATTGGATGAGGACCACCATTTGATTACCATTGAATATTTTTCGAAATTCATCCAGAGACCTGAAGCCTAAAGAGAAATGGAGCTTTACAGCCACTTCCATCCCTTTAACAGTTCAGTTTAAGTCGTCAAATGGATCGCGTTAAGAGCTCGCTAGCATTTGACAACAGCTCAATAAATACTTCTACTTTCATGATTTAGATAATTACTATTAATATTAGTTTAGCTTCCGTTAACCAATAAACAAAGACTATGCAAACTCTAAATCATTTTTGCCTCAAGGTACACGAATTGGAAATGTGATCTTTAAAACGAACACCGTCGTGTGAAACCGCCATAAACTTTGGGCATTTACGGCCGTCAATCTGGCGTTTCCTTATTAATTTCGTTTAGTAATATCCTGTATTGTTTGTATAACAATTATAAAATGCGGGTTCTGGTGGGATAAAGATAAGATCCAACAAATATGGATAAAACAAGCTCTTTTGTGTTTCCAGTGGCTGTACTGATGTTGTAGTGTATAGGATTGCTTTGCTGGATTGCGGGATTATCCGTAAGAATCACTGAGACCCTGGAACGAAAAGAAAAAGTTTTTTGAGACTCTAATAGTAGGAACAATAATATTTAGTCACAACAACAAATCGTCACAGTAACTAACATTAAAAACGATAACATTCACACACATTTAAGTACTTTTGGATAGTCAAAATGTCGGTCAGTCAAATAAAAGTGAAATTAAATTGCACGTTCCAAAGCATTTATATCTCCATGGAGAATACTTGCAAATTCCTCTTCACCGATATCTACGCTTTGGAATGTGCAATAAGCACCGTTTTTCTGACTGACCGGCTTCTTAACAATACAAAAATGCCTGTAATTTGCTTTTTTTTTACTTAGCCTATGCTGTCCCACAGCTGGGCAAAGGCCTCCCTCCATTCTTCCATCGCTCCCGGCTTTGAGACACCTCTTGCCAATTCTCAAGGAAGACATCCAAGTCATCCCGCCATCTTCTTTTTCAAATGGTTTATTTGAAATAAATTCTTTGGTTTATTATGATGATATCCAACAAAAAAAAAAGATTAACTTGCTCGACGTATCTGCTTTACTTATGTAACCTTAATTTTGTATCGATTTGGGTTTTAATAGTTAGTCGTGATGAACTGAACTTTCAATTTCATATAGACGGTAAATAGATACGATCTTTTAAAGTCAATACACTATTTGGTTGTTTATTGCAAGCCACCATCTTCTGGCGCTGGCGATTTATCTTTCAAATTGTTTATTGATCATATAAATTGTTAGATATAGCTCGCTGAAGTCTGTGTCCAATTTTGTATATGAAATCACGAGAAATTTGTCAGCACTGTCATAAGCTTTAGCACTTACTAGGTATCCTATATGCATAAATTCCTATGAAAAAATTCCATCTCTCCCATCAAAATACTCTCAAGAAATACTAGAAATGTTCGATATTTCATATAACAGTCATTTGCGTGCCACAAGTGTACTTAATTTTATAAAGTGATAATAGCACGAAACGGAAGACGCAGCGTTGGAAGGCCTCACACAAGGTGGACCGATGACCTGACGAGGATCGCGGAAATTCAATGGATGCGAAACGCATAGGACCGGTCGCTGTCGTGACGCTTGGGGGAGACCTATGGCCGGCACTGAACGTCTTTGGGCTAAAATGATAATGAAAATTGCACCACTAAAGATCCTTTAATGCATTAATCTTTAATGGATCAACTCTCATAGCTCGCCATATTTAGGTTAAAACAGTCAACAAGCTTCGAACTATCCTCCAACAACAATTTTGCATTAACTCCATGTCAACGTATGTAAACACGACTTTGATACATGCGAGCTTTCAACCTACATCGTTGAACAAAGATGTTATGTTAAAGAAAAATCATTTCTGTGTTTCTCTGAAATTGGGGCAACTAAATAACCGGGTTTATAAGTGTTCAGTCTTGGACGGGACTCGAAATACCTATTAAGGCTAAAAAGTAGGCTTTGTACAGAGGCGGAACTATACGGTGGCAAGACTAGCAAAATGCCATGGTCCCCCCCACCCCGATCTAAGAGGCCTAAAAATATATATCGTGACCATCCTGGGGCCCCATCCGATAAATTTGCCACGGGCCTGATATGACACAGTTACGCCTCTGGCTTTGTAACCATATTACAATACATATGCTTTGACTTTTGTAGAAGCCGAAATAATGAAGCTGAAAGGTCAAATTTAAAAAAAAAATAAAACAAAGCTTCTAATTAGCCACGCTTTGACACCATCACTATATTTTTCAGCCTGAGGTTCCCTTTCGGACTCTCCCTTGAGAAAATCCTGAAAACCTGACAATTTTCACCTTGGCAACCATTTAAGACATAAAGAGTACAAGACCCTTTTTTCTAGTTTCTATAAATAGGAATTTCCTTTTTTGCTCTTTAAGGTTGTCTATTGTAGAAACAAAAAAGGCAGCGATAATATTATTGTAGTGCCTGACTTTTGATACTCATCTAAAATTGTTCTCTCGATGATACCACCCTCATTGTTTCTGCTCCACTCCTCATAATTGGCTAAACCAGGAAAAATCCAGCTCTCATCCAAAGCAAAACGGTTCTGTAATAGCGTCGAGATCACAAAGACCTTTCCGGCACTTGAGACGGGACGGTAAAACAGCTGTAGTGACATAATGGGGACATGGCCTTTGCGCTCCAACAACGTGCGCTGCCATGACATAACATATGTCAACGAGTTATATTTATCACAATAAACGTAGTTTTAGTTTGATAAGAACGAACCTATTGATAAACGTGCTGTATCGCTATTTGGAATAATGCACATCCTTGTATAGATCAATTACAACAATACATTAACTTAAATTGCAATCATAAATTTAAGCAGTAAAATTTCGCTTAAATGCACTTAGGTAGTGTTGTTTTTTTAAACAAATTAGATAACCTTATTGTAGATAAATAATATGGGCATCGACGCAAAACAAAAACAATTAGATTTTTTTGAAGTGTAAAATCAACCTCATCGGATGATTTTCCATCTCAAAAAAATCTCTCGCTTTAAAGTGAAGCTACAGGGCGTCAGAATCTTCCTAGAACCCGCCCATCTTCTTCTCCCTCTCCTCGGTATCCTTTCGAAAATTCTCGTGGTATCCTCATTGGACTTTTGCGGTGGATTACAGCCTCCTCCCTCTACTAAAGAGGAGGCTCGTATTCCAGCAGTGACATCTCCTTAACGTTTGGATGACCAAAAGTAGTTTTTATTTTTTCAAATAAAATTCCATGTCTGGCCCAGTATTCGGCACACATTCGTTCACAGAAATTCCGCCCCGCTGACTCCTTCATTAGACGCATAAGATAGACTGATTATGCAAACATAGTCAAAGCCTAGAAGGCTAAATAATTCATGTTTATCAGCCTACAAGCCGGTGACATCACCGTGGAAGTTGCAACAGATCACAGAGTTGAACCGGAAAGGAATTACTTCTCCCATGTCTAACAAGACCGAATAAACTATCAACTACCCACCACTCCAGCTTTAGGCCGGGACTCCACCAAAGCAGAGATGTGTGATATGTCTCACATCTCTCGTCTTTACTCCCCGTCGTCCACGCACAGGTCACATCTCCGTTTCCATTGCGTCATACAAATACGCAATTTTCCGATCCCGGCACTTGTCGAATTTTCTCAAAAATTTAATTATCAAAATTTTTTGTCCTAAAAACTATCAAAACATTTAATTTTTTCTTCGGCTATATATCCACACCTACTGGATCTTTATTTTGGCGAGCGTTACGCGGACCCGAATCTAGTTCCACTTGTCAAAATTTCCACACACACACTCAGATACACTTTTCCGCACAGCGAACTCCACTGAAGATGAGCGGAGAGGAGATGTGTCAATAACATGGTTGTTTAAAAAACATCTCTCCGCTCGTCTCGTCTCCGCTTTGGTGGAGTCCCGGCCTTAAACTCGTTGCGTTTGTCGTAAGTGGTTTCTAACGGGAACCGATTATTTGTTACCTCGTCTCATTTCTGCTTACATTGCTGAAGAAAGTAATTTTCGATTGAACATACTTGGAGAATTTGAGATAGTTCTGGCATATCTGCAATGCTGTCTGTTACGTCTTTCATTTGCTCTGAATTCATTAAAAGGTCTTGTGTTAATGGATTCGAGTGTTTCAAGGAAAACATTTTTTAGGCAAGAAAAGAAAAACAATATATTTGCGGGATATGAGGGTAAAATAAGCTCAGGGGAATATTCTTTAATTATAAAATACTAATTATGATAACATGCCAATAGTGCCTATTCTAATAGATCTGTAGTTTTACAAACAACAGCTCTCAACATTTTTAGAACGATATTATCATAAATACTTTTAAATTAAGAAAGAAAATACCCCTTCCTGCTAAAAGGGCAAACTGTCGGTTACGATTTTCTTCCTGATCAACTTTGATATGTTATTTTAACGCCTACTCTACAGCTTCGCTTTTATCGCCAGACAGACATATTGTGATGACCCAAATTGTCATAGCAACGTGCATTTGATAAATTTACACCGAATTTGTATTCTTGACTATTTCTATAGTCAAGAGAGTATACATAGAGATGCTAAATTGGGGGATATAAACTAGCTTTCTAACACAGAGAGAGCTAGTTCAGAGATTTAATGGATGCTTATCAAGTTCTAATCAACCGTTTATAATCTAGTTTACGGCACACTGCAACTGCCTGTTGTCGTTTATGGGCGCGTAAAACCTAAATGATTACGAGTCACTATCGGTCAAAAAGCCAAAGCCCTACGTATCAGTTTCCTGGCAGACTGCAAATTTCTCGTGTCCAACCTGTTTGCACGTTGTTGCGAAAAAAAAAATATAGATCCCCCCATAGAATAGTGAACTTTAATATGTAATGAATCAGGGCTCATTTTGTATTGATAGAATTAGTCGTTCGAAAACCAATTTCGCTCTCAACAGTCGGCGCAGTACTCGGTAATAATTCAGTAAGGCGCGTGACCGCGCACATGAAAGACGTGCGCACCACGTTCGGACGGAAAATACATCTTATTATCCGCGGCGATCGTGAATTTTGCGAAGTTTAATTTTCGTTGAACGAAAGCGTGTTTTAGCTTTCTATTTTATTCGCATCTTTGAGTGTTAGTGCTTGGAATAACAAAAAATTGGATTGTGGTATATCTTCTGTAACGTGAGTTTTCCCGTAAACTGGGTAAACCCCTTTACGTGTTTGCAAAACATTGATTTGTTGATCACATAGGGGTTTTTTATTGTCTACTTGTACAGGAACAGTCCTTTTCACGTATGTTTCCTATTTATTTAACATTTATGATATATGATTAGAGATGCTCGTGACAGATAAATCTATTGACATAACTTGAGCCACTGCAATATTCATATTGCAGTTACCGATAGTGTGCAAATTGTCTATGAGTATTTTACAAATGAGATTCATTGCGTCTATGCTCCAGTTTCTTTGATTTCCTAATCGATAACAATGCATGACATTGTTATGGTTTATAACGTTTGTTTGTTTATTATCATAAAGTTTAATGCCGATATCATTATTGACTATTTTTTGTGGCTAATCTTTGTCGTAAGATCGAGTTGCTTCGTCTATATTTTTATTAGTTGCAAAAAAGTTGTCCTTACTTGATTTGGCCTTGATATTTCCCGATAAGCTAAAGTTATCTAAACTTCTATACTAATATTATAAAGAGAAAAAAAATATATATTTTTTGTTTTTTAAACTCAAGACTATTAGACCGATTTAAAAAAAAATATAAACAGTAGTCCTACGATATCACTGAGTGACATATTATGTTATGTGTTTTCTACTGTCACGCATACGAAGCCCCTATTTAAAGTCGTGCAGCGTTCATTTTAACCCTAGGTATTTTTTGCAACATTGATTTATGCGTCATGTACTTACCAGGCCGTGGGCTTGTCCAAAGGGTTAATTCAACCCTGAAACGCAAAAGGGCACAGAAGAAATACCGGTGCATTTTAGTCAGTAAAAGTTTGGTAAATACTCCCTCTAGCTTCTAGTGAGAGTAGTTATTTGATATTTTCTCACATCAAAAAAGTGCTTTATGTATATTTTATACAATCTTGTTTTTTTTAATTGGTCTGGTGATAGTAATTTTGCAGTGCAAATATTTACTTTCTACAACTAAAACACGTTTCGATAAGAGATATAATTAATTTTGAATTATTTAAAAATCTGCTATTTTCTTCAAACGTTTTGTGAGTAGGTAATAGAGAAATAATAACACAAAATAACGAAACTGAAAATGAAAAGAAAAAAAAAGTGGTCAGTTAATTATCTAGCAAGATCCTATTTTTCGCTTTCCTATTTTTATTGTCTTATAAAAGTTGTGTGTAAATACACCAAAGAATATAAGATCGTAAGATCGGATAGTGGTCATAGGAATTACTGAGTGCGAAAAGATAACACCATCGTGTTTAAGCTCTTTGGAATGGTTTCCATGAGTAAGTACTCGTACTATAACTTCGCTATGAAAGCTTATTATAAAAAAATATTTTTCTTTATATCATTGACTCCCTTTTCTTATCATCTTCATATCGCTTCTCACACAATCCATCCATCTTTTCTCTAATCTCCCTCTTCATCCATCCACATGCATTTGATCCTTCCTTTTCACATGACCATACCAAGACAAACGATTCCCTTTCATCTTTTCAGTCACTGGCGCCACTTTCAAACTTCCACTAATATACTCATTGCTCAGTTCATCTATTCTCGTCACACCACACAGTCATCTCAACATTCTCCAAATTTTTATCACATCAGTTCCATAAAAATTATTTAGGGACGATTTTTCAGTAGTCGAATAGAGGAATAAATAAGGCTATTTGACAAATTTTCTATGCAAAAACAGTAAATTCGCCATTTTTATTCCCTAATTGAAAGTTAGCGGACTATTGAAAAATCGGCCCTTAACCTGGTAGTTACTCAGATACCCGCGAAACGAGACACAATAGTAAAACAATAACAGCGCGGTCTCATAGGACCGGTTGGGGATACAACTAAACTCTTATCATAGTCATTTTCATTAATACATTATTATCGAAAGGTATTTCTAAAACCCCACGTTTAGCATTCTGATTGGTGATAAGCTGTGTGCTATTATCAGCAGCTATGCGCAACCCGTCACATAATATACTTATCACCTTATTATAATTCTTTAATGGCTTATTATGACACCTTTGATAAATCACTGGATTTTCCTGCTTTATTGAAAAACCTAGTAGTAGTGTTTGTTTTTTTTATATTATTAGAATAATTATGCTATTAAAATTTTGACGTCGCGTTTGGTGCAGTGACAATAGTTGAGCTGCGCCGCGTGTTGCGGGTTCAATTCCCGCATGGAGCAAATATTTGTATGTGTTGCAAACACGTGTTCCGGGTTTAGGTGTCTTGTGTATGTGAATTTAATCATGTTTATTGAACACATCCACAATACAAGAGTTATACCTTGTGTGTGCCAACGTTTAAAAAAAAAGACGTGTTCAATCGTGCCAGCATTTTTTTTCTTTTCAGAACTATGCGGTTCCAAAAAGTTTATGTTATTTTAACTGAGATGTCATGGTCTGTTTGAAGTATTAACCTCCGCGGTCATCAAAATCATTTTCAGTGTAATCAGGTTTAATTTACTCACCGATTTGCTACTAATGACTAATGACTTATCGTCTGTGCGGTCAAAGTGTACAACATCATGAGTAGTAGAATTGTGTGAACCTAGAATCATGAGCACATTCAATTGCATGCAGCCTTGTCGTGTTTTGCGAGAGTGTATCCTCTTCCAGACAATCTGGTATGGATAGACATTGCCTGGATACAAAATGAGGTTTTAAAAATTACTTCAAAGCAGTTCGATTTACTGTAGTTAAACTGCCTTAGCTTACTATAGACGTTTTTTTAAGAGGTTGGATCTTGTGACTTTTCCCGTACTAAGGAGGAGCGAGAGCATGTTCCTGTAGTTGCTCATTGCGTCCCAGGACCACGTGTAACCCTTTCAGAGGTCGACCCATGACCATAGTAGGCTTCGACCCTGCTTGTCGCCTGTGGTATTGCTTAAATTTCTTTGAGGAACTCGCAACCCTCACGAGACCATCGGTCCATCTTATTTGTGGGAGTGCTTCGTCTTCTATACACATATGTATACAGGTACATGGTCCCCAAACCAGAGCTTTTCATCCTCGTCGACCATCTGTTCACACTATATTGTACCTGCAATAAAATAGAACTACTGCAATCCACTAGGTATAATGGCGTTATGGTGTTATTATTCTACACAGATGTAAGGTAGCGACACACGCATTTTAGTATCCCGTATCATAACACCGATACAAAACCGCGGCACCATAGCTTTGACTCACTATTATTTTATAAATATTCTCCGCTTATTATTTCAAACTTCATTGAAGCTGATTGTCACGCCGTCTTATGCAACGGCATTCTGTTACACGCTAACCAATAAAAAAGTCTATCACTTTCTTCGAAGAGATCAAATATAATACTTGGTGATTTAATTTTTTAATTAACAGTTTTTGGGTCAGCTTTCATGTAACTGTAATAGGAGGTATGATCTTTCAGGTGATGTAATAACAAGCGATCTTTGTATCCAGTTGAATTCTCTCCCAGACTTTCGTAATTGAAGATGCTATCCAATAGATATGATTCATTGTTGTTACGATTAATTTCAGTCATGAAAATTATGACGAAGTTTGTCATGAAATGATGATTATTTCTTCTGTTATCGGAGAAATATAATTCCGATATGTGATGATCAATACAGAGCTGGTGGCTTAGTCATATCAGTCCTACAAATCCTCAATGTAGGAGATGTGGTTAATGGATGACCATTTTGTATAACGTACCGTATTTCTACTGTGCCTCGGAACGGAATGCACGTTAAGCCTTTGGTCCTGGATGTAATTTTATAGATTTTTGTTAATTTACCACCGCCGAACCCAAAATACTTGGGATAAGGCTGGGCAGCATCCTTTGGCCTGATGATTATTGCTCTCGATACCGAACGAATTCAGTCACATGCTTCATTTCGTCGTGGGTACATAAAGACCAAAATGATTAACGTTTGGACCATCGCATTGGCCACAAACTCCACAATAATTCTCTTCCTACAATAGACTTTGTCGGTAGATATTATACCAATTACAGCATACAATGCGGTGGATAGATCTAGGGCCGTACCATGACGTTTAATGATTATGCGGTGTGAAAAAGATAAGTGCTATCCAGCCTGTATAGCTCTGATTCTATTTCATACCAGAATTATGATGAGTCAAACCTAGGGAAGTTCTTGATTGTCAAAACTATATTTAAAATTAATGCTAGCTAATTTATGTCCCTAACTAAACCTGGCTACCATTTTTTTTGGGGTTTAAAATCATCAAATAAAGTTCCTCTATATTCTTTATCGCCAATAACATTACCCTTCGAAATGAAAGTAAGTTCCTCTTTATATGCATCATTGCATTTATTATCAGTAACATCAGCATACGCCCCACTACCAAAACCAGCTAGCAATGAAAGAACTGGTATTGCTCTAATTATAATTCGTAAAGTATTGCAGTATTGCATATATAATCTTCAAACAAGATTCAAGGCGTACCTGCAATCTAATCCGTTTAAATGGCAACCTGAACCCGTTCGACTGATGGCTCTGATAAGTGAGTTGACAGTAAAATAAATGAATAAGTCTGTTGTAATGACTGGGCATGATAGATAGGCATATAACCAGGTACAGAAAGGGAAAAACATGGGACATTCAAAAACACATCGTTGTAGCTGTCCAGTTTTTAAAGGAAAAATGTTGATGATGTACATATTTGACGTAATCGTCTAAAATTAAACCAAACGAGATATCTACAGGAAAAGATTTTTACACCTGGTTTGTCAAAGGTTTACGTGACACAGGTCAAAAGCCAATTGACCTAGTACAGCCAGAGACTCGCCATATGAAAGATGAAAAAACTTGCAGAGCTTTAATGAGCGCAGAAAGTTTGTTTGAGTAAAGCTGCGGGTCGGGAAACATGCTGAATCAAACTCACTCGTAAATTATCGCACCTACATTTTCACCCATCACGTTCCAGACAAGCTAGGAACGGTTTAGCGATCCAATTCCGAGCGATACCGCCTGAAGTTTTGTTCACCCCTTAAGGCTAAATAGATTGACAATCATACAATACTCGAAATAGTTGTAGAAGGCGCGAAAGCCACCTAATTGACGTTTCACGGGCACTGTAAATCTGTATTTTCTCCTTGAAATAGAAAACTTGTTCGGTCGGCCCCATGGCACGATTTACATAGCTTGCGCCCACCGCGGAGTCGGCTGCAGCCATGGTGGGTGTTGGACATAGCTTCGTAATTATTGTTAGAGAAATCTATGTAGCACGAGATTATCGGCATTGTATGTTAAGCATGAATATATGCCTGATTGAGTTGCTCATTTACCTTCGGAATGCTCCAAAACTATTTACTAGTCATGCATGTGGGTGCATTATTTAGATGGTCAGTATAATAAGATCATAACTGCACGACATAAAGAGTATGCATGCAATTTCATTTCTTTTAAGTATGTATTATTTTACTATATTTTTATTAATGTGCAACTGAGCGAAGATTCTGGCTCTTGTTACATAGGTTGCTACCTACGAGTATGTTACAAGTTTTTTTGTGTCAATAAACAAATTTATTGTTATGAAATGACAATCTACCATTCTATATGTTTCATTGAGCTTTTCCAATATACAAAAGCTATTGTAACATTCAAAACCTTCGTTTGCGTTGAAACAAACTTTCGCACTAACAATTTCATCATCATCACTATTATTTTTGATGTCCTTCACCGCTTCTTGGTAAACCATGCACTTCTGCGTTGCATTTACAATGATTTCTACTAGTATTGTTTGCATTGCATGTGTTTCATCATTGTGTACACTGTGTCTAACATTGTTGTTTCTATGAACGAAAGAAACAAATACATGCAATAGTTTTTGTCGTTGTTTACGCAAGGCTACTTAGCATATTAAACACTTCAGTCTAGCGGTGCTAATGTCCTCAGAGCTTGGCTTTGTCGGTTTCAGATATACAATAGCTGTTCTTTTTTTCCCTGAATATATGGTAAGCAAATTTGTTAATTTCTACTTGTATAGGATTAGTTTCAACAAATTTCGCAATTTGTTAATATCCTCTGTGACATACAAGATCTAATAGGTCAAAAGTCATATTGCCTCACAATTATCATAGGCTATTTTTGATAGCTCTGAGATTCTGCAGCCCGTTTGTCTAGCAATAGGCCTAACTCATTTGACATTAACCAATGAAGAACTAGGTTTATTCCAACCGTAAAACCCCTACCTTTCGCAATCGTGACGATTATTTCGTGTTAAAACTATTGAGTATTTAAGCAAGAACACGTAATAAAACGTCAACCAATTGCTGTAAACGGTGACATTTCCAGCTAATTCCTTTCACCGTTACTTTGGAGTGTTCGTGTAATGTCACATCTTCTAATCGTTTTGTCATCCATCATTTGTAGCACCCCATTCGTTCTTGAAACAAGTTAGATTAAGGCCAAGAAGTGTTGGACTTGTTCCAACTTCTATGACTTGGTCTGGATTGATATTGCCTATTTCAGCGGTTTTTATAAGTCTTTTGTAACGTCTGCAGTGTTGTGTAATCGTTCAAGTTTAAGTGCCTCTTCTGTTTGCTCTTGAGACGGTAGCCTTTGCATAGTCATTCAACTATCTATGCCAAAATTGTTGTCACTGAGTAAGAGATGAAATAAAGTCGTCTACTTAAGCCGCAGTCATTCGTAAAACACATTTTTTGTTTTAAATACCACACATTGTTGAGAAAATTGATAATGTACACGTAATATGCTTCATATTTTGCAAATACTTGTGCCGTCACATCTCTTGCTTTTCTATACAGTCCAACTGTAACCACTCTTTAGATCATCAAAATTCTAAGACGGCTTAGTTCATGAATCTCCGACCGGTCCTATGAGACCGCGCTGTTATTGTTTTACTATTGTGTCTCATTTTGTGGGTATGTGATAGGTTAAACTAGCGCAGAGTCCTCCATCATTAACAGCTACAGCATTAGCAACCTAATGTCAGAACCCGTAAACCTTAATATCCAATCTGTTTGTAATTATAATATACCAACACTCGATTCTAGAATAGATCTCATCAACATTTCATTCAACACGACAACACCTGAATGCCCAGACACCAGTGGTGTAGCTAGTCCCAAAGGAGCCCTGAATAAAAACAAAACAATTTTGATACTTTTTGTGTTAAAATATGGAAGAGGTGTTTTTGCCAGCATGTCGGACCGCGCTCGAAAATGAGATTAAACTGGCTCAGATAGAACAAGTCTTGCTTGAAAATAAGCTTAAGCTCGTTTATTGGAGCATTTAAACTTGGATTGGTTACGTTTTTATTGTAATCTTTATAGAGAATGCTAGAACGAATGGAGCAAGCTATGAAATTGGAACATCCGATCATATAGTCATTATTCATAATCTTATCAATAAAAGAATTTAATGTTATGAATAACGTATTACGATTTTGGTAACATCTCGGGGCCGCGATAGCCTGGGGGGCCTAGAGTATCTATACTAATATAATAAAGAGGTAAAGTTTGTTTTTTTGTTTGTATGAGGTAATCTGTGGAAGTACTGTTCCGATTGCTAAATTTTTTTACCAATAGAAAGCTGCTGTATTCCTTAGTGACATAGACTATATTTTATGTACGCGGGCGAAGCTGCGGGCTAAAGCTAGTCATTCATATGGCTGATACGTTAGTAGCTACGACCCTACCACACACGATTCAACGCTATTAGGCAGTCTGGCTGCTAAAACAGTGCATTAAGCTTATCTGTATTTGCAACTTGTTATGCCGAACCGAGCTGAATTGATTAGGACACAGTACTCGTTACGATAACACCGCTGTGATAACAACTAAACCAGGTGCTAGTGGCTCTCGGAATTAAAATTTGTAATATAAAACAAACTGTTTCTTTGGGAGAGAGAGGTGATATTTCTAAAGCTATAGTAGCTTGATTCAAGTTAAGTCAAATATCGTCGAAGTTTGATAGTCGTTCGATTGAAGTCTTACCCAAAGTCGGTATTCACGTGTTCCTTAAACGGGATTCGATAGAACCTTGTATCGAATAGAACGTTCGATACTATACTCTTTTCATCTTTGTTCTATGCTCATAATTATCAAAATTCATAAGAAGTGTATATTGACAACAGACTGAAAAGAGTTACGCTGCCCGCCCACGACAGACTTTTTGTAGATCCGATAATCGTCACATATTTGATATTATAATCCTATAGTATATTCTGACCGACTTTTTGTAGGCCGTGTGCGTTGCACTATTGCTATCAGTGTGTTAAATTTTCTACCTACAAAAAATCTTCCACCGATTGTCGGTCGTGGGCGGGCAGCGATAACCAGGCTTGAAGGAATGATGAGATGATATGGGAATAAGGTTGGGACGGTTCACGCAGTGGTCGAGCATAATAATAATGATGTAAATATACCTTTAATAAAAAGTGTTACCTTGTTCTTTTGTGAACATAAATATCTAGTTCAAAATTCTAGTTTATGTTATCTTGCTTGTTAAATTTTTATCGCATGAATTTTACTTCTACTATCTGGTCCTAATTGGAAATTAATGGCAATAAAAGGTTATCTGCATTGTTTTATACCTATTTGAATTAATGTTTGGATTAGTCAGTGATAGAAATTAGCACAAAGTAGGGGTTTTTGTCAAGTTAGTTTATTTGGATTGCTAATCAGTATGAAGTAATCGCATTGCAGTAAATTAAACCTAGAAAGATAAGTGGTTTGTGTTTTGGCATATTTTCAACTAAATTGCATCAGTCAAATAACTTCTGCATCACCAGAGACTTGTTTTATTTTCGGCACGAAATCATAAAATAACTCCTGCAGGTCTGGGTGGAGCGAGAGGGTGTGTCAGACTTTTACTGACTTAAACCGACCTGTGTTCCTTCAATTGCTCTTTGCGTTCCAAGGCCGGAGTAACTCTAGTCTTCATCTCGGTGTCAGAATCGATTCTACGTAACATCTCTAGTCTCGATATAATAATGCCTGAAGCTTTTATAGAGTGCTGAATATTGCACAGATGTTTTTTATTACAAGATAAAAATCGTAACGTGTTATAAAAGCTATTATGCTGTCAAATAAATTACGTATTATGCCATAATAGGCAGTAATAGTAACGTAACGAAAGCCTAAACTTTTTTCTTTAGAGATTTAATTGAGAGTGAAAGTCTAGAAAGAGTACTATTACTTTCAATGAATCAGGTTTTTTGTTTCTTTCTGTCTAGGAAAATATCTATTAGGCATTTGAGGATAAATTCTAGTGTCTTTGGCTTCATTCTGTACATTGTACAATACCTACAGACTACAGACATAGTTGGATTTTTCCTTATCAGATTTTGACATAATCTTACCGTCACAAAACCGCGGGGATTTTCTAAAAAGGAAACCCGTATCCCTAAAATGCAAAGGGCAACTGAAGGACGTGAAGTCTGACACGCCCTTTTGCTCTGCCCACAATGGAAGAAGTAATTGGATAATTTCCCACATTAAAAAAAAACCAAGAGCGTTGAAAACACTTGTGAAATCTCATCTTTGACATGTTATTTGTGAGAAAGAAAGTTTAATGTGGAAAGAAGTCTATAATAATATTTTCATATGAAAAGAGAGCTCTCGAGAGCATGAGCGAATTTTATGAATTTTTTTTTTGTGGATATTTGATAGGTCTGAGATAGGCCGTAGGCTATTTTTTATACGTCTAGGTGATAAGTCTACTATAACGCAGGTGAAGCCACTGGCAACTAGTAATAATTGTAAAGATGGGAAAAGCGAGCCTGTAAGAAATATGTAGTATTAATCACAGCTGTATTTTCATTTAGCTTCACCTGAGAATCTAAACCAAAACTTGACAATCAGCAGTTTACAACTCCTAAATCTAACACATAATTTTCAACAAATCTCGATCCCACAAATACAATCACCACATGCAATTTGTTCTAACAATGTGATAAACTGAGAGAGATTTTATACAATACGCCTACCTAGTACATAACTTATATGGACCAGCCAGAATCGGGGTCAGTTCTCGCTAGAAAACCTTGGAACTTAGATTAGCAAGCCACTGTTTTAAGACTAGTACTTAGTGCGAGTTGTTTTTTACGTTAATGTGATCGAAACGTTTACTGCTTTTGGCTCTCTGATTGGTTAAGGCCTTAGAGCTCCGATTGATGGAGTGCCGAACGTCATAAACGTGTCGATCGTGTTAATGTTAATCAAATTCGTACTAGGCACTCTGATTGGTACAAAGCGTTTTGGGAATTTATTATACGTCCAGCTACAGAATGGAATTCCCTGCCGGAGGCAGTGTTTCCTGATACCTACAACCTAGGGGATTTAAGTTAAGAGTGAATAGGTTACTTCTAGGTAAGCGTGCCTACATCACACAGGCAGCTTCGTCGACCACATCATCGCTTACCATCAGGTGAGATAGTGGTCAAGCGCGAGCCTATGACTAACAAAAAAAAATTGGTTAATAGTTCAGAGCGAGACAATCGGAGCGACGAACGTCATAAACGTGTCAATCGCGTTATAGTAAAATAAAATTGCACTAGGCACTCTGGTATCGGTACTCTGAATATATAATTTTTATGTGCAATTTTGTCATACATATGATTTGCTCTTGTCGCAGGAAAATCATACGTTTTAATGAAATACTGCTGGAATATCTAGGAGGAATTAGTACTAAAACGTTCCGCAAATACATCGGTAATTTCTAGTCAAATGAGTATACAAAACAACTTTAAACTGATTAGTCATAGTCTCGGTTGATTCTATAGGTATAATGCATTTCTCAGATCTGGCTATGGTAGATATTATCCATTTCGAATCATTCATTACTGCTTGGAAAAAATTCTTTTAGTTTAATGACATAACTCTATTAATAGAACTACCTACTCATTAAATTAAATCATTAATTTCAATAATAAGTAACTAATGATTTTTCAATCCCATTGCTAGTAGAACTGACATCTTTGTATCGATTTTCTTTAATTGACATTCTGGTCAAGGTTATACGAAGTCCGTAATGACTATAAGTCAATTATGCATAAGCAAACAAGTCAAGGTCAAACGTTTTAAGTAGATTACAAGTCTGTTTTCGTTGGAAAGTCAATTACTAAAACGTGTACAACCAACAACCGTGGGAGATTCTTATTGTTTTTCTAAACCCTTGTTACACGGTCTCTTAAATCAAAACAACGTCATTATCTGTCAGGCCGACTTGCAGCCTTTCAGTCTGGCCAGAAGTATCAGGTTTAAATTTATATAAAAACTTAACATCATCATCATCTTCCTGCGCTTGCTCCATATTAGTTGGGGTCGGGAAAACACGTTTTTTTCTTCCATTCTGCCCTGTCACCGGTCATGCTATTACTAACTCTGTTATCTTTCATTTCACTTCATTCATTCATTTCTTCATTTCATTTTACGTCTCACACAATCCATTCATCTATTCCTCTCCATCGATCCACATGTAAATTCGTAACTTTTTAGTAACATGCGTTTCATCCCTCCTCCAATAAAAACTTAATATAATTATTAATCTTCATCTCCAATGGTACTATCATCATCATTATTTTCAGCCTACAATTCTGGTAATATGCCTCTCCAATAGTACGCTAGTCATCTCGATTCTCGGAAACTCATCCAACTGCTCTAGTGATATACCGCAGCATAAATCTTACGCTAGCAAACTGCATTTAATAAAATTTCGAAATACATATGATTTCTAGGTCTGTGCACACACATTAAAGTTTATTTGACAACGATTAACAATTTCATCACCATATCTCAATATTGATTGCCAAGTAAATATTAGTTTCAGCGTCTACCGGTCCGGGAGCCTAAATATCTAAAACAAATGCTTTTAAAAGTAGCAAGCTCTCTTAATAAACATCCGGTTACTAATTCACAGATGTCTGTACATATATTTTCTTTATTATGCACTCCATCTTATATTTTTTACCCATCTGCAAAACGCGGTTCCTCTATTCGCGCGCAAGCCATGTTTTTGCACCTCCGTTTCAGCTGCTTTTATTTTAACATAATCAAGAGTAATAGTCGCAATATGTTTAAATTTGTACCTACCGACTTCCTTCTGCGTTTAAAACTGCTTCGCAAACTTCAGGTCCATTATCTCCATCGTCTGTTTTGTCGACAGTAAATTCATTTTTAAAACACTATCTAGCCCCCACAAAGAGACTGTTCTTTACTACACTTTTAGTGGTCTTATATTTCTTACTTGTCAGCATTTTTCATTATTCCATTCATATTTACAAGGCAATTATGACTGAGGAATGCAATACAATCAAGCCTTGCCTTTGTCGGGCGGGACCTACGAGTCTGAAGAACTATCACATTTCATTTACTTGCATATTTTTTTAAATTCCTTTACTGCATATTTACATTGTATTATGACTCACTTTAAACGTAATTGTACAGAAAATTCTTCATCGTAATAATGCTTCCGTACATCCATATGGAGCATAGCTTCAACGGTACCGACGTGATATGTTACCGTTTGACAGTCACGTTTGACAAATAATGCGATTGGATTTGAATACAGCGCGTGCGGTGCCGTTTCTAGCTTATGTGGCTTGAAACCATCAATATTTTCTCAGATGAGAAATGATGTGGTTTGATAGAATGGAGTAATTCAGTCTGAAGTGGGTGATAGCGTAAACGGTTTTTATAATCAAGCAACTTGTGCGCACATATCTTTTAATATGATTAATTAATTAAATAATCAACGTAATGATGGTCTTATCAATGAGGCGCCTTTCATTACGCATTTGTCACACGTTTTAAAGAAAATACTAGAACTCATAATTCCTTCTTATCTTGACAAGTAGAAGTTATGAAATTATAGATTTCTTACATAATAATTTTTCTTATCGATATCGCTTATTAAATCTTTATGGTTTTTCTTTTTAGAATAATTTGAAAAATAATTCTATTAAAAATTGTGAGTCAAATGTACCAGTGCATAACCGCAACTTAGTCGATGCATTTGCTCAGCGAACCGTGTTCTCTGTGTTTAGTGCCCAGAACACCAATATAGAGCCTAGCTGTAATTCTACACAAACTGTTACAGTAAATTAAAGACGCAGCTAAGCCGTCGTAGGCTTAATAGCAAAGCTGTCACTATTTATGATGGTGGTATCTCTATTGCTCCACTTGACTGCGATACTGTAACGGGTATCGTACAACATGCAATGCACCTTAAGACGATAATGCCTGACTAAGAGAGTAATGTAATTGAGAATCGAAACATGAATGGGAAATGTCTAGCGAATGATGGCTTGGGGAAACATGGCACGACATTGGACTAGCTTAGAAACGAATAAGAAAGCAGATAAAGAAATGGATAAAGTGATGAATGGGTTGTGTAAAAGATGACTTCGCGAAATAGGGGTTTGTACTAAGATAGCGATTGAAAGAGATGTCTATGAAGAATAAGAGGTTGATGATTATGTAACAGATAATATATTATGAATGTCAATCAATCAACATGTAACCTTCTCGCTTCAACAGTCTACAAAGAAACATAATACTTTGTTACTGCTATCTTCACAAACGATCTTTAACCCGGTTTTGTTATTCAAGCTTCTAATTGTACTAATGTAATTAGGCTTGCAACGCGTAAAAAGAAACGTCGAAAACACTTAGATAACTCTCCAATATTTATCTTACATAAATAATTTCTTCTAAATACTATAATAATTCAAAATAAGTACGCCAATTATTTCCTCTGGCATAGCTTTCACTATAACCAATAAAATGGTTGTTTATATACATTTTATTATGATTACACCGTTCCCGCCTTGTTACACAAACCATTCAACGGTTCATTCGTTCGTTCGTTCAGTAGGTCAGCTGCTTCTGCGCTTGCGACTCGTAAAAGCACCGTGTTAGAATTGGGTTGAGTATGTGTCAGGAATTTGAGGATATGATGTCACCGTGTGTTTTGCTTCATGTTTTGACATGTGCGCTGAATTTGAAGTATATTAACCTTTAACACTGTTTGCGAAAAAAACACTTTTTGACGAAAGCAATCGCAATTCGCTGAAATATCAAGCACATTGTAAATATGATGGTGCTAGAAATCAATATTAAAAATGTAACTCAAAAGAGTATTCAAATATAGCAGGAAGGTTATAAATAAATATTGATTTAATAAGCCAAGATTACAAATATTTTTGAGAGGATTTGTCCCCTGAGTGTGTGTTTTGCAAATAGAATTGACTCCTTGACGTTCGTCAATTATTTGTTTGACTCTTTATAGTTATGCCTTTTGAGCTTTTGCGATGTCGTCAAACTACATATTGCATTTATATTTGTAAAAGTTTTGGTCCTTCGACAACTTGCGCAAGTTACGGAACATTACAATAAAATATCCAATCAAAATCTTATCAGCCGTAACTAGGACCCAATAAACAAAATATTCAATTAACAATCCAAATTGACCCGTGGCCCTTGCAGCCATCCACAATGGCTGTCACAATTATCCTGGCTGCAGATTTCGCCATGTTAAGACAATAGGCAGTAAACACCAATAAACAGTAGTATTGCAGTATTTGCAGCGACAGTTGGTAATGACTCGCCCACTGATCGTGGGCGTACGTGGGATTTGACTTAGCACCGTTCGAATACCGTTTCGGAATCCTTTTTGTGGTTATTATAAACTGGTGTAGCCATTTTTGGCGCTGGGTCCTTCGGTTTTTGGTGCTCTTTCTTCATAATCAGCTTTAAAATCTCCACTATCCAGGACCTCTTCTGTAATGACTTGTGGACCGTAATCGACCAAGCCAACATAGAGCGATGTAGATTTTTTGGCTATCACAGGATCATCACGATTTCTTACGATATTTTCCTTTTTCGTGTTGACATCAGTGATAATCAAATCATTATTGCCAATTAAATGCTTTCCTGGTTTTGTATCCCGCGGCCATAACCACTTGGCCAACACTGCTCTCACTCTTTCTCCTTGTTACCTTTAAATGTAGAAATTCTCAGAGTCGGAAAATCATTATTGCGGTGTAACTTTTCCCAGCCGTCTACCAGAAACCGCCTTGCTCAAACAAACTGGTCCTAAGAACGTTAACGAGCGTACGATACATTCGCTCATCTATAGTACGCCGAGATTCTAGTTTGATCACAGGTGTACCATAACTCGAGAAATCTGCGCCTAACAAATAAATTTCATTTTAGTTTTGACGTAAATATCCCTGATTAATTTCTTCCTCCGGCTGAGCGTGAAGAATTTCTATAACCATCCATCTAGATGGTATGATTGAGAAACAAACTTCCTAACACATTTTCTCATAGTTATCGCCTAGGATTGCACGTCAAAACTGCATTCTCTACCATTTGATTTGTTAGTACCAATAAATTGCTTGTGGATTTTGATTAATTATCTGACTGTTCGGCTGCGGCGCGGATTTATGATAGCAAACGACTTTGGTCCCCTTTTCTTGCCTTCGAGAGCTCAAAGTCACCGGTAGGATAATGATCGTTATTTGTATTCTTTTAGAAACTATTATTCTTTGCTTTATTTGTCTAAGATTTGAATATGTCACCAGTTGAATGTCGATGATTTTTATTATGTAAAACTTCTTTTTCCTGTTTCTATTCACGATAATTTAGTCAGTCAGAGCATATTGAGTCTGAGTTTTTTGTTTGAAGCTGTTGTAACAGCGGTTGGTGTTTAAAATTAAATGTCCTTATACATTAAAGGCCGTCAACCTACAGAAGGCCGCCACCTATAGACTTATTTCTTGTTTTCTCATCTTAAGTGCCATTTAAGATGAGTTTAATTGGCAATAGCATTAATTTATATTGTTTCATTGCCAATCACTAGCAACGTTTTGTTCTTGATTAAAGGTTCTAAATTGCATATCAAAATGGGTTCCTAGAAAATCACAATGGCTTAAGGGTTTTGTAACCAGTTAATACAGCATTATTTATTAGATTTTATCTTTACATACAAAGTCCGTCACCGCATCTATGAGTAAACGATAAACTTAAAAAAACTACTGAACTTCTTTTCAATACGGTGTTCACCGATAGACAAAGTGATTCATGAGGTAACCTTAGCAGTTCCTAAACTACATGCATACTCTCATACTACGGGAAAAAATTAAGGGATCAAAAACAATATCAAATTTTTGGGTAATTTTCAAAAGGCTTCGAGAGAAATGGTTGTAAAGGAACTCAAAAACAATTGAAATTTTAGCTCCAAGTGTCTAGTCTATTATATATTATTTATATATATAAAAATGAAACCCGTTTTCCGTTGTCACGACATAACATGAAAACGGCTTGACCGATTTGGCTGTTTTTTTTTTTAAATGTTCCTTGAAGTTCAATGATGGTTCTTACGGAGAGAAAAATTCAAAAAAAGAAAGTTAGGTTAAGTAGGGTAGGTAGGGTAGTGTAGTGTAGGGTAGGTAGAGAAGGTAGGGTAGGGTAGCGTAGGATATGTAGGGTAGTCATTTGACGGGAGCGAAGCCGCGGGTAAAGGCTAGTATTTTTATAAGAATTTAAAATTGTAGAGTCAGTCTTTTTTGAGTGATCTTAGAAAAACGAGCAACAAAAAATCAGATGAGAACCAAATAAGAGGATTGCGGTAGTCCTGACTATACAAGTCAGAAGTACAGGTATTCCGTTAACCCATTACATGGATGTAGTTTCAAGTACGTAGTACTGCTAGTCAAGGTTATGCGAAGTTTTTTCCATAGGAATGGTTTACGTTTTTTGCGACATTCCGGCGATGCAGGGCATCGGATGCACGACATCGGATGCACGACTGAACCCGCTAATAATATCTCTCTCTTTCTACTTAGTAACAGACTGTGGAGTATCAGCCATAACATATCTTTTGGATTTTTTAGTATTTTTACTGATTTTAGTAAAAAATAAGGAAAAATATTTTACATTTTGTATAAAATGTTTTATTTTTATCTTCGTGGTGGTTTCGCAATGTATTTGAATATCTTTGAAATGTTTAATTATTTTCCTGATTTTAGAATAATAAAAATAATTTGCATTTCGTTTATAATTGTTGTCTTGGTGGTGGTTTCGCAATATATGTACCTACTTTGTCTTTAATGAGATTTTTCCCGTTTTGATTTCCATATAATTTAGTGTTTTTTGGCGTACCTATTTGGTTTGAAGTCAAAATTTTTTTGTTGTTGTAAATATTATAATTATTGATGGGATTGCGCTCCGGCAAGAAAATTCACTTCTTAGCTTAACTTACTACGTATAACCAATTAAAAAAGACAATGTCGCAGCGAGTTGATGGCTATCAACTAAAATTGACTTCACATAATTCAGGTTCCGTGATGGCAATGGCAATGTTTCTTCCTGATGATGCGAACGATCGTGATGATGTGTTATTGTAGAACAGAACAGGATGCACACACGAACTATTAAACGCACGACATGCATAAATTAATTACATAGTATCCATTACGAATATTATAGATACGACTGTGTTATCTGTATCATCTGCATCAGACAGATGACGCAAAGTGAATGTTTTTGTTGTTTATTATTATATGTATATAAAAACAGAAGGTCTGTCTCATCAACACACAGCCAGCTTATTACAGGTACTTATAAGAAAGATGGTCTTTCACAGATATGGTTTTAGGATGTACAGCACAGTATAGTTTAGTATAGTATTTTTGGTCCTAGTTTTCCTTCACCACTGCTCTTTTTAAGACTTAGACAAAGAGTAAGGACGGATTTTTCTATAGGAGAAAAATTGAGGTTTTATGCGAACGAAACTGCGAATATAAGCTAGTTGAAACTAAATCTGTTAGATAACCTTTTCTTTATCTTTATAAATGCATCTGTTTACATTGGAAGCAGACACCTGCGATCTAAAAATATTTTTTCTCGAAGCTTATTCTGATGTTATTCAATAATTGCCAAAAAAATAATAACACAGAAAGTAATCTAATACCTAATTATATATTTAAATCATCAGATATCTATGGAAATGGATTTAAGATGAAGTTGTTGTTCAAAAAACAAGATTTTATCTTTTTTTGTTGCTTTTAGGTATTCTAATTTTTTTAAAAGTCAAATTGTAGTCACGTGCTAAATAGATTGAGAAATATTTGATAGTGTGTGATGCATAACGAGCGCCAACATCGCCTGTAATTTAATGTCTTAATAGAAAAAAAAATAGTTTTGTTTTTTACTACTATTATTATTATTTATTATATTCTTTATTGTACATCATTAAAAGATTGACATATGAAATTATGATTTGTGATTTAAACTTAGCTTTTTTTAAAAAAAAATTATAAACTAGCGCTTGACTGCGATCCCACATCCCACCTAATAAAAACAATACAAGTAAAAAAAAAAAAAAAATACAACTGGCAACCCTATTCACACAGCAAAACAAAAAAAAAACAAAACCTTCCACAAAAAAAAAACGAACCTCACCACCCCTATCACCAAACGTGGTTAATGTCTGCACCCTAACCACTAGCTGAGTATTGAACCTGTCCCGCCCACCGCGGGCGTCGACCCCAGCGAAAGCTATGCCGCAGTCGGGAGCTTATAAATTGATAGCCACTAAATGATCCGCGAATATTGCCGCGGCTGTCCATCTCATGGAAAACGAAAGTACGTGATGGATGCGTCGTTAGGTCGCTGTTTAATCTGTGGTCATTATAAGATGGTTTACTTTGTAGGTTTGATGTTTGTGTTTTGTGCGGATGCTGTGTAAAAACAAATAGTTGCATAGATTATTTGACTAAGGGCCTGTTTCACAATGTCCGAGTAGGAACTACTCACTGAATAAATTCAAAAATGTGACAGAATTCGTATGAAATTATCTGTCAAGTAAGATACTCAAAACTTAATCATAGGTGGTGAAATAGGCCCTAAGTGTTTTTCGGCTTTGCGGCTTCCATAGGTCGTAACGTTGTCAAAAAATAAAATGCCTGTTTTGACATTTGAGAAAAATCCTAGAACATAAACTTGGAACGAAAGTGAATGAAACAATAAAGTCCAGCTATCCTGTATAGTTTTTTTCCAATTGGACTATATTGTTAATTGATGGATAGATAGATTTTTTAACGGGTTTATCTCTGTAACTACCATTATATTTTGTTTTAAGATTTCTAGGGGTCAATACCCATAGAAATCTTAACCTAACATAAATTCTAGGTGTAGTATTAGTCACTAAAAGTCAGACACGGCCTAGAAATTATTTGAAGATATCCCACGAAAAGGAAAAGGCGCAAGTTAGTCGTGCAAATATTCCTAGAACGTCTATAAAGGTATGTTGTAAGAAAGTGGAGCAAAGTGTATCTGCTGGTCGGTCTCCAGCATACCAGCTAGACAGGTCGACCTGGGAAATAGGTCAGCCCATCATAGATTGCACATAGATAGAATGCACAACGTTTTTACACAACGCCATCTAGTCCCAAGCTAAGCAGAGCTTGTGTTATGGGTAGACAACTGATAAACATACTTATATACATACAATAGATAAATTACACCTGGACACAGAACAAATGATCATGCTCATCACACAAACATTTGTCCTGCGTGGGATACGAACCCACGACCTCTGGCGTAGCAGTCAGGGCCACTAACCACTAGACCAACAGGTCAGTCAAGAAGAAGGTATGTTGTAAGAAAGTGGAGCAAAGTGTATCTGCTGGTCGGTCTCCAGCATACCAGCTAGACGGGTCGATCTGGGAAATAGGTCAGCCCATCTCGTTTGAGCTGATGGTAGCCGACACTGAGTGACACGCTGTGAGCTCTGGTTTCATTGAAAAGAAAGGGTTTGGATTTTTTATGAATCACCGTGTTGCTTTTGTGATTTTTTGGCCTGATTACACTTTTGCAGAATAATATTTATCTTTCATGATTATGTTCCATTTTTTATTCTGTGTAAAACTATTTTTTACTCATTTTCCTTTTTATAAGAATAATATTTCTTGATCTCACATCAAAGTTATCCAAACACATTATGATTTTTTTCTCAAAATGTTTATTTTTTAACATTTTTTTTGTTTAGTGTCTTGTCTTGTAAAGGTGTGGCCAGTCATGACAAATAAAATTTAAATCAGTAGAACTCTGATACCCTCCCGCTGCGCCCAGAGCGGGAGAGATCTATCCAGTTCTATTGGGTACTCATTCTTTCAAGCTCATATAACGCGTGGGTACTTACTCGTACTATAAAATGAAACAATAAATTTTTAAAGTAATTAATTACGTAAATTAATTGATAAATTCTCACGTAATTTTATTGCCGGCGCTTGGGCGGTGTATGTTATGCAGATTATGACATAATGCTGTTAACTGGACATATGTTCGTTAATCGAGTCGAGTGTGGTGAAACCTGGTATATAACTTTTTTTTTGCCAGTGAATAGGTTTTTTTTTCTGGTTTCAATCATCAGAATGATATCTCCCACTCTTGGGTGGAGCGGGGATTTGCTAGGTGTTGTGTATACAAAATTGTCAAGCATGTTGATGAGTAATATATTTTATGCAAAAATGATCCGGTAATTTCATTTGGAAAAAAAATCTTGGTTTAAAGTTACGTGTGAGTATCGAACCCGCGACACGCAGCGCAGCAGCCAATCTCCAACCACTGCGCGAACCATCTCATCAAAAATTTGTATCTAGCATTTCTCTATTACTCACTAAGACCTAAAACTAATTATTCACGTCCACATTGCAACGAATATCTCGAACTCACGACCTATTGCTCCCACCACACCGTAGAACCAAGTTTCCCAACCAAAGCCCTACTATTTATTAGCCCAGATACAACAAATAAGTTTAATTTAACCGAACAAAATTCCTTTGGACCGCGATCAGTTTACAAGAACTGCGTCACCTTAACGACTTGCTAATACGATTCAATATTTCATAGGAGACTAGCTGTCCCCTGCGGTTTCACCCGCATTTTTTGTTACTGCTCCGCTCCCGTGGGCCGTAGCGTGATGGTATATAGCCTATAGCATTCCTCGATAAATGGGCTATCTAACACTGAAAGAATTTTTCAAATCGGACCAGTAGTTCCAGAAATTACCCCCTATATACAAACTTACAAACCTACAAACCTACAAACTTACAAATTTTACCTCTTTATAATATTAGTATAGATAGATAAATGTTGTTATTAGACGGCTTCGGACACTAGGCGAGCTTTATTTAATTAGTTTATTGCCTTACTGATAAGTATTCGCTTAGAAAGTATAGTGTTGGGACATGCTAAGCAGGATACAGACTGCTGTCATTATCATCATCTCAGCCGAAAGACGTGCGTGCACTGTTACAAGGGCCTTCCCTAAGCATCACCACAACGACCGGTCCTGTGCGTCTCGCATCCATCGGACTCATTTCTCGGTCGGTTAGACTACTGTAACGCCAGATAATACAATGTCATAGAATTCCCATAGTGTAGATGACATGTGCGACCGTGCAAACTACGCACGCAAACAGAGCATTTCAACTATGTAAGTAGGTACATGTTCGGCTCGTGCGTCCACACTTATAAATGTCCCTTTCATGTTACATTGCATGTTACGTTCCAGCAGTCTGTAACCGGCTTTACACGGCTTCGGCCACTAGCCAAGCTTTATTTAATTAGTTTATTGCCTTACTGATAACTATTCACTTAGACATCGAATAGTGTTGGGACATGCCTAATGCAACTTCGTTCGGATCCAGGTCGTTAGTCGAATTTACAGTGGCAAGTTTGCGGTTAAATATCCGATTTGTTGTGCGTTGCGTTTGTTGTTTAGTAGTTATTCGCAATAATCGCAATGTTGTTTTCACATTAATTTTGTGTACTAGTCGGGGGTGGTAATTATTTCTCATTTAGATTTGCGTAATTGCTTATGTTTTGAAAGCCTGGCGCCTGGGCGGGCTAGGTCGAAACAATAAGTTGTTTTAGCTGCTTGGGTAATCGGCGTAAAGTTAGAGTAAGCATAGCATATTGAAAGTTAAGACGAGACGGTTTGGTCTTTCAGGACATTATCTGTTAGAGGAAATATTTTGAAGAACATTTTTCTTTTTTTTAGAAGGGACATCATCCAATGACTTTTGATGATGATGATGATGTCCAAGGAAGGACGAATGGAAGGGCTTGTCAGACTTTTACTGACTCAAACTCACTCCTATGTTCCTACTTTGCCTTGCGTTTCAAAACCCTGAGTTTTCTTTCAGAAGACAATACACGGCCCTAATCTTTTGGTATACGATGCTATATTAATTCACTTATCATACACATGCGTAGTATATTAAGAGAAATGCCTTCCTGATTGCGTCTATGCGAGACAAAACAAAAGCCATACCTACTTAAAACTAATCTTTAGTTAATTATATACTTTCATGATAACTAACATTAATATTTACAAAAAGATACGTCTGTTAGTACAAAGCTAATTAATTTAAATAGCAATATAATGTAAAGTGTCATTATATGAATATTTCTTTGTATTTTTATAAGGTTTAGATTATAATCTTCACCTGCATATTTTATTGTTTTCAACACTATTTGCCTTTTTTATTTGCATACATGACTGTTTAATTTTTGTTCGCACGTCTTCACCATTCTAGAAGTATTTTTCTTTGTTTTTATGTTTATCCTACTGATATTATAAAGGCGAAAGTTTGTATATGTGTGTGTGTGTGTGTGTGTGTGTGCTTTTTTATGCTTAGACGGCTGAATAGATTCAAATAAAAGATGACTCACAGGTAGACCATATGCATATAGAACACTGTTTTGTCCTAGGAGTATGATCTGTTGGTTTATTTTTTTGGCAGAACATTTTTTTTATTATTCTAGAAAACAAGGGTTTTGTTGCACATTATCGCATGTGCAATAAAGCCAAAACAAAATCATACTAGTTTATATAAAATAACTTTACTAAGTTAGTTTGTATGTTAGCAGAAGTTAAGAAATCAAACTTCTCAATTCCCTTAAGTTAAGAAATCAGATTTATACTAACGAGTACTCTAAATTCTGTATCAAAAATACCTTAATATAACTACAATTAACATTAATAATAGCTGTCTAAGCACCGTCGATTTACTGACCGATAAATATAAATAACAAAGTGACAACACAATTTTCAGAGCAGCTGCACCGACGCTTATCTTTTGCATTTAATTCCGCTATCGATAAGATACCTATTGCAGATCTAAATAAATAATAAATTGATTGTCTTGATTTGCGTACTTGGGTTTAAAGTAACATGTTCTTAGCGACCGCCACCCGTGTCTGCAACTTACTGCTTAATATAAATTTGTATGTAGCACTAAACAAATCTAACGGGTCTACATTGTATTCTCAAATTTATTAAAATTGTAATATGAAAATATTGTAACCATGGAGTTTCTTGCCGGTTCTTTTCCATAAGAAACTACCAATTGGAATAGTGTACTAGCTTCTGGCGTTTTATAAGTGATGGGCACTTATAAAACGCCAATACGCGTAAACCAATATAAAATAAAAAAAAATGAATTTTAAACAGACGACCGCATCGCGCGACCGGTGCCATACAAATTCATAATAAGCAGTGGATCGAGCGACCCGGTTGCGGTCACTAAAAACCAAGTGCTACGTTTTACCTAAGTGATTCATTGTAAAGACGTGCAGCGATGCAACTAATATCTTACTTGATATACAGTCGAGTAATTATGCATTTCCGTAACATTTGCACTGTTATGCATGTATTAGAAGATTATGCAGTAACTGTTACATAATTAGTGCTAATTTATGAACCTACAGACGTTCAATACAACAATAGAGTCCAAATGAATATCTTAACTAAATTATAACGCAGTTGTTTACCACTTTTCTTTAGACATCCAAGCTTCTGGAAGCGGCTTCTTCTTGATAGTATGTTTCTCCATACAAACTTTGAACCACTGTTTCATCACTTCAGGGGATGTAGTAGTAGATTTTGAAAAATCTACTCATAGTGCTCGCCTACGTAATAAAAGAAAACATTGTGCAAAATTTCACGCCCCTAGTCCCAGTAGTTTCGGCTCTGCGTTGATATGTCAGTCAGTCAGTTTCTCCTTTTATCTATAGACAGATTTGCAAATATTGAATTGTCATCGTGACTGTGTGTTTAGCACCTTTCTAAAGCAAACAAAATGACAGTAAACTTGCTCCTGAACAATCTAACATTATTTGAATAACAAAACGCTTGAGAGATACCAAACATTTTTATTTAACAACTCTTGTACAGTCAGCATCAAAAATCGATGAACAGAATCAACATAACAAAATACCTGTTCGCAATAAAATGTGTTTCATCTGTTCACAATAAAATGTTTTGTTATGTTGATTCTGTTCATCGACTTTTGGTGCTGACTGTACTTGTACGACAAAGATGAACAGTAGCCCGATTCATGTAATCGAAACCGTAACGATATCGTAGCGATTTAGTCGTCGATTATAAATCGAGTTTGAACGACACCGACTTTTAAAGTCGTTCGATCGAAGTGACGTTGATGCGTCTTGAGCTATGACAATCATTATCCTGTTACAATACATAATAATGTAGCTAGCAATAGGCCGTTGATAGATCTTTTAGTTTTAAGGCAATTGAATTGTCGTTCTAACGAAAGAAGACAAAGACGATATTATTATAAAGTTTGCGATTCTGTGAGAAGACCAGAGTGAAATAAAGTATTTTTAGTGTTAGTGGCTGAACTAAAGTGAATAGATAAATAAATAAATCGAATCCCGTTCAAGGAACACGTGAATACCGATTTTGGGTAAGACTCCGATCGAACGACTACAAAACTGTAACGATATTTGACTTATTTGACTTTACATGAATCAGGCTACAGATAACGCAATCCGCGGATATTTATCCGCACTGGCCCCGAGAGCGCACGTCACTAGTGCGGTATTACGCAAGATTTCCCACGCGTGTTGTCAAACGTCATCTGATACACTACAAAGTAATCAATGTGTGTGGCTATTGTTTTGTTCAGTTCACTGTGCACGTGGTGGTCTTTAGAGTTACGTGTCAGTCGACAACCTTTAGTATATGTGTCTCCGTGTTTTATATAATACGGAGATTAGCCACATGGCCTTATAGAGTAATTATGCTTCATTGCATGTCTGTGTTCATTGCCCACGGGCCACGTGTCTGATTTTAGATTTTTTTGAGTAAAATATGTCTTATGATCGTAAGTATTACCCATATTAGCAAATCTATGGATATGAATTATGTATGATCTGTTAAGAATATGCGAAGTTACATTAAAGTAGGTTCCAGCCTTCGAAGGATAAGCCTTAAGAGTTTTTTTCTTGATTTGGGGAATCATCAAATGATTTCTCCGGCTATAGGGTGGAACGAGATCCCGTCTCGTGAGTTTTTACTGACTAAAAACCCACCTGAGTTCCTTCAGTTCCTTTTCAGAGCCTCGGTAACTCTTTGAACAATTCTACAGCTTTAGCAATAACACACACTATCAAAGCCATCGGGTCAAACAACATAAGAACGGTTTTCCGTTTATTCAAGAAAATACATTGTAGTCCCACAATTCATTTCAACAGGAATTTCATTCATTCAGCTGAAACTGTTTATGCAACCATTTTAGCTTGCTTTATGCGCACAACGACTATTTGTTATTGTCGAATCATTTTGCATATGAATTGTAATCATTTTACATTGTTAAATTCTTATTGGTACAGTCCCGAATTGAGATTTAGGTCGCGGGTTCAAACCCAGCCAGGTGTATTACTCGGTGTACACATCATCTCCACTGCTCTCAAAACTGTTAAGGAAAACATAGTGAGGAATCCTGCATGTCCTAGGACCTTCAGAAAACTTCGAAGACATGTGTTACCAACTCGCATTGGGTTCGCGTAGTAGATTACGGATCATTCTCTCTCCTAGAGAGGAGGCTTGAGTCTCAGTGGTAGGAACATTATAAGGCTGATTGTGCTTATGCTTTAATTGTTACTTGCCCGGTTTCGAAGCCGCAACCTTATGCATGAGAGGCAGTTGCCTCAACTAGCGTGGTTGAAAGAATGCAATGTGTTAGCAAAAATTGGTTTGACTATGCGAAACCATAGGGAAACTGGGAGCTTGTTATTTTTTTAATTTGTATAATAACAAAGACGAGAATAGAATTACATAAGTGTTGAAATAATGCATTTGAAACAAGCTGCGGAACCGATAAGTGTTTTCAACTTCCAAAATAACAAATTTACATATAAACTGTTTGAAAATATGCTCTGTACGATAAGACCGCGTACTTGTTTTTCAAATGTTGATTCTGTACTCGTTATGAGGTGTAGAATAACTCTTTTAAGCACAGGAAATATTTTCACCACCATATTTTACAACTCATAAAGCTTAAAAACCGTGTTCCCGGTAGATATACTACATGCCTACTTGAGAGCATTTCAATTTTTCAACGAATATTAAATTATATGTTATACGTCCGAAAGATAAACATTTACACGGCAATTTTCCTCAGTTTCCTCAGCATTTAGTTTAAATAAATATTCAAAGACAAACTAGTAGCAAAAAAAGTTTCGTTCCGAACCAGTAAATCCTCCATTATGTGTCAGTTATTTCCGTTTGCCAAATTATTCTTACCGTTAAATGCATAAAGTATAACTATAAATAAACAATAATAATTGATAATTATATTGATTTTGCCGAAAACTTGAGTGCTTACCTTCGTTAAAAATAAACTATTATTATGATCTTAAACCTTCGCACTCGAACAAAGTATAAATATCATACTGTTTTTTTTTAAGAACCAACTAGCATGATATTTATCTATCTAACCATGAAGCCAGATTTTGGTTTCTGCATTTAGATCATGATGGACCATTGTAGAGCGGCCTTCAATCAGCCCAACTCTCTCTAGAAGTTGATAAGGCTTTCTATATTGTTATATTTTATATCTGTGAGAGAAATCATCGAACCTAAGATTCGCATTCGTATATCGATAGTGCGTAATAGTCCAGTAAATCTGACTCCAGTCTTGCCATGAAGTACCGTGTTACCCCAGTTAATGGGTTGTGGAGGTCTGGTAGGCAGCCGCTTCTCGTAAAATACTGGTATTCAGCTAAATCCAACTTGACTAGAAGCCGACCCCAATATAGTTGGGAAAAGGTTAGGCAGACGATATCGGTAGTGCCCGTTCACTCGAGGATCACGTGCACGACCGTTTCCTCTGCCTCCATGCATGCTCTGCATAGAGGACTATCCGTGACGCCTATTGTGAAGGAAGTAAATTAATAGCATGACATAATATTAGTAGCTTCGTACTTTGCACAATTGATTGGCGCCAGTAGGCCAATCGTCTTTAATTGACACATAGTAGATAGACAGATATACTCTTTATTGTACACTATAGAACATTACAGTAGGAGCTTAAAATTAATAAGGTGTAACAATGAGTTGTATTATAGCTAAAAGTGAGTTTTTTTACAAACAACCTGTACCTTTTCTTTAACCAGTGTCTGAAATTATTATTTTTTATTTCATATAATCTACAATCACTCTAGTTTACTATAATCTAGTTTTAGTACATAGAAATGTGCTTAACCTATCACATACCCGCTAAACGAGTTACACAGTTTTACAATAGTAAAACAATAACAGCGCGGTCTCATAGGACCGGTCGGGGATTCATGAATTTACGCCACTGCCTTAACTCTTCTGAGTCATATAACACATTTGCTCTTTTCAGTCGATTGATTGAGTTTGTAATAGAAGCATACTTGTCAATGGGTTAGGATGGAGCTATCGTTCAGAGTAGTCATCTCTGTACATTGTTTGCATAGTATATGAGTATAGTATTTAAAATAGCCGCCGTCGCCGTCGCTAGACTAATTAAAAGGAGACACTGTGTGTACTAGACAGAGCGCTGTTGCCATACATAAGGCATCTGTTAAGCATCTGTTGAATAAATTAAAACCATTCGCCTGGAAGGCATAGCCTTGTCACGAGCATCTCAAATCCTATACTGATGTACCTTAGGATCCCTTGAGAAATAAAATACATATTTTCGTGGCTAATTCAATAACTTTTCCTTTCTTACTTATTCTGAAACAAGGGGGAATTTGCCACGTCTGTCTGTCTCAAAATTACTGAACGTATTTTCTTGTGGTCTTTCACCAATAGACTGAGTGATTCATGAGGAAGGTTTAGGTGTATAATACATGCATATTATAGTAGAGAAAAGCCGAGAATATCAAAGATTTCTAACTGCTACACTAAACTGGAGCATATCGCTACAATATACCTAAAAGCAAATCTCTTGCACACTACGTACTCTACCCAAACATGTAATCTAATTCACATACGCACATCTTCTTTCCCAACACCTCAGCTCAACAAACAATCCAATTCTCAGCCAGAAACCACACACAAACCTATTGTCTATCAAACTCACAATCCCTGTTTTGCAAACATCCGTAATACATAATCAATTCTTCCAATAGGTCTTACCCGATCGTGCTACAAAGGAGACAGTGTGCAACCGAAACGTAAAAGAAAAGGTGACTTTGCATCACGAGACTTTGCATCCACATTGTTGAACGATTTAATCGAACAAACTTTTTAAACTTGTTGAACGATTTAATCGAACAAACTTTTGAAAGGACAAAAAAGTTGTGTGAACTGTCAGTGTGAGGTTGTCGTGTCGCGCGTTGGTGTCGCATCGGTGGTGTGGTGTCGTGTCGTGTCGTGATAGGTGTAGCGGCGCGTCGCCAATGCGCCGGCGGCGGTTACAGGATGTCGCCGGCGCGGGCGTTGCTGGCGGCTCTGCTTATATGTCAACTGCTGTCGTACGGTGGCCACCAAGGACTCACCAAGATATTTTGCACGTAAGTAATGCTTTTCTTAAGAATAAGATTAAGCAGGACTTGCAAGTTGTAGGGCGCATTACTTTGTGTAATTTATGTCATCAACGCTGCTTTCAAAACGGTTAAGGAAAACATCGTGAGGAAACTGGCATGTCCTAGAACAAAAAATTCGAAGACACGTGACATCCACCAATCCGTACCGGACCCGCGTGGTGGATTTCGGCCCATTCCCTTTTTAAGAGAGGAGGCCTGAGTCTCAACAGTGGGAACGTTACAAGGTCGATAATACTAATGCAAAGATTAAGCAGGAACTACATTACATAAGAGCTTATACACAAGAGCGGTGTTTCCTGATGGCTACAACTTGGGTATCTTGAAGTCGACAGTGATTAGGTTGTTTCTAGGTAAGCGCGCTGCATCGTCGACCGCAAGCGAGATGGCGGTCAAGCGCAAATCTATCAGAGATACAAAAGGGGCTTGTTATCAACGGTTACCGTCGACCTATATTAACACTTGATACACCCAACAGCTGCCGCTAATCTTCAACTTTAACTTCACATGATAGTAAGCGATGATGAGGTCGATGATGGAGCGCACATAGGCTTAAGTAACCTATTCACTTTTCGTTCGTTCCCAACGCTTTGTGCGTATGGGTGGAAGGGTCACCATTGATTCCACGTGTAATTGTTGTGCAAATGATGTCAGTTTTGATGCAGTGAAGACATGTCTGTAAATAAGAAATATTACAGATCTGTCTTCGGGATGCCAAGACAATTCATCCGCCTCTTTCCTTCCATCACCATATGGAAGTAATGACTTGACGAACATCCCAACAAAAGATGAGGAAGTTGAAGACAGTCTGGAATGCGACATCATCCATCATGTCATAATATATGCAAAGACAACTAAGAAACCGTTGTCACACATGACTAGAATTTTAATATTGATTTGCAATCGTGTTAAATAAATGTGACGGGTATTTTTTACGCTGCAGCAATCTATTCGGATATTTTTCTAAAGCATCAGCTGGCTTTTTAATATCATGGGTTTTTTAAAGTAGTAAATCATGTAATTAACCTGCTTCTATGCGGAACGCGAGATCTGTCAGACTTTTACTGACTTAAACCCACTTCTCTTTCGCACAACGCATAGTCCCAGCTGGTTCGATCATTTAAAGATCACAAAAACTTTGCGTGACCCTTTAATTTTTAATTGATAAAAGTTTGACACGCGCTCTCGCTCCATTTAGGGCGGAAGACGATGTTTAAAGCTTTCCCACAACAAAACAAAAAAATAGCTTTTCAAGATCACTCGTGTAACGTTTAAAATTACAGTAATTAGAAACATTTATTTTTTTCTGGGCCACGTTTCAGGGCTTTTCAGTCAACTGCTCATTCATATTTACAGCTATTTCCCACAATGCTTCAAGACTGACCTCTTTTTTAATAGTTTTTCAGTCCAAGGCTGGTCACACCTTGATACCAAGGCTTTTCAGAAAATGCTGCTTGATATTTAATTTCATAATGAATGACATATTGACAAGTTGTAATTTAAAACGCTGAAACTTTATATTTTATTGATACTCTAGATTGTAAGCAAAAAAATGTATTGTTCTTGTAATTGTGTATAGGTAATAAAAGTACTTCCTGGAAACCTGAATTGTTAGTTTTTGTGACCCAATTCTGTTTGCAAAATTATAAATTAAGTAGAAAGTTTCCTTAGCACCTATATTTATTAGTAGTATAGTCCGTCTAATGAAAGCGCGACCTGAGAAAAAGAGGTTACATCCAAAAAAATTGTATGTGGCATTACTAACTAGTAGGAGAATCACGTCTTGGCACTTCACAATTTTTTTTATTTTCTACAATTGCGGCTGAATAATGTTGCCAATTAAGAGGCCTGCGGAGACCGCGCGCTATCTCGAGTTGAGACGAAATAAAATACGTTTTTGAGGTTGATGGAAGCAATCCAGATAGTATAAACAATTCTTGGACACACCGACTGGAGTAAAGTCATCATCCGCACACTGACAGTTGCTTGTTGTGATAGCAATACAAACTATTGGAAATTTGGGAGAGGTTCCGTAATACCAAAAATGATGAATGAAAAATTAATGTATTTCCAATATTGTTTCGAGTATTTATAACTTGATAATAATATCTGTGTTCCTACGGAGAGATATCTTGAAATATTGTTGTTTATAATATAGAAAAAACAAAATAAAAACATGACATTTTCGCTGTGAAAATGTGCAAATTTAAATTCGCTGAAATTTCGTTTGGGGTAAGTTTTTCAACAAAAAGACGGTGTAGGAACCTAGATAATTATTGTCTGAATCCGAATAACATCATATTATGGTGTAAATATGCTTAAATTGCAAATGATTTTGGTATTACGTTTGTATGGATAATTCTAACGTCGCGCCCACCTTAAATTAAAAAAAAAACTCCGTTTCGCTCTTTCATTAGACGCACTCTATCTCATCAGTCTCTAGGGCCCATATTAATGGTAGAACTAGATTGCGCACACGTGGGCGACGTATCGATCTGGGCGCGTCGGTCTCCATACATTTTATATGGCAACTAGACTAGTAGAGCGACATAAGATCCACGCCACGCGACGTGGTTTCTACGTACAAATCAGGCGTGGCCCACGCGTGCGTGGAGCCTTGGGCCCATGGATTGGATTCCGAAAGGAAAGCTCACCAAAGTAAAGTAAAGTATTAATGACACCAGGGCAAAGGCTTCAGTCTCTTTAGTCAGTAAAAGTCTGACACGCCCTCCCGCACCGCTCAAGAGCGGGAGAAGACATTCTGATGATACCCCACTTAAAAAGAAAAAACGTATGCTGGGGACAGGTTTATTCACGCGCGACCGGTGCCATACAAATATTCATACTAAGTAGTGGGTTGCGCGACCCCGCCGCGGTCGGGTCGCTAAAAACGAATGCTATCTTTACCCGCCATTCATTTTTGTGCTGATATGGTAATTCCCAGATATTATCAAAACCTTGCAAATCGATATTGTAGTATTATTATAAATCTAATGTAGGTATTGAGGATAACGTATCAGTAACACGGTATACAAAAACGCAGTTCAATATTTTTATCTGGGGCGTATTTAATAACTAAACGAAGAGGTAAACTATTGAGTTATTCAATATGTTTGTAACAGTTGCCTTTTAAATTGAGGCGGGCAATCATCTCCTGCTCTAGGGTGGAGCGAGAGGGTGTGTCAGACTTTTACTGACTGAAACCCATCTGTGCTCTTTCCGTTCCAAGCACGCTTTCGAATGCTTTTTAAAGTACTTATCTCATGTGCTGTATGATTGAACAGAGAACATCATTTTCATTTATGCTACTTTTTCTCCCTCGATTTCTGTGTGTGATTTTCGCGTGATCACGTCAAAGAAACGCCAGTAACATTTTGGATAAGTACCTACCTACTAGTATTTTTAACGCATGAACCTTGACCGATTTTGAAAACAATAGCAGTTTATGATTAATGTAGTGAATTAATATCGCATCAAACTATTCTTGTGTGTCTCCCGGTAGTGAAGCAATCGATGGCTGGAGGAAGGACGCCATAAAAGACATTAGTCTGTTCAATTGATTTCATCATCTTCGTAGCCTTTTCCCGACTATGGTCTGTTCAATAAACCCGGAGACTAAATTGACATAAGTAATGTCAAAATTTCTATAGGAATGACGCCAGTTCTTTGGTGTTGAAATGTCATTTTAGTGTCCGGAATTATTGAACAGACTGTAGATAGTTCCAGTCTTAACTGTGTTTTACACAGAGTGCCTATTAAGTCTCCACAACCCAGTTACTGTTACTGCTTAGGTATTTTTGATGGTCAGATTTTCTGGCATCTGACTGGCCTATAATGACTGTCAAAGATCTACGATTACCTACATTACGACAGTATGCAAAAGGAAACTATTTCGGTATGCCAATAAATTGACTAAGAATCTCAGAAATGACTTAACCAGAACACAACTGAACTAATGGCAATTACTGGACCGGATCGAAAAGATTTTTTAATTTAGTGCTGATTGCGATTCCATCTGATGGAAGTTTATTGAGAGCCAACTCAATCTAGCCTTGAAGACACCTAAATTATAATCAGACGTGAAGACTGCAGCAGGCAAATTGTTCCAGTCCTTCGATGTACGCGATATTAACGACGAGACGAAGTCTCTACTGATCTCATCATATTTTATCTTAACAAAGGTGCCATATTGACAAATACACAAGCTACTGAATCTACATTTGTTTATGGCTTTGCACAGGCAGAAGCAATTGCAGATCGCATAAAAGAAAAAGACACTAAAACTTAGGGCTTTCTCCGTTGGCTAAACGGATTTAGGGAATTATAGAGATTTAGATTCGTTTGTTAAAAAAAAATACGTAACGTAGGGTATTGTATAGAATCCGATTTCCAATATTCCATTTGGCAATTTGGTTAAATTTAATAACGAGTTTCGACAGTATTGGATATTGAGACGCGGGATTAGAACTGTGGTTTAAAGTATCAGATTCTTATTATTGAGTTACCGTAGGATTTAATAAAGGCATATTATGTAGGTAATTTTTTTCCACAATTTGGGTTAATCTCAGATTCAATCTTTATAAATGTTGATAGAACTAGTTTTTTTAAAATAAATTGGGAGCTGTCAGTTGAAAGTAGGGCTTGCAATCCGGATATCCGGATATCCGTATTATCCGGATATCCGCCGATTTTCAAATCCGGATTTTACTGGACTTACTATCCGGATTTTACGGATATTTGTTGTTTCCCCAAAAAGTGTTACAAGTTTACGCCGTGCGTCGCATACATCAGCGCTTCACTGCCTCGCGCGCGCTGTCCTTCCCCGCAACATCCGCGCCGCCCGTCGCGTCGCAGAGCTCCACACGCGTTTGCCTGGCAGACTACCGCTACTGCCAATTGTCTTGCCAACTGAGTTGATTTTATAAAAAAGTGATGTTATTATTTTTAAATAGGTTTATATGATTGCAATTATGTGAATTTATCACAAAATTGCAATCATATATGATCTCATTTGTATTTCATTAGAATTGTTTTTAGTTTGAAAAGATACAAATTATTTCTATATGGATATGGATGTTAATTGTATAATTTTAGAAAGTGAACATGTAATTTTTCGTGATTGTTCTTTGCTTAATATTTAATTATAAAGGGTTATGAACAAAATTTTTCAGAGTAAAAAATTTTTTTTTTAATTGTTATAAACTAGTGCTTGACTACCTGATGGTAAGCAGTGATGCAATCGTTGATGGTGAGGCGCACTAGCTTATTAAGAGCCTATTCACTCTAGCCTTGAAGACACCTAAATTATAATCGGACGGGAAAACCGCAGCAGGCAAATTGTTCCAGTCCCTCGATGTCCGCGGTATAAACGACGAAGCGAAACGCCGATGGTAAAAACTGGTAGAATGGGTATGGCGGAATCAGTTCTTGCAATTCCCGCGCACACTCTCCGAAATGCATCCTGTAGAAAACCGAAAGGCTGGCTACCCTACGCCTGTGCTCAAGGCTTTGTAAATTGGTCTTAACCAGATCTGAATCTCCAATTAGCCTCTTCGCACGCCTTTCCACTGAGTCCAAAGCTGCCAGGTGGCATTTCGCAGCTCCAGCCCATATGTGGCTGCAGTACTCCACACACGATCGGACCTGTGCTTTGTACAACATTAGAAGCTGTTCTGATGTGAAGTACCTTTGCCAGAACGCCGAGTTTCCTAGCAGCTATCTTGGCCTTGGACTCAATGAACCGCCCAAAGTTGAGGTCGGAGGAGGAGAGAATTTCAACTCCTAAGAGCTGAAGACGGACGGTGCATACCAGGGATACATTCCGGAAAGCAGGAGCCAAGGTGAACGAGTTTTAGCGGTGAATAGACACGCTTGTGTTTTGGCGGTGTTGAATCCCACCAAATTGGCTTCGCCCCACTTGGAGACTGCCTGAAGTGAGTCATTCGTACGCTCTACCATGGCCTCTCTTTCGCACTGGATTAGCTCCTTCTCCTTTTTAATTTTAATTGTTTTTGTTTAGTGACACCGATACTACACAAATACTATTAAATTTGTGTCCATTCTACAAATTATTTGTGCAGTATCGGTGTTATAATGTATAATTTTGAAAAATGAATAATTTTTTTATGAGATTGTTACTTAAAATATTGATATAGTTTCTTATTACTTTTTCATTTAGCTCGAGAGACTGATTAAAACCTGTTACAAAGGCTTAACAGTTTTACTTATAAAGAAATGTCAAAATATCCGTATTATCCGCATTATCCGGATAATCCGGATAGTAAAAATGACAATATCCGTATTATCCGGATAGTAAAAATGAGCGGATATTGCAAGCCCTAGTTGAAAGCGATTCTCCCTCGGGATGAAAAGTATTACTTTCAACCCGCATTTTTTTTCACTATTGTTAGTCTCAGAATTAATCTTTATAAAACCGGTTTTGAATGTTTAATACCAAAATTTGTAGGTATGTAAGCTTTTACAATCAGTTTTGATGTTAAGAACTAGCGCATTGGAGAAAATTTTGTCATTGCATTTTATTACTACTAGAAGGTACTAGGAATTTTTCACATCCTCAGTTTCATGAACCCAATATTTTGTACGAAAACGAATATTTTTTTGAAGTGCGAAACCAAAGTAATAGTTAGTGTAGGGACTAAAATCCACCTTTGTCCTTCAATTACCCTTTACTTCTAGAGCCACGGTCAGTCCATGAACTAATATACTAATCTCAACAAAATATTATTATGTGTTACAAGGCTCGAATAACCAAATCCACAAAATAAAACCTAATAGCAAAACATCATAACTAATAACTCACTCCTTGACACCACAACAGGACGTCTGAAAACATAATGCTGTAATCATGAAAATTGTCTCCAATTACAAGCGATTGAACCGTCTCGAAACCTTGGACGTAATTGATGACGAAAGAAAGGGAGAGGACTTGAACAGAACTGACAGAACTTTACGTTGGTTTTCTTTAAGAAAAAAATATGAAATTCGATCTTGATTTTGATAGATTATAATAATAATAATATTCCACAACTTTCACACAACATCATCTAGTTCCAAACTAAGCAGAGCTTGTATTATGGGTACTAGACAACTGATAAACATACTTACATACTTCTAAATACATACATATTATAGATAAATTACACCCAGACACAGAACAAATGATCGTGCTCATCACACAAATATTTGTCCTGGGTGGGAATCGAACCCACGACCTCCGGCATAGCAGTCAGGGTCACTAACCACTAGACCAACAGGCCAGATTAACCTTAGAATGTGAGTTCTGGTTACCTATCTTAATAAAAGTTTAATGGAAAGAGTGTATACTTAAAGCAAATATTAATCACACTTTTTCTGTACATTGTTCTTCGCCCTTGAAACTAACTTGTTGCAAAATCGATATACACAGTCTATAAATAAAAATCGATTGCTGATGATAATTGATTTTTCGCTCTATTGCAGAGGTGGTTTAAAAGAGAAAAGTTATGTTATGTATGGGAGTGTCTCATAAAGGTAGGGAAGTACTACTTTCACGGAAACCGCACGAAACAAATTAGTACATATTTTGGTTCGATAGTCTACAATCGACAATCTCGCGAGATAAATTTTATTGTTATTTAATGGTTTTTGCAATTTTACGGTGACATATATAGTATAGAGTAAACTTTATTGTATATTTCACAAGCCAATTGGAAAACATTGTTCGATACGCGTGAGCATTTGTCAAAGCACTCTCAGTTTCATAATACTTTCGCTGTCGGCTCGAACGCCAATCTCACCTCAACTGCAATGAGGAACAACATCTAACCGAACCGAACAGTGCCTTTGCGCTTCTCTACTTTTCTATGAACTGTGACATATGTTTTATGCAATTAGAACTTCTAAAACCACATCTCACATCGCATAAAACACAGGTCCATCGACCCTCCTTCGTACTTTACATCACATAACATCAACTGACCAACATCAACTGCACTGATTGTTTCAATTGCCTGCATCGGGATCAATGGTCACAAATCAGTGGAAATCTTAACGACACATTGTGTCCCATTGTCAGCCGTGTGACCGGTATTGCGGTATGGGCGCGCCTTGCCGCCCGCTAAATGGAATGCGGCTGATTTTTTATTGGCTATCTCGTTTATGTAATGGAGGATAGTGATTGGGAGAATGTCCGCTGGAAATCTAGTAAATAAGAGTGCGGTTTTAAACTGTTGAATTGATTCTAGGAGCGCGGGTGTCCCAAATTTGACCCATTACCCATACTAGGTAGGAATTTTCGAATTAGGAATCTGCTAACTAATGTTAAAATTAATCACTTTTTATACATTATTTTTATTGGCGATCTTATTTATGTAATGGAGTCTAGAGATTGGAAGAATGTTCGCTGGAAATCTAGTAAATATGGTGCTTGGTTTTGATGAAAATGTTGACTTGACTCTAGGAGCGCGCACGTCCCAGATTTGACCCATTTCGATTTGCTTCTTGCTCTAGTTAATGTTTTATTATGCGTACCTACATTCGTACAATCGCAATTTTTTATATCTTTTTGTGAACAATCTTCACAGTCCATAAAAAGTCAGAAATTTGAGATTTTTAAAAATATATTTATAGAACCTTGAAATGGGTCAAATATGAGACGCACGCGCTTCTAGAGGTAATAAATCGACACATGCAAGGAACAACATTGTAATCCAGTTTTGAGGCAATTTTAAGTTACGATCATAATAATCTACTGTATAAAAAATCAGAATGCAAATTGTTTAATACTGGATTACAATATTATACAACTGTCGAAATTATGATTAGTAGGTAATATCTTACGTGTATACTTATTTAACGCATTTTCTCCGTTTAATATTCATGATTTATGAATATAAATATAACCAGAGTGGTTTAAAACGTAATTAGAAGTTGTTTTTCTGAGATAACACCGAGCTATTTATAATACTCTCTAACCGTAAACTAAGTTAAAGTAATCAGTTTAAATAATGATTCGTGGATTCTAAATTCATTTTCGAATTAGAAACCTGCCAGTACTAAAAGAAATCCTTTTTTATACTTTATTTTTTTATAAACAAGGCCCATAACGATTTATGTGCCATAAAATTAGTGATTTCCTTTATTTTACTGCATTATAATTTAATTTCAAAGTCCAACAACTAATCGTATTTTGTCAAAGTTTCTAACGTATGGTTTTCTGTTCTATTCCAGGTTACCTGACACGGGGCAGCCTCCAGTGCTCATATCGCTAGCAGACAACGCCAAATTGGAATTGAGGCATCCAGACGAACTACTGTTCGTCAACGACTCGGAAGAACACAACGACACCAAGATCTTCTCCATCATTGACGGCGAGGCCGTTGAAGATGACGCAGAGAAACCACCGGAAGACGTGGAGAAGGAAAGTACAGAACCACGGCTCGTCGTCAAAGCCAAGCCCATGCACGAGACCAGGCAGGTGGAGGAAGCGTTCCAAACGCCCACAGTGGACATCGAAGCCAGCATAGAATCTCAAGTTGAAGAACCAAAAGAACAAGAAACAGAAAACATTCCAGTCAAACCAGAAACTCCCCAGGAGGATATCCCCTCGTTCTCAGAGTGGGCACAAAAACAGCTGGCCGAAGCCGAGAAAAAAGACACAGTACTGAACCATTCGAGTCAACCTAGTCATAGTAATACGAACTTTAGTAGTAAAAGCACGAAACGATCGAAGAACTACGCTTCGCTGGCGTGCGGCGCCAAGATCGTCGCCGTGAACCCCGAGGCGGGCTCGGCCAGCTCCATCCTGTCGCCCAACAGAGACGAGTACATGCTCAACACCTGCACCAGCCGCATCTGGTTCGTCGTCGAGCTCTGCGAGGCTGTGCAAGCGCAGAAAATTGAAATAGCCAATTTCGAGCTATTCTCATCAACTCCCAAAGATATCGCTGTTTACTTCAGCGACCGGTTCCCCACCAGGGACTGGGCCAGCGTCGGACAGTTCACGGCGCAAGACATGAGAGACGTGCAGAGCTTCGACCTGTATCCGCATTTATTTGGAAAATTTATCAAAGTCGAGATGCTATCTCACCATGGGTCCGAGCACTACTGCCCGGTATCCCTATTTAAAGTGTACGGCACGTCAGAATTCGAAGTATTAGAAAAGGAGAACTCGCAGCATCCCGCTCATATTGACGAGGATGAGGATGATGAGATAATAGACGTGCCAGACATACCGGCTGCCGAGACAGAGCCCTCGAAGAACCTGTTCGGTTCCGCGAGAGACGCAGTAATGTCTATCATGAAGAAGGCGGCACAAGCGCTGGTGAAAACTGAAGTTCCTAAAAACGTATCCTCCGAACACAACGATACGTCGACAGACAAAACGTACAAACGGTGTTGTTCGCCCAGCCATATTATAGTGTGTGATAATTGCAGTGAGACGCTTTACAATGAAGTGTACGAACTAATTAGCTGTAGCTCGGACAAGTTAGTGAGTTTAGTGCGACAGGTATTCCTCCGCGAGACTTTGAAGTGTACCGGCATTTGCCAGCCGTACGGACTAGATTTTAAAAGTACAAAGACAATAGAGTTTAGTGATGAACGCGTCGCTTATATGAATGCTTTGTTCCCTCGAAAATATTTAGCCGCCCTCTGTAATATCTTAGCTATTAAAGAAAAGAAAGTTGTTTTGAATACGAGTTTTGAAACAGAACTGAATGTTACCATGAATGTAACTGTCGATGAGTCGCCGCAAACTGTAAATAGTGAGACGAATTCAGAATTAGAAATCAAGTTAGTTCCAGACAAGAATACAGCTTCTGATGAGGAGAAAGCGAATGAAACAGCACAATCAGAAGAGAGAACAACGCCGGAAGCTGTGACTGAAGGCACTACTGTTCCAGTAGAGTTGCCGAAAGAGCAACATGAGACAGTTGTTGAAAAGGTCGAAGAAACTCCCTCGATTGAGGAGAAACCAGTACAGGAAGTACTAGAAGTAGTTCCAGAAATCGATAAGATTACAGAAGTTGTAATAGATGAAAATAAAGATATTGTTCAGAAGACTGAACCTAAAAATGGTAAAACAGAAGTAAACACAGAAAAACTAAAAGAAAACAACATTGTTGAAGAAGTAACTGATCCGATAATCATGGATAGTGAGAACTTCTTGTCGGACTTCGACCAGATGGCGGTGGACCCGACGCCGGCCGGCGTGCACTCGCAGAATCAGAACCAGGGATCGACGACGCTGCAGAAGGAGTCTGTGTTTCTGCGGCTTTCGAACAGAGTCAAGGTATGTATATTTGTATAATTCATTGTCTAGGATCACCAGTTTAGAGATTTTGACTGGCCTGTTGGTGGCCCTGACTGCTATGCCGGAGGTCGTGGGTTCGATTCCCACCCAAGACAAACATTTGTGATGTATGTTTATCAATTGTCCATAAGTACCCATAACACAAGCTCTGCTTAGCTTGGGATTTAGATGGTGTTGTGTGAAAGTTAAAAGAGGTAAGCGGAACAGGGTGTAGTCCTTCAAACCTGCATTGACAGAGGAGGATCCCACAAAACCCTCTTAGTCCAGAACTTTTTGTACCTTATTTTTCAGTAAATTACATACATATTTATAAAATTGACCGATCAAAGCCGTATACAATTATACATACAACATAATAATTGACGTAAATAGTCAAACAATATTTATGTTTAAATTGGTACAACATTGTAATAACACTTGCAGAAAAAAAAAACTATATATCGATTTCAAGGTCAGTTGATAGTTTACCTAACCCATTGTTATGCAAACAATCGGGTAAAAACATAACAAATGCGGTATAGAATAGCATCAGCTTGAAAACTGAAATAAATTAAGTCAGTGATAACTAGAAATGCACGTGAGCATATCTGCATTAAACAGGAAAATTAATTTCGTTGAACCGTAGAAACGAGACCGAATATACCTATTCCGATAAACTGAATTAAAACTCTTGTCTTGGCCAATTACCTCTATGTATGTTATTGTTATAATAATAAGCTATCTTAACATTTACCTATTCTCAATTCCAGACGCTGGAGCGCAACATGTCTCTCTCGGGTCAATACCTTGAGGAACTGAGCAGGCGGTACAAGAAGCAAGTGGAAGAGATGCAGAAGACCTTCGAGAAAACAGTGCAGCAGATGACAGAAGAACGCCGGAAGAGCAACGACAGGGAACAGAAGTACCTCGAGCAGATGACCAGTCTGCAAGAACAGCTCGGCCAGATGGCCGCCGCCATGCACATCCTCATGGACGAACGGGACAGCTGGTTCGGCAACATCAACTTCTTCAAATTCGTCGTATTCCAGTCAATCATCTTCGCCATAGCCTTCTACTTATTCTCCAGAAGACGGAAAACAGAACCAGTCATGATACCAATCATGAAAAAGACCAAAAAGAAACAAGACAAGGTTAGGAGGAAATCTGTCGAAGGCGTCAGTGGACATGAGACCCCTTCGGCTAAGAAGCGACGCCCCAGCGAGGAAGCGTTGCAGATAGCCAGGCTGTCCACTGAAGAGATGAGCAGAGAGGAGGACGACGGTGAATGGCAGGTGGCACGCAAGAATAGAAGAAGAAAAACGTCCATAATACACAGAACAATGGAGACAGAGCCGAAAGAATGGATCCGACCAGACGGTATAGGGAAGCTGCAAGACAATCCTATACCTTTGGACGAGGAAGAGTACTTCGCGCCAGTGTCAGAACCGAAAGAGTTCAGCGAGATCGAGCCCAGTCCGCCGAAGCAGGAGTTACCAAAAACGAACGGCTCGTTCTTTAACAATTTGAAGTCGAAAACAATGAAGACACGGCGGTTGTCGTCACCAGCCTTCCTGAGGACTTTGAGCAGGCAGAGTAGCAGAAGTACTCCTAGTCCTGTGGTTAGAACGTTAGAGCCTATCTTCAACGGGAACATGAACAAGAAAGCTGCCTCAGAGTCGCCCACAGGGAGTCTCTGGTCAGAATCCACGGAGATATCACAGAACGGACAGCAGGAAAACGAAAACAGTGGTAACAAGAAAAAGAAGAGTCTTAAGAACATTCTGAAGAAAGTGTTTTGAAGGACATATTATTTAATTTAACAGTGTCGTGTATTCCGCTTAATGTATTAAGCGCGTCGCTATTGTAATTTATTTCATTGCGAATATTAATGTTTAAATTATTGTATATTTGTTGTTAGTAGACCTCATAGGTGCCAATTGTGATAAATTAGGGAGCCTAATTGTTAGCGTGTTAAATTTTAATTTTATGCGATGATGTTTGCTTGTGGGAGTGTTGGATGGCGACAATAATGCGAAATTGGAAGAAGAGTGCTAGTCTCGAGAGGGGAGCGATCGGTAAACAAAGAAACGGCATTAAATGCATTAATTTTATTCTGTGGTTTCATTTTACATAAACAAATATTAGGGTGAAGACGAGTCGAGTGTTGATGCAGAGTCGAAGCGAAAATTTAATCTACACGCGCATATTCTATGCGCACAGCCTTTTTATCTCTGTAGAAACGTATGCATTACATTTCGGAGATGAGGCGTCAATCTACTGTAGTTACTCAGATACCCGCGAAACGAGACACAATAGCAAAACAATAACAGCGCGGTCTCATAGGACCGGTTGGGGATTCAAACGATATATAAATTTTTATATCTTCGCTTCAACTCTGCATTAAAGTGCCTTAGCCCTTATACTTATCACAGGAAAACATTCTTACTAATATTTTCTATAGTAGTGACACTATTCTTTTACCGGCTAAGTAAGTTCCAATTCCTTTGATTCAATCTATAAAATCTTTATTTATAAAAACTAATATTTTTAACTGCGTAAATGGTTCATCTCTGTTTATAAAGGGTGTAAAAAGACCCTTAACGAAAACGAAAACCCCATATTCTACACATCACTAGGATACTTTTTTTCTTCTAGGACATACCTGGGAATTCACTGGTTCTGGAGGTATTGAAGGTCAAAGTCAACATTTTTTTTTTCGTTTTTTTTTCATAATCGTGTTCCAAGTATCATTAGTAAACTTTCTTCTGAACAAACATTATCAATTTTTCATAACAGAATATGCATTTGAAGTTAGAAAAATGCAACGAAAACTAAACACAACGAGCGCCTCACACACACAAGCGTGCGGTCGGTTCAACAACCAAGCGCGAGCGGCCGAACTCTCAGCTGAACGAAATTATTATTAATTAATTATTTTTTAAAGATGAAAAAAAAAAAGTTTTTTCCCAGCAATAATTTTTGGTCAGAGTTGCTTAATTACATGTACCGAATGTGTAGTTATCGGCTTTGTGATCGGTCTTTTTACACCCTGTATGTAGTATTGCTTATTTACCGTTCATTGTTAGGAAGTTCCTATTCTAAATTATTTACTAATATATTTACAAACAATACAATATCATATAGTAGTGCTAACATGCTGGTATAAAGTAGATGGTAGTAACAAAAATATTATTGTAACTATGAATCTATATTGAAAACTTAACGATATTCTGATCTACAGTCTGTTTTTTATACCCTGTGACTAAAATGACATTACAACACAAAAGAACTGGCATCATTCCTATAGTAGGTTTGACATGAAATGTGTCAATTTAGTCTCAGGGTATAAAAAACTGTAGTTTATTGATAAAGCGTATATTACTTATTGCTGAAGACAGTCATTGAACGATTTTTAATTCTACAAGGCTGACTGTAAAAATACAAAATGTTTGTTGAACTTAAGGGGCGTCTAAACGGGCTATATTTTACGACATTTTGTGGCTGCAATACTGTGGCCGGCAACATTGCTAGCAATACCAGCCACACTATGCAATATTTTAAGGATGGCCCGGCATTATAGCCACATATATTTTGGTATGTCAAAATGTTTTTATGTGTAGCCGGCGTGTCATTAAAGGGTTCTGAATCAAAGGCCATACTATTGCAGCCATATTGCAACATGTTGCCTGCAATTGATTGCTGAGCCATAAAATGCACTAAAATGTTTTTTTGATGGCTGGGCAATGTTTGCCAATAATTGCAGCCACAAATTGTCGTAAAATATAGCCCGTTTAGACGCCCCTTTAATACAATTTAAGCAACATAATATCTGGATTCTATTCATAAAGGGGCGTCTAAACGGGCTATATTTTATGACAATTTGTGGCTGCAATACTGTGGCCGGCAACATTGCTAGCAATACCAGCCACACTATGCAATATTTTAAGGATGGCCCGGCATTATAGCCACATATTTTTTGGTATGTCAAAATGTTTTTATGTGTAGCCGGCGTATCATTAAAGGGTTCTGTATTAAAGGCCATACTATTGCAGCCATATTGCAACATGTTGCCTGCAATTGATTGTTCAGCCATAAAATGCACTAAAATGTTTTATTGATGGCTGGGCAATGTTTGCCAATAATTGTAGCCACAAATTGTCGTAAAATATAGCCCGTTTAGACGCCCCTTAAGGCATTTGCAGTCAACATATTTCAGACTAGCTTTTGCTAGCGGTTTCGCCCGCGTACATTACATATAGCCTATTTCACTCGGGAATAAAACAGCTTCCTAACGGTGAAAAACTGTTAGTAATCAAAACACTACTTTCAGAGATTACCTCTGTACGAGGTACATAACAAAAACAAACTACCTCTATAATAGTGTAGAAAACACACAACAATAAACTATATTTTAATTTTATCTATATTCATGTAAAAATATAAAAAATGGTTTTAAAAATCTAGTTGAACTTAATACCTATAATAAAAACTTGATGGTATTAAGAAGTTTCAAATGAAATGAGACAAAATGTTACTGGTTTGAGCTAATCTACACATGTGCTACATGTAACTGGAATAACACACCCTTATATACCCCAAAATTAAGTTAAAATCAAGATTTAAACACTGAAATATTACTTAAATACACTTAGGTAGTGTTTCTTTATTTTAAAACTAGTGCCTGACTGTAATCCCACTTGATAGTAAGCAGTGATGCAATCGCTGACGGTCAAGCACACTAGTTGATTAAGAGCCTATTAACTCTAGTCTAAAAAAGTAATTCGTTATCCTAATTGTAGGCAAATAATATGACATATACACACTACATTGGTAGCGCCTCGTTACGGGTGCGTGCATCAAGAATTTATCAAAAATAAACTCTTGAAAATGGGTACCGTAAAATGGGGTGAATTGGAACGTAGGGGTAAATAGGAACAAAATTTTGATTTTGGGATTTTTATTTTTGTTAAATATTTTATACGGATTTCTATCTTAACATCGACTTTTATTATAATTAATGAATAAATAAGAGTACCTAAATTCTGGGAAAACCGGTTAAGTAACGAGAAAATATCCTTCACATTTTTGTTCCTATTAACCCCTGCGTTCCTATTTACCCCGTTTTACCGTAGCTGAAATCGATTCTATATAGAGTATACTACTTTCAGGATGTGCCTTTATTGTTACATGTTGCATAAAAAATTAAATACCTAATCTTAGTTTATATTAACCTACGAAATAATAGTAACAGACTGCAAGAAATCCTTTATATCTACACACCTAATGTCTACAAGTTTCTTTTGCCGCGCGGAAAGGTTTAACTCTTTAATGGCGGCCTCAAAGTCATCATTACTATATACTTTATTGCTATTACTTGCGAACACTATTTCGTTGACCTCCTCGTAAAGTTTGACTGACGTTAAATGCTTGAAGTGTCGCTTGAGGATGTCCATTATTGATTGTTGGAGTTCGATGTCGCGGCAGACTAGGTTGAGGATGAATTGGCCTGGAAAAGAGGATTGTAAGTATTAATATATCAATATCATGTATGTATTTCAGTGTTAGGATAGGCAGGCACAGTGTCCAAGGGGCCCAGCAGAGTTGAACCTCACTGGGGCCCTGGGTTATACGAAAGAGAACCCTAGGGCCCTGGAATGAAGGCAAAGCAGAAACAGGACTGGGTTTTAGAAACCATTTTGATGATTTTCCACCTAAAACAAAATACCTAGCACAGTGTAGTCTTTGTTTATCCAAAGGTTGACTGGTAGAGAATGCCTTATTACATTAAGGGTCTGTTTCACCACTTATGAATAATTTTCCAATATTTTACTTGGCAGATAATTTCATAGAAATTCGGTTCTATTTTTTAATTTATTCAAGAAGTAGTGGCTACTCGGACACTGTGAAACAGGCCCTTAGACCACACTACCGTACATGAAGTAAAATAAATAAAAAATAAAATAAATCGCTAGTGATATTAGCGATGTAGGGAGACTATTGCTGTGGACCCTGCTCTCCGACTCTGTCACCGTTGACAATGAAATCCGTAGCGAACCATTTTCAGTGGTCAGAAAGTCGGTAGTAACTATTGGGAATAAATTAATCTTTTAAAAATCTCTCAAAGCGTATCTCTCTATGGCGAAGAACATGCCACAAAATCCATGGACACTCCGGCAGTGAATTCCACTCCTTAGCTTAACACACAATTAATGTGTTCCCAAAACGTTTGGTACCACGTATGATGTCCACCATGCATATAATTTTTACTGACATCATCCGATGCAGGAACCTCCCGAACTTGCCACGTCCGGTGAAGTCTTACCGCCGTGATTATGGCGTGCCCAAGCATTGCCCCCGTTTTTTTTTTCCGGTAGGGGGGAATCATCAGAATGACTTCTTCGTCAGACTCTTACTGACTAAACCCCTACCCCGTTCCTTCGTTGCCATCGATCTGGGGGACACGGTGACAACCTTTCGGATTCCGTGTTCCCCAGAGGCTTCGGCCCTACCGGGCCCCTATAGTTTGCTGACATCTCCTTGAGGCGCGCGTGGAACAGAACGCGCCGTCGACGACTAGGCTCGGTCCAGATTATTACCAGACTGCCGGACAGCGAGCTACCCAGTGCTCGCTGTCCGCGAGCCCGCGCCTACGGTGGTCGGTAATCGGAATCGGGATCTCGGCGGCGACGGCGTCAGTTCCGTTGCCACACGCGGTCGGCAGCCTCTTTCGCTGACATTACTGCTTCGCAGAAGGAGGCGACTGCCTGCCACCCCTCCTCGCTCCGGAACATGGCCTCTACCAGGGCCCGACGTGAGAGGTCGCCGCCGCCAATGGCCTCCACAAGGACACGGCGGTGCTCCGCCCAAGCGGGGCACACCTCTACCGTGTGCTCCACCGTGTCCTCGGGGCGGTCCACACAGTGGCGACACCCGGGTGTCCTTTCCTCCTTGATCCGATGCAGGAACCTCCCGAACTTACCGTGTCCGGTGAGGACCTGCGTCATACGGAACGAGAGGACGCCGTGACCTCTTTCCAACCACTCCTCAAAGAGCAGAGAGACTTACCGCCGCAATGACGGCATGCCCAGCACTGAGTTGCGACAGTCGCAGTTGCCATGCCACCCTGAGATCCCGCCGGAACATTGCCCCCGTGCGGAGCCGGGGCGGGTTCGCTAGTAAAATTTTAAAGCCTGAACTCTCACCATCTTCCGTGAGTATATTCTTGACGTCGTCCAGCACGTGGTTGTCGAGGAACTGCTTGGGCGGACACGAGAGCCCCACCGTGCGGTCCTTGCTGTCCATGTCGAACATTATGGCTTCGTAGTGCGCACCTGGAACATGTGGGTAAGGAGAAATGTGAATAAAACTTGTAAAGAGGGGAGCTATTAATAGTATCATTATTATTGTTTTGAAAATTATTGTCGCGACAGACCAAGAAGGAGATGGCGGGGCGACTTGGATGTCTTCCTTAAGAATTGGCAAGAGGTGGCTCAAAGCCGGGGATGATGGAAGGAACAGGGGAGGCCTTTGCCCAATAGTGGAACAGCATAGGGTAGTTATAATAATAATTGTTTATATTTAAGTGGACTGAGAATATTTTTTAAGTTTTAAGTCATATTCCCGGTCGTACCCTATAATCCTGATATAAATAAGTAATGTAAAAATGGAAAATTCATTAAATATAAAACTTGCTTACAATAGGAAAAAAACGAGGAACAAACCAATCAACCAACTCGTCTGCAGTGGCTCTTCCTTTGTACTGCAAACGAGGTTGGCTTACATCGTCTTTATTTCTATCCTTACAAAATTATAAAATAAACCCCCCACCAAATTTGTCTGTCTGCGATAAACTTAAATTGAATGAAAAAAACTGAATGGATATTAATGCGGTTGTCACCAATAGACAATGATTTATGAGGAAGGTGTAGATAATATAACACATAAATATTACAGTAGAGAAAAGCTAGAAAATTTCACAGACTTTTAACACCAATGCAAAACCGACGCCACTCTCTAGTTTAAACACAAAAAAAAAACCGCAACCAACCTTTCTTAACCTCATCCTTCAAGAAATCCAGTCCATCCTTAATCTGAACTTCCAACTTATCATCAGTCTGAAGTTCAAAATGGTTCTTCGCGACCTCCAGCATGGCGGGGTCAAGGTCAACGGCGGTGACCTTCAGGTTGTCGTAGCACTTCCTCAGGAACATGCAGAGGCTGCCTCCTCCTAAACCCAGGACGGCCACGTTGGTGGAAGCTGTCCTGGAGAGCTGGACTCCAACGCACATGAAGGAATGGTAGAGAGAAATGTGGCCGAAGTCTACTACTAGTTTGGTTTTGTTTTTCCTTTTTACTGGAAAGAGAAAAAGGTAGGTTTTGGTTAAATCCTCAATAGAGGTATTTTTATTGGTTTACATGGGCGATTAAATGCGACTGAGAATAACCATCTCTACGTTGTTGGACTAAACGCTTCGCCTAATCGTTTGTACCGCGTGCATCTGGGAACAATTTGAAAGACTGGAACAAATTGTTTGCTGCGTTCTTCCCGTCTGATTATAAATTGTTGTTTTCAAGACCAAAATGAATAGGCTCCCTTCAGATCCCTTTCCCTAATTATTTAAAACTAGTTCTTAACTGCGATCCGACATCCATCGGATTCCCGCGACCCTCGTCAGATCATTGGTCCAACTTGTGGGAGGCCTTCCAACGCTGCGTATTATAAGTGCCAGCCACTCCAGAACCTTCCGATACCATCGATCATCTGTTCTACGATTTTATGTATAATACATGCACCTGTGCGAATCCGGGGCGGGTTGCTAGAAAATAAAAGAAGACAGAACGCCTCACCAGTCTTCAGCTTAGCCTCGGACTGCACGAGGAACTGGTTGTCCAAGAACACCAGGCGGCGATGCGTGGCGCCCTCCACGTCCACGTCTTCCACCACGAAGTCTCCGGAGAGCGCTGACGAGCCTTCGAACACCTTCACCCTACGACCCACGTCACTGCCCAGCGACAGGAACGGGATCTGGAATAGGAAGAAGGATTTTGATAAATACAAGGTGCAGTTTTGAATCTCCAAAAAGGAAGCAAGTATGAAAGTGATTCTCGACCTGAATCATTAAAAAAAAAACTTGTGACTGCCCAATGTGCAGTGCTAACTTTAAGATAAAAGCGCCATAGTAGACAACAAAATTCATATTGACTTGAGTTAGTAGTTCAATACAAAGTTGTATATTGATTAAAACCTATCAACAATAAAAAACAATTATTTTCGACCCGTATTTATAGATGGAACTGTAATCATTAAAATCATCAATACAGCCTCTGGACGATTAACCATGAATTATTTTTTATTGCCCCTATTGAATAATTTTTTCATGGTTATTTTGTTTAAGGGGGATGTTCCAGGTTGGCCCGCGAAATTCAAATTTTCTTACGTTTTTTGCAATTTGAAAGCCAATGGTAAGTTGTATGAAGTTAAAAATACTTAAGCGGCTGTGAAACACAACTAGTTATATAATTATAAACATAAAAATCGTCAATACAAGCCTCCAAGCCCACCTAAATGCAGGAACGATTTTTTCGAGGTCAAAAACGTTCCTGCAACTAAATGAGTTTGGAGGCATGTATTGATGTTTTTTATGTTTATAATTATGTAACTATTTACGTTTTACAGTCGCTAAAGTATTTTTAACTTCATACTACCTACCACTGGCTTACATATTGCAAAAAACGTAAGAAAATTTGAATTTCGCGGGCTAGCTGAAGCATTCACCTTAAAAAAATCATTCAATGGTTATGAGGTGACGGGGATATTCAAAATGCCTTAAACCAACAAAAATCAACAAATTTTATTCCAGAGTATCTGACTTAGGATACTCAATATGTTTATTGCTTTCCACAATGTGAACTTAGGTGGTAGGTACATAGGGTTATACATCAGTTTTGGAGCATTGTGGGCCCCGTCGGGCATAACAAAATATACTACATACGCATACGCATAATACGTATGCTTATATTGTTACTAATTGTGATAAAAATTTCTAGTAAGTTCCTGGGAGAAGTAATATTTCGGCCTAGTTCGCAGCAAATAGTAAAAACAACGGTCGAATAATTCTGGATGTAAACATGAATCTACGTCATTTCTGTGTCTACCTATCTAAGTGTCTATATATTATGGGTAAATAACCTAGTATACGTATAGTATACAGATAACAGAGGCGACTTTTCTAGTACATACGAATGATAGGGTTCCAAATAAATATATTTATAAATACTTATGTTTCGCAAACTTATAACAAAAATAGCACTATACTGTATTTAACTATACTGAAGTCCGATGAAGGAGCAAGCTTGGCGGAATTAAGTTATGCAATTCTGACGCACGCTCATCGAATACCAACAAGTGCACAAGACTATCTTAACGAGTAAATAAGTACTCATAGTACAAGCTCTGCTTAGTTTGGGACTAGATGGCGTTGTGGAATATTATAACTTCACTTTTAACACATATGTAAAAATTTTAAATATTAAAAAAACACCATATATAAAAAAGAAAACTATATCCCACCGGTATCGAAAACAGGGTCCAAGAGTAACGGGTCTGAAACAAGCCCTTAATTCATTCCAGCCGCCTAACGCAAATAATATTATTATTATTGAAAACTTTATGTCGCTCTTCTGAAAAACACCTTTTTGGTATAGTAGATAAAAAAAAAGCCTTTTATTTCTTGCATTACAAATATTTGTTCAAAAAGTAGGAAAAAAGAAAGGTAAAATTATAATTAATGTTTGCAAACTATTGCATAATCCAACTGAAACGTATTCCTGTGCAAGAACCCCTCCTTAGGCGAAGGTGAAGGCCTCCTCTAAAGAATTCCATTTGTCTCTATCCTGGGCTATTTGTGTCCAGCCGGGCACGACTAATTTTATTATTTCGTCTGCCCATCTCGAATATGGTCTCCCTTTGAGACGTTTTCCGTATGGACCCTTCCACTTTGTCACTCTGCTAGTCCACCTGTCATCCTCTAGCCTGGCTACATGACTTGCCCACTTTCATTTTAATTTTTTAGCATAGCTTAGAGCATCTTTGGCTTTAGTGATTTTTCTAATTTTTGTGTGGCGAATTTTTTGTATTTTTTTAATATTAGGCATGCTCCGTTCTATTCCACGTTGGCAGGTAATGATTTTGTTTTTGATTTTAGTTGTATACTTCCAAGATTGACAGGCGTAGGTTAAGCATGGTAGTAGGCATGACGTCATAACTTTGGTTTTTATATTTATTGGCATGTTGCTTTTTTAAAATATTTCACGTAGTGACCAGTACTTATTCCAAGTATTTTGTGCCCTTCGTTCTACTTCTAGTTCATTATGTTTTCTGTCGAAGCTAATTTGTTTTCCAAGGTAGATGTATGTGTCTGTATATTTTAATGTTTCATTGTCTACTGATATTCTTCTGTTTATGCTGTTTGACATGACCATTGTTTTGGAAAGATACTCGTATAAGTATAGTAGATACCATTTGTTTATTAGAGAGCTATCAATAAACAGGGTGTGTCAGACATCGCCGCATAAACAAACACCATGGATCCAGTACATGATTCTGCACCCCCTAGCGATGGAATTTTTCCGATACAACTTTTATGAAGAAAATGCACATTACCATCTATGAATTTTAAGAATAACTAACTACCTACTAACCTCGCCGACATGATCAAATTTAAATTATTTATTTCCAAAAATTGTTAACATGTAACTTAATTTGATTTTTATGAAATCTCATAGATGTCGCTGATTTAAAATTGTATTTATACTACTAACATATATTAAACTTTTTTCAATAAAAATGTACCTGTCCCGCTAATCCATACGGTATGAGCATCTTGGCGGCGTGCGCGAGCTCCTCCTTCACGGCGTCCAAGGACTCGAAGACGTGTCCCCTGCGCAGCACGGCCACCACCAGCCGCCCGAAGCGAGCCGAGTCCTGCAGCTGACGCCGGCCCGCTGGCGTGCCGAACAACCACTCGGATTCCCTGGAACATTCGGGAAGAAATCACTTGAAGATAGTTGTTATAATCTAGTGCTTGACTGCGATCTGATGGGCAACAGTGATGCAATCGTTGATGGTGAGGCACACTAGTTTATGTTCTGGTCAAATTGCTAAAACAGCATAGTACCATTCGGTCACAATTTTAAATTTTTTGTTTGCGCGGACACTGATTCTTTTTCTACGATATAAGTAGCCTTAGTTACTCCATAGATCATCGACGATCTACCAGTAAACTTTCCGTCAAAATCGCTGCAGTCACTTCGGACAGTAACAGGACCAAACAGTGGACGACGAGCAATGGGTAGCTCGCCGTCCGGCCGTCTGCTAGCCGTCTAGACTGAGCCCGATCCGATAACAGCGCGAATTGAGCCGAGTCTTGCAGCTGACGCCGGTCCGCTGGCGTGCCGAGCAACCACTCGGGCTCCCTGGAACATTCGGCAAGAAGGGACTTGGAGATTTGGTTTATTTTCTGGTACTCACGAATTCATTTGCGTGAAACTGGCAAAATAGCGCATTGCCTCACACCGGTCACAATTTCAAGAAGTTTTTTTGCGCGGAACTCGTAATTCATTGATTAATCGTTTTCATAAAGGAGGAGGTTCTACGATCAACTTCAACTGTATGCATTTTTAGTACCACAACTAAATGGTGTAAAAAAACTTACAAATAAAATAGAGACAAAACCATTTATAGAAGCACCGAGAGACAGACAAATGCTTTTTTTATAAATAAAGTAATAATGTATTTTGAGACTAAATGGCTTGTTTTTTCACACGCTTGTATACATAGGCTGGAACCGGACTGAGTGCAGTGCAGTATATATTATGCATACTGGCATTTAGCTGCATCCGGTTAGACTTGAAGCCAACCCCAACTTATTTGGGAGAAGGGTACGCAGATGAGGTAGAAATCAAACCCACAACCCACTGCTCAAAAACTAACCACATTTTTCTTCATCATCTCAGCCGAAAGACGTCCACTGCTGGACATAGGCCTCCTCAAGCGTCACCACAACGACCGGTCCCGTGCGTCTCGCATTCATCGGATTTCCGCGACTCTCGACAAGTTATCGGTCCACCTTGTGGGAGGCCTTCTAACACTACGTCTCCCGGTAGGTAGGTGACCGCCACTCCAGAACCTTCCGTCCACATCGACTATGTGTTTTACGAGCAATGTGCCCTGACCACTGCCACTTAAGTTTCGCGATTCTTCGGTCTACGTCAGTAAACTTGGTTCTCTTGCCCAACCACATGTTTACCAATAAAAAATTAAAAGTCATTCTAACGTAAGCAGTAAGCTAGTTAATATCTAGCTATAAGCCACGAGTCGCGAACAACTGCCAACAAAACCTAGCCGAGTATACGCAAATAATTATCAAAAAACAACGCATGACGTAAACAGTGGCTATCATTTCGGGTTCATCGGCGCACGCGCCGGCTTGTTGATCAACACGTCTATTTTTACACTAGTGTGCAACAACAAAATGTGGGTGTGGTCGCACTGGTATGTTGGTGCATGCCAGGGAAGGTGGCAAGCGATCTGCTATTGAGAAAGTCTTTTTTTAAAATAATCTGGCGATTCATGGTTTGTTTTTCTTTTATATATATAATTTTATAAAGCTAGAGTTAGTTTGATTGGACGCGCAGACTTTAGGATCTGCTGGTTCAAATTGATTTTTTTTTTTAGATGGGAAGACATCCTATGGCTGCTGTTTTGCTATTATTTTAGTATTGGATAGACCATTTATCGAAGAAAGTTATAGTATCTAGGCTATGTAATATCACTCTACGAGCAATAGACACGGCTGGTACCGCAGGAGACAGCTAGTCATTTATACCGCGACGTCGCGCGGATCCTTACACATTATAAAACAAAGCCACTGCGTCTGTTTGAACACGATAAACATAAAAACCTTCTGAACAAGTTTTCATGCGATTTTCACTTATAGACAGAGTGATTCATGCGGACTGTTAGAGTATTATATGCACATTATAGCAGAGAAAAACAAAGAATTTGCGAAGTTGGGCGGAACGCTAATTAGTATTTTCGCCGAATCTGTTTATTTCTGAAAAAATGCGTAGTTCTTGCAGAATAGACACATGACCACGGTAGCAAGGCCACAGATATGATTCCAGCAAGATTTTATCGCCTGTGTCACAATTACCAGTTAGCATTCTACGACACTCGTAATTAATTTTCGCTCCAGCATCTATTTCTGAACAACTATGATCTACGACCGACTGCTGGCATGACATGGCCGGATTCACATATTATATGAGCGATAGTGCCAGCGATCGGTTGACGACACTTAGCGTTATTTATTACCATCATATATTTCAAGTCAAGTTTGTTTTCATATGGGTGATGATGTATGCTCTGAAATTGAAACTAGTCAACTAGGTATTAGTGGTAATGGCCCCGAATGACGTGGAGTGTCGTGAGTTTGACCCAGGCAGGTACTTTAAGTAATTTATTTCATCACCACGGCTCACAAAACGGTGCAAGAAAACAATACCTAGAACCAAAAATTCGAAGCCTGGTGGGTTACGACCTAATCGCTCTCCTAGAGAGGAGACCTGATTCCTGACAGTGGGAGCATTATAAGGCTGATTATGCTAAATATAGCGTCTGGAAAAAGGAATCAGAATCTATAGAACCTAGTGCTACAATAACAGTAGGATATTTAGGGCGAGTTCGACCAAAGAATACTTATTGACCTTCTAATGGACGCCGGACCTGCAGACCTACTAAGTGATGATGCTAAAAAGTGTTATTGGTACCTATTTATTTCTTTAAAACCTTTATTTTTGTACGAGTTTTCAAGCGCTAAAAATCGCAGAGCCTAACTTCAGACTCGCCAAGTTATAACGGCCGTACTGTAAGTGAAATTGTGCATAACGGGTGACAATAAGTGATTCTAGTTAGATTTTTAGCGTTATTAGAATAAGATACGCATAGGATAAGTTTTTATTGTGTTGTTATTACGTAGGATAAAGACTGATTAGTTCACATAATCGAGTGATAAAGACTTACAAGATTTCTATTGTTGATTCTGTCTTGTTTTTATATTTTTATAGAATAGTTTGATAAGTGCTTAGTAAGATTAAGTAAGGTGGTAAGTATATAAATAATATGGCTATTTTTATATGAAGAACGTGATTGAAGTGTGATGGCTCTCACTAAGGTAACGTTTCGCGATACTTAAGGATCGGGCAGTTTTTTTAATTCGATTCTGATTAGTCGATGAGCAGAATACGCAGTTGTAACGTTGGAGTTTAAAACTACTGTGCATATTATAATGTAACGTACGGTCTGTCCCTATGTAACTTGAGCCATCTTAGAAATATAAAGAGAAAAATATGGGTCCGACATTTAGGATCACTGACTGTACCCACCGATTCACGAAATATTGTAATTTGTATAACTGTGTTTTTTTTCTATTGGCCTACATTTTTTTTAAATATATCTTTAAGTTTATACATACTTTTATCTTTAGTTTGTATATTAACTATTAACTTGTTAATATTTAAATATGTCAATATTTGTATCCTGAATAAATTATTCCTCCATAAATATTTTAAATAATGAAGTTATTGTATAAACTTTTTTATTTGTATCAGCATTAATATCCTATTATTAGTTGTAAGTTTTCTAAATAACATAATGAATTAAATAACCCATTTTCCAGGCGTGTTCCAGTTGGTTACAACGGTGTGGGAAGACGCAGCTTAAAATTGTCGTAAAACTGTTATAATTTGACAGAAATAACGCAGTCTAGAAATTGTCGTTGTACCTACCTATGCCATGACACCTGATATAATTAGTTTTAGAAACTTTTTGAAGATGCAAATTTTGATGATAAGAAATTCAGAAATGTAGTATTATTTTCCATGAATATTTTCTTGGATGCTAGAAAATAGTTCTAAAGTATAAATTGAAATCATCATCATCTACCTAGCCTTTTCCCAAATATATTGGGGTCGGCTTCCAGTCAAGCCGGATTAAGCTGAATACCAGTATTTTACGAGGAGCAGATGCACAACCCATTAACTGGGGTAACACGGTACTTCATGGTAAGACTGGAGTCAGATTTACTGGCTTCTGACTATCCGTAACGACTGCCAAATATCTAGCACTAGATCTATAAATCCGGGACCTAAGGCTTAACGTGCTTTCCGAAGCACGAAGGAAACTCGGTATGTGAAGATGGTCACCCATCCACAGACCAACCCTGGCAAGCGTTGTTAACCTTGAAGATCAACCCGTGCGGCTGTTATTATCTAGCCACGAGCTTCTTCTAAAGTATAAATTGAAATCACTGTCAAAATATTACTATACCTATACATTTTTATAACAAAGAAGCAAAATTGTTTGAAGCAGGTAAGGTTTATTCTATTAATATTAATTATGTGATAGTCATCACAAAATTTTAAATCAACAAACACACACAACGACAACAAATAGATAGCGGCTTCCAGCATTCAACAATTCTTCTGTACGTTTGTTTGTCACCAAATCTTCATAAACGACTTGACCGACTTGGATGAAATTTTGTTTGTGTATTTCAGTGAGTCTCTAAATGGTTCGAAAATACATTTGAGGTGGTGCTTCAATCGGATTTTTAATGTTTTATTTGACAATAGCCAGCTTTCAGGTAGGACGTCTGCCAGACCCACTAGTTATAATATAAAAAGGAAAGGTTTGTGTTGTTGTTGTGTGTGTTACTAATGTTACTTTATAATGACTTAGGCATATATTTTCAAGCGGGTGTAGTTGCTGACAGAAGCTAGTATTGTATATTTGTGAAGAAAGTTTAGATTTTTTACTTTTTAACGGGACCGCACTCTTTTTCTATGTATAAGCGATGTCATTTCGCATAATGTGCAAAGAAAAATTTTGAGATCATATACAAACCAAATTAATTTGAACACAGTGTATGTTAATATTGCCTTTTTAATTTTTTAAATAGTTGACTAATTTCAATTATAAAAAAAAATAATTCTCATAGACTGATTCTCAGACTAGTTTTAAAATATTTAAGTAAATTGTGTAATTTCTTTATGAGTAATAAAAAATCTTAAACCAGAATAAATAAGTACTTTTTCACTTGCACGATTGAAGAAAAAAAAAATTAATCGAGTATAAAAAATATTACCAAAAATATAATAAAATAATCATCAATACCTACCAAAAAATATAGAAAAAATCCCTTAAAATGTACTGGGCGTAATCCTTTACTTTAAATTTTTTGCCACAATTTTTTTTTTTTATTTGTTGTTGCACTATTGCACGTCCGTTCGTCCTGCTGTTAACAAAAAGTTTACAACGTGTGATGCGCGTCGGTGCTCCGCCGCGTTTTATATAAGCACTATTTTTACTACACAACTTAGATGCTGTGGGTGTTCCTATATTATATTTAATTTATTCTTATATACCTACGATATACAAACGTGATAATATAACTACATAGTATAAAACAAAGTCGCTTTCTCTATCCCTATACCCCTATGTATGCTTAAATCTTTAAAACTACGCAAGGGATTTTGATGCGGTTTTTTTTAATAGATAGAGTGATTCAAGAGGAAGGTTTTTATGTAGTAGGGAAACACTGATAATTTTGTTACGATAAAATTGCACGGTGGAATCAAATTATTATTATTAGTTTCTGCCCGCGGTTTCACCTGCGTGAAGGTAGGTTTCTCCATACAAACTTTGACACCCCTTTTCTCATCTTAGGGGATGAATTTCGAAAAATACTCTCTTAGGTACCTAGTGCAAAATTTCACACTTTCAATCACAGTAGTTTCAGCTGTGCGTTGATATGTCAGTCGGTCAGTTTCTCCTTTTATATATGTATATAGATAAATGCTAGGTTACCAAGAATAGTGCTGGCCCAGTGGTAACGAGGCCCCGACTTACGAAATGTAGGTCGTGGGTTCAAACGCAGTCGGGTGCATTACCTTATGTAATTTTTTCATCACCTCTGCTTTTAAAACGGTTCTTCTTCTTAGCGTGTCGATGGCAAAACCAGTCAGATACCTTGCCTGGCCTAGTACTCGGCCACGGCAATGCCGTCCACTGATGCTGTCATTAGGTCCTCACGAGAACAAGCAACAGGTTAAAACGGTTTAAGGATAATGGAGATGGCTGTGCTCGGAGTTTCTTCACGTAATCGAATCAGAAATGAAGATATTCGCAGGAGAACCAAGGTCACCTAGATAGCTCGAAGAATCGCTAAACTTGTGACAGTGGGCAGGGCACATTGCTAACAGAATAGATAGTCGATGGGGTCAACATTTTCTGGCGATCGCATACCGGAAGAGGCAGCGTTGGTACGCCTCTTACAAGATAGACTGTTGGCTTCGTGCCCTCACCAGGTCAAACGGATTCCCGCAATGGGTCGCGGGAATCCGATAGATACGTGATGAACCGGTCTTCCTAGTGACGCTTGGGGTAGACCTATGTCCAACAGTGGACTTCTTTTCACTGAAATAATGATGATTTTGATAAAACTCTAGGAGCTTTGAGTGTTTAGAAACAAATAACTGGGCGCAAGGCAGCCATAGACACTAGGAGGGTTTTCAAAAAGCAGCATTTTTAAAAACATTTGCAATAAATGCCATTAAAAAAAAACAATTTAAAAAAAATTGCAAAAAAAATCCTTTAGCAGTGGACAAACAAAACTTTTTTTCTCTATAGGTACACAAAAAGATCCTCTTTCTCAATAAAGCTGCCCGTGGGCGCTGTTTACGCATTGCTGCTATTTCGGAGAGTCATTCAGCAGAGTAACGAACTACCTATGTATGTATATATATGTATGTTGATATACTATCTTATTTTCGGGTTTTTCTTTATAGAAATAAACATACCTGGTAGGTGTGTTTACGTTCGGCTGACTATTCTTGTAGAGTTCATTTATTTTTGCATTTGGTTATGTAGTTCAATGTTTTATGAACAAAATCGACTGTTTATAGATACTGTGTATATATTTGCACGCCATGTTATGGCAGGATATGCTGAAACAAATGCATTGTAACACTTTATGTACCATATTCTAGCAAATAAATATTTTGATTGATTGATTGATACTATTTTTGTGCCAATTTATTTCAGGTTGATGATTTTAACCATGTTTCTATGATTTCCTGTTGAGAGAGAAAATGGTTTATTGGCGTGTAATGACCTTCTTTCCATCACGGTTTTTTTCTTTTTTCTTATCATCATATTTACGTTTAGCTGGTCTATGACACGATCCGAGCTGAATTGCCAGCGAGGGCAGTATTGCAATTACCAGGTGGCTCAACATTTTTAGAAAGTTTTTACTAAATTAAAGATGCATCATATACACTAAGCTTTAAAGAAAAAGTCCTTAGTCAAAAATAATTAACATATACTCGTATTTTTAAATCGACTCCTGATGTTTTATTCATCAGGAGTCGATTTAAAAATAAATGATGATGTTATTACTTGTTAATATAGATAATTTTAGATTTTTTTTTTATTGACGGATCTGGGATATTTTTCTATAGAACCTGAGCATTCTCCTTTAGTTCCTACCACACATCGTCAAATACCTGCTCGCCCACGGCAGACTTTTTGTAGGACAGATAATCTTGGAGATTTTGACTGCTACGCCGGAGGTCGTGGGTTCGATTCCCACCCAGGACAAATGTTTGTGTGATGAGCACGATCAGTTGTTCTGTGTCTGGGTATACTTCATCTATAATAATATGTATGTATTTAGAAGTATTTAAGTATGTTTATCAGTTGTCCCACACCCATAACACAAGCTCTGCTTAGCTTGGGACTAGATGGCGTTGTGTGAAAGTTTTCGAATATTATTATTATTATATTATTAATCGTAATAAATTATAATCCTATAGTATATTCTGACCGACTTTTTGTAGGACGTGTGCGTTGCACTATTGCTATCAGTATCTATTTATCTCCTACAAAAAATCGGTCACCGATTATATCGGACGTGGGTGGGCAGCGTATACGAGAAATAAAATCGAAATTGACGCCATTATTAATTAAGTTAACTAGCAATGCCTATTCACGCGATATTTGTGTCGTTTACGAGCTACCCCATATCTTCTTCTTCCTGCCCTTATCCCATATTATTTGGGGTCGGCGCAACACGTTTTCTTCTTCCATTCTGTCCTGTCATCCGTCAGACTATCACCAACTCCCTTTTCCTTCATATCGCTCCTCACACAATTTATCCATCTTTTCTTCGGCCTCCCTCTCCCTCTCCATCCATCTACTTGTAAATTCAGAACTCTTAAGAGGTACCCCATATACAGGGTTATTTATAAAACACTAACAACTTTGCAGGATTATATACTATTACTCATGTCATAAATAACACCTATTGTTCTATGACTTACAAAACATAATACATTTACCAAAAACAAATCTTCAAGATTTCGTTGTTTTATCGAACGCATTTTGACTTTATATTTTGGTGTACCTACCTACGCTACGCCTCCTGCACACTGTTCTCGCCCCCTGCTCCCCCCGCTATTGTACTATCGTTTGTTTCGCATAGAAGGTGTAACATTTAGAACGTCCCATTATTATATTCGTATTTTTATTTTTGTATGAAAATATGACGAACTAAAATTTTAATAGTCATCACTTCAGTCACACGTCAGTCAGAACTAAAGTTGGTTATGATAATGGTATCATAGTCCTGAAAGGTTGCCAGTTTTTCTACGGGTTATTGGTTTAGGCACCTCAGTATATTAATATTTTTAGGAGGTCATCGACAGTCATAAAAGTACTACGACAAATCACGTATTTAATGAAATGGTTCTGTTTAGGTCGTCAAATAGATCGCATTAAAAGCTCGTGGCTTTTGAGAAGAAATCATCAACGAGATATTACGTAGGGATTCAATGTGTTAACGTTTCGACTGTTTCGAGATGTATGTATGTTCCACAAATTTCCACACAAGGCCGTCTAGTCCCAAGCTAAGCAGAGCCTGTGTTATGGGTACTAGACAACTGATAAACATACTTATATATTTTTAAATACATACATTATTATTAGTGATCGGCGTAGGTAGTGCCATTCGCGGGATTTTGTGACAGTTATCTTAACATGGATATGCCGTCGAGTTCAGGGAAATATTTGATTTATTATATTTATAGGTCCATAAAAACAGTTCTCTCATTTTTTGTTAATGGTTTATACCCTGTATAACTGTAGAACTAATTTTACTCGATTGTTCAACAGCATGTAATAAATACATGGAAAACATTCTTCAGAATCCCGGGAATCCCGGGGCATATCCATGTTAACATTATCATTCAAGTTCATTGACCCCAAATGGCACTACCTATGCCGATCACGAATTATTATTATAGATAAACTAGCTGGCCCCTGCGGTTTCACCCGCATTTTTCGTTACTGCTCCGCTCCCGTGGATCGTAGCGTGATGGTACATAGCCTATAGCATTCCTCAATAAATGGGCTATCTAACACTGAAAGAATTTTTCAAATCGGACCAGTAGTTCCGGAGATTACCCCTACATACAAACTTACAAATTTTACCTCTTTATAATATTATAGATATAGATAAATTACATCCAGACACAGAACAAATGATCGTGCTCATCACACAAACATTCGTCCTGGGTGGGAATCGAACCCACGACCTCCGGCATAGCAGCCACTAACCACTAGACCAACAGGCCAGATACTACCATGTTGTGGAAAGCACGTTAAGCCATTGGTCAGTACTGTCATTTGAAGATACATTGACATTCATTACAGGAAGTCCGAAGCCAAGAAATTTGATACCCGTATTACCAGTGCCAAGTGTGGATTGGGGGATGTCACATGTTTTCGAATTTTTAGTCATAGGCATACCGGTTTCCTCACGATGTTTTTCTTCACCATTTTGAGTGCAGTGATGATGAAATGAATTACCCAAAGTGATCTGCCTGACCTGGGTTTGAACTCGAAACCTAGAACTCGTAAGTGGGTAGGTACTGTTACCACTGGTAATTTAAGTCATAGGTTTCCAACAATCGTCGCCAAAACGACTGTACATCTTGTGGGAGATGCTCTATTGTTATTTTTATACTATCCTGCATTTACTCATAGTCCAAATGTCTTAGGCTCGGCGCAAACTGGCAACCGACGGGCGCTACCGTACGACTAACATTTGTAATAGTGTCAGAAGCAACAAGGTTATAAGGCATCATCATCATCTACCTAGTCTTTTCCCAACTATATTGGGGTCGGCTCCCAGTCAAGCCGGATTTAGCTGAATACCAGTATTTTACGACGAACGGCTGCCTACCAGACCTCCACAACCCATTAACTGGAGTAACACGGTACTTCATGGCACGACTGGAGTCAGATTACTGGCTTCTGACTATCCGTAGAGACTGCCAAAGATCTACAAATGACAGCCGGGACTTACAGCATAACGTGCTTTCCGAGGCACGGAGAAAACTCGGTATGTTAAGATGGTAACCCATCCACAGACCAACCTTGGCAAGGTTGGCAGAACAAGGCTACAAGGCGTAGTAAGTCTAATAGTTAACTGTGCGGGGACTGGAGCAGTACGACAGTGGCATGTATCGGCGTTTTATGCGGCCAGTGGCGACTACAAGTGGCGAGTTAAGAACTCTGCTGTAACGAGTGGCCGCCGCCGGCAACACGTGTCTGGCGCGTCTATACAAATATATGAAAATTTTTATTAAGTGGCTGTCACTGGCCACCTGTGGCTGTGGTTGGTGACCTGTTCACAACGTACTTTATTTTTATTTCATCAATGTAATTCTTACCTGCCCTGTGGCACAATGAATACTGCGTATTTGTTGATAGCCTGCGAGCGTTTCTGGTCCACCACATAAAGAGTATACCGCGGAGTGTCCTCGCCAGGCTGCATCAGGTCCAAGGAGACCTAGGAAAAAGCAAAAATTATAAAAACGATTATACCCACTACAAAAAAAAACTGTATGATGAACTGTCAGACCTTGACTACTAACTAAAATCTACCTAAGCTCCTTTAGTTTCCCTTTGCATTCTACAGCTATGGAATTTTTTTTTACAATCCTGCCACTTTATAAATAGGGTATGGTATAGAACAAATTGAGTTTGAGTTTTTTTGTAATTGTTACTTTTATGTTGTACAATAAAGTTCATTATACAATAAATATTCTATAATCATTTTCGTTTATTGGAAACTAATAATTTCATAATCATAAATAGGGGCCTAAATGGTTTGACCATAGGTACATAATTCGTCTCCAAGCCTGCCCAGATCAGTGCAAATCCATTGAAGTCACTGGCAGTTTTAGTAGAAAAATGGCACACTGGCAGATTACACCCTACATAATAATATTTTATACCTAATAGATAGAGAGCTGCTAAACTGCTGGATAACACTGTAATTTTGCATGATGGAGTACTGTCATATTATTATGTGAAATAATATTGGAAAAGAAACTATTTATCATACTTCATTGTCTTCATCCAGGCTAGTCTTGGCAAGTCCATTGGTGACAAAAGCAGTGTCTTGAGCTGACTTCACATAGGTTTTCAACTCCTCAGGAGACTGCAGCCTTTGCATCTTTTCCCCAGCCATGCAAACTTCTAATATCTGAAAAAGACATTTTTAGGAATAAGTAATCTAACTAATCCTTAGAAAATCCATTATGTTCAAAATTCTCTCTCTTTGCCTCAAAATCAAAATTGTTTTTATTTCATATGGGCCTACATGGGCACTTATAAAATTTCAGAAGCTTGTGCATTCCTTGACTTATTCTATCTTATCCTATTTCTTTAATAAAACTGAGAATTAGATAAATTAGATCATCAGATAAATTATGAATAAATACTGGTAACTTACCAATTGTGGCATTGCTTTAAACTTAGTAGCAACAACAACAAATACAGGTAAAGTAGGTCCATCACTGTTCTCAGCATTCCTCTCTTCAGCCTCATGACATCTCACCACTCTGAACATCCAGGACTTGTCACAAAATGTCTCCAACAACTTACTGAGAATATGGCTCTGAAGCAAAGATATACACACAAACCGACCTCCAAGCTTCAAAACTCTTTTGATTTCAGAAAAATATTTGTCTATGGTCTGTTGTGTTTCTTCTGAATCGTCAGGCATCAAGGCATCTAGAGTTCCTTTATCTAAAACTACATTGAATTCTTCATCAGAGAAAGTTGTGTTCAATGCATCCATACAGAGAAACTTCATATTCTTTCTATGAGAATTTATAGAGTTCATTTGCTTGATGGCTACTTCTGAGACGTCGATATTTGTGATGTTCTCATACCCGACATCATATAGATCGGCACTGAGGCTTGAGTTACCACAACCTGTTATCAATATAGAATCCTTTTGTTTTATATACTTGTGTAACTGTCCACAAAGCTCTAAATATTCGCCATACCTGGAAAATATATATTGAATATTAAATACAGTTTTAACACATAAAAACTATGATTCATATAGGATTTTACTCAAAACATAACCTACCATTCAAATGCTTTATTACCACGTTTCTTGAAGAATTTATTCCAGTAGTCTTTTTCGCTGAACTCCTTGTGGCTTTTAGGTAGCAAATTCATTTTGGTTTTAGTAAATTCAGAAAATACTTTACACAATTAAAGGGAAACAAACACCTTCACATGGATTGTTTTTCTGTCAGTGTCATATTTTTTTATTTTTCAATTTTGACAGCTTGCTCAGCGTTCTGAAATGTGGTAAGTTTATATCGTGTATGTTTAAAAATTACCTATATCGCGAATCCAACCAAATAGGCTATTGGGGTAGGCTATTGGATAATAACAAATGTGACGTTGCACGTTGGTCAGATTCGATATTCGAATTTTTAAAAATCGAAAATACTGCCAGAAACTCAGATTGACAACCTGTGGAGCCTCGTGGGGCCCGCCATTTTTTATTATTTATTTAATATTAATAAATTAATATAAATAATATTAATAATATAAACTGTTATTGCTCTGTTTCTGTTGCTTCTGTAATTATATTACTAGAGTACAATTTTAAATCAGCCGGGGTTTGGTGGCACAATTTTTTTCCAGCGGTTCTCAAAGTTAATAGTACATTGTTCACCGAGAGGAGAAAGTGACCGATTACCGTCGAGGGTGTCGTTTGAAGCCCGAGCCGTAGGGGAGGGCTTTAAAACACCCGAGATCGGGAATCGCACTTTCTCTCGAGTGATACATAGTGCTTTATACTACACCTACGAGGAAAATACTTTTATTTTACTTTTCTACGAAAACTGAATCCTCAAACAACACACAAATTGAAAATGGCGCCAATGGCGTCTGCAATTTTCACATGTTCTTTTTTCAAATTGTTTGACACCATCCAACACACAGCTAGTGGCCAGTGTCATTTTGCGAACTTGGAGATAAAAACTCACTGTAAAAACTTTTTGGCTTTTGATATTTAGGTTACCAGCGCATAGTCTAACCTAAAATTAAAAAAGAAAAACCACGTAAGAAATGGATTTTCATACACTTTTCTCTCCCGCTCAGATGCGTTTTCTCCCCGCATATTTGTTCGATATGCAATGACGTACTTTCTACCGTAAATTTGATAAAGTATCAAGGTACTTTCCGAGCAGGTGTAGTATAAAAGGTAATTACTTGTTTACTGGCACGTTTTTGTGCCACGGGGTTCTAAAGGTTTTCTCTATCATAGTTATAAGCAATGGGATTTTTTCTGTATCTGGTGATTTTTAAAACCGTCTTATTTATTCAATATTTTGCAATAGGATTTATTATTTTACAACTCCAACATTTTTAACCTATGGTCAATGTAGTGTTTGATCTTTTATTTTGTCTATGGTGTTGAAATCTAGTGATGTTCGTATGTTTTTTTACTTTTGGGTTTTACGATATATTGATTTACGATAAATCGATTTATCGTAAAATACTGGTTGACTGGAAGTCAACCCCAATATAGTTGTGAAAAGTCCTATACTCCGTCGGTTTAGGTAGTTAACTAAATGTAAACAATCTTGGCATGTCTTTTTATCTAAAAGTTGTCTATAAATTGTATGTAAAAATCTTTGCAAATAGGTATTTACCTAAATCGATGTTAGGTAATAAACTAAATTTAAATAATCTTTGTGTATATTATATACGACCTCTTTAATATAAAAAGATATACCAAGATTGTTTACCTTTAGTTAACTACCTAAACCGACGGAGTATAGGTAGATGATGGATTTAAGATATAATATGTTTGTAGTCTGTATGTTAACTCGAAATTTAAATCGAATAATTTTGTTTTGGTTTTTTTCTATATGACATAAACTAGTGTTAGTGTAGTGTAGTTTATTAAGAGTCTATTCACTGTAGTCTTGAAAATACCGAAATTATAATCGGACGGGAAGACCGCAGCTAGTAAATTGTTCCAGTCCTTTGATGTACGTGGCTTGTACGACGAGGCAAAGCGCTTAGTCCGGACCGTGCTGGTTTCGACAACGTAAGGGTGAATACTCACCGACCGCCGTACGACGGTTTTTCCGATGGTTGAAAGTTTACCTGCCTAATAATGTAATTACTCACAATTTAAACAGATATAATATATTACAGTACAGCCGTTATAACTTGGCGAATCTGAAGTTAGGCTCTGCAAATTTTAGGATATCTTTGAAAACCGTACTGTTCAAGTAAAATTTGACAAGTAGAGGTCATTGACGTTTCATTTTTATTGTTTGAATCACATTGTATGCAGTATACAGTTCGTCCACTATAAGTTGGCGAGTGTGAAGTTAGGCTCTGCGAATTTCGGCGCTTGAAATATCGTACAAAAATAAAGGTTTTAAAAAAATAAATGCAATTTGCAGTTCTTATTGCTGTTAAAAACAGTTATTGGCATAAAAAAAATTTAAAACCTTTATTTTTGTACGATATTTCAAGCGCCAAAATTCGCAGAGCCTAACTTCACACTCGCCAACTTATAGTGGACGAATTGTAAGTGTATGATCTATGGTATGCAGAGTGCTTCTTGATAATTTTCCATAAGTACTATTTCTTATTATCTATCTATCTATCTGCCTAGCCTTTTCCCAACTATATTGGGGTCGAATACCAGATTTGTTGCTAGGTGGAAAGGTAATCGATCCAATTTTTTATATCGATTTCTTTTAATTTGTACCTTAAGGAACATCCCTAGAACAGTCAGGTTTATGGAGGAATCGAGAGTGTGTGTGAAATTTGTTGTTGTGTTATTTTTATTAGTTTACGTAAATATTAGGCATTTTTCTAATTTTGCAGTGAAATCACAAGTAAAAATGGCTCATATTTGAGTGAAATGGCGTTTCGGGACTTTAACGAATTGAAGTCTTGGCTGCAAATTCTGGTCATTGATCATCTTTTATAGAAAGAAAAGTATAATATCAACATGGAAAAACAGATTCAGGACAAGTGGAAGGCTTTGGCGACGATTCAATCCTTTGATTTAGGTGAGTTTGTAACCTAGAATATTTTTAGCTATTTGTTTACCTTTCCGTATGCAAAAAAAATGATAGCCTTGAATTTCAACTATCTACTACGTATAAACACGTAAATATGCCTATAACCTTATTCACGTTTTAGTTGATGACACTGTAAAAAGTTACATTTCAAGTATTTTTACTTACCTATATTATCTAATTGAGTCTGTAACCTACCTTAGTATTCACCTGCCCAGCCAAATGATGAAATCTAGATAATCGTTGCCTAAATGTTTACCTGATAAAAAGATTAAGTAGCACTGGGGGTCAATGTCCTTTATGAGGTAAATAGATTAGGTAGGTATTTAGTATAAAATACCTTTAAGTACATATTGACCTCATTGGTCCTCTAGATCCAGTAAATGAAAATTCGAGATGCAAGATGAAAATAACCCTTCTTGCACAGTGGGGTAATAATCAAGGTTTTGGTGCACCTTTCAAAAAGATTAGTTTTAGAAGTATAAGACCTAATAAAGCATATAAGTTTGACAGTTAATTCATGAATCCCCGAGACACAATAGTAAGACAATAACAGCGCGGTCTCATGCGACCGATCGGGGATTTATGAAATCGATGGTCCCTAGGTAAAGTATCGAAAGTGAAAATCGCTACTTTGCAAGAAAGCGATTTAAAGTTAATTTTTTGCATAATTTTGTCACGGGTGATTAAATCTTTATAAAATATAGGTCTCTAACTATCGGGAAACGAAGTTGTATTAAAAAATATCCTTTAAAAAGAGCTCAAAACAGTAATAATAAAAAATTGCTATTTTTTTGATTCGATACTTTACGTAGGGACCATCGAAATAATACCTATAATTGTGACTTCTCTCAAAATGGTAAACCTATAAAGTGGTTTGTTTTTAAAAAATATCAAAATTAATACATTTGTCACATGTCAGATTAATGGGCCAAGGACCCACACTGACTCACAATCATCATACTGGCGTACAGTCGGAATAATCCGCTGAGTGTTATCGCATCCTATTGGCCAGGGTCATGTGTTTGCGATTGGCTCATTTACTTCTTCAATCCCCATAAGCACCAAGAGCTGACGAGATGAAGTATTTGGTTGTGGATGTGCAACCCTGGCAGATTAAATGCAAGGGCACTTGTCTAATATATCCAACATATTATGTGGTTATTCCCTCTCCAAGAGAGGAGGCCTGAATCCCAGCAGTGGGAACATTATAAGGCCGATAATGCTAATGTGGTTATAAGCTCATTATGTCATTTACCCATTAGCCACAACCACTTAAGCAGCTTCAAATAGATGTGCGGAATAGTAGCTAGAAGAGAAAATGAGTAATTAGAATAAATAAGTTATCTCAAGTGAAAACTGTGAGTCATTGATTTTATAAATATAATATACTAGCTTTAGCCCGCAACTTCGCCCGCGTACATAAAATATAGCCTATGTCACTCAGGAATACAGCAGCCTTCTATTGGTGTAAAAATTTTAGCAATCAGACCAGTACTTCCACAGATTACCTCATACAAACAAAAAACAAACTTTACCTCTTTATTATATTAGTATAGATATAATGTTCATTGATTGCTACTATATTCATTATCAGATAAAGTAACTGTTCTAAATCGGAAGTATCTGATGCAACTATTAAATAGATAAGAACCAGCCTGATAAGACCGAACTTTCTAGAACAGGCAATATTCAGTCAGTCTGCAACGAAAGTCGCAACAATAAGTATTGTTTTGAAAAAAATATGGCTGTGACAACGAAATATTATTATGGGTGTGTATATAAATGGCTATTTCGAGCAAATATTTCTCGGTTTTATTGCCTATATATTGTTGGATCTGTTAGTCCTATGTGAATTTTACGTAGGACTGTTCCATGTGGAACTCGGTAAGTGACATTGCTTTCATGTTCTACTGAGTAGTAACTATATGGTGCCTAATATTTTTGTTTAAAGGAGCTTTTTAGCTCTTAATGTTGTGTTTTTCTCTGGTTTTCTAGACTAAAATGGTGATAGATCAGTTTGCTTTTCTTTGTTCTCGTTTTTATCTCTGATGCATTTCTTTTGTATCTTTATAGGCAATAATATTTAAATTTTAATCTTTCTTGATTCAAATATACCATATAATGTAAGCCTATAGTAAAATAATGCATTTCAATTTATCATAAAAAAACACGTGTCTGATTTTAATACCCTGGTCAGAGAAATTGGGTTTTCGCCGATACATGGAACACCTTACTAAGCATTTAGTTGACACTTCTGTAAAATACTTAAACCCCCATATCGCAATGCCTGGTCATTACAAATTCTTCCGTATTTCCAAGATTCGCTCTCCAAGGCATACTCTCATCACAGCGTTTGGTTAGTAGTTAAGTAGTATTTTTAACTAGCTGTTGCCAGCGTTTTCACCTGCGCGATAGTAAACCATTTCTCCAAGATCACATACTCCCGGTATAAAAAGTATCCTATTTATTCCGATTATTTCAGGATATGGTCTACACGTGTACCAAGTTTTATCAAAATCCATTCAGTAGGTTTTGCGTGAAGGGGTAATCAGTCATCCATACATACCTACAAACTTTCGCGTTTATAATATCTATTAGTAGGGTTTGTTAGCTTTTTTAGTTTTGGTTGGTGGCTTTCTAATGCTCATTTTAAGTTCTCCACGTGCAGCCATACGCAAAAAAGGCAGTTTAATCTCTCGAGTGTCGTACATAGAGACATAATAGAAAGACAATAAGTGTGCGGCTCATATAATCCAGATCGGATTACGTATAAAAGACAGTTCTTTCTTTTCTTCAGCAGCAGGAAATAATGAAATACGTATTGATAAGGAGATTAAGTCTGATAACCTAAATTAGTATTTTATCTAATATGTCATATATATCAGCTGTTGGTTGAAGTTGCACTTTGCAAGTCTAGACTTGATCTAGATCAAGACTGAATAGACATTGGCGTACCTAGGGTACCTACCTATTTTTTAGGGGGTCTGGCTTCTCAAGTACCTGATTTATGTGTAAATTTATCGTAATTTTGGTTGCCATCATACAATTTTGAATCGGTAGCCCAACATCCTGGGGTGGGCATTGCACACATACTGTTATAAATAGGATCCTTTGACTTTTGGCTCAGTTAATTGCTGCGGTACGTACTGGGACTACCTTTGACTCAGTTCTTTGCCGCGGTACATATGTAAATGTATTAAACGAGTTTCTACAATAAAGCTTTTGTAAAACAAAACATGCTAGATTTAGAATTTTGAACCGTCTCGAACTGTTGGCAGCGCGCCTAGTAGATCCAAGGATATTGGAATTAACCTCATTATATATTGTACTGAAACTACAAGTAGACGAAAGTACAAATATACGATTGAACATAATTAGATACAACAACCCGAAATCATCTCTCGGGCAATTGCCCAGGTCAGACAAAAAATCAGCTTGGTCGGAGGATCCTCCCTTTTCAACGGAGGTTTGCGGGACATGGTCTAAAACCATGTTCTACATACTTCCATACGACATAAAGCATATTAGGCACTAAGTCCGCCTTTTTGTGCATAAAGTATAAATAAATATTAAAATGGCAGAATATCAACAATAATCTATCTAGAGTTCTATGAATATTCTAGACTGTCCATGACCTAGGGCAACACGATCATTATAAGTATCTAAGTGGTGCTAGTGCCCTTTAGTCGTGACAATTGCTGGCAATAAACCAAAATGCATTCATAATAAACTGAACAACTTAAAATTGTGCATTATGGATGAAAATTCCAACATGCAAAACATCTATTACTGATTTTTTCAAATAATATTTTTGATAGGCTCGCACTTGTCCACTCTCTTCTGATGGAAAGCGACGATGTGGTCGACGGTAGAACCCGCTTGCCTAGAATTAACCTATTTATAACATAGCATAATCAGGCTTATAATGCTCCCACTGCTAGGACTTAGGCTTCTTCTCTAGGAGAGAGAATGGGCCGTAATCCGCCATGGGACGGGCCCAGTGCGGGTTGATGGATGTCACATTCGAATTTCTGGTTCTTCTAAGACGTACCGATTACTTCGTGACATTTCCGTTCACCGTTTTGAGAGCAATAGTGATGAAATAAATTACACAGTAATACGCCTGGCTTGGTTCGGATCTGCGACATACAACTCTTAAATCGAGGCTGTTACCACATGACCACCATTGCTGCCTTATTCTTGGCCTATAATCCCAGGTTGTAGCTGTCAGGAAATACAGAATCTGGCCATTACCACCAGGGCAACACGTGTCTAACCTATTCACGCTTATCATATAGATTTCTAGTTTCTAGCTAGCAGGAAACACAGTCTCTGACAATAAATTGCTGGGCTGTTTTCATTTATTAAACCAGTCATTTCGTTTGTTAAGGAAAACCTATACAAACTCAGGATATTTCTTTACAGACCGGTTTCAGTTTTATCGTTTGCGGTTTGTGTTGCCCTGTATAAATGAACCATAATATACGTACATATACCACTAGTTACGCACCCACGTTTTGCTCTTGAGAATATTCCAGACTGTTACACAACAAAACTTAAATTAAACCTTACCTCTTCAGCAATTAGGTCTATTTTTGTTCGTAGATGTGTTAGGTAGACATTCCGTCTGGTTAGTTTTCTTCAGCCTTTATTATTTTCAACCTTATTTCAATGTGACAAGGTAGATTTTAAGTTGCGTTTCTATTGTAGTGTGCTACGCTAGGATGACGTCGACCCGCATGTTTTTATTGTTTGTTGCACAAAAGGAACTAAGGTTGCAGGATAATTTTTTTTTTAAATACAGCTGAGTATCCTTGGCCTCATATTTTTTTGAATGGATTTCAATTTTTTGTTAACATGTTCAAGGTTTGAGATTACCTGCATTGTATTGCACCAATCTTCTACTTTGATTTGTGCCTTTACAGTTTCATATATTATGTCATATTATCCGCAGTACCTAATTCCCCTCCCTCACACATTTATCTTACATGCAGACAATTTTTAGAAAGGCAATTTTTAATTTTCTTTGTATCTTTTTATAATTATACATCACTACCTGAGTATCTTTTTTTTCGTCTCTGCGAAATCAATCCTAAGGCTGTCTGTAAAAAATATATCACTTTTAGCGATAAGATTGCCCGTTGTGACACCCTATTAATTTTATTTTTATTTATGGTGTAAAATAAAGAATATTATTATAATATTATCAAGCAATCAATCAGGTCGTTTTGGCGAAACATTTTTATTCTTTCAAGGGTCTGGCGCTGTATACCTACATATAGGACTTGGTCTAGTTCGGTTACAGATGCTCCCATATTATTTACCTAGCTTAAAAAAAACATTTAATCTTAGCGAGCTATATAGCAATTCTGTACGGCACCATTACTTGGCAAAGGCCTCCCTCCATTCTTTTCATTGTTTTGTTTTGCGCCACTTGGGCAAATTCCTAAAGAAGACATGAGCTGTCGTCCCGAAATTTCTCTTTTGATCTACTACGGTCTTGCGGTTTCTGGGCTCCAATCTTGGGTTTTAATAGCCCACCAATCGTTCTAACCAGTAACCTAGCTGAATTAGGTACTATAATAACAAGAAAGAACAAAAATAAATTAAAGAGAACAGCTAAGGGACCTTCTTATTGGGTTTCCATTTGCTCAAATCTTATTTGAGTAAGTAATTGAAGCCGTCAATGTCAGTGTATTGATTTTATATTAAGTCGCTAATAGCACCGAAATCGGCACTGAAAGTAGTAGGAATAAACTTTCAAGGATAAGCAAATGTTTTACTGTTGAATTGTGTGTACATATCTAATAAATTAATATGGTTAATCGTACATCAGTCCCACTTGAAGTCAAAGTCAAAACGTTTATTGCGAACTAGGTGTACAATGTTAGTGTTATAGCATGTTAGTACTTATGACTTAGCAGCCTTTTACAAGCATTGCAATTTTATTTATTCAAGTTATCATGCATTTAACATTATTATTACTTAACTAGCTTTAGCCCGCAGCTTCGCCCGCGTACATAAAATATAGCCTATGTCACTCAGGAATACAGCAGCTTTCTATTGGTGAAACAATTTTAGCAATCGGACGAGTACTTCCACAGATTATCTATTTACCTCATTGAAACAAAAAAATAAACTTTACCTCTTTATTAAATTAGTATAGATTATTTAATTGAGAAATTATATGTAGTTACGTCAAAAAAATGAAATGCTAATAATAATTAATTTACTACAATTATGATGTCATAAGTCATTACTATCTATTCATTGAAGCAAAAGATATGTTTAGGTGTTTCTTTTTGCTCTATCTTGCCGTATTGACCGTACCGTATCATGCCATCAGTTGTTTTGGTACTTCAGGCCAAAGGACTCACTTTTGTATTCGTTATAATGGTAAATCATTCGAGAATCACAAAAAAGTTCGGCGAAAAGCTACCAAAGTCACCCCTGATCAATATGACATTATTCAACATCAATATTTCATGAAACCCTCTGACAGTCACGGCGTCGGATCGATATCCATTAGTTATTCAGTATTCGTAAACAATAAACATTCATTCAATGTCAGATGCCACTTCTTGATAAAACATCTGTTTCTTACTGGGAATGGGAAGAATGCATTTGCATTCAACTTTAAAACACGGGATTTCTTCGTGGATCGTCAGAAAATCTTTAGTCTCGCTACTTGAAAGTTCGGTTAGCAGGACTTACAGAATCGTCACTGGAAATATCGTTTCGCTATGGATATTCGAAAGTTTATACGCCAGAAACTTTATAATAAGGAAGACTGGAATGGTACCGATGGAATAATTGTTATTTTTAGAATAACCAATATCTACTACGAAGGCTATTCTAATGAGCCTACCACACGCACAAGCTTCAACACAGTTTTGCCTTCCCAGGCCGTTTTGTACACGGAGTACCATGTAAAGTTGTTTGAGTTTTAGCAACCATGGTGTACCGTGTACGACCCGGTCTGCACAGCCAAAACTGTGGTGACGCTTGTGCGTATAGAAGTAATAATTTTGCATTTCAAGTATCTCCTTTGCGTAGTCAATCTTCAGTTGCAATTTGTCACAGCTTGAATGAAATAATATGTAGCGCGCTGACATCATCCCCGATAACAATGTTTTTGTATTTCAGTCTCGAATGACGAATGCAGCCTGATTATATAACCAAAGGTGTAGTTTTTAAAGTTCTAACCATATTTTCCTTCTCTTTCCAGGTTTGAATCACAGCAGTATCCACCAGCAGGTGGTCCACCAAAGCTTGGAACAGATCGAAATCATCAACTCAGCCGCCACCACGCCCATCAGCCTGCTGGTCCAATCACTCGTCAAACAACTATGTTCCCTCCTCGAAAAAGACACCATCAGAGCGAACCAGCTGTATAACACAATATGCGAGAAACTGCATAGCATGAACCTCATAGATGACTCCTACGCCATGGGAGAATTCGAAGCAATGAGAAGCCAGTACCAGAGAGCCCTTTATCAACTCGTCGCAGTTGCTAGCGGCTCAGAAATCCCAATAACCCTACCAGCTACATGGCCCATAGTACAGCCATCAGGTCTCGACTGGTCCCGATACCATCGCGAGTTCGAAGAGCTGTACTTTATAGCTGGTGGAGGATTTGGAAGCGTCTTCAAAGCCAGACATAGACTGGATGGCGTTGAATACGCTGTCAAAAAGGTTTACATCAAATCTTCTGACGTTAACTCCATTATGACGCATTTGGCAGAAGTGAAAACTATAGCCAGTCTTAACCATCCTAATATAGTGAATTACAAAGCAGCTTGGCTGGAACCTATGATAGAGTCCACTGTCAAGAAGAAGAGGAAATTCAAGATGGACACGGACAACGAAGACTTTACTTTCAACTCTAATCTGATATCATCTGCGCAGCCGAACATAATAACATCGTTCAAGACACACAATTCCAAAGAATTATTCGCTCAGAGAAGTTTATCCGATTTCGTTATTTCATTCAAGGACTCCAACAGCTTTGCGAGTTCTAAGGAAGACTTAGACGAGTCTGAGTTTCTATCTGACGAAGAGAGCGCATCCCTGAACGACGAGAATGCTGTCTGCAACTTATTCTCCAGCAAAGAGTTTGAGAACTGCTCCAGAGTGAACCTTAAATGGGCTACGCTTTACATCCAGATGACATACTGCCAGCAGACCTTGAAACAATGGCTTGACGACAGGAATCTACGCATGTCTTGCACAAGAAAAGGTTCTGAAGATTCTGGTCTTCACCACTGCGATTCTGCAGATTCCTCTTGTCTTGAGTCCCCGGACTTGAAGTACCCAGTAGCTTGGACGCATATAGATGTCCTTATAGACATGTTTGCACAGTTGGTGAAGGGTCTACACTACATACACTCCAGGGGGATAATTCACCATGACATTAAGCCCAGTAACGTGTTCGTGGCGCAAACGGAAGGCGGTGTGACGGTGCAGTTGGGTGACTTCGGACTGGCGTGTCCGTTGCAGCAGTCTCACAGTGGTTTGGCGTTGGGCACGCATTTGTACGCTGCTCCTGAACAGTTAGAAGGACAGTGTAATCCTAAGGTGAGTTATACTTCTTTCGTAGAGCTAATTCTGCAGATATCACAATATAACGTCTTAGAAACAAAAAAAGTGTCTTGAAAAAACGTTGATTTTTACTTGGAGACATAATAAATTTTTATAATCACTTACCATGAAACAACTTTGCTTGCCTGGTCACCCGAATTTTTTTCAATTTATTGGTATCTCTGTATACAATTTTTAAAATAATTAGAAATTGATGGCACGGTTGGCGCAGTGGTTGAGCAATCGTCGCGGGTTCAATTCCCTGACGAAACATGCTTGTATGATCTGATTTGTTCCAGGTCTATATGTCTTGTGTATTACTTGTTTGTCGAGGCACCCACGATACAGGAGTAATTCCTAGCATTGGACTAACATTTTTTATAACAAAATTCTTTCTCCTATTACAGAGTGACATGTACAGCCTTGGCATCATCCTCCTCGAGATGGTAGAACCGTTCAGCACCGACATGGAACGAGTGAAGACCATCACAGACCTTCGGAAAGGCCAGATTCCTGCCCACCTAACTGCCAACTACCCCAAGATAGCTCATATCATAGGCAAGTTAGTACAGAGGCGACCAGCAAAGAGATTGGACACTGCCCAGCTCCTAGAAGACTTGAAGAATCTGTCAGAAAATAAAGATGATACCATCAAGAGTTTGAGGGAAGAACTGGCAGCGAGGGATGATGAGATTGCTAAGCTGAAAATGATGTTGGCCAAACTGAATTATCAAGCTTAGCGGTTATTAAGTCAATAGAATGTGATAGTCAAAATTGCGGGTGTACTGTGGTTCTGTAATATTTTATTATTTAACCATTACTTATAAAATATAATTACCTACCAACAAATTTTAATTAAAAAGGTACCTCAGGTAAAAAAACATTGATCAGTTGAATAGTTTCTAAGGAATAATTTCTGAGACATAAAACAACCGTGTTGTTGTCATTGATATTGTAATTTTGAAATAATTTTCGGATTTTTTAGAATTGGGTACTCATCATCGTCTACGTAGCCTTTTCCCAACTATATTGGGGTCGGCTTCCAGTCAAGCAGGATTTAGCTGAATACCATTTTTTTACGAGGAGGGGCTACTTAATAGTATATAGTTTTTTATGTACATTTTATTGGTAATTGACATGATTTTGATTCGCTGCGGTACACCCGCTATTTTGAATATCACCAATAATACTCGTCTGGTCGATTAGGGTTTAGTATTTAGTATGCATGAGGCAAACCTTTTTGTGTATTTATTTACATGGAAAGTAATGATTTGCAAAAGTGTACTTAAAATCAGTGCGGTTTTGTGTGTGATATATTCAATAATATAGTATTACGGATTATTTTTTGGTTTTATTTCCGAAATTATAATTAACTAGCTTCTGACAGCTGCTTCGCCCGCATTAAAGTAGAAAATAAATAACTTATGTTACTCAGTAAAGATTTAGCTTTCCAATATTGAAATCGGTCAAGTAATTTTGAATTATTTTTCGAAAATTGTTAAATCGTTTTTCGAAAAAAATTCGAAAATCTGTTCAAGCATAAACCTGAATTTTAAGAAAGATTATTTGGGATAGCTACTCGATTCAAGAAAAAATACATGTAATTAATTAAAAAACTTTATTTACAAAATCTAACACGCATATATAAATTATTACCTTAATCTAACGTTATTTACAGTCTTAAAATTATATTATGTTAGTGACGCGGCGTGCGTCTCGTGGCGTGGTCGGGGGCCGACTGACGAGTCCTAAGCTTCATTGAAGCTAATTTGGTGGGGGGTGCGCGGGCGCACGCTACAGGACGGCGTCGACTGCGTGGATCACACCGTTCGTCGCGGGTATGTTATGCGTTATCACTTGTGCGTTGTTCACTTTTATGCGACCTGAAATTAATGAAGGTTTGAGTTAAAAGTTGTTTTGATAGTTTTGCCTATGAAAGGCTACTAGTGTGGGGCAAAAAAGCACACACCATGCGCTATTGAATTCAAGAAGGGTAATCAATTACTCTTTTGAAAGGTGGTTTTGAAGGAGTCTTAATATTTTCTTTTAAAGGTACGGGACAAAACATCACCAAAAAAAATAAGAGATTCCACCCTGTATTTTTCTGTTCTGTGATTTCACCAGACCTCACAATTCCACCAGTGGTGTAGTTAGGTGACCAACGACTTTAGGGCAAAAATAAACTGGGGCCCTTTATTTTATATGGAAAGTCATAAAATAACTTCTCCAGCCCTCAGTGGAACAGCAGGGAGTTCAAAAAGAGATTTGCTAATCAGGTTTTGGAGGCCCCTCGAGCCTGGAGGTCCCGGGGCACTGCGTCGTCAAGCCCTTTGGTAGCTACGCCAGTGCATTCCAACTGATGCCTAATCGAATATCAAGTATTCATGAATCAATATTCAACCACAAAAATAGCTCACCAGAATTCTTCTGCAGCGTCAGCGGCTTAGCGTCCTCCATGGAGTTCCGTAGCTGGTAATACCTCATGCCGGCGCTGTACAAAGTGCCTGGCAGTACATGTCCGGCCACCAGAGCCCTGGCGCCTGCCTTCTCGGCGAACCGCGCTAGCTCAGCCGGGGACAGTCGCGAGAACGCTGCGTCCGTTGGCGCGAACACTGTGTAGGTTTTGCTTTCTGAAATGCGGAAAGGAGTGGTGTAAATAAGTTAGTTTTTTCGATTGAACTAGTGCTTGACTGCGATCCCATCTGAAGGGGAAAGACCGCTTATCGTTTAGAATAGACTAAAGTATTAAACATCACGCTTTCACAATGCGAGTTACTTAAATATGACGTTTGGTTTTCCTGATGGGCTTGATTTTGGTGTAAGTATAGGCACTTTGAAGTAAAATGACGCTTTTTTTATTGGTATAAACTAGTGCTTCACAGCGATCCACCTGATGGTATGCAGTTATGGAATCGTTGATGGTGAGGCGCACTAGTTTATTAAGCGCCTATTCACACTTCACACAGCCTTGAAGACACCTAAATTATAATCTAATGGAAAAACTACTGCAGGCAATTTGTTCCAGTCCTTCGATGGACATGGTATAAACGATGAGGCGAAATAGTTCGGACAGTAGAGGTGTGAACAACGTAGGGGTGGACATTCGTACGTCGAGTTGTCTGATTCTAGAAAGGTGATGACGAAATCAAGTCTTGTAATTTCTGTGCACTAGTGTGCACGCTCCAAAATGTATGCAATGCAGTTATTAGAATAAGCAACGATTCTTATCCGCCTTCAGGAAGTTTTGCAATTCAGTTTTCAAACTAAGCCGAGATTTCGCATTTCGTTTTGCAATTTAGATAGGTACTTAGATACTTATTAACTATAGAAATTTTAAAGTCAATTACCAGCAGAGTTAATCTCTGTTGAAACAGTGTCTCATTGACAAACAAACTTGACTGAATCCAATCGGGCTTTTAATTCCTCAAGACTTGAAATTGAGCAGTCATTGATACTTTTGTTTATTATGCATAGGTTTGCGTTTGACCACTATCTCACCTGATGGTAAGAGATGATAGAAACTGAAACGGTTTACCAACAGTCGATTGGTCCATGACCGGTTGATCCACATTATCTTTAATCCATTAACTTTTCGTCCAAAGAACGTTTCGTCCACGAACGTTTCGCCAACATTACACTACGTCAGGGAATGCTTAACCAACAGAATGTTTTGACCAATAATTTTTCACCCAAAGAACAATTGGGCTATGGACTGTTCCTGTTCCGTCAGTGATGATTAAAAAATACGTACAGCCGAACATAGGAACATCCTTTTAGAGTTCGGCTAAAAATAGTTTATGACGTTCAATGGTGTTCAAAACTGACCTGCAAGCGTTTCCGCGAAGCCGCTGGCGTGTATGGCCTTGAGGAAGGTGGTGAACCTTCGGTCCCGGTCAGCCTGGAGCGTCTGCACCAGGTCGCCCACTGGTAGCGGGAACATCACCCGGTCTACGGCGTGCGCTATGCCCTGGAGAAAGGAATTGAAGATAAGTTGGAGCTTTTTTGCTTGGGTTCCACAAAGAAAAAGTTACTCTTCAAATAAATGCGCGATTTCACTAAACTGTTATTTCAAAATCACAGAACTATCAAGAAAATATGTGAAAATTAATAGCAGCAATTTAATCACAGAAAGTTTGCCATTTCATTTCAGCAGGCGCTATAACCAAAATTTACGTCTTGCTCAGTTTCTGCGATCAGGCGCTTTTATATGCAGATAGTAGTTTTTCTAAGGTCTTACGTTCATACTCAGAGTCCAGCTAATGGTTCATTAGCATCCCTAATGTTCATTAAAGTTAAGTATTGTCAAACCTTCACTGAAAAACTGTGTAAAACTGTGACAATTTTTTAATAGATCGTTTTGAAGTTAAGTGATGATTAACGTTAATGAATGTCCCTGAGTGCGGCCGTTATACTGAGTTTTTATACTTATTCGATCCAATGGATGCGAGACGCATAGGACCGGTCGTTGTGGCGGCGCTTAGGGGAGGCCTAGGCTATATCCAGTAGTGGGCGTTTTTGAACTGAAATGAGGATGATAGTAATAGTAGCGAGTTTACCTGCGGTATATGAATATCCTTCTTATCATCCAGCACTCTGGCTCCGTTGATAGTGGTGACCCTGACCTCGTTCCACTCCACATCATGCATGTCGTACTGGTTGACCCTCAGCTGTGTGCCAGCTAGGGAGACGCCTGTCATCTCGTCTTGAAGGGAGCCGATGTCGAACGCTCCAGGGATCACGTGGTGGAGAAGTAACTGGAAATGGTAAGTTGAGGGATGAGTTCTGTGTGGAAGACCATTGGCTGTTGTTTTATTTTCTTTTATTTATTTTAGTGGCTTTAGTCGTAATTGTAACCTACATTATGATACTGAACTAAGACTTTTATAGATCTCTTATATATATTTATAAAGTTCATTAGCCATTGAAATAGGACTAGATAAAATACTTTGAAAATACTGTTGTTTAGACGATAGTTTCACACTTAAAATGCCCAGTACTGCCCTGCAGTTACATGTTGTTCTTATGTTTTTGATTTTTTACCATTAACTGATCCGATTGTCAAAGTCATATCAGGTGGCAGGAGTCCTTCCTGCCTTTTTATATATAGCTTTTTTATCATAGGTATAAGGAAGCCCAAATTTGCTTTCGAAACAGGCGAAAACTAACAGCCAATCTTTTGCAAAATCGCCTCAAAAAGGGCAGCCTTAAAAAAACAACACTATCATGCAGTGTCAAAACATTATCTCAATACTTACTCCACTAAGCAGTCTTGGGTTATCACGGAACTTTTCCTCAGCCTTGTCAGGACCTCCCAGTTGTACGAGCAGAGTTCTGAAAGCTTTGTCAGTTGGCACGAAGATGGTGTACGGACCCGTCTCGTTCAGGATCGTGTCCAACCCTGACTGACGCAAGTATTTCGCCGTCGCAAACAGACCGTTCTCCTTCAAGATGTCAACCAAACCCGGGTTGCCTGTAGTCGACGCTTGTCTTGCTACGCTCAATGGAGGTTCAGTCGAAAATGCAGGAGCAATCGTACTGGAACCAATCACAACTAGGTCTTTCTCAGAGGAGTGGAATGGAGTAGTGTTAATGACCGTCGAATGGGTCGAACTGGGGAACGTGATTCTTGGACTCTGGCTGATGCTGTTCCTACTTGACGTGTACTCAAAGGCAGGGGTACTGGACTTCGTGTTGTACCGCTCTGTGCTTGACACGGTAACCGTGGATGGGAAGTGTGTCTGAGTTTGGGCTGTGCTCCTAGAAGACTGAACGGAAGGCTGGAAGTGTGGCGTCGGTGTTGTGTGGGTGATGGGGACGGTGTGGCCGGTGGATCCGTGGTTAGAGGTGCTGACGAAGGTCGAGTAACTTGATGGATGGTGGGAGGATGCTGCGACGTAGTCCGTTGTCTCAGTTATTGGGCTGGCAGTCGTTGAACTGAAGATAGAGTTCGAAATCTTCGTTTGTCCTGGCAGCTGGATCTCACCGTTCTTTATTTTCTTCAGAATATTCTCGACTTCTGGACCTTCTTCTGTCTGTTGTCCATTAGCTTTCACACCTTTCACTTTGAAGGATCCGTCTTCTTGTTCCTCTAGAAATACGAATGTGACTTTCTTTTTATTCTGCAGCTCGTTTGGTGCTTTAACTTCTTCAAGTTTGCCGTTATCTGCCTGTCTGATCAGCTCGAAGTTGGCACCAGGTGGTAAGATTCCCTTCGTTAGATCTTCTATCGAAACTCGGCTTTCCTTTTGTGATTCGATCTGAGCAGCTGCCATGATTTGAGCCAAGTTAGAACTGTCGGCGGTGATCGCACCTTTGGGAATCAGATTAGGATTGGTTGTCCTAATTACTTCATATTTCTGTCCGTTGAGTGAAATCTCGCGCGATGAGAAGTTCTTTTCGGAAAAGTCTGCTGGGTTCTCAGCGAGAGCTACTTTCAGCTGCTTCAAAATGTCTGGTTTCTTCAATAACTCAGCACTCTTCGCTCTCAAGCTGTCGTCGAATCCTTTAGTTTCGCTTTCTTCTAAGAGATTCTTGATTTCGTTGTAGAGTTTTGCCTTATTTCTATCTTGTGGAGGGTTCCTGGGTTTTGGTTTGGGACGAGGTCTGTACCTAGGAGTGGGAGGGGGTGGCGGGGGAGGGGTGGTCGTTGTCGTTGTCGTCGTCGTGGTAGTCGTGGTGGTAGGATGGTCTCTCTCGTACAGTTCGAGGGCTTTCTTGAACAGATCGGTCTCATGCGGCATGATTGGTCGCCGTCTTTCAGTATTCCTAAAGTATTCTTCATAGTTCTCTGTCGTCGAGAAGGTAGGAACTGATTTCGTTGCCTGTTTCTTCACGAACTCTTCGTGCAGTTTCTCCACTTTCTCTTGCTGCTTCTGCTGCTGTTTCTGCACAAACTCCTGGTGCTTCTGAATAATTCTCGCCCTTTCCTGTAACTCCTTCAGTTTTTCCAAGTTCTCCTTAGACTGTTGTTCTAGGATCTCTTGTATTTGGGATGATTGTCCGTTGGAGAAGATGGGTTGCTGACCCAGAGTCGGCTGGAAGGGGAGTTGAGCACTGTTCTGAATGTTCTGATTTTGGTTGAGATTATAATTCTGAGGAGCTAGGTTCGGTGCGGGTTGTATAGTGATGGGATTGGGCTGGCTGAAGATGGGTTGGTTGATAGGCTGGTTGTGTGACGTAGAGATAGTGGGGAGGAAGGCTTGCTGCGTCGGCCTCTGTTGGTTGATGCTGATCGTAGCGGGGATACTTGGCTGGAACGTGGGGTTCTGTTGCAAGTGGCCATTCTGGTATGTCGGCAAAGTAGGGATGGGCTGTGGCAGGATATTTTGAGTCTGTTGCGGGATCTGCCTTAGGTTCTGTTGCTGCTGGAAGTTATTTTGCTGCTGCAGCAGAGGCGGGTTGCTCGCTTGGGGGTTAAATTGGAAGTTGTTGTTCTGTATGGGAATGTTGTTGGGAATATTCGGGATATGGTTGTTGAACTGCGGCACATAAGACTGTTGTTGCGGCAGTTGCTGTTGTTGCTGTTGCTGGGGCTGTTGCTGTTGTTGTTGCTGGGGGAATATGGATTGCTGGAACTGGACGGTGGGCGTGGGCTTCGTGAGGATTGGTTGCTGTGGTTGGAAGCCTTGTAGGGGTGAGTTCAGACCAAATCTTGTTTGATGCTCGGTGAACCCGGGGTGCGGTAGCGAGGCCTGTCTTCGTCTATCGAAGTCATTCTCTACCTGGAAACAAAGATAAGGAAACCGTTATTTATTTATTTATTATATCGTCGTCGTCGTCGTATCGTAATATCGTCTAGTGCGCCTCACCATCAACGATTGCATCACTGCCTATCATCGGGTGGTATCGCAGTCAAGCATTAGTTTAAGTATGTTAGATAAAAAAAAATACGACAAACAATACGTAACCTGTAAATTTTAGTCATAATATTAATATCTATTTCCATAAATATAAAGACGGAATGTAACAATAATTTTGTTGCTAAACCTACGAGTACCAACAAACGAAATTATTTCCGTAATTAGCAATCTAACATTCTTTCCAAAAGAATTTAATTCCGGCAATTAAAAACACAAAGAGTAAAGTTATAAAATACAACATTCATATTTAAAAACTATTAATTCGATTGTCTATTGTTACTGGCCAAAAAAAAACATAATTGACATTATTACATCACTACACAGATAACTAAAAGACGGAAGTGGCATTACGAAAAGCCAATTCCATATTTATTTAACACCTTTTCAATTGCAGTGTTTATATTTATTACCGAAGATAGTAAATGGAAATAACATGTCTAAAATAGTAAGCTATTAAACAAAAGATTCACTCAGCACTTGGTTGCAAAAGTGGTGTGAATTGTTGCATAAATTATGTCATGTTGTGTAGAATGCAAGTTGTTTCAAAATTGAATAGCTACGATAAACGGGTAGTCGCTAAGAGGCTGAAGTCGTGAGAATCCATTGCGTAATAACCTGTGAAATGGAAGATAAATGCTAGTTTCTTAGTCCAGGATGTTGGTGACAAGATATATCTAACTAGCTTTTGCCAGCTGGTTCGCCCGCGTGAAAGTAGGTTTCTCTACACAAAATTTGGATCCACGATTAATCCCTTTAAGGGGCGAATTTTGGACAATCTTCTCTTAGTGCATGTGCAACTTCATAAAATCAAGTCATGTGCAAAATTTCACGTTTCTAGTTTCAGTACCTAGTTTCGGCTGTGCGTTGATATATCATTCACTCAATTTCTCCTTTTATAAATATAGATAGAACGGTTTGACAATCAATCTTGGAAATATGAAGACGAAACTCATGCAATGCAACATTATCGTTATTAATGCTCAATCAATCTCACTAAAAATCTAAGCAGACAGTCAAATACCTACTTATGTGATAAAATAACACGTACTTTCAACAATTCACACCGTCTTACAAATAAATGGATATTAAAAGTAATATTTAGTAGAAGTTGGCTAAATGGTGCGTTAACTCGCAAACAGCGAGTGCGCAAGAATGCACTTTCTTGTGAGTGACGCGTCACGGACAGGCGCATCTAGTGCGAGATGTGATCTATGTTGCTTATGCATTGTTGTGAAGGAAACTTTTCGAGTTGGGGTTTTGGCGGCAATTGTAAAATTAATGCAGTTTTGTTTATCAAGTGTTGGTACGATGTGCGCCTGTTTTAATCTACTAAATAAAAATAAGTCGGGTTAGTGCTTCAGAACGCACTCGGAACCGATTTCCACTGTTTTGCATTCGTTGGAAAGGTCTCGGGCTCCGTGAGGTTAGAGGCAAAGAATATGGGGCAAAGAATATGGGGCAAAGAATATAAAAAAAAAACACAAGTTAGGTAAAGTAGGGTAGATAGGGTAGTGTAGGGTAGGTAGGGTAGGTAGGGTAGGTAGGGTAGGTAGGGTAGGTAGGGTAGGTAGGGTAGTGTAGGGTAGTGTAGGGTAGGTAAGGTAGGGTAGCGTAGGGTAGTCATTTGACGGGAGCGAAGCCGCGGGTAAAAACTAGTAATTCCATATAATTATATTGTCCATGTGGAATCATGAAACAGGCGCGATCTCGGTAAAATGTAGTTGAGAATATTTCTGTACCTAGTAGGTACCGCTGCTCTCAAAACGGCGAAATAAAAACATCGTGAGGAAACCGGCGTGTCCTAGTACCAAAAATTCGAAGACATGTGACATCCACCCGGCTTTCTCTCTGGAAGAGGTAATGGGCTGTAATCCACCACGCTGGCCCAGAGCGAGTTTATGGATGTCATATAATTCCGAATTTTTGGTTTTTGGACATGTCGGTTTTCTCACAATGTTTTCCTACACCGTTTTGAGAGCAACCACTGCTCTTGATGAATACACAAATTAATGCGCCTAACTGGGTTTGAACCCGCGACCTACAACTTGTAAGTCGAGGCAGTTACCACTGCTCTCTAAAATCAGATGTGACTATAATAAAAGCTAAGCAATGACATAACCTTCGGTTTATTTATAGATATAAGGTTCAACTATTTCCATAACATCAAATCACCATACTAATATGTTAAATATACCATTAAGATGGATATTAAAAAGCATTTAAAGAAAGTAGCGAGTCTACTGAATGACGGGAGAAAATGGTTACGTAAGAGTGAAGAATGCATGCTCACGAACTGTCAGCGTCGGCTAGCTATGGTCGAATGGGTTTTCCATGGCATTTTTGTTAAGTGTTAAAGAAATATGTAAAATCTTGATTGAAAAAATAAATAGGTAGCCTTTTTTTAGGTTCGAAATCATCTAATGACTTCTACCGCTCTTGGGTGAAGCGGGAGGGTGTCTGACTTTTATTGAATAAAACGCGCTCCTATGTTCCTTCTTTGCCTATCGTTCCAGTGCTCTGGGTTTTTCCTTTCAGAAAAATAGGTATGTAGCTTGTGTGGCTGTCTTTGATTGTATAATGGCCTATTGTAAATGACTGAAGAAAATCTGTTAGCATTATCGGCCTAATAATATTCCCACTGCTGGGCCTAAGGCCTCTCTCTAAGAGAGTGAATAGGTCTTAACCCACCACGCGGGCCTAGTGCTGTTTGGTGAATTTCACCATGTCGTCGGTTCTAAAACGACACGATGTTTTCCTTCACCGTTTTGAGAATAATCCTGAATTTGAGAATAATGCGCCTGACTAGGTTTGAACCCATGACATACAACTCGTAAGTCGCGGTTGTTACCACTGAACCACAACTTGAAGAAGGGTTCGTTTCCGCATGGAACAAGTATTTGTATGCCCTACAGATAGTTGTTCCGAATCTGGGTACAAGGTTACATTTTATTGAAACGTTACTCATGCTTCTTCTTTTTAGCGTGTCGATGGCAATATATTTTTTTTTCAATTTAATGTCCTTGTCTGAGCCAGTAATCGGCCGCGGTAATGCCATCCGCTGACGCCGTTATTAAATCCCTACCTACTACGTGACGCAGGATGGAAGGTGAGATATGGTCTGTGGAGAGAGGCCTCACGAACTCTGAAGACCGGAACCATCTGAGAATCTCCATGTGTGAAGTGCCCAATATTGATTTACATTTATCCTAGCAAATTAAATAAATAAATGAAAAAGCATCTCTTTTAGACATAATTAACATGCCTAATTAATTCACAACAAACGTAAGTACTAAACACACATTCAAAAGAAACACTAAAGTAAGTAGATCACGCTAGGCACTCAGTCACCTGAGATTCCCAGCTAGATCATCGACCTGCGCAGACGCACGAGGTGTGAACGAGTCGTGACGTCACTGCGGTGAAATTACAGACGACACTGCATTATGTGGCACACGTAATTCGTTTATAATAATTCAGTAATGTGGCTCCAGCAGTTAGCCTCGTGTGTAAGAAACGGCTCAAGATTTGACGTCTGTCATTCGTGACAGTTATGTCACAAAGTATAACGTAAGCTACATGACATGCACATATTTATCAAATGCAAGGATCTTGTGTAATAAAAATAAATCCAGGGGGATTGATTACGTAACAATATTGTACATTCTTAAGTGAACTTTATTTTTTATTAATAAGCAAAAGGGGAAAAAATGTAGGTACACAGCAAGACAATACAAAGAGGTGTGTTTCTTTCTTACTAGTCTAAAGACAACATGGTAGAAAGAATAAATAACATACCCTTTTTGTGGGTACGTTTTTAAAGCTTTTTCTAGTAAAACCCACGAAAAGAGAGATACAAGACAAGTTTTACTTTATAAGAGTGTTTTATCAGATTTGATAGGTTTTTCAGGTGCTCACGGTTGTCTAGAAGTAACTTAAGTAGGTTACTCTTGAATTTAAGACTCCTAGATTGTTAGATATCAGGAAACACATATTCGGGCATGGAATTCCACTCATTAGCAAAATGTTTCCTAATTTTTATGTGCGTGAGGAGTCAACCATTCACCCATTCACATGATCAAGAAGAGAAAAGTCTAGTACAATGACTGACCGTCTTGTAAGCCATCTCAACTGTACTAGCGTGTAGTTATGCGGCTGTCATCTATAAGGAGCTGGCAACACCGCTTTCAGCCATACATTATGTCTATGCCATGTTTTGTCTATGCCGCAGACATACAATATATCTGTCAACTTTATCACACTGCCTGACTGACTTGTCACTTTTTTATCCGCGAGTGTGTATCAACACTCAATTTGCGTGACATAACTGTCAACTGATGTTGACAGTTCTGTCTGAAGTGTCACAGCCTATTAAAGAGAGCGTTCTTCCTTCTTTGATAGCCTTTTGCCCCTCCGTATTCCTTTTTCTCCCTTAATAATTTATTTAGCATTCAATTAGCATTAGCCTTATAATGTTCCCAGTGCTGGGACTCCTCAGGTCTCCTCTCTAGGAGAGGGAATAATATGATTTAAATACTTTCTTTACTTTGTATAAATAGCTTCCCAGTGTACCTATCTCATTCATCAATTTAAAAATATCAAGTTGTTACAAACATCATAGTAATTTCCTTATTATTTATTTTGCCATCATCATATATCCTATATTTAATTTAAATTATAATTTTTATAAGTACTTTTGTACGAATCGTGCATGACTCTGCAATGTCTTGTTGTTGTAAACTCGCACCTAGAGTACAGAGACAAATAGTATAAACTTATAAGTACGTAATGGAATAAGAGCCTTTGCTTTAAAATGACAAACATTTTTATTAAAATTACATTACACACACACATTTTTTTAAATTTTTTTGTGGCAAAGAAACATCACCATTCTGCCAAAACTGTCACTTAAGTCAAAATGCGTCTCATTTTCAACTTCCACTTTCTTAATTGTTGCGTATTGGCACTAAAATAAATCTAGATAGTCCGTAATGCCTAGTTCGCACTAAGCTAGTAATTTAGTTTAGTAGCGAGTAATTTAGTAGCTAAACGCGTCTGAACACCAAAAATTTAGTCGACTAGTTTAATAAAGAAACTAAATAGCTACTAAATTACTCGTTACTAAACTAAATTACTAGCTGAGTGCGAACTAGGCATAAGCGAGTGAGGTGTTGCATTAGTAAAACTGGTTGACAGAAAGTCAGCTTTCTTCCATTTTGTGGAAACTACGAACGCACTATCTACCATTGTTATTCACGTAGTACACAAGCGAATTCGCCATCGCAAAAACGTTTGTAAAGTTTAATTTTTAATGAGTTGAAAGTTACATTTTGACAGGTATGAGACCTGTCTTCTTAATGAATAATTTATTGTCTTTGATTTTTATCTATGGTCTTACTTATGGTAGAAAGCATAAGTCGTGAGTTAAGTAAAATGAAGATTGTTTTAAGTCGTGAAGAGGTTACCCACCTAATGTTTTAAATCTGCAGTAATTGCGTCATATTGCACAATTTTATCTGACTAAAAAAAAACCAGAACCAAGTTTAATGACCTTTTCTAAAAGAAAACTTAATTTAATTTTAATTGGATTAACATAATAACAGCATTTAAAGTTTTAAAATTACTTCATCTTAGTCTTGTTTCTTTTTCTAGCATCTATTTTGTAAACCAGGTGATGTTTGCTAATTACAAAAATATTTGGGTGCAGTTGCACCACAAGCCACTTAATACTAAAGTAATATACATTTATGGGGAAATAATACATAATATTATGGGGAAATAGTACAGACGCACCAACACTTTTCACACTTCAAAAACGACTTATTAGAATACTTGCCAACATAGAAAACACAGACAGCTGCAAACCCCATTTCCAAGAACATAAACTTCTAACCCTACCTTGCATATACATCTTGGAAATGTGTAAAGAAGAACGGTCACGTCACATATAAAAAAAACCCAGACCCGACAGAAAAGTGACATATCTCAGTTTTTTTGTTATTATTTATATAATCATATTATATAGTTTTTATATTCGAAATCAATGACTAACACCAAAATATTGCCTAATGTTTTTGTTCAGGGTTTACACTAAAAAAATACAAAATGCCTACTTATCTACACAATTCGTATTGTATGTAACTAAATGACGATTAATAGTTATAAGATGTCTCCAGGAGACCTGGAGATACAGCTGTATTATATAATTTTTGAACTCCTAGTACAACATTCAACATAGGTTTTTTTTTTTAAGGTGGTTTAAAATCATCTAATGACATCTCTCGCCCTTGGGTGGAGCGAGAGGGCGTGTCAGACTCTTACTGACTAAAAAATTCCACCCCATTCCTTTTTGCCTCTGGTACTGGGGTCAGAGCATGCCCTTCTGGATTCGCCCTCAACTTAGGATTAATTAAAATCGTCATATTTGATGATTCAGATCGGATTATTTCACTAATTCGTTGACGCAAGTTCGAGCTTATATCGGTGATTAGAGAACTAAAAAGTTCATTAATCACCGTTACGATAACAGGTATTCGTATTTTTATTTTTAACGCAGCCGGTATGAGTGGAATAATCGAAAAGAATGATCTGGCGAGAGATGTCATTAGATGATTTTAAACCACCTTAAAAAAAAATCCTATGTTGAATGTTGTACTAGGAGTTCAAAAATTATATAATACAGCTGTATCTCCAGGTCTCCTGGAGACATCTTATAACTATTAATCGTCATTTAGTTACATACAATACGAATTGTGTAGATAAGTAGGCATTTTGTATTTTTTTAGTGTAAACCCTGAACAAAAACATAAGGCAATATTTTGGTGTTAGCCATTGATTTCGAATATAAAAACTATATAATATGATTATATAAATAATAACAAAAAAACTGAGGTATGTTACTTTTCTGTCGGGTCTGGGTTTTTTTTTGCCTGTTCATCTTTGTTAGAAATAACCAAAAACTCTTCACTACACGCGAAAACATACAGACTCGCTACACACTACGACACAAAAATAGAATAAACCTACCAAGTTCTAAACTAAAAATACACTCCACAAGCACTTTAGTAATGTCAGTTAAAATATATAATAAATTACCAGATGAAATTAAAAATGAACAAAAATTTAATATCTTTATAAATAAATTAAAACAACTTCTTATCCAAAAATGTTATTATAATATACATGAATATTTAAATGATAAATTTAATAAATAAATTAATAAATAATACCAAAAAATGTAACAAAAATTTATAATAATAATAGGTATATGTATAATTTAAATAAATATTAATGTATAAATTCAATATATTACCAGTAAATTATATGTATGTATTCTAGTTATAAGCTTACCTACCTACACAAAGCGAAAGAGAAAGTAGTTTTTAAAATTGTAAACAATTATTAATTTTAGCCCTCCTCCCTTTTTGTTATTTTTGTTATGCCCGACGGGGCCCACAATGCTCCAAAACTGTTAACATTTGTATAATCTTATGTACCTACCACCTAAGTTCACATTGTGGAATGCAAATAAACGTATTGAGTATTGAGTATATTTACTTAGCAATCAGTGGTGCAACTGGGTGTTACAGTCAGATCAGTACAGTCTACATTATTATGCTAAGTATATTCAATAACACATCAAATCGATATTACAGTCACAAACAAGAAATAACATGCATATCAAATCAAAAACTCATTTGTGCCAGTTACCCAATTCAACTTGTCCCAATTTCAACGAGGCACACGACAAAAACCATTCTTCCTCCTACCAACCGTTTAAAAAAAACAGACGCGTCTCTATGTTACACGCGACGACATAATTTATGTAATTACGTAGAATGTCGGCGACCTAACACAATAGTACGAAACAGAAAGCTCCGGGGAACTTGTTCGCAGTGAAAGTGACGATATTCGTGAGATATTCGTGACTATAAATACGAATATTTGCGAAACTAATCGAGAAGTGCTAACAAAGTAAGCTGTTGATTGTGTTTATACACGAGATCGCGAGAAAATTTGATATGACAAGATTATTTGCAAACAATTAACCTATCAATACCCGCGAAACGAGACACAATAGTAAGACAATAACAGCGCGGTCCAATGAGACCGGTCGGGGATTCATGAATTAATTACCTTAGTAGATAAAGCCAAGTAAATGCCATCAGCTATATAATTCGAAATATAGAATCTCATTTTTTGTTAAAATAACTACAATTATATATTTTACATCCAACGCATAGGTATTTTCGCCAAAAGTAAAAACTGAATCTATAAAATACTGTGTAGATAATTGAACTGTTAGATCACAAGTGTGAACGCGTAATTACAACAAAAACAGTATATTACTCTATATAATGATGATTAAGTACTCGTACAAGCATCGAGAATATAGCAACAATATTTATATTCAAGAAATCGAAAACCGGTGTTAATGTCCGAATGATTGATGTTACATCACTGGTACCATAAATATCGTAATGCACTTATAAGGATGGCCACATTTGAAATTGGAATACTAATTCGAATTCTGTTTATGGTAAACGCAATGTAAATGGCGCGAATCGCGAGACGGTGTTGCAAGTTTAAAAATTGCGTAAATCGGAGAATTTGCAGAGAGATGGTATCCATCCCGATTCCACTACGTTACGCCAATTCCATTCCGTTACGCCATCGGTCGCACTATCCCTGTCGTAACTCTTGTAACTCTTAAGACATTTCCTTTAGGCTCATTAATTTAATCAACATCGAAGAAATTGCCTAGATTTCTATCTGATGGATGTTGCATTTGCATTAAGATCGAAACCTCTTGTAGATTTCAACACGTAAATTACGAAATAAGAATATTAAATTAAGAAATGTGAATATTTATAATGAGAATCCTGCTAATATTATAAATGGGAAAGTTTTTGTTTCTCTTTCATGCAAAAACGACTGAATGTAACGAAACTTGGCATACAGGAAGACCATGTCTTGGAATAGCATTTAAGATACCATTTATCACGGGAATATGTTATTTTGGGATAATTGTCTACTATAATACGAGAGGAGCCGATGGCTGTAACTATGTAGTAATTTAATATAAAATATAGAAGCCTAAGTCTCTTGAAATAAAAAATGCATAAAGTACTTAATGTAAGTGAATGGATTCGAAAGGAAAACTATGATAAATCTGAAAGCTACAATTAAATAATAATTGAAAAATAGCAAAATTTAATAGTGATTACCGTGGGAAGAAATCTCCAAATAACCAAACTTGCCTTAGTTTGGTTTTTAACTGTTCAATTTTTAACTGTAGATTGTAAAGCACCGTTTTCCAAATATCTGAATAGTACCTACATTGTATATCAAAACCCTATTAAATCAATCGAGATGACACATTAATAGATAGAATAGCAGAATATTCTCGTAAATATTACTGAGAGGCTGTTTATGCGCTTCCTTCGCCACTGTTACAAAAGCTGCGGTTTTAGATTATTTTGTTAGCTTGCAACACTGAGAAAATTATTTATATTCGATAAGTTCTGTAATGGATGTCTGTGATTGTGCCATTTTTAGCTGATGTAAGCCGTTGTACGCAATTTTTAATTAAAATTAGAAATAGCTTCGTCATCGTCATCATTTCAGCCGAAAGATGTCCACAGCTGGACATAGGCCTCCCCCAAGCGTCGCTACAACGACCGGTCCTGTGCATCTCGTATCTATCGGATTTCCGCGACTCTCACCACCACATTTTTAAACAAATCTCTACGAAATCATCACATTGAAAAAAAATACGATTATAAAAATTCAATTTTGTGCTCTAATTAGTGGATATTACGGCTTAATAACTATTTTCACATGATTGATACTTTAATAGATCAATAAAAGAAGGTAATTCTCAGCTCCATAAACGTAGAACAAAACAAAACGATCAATAAATCAATCATAATAAAATTAACGGCTGATCCATAGTCATCAGGCCATGAGGAAACAAATCGGAAACCAATATAATGTCATAGTAAATGTCAGCTTTCCTTGACAAACATTGTTTAATTAGTTTTTACGTTAATAGGTGATTAATAGCCCAATTACAGTCAAGCGTGAATCTCGCGTGTGTCTAGTGACTACTTTCACCTCTGGCGGCGCAGACGCAGCGTATGATGCGACTTTGTTAGTACTTTGTTGTAGTAGGGAAGATTTAAGTTGCAATTCCATGATAACTGATTTGTCAAAGAAGTATTAAATTCTGCCTTAGTGCCTTGTTGTAGTCCTCTGATTACTTTATGTAGAAGGATAAAATGGCTATCTGACAGATTTGGCACAGAAAATATTGTATAAAAAAATCTGTCACATTTAGTATTGACACAGATTAATAAATAGTTACTGTATTGAGATAAAAGTAAGCTTTTGAATCATAGTCAGTAAGATACTAAACTTCTTAAATAAATATCGAGGTTGGTTTTAAAAAAAAATTACTTACATCTTTACACCAAAAAACATGAATGAACATGGAAAAGACCGAAATTATGGTAAATATCCATGTAATACCTACTCCTATAAAAGATCGGAGACTTTACAGTCGAAGTTGTGGACGACTACGTTTACCTGGGACAGACTGTTCCGTTGAAAGGGGTCAATCGTCGGACTTAGCTAGACAGCGTTCAGGAAGCTACACGGTATCTTCTCGTCCAACTTACCGCAGTGTCTCAAGACAAAAGTCTATGACCAGTGCGTGTTGCCAGTAATGACATACGGCTCCAAAACGTGGTCGCTCACAACGGACCTCATCAGAAGGCTTAAAGTCACCCAAAGGGCAATGAAAAGGGCTATGCTCGGAGTTTCCCTGCGTGATCAGATCAAAAATGAAGATATTTAGCAAGAGAACCTAGTTTACCGACATAGCCCATAAAATCGACGAAAATAGTAGTGGGTATATTGCTCATAGAACAGATGGTCGTTGCGGATGAAACGGTGGTGACATACCGGTCACAGCGATGGGCAAGGTGGTCTGATAACCTGGTTAGGGTCACGGGCATCCAATGAATGCGACATGCACAGGCTAGTCGTTGTGGCGACGCGTAGGGGAGGTCTATGTACAGTGTTGGACGTCTTTCGGCTGAAATAATATGTTTAAAAAGTTGGACCAATATCATCAGTTTCTCGTAATGCAAATAAAACATCATCATCATCATCTGCCTAGCCTTTTCCCAACTATATTGGGGTCGCTTCCCAGTCAAGCCGGATTTAGCTGAATACCAGTATTTTACGCGGAGCGGCAAATAAAACGAAAATCTCAAATTATAAACTACACCATGCGTAGTCAAATTGACCCTTTTTATAAACAACAGCAATAAAAGGCATCTAAACTCCCCAAAAACAAGTCAATTGCCATCATTTGTTCTGCGATAACGCATAATTCGGCTCATTTATAATCTGTATCGTCCATAAACAACAGTTCTACTTTCTAATCGTTACATCAGTATTCATTGTTTAAGTTCAAGGCATGATCATGTTTATTCATACAGCCTCTAAACTTGCATGAATTACTAGTTTTATCTTGATTTAATTTGATTAAATGTACGTGTTTAGGGTAATTTGTAGTTTTGCTAATTACTTCCTTGGACTTTTGTTTAGACATCTTAGCCTTATAGTAGTTAGTTAGGTCGTAGGCTCGCTGTGGTCCACTATGTCGCATGATGGTAATGACGTGGTTGACGAATCGTCAACCACAATGACGATGGAGAACGCTTGCCTACAAGTATCCTATTCACGACCCCTAGATTTTAGCTATCAGGAAACACAGACTCCAGAGTCTGTGTTTCCTAGGTATAACTATAAATCTAACTTTTCAGTGGGCATCCATTATGGATTCCAATCAAATTATTCCTTCGATTTCCATTCAAGTTCAATACTAATTAGTTACTAATCCGGAGTATATTTTTGTCAAGTTCTGTACTTAATAGTTCAAATTAAAAATGGTATGCGGTTTTTTTTTATAGGAATCATTAAATGTTTCCTACTCTGGATGAAGACAGAGGGAGTGTCAGAATTGTATTAACTAGAAACCTTTGTATGTTCCTTCTCCTTCTCGAATCGATGGTAAACTCGTCAAATTCTTTGTTTGTGTGTTCCTTCGAGTGCCCTTAACATTCCAGGGCCTCGGTAACTTTTTCGAGCAATCCCTCGCTTTTCATAGATCTAACATTTGTTAATAGGATGTGCTGCAACCAAAATTGTAACATCGATTGTATCATATTCTGATAAATAAACATTATTGATTGATTGAAGACGGACAACTTATTTGCTAAGAATCACATCTTTGTAAAACTATATTCTCGTCAAAGATCCTGACTCAACTCTAAAACCGAAATTTCCCCCCTACATTATGCAACAATTTCACGCTAAGCATTCAAACCTTTCATATAAGGCATCTTATTCATACGTAAAATTTCACAAACTGTCTAAACCACGAGAAGTCGTTTTGTTAAAAATTATTTTACAAGGCGTGGCAATTGCATCATTTGTTGCACAAGCTGGTTCCGTGAAAGAGAGAAAGGCGACGGATCCTCTTACAGACTATGTCCATACGGGTAATGTATTACGGAGCACGTATCGGGTTGCTGCCTTATGAGTCGAGCCTCAGTGGGTAGTGACAGTAGCGTAGTCGTTGTTGCGGCGGTGCTTCAGTTTGATTCAGTTCTAAGATACAGTTGTCAAAAAATCAGATCAAGAAAAATTCTGCCCAGTAAATAGGCACATGAATCATGATGGACATCCAACTTATACGTGGAAAACATTTTGGGAATACATTCGTTAGGAGTGGAATTCTTTGCTGTTTGCTGATAGCTACAACCTGGGTGTCTTTAGGTCAAGAGTGAATAGGTTAGAAACTTACAGGAGGTTACTTAATTAAGTTGACCACGGAACCGCGTCATCAGTTACCATCATGTGCGATGGTAGTGATCAAGCGCATTTCATATCAAGGAAAATTAGAGCACTGATGTTTACGCTTTTATAAATATATGGAAGCTTAAGATATATCAATACTAGGAGAAGATGGAAGTTGAACTAAGCTCGGAGTAAGATGATTACCGGCATTGTGAAAGTTAAATAAGTGTTGAACTTCACAGTCACATTAACAAAGATCTCATGATCTAAATGACTGGCTTCAAGCGGAGTGACCAGTTACGTTATTAATCCATTGATATACCTGTAGGTTGCCATATTGTTCGAAAAAGTTACCGGGGTCTTATAGTCTTTAAATTTTACAGGTAGAATAAAAATGCAGTAGTCTATTTCTTCAGTTTAAATTTAAAAAAAAACTCACAACGTCTACTACAAATATCCATTGAGTAGGTAAAACGAATAAAAGCACTGTAGTAAAATACAATAAAAGAAAGGTAAATTACAGCATCAATAAATAAATCTCTGAAGATATTGTAAATGTCTGCTATTTTTTAAACGATATCGTGATCCAAATTTATTTAACAAACATCCATCAGTACTGACATGCAACCATAATAAAACTGTTTTAAAGAAATATAAAGGCATAAAAAAATATAGTATGTATAAGTATTGGTGTGTACTCCTATCTAGTAGCTCGCAAAAATGTTTCATCATTTAGTAATTTTGACATTTATTACATGTTTTATACTAAAAGTGATGACGGACAATTCGTACTAACTCTGACATAAAATTCCGAAAGAACGCTACTGTTCTATCACATTGATCACATTGATCTTCATCAAGGTTTTTGACGAGATTTTTCGAAGGAAGTTGTGTGTAATCGCTGTGTTAATTATTCACAAATCGATTCTTACTGGATATTATGATGCTAAATCTGTGTAGTTTTGTTTCTTCTGTGTAACAACAACTGGATAATATGTGAAATCATTGAAACAGGCGCAATCTTTGTAAAATAAAACTAAGATGGTCTTTTAGTGGTGACTACCATAGCGAAGCTTAGGTACCAAGAAGGCTGACTCGAAACATTTGACGCCAAATAGGCTATAAAACACTAGAAAATGTGACATCTATATTCTAATGATAAACAAAGTAGATAGGACCTAAAAGCGTCAGTTAGCAGGCCATAAAATCTCAGAAAACCGTATCTTCCTTAATCATTATGGGTGATGGGTGTGAAGCTACAAAATCTGCCACCGAGAATCGTGAAGGTCTAATTTCTATCAGAGACCCAGTTCTATTTGACGACCTAAACTAAACTGTTGGCATCTTCTGATCTCAATATAGTTCGGAAAAAGCTGGGCAGATCGGTGAGAATTTTTCGCTTGAGTATTCCCAAGAAACCACTTAAGACAGTTGGTATACTTATTATTAATTAATTGGTGGTCTATTATATTCTGTGTGTGTTATACATAATTTAAACTCGGCTTTGTTTTAAAAATACAGGGGTCATCTGGTGTCATGGTTTCGTTATAATTTTTTATTATGTCTGCTAATTAACACTAATTGTTTGTTACTTCATTATCTCATGGGTTTAGCACGCATTTTTCTGTACGCTACGAAAAATTCTCAGAACTTCGAAAGTTGACCTAATCTAATTTTGTTTTTACTAGACAAGAAAATTAGTGTCTCCGTTTTCAATTTGCAAACTTTTTGCTTTTGGGAGCAAATCTTTAAAAAGGTGCCTGGGCTTTTTAGGAAAAAATCAGAGAGTGAGACTTTTACCTTAGAGGCATGCGGAACAGGGAGTTAGTTCATGAATCCCCGACCGGTCCTATGAGACCGCGCTGTTATTGTTTTACTATTGTGTCTCGTTTTGTGGGTATGTGATAAGTTAAGTTCCAGAAACATCCGTTGAAAAAGGAGGATTCTCCTACCAGACGGGTGTTTTGTCTGGTCTTTAATTGCTTTATTGTTCTCCGTGGGGGTGTGTTGTAGCAGCATACATATACTTTTGTATATGCCACTTCGTAGATCGGAGATCGATGGTTTTTGATGTTAATGAGACTTAGACACATCACACCTCACTAAACTGCCTTCGTGACCACCATCAGCACATTGAAAGGGACCTGTGACCTACTCTACACTTACAAAAAGTTCCTCACTGCCTCTACCGATAAACGGTAATATAACCACTTTATAACCACGCGAATTCAATGAGACAGACAGATAAACTAACAATTAAAATATAAATCAAACAGTAACATAGTCTGCCGTACAAACCCGCATCGTGCGTGCAAGAAAAACAAGAAAATCGTTGAAATATTTCTCCAGCCATTTCACGCAACCACGCAGATTCTTCAAACGATAATCATTGGCTTGGACAATATAATGATGACAAATTGAGTATCATGTCGTAGGTATTGTTTCCTTTTCCGATATCATTTATTTGAACACGCCAATCAAATATTTGTTACAATTTTGTGGCATACATATCTGGGTGGGATTTTTTTATTGACTAATATCCAGTCCTTTGTTCCTTATTTGCTTTCGTCCTAGGGTCCTGGGATTTTCTTTCGGACGTCAATCTATGACCGCAGAGGCTTCGACCCTGCTAGGCCCTACTATCTTATTTTAATAAAATAAATCATATTTGAGTTGGGCACAGTGCGACTTTTTTATTAGTCGTTACCTCAAATAGTAATTTAACATGGGCTGTGAGATAGATGAGTACATCTATCTCACAGCCCATGTATCGTTTGGCGTTTTTCCCCAAGAATGGGATATATTCCCATTAACCTATCAATACTCGCGAAACGAGACACAATAGTAAAACAATAACAGCGCGGTTGCATGAGACCGGTCGGGAATTCATGAATTAATACATATTTCCTATTCTCTTTATTCGCATGTCTAAATATTTGTACTTACGAATTCCATGCAATAAATATTCTCGTTGACCTACTAAAATATTTTATTAGTTCATTCCTCCACGAACGGAATTTTAATTCATTCAAATAACTTTTTTTTTATTCTTTACTTCCGCAAAACGCGAAGACAATATTTGTATTAGTATTCTTACATCAATGTGCAGAGGAAAATGGCGTGCATTCTATTAATAAAATTTTCTCGCGTTGTTGGCTACTGTTTTTATTTTAATCAAATGGTTTTTTTATGAGCCTACCAAGCTTCACTCAAATATAAATATTATCTAGTTAAAAGTAAGATGATATATTTACCTAATAAATCTGCCGGGGTCTAAGTATTTAAGTCTGCCGAAACTTAGATTGTCATTCCAAAAGCCATTAAATTACAATAAAGGAATTGGTTTAATACCTAAGAACATTGAACACTAAATAGCCAATTAAGCCAGCCTTTCTTTTTTTGTGTTTTTAATAGCTGTCAGTCTTCCGTGTACAAAAAAAATAAAAAAATTATTCTATTCGGATTCTATTTCCGATTATTCAAATAATCGATTACGCTACAAGATTTATGTTAGTATTCCCGTTATAATTAATAAATCACTATGTATCTAGGATAATAAATAATCGATATAACGCACGCGAAATTCGATATTAACTTTCGACGCATTCAGTTGCAATTAGTGGCCGCTTTCTTCCGGACCGCTGCAGAAGATGCGAGAACAGGTTTTTCATAGCGGATATGCGGATCTTTTGGTATCGTGAAAATAATGTGTGAAATAAATTTACTGAGATTTAGGAATTTTGTCATATTAAGTTTTGTAGAAGTTTAATTGGGTTTGAACCTAATGATGACGGTCAACAAAGTTTGGTTAGATTTTTTGTATAAATGTAAGGTAGGTAAATTAGAAAAATCATGTCTACTCACTCTCGGTCCGGTGATGGCGCAGACCGCGTGCGCCAACAACAAAAACTGACAAATGCTGCCCCTCATACTGCTCTCAAAACCCAGAGCGGCTGAGTACCATCACACAACACACCACTATCCTGTCAGAGCGTACGTCCTTTGCCACTGACAAAAAAAACACTGCACGACACTATGTTCCAAATTCGAAAAAATAAAATGTCAAAATTTGGCGGCAAACTGGCTAACGTCACAATGACAGTGTTCGCGGCGTTACGTTGTCGTCACTGCTCACGGCGGATACACGCTGCGGCAGTCGGCACGGTAATAGCGCGAGCGGCGAGCACCCGTCCGTTTTACCACCCCTACTCCTTACCCCCTACTCGTTTCGAAAGGATTCATCAAAGATGAGAATTAAAACAGACGGTGTCGCGGCCGTTAATTGAATCGTACGTTGCATAAATTCTGTAGTTGATATTTTTGGGTCAGGTGCGTTTTGCTGTTATGAATGACAGTACCTAAATGTTTTTGTCTTTATTAGGGCATCATTTGCTTTGCTTTTTTACTTATTTTTAGCGTATGTCTAGTCTGATACGGCATCAGTTTTTAAAATTGTCAAAAGATAATAGGCCCGTTTAGTTAGATAAGTATTTGAAGATATTGCATGCTACTAACGCAATATATTCCATCATTAAATTAGCGTTAAATAATATGATGGAATATGTTGCGAGTATTGTTTTTGCGTTTATTTTAAAGTAACATGCCATTTCTTTAAATGTCAAAACGGGCCTGTTATTTTTTGACAAGTTTAGTATTGCAGTTTAGTTTTAATTGACTCATAGTTCAAGTTATTGCTAGTGTACCCAATTCGACTGCTACCATAATGGCTACCATGATTGTAAGTCGTCTGCAGTGTTTTGAAACTCATTATTGCTTACTTTCACTGCTTTACATCTCGTGTGATATCCTACCTAAATGGCAAGGCCACACAATGAATTTTAATTTTATGTTTTTCTTTAACACACATGGCAGTAAGATCACTGACCTTTTTCGATCAGCCATTTTGCAACAAAATTTTAAATGAATTTGCCAAACTGTAAGCAAAAGAACAAGTTATAATCGAAAATTGACGGTGAAACTATGCGAAGAATCTTGATTTTTAGATAGGAATTTAAGAAATAGAGCGTGAAGATAATTTCAAAAACAAGTTTGTAGAGTCGGTCAGTCGAAAGGGAAGGGTCTTTTATGATCCGGAAAATTAATGGGAGCGTGTAACTTACAAAATATATTGTCTAGAATTTTCTTTTTTCTATCCCATTTTTAGAGACCAGAGGTGGCCTAGTGTTAATGACCTCGACTTATGAGTTGTAGTAGGTCGCAAGTAAAAACCGAATCAGGCACAATAGTTTGTGTAATTTATTATATCAGCACTGCTCCTAACACGGTAAAGGAAAACATCGTTTGGAATGCGGCATGTCTTGGAACCAATAATTAAAGTCATATGACATCCACCAACCCTCACTGGACCCACATAATAAAGTAAGGCCCATTCCCCCTGCCAGAGGGGAGCTCTGAGTCCCAGCAGTCCCAGCAGCAACATTATAAAGCTGATTATGCTAGGGTTATCTCTTTCTCAGATTTACGAATAAATGAATTTATCAAACAGTAAATGGTTCTTTCAGAGTTCTTTCTATTAACTCCTGCTTTGTTTCCGGTGTGTCAGTCTTTTACTAACTAATAGAGGTGAGGGTAACAGAAGTAACGCAGGTGGGCCTGTGTTCTTTTAGTTACTCGCAGCTCCTTTCTTCGAAATAAAAAGAAAATCTGATGCATATTTCAGTTCTGTAGTCGCTTATTCTACCTATTTTACATGAATCTAACCCATTCACATAATATATTTCGTTTATCTCGAGATCATCTCATGCATTCCGTGCACTATGACACATATCTTACGTCATCAACAAGAAAGCTGCTCCACTTCGAAACGCAGTGCTGCCAACCGAAGAAAAAAAACAATGAACTGTCAAAATTTAACACCAGCGATCAAAACGCAAATTACTGTTTCACGGTTAAAGCCCTTGCGAGATCCATCGCAAATCTTATGGTGAGACTATTAATCAGGCGAGAGATGATGAAAGAACAGTAATGTTCCATGAACACAATGGTCCAAGCCTCGTTGGGCCACAGTTTGTGCGAAAGAATGGAGCATATCTGTACTAATTGGTGTTGAACGTTTTGCACCATTTAAGTTAAAGGTATTGTGTCGCAAGGCAGGCTTCAGACGCCTTGGGCTGTAGAAAAAGTTACCTCGGATTTTGAGTGTTGTTTGTGGTTGGGATTTTCGATTGTGTTTATGTGTGTCGATGTTTGTTTGTGGTGCGGAATTTATTGGTTGGAGGTTCATCGAGTGGTGGACGGTAGTCAGTAATTCAACTATTGTTCTATAATATCGATATGGTCAAAACGTTTATTATCTACTGATCAAAGTGACTAGCCGCAGTTTACTTAGATGAAATTCTCATCTTCATCATTATTTCAGCCGAACCACTTCAAAAGGCGTCTTCCGGTACATGGTTGTCACTCTAGAACCTTTCGACCCAGTCTCATTCTGCAAGCAATGTGCCCTGCCCACTGCCACTTAATTTTGGAGATTCTTCGAGCTACGTCGGTAACCTTGATTCTCCTGCGGATATCTTCATTTCTGATGTGATCACGCAAGGAAACGGACATCAATTCCATGGATGCAATTTTAGTAAATAAAAATAAAGATACGTGGTCAAAACGAAAATAATGCATTCATTCTCTTTTTCCTATTGTGCCATATGTTACCTGACCCATAGAAATAAGTATAAAAAGTGAGATATGGGTCAGACAATAAGAAGCACTGGAGGAGCTCGTGGCTAGATAATAACAGACCCACAGGTCGATCTTCAAGGTTAAGCAACACTTGCCAAGGTTGGTCTGTGGATGGGTGACCATCTTAACATACCGAGTTTCCTTCGAGCCTCGGAAAGCACGTTAAGCTGTAGGTCCCGGCTGTCATTTGTAGATCTTTGGCAGTCTTTACGGATAGTCAGATGCTAGTAAATCTGACTCCAATCTTACCATGAAGTACCGTATTACTCCAGTTAATGGGTAGTAGAGGTCTGGTAGGAAGCCGCTCCTCGTAAAATACTGGTATTCAGCTAAATCCGGCTTGACTGGAAGCCGACCCCAATATAGTAAGGAAAAGGCTGGGCCGATGAATAAGAAGCACTGACTGTACAAGCTAAGGTGTAAGTACTCTTGAGTTAATTTTGTGATTCAGATCATCATAGCAACTGTGTAAAAAGTAAAGCATTGGAATCTTTACAAAAGTTTTGTATCATTATGGCTCAATATCAACCACGGATATCAACAGTTCCTCGTAGTAGGTCAGTTTACAACGCCATGTTTGAAAAACAGTAACACATTACGGATATTTGTCTTTCGAAAACATAACAGATTGTACTTTTATTAGGTATACGAGTTTTGTTCAAGAGGTTCATGAAAGAAAGGAGAAAAGAAAGAAAATTAATTTATTTGTGCGAAATGACGCAATCTTAAAATTAGTTTACAATCATAATCTATACCTATCTATACAACATGTAACTCAATTAACGCACGTCGAAGACACGCTTGTTTGGCATTAACTGCTTCTGCACATGTGGCCCCCTGGTAACTCATTAACTGCATTATTGTGTAAACATGTCTATTAACTGCTCCATGTTTGTCTTATTTTATTTATTTACTCAAGCAATTGCTTTTGCAATATTTTTATATTATTCGGATCCCAATCACCTTAAATTCATTAAGACGTGTTTTTTTTTTTTGAGTTAACATCTCTTTCGTTGATAAGTTTTATAAATGTTTTTTTGTTCTTATATTTATATAGCTTCTTTTGTATAATGTGAATGAGTGGGCACTGTAGACTACAGATTTTAATTACTACCTTTTTGAACCCAGTTTTTGACTAATTTTTATCTTTATTGTGGTTTTGGGTGCAATATTGACTGGTCTACACTGTCCTCGCATAAGTGTCTTGTGTTGTAATATGGAAATGTTGTAAACCCAATAGTTTTTTTTTAAAAGAGTAACCATGGAGTTTCTTGCCGGTTCTTCTCCATAGGAAACGACCAATTTGGAACCGTGCACTAGTTTTCGACGTTTTATAAGTGCCCATGTAGGCCTATGTGAAATAAAAATATTTGACTTTGACTTTGACTTCTGGGGGGTCATTGTATTCATCATTATGAACAACTTTTACTATGGGACCAAACCCGAAATCGAGAAAAAATAATCAGCATACAGCCCTACATTTATGTTCGCGTATTTCGTCAAAATGTATTTTTTTTATTTTTATAAAGCTGAAGAGTTTGTTTGTTTGAACGCGCTAATCTCAGGAACTACTGGTCCGATTTGAAAAATTATTTCAGTGTTAGATAGCCCATTTATCGAGGCTCTATGCTATATATCATCACGCTAAGACCAATAGGGGTGAACGAAGTCGCGGGCGGAAGCTAGTTATAGTAATAAACTCGTCAGTTTAGGGTGTAAAATTTAGGTCGCCCTAGTAGAACTCCATAATTTGATAGTTTTTAAAGCCCAGGTTTTAAAACATAAAAAATGAAATGAAATTTAAAATATTATCATTCCAAAAAAGAAAGCTTTGAATATTTAAATAATTTCTACATAAAATTACTTACTCAAAAGTCGAAAACATTCTTCGAAATTCAAAATTTTCGCAATCCATCATGGCGGATGTAAAGAAATGGTTTTATTTTCGTAATATATCATTGTTTTGCTAACAATGGGTGCTGAAATGTTAAATGTTCAGATATAATCTAGACAGCTGATGACTGACTGAGATATCGACAGTTCTTTGGCTTAGGCAATTGTTATGGGACCTGAAACTCATGAGTTTATTATGTTATGTTCCTATTTGATAATGTGTTATAGGCACAGGTTATAAGCCTCTTTTTGTGAAGGTGGGAAATCATCAAATAACTATGTACATACTTTCGCTGTCAGACTTTGGGCGTTTGTGCACTACACAGAATTTTACTGTCCGGCAGTCCGATTTCTAACAATTGTCAATGAATTTCAATGAATTTTCAAGGAAAGTTGATGTAAATCTGACTGCCGGACAGTCCAATTCCGTGTAGTGCACAAGCGCCCTTTGACTGATTAAAAACTCATCCGCATTTCTTCAGTTGCGTTTTGTGTTCCATCACAATACTGTGGTTCCGTGATGAGTCACAGTCAGGGCCCCTAACCACTAGACCAACAGGCCAATCGAACTGACTTCTGATAGGTACCTATGTCTTTTAAATTTGTTACCTACAGTTAAATGATGTCTTTACACATTTTCGACAAGTTAGAAGGCTTATCTACTTTGTTCGAAGACCAGGTCATTTCATAGTAAGTCTGTTCCATTTTTGAATTTGTTTTATTGTGTTCATCGTGAACAGGTTTAATTAAAATAATCATAAGGTTACGACCTTGTCACAATGATTATTTTTTTCGTTATTATTGTAAACGAGTTGTCATCTACAGTAAATAATAAACTTGATCGTGATTTAGGATTTCACACCATTCAAAATAAATAAAGCTGCAGGTCCGGTCAGAATTTTAAAGTCTGGTTCCTCGGGTCAATGCATTCGACGCGCACCATTTTGTTTGATTTAATTTAATTTCTACAGAACACAATAAATTAATATTAAACACTAATCGTTGCAAGCTAGAACTAAATAGTGTCAACATTTCAGAACGAATTTCACAATTGCGAATAAAATATTTAGGCATTTATAAATCTGGCAACTTGTTTTATGAAATCTTACAAATTAATGCACTTTTTACACGGTTCTATTGTCCTTATTACTATCGCATTAAAGTATGAAATCTCTTGATTGGTATGCATTGTCAATTTGGTTGTTCTTTCTTCAAATTATCGCTTGGCGGGAAATCGATGAATGGACAAAGCGATTAGTATTAGTTCGATTTGAATATGATTGACAAACATAATGGATTTGTTTTGCGAAACTCAACTGTAGGTGGTCTGTTTTTAGTAATTTGTTAATTAATTACAAGAACCTGCAATATTTAATCAGAGTAAGCGTCACATCTATTAGTATTTTTTTTGTTTTAAAAGACAAATTTAATTCATTATTTTTGTCTTGGTATGGTCATGTGAAGAGGAGGGATGAAATGCATGTTACTAAAAGAGTTATGAATTTACATGTGGACGGATGGAGAGGAAGAGGGAGGCCAAAGAAACGATGGATGAACTGTGTGAAGACTGATATGAAAGAGAAGGGGGTCAGTGATGTTATGACGGGTGACAGGACAGAATGGAAGAAAAAAACATGTTGCGCCGACCCCAAGTAATATGGGATAAGGGCAGGAAGAAGAAGAAGATTTTCAAAACATCGATTTTAAAATCGCCTTTTATTTGAGACAATCAATCATAGATTTTTTAGAATTAAAACAATAGAACAATCCACAAACGCCACTAATTAAGACTTGAAATTAAATAATGGGACAATACTCTGGGAGCTCGTGGCTAGATAATAACAGCCGCACGGGTCGATCTTCAAGGTTAAGCAACGCTTGCCTAGGTTGGTCTGTGGATGGGTGACCATCTTAACATAACGAGTTTCCTCCGTGCCTCGGAAAGCACGTTAAGCCGTTGGTCCCGGCTGTCATTTGAAGATCTTTGGCAGTCGTTACGGATAGTCAGAAGCCAGTAAATCTGATTCCAGTCTTGCCATGAAGTACCGTGTTACCCAAGTTAATGGGTTGTGGAGGTCTGGTAGGCAGCCGCTCCTCGTAAAATACTGGTATTCAGCTGAATCCGGCTTGACTGGAAGCCGACCCCAATGGAGTTGGGAAAAGGCTAGGCAGATGATGATGACTCGTAGTATACGGTCTACCTTTAGAGATAAACATTATCTTACTCATAATAGTTTTCTAGGAATAAGTAAGTACGAATTAGTTGAGGAACTTGTGGCTAGATAGTAACAGCCGCACAAGTCGATCTTCAGGGTTAATCAACGCTTGCCAAGGTTGGTCTATGGATGAGTGACCATCTTAACATAACGAGTTTCCTCCGTGCCTCGGAAATTGGAAAGCACGTTAAGCCCTAGGTCCCGGCTGTCATTTGTAGATCTTTGGCTGTCGTTACGGATAGTCAGAAGCCAATAAATCTGACTCCAGTCTTGCCATGAATTGTATAGTGTTACCCCAGTTAATGGGTTGTGGAGGTCTGGTAGGCAGACGCTCCTCGTAAAACACTGGTATTCAGCTAAATCCGGCTTGACTGGAAGCCAACCCCAATATAGTTGGGAAAAGGCTAGGCAGATGATGATGGAAGGCCTCCCACAAGGTGAGAATTGAGGGAATAAGATGAAAACGACGACGAACGAACCAAACGTTCATTATGGCGACACTTGGGGAGGCCTGTGCCCAACAGTGGACGTTTTTCGGCTGAAATAATTACGATGAATTTATCTACATTTACTAGATGAGATAGAAAGATACATACTTTACTTCAGCGTTTGATGCCATAAAGAGACGCGTTAAAAATTGTTTCAAATACTTCCTAATCTAATTGTTTTTATAATAAACTTAATGATAAACTATGATAATATGGTCGACGTTAGAGTACGCTCGTCTAGAAGTAACCTATTTACTGTAGTTATCTTTTTTTTTTTTTTTTTTTTTTTTTTTCCGGTAGGGGAATCATCAGAATGACTTCTCCCACTCTTGGGCGGAGCGGGAGGGCGTGTCAGACTCTTACTGACTAAACCCCTACCCCGTTCCTTCGTTACCATCGATCTGGGGGACACGGTGACAACCTTTCGGATACCGTGTTCCCTAGAGGCTTCGGCCCTACCGAGCCCCTACAGTTTGCTGACATCTCCTTGAGGCGCGCGTGGAACAGAACGCGCCGTCGACGACTAGGCTCGGTCCAGATTATTACCAGACTGCCGGACGGCGAGCTACCCAGCGCTCGCTATCCGAGACTGTAGTTATCTACGGTCCGGACTAAGCGTTTCGCCTCGTCGTTTATACCGCGTACATCGATGGACTGGAACAATTTGTCTGCTGCGGTCCTCCCTTCCGATTATAATTTGGGTGTCTTCAAGGCTAGAGTGAATAGGCTCTTAATAAGCTAGTGCGCCTCACCATCTAAGACTGCATCACTGCTTACCATCAGGTGGGATCGCGGTCAAGCACTAGTTTATATCAAATAAAAAAATACTTATCAGGAAATAGACTCCAATTGCCTATTAACCAATCAATAATCTAATTTAATCTGAAGAAACAATGAAATCAATAAAGAATTACACAGCATGGATAAAATAATGGCATTTGCCTCATCGAAATATTTTTTCATAATGCCATCGCCCGCCCGATGCGTTTTAAGCAAGAGACGACCGCAGGGTTTCATAATCAAGATTAAAAACAAGAAATGCATTTAACCTGATTAATTTTAGTGAATATTTATAATGTGGAGTGTGACAATACACTAATGAATGACAACACTGCTGTTGAATATATTTTACTAGTGACCCGCCCCGGCTTCACACGGGTGCAAATTTATCAGTGTTACTCTACTATATTATGCATGTATTATACATATAAAACTTCCTCTTGAATCACTCTATCTATTAAAAAACTCCGCATCAAAATCCGTTGCGTAGTTTTAAAGATTTAAGCATATACAGGGATATATATATATATATATATATATATATATATAGGGATATAAGGACATAGAAAGCGATTTTGTTTTATACTATGTAGTGACTAAAACACAACCAAAATTCACACTAATTTTGCCGAACCCTGTTACAGACTATAGTCCGGAGCGAGGAGGCGTGGCAGGAGGCAGCCTCCTTCTGCGAAGCAGTACTGTTAGCGAAGGAGGTGGCAGTACGCGCGAGGAAACGGACGTCCTCACACCCCAGTCACCGGGACCTCGACCCCCTTTTCGAAATAAAATGTTTGCAACTTCGACAAAATATGTATGCTGAATAGCTGATATTTCATATGAATGATAGAGCAGTACCTACCAGTAGATAGAAATGAAACCGTTGCCAACCTCTTTGAAAAGTTTGGCCAATACGACGACGTCTCTTAGTAAAGAGAAACGCTTTGCGGTCAAGCACTAGTTTATTTTATATATAAAAAAAAACCGGAGCTTGGAGGATTGTATAATCGTTCCCAGAACATCTTCGTAATGTTGTTTGGGTATTATTCTTCTTTTCAAATCGATGATACCACGACTTTTTTTTAGTTCAGTTGGCCATCATGAAGCTCTGCAAAATGCACGTGTATGGGTTTGGCGATTGGGCGCTTGAGATACTTACTCCAAATTTTTGACTTTATCTTATACTCCAGTTTTTTGGGTTAAATAGCTAACATTTGTAGTCGCGAGATTTATTGGACTTACCGAATAGTTTCTTCTAATTAATTTCCTGTTTAGAGCGGTTCGGTGAAATTTCCCATATTCCGAAACAACATCCTAAAAAGTCTGACTCACCTACATTGATAATGCGTTTCTTTTTTTAATTCGAATTTCGAAATTTGACATCTCGGCTCGTGTCTTGTCGTGAACACGATTGCGTCACCGACAGTCACCGAAGATAACCGATTGTCTCCGAATAACCACGATTACAAATGCGCACGCGGTGCCAAATTGATGCGGATCGGAAATGGAACCAATTCGGAAGGTCAGGCCATTAATAATGATTTCCACGCAGATTTGGAAATTAAAAAGAAAGAAACGGAGTAGATTGTTGATTGGAAAAATGGTTCGCGGGTTAAAATCGATGAAGACTGTTTTAGTTTTTTTTTCAAATGCTGCGAGTAATTTAAATTAGGCGCCTATCTTTGTAGAGCTCACGATTTTAATTTTGTTGACAATTTTTTACTTGAACTATAACGTTGCGCATTACATAAAAGCGCGGATATTTTATTTAAAAAAATACTTTGAAAAGGAAACATTATTTAGAAAATTTGTGTTGACTCTTATTTTTGTATGGACCTTGGTATAATTTGCCTTTTAAAATATTAAACAAGTTTTGCGCAACCCTCATTCGTTTTGGCTCGGCTTTGACAATACTCGTACAAGCTTATGTCTCAAAGATTTTTCTAAAGCCACTATAATTTCGATTTTTGAAACTAGAGTTACCTATGTTTTTTTAATCCAAATGTCATAGCGGCTCTGAAAAGCAAAGGGCAACTGAAGCAACACAGGGGGTTTTAGTCAGTTCTAGTGTGACACTCCTTCTCGCTCCACTCAGAGTGCGAGAAGCTATTTGATTAGCTACGGCTTTCTCCGCGTGTTACTTAGTATAATTTTGTTGCTTTCAAGGCTGCAGTGAATATAGGCTCTTGATAAACGAATGCACCTCACCATCAACGACTGCATCACTACTTACCATCAGGGTGATCGCGGTCAAGCTCTAGTCTACACAAGTTAAAAGAAAAAGAAATTAAAAATTGTCCTGTAAGGGAACATACCTACTCCTGGGATAAAAAGTCTATTGGCCCGACTCAGGGACATTCATTAACGTTAATCATCACTTAAGAAATTGTCACATTGACAGTTTTACACAGTTTTTCAGTGAAAGTTTGACAATACTTAACTTTAATGGACGCTAATGAACCATTAGCTGGACTATGTGTTCGGCCGTATGTGCTATTCCAGGACACGATCTACCGCGTACTAAGTAGGTAGTTGATACGTTTTTTGATTTGATTATGTACTCCAATCAAATATCAAGTAAATCTATACTTCTATACTAATATTATAAAGAGGTAAAATTTGTAAGTTTGTAAGTTTGTATGTTTGTAAGTTTGTATGTAGGGGGTAATCTCTGGAACTCCTGGTCCGATTTAAAAAAATCTTACAGTGTTAGATAGCCCATTTATCGAGGAATGCTATAGGCTATATAACATCACGGGAGCGGAGCAGTAACGAAAAATGCGGGTGAAACCGCAGGGGACAGCTAGTAGTAGATACTTTTTTTGGTCTGATTATGTGTCCAGTACTCCAATCAAATATTTCTCCATCAAAGCTCTTGAACAATAACCGGTAACGATATGGCAACACCTACCAATTTACAGATCATTCCACTCTACAAAGCAGACGCAATCATAAATAAAAGAAAGACACCGCGCCTCTCAACGAGATTAATGACGGAACAAATAGTCCACCGGCTCTTTGCCGTCCTTAAGATAAAATGCCGTTATCTGACAAAATATTTTTTTCGATTTACGCATAAAAACAGCGTAAAATCATGTAAAGTCTGTTTTTTAATCGCTGAGACTAAAATGACATTAAGTGGGTTGTCACACTTGTCACAACACAAAAGAACTGGCATCATTCTTATTGTAAGTTTGACATTTGCCTGTGTCAATTTACAGCCGAACCCAATAATCTACCTATTACATACCGGAGATAGAAACACAAATGAAATAACAGAAAACATGTATAATTTTTGTATTGTATCATTTGTTTTACTATCTCCAGTATGCCAAAGCTGGAGATAGATAGGTTATTGGTTTCGGCCGTTAGTCTCAGGGTATAAAAAACAGACGATATGTTTGTCGACCACACTACGGATGGCTTCCAGGCGGTGCTTCGGAACAGAACGGCATCCCTGTGGTAAACAGTAAACAGCAGCACCAACATGCTTCTGGGCTTGTTGTCGAAAAGAGTGGACAGCCAAATCTTGACGCAGAGGTCGCTCATGCATGTCCAAAATAATAATAATATAACATTTAATTAACATAGTGATAAGCTTGTACCTACTAACATACTATGGACTTGTATTAATAATGTGCTGGTCTAAAATAAATATTTTCAATTCCAGGAGAATTTAACGGCGATATTAATATCATCATCATCATCTCAGCCAAAAGACGTCCACTGCTGGACATAGGCCTCCCCAAGCGTCGCTACAGCGACCGGTCCTGTGCGTCTCGCATCCAATGGATTCCCGCGACCCTCGCCAGGTCGTCAGTCCACCATGTAGGAGGCCTTCCACCGCCGATATTAATATATCTTAGTACAACTATTAGGTACTCAGTTTAACATTAATATTAGAAAAATACTGCTTAAGAAGATCGATATGTTCTTAAAACATGTAAAAACGAAAGCACGCCAAAAGTCGGATAACGGCACTTTAGCTTAAGGATGGACGGCAGCTAAAACTTCTATCTATAATCTTGCCTTGAGCAACATAATCATCTCGTACAGTTAATACTTACATAACAGCAGACATTACGTGTATTATAAGTTACATTATAACCCGACTATACAAAAAGGTCGTTAGTCTAGAATTGAGAGGAACAGATGAGGTGATATACAATTTAGCCGGTTGTTCAACTTTCCCCGGCAAGGTCATTCGTGAAAGCGTTTATGAGATAACTCTGAGATGTGAGGATGTTTTTTGGTCGTAGACACGTGGTTTTTGGTTAAGTCATAGAAGTTTGTGCTTGACTGGTGATCTGAGAATCTTTGATGACACAAACTTGTTTTTTTTGGGGTAGGAAATCACAATGTAATATTTTAATGGCGAAAGTCTGTAAGTGTGTGTTAGGTGTATGAGTGTATGTTTGTTACATTTTCACGCTTGAACTTCTGAAATGACAGGCAGGTTTTAAAAAAAAATCTAATATTATTCAAATTAATTGCATAAGTCCTCTTCAAAAGAGTAGGTACTTAATGCTTTTTTTTTAGATGGTCATTGGTCACGGTAACTCTTTCGAACAATTTGGTAGAACTAGCAAGCAACTGCAAGACATAGTAGGCATCGGCAAGTTATGACAAGAATGCGGGAGATTGATAGGAGATTATCAGACTTTTACTGGCTAAAACCCACAATGTTTCTTAACTTGTCTTTTGTAAGGACCACGGTAGCTCCCTGTTAATTTTGAAGCGTATGTGGAACATAGACACACTCAACCTCCCACAGATTGTGTAAATATTAAAGTGCATACTTGCGAAAAATCTAGTCCATGCCACTGCTGCGCTATGACCAAGGCGTCCACAATTAAGTACTTGGGTGTAACAATTGACCAAAATCTCAACTGGAAAGATCATATTACCACCTTGGCGGCGCGTGTTAGGAAACTAGTACACATTTTCAAAAATATTCGAAACATTTGCGAACCGAAACTCCTGCGATCAGTTTATTTTGCCCTGTGTCAATCCATACTGACATACTGTATTACTGCATGGGGTGGTACAGGGAAGACTACCTTGTTGATTCTAGAGAGAGCGCAACGTCTAGTCTTAAAGGTTATGAACTTCAAAAGATTTCGATATCCTACTCACTGCCTGTATAAAGATATGTCGGTATTTACTGTTAGGCAATTGTTTATTAAAAATGTTATATTACTGCAACACAAAAAACCTCCTGATTACATTAACAAACGTAGAAAAGATTTGGTTTATTTGGTTCCGAAATGTAAAACATCATTTGCTAAGAAGTTTCTTAACTATCTTGGCCCTAGTCTGTACAATAAGGTATCTAAATACATTCATTTACGTGATCTGACCGTTCGTTTATGCAATGCCACATTGGAAAAATATCTCTTAAATCTTAGTTACGAGAACACGGAACGGCTATTGGCAACCCTATCATAGAAGACAACACAACACAAACAAATATATTGTTACCAGATACACTACACAAATACACATTTATAAATACTGTAAGTTTTTTTTTCGATTTCAATTTTAATTTCAGCATGCTTTCTTAATATTGATGTTTTTTATTATTATTATTATTATTTCACTCTATTGGCAAGGCAATCATAGTATAGTAGTGATTTTGTCTGAATTTCTTGCATATACTAAAATATATTTCGGTCTACCCACATTGCAACTAAAAATATGTACTCACTTATTGAACTGGAAGGTAACTCGCAATTTAAAATGTATACGCTTTGAGTTTTTAAGATAAGTTCTGAGTTAAACCTTAGATAATATATTATTAAGTATGATAACCAAGTGTTGTGTTGTGAGAGTTGATGAAGACTATCCTACCGTGATACAGTGCATACTAGTACGGAGGACAGTGTGAATCTGTTCTAAACAACCAAACACCTTGTCCATGTAGTGTGCAGAACAATATTACTATGTAAGTTTGGTCGTTTTGTTAATTTGTTTTTGTTTTGGTTAATAAATGGTTTAATGGTTTATAGTGTCGTGTTGTCGACCCGATCTTGTTACTACTATTAAACTACCTATTGCTCGAGGTCCATAAGTCGGTCGCCACCCGGAGGGGCTTCAGAGGAGATCGGTGCAGGAGGTCTCGGCTGTAAGCCTTCCGCCGCCTTCTCGACTTGCATTAATGTTTCGTAGAGGAGAGAGAAGAGTTGCTTAACTTTAGACATAGACCCCCTGAGGCTGTTATTATATTAACCACAAAATCCTTCTCTTCTTAGAACAAGTTTTTATAAGTGCTCATTTTTGGCCATTAGTCTAAACTGCACCTATCTGCGAAAGTTACGTATGTAGAGATTGTGGTCAGAAAAAAAAGAATGCGACTTGCTGCATTTGACACAATTTATAAGCCAAAATAAAAACCTTAAAAACTGATAATTTTATTACAACATTCCGTTTCATAATAATTAGATCACCTTCAGTAATAACTTAAGTATTTCACGTTGGCAACATTTCATAATATTTCCTGGCAACACTGAACAAGAATATCTTTTAATTGTTTAACGAGATAAAATTATTATAATGATTATGCAACGTTGTTATCTTGCGCTAATATCAGTTATTTTTTATTTTATTTTTGACAGTTACATTTATATTTGGTTCCTGTTTCTAAACTTCCTCGAATGAAACCGTTGCATCATTGTCTGGTAGTCGTTATTTAAAAGTGTAATTAATTAATTAACACTATTTTTATTTAACTTTATAGTTTGCTCATGCATCTGTCAACAGCGAATCTGATAGCTACACATACGGAAGACTTACACAAAATACAAGCTGGAAGTAAGCTTGAACTTCAAGGAAAGACATAGGCTTCTTTTTTAACCGACTTCAAAAAAAGGAGGAGGTTCTCAATTCGACTGTATTTTTTTTTTTTTTTTTTTTTATGTTTGTTACCTCATAACTTGCGACTGGGTGAACCGATTTTCATGATTCTTTTTTTATTTGAAAGCTGGTGCTTCCCGTGTGGTCCCATTGTCACCATTTTAATATCTGATGATGGGATCTTGTAGAAATCGAGGGAACTCTTCAATAAATAACAGCAGATTAACCGCGATTGTTGCTATAGCATATCTAAGCATTGTTTACACCATCACACAACATAATATCACGTCTGTACTCACTACAAAGGTTATAAAAACTATTTCGAAAAAAAATATGTTTAAGGGCACTTCAACGTTTTACGAAAAACGCAATACTGAAACTAAAATAAACATAATTAGATGTTTGTTCTGATGAGATATTCTTCAAATTTCATGCGTCCTAATTACGTTAGCTGGTCCTTGGTCGCACTACTGTCCCTGGGTAATCGTGACCCTGGAACTTAAAGGGCTATTGAAGGAACACTGTGGGTGAGTATGACAGTAGTATGACTGTCAGTACAAGTTTGACAGTCCCTCCCGCTCCACTCTGGGTGGGACTTATTGGATGATTTTGCCTCGTAAAAAAAAAGGTGTATTATGACTTAGGTACTTATGTGTGACCTTCATTATCGGAAGACAGATTTCGTAGTCTTTTTTTTTTGTCATTTCCTGCAATGATCTATCGTCGTGTGGTTTATTTAACAATTTGTTGGCGTCCAAATCCGATAAAACTATGCTTGCCAAACTTTTGACACGACTTAGTGCAATATATTATATTTGCCCTTTAGCAATTTTTTTGCCAAGGTCAATTACAGCTCTTTCAAGGATGGTACCCTGGAGTTTGTGAACTGTAACCGCCCAGCTTAATTTTAGATGCAACATACGGCGCTCCACATCTCCGTAACCTCTCAATGCCTGAAACGTAGTACTAGATGGAGGTATGGGTATCCAACCATTATTGTTAATTAAGTCTAAGCCCAATAGACTCGTCATCAAATTTAATATATACGGCATCTGGTAGCTCGCCATCCTCCAGTTGGTCTCTCCACAAGGCTGGCCGTTTGATTTTTTTTATAATATCCATAGCTCCATTCACTAGTCCTTCTGATACGGCGATGTTGCGTCTCAACATCACTCGGTATTCGAGGCCAATTTTTATTGATGAGAGAAAACCACACCACAGCTGTTGACGTCCTTGGGAATCACGTTCTCTGGTAGTGTTCTACCATATGTTGCTACTTCACGCGACTGAAATTGTCCTTGAGTTAAGTTTCCTTTTTTTCAAATAGGCGATTCTCCCTGTCTTCCTTTGTTTCATTTAGGCTAAGAACTCACGGAGCGATTTTCGCCCGCGGCCGCCGCGGTTGCGGGCCCGCAGCTTCTGTAGAATTTAGATACATATGTAAAAAATTAAAGCACAACTCACGACGCGTTTTACGCCCGCGGTGTACGCGGTTGTATGCGGCTCCCGCTGTACCGGCGGGCAACTAGTAGAATCGCGCGGGCCGCGGTTACCCGCAGCCTCGGCGGGTGGCGCCCGCGCGCTCTGCGGTCGGTCGGCGGGCGACCGCGGTGCCCGGCGGGTGGCGGGAGGTACAGAAATCGAACACTATTTTGCAACCGCCCGTCTTGCGGTCATCGCCCGCCAGGTCTGCGGGCGATGATCGCAACCGCGGCGGCTGCGTAACCACGCAAATAACCGTTCTCGTGAGTTTTGAAATAAAACCGCAGTTCCACGACCGCGGCGGTCGCGGGCGAAAATCGCTCCGTGAGTTCTTAGCCTTAAACGGCGCGGCGGCGCGGACTCTATGAGCAGCGCGTTTAGTAGGTCTACCCATACTCAAATAAGTAATTAGTGTCTTTCAGATTCACTAAAAATCAAGAAATAAAAAACAATTTTAACAAAAAAAAAAACACCGACTTCAAAAAATAAATATTCCAAAACAAATTAATATGCACCAAAAAGTAAAAAAATAATTGCGTATTTTTGTAAGCAGGTACAATTATTTTTATTTTTGGAGTCGGTGTCAGCCAAGGAAACGCCAACAACCTAGCAATAATAATATGAACTTACTAACATTTAAGTACAACTACTTACACAACTGGTGTAAAACTGTGATGTTTTGTAGTGATAAATAACAAACCTATCTAGTTGGCTGACACCGACTCCAAAAATAAAAATAATTGTACCTGCTTACAAAAATACGCAATTATTTTTTTACTTTTTGGTGCATATTAATTTGTTTTGGAATATTTATTTTTTGAAGTCGGTGTTTTTTTTTTGTTAAAATTGTTTTTTATATTGGATTGAACTTTGACTTCGAGTCCGCTGTAACCGATATTCTCTGGAATAATAATTGGGCTAAAGTTAGTTTTTAATAAAATATATAGATAGTCAAAATATTTATAAAATATATAATTTGCACATAAGTATATGAATAAAGAGATAACAATATTCCACAATTTTCAAACAACACCATCTAGTCCCAAACTAAGCAGAGCTTGTGGCATGATTACTAGACAACTGATAAACATAGGTACCTACGTCTATTTACCTATTTATTACTGAATACATAAATGATGTTAAAAATAAATAAAAACACTAGTTTTTTCCATAGTGAAAATGTTTGTCAATGCATTGTAGTCCAAAACACCGTCAATATTTAATTTCATAATAATTTTTCACAAAAAACTTGATTGACATGTCCACTTAACTTTTTCTACACTTTGTGCAATTTTAGTCATATCGATCAATAAATGAATATAACAATAGCAGTTATATTTATATTTCTTTTGATATTTGTAATCAAATATAACTAGGTTTTGATGACAATTTCTAAACCTATAAGTTTTTGTTCGATATCTATTACGTTTGTTTTAATCTTATTGTGATTGGTCAACTTGCGTTTTTATTGGATATAGTTTTTCAATGGTATTAACCCGATTAAATAGTAGGTATCTAAGTAATTATGCTATTAAATGACTTAAGAAATGCTAGCTAATTAACTGTAGGTCCTTGATACAAGTAAGTCGGGAGTTTGCCTTTTACAAGTAATATAATTATGTACAGATGAGCTTACATCATAATCATTTTCCTTCCCCTGTTTCCCCGTTTTATTTACATTATCCATCCATCTGGTTTTTGATCTCTTCTTCATCCATCCGCTGTGTATGTCTGCCGCGAGCCCGTCTCACATTCTCAGGGGAACTTTGGGCTACTTCGGCCTACAATTTGTCATGTATGCAGCAGAAATTTCCTTTCCATTCCTACTTAAGTGTCTTTTAGTTTTAGTTCGTAAAATAAACTTAGATTATGAATGAAACAAATTATGAACTAGCAAGTCACCTCTATATCGATTCAAGCAGCAAATAGCTAAATGACTAAAAACAAATGAAGCAATCTACTTGAAATAATATCTTCGGAAGGCCAGACATTACCATCAATATACAAAGTGGTAGAAAGTGATGACCTTCAGGCTTCACATAACACTTGGGCAATGTTCTAGATCGTTTGTTTAAGCTTTTTCTTGTCGGATGCAATTCGGTTAGGATGATGACTTAATGAGTCTTGATACTCGGTGTTTATAGAGATGATACAATTTAAGAACATAATAATTGAGCACTGTTTTAGGCTATCACGGTTTATTTCATAATTTAAATTGTCACTTACGGGATATCTTCCGTGATTATTTTCTATTTCGAGTTCCCGATATTTCAGTCAGTCATCCCGCGATCATGGCGCTTGCAACAGCGTCGATAGTGACAATTTAAATTATAATAATTGAGGTTTGGGCAATAGAAGGATAGGTATATAGTGATTGGAATCTATTCCGACAGTTATTATTAAATCTAGTTAATGCTAGAGCAATTTATTTATTAAGTTCTCTTTCTACATGTTTGTCCATATTATTATTTCTGGGCTTCCTAATATATAATCTATTAAATTATTTCGTCCTTTCTGGCATTCATATTTCACTCCGTTCCGAATCTGTCGTCATACGTGTCTAAATCATTTCTACACTGCAACAACTTTTTCAACTGCTTCCCATCTGCGAGAACCCGCCGCGTGGAGACGCTTGCCCAGCGGTCATGTGACTGACGTGACATTAATTAAAATCATAAATTAATTTTTTGACAGATATCTCACAACTTGAGTCGTTAAATCATGAAAGTTTGCGCGCAAGAGTTCCTTGAATTACCGATGCACTAAGAAAGGATTAAAAAATAAAAGATTTAATAAGTAAGTGAATTGTGATTCTTATAAGAAATAAAGATATCTCAAACCACAAAATTTGTCAAACTTTGTGGTTTGAGACTTCCTCTCGCTCCACCAAGAGCGGGAGGGGTTATTTGACGATTCCCCATTAAAAAATAGGTCTCTTTGAACTATCGTTGTCTATTGAAATATTAACAGGTCAGATCATTATGTTTCAATCAATTAAACACTAAAGTGCTTCCTTGAAAGCAATTTAACCTCTTAAAGATATAATATTATTAATAATTATTATTGACAAAGCGTGATGCTGTTCCGCATTATGTAACACATAACAACTAATAAGGTAATGATAGAGAATTATCTCGTTTGGTAATACATGAAAGCTTTTGTATACACTTTGGCGATTAAGTGGCTATTAAGTTATTTTGGGTTTGTACCGACACCGTAGTAACGGACGTGCTATAAAGAATAGCATCATCATCGCATCACTTACGATGGGTGTGTTAAGCCTTAGTATTTATTTATTTGAATTCAATTGCTAGCTATACTCGTACTTACAGTACGCACCAAAGCGTATAGCAAACCAATAACTTACGAACTAAAGAATACATAAACACATAAGACACACACAACAACTCACACAACACACACAGACACATAAGGGAATAAAAAGTACCCCAACATTGTCACAACGCTGTCAAATTATCCAACAGTTTGGGCTACCCTCATTTTGTCTCCGCTTGTATCTAAGGTTTTCGTCGCCTCTTTAACCCTCAGGTATGTATCTAAGGGTTAAACAACCCAACATCACGCATAACGCTAAAAACCATTGTACAAAGGAGAATGCCCGTTTTGTAAGGGAAGTTGGGTCCCAGTGGAAAATGCTTGTGCCCTGAACATTTTTATTTTACCTAATAGTAAAAACATAGCATTTTCATAATCGGAAACCTTTTTTCATTGTGTCACCCTGGTTCAGGAGATATAATTATTTTTCTGTTTTAAAAATCTAGGTTATAATTACATATTGACAGACTAAACATCACCATGAGCATGGAATTATGTCTCTATTACTTTAATTCCATTAGTTTATGAAAAATTATATAAAAAATAATTTGTACACAAAAAAATAAATAATATTTTTAGGATATCATTCCAAACAGGTACACGACAGCACAAAAGGGGCCTGCCCCGTGGCATTCTCCTTTTAATGCAGTTCAAGCCAACAGATAGAGTTATAAAGAAGGTTTAGATGTATAGTGCATACATATGTATTATAGTAGAGAAAACTGCATATCTAAACCCCCGAGCGAAGCTGGGGCCGGTTGCTAGGATGTAATAAATTAAAAGTTCAGGTTTCCTCACTAAGTTATTCCTCAGCGATGTCAATCATCCGACCAATTGGTTTGGTATGGTGGTAATGATGATCGACGCTGAATGATCTAACCTATCGTCGATCAGACAGATCGATAGTCGATCAATTAGTGTAGTGCAACTTTCGATTGCCAACTATCTAGATTTTTTTTTTTATTATTATTATCGATAGGTTCGCGTTTGACCTCTATCTGACCTGATGGTAAGAGATGAGGTGTGTAAAATGTTGAAATGGTTTTAAGTGGTTATCGTAAAATACAGAGTTAATTATTATATTGATTGATGAATTAATTACTTGCTTGTCAAAATGTTACTACATTGTATACAATCTTCGTAATAAATTGTACTTGTTTAACTGAGAGTTCCCATATTTATGGTGTGTGGTGTAACTACATACCTAGTTGAATTTATCGATTATTAATGATCTGTTCCAGCTTTGCATAGGTGAAAATTAACCATATTAAATATGGTTAATTTTCACCTATGCAAAGATTAAATTTTAATCTGTCCGATGTTCGATGCCATAAAAGCAAAGGATGTTTGTTGTTTTGTATTTTGTTAGGTTCGATTCCCGAGAGTAGCAAGAAATTTAAATCTGAATTTGAATTGAATGCAGTTTAGTTTCTTTTAGAAAATCATGGGATGTTTGGTTAAAGTTTTTTTTTTTCCAGTAGGTATGGAGAGTACTGTCCCTAGGTGGCGTTAAAATAACGTCCTGCATATAACATCCCTGCTCTGGGACCATAGATTCTAGTTTACATGTTTGTAAACGCATCCATGATACAGGAATAATTCCTAGTGTGGGGAAGTTTAAAACAAAAAAATCAATATCATTTTTTGTGCGTACAGTTAAGGAGTGGAATTCCCTGCCGAAGTCTGTTTTTTTTTGATAGCTACAATCTAGTGGTCTTTAAATCAAGAGTGACCAGTTTATTTTTAGGCAAACGTGATCCATCGTCGGCCACATCTTCGCTTAACATCAGATGAGATTGTGATCAAGGGCGAGCCTTATAACGTTAGAAATTAGATTTTATGTGCTCTATTGATCCCTTCAGAGCAGATAACAGTAGCATGTTCTGTCTCTTTTAGATATAGGCGAAACACAAAACGCCTTTAGCTACGATAAATCTTACTAGCCGGTAGCCTATTCGATAAGCCAGATTTTCTAAACACATTGGCCAACTCAGCAGCCCCGTCTAGATCGAATCTATTGATGTCTATAAAGGCGATAAACTTTCGAAACGGCCTACCATTCTCTCTGGCAATTAAGTAAACAAAACTAAATCGGTTTTAGAAAGCGAACAATCATAATTTACGATATTTTATGACATCAATTTTATTATGTTTAGGTATCACTGTTTTAGGCTATCACGGTTTGTTTCACAATTTAAATTGTCACTTACGGGATATCTTCCGTGGTTTTTATTTATTTTGAGTTCCCGATATTTCGACGCTGTTGCAAGCGCCATGATCGCGGGATGACTCGGGATGATCGGGAACTCAAAATAAATAAAAACCACGGAAGATATCCCGTAAGTGACAATTTAAAATGTTTAGGTATGTCTTTAAAAGGCTTACGTTACTATGGTTTCTAAAAAAAATATGCCTTAAAATATGCCTGCTTACACGTTTTGCTACGTATGTTACGGGATCCTTCGTACGTGAGTCTTACCTTTTTTCATCATTATCATTGTTATAATTACAGCCGAAAGGCGACTACTATTGGACATAGGGCTCACCCAAGTGTTACCAAAATGAACGGTCCTGTTCGTCTTGCATCCACCGGAATCCCGCGACTAAGCAAGAATTCTTTTGTATAGTTGAAAGCGCTAATCACAGAAAGTACTGGTGGTAAGCGACGATGTGGTCAACGCACTGTCCTAAAAGTAACCTGTTCACTTATGACTTAAAATCCCTAGATTGTACTTAGCTATTCAACAGGGCATTCCACTCTTTAGTTGTACGCACAGTGAATATGTCCTCAAAACGTTTTGTGCTTATAGGTGGGATGTCTACTACTTGCCGGTAGCGTATTGACGCTACCGGCAAGTCGGCAGTCGTACACCTGGTGGTCCAATGATGGCTTGGCGAAATTACGCTAAGCAATTCCGACGTACCTACACTCCCCGAAATGCAACCGGTAGAAAACCGAAAGGCTAACATCCCGCCGCATTCAAGACTTTAAATCGATAAGTGCATCATTGCCAATGATCCTCTGTTCAATAGCCCGTTTATTGAGGAAGGCTATAGGTGATATAACATCACTCTAAAAGAAGGGAGAGGGGCAGTAACCAAGATCGCAGGTAAAGACCAAAAGGGGGTAGTTAGTCACAATCACAACCAGTCACACCCTTTTTGTTTTTACTCTAGCACTTTCACACTACGCCATCTATTCCCAAACCAAACAGAACTTAGCTATGATTACTAGACAACTGATAAACATTTTATATACATACGTGACACTAGCATTTGCATTAGTATTTGGTGGGTATCGAACCGAAGATCTCCGGCATAGCAGTCAGGGTCTCTGACTACTAGACCAATAGGCAGTCAACAACTGCTGCTACACTTATAATAACCCCCTCATTTACACAATCTTACATTATTTAGGTCAGCAAGAACGCTCTTTACACACCGTCCGCTTTCACACGGCCAGCTTATCATCACGCCACCTCCGTGTGGTACCGCGCAGGCATTGTGCACTATCTTCGTGCACGCCTGTCCTTCTGGCGTTCCCATGCCGATCTACTATGGGGCCTGGTTGCGATTTCTTTGCGCTTTTCTGAGTTTGTTCTGATGAGAAGTGATTATCTGGATTGTGATGTGCTTTTGTTTTTGGTTGTAGGTTTTTAATTTTGTTGATATCATCCTGTTAAGTAATAACTAATAACAGTACACTGTACCCTTCGTTCGAACAACATCGAGGCCCAATTTTATAGTCTTTTCTTTGAGGTAGGATATCGTTACACAACTCTTCTCGCTCTAAGTGGAGCGACAGGGCGTGTAAGACTTTAACTGACTAAAATTCACCTGTGTCTTTAGTTGGCCTTTGCGTTCTAGGGTGACGGTAAACAATTTTAAACATTCCTATAGCCCTAGTACGTAGGCATCTTCAGTTTTGCCGACAAAACTTCGACAAATTATATTGAAACTATTACTTCATATTTTAAAGCTTTTTTTAAGGTGGGAAATCATCCAATTACTTCTCCCGTTCTGGGAGTGGGAGACCGTTTCAGAATTTTACTGATTGAAACGGCAGCTAAGTGACACAGGAGTTGCCCTTTGTGGTTTAAGACCAGGGTTTCTTTTTAAGAAAATATCCACAGGCTAGGCCGTAGAGTTTTTCTGGACATCGGTTCTGCTGGGGCCCCTACGGTTTGCTGACCTCTCTTTGAGGAGCATATATATTCCACAACTTTACACACAATGCCATTTAGTCCCAAGCTAAGCAGAGCTTGTGTTATGGGTACAAGACAACTGGTAAACATACTTACATATTTCTAAATACATACATATTATAGATAAATTACACCTAGACACAGAACACATCACGACCTCGGGCGTAGTAATAAGGGCCACTAACCACTAGACCATCAGGCCAGTCACTGGAACACTGTCGACGATTTGGGCTCAGTCCGGTCGATTTCTGGACGGTCAGACGACGAGCTACCCATTGTTCGTACTCATCGTTCGCACGCCTGACTACCATGACTGGTTGTCAGAGTCGGGATCTCGGTGGCTGAGGCGTAGGATATCCGTTCCCTCACACTTGCGGCCGTCTCCTTCGCTAGCATTAAATAACTATTAATAAACATTTTAAAACTGTGTTTAGCTTTGTCTCTGCATACTATAATTTCAAATTAGCATATTAGTTTTGAAAAAGAATATGTTAAACTCAGATGTTGTATAAAATTTCTCTTAATAGCTTTTCGCGACGAAATATACATAACATTAATAAATAAAACTTTCCATTGAATAGCCAGGGTCTAATTAAATTGGTTAATTAATTATTTATTCATTTATTTTCTCTTGACATGTGGATAGATCTAATTTATTGAGATCCGTGCGTAAGGATCAAGATCACATTGGTGATATACATAATCTTGTTTTTCTCCCTATTAAATTATGTTAGGTAATATATAGGTGTGTCCATGTTACCTAATAGCGGTATAATTCAGTGAGGGTTTTCTAAAATAACTCAATGCTGCCATCTGGTGAAGAAAGGAGGCAGCACTAATGTAGTTTAAAAAAAAATCTTTGTTTAAAGAGTTTTTTCGCGAGTGCTAATATGACACTCTGTAGGTATATAATATAAGTGAAGCTTAACAAAAACAACAAAAACTAACATCTTTTCGATAGACCTGAGAATGATAGGCTTCCAATTCATCTAACTTCCTTTTTAAACAGTAATGGTCAAATCATACGAGAACCATGCAGATTAGTATCTGAAATGGTCTTTGAGGAAATAATGTGTGATTGTGATGATTTGATTGAATCTGTCCAGTATTTGCAAGCATTAGGGCCTATTTCACCACCTATGTTTATGTTTCGAGTATCTTACTTGGCAGATAATTTCATACAAATTCTGTCACATTTTTGAATTTATTCAGTGAGTAGTGCCTACTCGGACATTGTGAAACAGGCCCCTAGTCAGTATTCGTGTAGCTCAAACTCAGGACTACCAAGGAGTTCAACGACTTGACGTCCAATACCAAAAAAACTCGTGGTCCTAGAACACAAAAGGCACCATTGACGTGAATATAGTCAGTAAAAGTTTGACATCTCCCATCCTCCCTAGAGCGACATCAGCTATCAAATGATGTCATTTTAATATTGTTACTGAGCACGTCATCGGTTTGAGGAACTCGTGGCTAGATAATAACAGCCGCACAGGTCGATCTTCAAGGTTAAGCAACGCTTGCCTAGGTTGGTCTGTGGATGGGTGACCATCTTAACGTAACGAGTTTCCTCCGTGCCTCGGAAAGCACGTTAAGCCGTTGGTCCCGGCTGTCATTTGGAGATCTTTGGCAGTCGTTACGGATAGTCAGAAGCCCGTAAATCTGACTCCAGTCTTGCCATTTAGTACCGTGTTACCCCAGTTAATGGTGTTGTGGAGGTCTGGTAGGCAGCCGCTCCTCGTAAAATATTGGTATTCAGCTAAATCCGGCTTGACTGGAAGCCGATCCCAATATAGTTGGGAAAAGGCTAGGCAGATAATGATGATGATGACGTGCTCAGTCACCAGACCTCCACAACACCATTAACCGGGATAACACGGTACTTCATGGCAAGACTGTTACTGACCACGAAAAGAATAATGTGGTGAAGTCAATCATTGATTATTCCACTGGTCTCAGAATCCAGCAAACCCAGTCCCTTTCCTCATCTTATACAACAACGACCTCTTCTATTTATTCCCACAATAATAACAATGGCAGCCGAACAGAATTCCACTATAATTGTGCTAAAAACCGTAAGCTTCCGCTACGGATCTGCTGGTACGATTGAGGACAATAGCGTGATGATATCTGCATTATTCAACAATGTGCGGCTATTCACAGAGCCACGATTATATCGGTAAGAAACAACGGCTATAGAAAAGTGTTAAGAAAACACCTATCTATAAATTACTAGCAACCCGCCCTGGCTTCGCACGGGTGCAAATTTATCAGTGTAAGGGCCTGTTTCACAATGTCCGAGTAGGCACTACTCACTGAATAAATTCAAAGATTTGACAGAATTTGTATGAAATTATCTGTCAAGTAAGATACTCGAAACTTAATCATAGGTGGTGAAATAGGCCCTTACTGTATTATATTATGCATGTATTATACATATAAAACTTCCTCGTGAATCACTCTACCTATTAAAAAAAGCTGGTTCTAAAATGTCCGTAAGGATTGAGGAGCCACATCAGATTTTTTAAATCTGATCTCACCATTATTTAGCAGCAGTGTAGATTATTTTGCAGCACGAATTCTAGATTTAGCAGCAAAATATATCACCAGTTATTTTAATGCAAAGGTGGCTCCTCAATCTAAACGTCTGGATTGAGGAGCCACCTGAAAACTCGTTAAGTAATGGATGCACATTTATGAAAATTTAGCAGCATTTAGCAGCTATTTAGCACATAACCGTCTAAAAATTTCGCTTCTGTAGCACTAAAATTAAAGAAAATACAATACTTTTAATATGGCTCCTCAATCTAAACGTCTGGATTGAGGAGCCACCTGAAAAACTCGTTAAGTAATGGATGCACATTTATGAAAATTTTGCAGCATTTAGCAGCTATTTAGCACATAACCGTCTAAAAATTTCGCTTCTGTAGCACTAAAATGAAAGAAAATACAATACTTTTAATATGGCTCCTCAATCCTGACGTTCTAATTATATATGTTTGACTGTAGCCACCTGAAATCTCAACGAAATCTAAAGCCAGATATACTAACATTTAGCAGAAATTTCTGCTAAATATACCAGTACATTTCAGCAATGTACATACTTTAGATTCTGAAAAAACCATCATTAACTATTTTCTTGTAAATTCAGTGTGTAGGGTGACCACATTTTGGGGGTACGTTTTATTTATATGGTGATAAACAAATTTAAAGAAAACCATTAAAATATTAAAACTCCTTAAATTATTTAAACCGGTAAGTTAATATTTGCAACTTGAACAAAAAAGAAAGTACTTTCGATAATAAATAATAATTAAAACTCTGTTCTAAGTTTTATAAATTACATCAGTCTAGTAAGAAAATATAAACAAACTAACACAAAGTTGGTACCCTGAAACATGAGTGCGACAGAACAGGCTAACAAAAAAAAACACCATTGTTGACATTTTATTTTAAACCTTATTACCTACAATTAGATTTAATTTTGGAATAAATAATTTTGAATACATTTAAAAATGAGGTTTGAATTTCGAATGTCATTTTTAAATTGACTGATTCTACTTACTATCTAAATATAGAAGGTCTTAAATACAAATATAACGCAAACGATATTAAAGTTTATAATTGTGCCATAGGATTTATAATTGAGTAACAGAAGTTAATATTGTTATTTTATAACTTTTTTTTTTATAGGTGAATGTTTACGTTTAGCATTTTGGTCCATATATGCGACATGATTTTGTTCTCAATCCTTAATGTACGAAATAAATAATTAACTTGGATTTCTTGTATTATAAAGTTAATTATCATATTTCTGTCATCATAATTAAATTATGGGGATAATAATAATTAAATTACGTGCAGTGACTGAGAATTAAGTGCAGTTTGATAGAGTGCGACTAATGAAAGCGCGACCCGGAGTTTTTTTTTTTCAATTTAATTGGCAACAGTATTCAGTCGCTTTTGGCGGATTGACTTTGGTTTTGTGTCAGATTTCATACAAATTCTGTTCCATTTTTGAATTTATTCAGTGTGTAGTGCCTACTCGGACATTGTGAAACAGGCCATTACTCTCACACGTTTATAGCGCATAGGTAATACCTTTACTTCGCCTAGGCCTACATTGAAGAATACAACCATAAGACTGTTTAAGTACTAATGGTTAAATCTTTTATTAACTTATTTTCTAATAAAGTTATCGAGACGTAAAAAAACTCATTTACGTGTTTTATTTCAATTTCTCGAAACTTCGCAGTAAATCATTAATATAGATAGGTATTTAAATAAGGTGTCAGGTGAAACATTTAAGTATTTTTAAGCTATCATCATCATCATCTTCCAGATCTTGGCTCATGTTACTTGGGGTAGGTCTAAAACATTTTATTGTTCCATTATATCCTGTCAACCTTTACTAAATAAATTTGTGTGTTTGCACGTACGTAAGTGAAATATTAATTTGTAGGTACCCCAAAATGTGGTCACCCTACACACTGAATTTACAAGAAAATAGTTAATGATGGTTTTTTCAGAATCTAAAGTATGTACATTGCTGAAATGTACTGGTATATTTAGCAGAAATTTCTGCTAAATGTTAGTATATCTGGCTTTAGATTTCGTTGAGATTTCAGGTGGCTACAGTCAAACATATATAATTAGAACGTCAGGATTGAGGAGCCATATTAAAAGTATTGTATTTTCTTTCATTTTAGTGCTACAGAAGCGAAATTTTTAGACGGTTATGTGCTAAATAGCTGCTAAATGCTGCAAAATTTTCATAAATGTGCATCCATTACTTAACGAGTTTTTCAGGTGGCTCCTCAATCCAGACGTTTAGATTGAGGAGCCATATTAAAAGTATTGTATTTTCTTTAATTTTAGTGCTACAGAAGCGAAATTTTTAGACGGTTATGTGCTAAATAGCTGCTAAATGCTGCTAAATTTTCATAAATGTGCATCCATTACTTAACGAGTTTTCAGGTGGCTCCTCAATCCAGACGTTTAGATTGAGGAGCCACCTTTGCATTAAAATAACTAGTGATATATTTTGCTGCTAAATCTAGAATTCGTGCTGCAAAATAATCTACACTGCTGCTAAATAATGGTGAGATCAAATTTAAAAAATCTGTTGTGGCTCCTCAATCCTTACGGACATGTTCTAAATACGTTGCGTAGTCTTAAAGATTCAAGCATACATAGGGATATAGGGACAGAGAAAGCGACTTTGTTTTATACTATGTACTGACTAGCGACCCGCCCCGGTTTCGCACGGGTACAATGTTTGGGCACGTCATAATCACGGCGGTAAGTGGAGTAGCTGGAGTGGCAACACAGTGTCCTCGCCGTCCGCATGACGCAGGTCCTCATCGGACATGGCAAGCCCGGGAGGATTCGGTAAAAGTCGATTCTGGAACTAGGTAGGTACTTAAATAGATAAGTTTGTGCGGAACCCTCGATACGTAAGTCTAACTCACTCTGGTTTTTTTTTAAATAAATCTTGCTTCATATTATTCCTTGTATCATGGGTGCGTTCACAAACATGTAAACGCTCATCCACAAGTTACCCAGTCCCGGAGCAACTATCTGAACGCTATACAAATATTTGCTCCTTGCTGGAATCGAACCCGCGACACACCGCGCAGCAGTCAATCGCTCTATCACTGCGCCAACCGTGCTGTCTAATAAATCTAGTATTCAAATTAACTATTGCGTAGAGAGGCTAGGACGAATTTGACACGTCGCCAATTCCACACTTTCTATTGGTGAAAATCGTATCAAGATTTGTTGCGTACTTTGAGAAGTGTTGAGAGAAATTACTCCCCACGAGGACATAGTGGTGTTCCACCGGAGCGGGACATACCTTCACCATTGCCTGGTGTAGTTCCGCGGTGGAGCATTCCACTTGGAGACGGTGGTATGCTTCACCGTATCCTCGTTAACGCTGCCTGCCCACGACCGACAATCAGTGAACGATTTTTTGTAGTTGAAAAATAGAACACACTGATAGCAATAGTGCAATGCACACGGCCTACAAAAAATCGTTCAGAATATACTATAGGATTATATTTGTGACGATTATCGCGACGATTATCGGACCTACAAAAAGTCTGTCGTGGGCGGGCAGCGTAAACAGTTTCAAACATTTCTGCTACTACCTAGACTTTGTTCAAGTTTCGATAGAGCTCTAAACCCCATATATATAGGTCCTTTAAACCCCATACGTATATCCCTTTGCCAGTTCAGTTGTTTAAGGTCATAAAATGGGTCGCGTTAACAGCTTGTGGTAGCATTCCAGTTGTCTATCATACCGCTACCACACTACGCAAGCTAGCCAACAATTAGCAAGTGGCATCGTAATCTAATTACACGTGTTTAGTCGTCAGCGCCCGCGTTACGTTGAGTTACGATGTCACACGTAACCGGGAATCATATGTTGCGAATTGACACCGACATACCATGTGAATGTGGTGCGCAAAAGGCTCACTCTTGACAGCCTTCGTACAGCTTTTGGCGGGAAATCATCCAATGACTTCTCCGAGCGAGAGTGCGTGTCAGACTTTCACTGACTCACTTCTATATTCCTTCTTTCGCAAGCATTCCAGAATCCCAGGTTTCCTTTTGCTTGGCAGAGGCTTTACATTGTATCCGCCATTTTTATAAGATTGTTGTTTCATTTAGGTGGTTTACAATACAGATTTAGGTTTGTAATCTCAGGTGCTCAGACTGGAGGCTCTGCTCGCCCATCGCGTGATTTCTAGGAAGTCGGTGGCACAGTGATCACATGCTGCTGTGCTCAAAGAGTTTCTGGAGCGTTGTACCTACAGTCTTCTCAGAGATGTGCCTTAAAATGCGTTGTCTATCATAGCTACCACACTACGCAAGCTAGCCAACAATTAGCGAGTGCCATCGCAATCTAATTACACGTGCTTTGTCGTCAGCGCCCACGTTACGTTGAGTTACGATGTCACACGTAACCGGGAATCATATGTTGCGAATTGACACCGACATACCATGTGAATATGGAGTACAAAAGGTCCACTCTCGATAGGCTTTAACTGTTTATTTATTGAGCGTACAGCTCTATAGGTAGTCCGAAAGAAAACCCCGTGGTCCGTGGTAGATTGGAATAATATGGTTGCTGATCGCAGATTTCAAATGATGGTATTTGGTACTTTTGCAAGTTTGCATCAGTTGTCAGGGCAATTCAGAGAATCTGGAACTATCCTCTAAAAAAATCACTTCTGGGAAGCTAAAACTTTTAAGAGCCATTTTTACTTGATTTTGGTGAAGATCCCTTGGGATCATTTTCTACTTTCACAAGAGGAGCCACTAGCAGAAGATACAATATTTTTTGCGTGGGAAATAATGCAATTTTTTTCTTTGCCTTGCGTTCCAGGACCCCAACTTTTCTTTTCTGGAGCGAATTCATGGACATCGCAACATGGCTACAATCCTGCTGGAACACTACGCGCCATCGACGACTCGAGCTCGCTCCGGACGGTTACCTTACGGCTGGAGGGCGATCTACCCATTACTTCTCGTCCGTCACAACTGAATTACGCCAAACGGGCTTGAATTCAGTTGTGACTTTATTCCTAGTTCTATTTTAGTTATAACTTTGGATTACTTCAGCGTATTGGCAATCTCTTAAGCAACTACTTATTGAGTATTGAGAGAACCGAAACTAAAATTAGTCGTAGACCTTCTGCTCTTTCCTTCCTCGTGCACCAGCGTTCCACTCGGCTGCCTTAACTGAAGCTATGGGATCACTGTGCCTTTCACCAATACGAATCAGTGTCGTAAGAAGCTGAGGACAATCTCCTCGACCACGGGAGACTGGCTCTGTCGACCTGTTTGCTTTCGGAGTCCTCGACCCGCTTGCCCCAGCTATTACCATGAGAATTAGATCTGTCTGAATCTGGCCAGGGTTTCTCAAAGTTTTTACGCACATGACAGAACCAAATGCATAAATATCTACATACCTAGCCTTTTCCCAACTGTATTGGGGTCGGCTTCCAGTCAAGCCGGATTTAGCTGGGGTAACACGGTACTTCATGGCAAGACTGTAGTCAGATTTACTGGCTTCTGAGCAAATGCAAAAATATATTTGATGTTAATATTGTGCCATGTTTGAATTCGTTTACATACTCGTATCTATTTGTCACAAAAAAATCTTATCATCTCATCCGCGTGCATCGAAGGACTGGAACAATTGCCTACTGCGGTCTTCCTGTCCGATTATAATTTAGGTGTCTTCAAGGCTAGAGTGAATAGGCTTTTAATAAATTAGTGCGCCTCACCATCAACGATTGCATAACTGCTCACCAACAGGATTTTTTTTATGGTAGGGGAATCATCAGAATGACTTCTCCCACTCTTGGGCGGAGCGGGAGTGTGTGTCAGACTCTTACTGATTAAACACCTACCCCGTTCCTTCGTTGTCTTCGATCTGGGGGACACGGTGGACACTTTTCGGATTTCCCATGTTCCCCAGAGGCTTCGGCCCTGCCGGGCCCCTACAGCCCACCAACAGGTGCGATCGCGATCAAGCACTAGTTCATAACAATTAGAAAAAAACTTTTTTTTGGGAGTTTGAGGGCTGTCGCAGTCGTTTCTGAATTTTCGAAGGGTTACTCGGTTAAGTTTGAGAAACCCTGCGTTAGGCAATAGTTTGGCAAGCCTACCGTTTGCTGAAAAGGTTAGACTTGTATCGTCAGTGTTACAATTATTATGGAGCTGTTAAACTGCTTCTAGTTATGTCTCTTGCAACATTAATCTTGAGGGCTATTTAACCTATTCAAACTATCTGTTTCAAAATTTTACGAAATTTCTATGGAATAGTTTAGTAAAAACAAAAATAAGTAAGTAAGTAGGTAGTTGTAGTAAGTATAGTGGATTCATGTTAGCATTTTTATTTCAGCAATTTATAGAAAACAGTCTTTATGGTCTGTTCTAAGTCCAATTTTTTAAGGGTAGTAAAATTATAATGAAATAACTTCTACCAGCCTCGAGAGTGACTGACTATTAATTTATCCTAAGAAAACACATTCTCGAGAGTGAAGTATCATTATTATCTGCTATACCAAGACGTGTTCTATCTGCATACTAAATTTCATCGAAATCCATTCAGGCGTTCAAGAGTGAAGAAGCAACTAACATAATTACTCACACAAAATTTTTCGTCTTTACAATTTTTGTGTGAAAACACACCTATATTCATTCACTTGCCCTTTGAGTTCCAGGACCGCGATAGCACTTTCAAACAATCTCCCAGCCTACCGCAGTTCACCTTTCAAGAAACATTTGTGTGTTGTTAAACGACGTAATAAAACAATCAAAATGCTTGGAAGAACTTTAATCATGACGATTCAATTAGAACAAATATGTTTGACGAATAGATACATAACATATCTGGTACATACATGATACTGGTACATATACATAGGTATAACAACCATCAGCTAGTTTCTAACACCTTCATCAAACTCACAAATACGTTGTTCCTCTAATATTGTGATGGTTGCTGTTCATACACGCTTTTTCGTCTTAAAAACTAAGGTATTAAACTATAAGGTACAGTATAGCTTACCTACGATGGTATAAAGTACGATATAAGGTACCTACGATGGTATAAAGTACGGTATAACTTACCTATGATGGTATAAAGTACGGTAAAAGGTACCTACGATGGTATAAAGTACGGTATAAGGTACCTGCGATGGTATAAAGTACGGTATAACGTACCTACGATGGTATAAAGTACGGAATAAGGTACAGTATAAGGTTTCCGCAACTCGATAATGTGACAAAAATACAACCAATTTTAACGAAATATTTATATGAATATAATTAACTTGTAACTGCTTCATTCCGTATGCACCGTTCGTGTATCAAGATATAACCATACAACTCTTAAGATTATACCTTCAGTACCTTAAGTTTTACGACGGAAAACGTGCGTGAACAACAAACCTAATGGCGGGTTCAGAGGTCGACACTGATCAACAACTGAAAGTGGATTAATCAAGCAACTTGTTGCAAAATGCTATAAATTCTTACCTGTTTACTTTATAGCATACCATTAAACACTGCTATTAAGGTTTAATCATGTTTCATAAATGGTTTTGCTAAGGGCCTGTCTTAAGGCGTGTTTTATACGCGCGTTGAATGCGCGATGACGGCGCGTTTTCTGTTGCGTTTGAACGGCGGACACGCCGCGTGCGTAAACTGTAGGTAAGGTTTCTCTGTCTCCCTAATTTAATAAAGCAACAGGATTAAAAAAAAAATGCATGTCTGAACCCGCCACAATTTTATATATGTATTAAATGAATACTTAAGTCAATTCACAGTTTGGCTTGGCCTAATCCTATAACTAATATGATAAGAGTATATACACAATCTTAGACCATTTCCTAGGAGTAACAAATTATATACTAGACTAGAAAGAACTATTTGTCAATTAACTTATGGTCTAAACATTATTATGCGAAATGAAATTGAAAACAGAAATACATACCTAACTGAATAATTTCAATGATGATATACATCCACACTAAAAATGTTTAAAAGTAAAAGAAAAATAGAATTCTGGCTTGAATTTGAAAATATCACACAGTCAAGAAAAATATTATGAGAGTTTGTAGAACGTATACGCAGCGAAGCCGTTGAGCAAACGCTTCGTTAACGCCGCGGATACGCGACGCTAGTGAAGCGTATACAGTTATACGGCGTAAACGTATATCTGATGAGTGTGAAGACAGTCATTTACACAGAAAGCATCACAAAATAAATAAAGAAATAAACATTCGATATACTTCAAAACATAATAAATTCGATGTTTGATTACTACTTAAAAAATCTAGTACATCAAGATAGACAGACATTATTATCAAAAAGCTATTGAACCAAAAGCTTTGGTCCGTTCATTTATTCTATGAAATAAAATAAATATCCACGACTAGAGTTGTAATACTAACATACATTAATATGTGCCTTAGTATGACAGTAAAATGAATTTAGGCAAGACTTACATAAGTTTACATAAATTATTTAAGCTTTATTCAACGATACAGGCAAGCTTAGATCGAGAAATAATTTACATCTATAAATAAATGTTGATCATACTAAAGTAAATTAAACATCTAACTATTGGCCTTTTTTAAATCACAAATTATTTTGCTAAGTTAAAAATCGAACTTAAAATGCAAAACATAGTCTTTAATACTCTCATATTTCCAATTATTTATCTAAAGGCCAAAGTAACTTAAAACAACTATTCAAACTATCATTTAAAAGTCAATTTTGTCAGATTTTTTCTTAACACGTACAATATCACATTTTTATTATTTAAACAATAAATAATGCCGCAGCAGAACCTAACAAATTATTGATAATAAAAGTTTAATAGTCAGCTACACGATAATTCAAAGAAAATCTACTTTTCTATCAACACTTCTTTAAAGCTTAGATATCTTACTAATTAATAATGAATTTACAAAAATCTACAACATCACAATCACTAGAACATTTATACCTAAATACCCGATTTTGACTATTATCCTATACATTAACTATTTGACTATTCGCCTGGTCATATCGTCATGAAGTCAAAAAACTCGAGCAAATCAATAAGTAACTAGAAAACCATTCAAGTTAACTTAGTAAAAAATTGTTACTGTTCTTTTTTCATTCCATTATTTAAAAAGAATATGGTATCGCGTTCTAATTTCAAAAATTATAACATGGCATCTATATTTTGCGATTGTATCATGACAACACGACCAAAACTAAAATAGATTCGAAGTATTGTAAGTTCGAAGACTTTTACTACAGCCTCTAACTTATTGGAATAATGATAAATGGAATTAGAACTAACCATAATGATGTCACAGATGATGTGATCGATATTTCATCACTTAGTCTAGCGGATAATAGAAACAATTATATTATTTTTGCTATTATCCAATAGAGTGTTACATAAAATCACACTTGGTTAAGTGACATTACAAAATTCTAGTCAGGAAATTCTAATTCCATTTACTATTATGTATACTGTAAACGCAGTCATTTCGTGCACAGAATTAAATTATTCTTTATTTCTAAATAGACCCATTCTGTGATATGAGAACGTATACGAACTTGTACTATGTTTCAGTCAACAGTGGGGCTTTAAAGGAATCCAGTACACAAAATGGAAGTTCTACGTTTTGAAAGAAGAATGATATTTAACGATATGATTATTAGATTTAAGTATATTTTTTCTAAATTTATACTCCGCTACAATATGGGCCTCGATATAGAAATGATTATTTACAAGAAAGAATATAATGTAATGGAAGATTCAGTTTACATTGTAATTTTGATGATGATCTTTGGCACTTCAAACAATACTGATATGTATTGTTAATTACATGATACAAAATTAACAAATATTCAACAAAAATAAAACATAGTAAAAATTCTAATTTGAAATCCAGAAGTTTCTTTAAAATTATTTCAACAAAGCATATTACTTTATTTTGGCGACATTATTATTTAATTTATGTTTGGTTCTAATATTCTAGAACAATGCCCAATTCTGAATCTAGATTCCAAACGTTATTGTAACACTTTCAAAGGTAGGTTAGTTCTTCGAGCAAAAATTATGTAGTTACTCAGATACCCGCGAAACGAGACACAATAGTAAAACAATAACAGCGCGGTCTCATAGGACCGGTTGGGGATTCAAACGATAATATGCAGCTTCAGCTACTACATAAAATAGGAGCCAATTGTTGACCAACGTTACTCGATCGAGCCAGAATCGTGACATATCATCTATATCTTCAATTTAGCTATAGTAACGAATTTCCTGTACTATAATATTATAAAGCTGAAGAGTTTGTTTGAACGCTCTAGTTTGATGACCTATTGTTTCGAATTGAAAATTTCCCATTTATTGAGGAAAGCTATACAATATCACGCTATGATCAAAAAGATCAGAGCAGTACCCAAAGAAACGAGTGAAGCCACGAGTGCAGAGCTAGTATATTATATAATCTGCTGCAGTCTTGCCAAAGGATTTCTCTGGCTTTGTCATTAGTCCGACTAACTACCGGAGTCTGTTGACCAACCCAAACAATAAAAGTCTTTGTCACCCATATGACCGTTTTCGAAAAATGCCAAAAAATGCAAGAATACTAGCAACCGGATTTTGAAGCAACCTAGTTGAGCTAATCAATTTAGTAATGGCTGTAATACTAGTTTATGGTCTAAAAGCCATAATGTTTGTGGGTCATCTTCCGATGCATAATAATGTAGTCTATGCTAATGCTATCTACTCGTATTGGTCAGTTGCTTCACAGTTGCTAGTGTTACTTAGTATATCAAGCGCAGGTGATGCATTTATTGATTTGATCTCTGAAAGGTGAGTTGGGAGTTAAGTGAGATCGTGGGTAGTTAAATTGGTGTTTTGATGGATGAGCTATTATTTAGTCCTTCATCATATCATGTGGTTGGGGATTCGGTAGGAATAATTCGCGTTTGATTAACTAATGTGTTTTGCATGTATTAGATAAATTATGATCTAATTTAATTTACACATGCTTATTACGACTATAATCGTATAATCGGATTGATATTGTCTTCTAACAAATGCAAATCACTGGTGCCATTCTTTCAAGAAAATTTATTATCATAAGCATCACAATAATCATCATTTATAATCAGATATTGAATTAGAATAATGTTTGTTTTGATATTTCTTAACAAACAGAAAACACCTTATTGTGATTTCGCTTGACTTATAATCACGCTCAAATCAGATGCATATAAGATTACAAGAATCTCGTGCTGAACCTCCAATTAGTTAAATTTCGAAACAATCACGAAATTATATTATAAACTATCATCATAAAGTAAAATATGCCTCATCATTAAAACCATAAAACTGTGTACAAATTTCTTAAGAAACAATCTATTAAAATAATTTAGCAATATTTGAACTATTAATATAAAAACTATGACAGTTTCAAGGCTGTTATTAATTTGCAACAGTTGCTTTGAAAAAACAGAAATAATCAAATTAGTGATAGCTCTCAAAGTAGAGCCAATCAAATCGTTGCATATCTAATAACTCTTAGTTGACTGGTCAAGGACGTTTTAAGACTTCTCTTTAATCTGAAATATTTCAGATTGCTACATAAACATATATTCTGGAATATGGCAATGTCAAAATGTTCCTGAACAAGTGAACACTATAAACAAAACTCATTATGAAAATGTACTATAATGTTCACCTGCGTCAGAAGTTTAACCGATTTATCGGAGAGGTAAATAGGAGTTCATCAGGGTAGCAGACTAAGGCCCTTACTGTTTAAATTACACACTTTGTTGATTTGTGTTGTAATGTCATTTCCGATAGTATAAATGAAACTCCAGAAAATTAAGAGCAATAGAGGAAATCTCTTGGGATTTGACTAAGAAGTATTGCAGCTGACTACCTAGACGTAGACGGTAATACCAGCTAATGTCTGGTGTATCCCTTACAGTTTGTATGGCGTAGATTGACCCTTGTCAATATAAGAAAGATACAGAACTGAAGAGAGACATAAGACCTATATGATAATGATCTCACTATATTTTAAGTAACCACCAAAGTACCTATTTACACTGTGGAATTCAATTAACGACTGAGTATGATCGATCATGACTTGGAGTATAGGGAAGGAGACACAACATGTAGATATTGTAGAATGCATATTATCGATTAACATTTCAATAGACAACTATGGTACAACTGTTAACACCAAATTCAACAATAACAACAGAAACATCAACACCAAAGAATTAACATCCCTAAGCTATCGAGGCCACATAGGAGTCCTACTCGTTGTACCTACTGAAACAGAATGGCGTTGTCTAAGGCAGGCCGCCGGAGCCCAGCCGCGCTCAGGAGTCGCGTGGTCACGCACGGCCCAGCATGGCGGCCACGTCGCCTGCTGACTGCGAGTGCAGCAGCGCCCCCCGGGTGGGTCGAGGGGGGGCCAGGCGCGGTAGGGCCAGGACGCCAGCAGGAGCTGAACCGAGAGCGCAGCCGGTGACGAACTCGTGTCGAGAGGCTTCCGTTGGGGTGATTCGCCGTTTTGGGTCCCATCTGGAAAAAATGATAATGGTTAGACGGTTATTTTTAATCTAAAACCTGGTATCCTCTATGTTTGCGAACCTTTTGCGCTTCACGCTCCTGCAGTTACAGTAGTTCTGCAGATAGTGCTAAATGCTTGAAACAGGTTTAAGTGGGATTCATTTCGACGTCAAATTGTTTAAAAATAATCAACTAATTGTAGCCAACTGTTTTACCAGGTCTTGCGTGAGTTTATTTGTGAACACACCTACGGAGTCATTCCTGGTGTGGACCCTTATAAAAACGAATAATCAAAAATCATATAATAGACAACGCACAACCTTAACTGCTAAAACCATAAAAGTTCCTCATATAATCAAAGTAAGTACAGAAAAAGGTATTAAAAATATTCCCTAAAGTTGAAATTCCGTCATTTTTGTCGATGCGAAATTCCATTGGTCATACAACTTGTAATAATTGATAACCGAGCTATGAAACAGCAATGGTCATGAGACCGCAACCGATGGAATGCGCCACAAAACTGTGGGTTGACCAATAAGCTCATTTATTCAGTACCGCTACTGTTTAATTATAATTTACGAATAAAAGCCTTGTAAAGACTAAACTCCTCATATTACTTAACGTCTGCGGAATTATTTAAAAATTCACCGCAGCACATGAACACGAATGCCCCTGAAGGAACACCTTAAAAATTAAGAGCGGGTAAAACTATATAATAATTAACAAATACAAAATCAATACATATTACTAGCTGACTTGGCAACAGTTGCTCTGCTATATAAATTATTATCAAAGGAAAAAATAGGGAGTCAATCGGGAATAAATAACCTACGACCATGCATCGTCAAAAAAAATCATTAAAATCTGTTAAACCCTTGTGGAAGAGTTCGGTAACAAACCTGCGATACAAGATTTTTATACGTTAGAAGATCTACAAATACAAAAAAGGATATATTAAGTAACCTATTACAGTCATCATAACCTAAATCTTTAACATATATTACACAAGTTACATCATACGACGATCCGTAGACCATTCCGCAAAAATACCAAGAAAATGTTCCATCACTTAACTCGATATGGTCCTTGGATATTGCTCAATACTCAGACTGGTTGCAAAAACCCTCGGAACACTTCCTATTGCTTAACCCTTCAGGTTTGAACGGAAACCTGTTCTCTTAGTATCGATTAAAATCTTGCTGTTTTTCGTATGGCAACAGCTGCAGGTTTAATTTTAGTCTCCGGTGTGTAGAGTTATTAGGTTGGTTATTAATGTATGTGCGGTGACCATGTGTGGTACCGTGTATTACATGAGTTGTAGGATGTTGTAGACGGGGCAGTCAATAATTTATTGTATTGTTTTAATAATATCAATTTTAGTCATTTCAATTTTATCCACTCTGTCATAATCATCGTTTTTATAATTTCAGCCGAATCAAGTCTGCTGCTGGACATAGACCTCCCCTAAGCGTCTCCACGACGATCGGTCCTGTGTCTCGCATCCATCGCATCAGTTAATACACTTTATAGGTTAATTTAAATTAATAAATTGAGAATCATCTAATTTAGTGTTATTTTTTACTTGTTTATAAGCTACAAACTCACGAGCAGAACTGGCAGTGACATTGCAGAAGGATCAAATCAAATCTTCTCAATTTTGCAGTGCAGTTGATATTTTATATCCACCTGAGTTATTTTTTATTCTTTACTGTACGCAACATGTACAGAATTAAAAAATAGGACAGGTAATGTACACAGACGAGCCTGACAAACAATTCGATTTTAGTTATTATTATTTCTTAGTCCTATCTGATCCTTTCCGAGCACTATGTCCTGTGCCTGTCTACCTGGCGTCCGAGTACCTTCAGTAAATCTGGATCAAGGCGATAATACTGTCACTTTTGGACCGGCCGGGCCCAGTGGGTCATTAATAATTCAACTATCTACCTTTTATGATATTATTTTGTAAGGAGTTTTTAGATAAAATAAAGTTGTCTTAAAACAGCACCGCAAAAACAACACCGTTTATTATATTTTTATTTAGATGGGTTTATTCGTTATTTGGTTCAAATGTTATGTTTAATTTCATGTATAGTTTTAGTTAATTATTTTTATGTTCATGTTGAGTATATGACTTTAATGTTTCTATTTTATATTGTACTGGCTTCTGTCAGCGGCTTTGTTGGTATTATTTATATTGATTGGCTATAGTGGACGCGAATTCAGTAATTTAATTGTGGCAGTGTAACAAATAGATAGACAGAATTACTTACACATTAATAATATTAAGTATTATTGATTTTGAAACCAACAAGTATTTTGCTATGCTCAATGTGTCCATAATGATTCATAGCTCTAAGCCCGTTGATTACTAAACATATAAGATATAAGTATAAGTAGTAATAAGTGTATAAGTACAATACATGAATATTAAAAGTTAAGTACAGAAGCGAATGATGCGTTTAATCCGTGTTTAATCCATGGGATCCAACCATATATCATATAATTATGATTATAATGAAGGCAATTAGTAACAGAAAAGTTGAAAGGAAATCGTTTGTGAAGAAGAGGGATGAAATGCATGTTACTAAAAGAGTTGTGAGTATACATGTGGATGGATGGAGAGGGAGAGTGAGGCCAAAGAAAATAAGGATGACGGAGTGGTGAGGATGAAACAAAAGGGGGTTAGTAATAGTGTGACAGGATATAATCGTGAAGAAAAAACGCGCTGCCCCGATCACAAGAGACAAGGGCAGGAGAAGAAGACGAAGGATTCTCAGAATTTGTCCCAAGTAAATAAAATTTAATTTTACGTAACTACATAATAATATTATCGTTCGCCCGTATGATAACTGTGTATGTGTATATGTTACGGCTAATACCCGAAGTGCGGCTACACCTAGTTTTAGCCGGTTAGAACTAGGTGTAGCCACTTACTCTTGGTTAAACCTAGTATGAACCGATTGTTTTCGGGTAAAACTAGGTTTAGCCTTCATCATGCCGGCTACAACTAGGTCCAGCCATTCCCTGTTGGATAAAACTAGGTCTATCCGATATCATTCCGGCTAGAACTAGGTCCAGACAATCCCTGTTGGATAAAACTTAGATGCGTGTCCCGCCAAGCCTTCCGCCCCGCGTCACACTCATGACTCACAGCATCTGCAGCAGCGGCGCGAGGTGGAGGGCATAGCGAGGCACGCGCCTCTGCAGGTTGTGAGCGCCAGGTACGCCCAATATCTAAAAAAGCTCTGCCGATAGCATGCCGGCTACAACTAAGTACAGCCAATCCCTATTAGATAAAACTAAGACACGCGCTGCTGCTGCAGACGCTGTGAGTCATACTCGCTAGTAGACCTGCAGTAGACCAGCAGCACCTGGCGCTCACAACCTGCAGAGGCGCGTGCCTCGCTATGCCCTCCACCTCGCGCCGCTGCTGCAGATGCTGTGAGTCATGAGTGTGACGCGGGGCGGAAGGCTTGGCGGGACACGCATCTAAGTTTTATCCAACAGGGATTGTCTGGACCTAGTTCTAGCCGGAATGATATCGGATAGACCTAGTTTTATCCAACAGGGAATGGCTGGACCTAGTTGTAGCCGGCATGATGAAGGCTAAACCTAGTTTTACCCGAAAACAATCGGTTCGTACTAGGTTTAACCAAGAGTAAGTGGCTACACCTAGTTCTAACCGGCTAAAACTAGGTGTAGCCGCACTTCGGGTATTAGCCGTAACATATATTTTAACTGTGAAATCACAGGCATAGGCAAACAATAAAAATAATTTGATCAGAGCTTTCCACAAACAAACGCAGTATTCCCTTTAAAATAACAATTCATTCATGCCCCCATAAGGAACTAACATTTCAACTCTTCCGACTGTCAAAGCCCATAGGATGCGTCTCATGCATACGCAGCAGTACAAAGGTAATGACGCAAGTTTTATGCGACCACCCGTACGCGTGTAACGAATTCAGACGAGTATACTAATCACTGGTTATAGGAAGACGTGTGTTATGCAAGTAGACTTGTCAACTAGTGAAGTGGTTACAGGGATTATTGGGTTTGTGAATTTACTTTTTTTTGCTATCTGTTCTGTTGGGCAAAGGTCTCTCTCTACTCTTTTCATCTTTTGCAAGAACATGATTCTTCCTTCCTGGTATGGCTTTTTTTGGGCTGACTTTTACTGACTAAAACCACACCACCATGTTCGTTCATTGCCCTTACATTCCAGGATCTCAGGTTTCCCTTTCAAAAGTCAACCCGTGACTCCAGTAGGAGCCGACCCTGCGGTTTTGCTGAAATCTCCTTGAGACGTTTGTGGTACACTACGGTCCGTCGACGACACGGGCTACCGAACCGCCGGCCTACGCCGTTGCAAGCTCACGCCTATGGTGGCTGGTAATCGTAGTCGGAATCCGAATCTGTCTGTCTGTCTTGAGAAAGCCTGTTCCCTCACAAGTGCAGCCACCTTCTACGCTAGCATTACTGCTTCGCAGAAGGAGGCGACCGCCTGTTGTTCCTCCTCGCTCCGGACCACAGCCTGTACCATGGCCCGGAGGACATCAATTCTGCACTACTAGCCGTGAATGTACTTGCAGGTACCCTTTCTTGGGCTTTTATATTTTATCCCTCAAGTAGATGAGATAATGTTAGCTTCCAGTCTTATGTTATTAATTAAGTTCTCTATTCAGTTAAACAATTCCTCAAGCAGATTCTTGGCTTTAAATGTAGCCATAATTATTTCTGTCAGCTTTTCAAAAGCATCTTCTAATCCGCCAAGAATGCGGATTAGCATCTTTATATTCATCAAGATGGTACGCACTGTCGCTCTCAGTTATGTAAGGAACGACTTAAAAAATGGACGACTTGCCTAGCTTAGTTTGTAATAGCCCAACTTGGTATCTTGTCTCATGTAGATGTTACCGGTAATCTGTGTAATCTTTGGAAGGCTTCCTATAAGGTGGACCAATGTCCACCTTATAGGAAGCCTTCCTGTGACCCGGTGAGAGTCGCGGGAATGCGATGGATGTAAGACATACAGGACCGTTCGTTATGATGACATTTGGGGAAGGCCTATATCTAACAGTGTACGTCTTTCAGCTGAAATAATGATGATGATGATGGTTATTCCCTAGTTTTCAAAATAACTAGTAGGAACGGAAGAATCACCAAACTTAAGTGGCAGTGGGCAGAGCACATTACTTGTAGAACAGCAGATTGATGGGGCTCAAAGCTAATACGAAGTGGCGCTCGCGTACCGGCAGACGCAGCGTTAGAAGGCTTCCCACAAGGTGTACCTATGACCTGGTGAGACTAATGCAGTGGATGCCAGACACGCATGAGAAGAGGGTAGCCTATAAAGAGGGGCGTCTTTCTGCTATAATGATGATTATGAGTAGAACTTGAAACCATTTTTTTAATTGAATAAAAATATCAACTGTTATTTATAATAACGTAAATGTTTCTCACTTTTTCTCGGGGAAACGCGGGAAATCCTTAGGACTCCTTCAAGATAAACTCATGCTTAACATTCGCACTTTAAAAGGGGCCACAATGCGTTCACAATAGCAAAATAACAAACGAATCTGATGAAGCATATATTCAATTCAGTTCCTCTAACACTTATGAAATCTGGGCGGGTACTAAGCTTATTATGAAAACCAGAACCCAATTTTAGGACATTTCGACCGCCATTCCACCGTCTGAGTTATATGTTACTTTAGCAATTTCCTAATCCCTTTCTAATAGTTCAGTGGACTGGAATTCGAACGTAAGACCACTCGTTGGCCGGTGAGTTAGCAGCTTAATAAATTTAGACCACCATTTATAAGTTAGCCCACGCATAATTTTGTGCCGTGTAAAACTGACCAATTATGGGGCGGGTCACGATCTTAAAACTAATTAGGAATGTTACTAAGTATAGGCAAATACTATTAGTCTGGTTAATTTAGACATCCAAGGTTAACTTACTCATACTTGTGTACTTATTCATATTATGACGATTACAACTCTTTCAATTTTTTGAATAGTTATATCTCAAAAACGGTGGCTCTTAGGAAAAAAAGTATTTGGACATTTTTATAGATAATTGTCTGATTTACAATTTTTGTCTGAGCTAATTTTATGATAAAACTTACCATTTTGCTGAAAATCGCGAAAAACCCATTTTTGTGACCTTTGACCACGTGTATATTTTTTGGCACGTGCCGGATCGATGAGGACTTTTCACATTTCCTTTATAATAGTGTATTGAACAATCCTACCAATTTTCAGCCAAGTGCGAATTATTGTAACCTCACCCCAATTAATTAGTCTATTTTGACCGGACTATATAGCTTTTTATCATTGCATACTATAAAGCAGACCCTTACCGCTGCGTCTGTTTGTGTGAAGGCGATAAATTCAAAAACTACTGAACGAACTTCCATATTTCTCATTAGTAGACAAAGTGATTCATGAGAATGGTTAAGGTGTATAATGATACATTTTTTTAGGTCGGAAGTCATCAGAATGACTTCTCCCACTCTTGGGCGAAGCGAAAGGGCGTGTGAGAGTTTTACTGACCAAAACCCGCTCCTTTGTTCCTTTATTGCCTGCGTTCCAGGGTCCCGGGTGTAAATAACACATGTATACCTATCATAGTACTGAAAATCATAGAATTTCTAAAACCTGTGCGAAGCTAACGCCGATGGCTATTATATGTTTCATCTCAAGCAATTCTGGTCCAGTGGTTACGGTCTTTTACTTTATGTAATTTATTTCATAACCTAACCCAATGCCCTAACCTCACAATAAAATTATTCTGATTAACTCCTCTCGTATTATTTTAATTAAAATTAATCCATTCCGTCATGGGAAACAAGACGCAAGTTTATGTAATGAAGTATAACTTCTTTTTAATGAATGATAATTAACCTACTATTGATGTTTTAACAGCATATCAAATTGTTAATCACAGTTATTATGGTGTTTCTTTCTCTCGCATCTTCACTTAAGTGCGTAGAGCGATTATAGTCCCTTCATTTTACGGTGGTTGAAATGACACATGTCAAATGATTATTCAAGAACTGTTAAGCAATTTAGAAGAGAGGCAAATACTTAGCCTGAAACTGATGATAGCATAACAGACAGCTCTAGTTTATTATTTGACTTCTTGTTTACATTTTAGCACACACACAGCTCTGTCAAATAGTCACTAAAATCTTTAAAAACAAAATTGAAGACACAAACAACGACACAGCTGTACAATTCCAGCGTTTTCCAAATTAAGGACTGCCATTCATTGCCTTTCTGCCATCAATTTACATTCGAGTTGAAGAAATTATTGAGAGAAAAGAAATTATTGAGAAGAGATTGTTGACATATGTCAAAGAACTCATCTTAAAATGAACATAGTATAGTAACACAGGTACACAAAGACTGTACGCACTGCCGCATCTGTGATGCAAGATCAGGTTTCAATTACCTTGTTTCTTGTAGACGTAATAATAAATGATGATAGATTAAATAATAATCTGATGATGAATGTTTTGTAAGAAGTTTTATCTATTACGGTCAGTGCCTTATGTCAGTCAATGAAGCGGAGAGGCGTTGCAGCAATATGATCAGATAGGAGAAATAGATATAAATAACTGGAATTTGGTGGACGACAGATTGATAAGAAGTGTTCCCAGATGAGGTTTAACTTAGCGATAGAGTGATCGCACTCCCGTTCTCTGTCACACTCTAGTAAATGACGGTTTTAAGTGGCAGAAAAGGATAGAAGCTTAGGCAACATCGCCACCATCACCAAACTTTGTGTCGGGACGAACTTGACGTCTACAGATAGACCACAATATCAAAAGACAAACACAGAAAAGACAGATTTACATTCTTTTTCTGATGTGTAAATTCACCAAGATTTCTGCCCGCTCTAGGGTGATGACAAAAAGCGTGTGAGACTTTTACAGACCTACTTTCTGAAGGAACATATGCAGCCTTTGCGTTTCAGGGGTACGGTAAAGTTTGATAGCGTTAAATTACTATCATCATTTCCCACGATAATATATGATGCTAAAGTTTCAATATTTATAAAGAATATCGAAATCGGACATTATTACAGGTCTTTGTAACACTTTCAAACGATTCTGCAGTTTTTAGGATGAGATATTGTACAGACTAAGATATATAATATTTATTTTGCTAATGCTTCAATTAAAACTAGATGAAGACGGTGTTTCCTAACTACCCTGAAAAAACACCTAAACAAACTCAGAGACGAAAACATTTAAGGCCTATAGAAGGATTTAAAACCGGTAGCAGGAGGAGGAAGCCAACCTAATCACATAACATAGGTTAAGAATCGTAAGAAGCAACGTTTGAGTCACAGAGAAAACGCCGAGTGAAACTGTTTCTGATTACCATGAAGTTACATGATTAGCTGAGCTCAGTTCGTGGTTTACATAAACGTACCATGCACGACTGTCAACTGAGATTTTTGCACTGTCAACGTTTAAAAGTGAGTCTCTAGTTAGAATTCGTAATTAAGTAAGTTGAGTCAATATCATCTTTCGCTCTGATGAAAAAGGTGGAGCAAGCATCAGCTTCGTGTTGTAATGCCCGGTGCTTCCCAAGTATCATTGTGAATTTTTCAATTCATATGTAATTGTCTAAGTTTATATAGGATATTAATGACGCCTCGTACCTCGGCCACTACACAAAAAAGACAGGTATTTAGCCACATCCGATAAGACTGGAAGCCGAACCCAAGGCAAAGGCTTTGGAAAGGGCTAGCAAGATGACGATTCATTTTTTTATGCTTCCATAATGTTGGAAAGATGGTAATCTTGAAGACACTGTTAGGGTTCAGCGAGCTACAGCAACTTACTTGTTAAATTTTTGATTTTTAATCTAATTAACCAGTCAATACTATATAGAATTGTAGAGACCCGTATTCTAGAGCCGTGGGAATACTTTCGAAAAACACCGCAGTACTAATAGATATAAGCACGCGGTCCTGGGATAGGTACCCAGGTCACAAATAGTGTTATTTCCTAATAAAATATATTGGGACTGTAGTAACCTGGGTGCCTAATTTTGTCCAGGTGAACGATTATACGATTTAGATATAGATTATGTGAGAAGATATATTTCAAACATCCGATATATCAATTAATTTTTATATGACCCTATAATAGTTTAGCAGTCTAAATGTAAACCAGTCCATAGATGGTCAGTGTGTATAAAAATGAAAGGCGATTAGCTACTAATATGGACAAGAGGTCGACGACCGTAGGGCCAGTTCTGTACTCCGATAATGCAGTTACCGGTATATTGCCTGGGGCACTTACGCAATATGAGTGATAATTTCATCTATATACGAGTATATAAAAGGAGAAACTGACTGACTGACGTATCAACGCACAGCCGGGACAAGGAGCGTGCAATTTTGCACTAGGTTTCCTTTTATAATGAAGGTAAGCGAGCACTAAGAGAGGGTTTTCCAAAATTCTCCCCTTAGGGAAATAGGGGAATGAAACGGTGGTCCAAACTTTGTATAGAGAAACCTATTTTAGGACATCGAAGCTGTGGCAGGAGCTAGTTTATATATAAAAGGAGGAACTAACTGTCTGATATACCAACGCACATCTGAACTATTGGGAGTAGAAGCGTGAAATTTTACACCAGCTTTCTTTTTATGAGGTAAATAAGCATTGAGAGAGAAGCAGACACATACTCAAAGGGGATGAAACGGTGGCCCAAAGTTTGTATAGAGAAACCTATTTTAACGCGAGCGAAGCCGCTGGTAGAAGCTAGTCTTCAATAAGGCGTCAAAGCTTCTATGGTAATTAAGTTGCTTCTTGCTTCAAATGTAGATGCATTATCGTATTATGCATTATCGGACTTTACGTTTCTATACTTAAATACTCGTACACATCCGTGAGGAAAGTTTTGAATACGTATTTGGATAGTCCAAATGGCGGAAGACCGAAGAAATGACATAATGCAGGAATTAAAGATTATATGGATAGAAAGGGTGTTAAAATTACGAGTATTTGGTAGACGAAGAGAGAAAGAGAGAGGCGTGCTATACCAACCTCATAATATATGGTCGGTGTATATGAGGTGAGGGGAAAACATACATGTCGAGGAATCAACTTACGAGTATTCACGCCGGCTACGGATATAAATTAGAATAATGATAGGATGTTTTTTTTTAAGGTTGGGAATCATTTAATTACCTACTTCTCCCGCTCTATGGTGGAAAAAGGAAGTGCCAGAGTTTTACTGACTAAAATCTTACCTATGTCCTTCAGTTACCATTTACTCAAATACTCAAATGTTTATTGCGTTCCACAATGTACATACATAGATGGTGTTGCGTTCTGGAAACAAGTTTCTTTTTCAGAAATTCCCCGTGGCCCAATCGGGCATTGACTGAGTTGAGCCCTTATGGATTTCTTGTCTATTCACGAATATGACCAGACCCGAAACATCTGTCTATAGACCATACAAAAATGGGCACCCGAGCGGTCAATTAAGTTGCACATTAGTCATTCAAGAGACAAGTAAAGTTGAAACACCTTCAGAACAGTACATAACACTGAAGCCACTTACTGCGCCTACGCAAAAACAGAGGTTAACATAAGAGCAATGAAGTATTTGAATCGCTCATTCACACGCAAAACGAAAAGTAAGAAGCGTCACAAAAGTATGCACATCGCATCAGTAACTCTCGGGTCGACGGGTGATCGACGTTGCGTCACAGCGGTAACCTTTCACTGCGTGCATGCGTGTGCGCAACTTAAGAACTTGCGGTTTGCGCCGGAATGTTGGAGAATGTGAGTAAACATGATGGTAAAGTTAATGGGCAGTGGTGGCCGAGTGGTAACTGCCCCGACTTATAAGTTGTAGGTCGCGGGTTCAAACCCTGCCAGGCGCATTACTTTGTGTAAATTATTTCATTTAATATTAATCACCGCTGCTCTCAAAACGGTGAAGGAAAACATCGTGAGGAAATTGTTCAAATTGTTTTGCTCTATTTTGATAGTTTGACCTGGTGGAGTCTGGTGTCGTCGGAATCTTCTTGCGTGATTGCATTTAAAATGAAGATATCCGAAGAAGAACCACGGGATTTTTATAATAACTCCGTGAGAAGAACCAAGATTATCAAACGAAGAATCGCCAAACGTAAGTGGCAGTGGGAAGGGCACAATGTTCACAGAACAGATGGTCGAAATGACGATGGGACCGAAAGATGCAGGAGTGACTACTTCGGACTGGAAGACGCAGCATTGGAAGGCCTCCAAAAAGGTGGACCGATAACCTGGTAAGAGTCGCAGGAATCGATGGATGCAAGATGCAAAGGACCGTTTGTTATGGCGACACTTGGGGGAAGCCTATATTGGACATAGGCTTCCCCCAAGTGTCCAACCGTGGACGTCTTTCGGCTAAAATGATGATGATGATAAACCATACCTGTTGGTAAGCGATGATGTGGTCGGCGATGGAGCACGTTTGCTTAGAAGAAGCGCCAGCTTTAATAAGCAATGCGAATAAGACCTTAACCTGGGTTTCATCACACATTAGGAACATTACGGTGGACCCAGACTAGACTATGTCCTTCCGAAGGAAGTCTACTGAAAGAAATCCACTGAATGGGACTCATTTCAAGTTATACGACGCAAAAGCACATGAAAGCGAAGATCGTGAGATAAACTTGACGGTTACTCAAAGAGCTGGATTAGCAGAAAAAGGAGAAAGTCTATTTCAAAATCTTTCAAAATGTGTAAAATCTCCTTTATAAAAACCTGACTATAAAAATATACAGGTGCCTACAGCATATAGTATGATTTCATGAGAGCAAGAGCTTCTTAGATACATTAAGGAGTAGTGCTGTGTAGGAGTAGTATATCCGCATGTAACAAGGTTAAGAAACGTGAAATTATTGTTACTCATGATGTTGTGGAAATCGAATCTAGATAGAAAGGCATCGAAATGAGATATGGCCATGACCTGGACCGGACTAAGTGTAGACGGATGAGTGTGCACGTAATAAGACTGTTACCTAACGCATCTCAATTTACTTTGATAGCCACCACACGTCACAATGAGACGAAAGGTCATGTTTCACGCATATTGTAACTTTATATTGTAATGTCTATCAATGTATTTATGTATATCGGTAATGTCAAAATGTAATGTCCGGCTTGACTGGAAGTCGACCCCAATATAGTTGGGAAAAGGCTAGGTAGATGATGATGGTAATGTCAAAATTCTGCTTAACAAAAATATGAAACTAATATTAGGTTGCATCATGAATTACGTTTTTTTGAGGTGCGAAATCATCAGGTCACTTGATGGCGCAAACAGATGGCAAAATCGAATGGTCATTGTTAATGTTAGAAGAAATGTTAGAAGCTAAAATTAACTCTTAAGGAAATTATAATGTGGCTCTTCTTTTGCACTAAGGTAGAACAAGAGACAGACAGGACCGGTCGTCGTCGGCGAAACTTGGGAGAGGCTTAGGTCCAACGATGAACATCTTTCGGTTGAAATGATGGTGAAGATGATGTATTTATTTTTTTGGATGTTGAGATATCAATTATTGTTTCCACTCCGGGTAAAAGCAGAGAATACCTTCAGTCACGTTCAAGACTAAGACCGTTTTCACATTATCCGATCCGATATCGGTATCGGACGCCGATCCGATATCGGGGTAAGTAAAATGTGTGAAATATGTACCTATCTTTCATATTGTCCGACCCGATATCGGATATCGGAGCACGGTATTTCATACATTTTACTTCTCCCGATATCGTATCGGCGTCCGATACCGATATCGGATCGGATAATGTGATAACGGTCTCACAGTGACGCTTTTGGACAATACTGCAACCCTGTGCTTTTATACCTTACCAGGCAATATCTGCAAAATGGTAACCTAGTAATATTGGCCAAATATGGCTATTGTACTGAATAACTTGTATCCAGTATAACAACCAAAGTTTCACCATCATTCTTGAATTCCTTAGCATGAATCACTAGAATGTTGTTTCTTCAGCAAAGTCAACGAAAAGGACAGTAAATGTATAAACAACATGTCCACGCTTGTGGAGTTCGTTGCTCCACTTTCTGTTCTCACTGCTCGCGTATTTGTAATTTGCACACAAATGAGCATCGTCTAGTGACTGTACAGTAGCTAGTTTATCTTTGGTGGTAGCTAATATGGACACATAGTTTTGATTTGATTGGTTTTAAACTTTATTTTCTTACAAATTGGCCTATATTCTAAACTTTAATACGAGCAAGCGTCTAGTCAGTGTTCACTAGCTAGTTTATCTTTGGAGGTACCACATGCAGACAAGGTTCCATTTGATCGGTTTTTAATACTCGTATATTTTTTATAACAATTGGCTTTTTCTGGTATACTTCAATACAAGCAATTTGCTCCTCACCTCACAATTTAAAACTTGGCTTGTTTAAGTAGTTTGCGTCCCTTGGTGTCTATTGATATAAATCTGATAGGTCTACCGGTAGATATGAAGGGTCGTGGTTGTTACTTCTCCACTGCTCTATTATTGTCATTAATTTCGCAGCAGGATCCCAAACAGCTTTGAATCGTTTCCCTGTGTCATTTTGAGAGTGAATGCATTAGCACTTTTTGTGGTGGTCGCTCACAGAGTACAGAGTAGTTAACTCTAGCTGGTAAAACTGAGTTTTTAGATAGTTCTTTTCTAGAGATTAAGAGCTTCCGTTTGACGACCTAACCTTAATAAGAAAAAAGGCTGTTAAAAGGATGGAGCTATTTAGGGTGTATAGCTCAATCGCTCTTTCTCCCTCGCACACCTATAATTTTAATACGTCATGTCAAAGCCCCTAATCTAATTTCCGAATTCAATCAGCAATCATAATAAATTTGACTTTGGCCTTTTCATATGTCTCCGTAATCTGACGTCAAATCATATCGGATATGCTTATTATATCTGCAGTGGCGTCGAAAGTGAGACCAGTGCCGAGGTCGAGGATGCACTTTCACCCCTTACCCACATTTTACGGATTTCGAATAAGCCAGTTCTTCAAACCGGTGCATGCGATCTTGAACTTTGTGGGTAATTATGGTAATCTTCAGGTCTGTGTGTTGGACATTCTTCAGCATAAATAATTTTGTATTTAAAATGCATCTGACGTAGAGGTAAAATTTAAAGATTGTGTTTTTTTGTATCGTAGAGATTTAATTTAAAGACTGTCTTTTTTGCATTTGTAAATATTTGTATCCATATTTTTGACAAATAAAAATCTATTATAATTTCATAATGTTTTTTTTTTTACTTTCCAAAATATCTGCTGAATTCAGACTATTTATTAGACGTTTCACTTTTGAATATTTTTACGTAGGTACCTAGTTTTATTTTGACTTGCATTATTAATAATTAATATTAATAATGCTACTCGATTCTATTTTCTCTAATGCCCCCTTCTTCCCACAATATCTTCGCAGTCATGCATAATTCAGGCATTCCCTTCACCGGGGTTTTGGTATTTCATAAGACAAGGTCTATCAAACAAATAACAACATATTTATGTGCCATGCATCGTCACTGTCATAACTATCTTTTCTTTTCAGTTCAGTCACTTTCATCTCTGCAATAACTTCTATATTTTCGCGTCTATCCGCATCATCATTGTCATAAACATCTTTTCATAACATACACTCATATAGCTTAGCAGCTTTGATATCTGCCGTAATAATTTCTATATTCTATTCTTTGTGTACATCACAATTATGTGCAATGTCACTGACCTAAGCATCTTTTCTTGACGCAGAACTTAAGTTTACTTGCTTCCACAGTAACATAAAGTTATCCGCGTCTACGTATTACGGCATATACTCGTATGACGTCGGCCCTACCGCTTTCTCCGCTCTCACGGCCAAAAGGTCGGCTATGCGAAAATGTTTGTATCTGTCGAGTGTCTCTTCCATCTATGTTGTGTGCTTGCTTACTTTTGCTATATGTTTGACGTGTTCTATCGTTGAGGCTTCAAAATTGTAGAAGTATATACTTTCAAATAGTTATCGTATTAGAAGGTAATTACATTGTTGTGAGCTTAAATGTGTATGTAATTTTTCGTTTAAGAGAAATTTGAATTATGCAGGCTATTATATGAATTGTAACGATAGCAAAAAATATCCGGAAAAACCGTTTTCTATGTCATCATTCTAATTGTTTTTAATTTAATTGTCAATTTAGTTTTGCCTTACTTTAGCTGGTTTTTAATTCTTGCATAACATCACGTATTTAGGAAGACGAAACTGATTCCCGAAATACAATTATCTCATATCTGGGTCCGGAGTCAGCTGTAATACAGATACTTATATCTAACTCTGGAGTTTTCTCTGAATTGTAAAAATAAAAAGTTTTACAAATATTTACATCATAACAATACATTATAGTAGCTGATTCACACAGTTCCATCATCTACAGAACTAAGCCATGTGAAGTAGTTGCTAGGTCAAAGATGACACTAAGAACTGACAGGTCAACAAGCTATCAGTTACGAGAATCGCGGGGCTTCAACACTTTTCCTTTCTTGACAGTTACAACGTGATTGTGATTTGAAATTGCTGATAGGCCCGGTTGACGCCAAGTTGTAGTTTTGATTTAATAAGCTTCATCTATTCATATATCTTTCTAGATATATAAAAGGAGAAATTCACTGACATATTAACGCACAGCCGAAACTACTGGGATTAGGAAAGTGTTTTTTTTTATACGGCTTCCTTTTATGACGTTGACGACCAATAATAAGAGGTTTTTAGAAATTGAACTTTTGGAGGTGTGAAATGGGGTACCAAAGCTTATATACAGAAATTTCGAAACCATTGGCAGGTACTAGTCTAAAATAAATTTGACTGTATTAGAAGTCCAAAGGATAAAATTTATAATTAATGTTGTAAAAATATTTTCAAACATTTTATACTTGTAACTAGGGAATGCAATCCGGACTATCCGTAATCCGAAAAATCCGGATATCCGCACATTTTTACTCGACTTGTAAATCCGGATTTGAAAATCAAATCCGCGGATTTTAATAACAATAAGAAATTTTAATTCGCGATGATATTATCTACTTTTATTATTAGTTTAGCACTAGCTTTTGCCCGTGGCTTCACCCGCATGGAAGACGGATAACCAAGTAAATTCAGAAAAAAATATCGTAACGTGGGTCCAATATAATTCGTGGTCTACCCGTATGACAAGTTGCTTGCAATGCATGCGTGCCCAAAAAAGACTGAATATCTTTTAAGGCGCCAAGCGTCATCATGCTGACAGCTGACAAAAAAGTATGAACTAATTACCAACCCTACTACATCCCCCCTCTTTGAGAAGTGGTTGGAAAGACGTCACTGCGTCCTCACCTTTTACATGACACAGGTCTTCACCGTATGTGGTAAGTTCGAAAGGTTTCTGCGCCGGATTTGTGCGAAAGAAACGCCAAGGTGTCATTATTGTGCGGATCGATCGCCTGGAGGACACTCCACCGTGTCCTCCTTATGGTTAAGGTGTGTCGTTTGACTGTCTTGTCGGACGAACACTAGGTTCGTAAGGGCGAATGCTGAGCGTAGGTACTGGGCTCGAACTAGGGGTCAAGCAAATAGTGCTATTGGGTTTTTCCATTAGGAATTACTCTATAGCTGCCCGGAGTTTGAAAGTTGGTGGTATGATATCCCTATGCCTCTGAAAACACGTTAAGGTCATGCACCTGATCTCGCTCCGGTCGTGTTGAATTGCCTTCATCTGACTATAAGATTAAAAGAACAGAGAGTGTGCCAGTGTCTGTGTACACACTTGTGCACTATAATATCTGCAGTATACATCAGGCTTCCAGGTTTCAGTAGGCATCAGGCCACCATGATCAAAATTCGGTCTTGAGGACTATTATTAAAGGTATGCTCCGTTTGGGCAATGACCATTCACGCCGGGTCCCGATCCATGGACCGGAGCGCAAAGGAATGTGACAGGCGGTCGCCTGCTTCTGCGAAGCAGTAATGCTAGCAAAGGAGGCAGCTGCACGTGCGAGGGAATGATCCTCATGCTCCAGCTCCCGGATCCAGACCCCTATTTCCAGCTACCGTAGGCGCAGGCTTGCGGATGGCGAGCAATGGGTAGCTCATCGACCTCGCTACGGCGCATAGTGTGTCTCAAGGTGATACAAATCGTAGTGGCCCAGCTGGGTCGAAGCCTACTGTTGCCATGAATTATGTGAAAGTGAACCCCGGGGCCCTAGAACGAAGACAAAGAAAAAGGAAAAGGAGTGGATTTTAGTCACTAAAAATCTGATATCCCGCTCTGCCCAGAACGGGAGAAGTCATTGGATAATTTCAAACCCAAAAATGGAAAAAATATACATTCTTTGTCTTTACATGTTGGGAAAACGGCTTTTTGGAGAGGCCGTAATCCACCAGGCGGGTCCAGTGCGGGTTTGTGGATGCTACATGTCCTAAAACTTTTGGTTCTAGGATTTGCCGGTTTCCTCACGATGTTTCCCCTCGCCGTTTTGACAGCTACTGCTCTCAAAACGGCGAAAGGAAATCGTATGAAGGGAAACATCATGTTAATAAACTAATATAAGTAGGTTTGTTTAATTTTCATGAAAAATCCGTAAAATCCGGATAATCCAGATTGGACCCAAAATCCGTTTTAGAAAATCCGGATTTTTAAAACACGACGGATTTGCATTCCCTACTTGTAACCCATTAGTCTTGGGAATTGTAAAGTACATTATTACGCAATTGCACCTTTCAAGAAAAGCCATTACCTATGACAAGCCAAGTTTTGACGCCATATATTTAGCTAATTACTGCCCCATTATTTTTTGTTTCACGTCCTACTTAAACGTCTGCAATACATACATAAAATTACCTGCAGACACGTCACAAACCTATTGGTTAAGCAAAGTCAAGCGTCAAAATAATTTTCATAACCATAGTCCTCTCAATTGTCACACTTATTGAGTCAATTAAGAAAACAAAACGTTTCCTAAAGACTTGGAAAATAGCAGAAAATGGCGAAACGATTCAAAAAGTGATAATATTCCTAAAAAGTTAACAGATCCGTTCAAGGCAACGACAATGGCACGACTCATCGCTTCCTGTTCCGCTACTCGCACTTGACGCTTTTGCAAAGAGGTGTGAACTTGTAGAGAAAGTCATCTTTTTATAGCTGTCATCAAGACAACCTTCATTTCTCTTTCATTTCCGTCCTTATGTCTATTGTTTTTGAGTTCAGTTTCTGTTTCCGGAGCTGCATTGTTAAGTTTGTTACGCACATGTGAGAACATATTTACATATGCATTTGGCTAAATAATTTGTGTTTAGCTTCGTCTACGGATGACTGGATTTCATTATGCGTGAAATGGTTGGTATTATGTCAATGTTTTAAGAGCTGTTGTTAGTACTACGATTCTCATCAAATCTCTGATATGTTTTTTTTTACTTGGTGTCCATTTTCATTACCAGTGACTTTGCCTTCAGCTGGACATAAATTTATTTTTTCCTGAACTAATCTTTTATGCGTAGTAATTATAAAATGAGCATAATTTGATTTTTGTGTTCATAAACAGTAAAAAAAAAATTTCGACTCACGAGACCCACGTGCTTCACAATATTTAAACTGTGTTGTCTCCAATAAACCTGAAGAAGTTATTACAACACCTGCCATTTCAAAGTATTGTTGTGCAAACAGTAGACTCTCAGCTCACGAGAAATTATAAACATAAAGATACTCGTATTAGATATAATCAGGGTGAGAAAGAAAAACTTCAATCGCTATCTAAAGAACTATCACAAGATAAGGAAAAGGAAAATGTCACAGAAAATATAAACGCAGATGCAACTAAAAATAACCCAATAAGGAAGAAAAGCGCAAATCTGATAGCTGTAGAACACAATCTAACTGGTTACAATAATCTTAAAGAAACAAGTTTTTCAATACTTTCTACAAACATAGATAATAGCTTGTTATATAAAATAGAAACCACGTATGGATGCCTCAGGAAACGGAATCAATGGCAGCAGTAAAAATTCTGCATATATTACAATTGTATATTGTGTAACTGTTGCTAAAATTATATAGAAACCTTATTTAGAAGTTCTGAGCACTTGACAACGAGGTAAGTAGAAGTAGACAGGTCACGATTTTGATCAAGTGCTGTTGGAATTTCATAATGATATGCTATTAACGAATCATCGTAGTGCTAGGAATGTAATGCGACTGTGATGGGATCAAAGGTTGGAATTACAATTTGTTACTTGATGTTTTTGGCAGGAGATAATTTGTTTTTTGGACATGATTTTAAACATAAGTACAGGTGAATTAATGACAAGGACATGACAGATTAAATTTTGCTTGCTTTGATCACACAATGTAACTTTTTTATTATAATAATGGATCGGCTCGCGTTTGACCACTATCTCACATGATGGTAAGCGATGATGTGGCCGAGTAGTCATGCATGATATATGAACGATGGAGCACACTTGCCTAGAAGTAACCTACCAAAGTTGTAGCTGTCAGGAAACACGGGAATTCCACTCCTTAGTTATACGCACAATAAATGTTTTATAGTAATAATCTACATTAAATCTGACACAGAATTCGTAACCTCCAAATCAGATAAGTAGAGTAACGGAAACAAAATCGAACTAAACAAAGAGGCTCCTTTTACTAACCAATCTAATACGGTTGAGACAGATGCCGCTCCCTATTGAGCGGGAATGTGCGTACGCGGCATTCGCACGATTGCGCAAGTGGCAAGCGTCTCATCATTGCTTTCCCATAGCTACAACTATTATAAAGATGATCGTCCACCACTTCATCGCATATGCGTGGAGAGTTTTGCCACGTTAGCTTCGTGGTTCATTTGTTTTCCAAACTCAAATTCGTCTGTTGTAATGGCAAAGCATAAAGAACCATGTATCATCTCACATCCGTGTGTATCTGTAACCCATGTTTACAGATAAATAAATCTAATTCTACTATCATTTTATCCAACCCATATGTAGCTTCCTAGAAAGCTCTGTCGTTTCCCGAATTCAGATCTTCAATTTTTTTTTGCTATTACTTTTAATAAAGTGAGGCATTTTATCTGAAGGAACTTCATACTAGCGTTGAGTTTGATATTGTTCGAGCCTACCCTATTTGATTAGTTTACTTCTACAGTACCAAGTTGGGCCTCAATCTGTTAAGAGGTTTCTAGATGAGAGTGCCGTGAGTCGCTATTCGTAGCGTTGCGTGGACTGCTATGGAGGCGTGCCTTAACAAACGATCTGTTATTAGTTTTATGTGGGAAACGATTGTATCCGTGAAACGTCAAGAATTGTAGACGTAATATTTAGGTAATTGGACGAGAATTTCTGATTGGCCGCACTTCATAATATGATTTGATTCATTGTAAAGATTGAATGGAAAAGTTGTTTTATGGACAGCTTCATTAATTGGGTATCTAACCCTCTCATATTAAAATACCTTAGAAAAGTATGTAACCAATTGATGACACTATCCGTACACAAAGAGGATGGATGATCGCTGGCTTGATGATGTGTAAGCGAGCGTACATGACCCACCTTTGATATCTATCACTCAACCGCGCCTACGATGCTAGAATGTAGCATATTCTAAACCAATTTGTGCTCCTATGTTGTGTGTGTATTGTGAGGATAAATGAATAAATAAATAAATGGAGGACTTATGAAATTTTGTAGGGGTTTCCTAGGGGAAGACGCTGAGCTTTGTTTTAATCTACTAACCCTACTGGTAAGTAGGGTAAGTAGATTAAATTATTACAATAAATGAACCAAAAATACATCTCAATAAAAGTTATCGAATAATATTCGGGTTAATCGGATTAGATCACTATAAAATAAAAAGAATACAAAAAGTCAAGTATTACATTATTCTAGATCTTACGCTACTTAAAATGTCGTTCGGTGTTATGACTAATTTTATCCAGGTCAATATTGATCTAGATTAGAAAAAGACAACTGTTCTAGTTATTGAAGCAGTGAAAAAAAAACGTAAGGCTAGTGGCTAGCCCGTTGCGGGTAATTTAAACCAATCTGTTACTTGGGAAATCAGTATTTATTCCATTTAGAAGATTGGTATGGTATTTACGTTAGTAATTGATGGTGTGGAACGGACGGGCGGTATTAACAACATTTTTATTACTTGTAATTCTAATTATCTTCAGATGGTGTAAGTGCTGTTATATAAGATGGTGGTTACTGGTTGCGTGGTATACTTGAAGGATGGTTGTTTTATTGCTGTGATGGTTAATAATGATGGAGAAGTAATCTGATTTAGAAATGTTGAATGAAGATTGATAAGTTTAAGTAGTATTATTGATTGATTGATTGATATACTCTTTATTGTACACCATAAAAACAATTTTACAGTTGGAGCTTAAAATTAATAGGGGCGGTCTTATCGCTAAAAGCGATTTTTATAGACGACCTTTGGAAGGATTTGACAGGGAAAGGAAGAATATAATAAGTAGTTCGTGGTGGTACTATTTATATCTAGACAAAAAAACAATACATAATACCTAACGATCAGTGATAGGAATAGGTAGTGCCTATTTGCCTAAACTTCGAAGAACAGAGACAAGAAACGGAGACCTCCTTAGGACTAAATTTTTTCCGAGACTCCCGAAATTTCGAGATAACACTTAAAATTCATAAAAGAAAATTGTTATGTGAAATAAGTAATTCGTCAATATTTACCAAAAGTTTGCGACTATCATAATAAATAACATACACAGTCGTTAACACCATAAAATTTTCAGAAATTTTTTTTTGGAGAACATTTTGTAAATGACTTGTTGATCGTAATAGGTATTACTTATTCCAAATAACAATTTTTTTGAACATATTTAAGTGTTGTCTCGAAATTTCGGGACAGATGTCTCGGAAAAAAATGTAGTCCTAAGGAAGTCTCCGTTTCTTGTCTCTGTTCTTCGAAGTTTAGGCAAATAGGCACTACCTTTTCCTATAACTGCTAATGATATACTCGTACCTCTTCCATAATTATGAAAGCAGAGACATATGTGCTTAATGACGTTCAAGAGCAGAGGTAATGATCCTTGACCGAATTTGTAGTACCTACTGTTACCATTACTTTAAAGCAAGCCGTTGAAAAAAACAAAAGCCCCCAGTAAACTGAATTCAGAGAAAGATCTATACTTAAAGACCTTAGGAGGAAGAATGATCAATGACGCCTTAATACTCGTAATATTATCGAAAATTACATATAACCATTTCCTTCAAGATGGTTCCTACATACAAATGCGTTGAAGTTTAAATTACTCAGAAAGACGCACTATGGCATTAAATTAAAGATTGTATGAGTTTTATTTAGTAAAACTTGGAGTAAGATGAAGTCAAGACGCGGTCTGAGCTCGTGTGTGAGTGTCGTTTGTTTTTTGCGAGGGTGAACGGGAGTAGTAAGATGTCTCTATTAATTTTGCAGCCATGCGTCGGCAACCAGACGACGATGTGTTGGTAATGTTCGTTTAGAAACAGGGCGTGCGTCTTATATGCAGATCTTGTATAATTTATTGCATGTTGTGCTCTTCTTTAAGTGATGACGCACTTAGATTTAAGGCAAAATTGTATTTCTTTACATTTAATAGTGTACTCATTGTTGAAGAGCCAAATAAAATAAATAAAAGATCGACATATAAAGATATACAAGAGGTGCTAATTAAACTAAACTTACTCAAGACATCTGTGCAAGAAGTGCAGGAAGGCGGGGTCGTCGGACCGCACGATGGTGGTGAGCGTCCGCGTGCCGGGGCGCCGCTTGCGACCCTTGGAGTTCGTGATGCTGCGCGGGGAGCCTTTTGAGTCTAGTAGATTAATTAACACAAATTAGAATATAGACAGAAACAATATGAATAATACCAGCAACAGCATATCGCTGTATCATTGCAGGGTAATCCCCGTTTGTACAGAGAAGGTATCCGAGCTCGCTCAAATCTGGTTGTGAATTAAAAAAAAAACAAATAAAGATCTAGTTAATTTTTTTAAGAAATTATGAAACCATAAAAATTGCATAGATGCGAATTATGAACTCTCAAGGTTACAACACAAAAATATTAATTTTTGAATACAACATTCGCACAAAACGTTTGAGAAGTCATTAATTATGCGTACAAGTAAGGAGTGAAATTCTCTGACGGAGTCTGTATTTCCTGATAGTTAAAACTTTAGAGTATTTAAATCAAGAGTGAATATGTTATATCTAAGTCATCATCATCATCATTATCTCAGCCGAAAGTCGTTCACTGCTGGACATAGGCCTCCTCCAAGCGTCGCCACAGCGACCGATCCTGTGCCTCTCGCATCCATTGGATTCCCGCGACCCTCGCCAGGTCATCGGTCCACCTTGTGGGAGTCCTTCCAACGCTGCGTCTTCCGGTATATCTAAGTATGCGTGTTATTTTATCCTCAAATGCGAGCTCACCAATATTTGAAATAATTTCCTACAGGGGTGGAGTTCTTCAGGGATTTATTCTAGGGCCAAAATGAGACAAGACTTACCAAAAAACAGTCTCTTCCTCGTGGCATGTAGCAGGAGGTCTGGAGGAGGTGGTCCAAGCAGCTCCATGATGCAGGCCAGCTGTTCTGATTCATTTTCGCCCGGGAACAGAGGGTAGCCTGTGTGGAGTTCCGCAAGGATGCATCCTGGGACCAAAGTATTACACGATTGGAGATCTAAATATGATTCAACGTTTTCCTGCAATCCTGCCTATAACTACTATGACGTGAGGATACTGATCATGTTGTGAAAACGGTTCAGTGCTATTTATTCCGTATTGTTTTATCTCCTTCTCATACTGGAATAATATTTATTGGATTAACTCCTCAGAAAAACCAGTCCCTTGTTTTCTTATTATATTGTTTTCTCAATTTACACCTCTTTTATAGTATTACCATCTTTCACACAATACATCTTTCCTTTTTGATCTTCCTCATTTCTTATCATTCAAATTTTCAATTAGGAGTTCCCTTAAAGACGAGTATTCGTACGTACTCGTATCTCATTTCTCCTTGAATTAATTGTGTTTATTTAATCTTGGTTTACTTTCTGCGTGATCTTGAACGCTATTTCTTCTTATGGGCTACTTTTACTACCCATTGTTTTCTAATAACAATTTCTATTATACTTCATCATGACTCTTTTGTTTCACATGGATGATCTTTACTTAATGAGATGCAAGTTATAATTTATTCATGGCATATTTACGATCGTATAGCAGCATTATTGAATAAAAGTAGTTATAGAAATGAAATATGAGACCGATGAAAATATCGTTAATAATTAAGAAAAATATGATCGAGTGGGCCTATAGCAATATTAACGATTGATAAAAATTCAATATAACACTTGTGTCAATTAAATTCATGTGTGCTAGTCTAACCTTTTCCCGACTGTATTGTGGTCATCTGTCAGTCAAACTAGATACAGCTAGATATCAGCATATTATATAGGACGTCTGCCTATCCGACCCCTACAACCTAGTTACCTTAACAACCCAGCGATAGGCCTTGGCAAAACTGGTATCAGATTTCCAGGCTTCTAATTATTCGTAACTACACATCATCATCTGCCTAGCCTTTTCCTAACTATATTGGGGTCGGCTTCCAGTCAAGCCGGATTTAGCTGAATACCAGTATTTTACGAGGAGCGGCTGCCTACCAGACCTCCACAACCCATTAACTGGGGTAACACGGTACTTTATGGCAAAATTGGAGTCAGATTTACTGGCTTCTAACTATCCGTAACTACTCGTACTGCAAAAAATATACAAATCACAGCCGAGACAATATCTCTAATAGTCGTAAAGATAAATATTCGTGAGCTTAGTTACACAACATTGGCAACAATAAAGCATAATTAAACAAAAAAATTGATCCACTAACACTCAGACCCCAAAACGAAAGTCACCCAAACAAAAAAAATCAAGTGCTTACGCATCTTCGAACCTGCATCCAGATATAAAGATGCGTCTTGTTACAAAACGAGACGTAACGACCGGTAGGCGGTAACATTCATCATCAGTTACGCAAAGACTACATTCTTTCGTGTCGATATCTGCCTTGCGAATCGCGAGGTCACCTTTCTCCCCCGCTTTCTATAGCTAAAGAATCATGCTTGCGATTGTCTGTCCAAGTCGAAAGCTTTGCTTTGAATTTGTGATCGTGTTTATGATGTTTATGTTTATGATTGCTGCCGGGTCAAGTGGTGTTAGAGTATCGATTGGTTCTAAGATATTGGAGCATTTATCGGTATGGTGAGCGTTACCATATCGATAATAGTCCAATATATTAGTTGTTACTTTCTCTCAAGTACTGTGATTAAAGGTTTCAATTTCCTAATTTGTATCTATAGTTTGTTGCTGTTGCTAGTCTTTATTTATGCAACTTTCTACTGTCCTTTGACTTTATTAAGTTTTATGAAGTCGTAAATCTTTTGCTACATTTAGCATGGGTATGGAGGTGGTTATGGGGCATGGGTGCCGGTAGAATTAGATAATCTTGAATGTGTTTGTAAATTTCATTGAAACACATATGGAGTGTGTTAAGATTGTTGCAGATGGTGTCCTGTTGTTTCAGGCTGAAACTTAAAGCCTATGGACAAATTGGATAATTAAATATTCTAAGTTTGTTTGTCTTCTCGGTCGGCACAAAACGTTTTTTTCTTCCATTTTGCCCTGTCATTCGTCATGCTATCATTAACTGCCTTTTCTTTCATATCACTTCTCACACAATTGATCCATCTTTTCTTTGGCCTCTCTCTTCTTCTACCAAAGGATTCCCTTTCAACTTTTCAGTCACTGGCACCACTTTCAAGCTTCACTACCACACATCTACGTTAAGTCGACTGTCTGTATGAAGTGTATTTATTTTAAGACTTGTCTCTAGATTCATATCTATTTTAACTATACTCATATATCTCTCATAGCGTGTGGTAAACTTTATTGAACTTACATAATCCAGTTCATCAGTAGTAGTGTAACGAGTCAATCTTATTTCATTGACTCTGTCTATCTCTCTCTATTTAGCAACATTAGAACGAGAAGCAAGATCAAGATTACGTCAATTTACAACTTTATAAAAGTGCTTTGTTTGATTAAAATGTTTTAGAGTATTTGTGTGATGCAATTTCCGCTTCGTGTAGTATTATTGTGTGTCCCAATTCTTTGCTACTTTTTGGAAAGAGTATTTACTCAAATCGCTTGTTAAAACTATTATGTAAGGCTTTTATAGAATTGTGATAGACCTCAATGCCTCAATTGATCTTACGTATAGTAATTATATTTGACACAGCGTGTTTAACAAAACTTGTTTTTCATTTTGTTGCAAAATTTATAATAACAATGTCAATTTTACGGTGGAGATCTTCTTGACATTTTGTGATTGCATGTGTGTTATGTTTCGATAGTGTTTCTATACAATCTTGAAATAAATTATTTCAAGTGACATTTTTACCTTGGCCTACATGCAAACACCCCATGTTAAATGCCGATCTGGTCACCTACTAATATATGAGTTGACTAATTCAAAGGTGGCTATTCTGATAATTTACTCTAAAAATAGTTGTCGATATGACAGCTTAGATAATTTTAACACAACATAATATTTTTCTTTATTATTAAATATCCAAATAAGTGACATGTGATTCAAAATGCTCTCTTAAAATTAAGGATATAGTGACAGCCAGTAACGTCTTTTTCTTTCTAGATGTCAAAAATTTACAAAACGCTATATTGCCTTCTTGGGATGTCGAATCATCATATGAAATACCTAATCTTTCATATGACATCGACATACGCACACAGATTCTTTGCCATGCTATATATGATAAGATAATAATGGGTAATCTTCAGACCGATACACAGTAATGCGGATTAGCGGCAGAAACTTGTAACTAGTTATTCTCTGAATGAGGTGCTTTACAAAGACCTAGTTGGTTGCAGAGATATTTGATAATTTATTTATGTAAAGTTCATGTACACTAGCGGTTTGGGTTAAGAAATACTACACGTTAAGTATGCTCTCAGGACTGGTCCTCACTGTCGTAACATCCAATATTGATGAATTAAATAGTATTCGTAATGTAATGTACCAATGTACATATTCTAATATTGTATTACTCACCCATACTCCACATATCAATAGGAGTGCCGTACTGCAGCCCCAGGATAACCTCAGGGCTCCGGTAGAACCGCGACTGGATGTAGGTGTACACGCGCGCATGCGTGTAGCAGGAGCTGCCGAAGTCGATCACCTTGATGGAGGAACTGCCTCTCGCTTTCAGGAGGATGTTTTCCTGGAAGACAATGATTGTCAAGTTAGTTAATATGATAGATACATCTTAGATTATTGCATCAGGGAATATGAAAGAGTGACACAAAAAACTAGAATGAAGGCTTCACACACTTATATTTGATTTAACCATACCACTAACTAAGGGTTAGTTAAGCTGCTAACTCAAAATTCCAGATGAATATTTTTTTACGTGTAAGTTTTATGAAATTTAGTACGAGACGAGTTTAGTATCAATAATCAGGCATAGCGCTAGACTCTATTCTGTCCAGTTTCTTGCACATTCTTCACTATAGAGATTATAGAGATCTACGCTTTAGAATGTGCCATTGGCATCAGTTTTCTGACTGACTGACAGTTAAAAAGTACCTGTAAATGCTTTATTTGAAGTAAATGCTGTGAACTTGACTCTGGCCCTTTTCTGGACTCTGGACTATTACTGAGAAATACACACTTTGCTACCTTGCCAGAAACGTATGGTGATCGGCTCCAAGATGCAAAAATCGATTTTGCGACTACTTACGACTGGTGAACAGTGTTTGTAGACCAGAAAGTTAACTCAAGCCTTCATAATCACCAAAAAAAAAAATGTAAAAAACCTTTCACTCAGCCATTCATGAAAAAATTGTAACATTTTTCACACCACCATTCATAACCATTTACCGTGCTTGACTAACCTTTAAAAAGGTAAATGAAGCACCTGACTCCTGATCTAAAGCTTAAAATAGTAGAAAAAGGTCGAACTCACCGGCTTTAGGTCACAATGTATGATGTTTTCTCCTTCTAGCAGCCTCAGGCATCGCAGCAGGGAGCTCGTGAACCTCCTGATGAGACTCAGACTGAAGCCTTGGTAGTTGTTCTTTTTTATCAGCTCGTATAGGTTGATGCTGGAAATTTAAACACAATACTTTAGATCAGTTGGTATTCTATCATATTTTGTGGAAAATTGACTACTACGATAAAGCTCTCCCAATACAAGCTCTCATCGACCCTTCTTCCCCTCTAGGTGCAAAGGGCATCCCCAAAATATACTGTTGGTCTTTTGAGCCCAGGAATATCGATACATATCTTCATATCTATAGTATTTGCCTTAGCTAGGCTTGCTTGGCGAAATCTTCCACTTTATTATGATTCATCATTACCATCATTAGTTGAATGGCATACAGTTTATGATACATAAGTCTCGGATTTAAGTGCATCTATCCTCCGTTCTAATATCCAGGTATTGATCGAATCAATTTTATCGGAAGATTCTAGATTAGGGCTCATTAGCAAGCCTTGACAAAGATTACTGTAATCTTTCTTCATGGAAGCGTTATTTATGACGTTGATAAGGCGTCATACGAGGTGATATTAAGCTTCACTTGGTTTATGTGTTGTAAAGAGCATCTCCACATATATCTAGACATAAATGACGTGTATGTCTTGGTCGTATTTTTTTTAATTCTTGTCATTCAAATTTTAACAATCGGCGCCCTTTGCCACTTAGTAAGGCCGCCGTTATGAAAAATTTTAATGTAACTATGACGTTAAGAAAAACTGATTGCAGTCTAATTTGAATAAAAGTGTTATTTTTTTAATAAAATGCAATGTAGCGGAAGAGTTTTAAAAAAGTGGAGCAGTAATCAAAGACGTGGGTGAAACCGTGGAGGACCGTTAGTATTTTTTGAACGTAAACATATAGGTAATTCTCACCTCATAAGCTCAAAACTGATGCACAAATGATTCCTAAAGTAGAAGTAGTCCAGCATATGAATGACATTGTGCGCTTGATCCTTATCCTTCAACCTCAGATGGTCCAGGACCCTGACTTCCACTAGCGCCTGGTGATGGAACCGCTTCTTGTTCCTGATGATCTTGATGGCCACCTGGGTCCCTGTGCGGTGGTCCTGCGCCCTGATGACTTGGCCGAAGGAGCCCTTCCCGATGACTTCGAGGATCTCGTACCTGTACGCTATGTGGTCGTGGATTTGCTGCAATTTGGAGATATGGATGGTGTTAGTAGAGTATTTTAATAATTCATTCAATAGTGCAATTTATTTATTTCAAATAGGTACCAAAGACTCATTTTAGTTACATAATCATAATACAGGAAATATACATATCATCAACTTACATAAAATGTTAAAATTACAATTAAGTAAATTAAATTGCCCTAAATTATCATTCAATTAAATTGAATTTCATAATTAAAATCAAACTTAATGCAATAGATGGATGGATTGTGTGAGGAGTGATATGAGAGAAAAGGGAGTTAGTGATAGTATGACGGGTGATAGGATAGAATGGAAGAAAAAAAAACGTGTTGCACCGACCCCAAGTAATATGTGAAGGCAGGAAGAAGAAGATAATAACGTCCGTCAGTCAGTCAAACATAAAAAAGAAAATGTTTTTAAATATTAAAATAAATTGTATGAAATTGAACAACATGTTATTATTATAATAAAATACTTTACCATTAATTAGTTAACAATTACAATTTCCTAATAGTCATGTTGGCTCAAATGCTGCTCTAATTTTTGATCTTTAAAAGTATTTTGGAGAACGAATCATCATCTTCTATCTAGCCTTTTCTGAACTATATTAGGGTCGGCTTCCAGTCCAGCCGGATTTAGCAGAATACCAGTATTTTACGAGGAGCGGCTGCCTACCAGCTTCCACAACCCATTAGGGGTAACACGGTACTTCATGGCAAGACTGGAGTCAGATTTACTGGCTTCTGACTATCCGTAACAACTTCCAAAGATCTACAAATGACAGCCGGGACCAACGGCTTAACGTGCTTTCCGAGGCACGGAGGAAACTCGGTATATTAAGATGGTCACCCATCCACAGACCAACCTTGGCAAGCGTTGCTTAACCTTGAAGATCGACTCGTGCGCGGCTGTTATTATTTAGCCACGAGCTCGTCCGATAATTTTAATGTTATTTGACATTCTTTGTGCCTGGTTGAGGAAGGTTAAACAGCTTTCCTCTTTCAAAAGAAAACTAGGAGACGTGATTGTTATTTACTTAAGATTCACTCCTCACACTCCTTAGATGGTATCGTATCGTTTCCAACTAATGACTAAATGTTTGGCGTCTCAATGGTTTGTTCCTCCCATATTGGGACTAAATAATCCTGCCCTCGTAAATTGTTACTATTGGAAAGTGGAAAGTTTCCTCGTAAGTGTGGGCTCGGAATTATTATTTACGACGGTACTTCATAAGATAGGTTTATTAAGTGACCGATATTGATGTCGGTAATACAAGATCATTTTGCCTTTTCTTTAACTACATTGGCAGCAGAATAAGTATATTAACAATCCTTTCAAAGGTTTGCAATTTGCATTTTATTTTTGTTTATTTACTTAGGGAGGATCCTCCGACCAGACGGGTGTTGTCTGGTATGGGCAACCGCCCGAGAGGGGATTTCTGGCTGTTATATATGTTCAAATTGCGCGGAAAAGTTTAATTACGCGATACGGGATTTTGTATTTTTTATAGTTTTTATGTGGCGCCATATGTTGTTACTACGCATTAATATTTTCCATTGCCATTGTGTATTTTACTTTAGTTACTACGATGTTTTGTTCTGGTTTAGACCTTTTCTCTTCGGTTCAGCCTAATCCTACTTTATCTAGATTGCTCCAGTACTCATCCCAATGCTTGTCTGTCTCGATAACACTTGGAAACATTAAATTGTCTGTTACATTTTTGTCTGTTGCCATTATACTAATAAAAAAGTGTGTGGTACCTTACTGATAAACTTAGAAGAGTATTGCTCCATACTCAAACGACAAGGCCAGAAAACCAAAAGTCTGAATAGGACTTTTGTCATTGGTCCTTCGAACCGGATTGAACCAGCGACCAATGTTTTAAAATGGTGCTGTACAACTAGTGCCCTGAATGATATTAAACCGATGCAACTAATACACCATTTAATGAACTGGCTGACTAAGTGACTGATGCTTAGGCAATTCATATAATAGGATTCATCATCTGCCTAGCCTTTTCCCAACTATATTGGGGTCGGCTTCTAGTCAAGCCGGATTTAGCTGAATACCAGTATTTTACGAGGAGCGGCTGCCTACTAGACCTCCACAACCCATTAACTGGGGTAACACGGTACTTAAGGCAAGACTGGAAGTCAGATTTACTGGCTTCTGACTATCCGTAACGACTGTCAAAGATCTACAAATGACAGCCGGGACCTACGAGCTTTTTCCGAGGCACGGAGGAAACTCGGTATGTTAAGATGGTCACCCATCCGCAGACCAACCTTGGCAAGCGTTGCTTAACCTTGAAGATCGACCTGTGCGGCTGTTATTATCTAGCCACGAGCTCCTCCTTTCATATAACAGGATTGACAGACAAAAACTAGTAAGTTGCGTGTGACGTATCTACGTATACACGGCATAATGGAGAGTAATTATACACTTTTCAAGCAAATTGACGTATTCATTGCTTAAAAGCATTACACATTCCATTAGTGTGGAGGCTTAACGGGCATACTGGAAATTAAATTACACTTTTAGGGTACAATAATATGCCTCTTATACATGAGGTTGCGGGTTCTAAACCGGGAGGACCAATGTTAATTTTCCAATTAATTATGTAGGATGTCCTAGATAATTTAAAATGTCACTTATCCCGCGATCATGGCGCTTGCAACAGCGTCGAAATTTCGGGAACTCAAAACAATAAATAATCACAGAAGATATCCCGTAAGTGACATTTTAAATTGTGAAATAAACCGTGATAGCCTAAAACAATGTCCTAGATATTTTTTTTAAGTAATTGAAAAGTTTATATATTCAAAATTTCATTACCACTCTGTGTCTTGGAAAGCACGTAAAGCCGTTAGTTCCGGTTGTAATTAGTAGATCTTTGATAGTCGTTAGAAGTAGTTAGATGTCAGAAAGGCTGACCATCCAAGTCCAAGTTTGTGCGTCCATCTGTCTGCCTGAGTATCGTGTTGCCAAGAAACTGGGTTGTGGAGGTCTAATAGGCAGTCGCTCAATGTAAAACACATGTATTCAGCAACATCCGGTTAGACCTCAAGCTAGTTGAAAAAAGGTTAAGAAGATGACGATGAATATGTTATCAATTAATGGCGTACAGACCTACATCGAGAAGTCCAAACTCAAGATTTGCCAACAAGCAATGGAGCGCAGTATACTTAAATTGCGGATCAACTTCGAAACACTATCCTGCGCTTCAAAACCAAAACACTTGATGGGGCTCAAAAGGCTGTCCAATTGAAATGGGACTAGGCAGGACATATCTACCGCGTACCCGACAAACTGTTGGCTAAAGTAGCACAAAGTTGATGTCCTGAAAGCGTGCGACGGGATCGCAGCAAACCAAGAAAGAGATGGCGTGACGAATTAGACAGATTCCGCCAGAACTGACAAGAGGAAGCACGACCTCGCGAAAGATTTTACTTTGCCCAAGAGTAGAACAGAACAAGCTAACAAAAACAGGAAAGGTAGGTAATGAATTCCTAAAAGCCGGTGGCTAGGGACAACATTTCTGAACGTTATAAAACAAATTCTTTCGGATAATATTTCAATGCTTGGGTTTCGGGCTTTTGAACAATTAATTTAGTACAAAATCGGTTCTTTCAATTCCCATTTCAGTATCCTATTTAAAATTCCATTTGAGTATATTTTTTGTTGAAGTCAGATCTGTATTTTATTCATACAACTTTTTTTTGTAATTATTTGGATAAAAAGGCTTTGGGTTTTAATTAGTATTCAAATGGAGTTCTGAGAGCTTTACAATAAATTTTTAGGTCAGTGGGAACTCAATGCTATATTCTAAACGACTTCATAAAATAAGGTTTAGTTTTATTGTATACGTTCAACGATATATTCGCTTGATGTTGGCCGATGTGTTTTTCCCGGCGGTTCTTCGATTTATTATATTTGAAGTTAGGAAAGCTTTTCAATCTAAATTTTAATATTATATCCTCGTATAAGTTAAAAAAATCCGGCCACGTAGGTATATACGAGAGGGACTCTTGCATGAAGGATTCCGTACCACCTGTAGCAAAAAAGGGCAAAAAACTAACGTTTTTTGTATACCTACAAGGAGCTCTATTTTAACATTTGTTTTATTCTCTTTTTAGTATTGTTATAGCAGCAGCAGAAACACAATATCGCATCTGTGAAAATTTCAACTGTCTTGGTATCATTGTTAACAGTTACGGTTGTTACGGTTATCTGGTGACAGACAGACGTATAGTGGAGTATCAGTAACAGGGTCTCATTTTTACCCTTTGGGTATCGAACCCTAAAAAAATCCTTTTGACCCTCACCTTATTATAGCTGCCATTCTCATCGTCGAACCCGCAGTTGTTGGGCAGGTTGGCGCGCGCCTGCACCTTGTTGGACTCCAGCCCCAGGAACCACACCTCCGGGTACTTCCGCACCTCGTTCCTCTCCCATTCCGACAGTCTGTCCCCGTACAGCTTCAGAGCTTCTGTAATTAAAGAGAGGAAGGTCTTTAGTGATGTGGGTTAGCTAATCATCATCATCATCATCTACCTAGCCTTTTCCCAACTATGTTGGGGTCGGCTTTCAGTCAAGCCGGATTTAGCTGAATACCACTATTTTACGAGGAGCGGCTGCCTACCACACCCCAATGTTGCGATGACGTTTCGCGCGGTCTCATGAGACCGCACGGGTTTTTACAGGTTGTCGTCAAATGCTTCGCTTTAAGGGCTCGTGGTAGGGACTCAAGTCACAAAATAAAAAACATGACAAGTTTAGTCGCTAATGAGTCAACGATACAAGTGATTTAGACTTGGACCTTAGACTTTGACTTTTCCAGCATTTTTTTTACCGTACTGGACGGCGAGTCATCTATTGCTCGTCGTGCGCTAACCCACACCGAAGGTAGCCAGAGATCGCTTAAGGCTTGGTTAAGCGTGTCAATTAACATTAAAGTATCATATTAGCATTAGCACTATCGGCCTTATAATGTTCCCACTGCTGGGACTCAGGCCTCCTCTCTTGGAGAGTACTCAAGTTTCATATAACATTTTATAATTCTATCCATAACACCGGAGAAACCATTAAAATTGACATCGAAACTAGGAGTGACGTAATAACTGGAGTAATAAATCTGTATGCGATACTACTGACAATTACCTATGTGGATATCCATCACTGCACAGGGTGTACTATGACGTCATCATACATAATGATCAGTGGCGTAACTGTGTCATCTGAGACCCGTGGACAATTATTTATTGGATGAAAATCGGCACGGTGTGATTTAATTTTAATATAATTTATTTTTATATCACAGGATGGGTGACCTTCATATATGTTTTCTACTGGAAGCACCAGTTGACCTGAAGTGATGCTGTGACCGCGCGCTCTCCGCCCTCTATCTCGAAAACGGTTCACGGTATGAAACATCTTTTGAACAAAATTTGTGGAGAATGTTGTATTCTACCATATTGATAAACATACAAATAACCCATAGGAAATGAGATGTTTACAAAAAAAGCGCAAAAGAACGATTTTTGACCTTGTTTAATAGTTGCGTACACCCTACCATATTTAGGTTTTGAGACAACTTTTAGGGTGTCAATATAGATGTATTTACAGAATTACAGCCGGGTATCTCGAATTCCGAGGTGAACTTATTATAATGACTGGACCATTGGGTAGCGTTTTGTTTAACAAATAAGGTATCCTAATTGTAGGCAAATAATATGGGAATTGGGGAAGGCCTAGTTCAGCAGTGGACGTCTTTGAAAATGATGAATATGGGAATCGTGGCACTACATTGGGAACGGATCTGCATTGGTATCTACGCACGCGCACACAAACCTTTAGTGACGCGGACAAGATTTTTCAAAATAGGTAATTTACAAAAAAAACTTTTTTAATAAATAGCTGAAATCAGTAGTCAATGCTGAACAGACTACTTCCAGGATATGCATTTACAATGTTACATATTATATAACCTTTACATCCAACAGTATATAGGTTTTTTTTTTTCTGGTAATCATCAGAATGACTTCTCCCGCTCTTGGGCGGAGCGGGAGGGCGTGTCAGACTCTTACTGACTAAACCCCTACCCCGTTCCTTCGTTGCCTTCGTTCTGGGGGGGACTCGGTGTCAACCAACAGTATATAGGTACGTACAGATGACATCCCACACGTCATTACACACTGTGATGTCGCAGCATCCCGAGCGCAGTGATGGATGCCGTCGATATAGGTCAATGTCGTCACTATCACCTACTGATTTATCTGACAAAAGTTGCAAGTGTATTAGTGATTAGTTACACAACGTTTATTTTCTAAATTAGCATTTATTTTTCAAATCACTTTACTCGAAAACTTGCTCTTATACCACCGCTTCTAGGCATACAATTGACTGTTTTTCGCACTAGTGCAGATAAGTGCGCCTTGGTCACAATGACAAATTTTCTACACTTGTATCAAAATGCCCTTCTTTGTATCAAAAAACCTTCATATTCCAAAGTATATAGGTACGTACAGATAACATCCCACACGTCATTACACACCGCAACGTTACAGCATCCCGAGCGCAGTGATGGATGTCGTCGATATAGGTCAATGTCGTCACTATCACCTACAGAGTTATCTGATAAAAGTTGCTTTTTGTGCACAAGGTCCGCGGTGATTCTTACGAACTATTCGCAGCCCTGGCGAGATCTGGGTCAGAACTCATCAGACTTTTCGATACTAGATTTTGGTGTTATGACGAAGCCGTGGAAAGTGATTAGTTACACTATGTTTATTTTCTGTACCTATTAGCAATATTAATCTATCACATACCCGCGAAACGAGACACAATAGTAAAACAATAACAGCGCGGTCTCACAGGATCGGTCGGGGATTCAAACATTAAAATGTGTTTTTCAATACACTTACTCGTACTTGAAAACCCGATAGTATCCCACTGCTTCTAGGCACTTAACTGACTGTTTTTCGCACTAGTGCAGAAAAGTGTGCCTTGGTCACAATTACAAACTTGCTACACTTGTATCAAAATGTATAACCTTCCTTCATTGTTGATCGAAGCCTTCCTTCATATCCCACAGTATATAGATACGTACAGATGACATTCCACGCGTCATTACACACCGCGACGTCGCAGCATCCCGAGCGTAGTGATGGATACCGATATAGGTCAATGTCGTCACTATCACCTACAGATTTATCTGATAACAGTTGCTTTTTGTGCACAAGGTCCGCGGTGATTCTTACGAACTATTCGTAGCCAGATCTGGGTCAGAGTTTTTAACACTATATTTTGGCGCTTTACCGAAGCTGAGAGAGAGACACTATTGTTAGTGATTTTTATAATTAGTTGCATACAGCATACACTATGTTTATTTTCTAAATTAGCATGTATTTTTCAATACACTTACTTGAAAACTCGCTCTTATCCCACCGCTTCTAGGCATACAATTGACTATTTTTCGCACTAGTGCAGAAAAGTGCGTCTCGGACACAATGGCAAACTTTCTACATACATACATGTATAAAAATATACTATTTAGTAAAATATTTAGTTTTTTTTTTAGTTGTAGGATATGCAGGTTTCCTCAGGTTGTTTTCTTTCACCATTTTGAGAACAGTAGTGATGAAATAAGTTACACAAAGTAATACCATTGCCTGGATTTTAAACAACCTACAACTCGTAAGTCGGGGCCACCACTGCTCTCAATATTAGTGTCAAAGAAGCTCTTGTAAAGTAGAGAAAACTTAATAAGGTCAAAAGCTTTGTGTTGCAGATATTTTATGTAACTGACAATGACCTAAAAATACGGGTCCATCTTCACCTGGGTCCATCTCACCCCACGTTATTATCATGTCACCAGGGCACGTGATCTTTTATATCATTCATCATCATCTACCTAGCCTTTTCCCAACTATATTGGGGTCGGCTTCCAGTCAAGCCGGATTTAGCTCAATACCAGTATTTTACGAGGAGCGGCTGCCTACCAGACCTCCGCAACCCATTAACTGGGGTAACACGGTATTTCATGGTAAGACTGGAGTCAGATTTACTGGCTTCTGACTATCCGTAACGAATGCCAAAGATCTACAAATGACAGCCGGGATCTACGGCTTAACGTGCTTTCCGAGGCACGGAGGAAACTTGGCATGTTAAGATGGTCACCCATCCACAGACCAACCTAGGCAAGCGTTGCTTAAACTTGAAGATCGACCCGTGCGGCTGTTATTATCTAGACACGAGCTCCGCAGACAATGAGCTGAAAATACGGGTCCATCTCCACCTTCTCCTCCATCTCATCCTACGCCACGTTATTGTCACGTCACTGAGGCACGTGCCCCTATGAAATATAATAGCATTGTACCTTATTTATCACGTGGACGGAATTCGTTGTATCCTGAAGTTGTCTTTCTTCTTATTTATATTAATATTGTATTATGGAAATAGCTAGATGGCAGAGGCGTCGCCCGCGTGGAAGTAGAAAATTGTCTGTTCTATTTTGTGAGCTATTTCGGAACGTGATCCACTTGTGTACCAAGTTTCATCAAAAATCGCAGTAATGACAGCAACTGTCAAATATATTGGTCTGAATCATTCTATTATTAACGTTAGGCGGTGCGAAGTTCGCTGGATAAGCTAGTAATCCCATAAACGTTACAATCCTATTAGGTATCTACTATCGATCCCACAAATCTAATAAAAAAAATACATTAAAAAAATCCAAAGTGCCCGCCATTTAACATCCAATTTATTTAAAACATCTGAAGCAAAGAAACTCATTTCTCCGTCAAAGAGGAAAACTTAATTACGAAGATCAAAGATACACCGAACAGTTAAAAAAAAACTAAAAAAAGAAAAACTTAGAAGTGTAAAACCTATAAACCTCAAAGTATTAACATAGGTCAAGGTTTAACCGTGAGCTAGATATCTAGATATGTTAGGGTTGCTAGCTGCACATATACATATATTTTGGTACTTTGGCTTTTCAGCTTGTAAGCTGAAAAGCCAAAGTACCAAAATAGCAAGTCACCCAGTAATTCAAATTCAAATTCTTTATTTCAGACGTAAGTCCATAGTGTAGTAACAACAAAATAACTGTAGTATTATAGAGGAGATACTAAAATAATGTCAGATGTCAGATGGTTTTTGGCGGGATTTCTTCTAGTGAAGTTCAGTGGCTGTTCTAATTATCCGCAAAATTCGTAGTGGATATTTTTTTTCGAGAGTTTCAATCGTTATTGTTTTGTTTAATTAGGTAGTACAATTAGGGCCTATTTCACCACCTATGATTAAGTTTCGAGTATCTTACTTGACAGATAATTTCATACAATTCTGTCAATTTTTTGAATTTATTCAGTGAGTAGTGCCTACTCGGACATTGTGAAACACGCCCTTAGTTACATAAGAATTGTACATGATGACTATTTAGTAGTAATTTTTCAGGATCCTGTGATGGAAAATTGGTGTAGTTTTGTACCTCAAGTGCTACAACTGGACAATATGCGGAATCATTAAAAAAGTCGCTATTTCGGTAAAATAGAGCTGAGAATTTTATTGTACCTGGTCTACTTAGTCTTGATTACCTCAGCGAAGTTTGTCGAGAAGTTTGTCTTGATAGATTTGCCACCAAATACTTCATAAACCATTAAACTGTGTTCATGCATATTCTAATGGTAAACAAATTATTTAGAAACACTGTAATTTATACTAACTATCTATACTAATATTTTAAAGTTCAAATCAATCAATCTCTGAAAGTACTGGTCTCTGAAATTTTTTTACTGTTAGAAAGCCGTTTTATTCATGAGTGACATGGGCTATAGAAGCCGGGGGCAAAAGCTAGCTTCTAATATTCGGACTGAAGGACTTTGTATTCGTGAAGGTCAACAAAAATGTCAAATGGAAGTTGTAGGAAAGTTGAAAGAGGAGAAGTGTCGAAAAAAGAGACTTACTTTAGAAGTTTCAACTTTAACTTGTAAAGCGATGGAAGTTTTGAAAGCTCGTATTTCGCAAGTGTAATATGGGCTACGCTTGAAAAGGAAAGATTTGGTGGAATATGCAGAGTTGAGCTAGCGTTTTATACGTTAGAATTTCTCTAATATTATTCTATCAAGGACGATGTGTCATTTTCTGCAATAACTAATGTAAATAGATTATAGGTATCTATACTTTAATATTATTATTAAGCTGAAAAGTTTGGTTGAATGCTCTATGGTTGAGCGATTGGCTGTTGTGCTGCGTGTTGTAGATTCGATTCCCGCGCGGAACGAAAACTTGTATGGCCTACTAAAAAATACACTAAAATCCTACTAATATTGTAAACGCGAAAGTTTTTTTAACAAGCGGGCAGCTAGTGTTGTATAACTTTCACCCAGGGGTCAACAGTGAAAATATAAAATTTGTATCTATAATACATCTTTAGTATACTGAAAAATAAACCTTGTCTAGTCTTCATAGCAATCATTGGCACCCCTAAGCGCTCGCTATTACTTGTAAGTAGCGAGTGGAGGCGAGTTTATCGCCACTAGCGCGCGAGATGCCACTTTCCCGACACCTCCACCAATTTATTACTGAAGCCTGTTCAAATGGACCACTACTATATACTGGTTGCTGGTTGTATTGATTTTACAGTAACTTCAGTTCAGTCGTGTCTCGGAAAGCACGTTAAACCGTAGTTCCCGGCTGTCATTTATAGATCTTTGGCAGTCGTTACGGATAGTCAGAAACCAGTAAATCTGACTCCAGTCTTGCCATGAGGTACCGTGTTACCCCAGTTAATGGGTTGTGGAGGTCTGGAAGCCAGCCGCGCCTTGTAAAATACTGGTATTCAGCTAACTCCGGCTTGACTGGAAGCCGACTCTAATATAGTTGAGAAAAAGGCTAGGTAGATACATGATGATTCAGGTCGATCGCTACGAGAGCAATCTGGCCAAATGGAGCTTCATTGACCCATCTTTAAAACAGTGCCAGTGTGGAGCCGCTTCACAGGACACGCGTCACCTGATAAACTGTCCATCCTGCGCTACCACCTGTACTTTTCAGCATCTATGCGAGGCTTATGACAGAGCCGTATAGGTCGCTAAATACTGTTCAGAAGGAGCATGAGTACATCGACACGTAAAGAGAAGACAAAAAGAATGTATTAGTATTTAGAATATACTTGGGATGGAGAGGAAGAGGGAGGTCAAAGAAAAGATGGCTAGATTATTATCTTCCTGTAAGCAGTGGTGGCCCAGGGGTAACTGCCCCGACTTGGAAGTTGTAGGTCGCAGGTTCAAACCCAGTCAGATGCTACTTTGTGTAATTTATTACACCACCTCTGCTCTCAAAACGGTGAAGGAAAACGTCGTGAGGAAACCGGCATGTCCTAGAACCAAAAATTCGAAAACATGTGACATCCACCAATCCGCACTGGGCCCGGGCGGTGGATTATGGCCTATGTCCTCTCCTAGAGAGGATGTCTGAGTCCCAGCAGTGGGAACATTATAAGGCCGATAATGCTAATGTTAATGAGGAGTGATATGAAAGAAAAGAGAGTTAGTGATGGCAGGTGACAGCTGGTTAGTGTGGCAGGTGACTGAACAGAATGGAAGAAAAAACTTGTAGCGCCAACCCCAAGTAATATGGGACAAGGGCAAGAAAAAGAGATTAGTATGTAGCGTGATTTGAAAGTTGATAATATCTATCTACCTAATGACAAATGTAATGTTGAAACATAACTTTTTAATCTTATCTACGTATATCTTTAAAAGGAGAAACTGGCTGGCTGACATATCTATTAACGTGGAGTCGAAATAACTGGGACCAGGAGCGTGAAATTTTGCACAGGACTTCTTTTTATAACATATGCTGTAGATGATTACCGTCAAACGGGGTGAATGGGATCGCAGGAGTGAATAGGAACCAAACTTTGATTAGGATTTTACTTTTGTTAAATATTTCATATTTATATTGATTTCTATCTGAGCATCGACTTTTATACCTATACCATTGTTGTTACCAATATTTAACTAATATGTGTATGCCTCTTACTGCGGCAGAACACGGAGATACTATAATATTTTGTAACACCTAAATTGTACCAGTGTATACAAATAAACTCTGAATTTGAATTCATAACATTTAATAAATAAACAGTAGAACTTAAATGCTGGGAAAACCTTTTAACCTATCACATACCCACAAAACGAGACACAATAGTAAAACAATAACAGCGCGGTCTCATAGGACCGGTCGGGGATTCATGAATTAAATAATGTGAAAATCTTTTATTTCGTTACACCATTGTACCTGTGTACACAAATAAACTCTTTGAATATGAATTTATAACAATAAATAAATAAATACTACTACGTAAGTGCTGGGAAAACATGTTAAATAATGTGAAAATCCCCCTTAATTTTTTTGTTCGGATTCACCCCAGCGTTACTATTCACCCCGTTTGACCGTTACAAAGAAGGGGTATTTTCGTTTGTATACAAAATGTCATTATTTATACAAATTTACTTGAAAAAGGGATATTTTCGTTAGTATACAAAATCTTATTATTTATACTTGAAATAGCAACCTAAAATAATTAATAAAGGTTGTCATTATTTGTCTGTATTAAGGGCGGAATCCCACACATAAATTTCATACAATTCCAATCGTACTTAATAAATATAAAGACATATTATAAAACATCTAAATTTGGAGAGAAACCTTTGTCCTAATAGAATTTTAGCCCCAGATTCAGGTTTATTGTAGCGCGAATCGCTTATTTATTTTTAGCCTCCATTGAAAAGAATCAACATAAAAGATTCTATTTTAATCCTGTGACAAAGGGTTCACAAAACAGCCCTCCATTCTGAAATATTGTAAAAGCCTTATTAGGGGTTCGTCCCACACAAATTCCTATTTCAGTAAAATATAAATTGCCATTGAAACACTTTCAAATTACTCGATTTTTGCCTATTTTTGGTCACAATATATTTGGATTCTATTTTGTTTTCTATAAAGAGTACAGGTACAAGGGTACATACGGTTGTTTACGACCGCGACGCGCGACCACGACTGGGACGCGTTACCTACCGTTTAGTATAGATTTGTATGGTACCGGTCGCGCGACGCGGTCGCCTGGATTGTTTAGTACTCTATACAAATCCATGCTAAGCAGAGTGTCGATGTCGTGCGTCCCGGTCGCGGTCGCTCGTTGCAGTCGCTAAGAACGGAATCCAACCTTTAATTTCCATTGGAACATACATACAACATCAAATTATTACTCGATTTTTGCTTTCAATGTATTTTGGGTTAGATTTAGTTTTCTATAAAGGGTCTCTTAGTAAACAAACTGGTAACATTTAAATATTGATGGTGACCCTCTTGTTTCGTAACACACTCGGGTATTAGGCGTTTCTTATTCTGTGGCACATCTTGAGCTCCATTTTATTGACTGCTAGCATTTGCATGAGGGCAGGGGCAGCTTTAGGACGTGGCGATGGGGGCCCCGCTCTTGATGGGGCCTCAGACAACAAATAGATTTTCATCTATTTGTTATCAAATTTCAATTCTTTTTTTCAAAAGAATTGAAACTTTTTATTTTTTCCTAAAGAGCCAAGGTAAAAGAACTTTTGTGTAAAGTTTGTGTTAATAATAGGTTAAGTGTCTCATTTCTCAAATTTGATGACATTTTGAGATTGGTTTTCAGCTCTTGCTATTCTTCAAATAAAAACACCTTTACCTTTTTTATAACTAGATCATTGAAAAACAGTAAACATAATTTTAAAATCCATTGTGATTATTATATTTTAGGGCGTTTAGTTCCTTTCGGTTTATCATCTTTGTTTTATTTACAATTGTTCATTTTTATATGTTTTCTAAAATAATATTTTAAATTCGAAATTCATTTAAGGTTTTTGTTTTTCCGTATTATAAGAAATACGCAGTTTTCATTAAGCTACTTAGCAAAAAGTACAGGGGCCTCGCAAAGATATACCTACCGCCCAGGGCCTCTTAACGGCTAAGGCCGGCCCTGCATGACAGCACACGTTTAACTGTTTCTTGCAGACTATTTTATGGTGTACAGTAAAGCCTACCTACATCCCCGAGGAATTGTTTCACGACTTCTGCTTTTTTTCGTGTCAATAAACTCAAATGAAGTTTTATCTGACCCGTATTTGGTCACCTGCAAAATTCTCATTTGCAAAAACTTAGATTTTCTTGTTTGGGTTTTAAATAACTACAGGATTTCAGGCTAAAGTTAAGTTTGAGAGAAATGCTCTACTTCAAATGCTTAAATCAGAAATCGGAGATTAGACCCCTATGGTTCTACGGCCTGATGGTAAGCGATGATGTGGCCGACACTGGAAGACGTTTACCTAGAAATAATCTATTCGCAAGACCACCATAGTGTAGTTAACAGAAAACAAAGACTCCGGCAGGGAATTCTGTACCTATGTTCTCTAAGAATAAGAAGCTAATTTGCTAAATTTAAGCTTAACGTTTGAATCCCCAACCGGTCCTATGAGACCGCGCTGTTATTGTTTTACTATTGTGTCTCGTTTCGCGGGTATCTGAGTAATTAAAGGAATTTCAACATATATACTTTTAACAAGCTGCCGCCCGCGGGTCCACCCCCGTGAAATTACTTCCCAACTTTCAATCAGTTTAAATTTTTTTCCCATTTTCGGTCTAATAAACCACCCTTATAATAAAGTGAAAAAAATAAAATAAATAGAAATGAAAAAATCGGTCTACCCGTTTTTGAGTTTTACCGAGACTCGACTAGCAAATGATTTTTATTTCTAAGAAGAAGATGTGCCATTTCGTAACAAAACATTTTAGATGCAGTTTTATCACAAAGATGTGTGAGTAAACTCACAAATATTGATCATAACGCTCGTTCTTCACACTTTTCTAATTATCCAATACGTTACATAAATCTGTGTTATTAACCCATTTAGCGATACGCGGCCATATTAAGTATTTTTACAAAGTTAAGTGGCCTTTAAGGTAGCGTCTACATTGGTGTTAGAAGAGCGATTCGAAATTAGGCAGATCGTTCTTATTACGTACTTATAGATCTATTTATTGATAAGCCAATGACTTGTTCGAATATAACTTGGAACACTACATTCCACGCACACCTCAGAAATATCATCAAAACTGTAGCAGGGCCTAAGCTTACTTGGGCTATCAGTCCGAAAGGGAAACCTGGGAAAAAAAGGGTCCTGGAACGCTAGGCAAAGATGGAATTAAGGTACGGTTTTAGTCAATAAAAGTGTGACACGCCCTCCCGATCCACCCTATAGCAGGAGAAGTTGGATGATTGGATGTTTTCCCAACTTTAAAAAACGCATGCGATGAAAGACCTAGACATACGCCCTTCCTGTTCCATTTCCAGCGCGGATTCCCGCATTATGCCATAAAATTATTTCAACAACTAAGTCCTCAAATCTTCCAACAAAACTCATTACGTTTACAATCATAAAAAGTTACAGGCCTCTTAAAATACTGAAGCAAACATACCATTAAGAAAAACCTTTCATTGTAATGGTTTATACGGAGAAAGCACTTCCTTTGTTAGACCCAGTTTTAATGGAAAACTTAATATAAAGTCTAACAATCGCGTTATTATAATACATGGAGATGGCACTTCATTTGTATAAATACTTCGACGACAAAGGTAAAGCGGTTACTACATTAGATCGCTGCAAACGTGGGCGACGCCTGAGTTGTACGTAGGACCGCGTTGCGTGGCGTGGGTCTACTGTAGCTCTACAAATCTAGTTGCCGTATCGGCCCATTCTCTCTCCTAGAGAGGAGGTCTGAATCACAGCAGTGAGAACATCAAAAGGCTTGTTTTGCAATGCTATATGCTATGCCCTGTGGTTCTAGCCCAGAATGGGAGAAAGTATTTGATATTTTCACCCCCAAACAAAAAAAAAAAATAAAGAGGTTACTCAAGCTTCAGATCATTTTCAAATTTTCCGCTCTCGCGTCCGCTGACGCGTATCAAAAAAACCGCAGCCTTAAATACGATGATTAATATCGTTCGCGTGCTCACACGTGACGGTGTCATATCTTCATAGGATTGGAAATCTTGATACTTGACAACAATTCACTTCAGACATGGCTGACGGTTCAAGACTTCAAATTGATGTATCGCTTTTATAATGATGGCTGGATTTTATTTGCTGTTTCATGGCCTTTGATGGGCTATGTTTTTACGGAAACTTGGTTTGCAAACTTGGCTTGTGCTTAGTTAGATATAATATTGGCTGTGACTTCGTTTGCGAGATTGTTTTCGTTAAAAATTAATTCATGAATCCCCGACCGGTCCTATGAGACCGCGCTGTTATTGTTTTACTATTGTGTCTCGTTTTGCTGGTATGTGATAGGTTAAGCACCTCTTGAAAAAGCGAAAATATGTAGTGTATTTCGAGGAATGTTTTAAACAACTAAGAATAACAGTCTTTATTATTCATTTCGGTTAGACTTTATATACTGAGTTTCAAGTTTATAAACTCAATGAATAATTTTCTTCCATACAACCCGTAAATCGATTTACAGTGGCTATAGTTTTAAATAATTTTGCTTACTAATTATTCTAAGTTTCATGTTTGTGATACTAAAGAATTCTTGCATACAAACGGATTTCCCACTTTTCATCATCACTTTGAATTTTAAAATCCCCTTCTCACACGCCTGCATTATAAATGGAAGCATCATGCAAAATTTTACGTTCATAATACCAGTATTTTCGGCTCTGCGTTGAAAAATGTTAGCTATTAAGATCAAAGAAAATTTTGAAAGAATAATGGTATACTAAATCCTTTTTTTTTGAGAAAATCGTCAAATAATGTTTCCACTGGGTGCTGCGAAGGGGAGTGTTAGACTTTTATTAACTAAGCCCACTGGTGTTCCTTCAGTGCCTTTTGCGATCCAGAGCCATGGTGACTCTTTCAAATCACCCGTAGCACAGTAATAGCAATCCTTGAATACTAAAAGCTTCAAGTTTTTTTTATATTACATAGCTAGTCTAATCAATTCAACAACTTTTTTCCAACAACGACAAACTAAATTCACCTCGACTAGACTCCAGCCCAGCTATCCCTTGGGTAGTTATATTGATAACCAAGCATCACGCTTGGACGACTATTGACCAAGATATGATTGGCTGTACTACGGCAATATCTACCAGTGGCACTACCGTCCCGTTAGTGGTAACGAGAAACTGTGCCTCTCTGGGGAACACGACGGTCTAATAAATATGTGAAGATTTATTCGAGTGTGAGTATTCAATGTTTATTTAGCTAAGCCACAGTGAGGTTTTCTGCTATTGGTACAGTTTACGCTCGGTCAATTTAAAAGTGAGAGAGATAATCTCCCTTGAGATAAGGGTAGTGACCAGTAGTGACAAAGGTATTAATGATGATGACTGGTAAAAAATTCTCATCAGTACAAATCAAAGTTTTTGTAATTCTTGACCTGCTCAATAGATGACGTTGCGTTGCAGTCAAATTAGAAGTCGCTGTGGCTTCGTTACTGCATTTTGTTTAAGATCTGGTGATATAAAAATATTATAAAATAGCTACAGATAAAATACATAGTTCAAAGTGAGTGTTTGTGATGATGGCGATTTCTGTTTGCGATCTACCTAACGTAGTTGAGCCTAGCAGGGTCGAAACCTACTGGGGTCATGGGTTCGCACAAAATCGTTTTGGGAACACCTCTTCAGCGCGTACAACTAAGGAGTGGAATTGATTATGGGTTGATTTTCCTAACATATGCACTTTAACATGATGCACTTTAAACAGAAGAGAACCACTGTTAATTTCTGTAGCAGATTAAATATGGCGTCAGTCGGTATGTTCCCGCGCGAAACGCGACAGCTGACTGGAAGAAAATGGATGGCTGCCTTGCTTCTAGTGACAGTCTTAACTCTCAGACGGAGAATTACTCACGTCTTGTGAGCATTTAGGTCTTGCTGGAATTAATTTCGTTAAATACTTTATGCTTGAAGACATTGGCTGAGCTAAAGAGTACCTAATTGCAGTAATTGCTTTATTTATTTGGTAGTTGACTCGGGAAAAGTTGTTCTGCCATATAAATCTATATAAAAGGTGAAGTTGACTGCCATATCAACGCACAGCTGGGCTTAGGAAAGTGAACATTAAAAAACGGTACCTATATTGAATAGTGATATTTACATAATTTTATGTAGGTACATAGTGCTGGCCCAAACTCCATACATTCCTGAAACATCTCCTTATAACCAGATGCGAACAGCTTTTTGAGTGTGGAGGAGAGACAAACGTACCAACATACACTTAGTACAAGTTAGCATTAGCATTTAGCATTATCGGCCTTATATTGTTGGGACTCAGGTCTCCTCTCTAGGAGAGGAAATGGGCCATAACCCACCGCGCGGGCCCAGTGCGGATTGGTGGATATAGGTACATGTCTGAATTTTTTGGTTCTACGACATGCCGGTTTCCTCACGATGTTTTCCTTCACCGTTTTGATAGCAGTGGTGATGAAACAAATTACACAAAGTAGTGCGCCTGACTGGGTTTGATCCCGCGACCTACAACTTGCAAGTCGGAGCATTTACCACTGGGCCACCACTGCTCTCACTCTATTAGTGCACGTATACTCGCTTTTTCGGTACGGTATTCACACTGTTGGGCTTGACCTCACACAATTCGTTTTTATCTCAATAATTAACACATTTAACCAAATCTAATGACAACTTCACCACAACCAATGACCATTAAAATGTTAGGCAACCTTTAAAGTAACCTTAAACTGTAATATGACAAGTTTACCCCAACATGCCCTCGGAACTAACTAATTGAATAGTTTGAGTTCAGAAAGCACTTTATAACATCTCAGTTCATTATAGTCCGTTGGAAGGGTCGCTGGTTTCCAGGACCTAGGTTAAGTGGAGTAAAAGTCTGTTGAAATAGTTTTGTTGTTACTAAATTGTGGGTTAAATGTGTTGGACAAGCTTGATAACTGTTAAGTAATATGGCAGAATAAGCGTTTTAGAGTATTTTTTCAAGGAAACTAGGCCTATGATAAACCTGATGAAAAGTATTTTAGCGTCTATGCGCTACCTGTGTCTCTAGCTCTATCAGCAGATGGGATGATATGGCAATGATGGTTTCATCATAGCGATATCATCCCATCTGCCTAGTTCGTCGTGCTGTTGATGCTGCCGCTGTGACTGCTTAGAACTTAAAACCGCAGAAATATTTACAACAACCTCGTCGGCAGTTGTATGTATTACCTACCTATTTTTTTGCAATATGGGGCGACTCCAGAACACGAAAGGTTTTAGTCAGTAAGAATCTGATCAAAGCAAGATCAGATCACTCAGAGGGAGAGAAGTTATATGAAAAAAGGGATTGTCCCCCATCACATAGGATCTAACACATAGCAAGCCACATTCACTGGGTTCCATTCTAATCCAGACTAATATAAGTAAAAAAAAAATTTGGTGCTCCCGGTGAATATTTAGTATAAAAGTAACAAAAAGAATGGTTCACCCAGTCTCTTTATGTCAAATCACACAAGCACTGAAGGAAATCGCCCCACTTTAGAGCATTTCAAAGCGCCTACGCAAAGAATCAGAGCCAAACGCAGTCTAGCGTAAAGCTATTACCCGTTTCAACACGAAAACCTAAGTCGAAACTTCTACAATTTTGTTCTAGATTAGGTAGAAATCTACAGGCTAAAAGAATACTTCGTTTCATAATAAAACCTAAGAATTTATTCATAAAAGGTTTCCCAAGGATTTTTATATTACATGAAAGCAACGAGAACTTTATCGGAAGTTTTTAAAATATGTAGATAAGTATTTACCAGGGCTTATTATTCTTGACCTTTGCTGTTTGCTTCTAACTTCTTGGAAATCATTTGGGTGGACTCATCTAAGTATGTACCCTAATAAGTCTGTTTCGGAATGTGCTCTAACGGGAGCTGTACAGAGAGAGTTCAGGAGCGGTCTTTTAAGAGAAAACGGGGTCCATGTGCTGGTGGTGATCACTGGGGTGGTTTTAGTGGGATTTTTATCCCACTAAAACCACACTCCCCGGACTTATCCCCAAAGACTGGGCGCCTTTGAAGGTTTCCCCTCGAAAAATCCCCTATAAAAACCTTTACTTCTACCGTTACGTACGCTAAGAAGGTGCATAATAATTACTTTCGTTATCAGTACAGTCCAGATATCGTTATCATATCACTCTGAAAGAAGCTACTGCATCCTTACTCCCGATGCCCCCATATTTATGCATCACAACATCATCATCTGCCTAGCCTTTTCCCAACTATATTGGGGTCGGCTTCCAGTCAAGCCGGATTTAGCTGAATAGCAGGATTTTACGAGGAGCGGCTGCCTACCAGACCTCCACAACCCATTAACATTATTTATGCATCACAACAATCATGCAAAAAAACCTACACGTGTAACCTAACCTTTGCGACCCTATTTCGCCCACAAGGGCCACTTAACATAACTCTCACTACAAGCCAAAACCAAAACCAGTAGATCGATAAATCTGAAAATTTGGCAGCAAATTCTGACTCCGGCCGCTTTACCAAAAATAGGTAGTTCAGGCTGAATGCGCCAAATCAGGGCCAGTGGGGGCCATTGACATAGCTAGTCCGCTGATCCGATTCGATTTAAGGAGTCTGCCCATAGTAGTAGGCCATATTTTTTTTTCAGGACGGTCATGTGACCGTGTTAGGCAAGTGTCAGGTCAGGAAGATTCATTGTATTGAAAATTGTGAGATTTTATCCGCTGGACCGCTCCGTCGCGGATAATAATATACGGTAGTAGTAGTAATTCTTCTATGGAGCTACAATATAAAATTAATAACAGCTCCTTAAGTTCCGTAGGTTTATGACCTTTGAAGTTAGAGCAAAAATATCTAGGTACAGATAGCAAAGTAAAAAAGCATAAATAAACAAACGGGTTAATCATTTAGCTCCCGTCGTAATATTTTTTGTATGTGTTGGTGTACAATAAAGAGTATATCTATCCATCTTATTGTAAGAACCGAATATTCTTCGAGCAGGTTAACCAAGCCAGAGTTGCCTCAAAGCGATGTCAGCAAACTGCAGGGCCCGACAGGGTCGAAGCCTTCTGGGGCCTGGGTTGACGAAAGAGATCCCCGGGACCCTGGAATTAAGGCAAAGAAGGAACAGGAGTGGGTTTTAGTCAGTAAAAGTCTGACACGCCCTCCCGCTCCGCCCAGAGCGGGAGAAATCATTTTGATAATTCCCCACCTATAAAAAAAGTAAAAAAAACCAGAGTTGAACTTGCTAGATCCCACTGAAAATAATCGTGAATTTTTCGCATATACATAGACTATCTTAGGAACGCAAACGATGTTAGACAAATCGTGCATGTCGTATTTCTTTTCGTGCTCCACACTTTCCTACTTTACGTAGTGGGCAGGCACCTTTAACACTAGTCCGTAGAACAGCCATTGTGTGAAGCTTCAGTGTTATTAAATCGCTTTTTGTTAACTGAGCGCCGTTCAGCGCTGCAGCGGCTTTTTGTTCAGCTATCGCGAATGGGCAAGTGATTTCGGTCCGCTGTGTCGCGTGGATAACATTAATATTCGTTTTGTGGATAAACGGAACTTATGTGCTTAAACTTATTCAATGTTCGAGCCAATAATTTTCATATAGTAAAATATGTTTTGCTTAATAGGTAAACTTTAATTTTAATTATTCGTAAAACATATGTGGCGCCGACCCCGAATAATATGGGATAAGGGCAGGAAGACGAAGAAGAAGATTCGTAACACCTGCGTCACACGGTAATGTGTCAGCAATAAATACGAGTAAGTGTGGCTCAGATAACTAAACATAACTTACTTAACTATATAGACAAATACACATTTAAACGGAAAAAAAAACTAAGACAAATAATTATTTAATTACCTGACGGACGGAAGGTAAGCTATTGCATTACATACTACATACTCAAGCCCCAAGCCCGCGCCTACGCGTGGCTGGGAACCGGTCTATGACTCCCGGTAAGACTGAATACCGAATCTAACGTAGATGGGGAATAGGCCAAGAAAATAACAGGTACTAATGAGCTATCTTCCAATATTTTCTCCCGCTCTAAGGCGGGGCGGGAAGCCATGTCCATGTCTTTTATTAATTAAAACCTACCTACTCCACTATTCCTTTTTTATCGTGTGTTCTAGGACCGCGTGGTTCCCTTTCGGACAACCCATGAAAGTTGCTAGATTCTACTTTTGCAGCCCTCTTCAACCTTCGCTTCCACCTTCAGAAGATGCCTCCAACAACAATAGCGGCACATTGAAATATTCACGCGAACATTAGTCATTAGGGCTGCGCCACGGCGCGGGTGGCTGTTTTTTCTCGGTCTAATTAAGTAGAGCGAGTTGACCTACATACAGGTCCGTCCGGTCCCCAAGGGCTCTTCAGATAAATGGCGGACGAGACACCAAGGTTCGCCTATCAATAAGTATGTAGATTTTAGACATATGTGTACTAGTTTTAGACTTGAAGAAATTGATACTTTTTAGTTCAGCAGGCCTAGCCAAGTTTTTTTTTTTTAATTATATAAACTAGTGCTTGACTGCGATCCCACCTGATGGTAAGCAGTGATGCAATCTTAGATGGTGAGGCGCACTAGTTTATTAAGACTAAGGGCCTGTTTCACAATGTCCGAGTAGCCAATTCTTTCTGAATAAATTCAAAAATGCAACAGAATTTATATAAAAATAACCGCCAAGTAAGATATCGGAAACTTAATCATAGGTGGTGAAACAGGCCCTAAGTTACGACCGCTATGTGTCGAATCTCTTTCTACAATCTGCAACGCCTCAGCGTAAGTGATTTTAGAAAATGATAAGTTGGTCATTTGTTTAGTGCTAGTCAAATTGTCACTTAGTAGCCAAGTTACACGTTTATACTATAAACGTACAGGATATAGTACCTAATAAACATTGTAGAAATTATTAAGTAAGTAAGTAGGTACATTTCATTCTATCATTTTACATTGAACGACTTGGCTAAGCCCTGCAGGCTTTAGAAGTGTCTAAGACACCCGCCTCACATGCGCACACGATAGAAGAAGAAAAGAAAAGTCCGTGCAAAACGGCCAAACGCTCAGCATATTGCTGTAGGCACACTTAGTGCGACTAGTCCACAGCGCTGGTTTTCAGCGTGGGCCGGTGACGATGTCGACTCAAAGACGTCGGATCGGTTATGTCCCAAATAAATTTGATTACTATTAAAATGTGTATACATATGTAATATCACAGTTTTCAGTAGGTACACAAAAACCAAACACACGATTCTAGAATTTCGTTGTATGGACGCAACACGTTCAGTTCAGTCATACAAATGCCATTGAATTTGTGGAGTGCCATCGAAATGTCATTCCGCAAACGATTTCGCGGGTAACCTAGTCCCTCTCGCTCACACAAAAGCGATTGGCATGCCAATCGCTAAAAAAAAGCAAAACAAGGAAAGGGATGCAAATAGAAATTGCAACAACCAGCCACAAAACGTGTCACTAGCGAATAGACACAGCATAACCACCAATAACAGACAAAAATTGATTACTAACTAATATTATGTTAGTATGCCCACTTCAATTCTTCTCCCTGCCCTTATCCCATATTACTTGGGGTCGGCGCAACACATTTTTTTCTTCCATTCTACCTTGTCACCCGTTGGCCGTCGTACTATCACTACCTACCTTTTCTTTTATATCAGTCCTCACACAATCCATCCATCTTTTCTTAGGTCTCCCTCTTCTTCTCCATTCAGAATAGGATAGGATACCTATTATATAATAATAATAATATTCCACAATTTTCACACAACGCCATCTAGTCGCAAGCTAAGCAGAGTTTGTGTTATAGGTACCTACTAGACAACTGATAAACATACTTATATACTTAAGTTACAATAAAACAGGAAAACCCTAATGATCTCAGAACGCCAATTTGCACGTAAATATTTCAGAATTTCAGCACATTCATCAAAAGGTTTCCATGACCTTGATAAATGAACGAATTCCGCATAAAATATCCTCTCATATTCCTTTGTTTATTGCAATAATATTTTCCGACGGCAGAACGCGTATTTTTACAAGGTTTTTAAAAGCATTTTCCCAGTAGACTGGTAAATTGGTTACACGTGCGAAAGGAAATCAATATTGCATTAAATGAAACTGCTGTAAGTTTGACCTTTACGAAGAAAGCAGCATTATTAATGTTGCTGGTAATAAGCTCATGTAGGCTTTTGTGGAATAAAATATTTTGGGCTCAATTGAAAATCAAGGGTATTTTTTTGTTTTTTACAGTCCAGTTTTCAGTTTATTTTTTTTACCTTTGAAGACTTGAGAAAAGTGTGTAAATATAATGTAACACAGAAAGCTGCAATAAAATTTAGAGTGCCAATAAGTTTATCAATAATAGTAGGCCATGGCAACTACAGGTACCTTGGTATATTATCTTGATACGTAGTTACTATAAAAATCAATTACTGTTCGTTAGTCTCGCTAAAACTCGAGAACGGCTGAACGGATTTATTACGATAAATATCTTGATCGATATCTTGGTTTTGAAATGTTCGTAGAGGTCTAGGGAAGGTTTAAAAAGTGAGAAAAATTCGAAAAAAAATCGGTAGTATTTAAACTCCGGGTTCATCAACATCAACAAAAACTAAATGGCCAAATTTTATATAATTAATCCAAAAAAAAAACGAAGCATAAACAATTTCTAATACAATTCGGTGACTCCCACGATTTTCGTGGAAAAAAATCAAAATGTATATGTTTTATGAGTTTCCTTACTTTGCTAAAAACCAATTTAGAAAGCCCGTAGAAAACGAGTCAACGTAGAATTGTGGCAAATCATTTTGCTCTGTAAATCTGATTTATAACTCACAAAATGCTGACACGACTCGTAAAAATTTTCGCACAGTCGTCGTATGAAATAAATTTTTACAGTTAGAGCCTGGAATAGCGAGGTAATGGAAGTCTAATAAATATTTAATTGTGTAAAGGGAACCGTGTTGTTGGTCGTAAAATTACAACAGAACTACTGGGTGCAAAATTGTCTGTGTAATTCCGAACATAATTTGAACTAGGGAAACAATTTTTTTTTAGACCCCTCTACATTTATTGACATTCACAGAGTGACAGTGTTGTGTATTTGTCACTTAACTGCTCCTAAACAGCTTGACCGATTTGTACAAATTTTTTCTGCATATTTGAGGGGGGATTTGAAATGCAGTTTCTACTTTTATAGATCATTTTGTTGTACAATAAATACTGTATCTAAGGAAATCTACTACATAGATGTTGAAAATAAATAAAATCCATGACTTGAAGGAAAATAAATAAAATCTAGTGCAGAAAAGATGTCATATAATATTGCTACTTCCTTATTCATAGCGACACACCAGTCTAAGACAGGGACCCACAATATAAACTTGTTGTCAATGAAATTGGATTTGGCAACTGTGCTTAGCAAGCAACGTCACAGTACAACACAAATCTTACTATCTTACTAATATTAGGTACTAAATTATAATACCTAAAGGTTAAAGGAGGTTAAAAGAAGTTCGTGGCTAGATAATAACAGCCGCACAGGTAGATCTTCAAGGTTAAGCAACGCTTGCCAAGATTGGTCTGTGGATGGGTGACCATCTTAATATACCGAGTTTCCTTCGTGCCTCGGAAAGCACGTTAATCTATAGGTCCCGGCTGTCATTTGTAGATCTTTGGCAGTCGTTACGGATAGTCAGAAGCCAGTAAATCTGTTTCCAGTCTTGCCATGAAGTACCGTGTTACCCCAGTTAATGGGTTGTGGAGGTCTGGTAGGCAGCCGCTCCTCGTAAAATACTGGTATTTAGCTAAATCCGGCTTGACTGGAAGCCGACCCCAATATAGTAGGGAAAAGGCTAGGCAGATGATGATGTTATAATAAAGATTAGATTATGTGTTTGGTTTCGCCTGCGTTACAGTAAGTTTCTCCATATAAACTTTGAATCTCCGTTTCCACTCCGTCTTTTTTTTTTTTGGTAGGTAATCATACAATGACTTCACCCACTCTTGGAGGCAGGGGGAGGGTGTGCCTGATGTCAGGCTTTTACTGACTAAAATCCACTCCTTTTCCTTCTTTGCCTTCATTCTAGGACACAGGGGGTGAATTTTGGAAAATCCTCTCTTAGGGCGCTTTCAATTTATGCCTTTGTAAACGGCCTGCTACGGTGCCGAAGCGGTGCGTTAGTCGTACTGCGTACGGACGACCGCTATTTTCCATACAAAGTGCACCGTCCTGTTGTCGAGCGTTCGCAGTACCGGCGCCGCACTGTTGCCGCACCGAGCGTTTTGTATGAAAAAAGAGGATCGTCCGTACGCAGTACGTCTAACGCACCGCTTCGGCACCGCAGCGGTCTGACAAGAAACGCATAAATTGAAAGCGCCCTTAGTGCTCGCCTACTCTGTACCTATTTGTATATTTAGATGATTGTTATTCGATAACACCATTTTTGGAGATGGGAAATCATGAAATTACTTCTCCCGCTCTGGGTGGAGCAAGAGGAAGTGTCAGTTTTTTATTGACAAAAACCCATCTTTGTAGCTACCGTTACCTTTTGCGTTCTAGGGCCACGGAGGAAACTCTTTCATACTTTTCCGCATTTGTTTTGGATGTCCCAAAGTTCAACAATCCCGCTACCCAAATCAATCACGCCTCACTGTCTGAAGGGATTAGGTAAAATGAAGCTTAAGTGGGACACGGGTAGACTACTATCTGGAGGGCAATCCATTATAACACAATATTATAACTAATGTATAGCACAGTGATTAAATTATTCTCATCTGCCTAGCCTTTTCCCAACTATATTGGGGTCGACTTCCAGTCAAGCCGGATTTAGCTGAATACCAGTATTTTACGAGGAGCGGCTGCCTGCCAGACCTCCACAACCCATTAACTGGGGTAATTCATGGCAAGACTAGAGTCAGATTTACTGGCTTCTGACTATCCGTAACGACTGCCAAAGATCTACAAATACGGCTTAACGTGCTTTCCGAGGATTAAATTATTATAATTATGATTTTTTTTTAATGTGAAATCATCCATTGACTTTTCCGCTCAAGGAGGAATACCAGGTGTTCGCCTCCTTCTGCGAAGCTGAGCTACCGAAGGAGGCGGCCGCGCGCTAGAGGGCATCGAGGCCTGACGCCTCAGCCGCCAGGACCTCGATCCGGATACCTAACTACGTAGCCGCGGGCTTACGGACGGAGAGCAATGGATAGCTTGCCGTCCAGCAGTCCGGTAATCATTTGGACCGACCTCAAGTCGTCGACGGCGTGTTACACGCGCGACTCAGAGATGTCAGCAAAACCGAAGCAAGTTTGAAACCTCTGAGGCCATGCGTTCGTTTCTGAAAGGGAAACCCTGGGCTAGTCAAGCACTGAAGTCTGTTTTTAATTTCTGACACTAAAATGACATTACGTGGGTTGACATACTTGTCACAACACAAAAGAAGTGGCATTATTATTAGTATTGTAAGTTTGCCGTTAGTCTCAAGGATTAAAACACAGACTTTAGGTTATACAACATGTAACATAATTAACGCACATCCTCTTGGGAGGTCATTGTAGTCATCATTATAAACAACTTTTACTATGGGACCAAACCTGAAATCGAGAAAAAATAATCAGTCGTTCCATACATTTATGTTCGCTTATTTCGTCAAAATGTAGTTTTACTATCTTAATATTAATTTCGTTTTTTATGCACCTGCCATGCTTTCTCTTTGCCGCCTTTGATTGACTGGTAGAGAATGCCTAAGGCATTAAGTCCGCCTGTGTACCATTATGTTGCATGAAGTTTAAATAAATAAATAAACACAACAGTGCCAGAGAGGTGTTACTATCGAAATATAATACAGCTAAATAGGATTTGTCAAATATCTACGTAAACAACTCCATCAGGTGACGCTACACTGAATAACAACGTTAGCTCCGTAACTTGAAACATGTCACAGCCAATCAGGACGCCGCGTTCCATTTGATTTACGGTAGCGGGAAGTTCGTCAGCCAATCAAAATACTGATGCAGTTTAGACCGCAGGAACGCAACCAATGAGCGTGAACTAATCGCTAATACATGGCGGGTTTTCTGCTTCGAGTATTCGTCCGCATTGCGTCGAAACTAATGCCCTCTACAGGATAAAATGTTTGCACAAAATATGTACAAAATGTACGAAACTTTGTAATTTTATAGGTTTTATTAGAGTCCCGGTGTGGGTCAGAATGATGGGTGTTTTATTGTAAAACGGAGTATCTAAATACATAAAAAGAGAAACTTATCTACTGCATGACATATCAAAGCACAGCCAAAACTACTAGAACTAGGACCGTGAAAAATACATAATAAGAGGGAATTTTCCAAAATTGCAGGAGATGCCCTAAGGGGAGGAAATGGGGTCTCAAAATTTTGTATGGAGAAACCTACTTTCACACGATCAAAGCCGTCGGGGAAAAGCTATATTAGCTTTTTTTACATAGCATGGGTTAGGTGACAGCAGGACGGAAATATGCATTTTTAAAATGAGAGAAAAGGATAGATAGCTACATTTTGGGAATCTGATAGCTGTCATCGAAACCATACTATAACAAATTTACAATAGTACTAGCAGCCCGTCCCGGCTTCGCACGGGGTAGACAATTATTTGTTTTTGGAATTTTTCCCTTCAAATGACTACCCTACATATCCTACGCTACCCTACCCTACCTTCCCTACACTACCCTACAGTACCCTACACTACACTATGCTACACTACCCTACACTACCCTACACTACCCTACACTACACTACACTACACTACCCTACACTACCCTACACTACCCTACACTACCCTACACTACCCTACACTACCCTACACTACCCTACACTACCCTACACTACACTACCCTACACTACCCTACTTTAACCAATTTTTTTTTTTGATTTAAACTATCCTATCGCTCAAGTTGGATCGAACTGCACATGGTGTGCGAATTTTATTATAATCGGTTAAGTGGTTTAGGAGTCCATTGAGGACAAACATTGGGACACGAGATTTATATATATTAAGATTGTCTATAGAAAATATACCTCTAATGAAATTCAGTGTATCTACATGAGAGAACAATAAATGATTGATAATAATAAAGTGAGCCACAATCCTGACAGTCAGAATGACGGGTGAATACTGATAATAATGAATGTAATAGAATGGAATATTTTTATTTCAGACCGGAGTCCATAGGGTTAGTTACAATTTTAACTTAAAGTCTAGTGTTAGTAACCACAGACATGCCTGTGTTAGTAAACACAGGCATGGAGCCGCATCCACCTCCGCAACGTTGGGGAATCCCACCGATCCACGAATATAATATATCTTGGTTACTCAATATTTTTTACGATTACGGATCATTCCCTCTAGAGAGGAGGCCTGAGTCCCAGCAGTGGGATCATTATAAGACTAATGCTATGCTATGCTTTTGAAATATGCCTCACAATATTATCTGAAAATGTAATGCGACGACTGATTAAATTATATAATTTTGTTGCCTATCATTTTTTCATAGCAATATGATTATAGTTTTATTTTTTCATAGCAATATGACAATAGTTTTATTTGCTACTAACTGTCCCCTGCGGTTTCACCCGCACTTTTCGTTACTGCTCCGCTCCCGTGGGTCGTAGCGTGATGATTATAGCCTATAGCATTCCTCGATAAATGGGCTATCTAACACTGAAAGAATTTTTCAAATCGGACCTATAGTTCCAGAGATTACCCCCTACATACAAACTTACAAAGCTACAAACTTACAAATTTTACCTCTTTATAATATTAGTACAGATTGTGAATTTAACGTGATCATTAGAGCATTTTTTTTTTATTACATTTATAGATCCATATGTGATTTGATATATCATACTAAATATTACGCATTGTACCAAGTTATTTTATTCGGACAAAAGTAGTTACTTACCTTTTATTTCTTCTGTTAACCATAACATATCTATACTCCGTCGGTTTAGGTAGTTAACTAAATGTAAAAAATCTTGGCATGTCTTTTTATCTAAAAGTTGTCTATAAATTGTATATAAAAATCTTTGCAAATAGGTATTTACCTAAATCGATGTTAGCTAATAAACTAAATTTAAATAACCTTTGTGTATATTATATACGACCTCTTTAATATAAAAAGACATACCAAGATTGTTTACCTTTAGTTAACTACCTAAACCGACGGAGTATAGTCCTCCATTCATTTATCAGTGTCACCCGTCATTCTGATAGTCAGGACTGCGGTTTACTTTATTATTATAATTGTTTTCTCTTCATGGACTTTTATTAACACGTTAAGGCCCGGTTGTAGTGCTGCATGTAGGTATGATTTCGGTACCGCGTTCCCCGCGCGCGACGAGTGTCGGGCGAGTCTATTCTTTGGGCGAGTCGATCGCGCCGCCTGTGCCGGCCGTGTGCGGCGCGGCACGAGTCACACGACGCACGGTGGGGTTCATATTTTTGAATTTTATGTACTAATACAAATATTTTTTTTGGTTTGTAATTTTTTTATACCTACCTAGTATTTTTCGAGTTATAAACCCCTAAACTTTGTATGAAATATTAATCGGTTTTTGGTTTAATCTGACATGTTTTAATATTGTATTACAGAAATACCTATGGCAAAAAAACAAGTTGTTTACCAATAACTTTATATATTACTATTTTATTTAGCCCGCAGCTTCGCTCGCGTACATAAAATATAGCTTATGTCACTCAGGAATACAGCAGCTTTCTATTGGCGAAAAATGTTTTTACAGATTACCTCATACAAACAAAAAAACTCTTATGACGTCATCAAAAATGACACAGTTACATTTGAAAAACAACCATGCTCAGTACGGTCTTACACATCGTAATAAACGCACTATCATATCTCACATTTTCGAAATACTAATACTATTTTTATTACGTAAAAAAAATCGATTTGGTGTCAAATGTTGATACTTATTGTTGTAATAATAATAGTGTTTCATATAGCAAATATTTTGCAAAAAACGTTTTTGCGCTTTATTAATTCCATCACAACATAGTGGAGACTAATCTAGATTTAATAGCATAAATCTAGATTAGTCTCCACTATGTTGTGATGGAATTAATAAAGCGCAAAAACGTTTTTTGCAAAATATTGCTATAATCTGCAAATGAGATGGCAAAATGCTCATAGCAAAGAAGAACTTAGGCGAATGGCTATTATCGGAAATAAACTGGCCTGATTTTATTGTAAGTATATTTGAAAGTAACCAAGACTCTGTTCCTAGTACATCAAGTGAACATGGACCTCCAGCGAAACTGTCTACAGCCACGTCAGCGAATGTAAGTCCAAGAAAACCATTTTGTAAATTATCACCTAAGCAAAAAAAAAGAGACGTATAGAACATATTCATACAACTATAAATACAGAGGAAATATCTCATGCATCATCATCATCTGCTTAGTTTTTTTCCCAACTGTCTATGAAAGCATGATTTCAGCCCACCGTGCGGCGCGTTGAGGGCACTTGCCTAGCGTCACAGAGTAGTGTAATGTAGTATGTCAGGTATAACTTCGTTATTTTTGGGTATGGAAGAAAAATATAGTTGATTTAATGAATAAACGTATTACAAAGTGTTATAATAACCATACAAAAATTATAAAACACAGTAAGTAATTACTTAAACATGTTAAATGTTATTTATTTACTTTGGCATTTTTTTTAAACCATAATATTACTAATAAAAAAAATAAAATTTGTTTGACATTTTGATTAATAAATTGACATTGTTATTTATAATCATTTGACTTGTTTATAATGTATCTTTCTGTATAATATGACTTGTAAGAATCCCTTACCAAAAAATTACTATGACTATGACTGACTAAAAATCGAGATGGTTCTTTACTTCTTTTTAATTTATTTTTTAACTTTTTACTAACTGAACTAATTACCTATAACTAAAAAAAACAAAACTATTTCTAAAAGACACACTAAAAAACAAACTGAACTAACTACCTAAACTAACTAATGTACCTATAACTAATAAAAAAAACAAAACTATTTCTAAAAGAAACACTAAAAACAAGAATAAACTAAGATAATAAAAAGAAACGAAAACGAAGCGTACGTAATTGATAAGAGGGGTAGCTCTGTGCGCAAAGCGACATGCGTCCGCTCTCGGTCGCGCCTCAGCGAGCACTGGCCGGTGTATGTCGACTTCGCGACCCCGAAAAAGCAATTTTATTTTTATTAAAAAAAAAGTTTCACGATTATTCCAATTTTTTTTTTGCGATGCTCTTCTATTAACCAAGCTTGATTGTTTTATGTAATTTTCAATAACTTCTGTGACATAATCTCATAGAGAAAAATACGTTTGAAGTCGCAAGTTAGAGTTAAGTTTGTGATTTTTTTTTATCGAGTCAACTTATTGATATCATGTTTTGGTTTTTGCCATGCCCTTGGTCTAATGTTCAATTTTTATAAAATAATTTTTCATTGCGTTCTGTTTTATAGTTCAGGACTTCCACAGGTTCAAAAAAGTACAAAATGAGTGCAACCTCGCCTTAAGTGTGGAACGAGGTCTGCACGAGCCTGCTGCGAGCCGCTCGCGCGTGGAGCGCTGTAAGCTCGCAGTGACCCACCGAGTGGCGGTTTCACTGCGAACGCAAAGGCGGCTCGCAGTGTGCTCGTGGACGGCGTCACAACCGCTTGTGTAGTGAGTACGTACGCGCGAGCTTCAAACGAACTATTGAGGTTGTCGGCGTGACGTCGTTGCGAGCACTGTGGATCCGGCAGCTCGTAGCTAGATACGCGGAGGACCGTGGACGAGCCGTACCCACTTGCAGGTTGATACCGTATCTGATACGTTACGTGCTACACTGCTAAGTGAGTACCCAGCTAAAAGCGCCGAGCGTGCCCGTACCGATGGGGTGACCACCTCAGCATTTGCTGGGCGTCAGACACCCAGCGCTGGTTTTAAAGTAAAGGTTTTCTTTTAGAAAAGATAAATGACATAATACACCTAATTATGTGCACTCGTACCGTACTGAGCCAAAAATATTATATATTTTTAAAGTTACGAGGTCTAATAAGCCCTTTACCGTCATAATTATACTTTTCAAACGAGGACTTAAACGCCCCGTACCGTAAAAATTAAAATCATATACAAATGTGTGCAGTTGTCAACGTGTTAAAGGTTATGCTGCTATATTCCTTTCAACTTAACATATAATTCATTTGTGCAACAATACATCTGTCACTCTCATCATCTGCCTAGCCTTTTCCCAACTATATTGGGGTCGGCTTCCAGTCAAGCCGAATTTAGCTGAATACCAGTATTTTACGAGGAGCGGCTGCCTACCAGACCTCCACAACCCATTAACTGGGGTAACACGGTACTTCATGGCAAGACTGGAGTCAGATTTACTGGCTTCTGACTATCCGTAACGACTGCCAAAGATCTCCAAATGACAGCCGGGACCAACGGCTTAAAGTGCTTTCCGAGGCACGGAGGAAACTCGTTATGTTAAGATGGTCACCCATTCACAGACCAACCTAGGCAAGCGTTGCTTAACCTTGAAGATCGACCCGTGCGGCTGTTATTATTTATTTATTTATTTATTATTTATTAAACTTTATGCACAAACATTGTACAAAGGCGGACTTAATGCCTTAGGCATTTTCTACCAGTCGACCTTAGGGTGGTGCAGAAACATGGCGTAGTAGGTGCAACTAACAGTTAAACAAACAAAAACTAATATTAAATAAAATATATACTATAATACAATAAAATATAAACTAATATTAAATAAATTATGTAATAAAATATATAATAAATAAAATATATAAATACATACATACATATAACCAAAATTAATAAGAGAAACGAATCCGATAAATCAGCGCTGTATTATCTAGCCACGAGCTCCTCAATACATCTGTCACTCTATCCTACAATATTGAACACCTGCAGAGATCTTATTGATGTACACACGGATTCATTAAATAAGTTAGGAATTATTATATAAGACAATTTTAAAATCACATTGTTAAGGATGTTAATTTAGTTTTAATTTTAAATAATTTAGTTTTATGCAGTAATTATTATATTCGGTGACTAACTTAGTTGTAATGAAAAGTCAACTAAAAATAAAGTTATGCATGTTTTGCTTACCTGTAGTCTATAAGTTTATTGAATGTATGTAATATCTTTGTTTAATTGTAGTCAATAGTTGGTGAGCCAAATAAAAATTAAATTAATTACTCAGATACCCGCGAAACGAGACACAATAGTAAAACAATAACAGCGCGGTCTCATAGGACCGGTCGGGGATTCAAACGTTAAAATATTCCCAGAATCCGGTGGGTGTTTGACCTTTTACCTTTTCTCCGACTTTTTCTTTGTACCTAGGTACTCAAGTTCTACAATTATTTCGTTCGCTTTAAAAGTCAGTCCCGTAAATATCTAGTGCTTCCTTTAGCTACATTAATTGAGACTACTAGAGGTTACCGACCTTTGTACCCCGTCTCACATTTTATCCCAAATTCGACAAACCGATGTTTTTGCGTGCGGTTTTCAATTACACAGCTTTGCTTCTAAAGCAATTAGTCTCGTCTTTGGTTCTACGCCTGACAATTTTCAAATATTAAAGAGTTGTGGAATTGTCCAAATATCGATAAATGGGCCAACATCGAACGAATTTTTCAATTCAAATTTTTAATAGCTAAGTATCTAAGTACTTAAACTCTTTTCTACATTGTATTATTAGCTACACTTACACATATCTTATTTTTTTTTATTTTTTATCTATAGTAAAAAAACAGGGTAAAAATTCCTAGTCATTGGACTAAAAAGCGCCTACCGCATCCTTAGAACGCAAAGAGCTAATGAAAGACCATTGGAACATGGGTTCGATGGTACAGTTGGTGCAGTGGTTGAGTGTTTAACTGCTGTGCCATCACACGAAGCTGTACCATTTGGATTCGTGTGAGGTATGCTCAAAACTCAAACGATGATGTAGGTAGAACTGTTTGAGCAAACCTCACTTAATCTTCTTCATTATATCGCGACTAGCGGCTAAGATGAACGCCTACCAGAGGGTCATGGCCATCCGGATGATGCGGGGATACCGCACGGTCTCCCGCGAAACAGCGAACCTCCTTGTTGGCCTGCCAACATGGAATCTGGAGGCAACAGTCCTTGCACGTATGCATGATTTGTGCTATTAGAATAGTATCAGAATTGTCGATCATTGGCTTCATAATTGTTGATTTTGACAGTATTATACTTACTAAACTATCAAAATCAACACTTATGAAGCGACAATTCTGATACTATTCTAATAGCAGGCTTAAGGTCCTGGAGGCAACAGTTTCACGCATGCATTTGTGATTTGCGCGTGGCGACGCAACGCAGCGCCCGGGCCAAAGTCCTTACACTCAAATCCACCTTCACACACCTAAATACACCTTCGTAGATAATTTCTCGTCTAACACAAAAATTATTCAAATTCAAAAGGAATTGTAAAGGACAGCCCAATTTAACCCATCTCCGTGGGAGTACAGCCTGTGTAGATATCATTAGCATCACAATGGCGCCCGTTCAAAGCTCCAGGCACTGAAGTTAGACTAAGTCCTTGACTACGAAGCTATCTGTGACAATGGGAACTGAATATGGTTTTTTGGCGTGGTAATGTGCGTGAAGGGATAGTAGAGATAAGTTAGAGGTGATGATGGTATATTACAATGCAATATTAACATTAATTCCGTTGCCGAGGCCATGGCCACCTTACAGATGACGGTAACTTACTTTTCAATACATGCATGCAATTTTACTGTTTTACGCACTAGTGCGGAAAAGCAAGCGCAAGCTCTCAAGCTTGCGCGCTTTTAGAGAGCTGAGGCTCTCTGCGAGGCTGGGCGCTAAGCGACCATACGATTTGCGAATCAACTTCCGTTTATTTATATCTTCATAATTGTATTGAAACGTTGTTTGATACACGTAGAAAGTCACTGCAACACTCGACTCCATAACTCCCTTGCATACAGGTCGATCGCAATAACAAACTTTCTCCACTTGTATCAAATTGTACTATTGCCTAATGGATATCTATAGAGATATCTAAATATATATATAAATAAATAAATAAATAAATATCTATGTATAAAACATCTACAAAATTAAAGGCACTTTATTAAGAAAGAAACTGACCCAAAACGTACTGTCCCTTTTAAGCGGAGCACTTAATATTTTACGACAGAAAAAGGCCGAGTTGACAACACATGCAAATATAATTTGGTTCGGACAAATATTTAACGTTTACGATGTACATATTTACATAATTTACACAATACACCTTAATATTACTCGTATATGCTTCAATTTATGAAAGAGGTACCAGTGGCAGTATGAGTGCTATTATCTTGTATATATTTTAGTCATCATCATCTGCCTACCCTTTTCCCAACTATATTGGGGTCGGCTTCCAGTCAAGCCGGATTTAGCTGAATACCAGTATTTTATGAGGAGCGGCTGCCCACCAGACGTGCACAACCCATTAACTGGGGTAATACGGTACTTCATGGCAAGACTGGAGTTAGATTTACTGGCTTCTGACTATCCGTAACGACTGCCAAAGATCTACAAATGACAGCCGGGACTCCTTTGACATACTGATGGACAGACTTCTGGCGTCTGAGTAACCGTAACGTAAACTTTTTCTGAAAACAGCATCAAAATCGGTTATTAAATGAAGCAGTTTTATAGTATTAGCATTTCAAATATTGGTATGAGGAAGAATGGGTGCCGAGCGTGGTGGGGACGTCTCGCTATTTCTTTTGTACTCGTTTCTAATGGCAGTGACGTCATTTTTTAGTGTGTGCATCCTTATTGTGTTCTTTTGTTAATTTCCCCTTCTATCAATTAAATTGATTTTGTATAGTCTCTTTCATCACAATCTTTTTAGATGTCTATAAAGTAACGGCAAATTACAAACAAAAGAAATAAACATTAGAATTTAAAACGATGGTCATTGCCGGACGGCGACCACGAGAGTGATTTAGTGCAAAGGGCAAATGAAGTTATACGCAAGATTTAGTCAATAAAAGATTGACTCGCCCTCACGTTTCATCCAAGAGTGGAAGAAGTCATATGATGATTTCCCAGCTCAAAAATAAGATATAGGTAAGTGCTTTAGATCTCACTTCACTTCTGTTGAACCCTTCAGGAATTCAAGGTGTGGTATAATGTTACATGAAAAACTTTCAGCACTATGAAAGAGGACTCCCTCCGATCAACATCAATTCGCACTTCCTCACACTTACAAAGCATTTTTTTTTTTTTAATCATTATAAACTAGCGCTTGACTGCGATCCCACCTGATGGTAAGCAGTGATGCAATCGTCGATGGTGAGGCGCACTAGTTTATTAAGAGCCTATTCACTCTAGCCTTGAAGACACCCAAATCATAATCAACCATCCATTCATCCATCTTGTGTCATATTATAAAATCAGGAACAACTCCCTAACGATGATAATTATATGAGAAGTTTCCTAGCGTAGTGAGGCGGGACAAGTGGCTCCAATACTTGGCGGCGTTCGGAAGCTATTTGCCAAGATGTCTGCCAAGGTTTCGTCTCCAAGTTTCAAGTAGTGACTACTGAAGTAGTGTGAGTAGAAATATTGGAGGTAGGATTGATATTGGAGAAGTTTAGTTTTGAAGTGGTTTGCTAGCAATTTAATGTTTCAAAGTTGCCTATTTTGTAGTGTACTTACTTACCTACGAACTTCGCAAATAATCAAAATAGCTAATTAATAAAAAATAATCTCGTTAGTAGACTTCTACTAATGAGATTATTATTGATGAATTATCCAGCCAGTTTGAACCGAGAATCAAACCATTAAATGAGGAAAACACCTGTTATTTTACTGTACCGATTAAAAAGCTCAAACATGTGATAAATTTATTACTTACTAGCATATGCCAGTGGCTTCGCTCTCTTCCATAGAAATTTACTGTATCCCTGTTTCACAGCCTTAATTCATGAATCCCCGACCGGACCTATGAGACCGCGCTGTTATTGTTTTACTATTGTGTCTCGTTTTGCGGGTATGTGATAGGTTAAAAGCTGAATTTCTAAAAATCCTTCGTAGTTACTCAGATACCCGCGTAGTTACTCAATACCCCTACTTCATAAAAGAAAGTCTTGTACATTTAATTTTCCTATAAGTCCTAGTAGTTTTGGCTGTGCGTTGATATGACAGTCCGTCAGTTTCTCCTCTCATCACATCAAGTGTCGCCAGTTAAAAAGTCCCACATACTTTCGTTGTAAAGGGAGGATCCTCCAACCAGGCGGGTGGGTGTTATGAGGCAATTTATTGTTATTAAGTATTAGTTAAGTTCCTATGTGTCATAGTAAATGTCGCTATATACATATAAGCAGTTTTTTGTTAAGTAATCTATACTAATATTATAAAGAGGAAAACTTTGTTTGTTTGATTGTAATGAATAGGCTCAAAAACTACTGGACCGTTTTTAAAAATAATTTCACCATTCGAAAGCTAAATTATCCACGAGTAACATAGGCTAAATTTTATTCTGGAAAAAAATAGGGTTCCGTAAGATATTTAGGTTTAGGTGTAAAAAATCAACCAGAAAAGTTACTTATTTTGCGTACCCTGCCTAAACTGTAAAAGATAGAACCATAAAATGTACTAATTAATTGTAGATCTTATAAATATCTACAAACTAATATTATAAAGAGGAAAACTTTGTTTGTTTGATTGTAATGAATAGGCTCAAAAACTACTGGACCGTTTTTAAAAATAATTTCACCATTCGAAAGCTAAATTATCCACGAGTAACATAGGCTAAATTTTATTCTGGAAAAAAATAGGGTTCCGTAAGATATTTAGGTTTAGGTGTAAAAAATCAACCAGAAAAGTTACTTATTTTGCGTACCCTGCCTAAACTGTAAAAGATAGAACCATAAAATGTACTAATTAATTGTAGATCTTATAAATATCTACAAAAAAGTCCGCGAAGCACTATACCTATCTATGTCGAGTGAGGCACAACAACCATTTTTTTTTATCTAAAAATCTTGAATTTTTTTGGACTACATTTAAACGCATTTATTTTACTCATGCTATTAATCCTTATCAAAATAAATTATTTTATCACTAAGTACAGTTTATGTAGATAATATTTGGTCTTTGAATGATTAAAATTGGACGTTTGGTTTTGAAGTAATGGCGAAATTAAAATATTACGATTCCTGCTGCACGGTCTGTTGCGAAGTCTCTGTCTTATGAATTGTGCTATTATAGTATAGGTATATAGAATTGATTTGAGAAATTGTTCGCAAAGGGCATCTGAAGGAACATGGTGGGTTTTTTTACAGCTCTGCAAACTGTACCCGTTTAAAATCGCACCACAGCAGGTTGCGTTTGACCATCAATAATGTGAAGTCTGCTGAGTAAAAATGCACGCACTCAAGAGTTAATTTAATTCATAAATTGCAAAGTTAACTCTCGGTAAAGAAGGTAGTGCCCGCTGAAAAAAAACACCGTATGATTTATTAAGGCGTCAGTCAAATATCACCCCAAGTAAAAAATCTGCCTAAATAAACGGATAATTTAAATAACTAAAAACGTCGGGAATCGCTTTTTGACTAATGACACCTAAGAAATGTCTAAACAATAATAGGAGGCTTAAGGATGTCTTTCTCACTTTTCTTCCCGCCGAATCCAAAATATCTACCTCTCGAAACACTCATGTTCGGTTAGTAGGTACTTGCATCATGCAGAAAGTGAGAACGCCCCATGACGTCTCTGTAGTTACTCTTTAAAGAGAGAATGTACCGAAGTAGGTACCTAATAACTAAGGCGTGCAAAAGTTAGTGGCCCTGATACGCAAATGGCAACTGAAGGAACATGGTGGAATTTAGTCCGCAAAATACCACTTGCTCCACCTAGAGCTGGATAACTACCTCAAATAAAAATGAGGCAAATACTAAACCTTCTATTAACTTCAGGATCAGCTTTATGCTGACGATTCATATATTTTGACAACTAAAAACTACTTTATGCACTTTTTTTCAGCCTACATAAGTAAGTGCTATTTACACTTACTTAGTGGTGTTTTTTTTTGGAAGGAGAATCATCAGAATGATTTCTCACGCTCTTAAGCGGAGCGGGAGAGCATGCCAGACTCTTACTGACTAAACCCCACCCTGTTCCCCTTCGTTCCTTCGATCTGGGGGGCACGGTGAGAACCTTTCGGATTTTCCGTGTTCCCCAGAGGCTTTGGCCCTACCGGGCCCCTACAGTTTGCTGACATCTCCTTGAGGCGCGCGTGGAACAGAACGCGCCATTGACGACTAGGTTTGGTCTAGATTATTACCAGACTACCGGACGGCGTGCTGCTCGCCGTTCGCGAGCCCGCGCCTACGGTGATCGGAAATCGGGATCGGGATCTCGGCGGCGGCGCTCGCGGTCTGCAGCCTCCTTCGCTAGCATTACTGCTTCGCAGAAGAATGCTACCGCCCACCACCCCTCCTCGCTCTGGACCATGGCCTGTACCAGGGCCCGAAGCGAGAGGTCGTCGCCACCGATAGATTCTACAAGGACACGGCGGCGCTCCGCCCAAGCAGGGCACACCTCTACCGTGTGCTCCACCCTGTCCTCCGGGCGGTCCACACAGTGGCGACACCCGGGCATCCTTTCCTCTTTGATCCGATGCCGGGACCTCCCGAACTTACCGTGTCTACTTAGTGGTGCTTGGAATTCATTCAAGGTTAATATGATTTTTTTGGTCAGCAAATAATTTTAAAATCGTACATCTTTGTTAAACCGTAATATAGACTAAAGACATAATATAACAACAAACGCCTTTGTCCATGGAGTAGGTAAATATTCAGATCAACTGCTGCAACCCTCACTTATTATTTCTGCTTCGTTGATGTTCGTAAGCCCATCGCTGTATTCATCTTCATGGTGACCCATTATGTGGATCACCATTATGTGGAATAGTGACCCTTTATGTGGATCACCCTGAGAACACGTTGGAGCATACGGTAAGGATGTGCACCGTTTGAACGAGGCACCGCCGTGTTTTTGTGGGGGTCATCGGTTGCAGCGACCTCTCGCGCCGGGCCCTGGTCCAGAGCAGGGTGGAGTGGCAGGCGGTTGCGTCCTTCTGAGAAGCAGTAATCCAGCCAAGGTGGCGGCCGCATGGATGAGGAAATGGCCCTCACGCCCCAGTGTTGAGGAAATAAGATCCCGACCTCGATTTCCAGCCACCGAAGAAGTGGGCTTGCGGACAGCGAGCAATGGTGCGCCGTCCGACCGTTCGGTAACCAAATATCTACACCGAGACCGAGTCGACCGTGGGTAGTGTTCCAAGCGTGCCTCATGGAGATGTCAGCAAAACCATAGAGACCCAGTAGGGTCGCCAAGCCTACTGGGGTCATGGGTTCGCTTCTGAAAGGCATGCAGTTAGGCAAGGAGTGGGTTTTGGTCAGTAAAAGTCTGTCACGCCCTGATGCGTCAGCTAAGAGCGGGAGAAGTCATTGGACTATTTCCCAACTAAAAAAAGCAATGAAGTTAAACTGTTTTATGTGAATGTAAAATGAATGAATTGGATGCTTTCGGAATTATTTGCAAGTGTAGAATTATTGGTTACTTTTGTGCAGTTTAACGAACTTAACGCGGACGAAGTCGCGGGGAACAGCTAGTACTTAATAATATGTCAGTCTCCGTCCAAAACTCAACCCGCCATAATTATCTAACTCCAGACACCCCACATCATAATCAATATATCAACATTAATAATGAAATCCTCCACTATTTTAGCTATCGGAGAGCCCGACGAGATAATTAATGACACTGCCACAGTAACCCAGATACAGAAACAATAGAGCGATCCGATCTTGTTATAACGCCGGTTGCACTCTATCTACTTCGGTTATTATTTCCCTCCTGTATTCTTGTCGCCGGTCCAGACTGCACTTCCGTTGGTTAGTTGAAACTACAACTGTCTTCATCATTTATAAATCGTTAAACGTTTACGGTAGACATCTATGGTGCCAAATTGGAACTAAGCTACGAAATCCTGCATCGCAATTAGAACATAGTTACACGCTGTTTGTCAGACACCAACGCATAAACAAATACCAGATCTAGTACATGATTCTGGAGCATCGTGAGGAAACCGGTAGGTCCTCAAACCAAAAATTCGAATATACGTGACATCCACCAACCCGCACTGAGCTGGCGTGGAGAATTATGGCTCATTCCCTCTACTACAGCGGAGTCCTGAGTCCCAGCAGTGGGCTGTGGGAGCATTACAAGGCTGATTATGAGTTATTTTACCTACTTTGCAAAGTTCATGGCTAAGGCAAATTATATTATTCTTTGTTAATTAAATAGATCTTGATATAATACCGGCTGCACTCTATCTACTTCGGTTATTATTTCCTTCCTGTATTCCTGTCGCTGGTCCAGACTGCTCTTCCGTTGGTTAGTTGGATCTAGGGCTGTCTTTATCATTTATTAATCGCAAAACGGAATACAGTTATGTTTTAAATGTCTTTGAATCGGTGAACTTGAAGCGACACCTATGGTGCCAAATTGGAACTACCAATACAACATGTAACATAATTAACGCACATCCTCTGTGTCTATATTCTATAGACCTATACTATACTATTGTACTCATCATTATAAACAACTTTTACTATCCGATTGCGATTGCGGTTTTTCCATCCGATTATAATTTGGCTGTCTTCAAGGCTAGAGTGAATAGGCTCTTAATAAACTAGTGCGGCTCACCATCGACGATTGCATCACTGCTTACCATCAGGTGGGATCGCAGTCAAGCGCTAGTTTATAACCATTAAAAAAAAAACTATGGAACCATACCTGAAATCGAGAAAAAATAATCAGCTGTTCCCTACATTTTGACGAAAGCGAACAAAAATGTATCGCGATATACGGACATCTTGCGTCGCAATATTAAAGTTCTCCGCGGCTTCCAAAATCCAAATTATTTTATTACTTTTTAGTGTTTTTCTTTTGTATTTACGTTGGTTGTATATTTTAGTAAAACGTTTTTTACATGAAAAGAGACTTGTTTTGGAAGTAATTATTTTAATGAGTAACAGTAAAACACAACATTTCATTAACGTACCTAAATATATTTTTCTTTACCTTACCATTCAACACTGAACTACAATTCACAAAAAACCGTAAGAAAAAAAAAACACTATTCGGCTATCATCGACCATTCCTTCAGGACACGTGCCCTCCTAGTCACAAATCCTTCCCCGTGTTATAATTCTTTAATTCTTTATTGTACACAAAAACTATATTTAAGTACAGTGATTTTTATAATGCATGTACAAAGGCGAGCTTAACTCAACAATGAGTTTTCTCCCAGCAAACCTTTGAGTGACAGAGAGATATCACATTCGAGGGCAGGATCCAGTGTACAACATAAACCTACATAACTACGTCTAATAAATAAATAAATTTATTTATACATATATATAAATATTATACATATACTAATAAATACCAATATATACTAATATTATGTCAATTCAGAAAGGAAGTGCTCTTTAACTTTCCTCTTAAAGGAAACAAGGGAAGGGCTGTCGCGAAGAGAATGAGGGAGAGAGTTCCAAAGACGCACAGGTCGATCTTCAAGGTTAAGCAACGGAACTCAAAATAATAAAAAATCACGGAAGATATCCCGTAATTGACAATTTAAATTGTTAAGCAACGCTTGCCTAGGTTGGTCTGTGGATGGGTGACCATCTTAACATAACGAGTTCCCTCCGTGCCTCGGAAAGCACTTTAAGCCGTTGGTCCCGGCTGTCATTTGGAGATCATTGGCAGTCGTTACGGATAGTCTGAAGCCAGTAAATCTGACTCCAGTCTTGCCATGAAGTACCGTGTTACCCCAGTTAATGTGTTGTGGAGGTCTGGTAGGCAGCCGCTCCTCGTAAAATACTGGTATTCAGCTAAATCCGGCTTGACTGGAAGCCGACCCCAATATAGTTGGGAAAAGGCTAGGCAGATGATGAAATCACCAAAACCTTACAAAAAAAACCTTCACCGGCTATCCTGTGGTGAGGGAATCCTCAGCTCACGTGGCCGCCCTCCCAGTCGCAAATTCCTCCCCATATAATACATTTATACCATTCATAATTAATAAAAAAATTACACATTTCACGTATGAGCAAACGTGGTGAGACAGTGGTCGTACAAGCAGCATGGTTTTAATGAGTATAACTGTGTATTTAAACAGGTAAACGTCACGACCGCAAAATATATATTTTTGACCTTAATATTGAATATTGAAATAGAAACACAGGCTGGACCATTCCCTCAGGTCACGTGTCCTCTCAGACACAAGTCCCTCCCCGTATTTTACAATTCATAACTAATTAAAAAAAACACTGTGGAAGTGTGGACCTATTGGACAAACGTGGTGAGGTAGTGGTCGTGCAAGCACTATGATTTTGTGAGTATAATTGTGTAAATACATTACATTATATAACAGTAGATATGTACATGTGACGACCGCAATATTTTTATTTCACATAGGCCTATGAGGAGCTCGTGGCTAAATAATAACAGCCGCACAGGTCGATCTTCAAGGTTAAGCAACGCTTGCCAAGGTTGGTCTGTGGATGGGTGACCATCTTAACATAACGAGTCTCCTCCGTGCCTCGGAAAGCACGTTAAGCCGTAGGTCCCGGTTGTCATTTGTAGATCTCTGGCAGTCGTTACGGATAGTCAGAAGCCAGTAAATCTGACTCCAGTCTTGCCATGAAGTACCCTGTTACCCCAGTTAATGGGTTGTGGAGGTCTGGTAGGCAGCCGCTCCTCGTAAAATACTGGTATTCAGCTAAATCCGGCTTGACTTGATGCCGACCCCAATATAGTTGGGAAAAGGCTAAGCAGATGACATGTGACGACCGCAAATATATTCTTTTACCTGATTATTCAATACTGAGCTACAAACTTCACCGGCTATCCTCGACCATTCCCTCAGGTCACGTGTCCTCTCAGACACGAGTCCCTCCCCGTATTGTTGCCTACGCACTCCGACCTCCGTTACGACAGCGTCCCCACGTGCACCCTCTCACAACGTGATGCGGAGAAGCCTTACTACATTACTTTGTCTCGACTTTTAAAACATATCACGAGGTCAAACACGGTTTGTGAAGTACAATATTCTTGGTTGAGGAAAGAGGTGTTTTTTATGTTATGGAAACTGTGGGCCTTGGGATCTCTTCAGTTTTCTCTTCAATATTATGATGGTAGGTAGGTAACGTATTTTTTTTGCTTAACCTTATCCAGAGACTTGACAGATGATGCGGCATTGGTTATCGTTAAAGTTAGTTGGTTCCCAATCCGTCTATCGTTAACGTGAGCTTTTTGTTTCGACTTTTAAAACATATCACGGGTTCAAACACGTTTTGTGTAATAAATGTTATATTCTTGGTTGAGGAAAGGGGTGTTTTCTAAGTTATGGAAACTGTGGGCCTTGGATTTTTTCAGTTTCGTCTTTGCTCAAGTGAAATAAAGATTTTACTGGTAGGCGACCACGTAATGAGAAGATGCACACACACATACACAAGAAGAATTAAAAATGAAAAAAAATTAAATAAATTTAGACCCCGGAATTTCAGGATTCAAACTTACCCATACTGTGCTATAAGATCTTGCTTTATGCAAAATTTCAGGATTCTGGGTCAACGGAAAGTACCTTATGAATTTTGATTCCCTTGAGAGTGCCGAAATATACGTTTTTTGTGACATAAACGTCCGTACCTTTTTTATATTTTAAATTTATGAGTACATTATGAAGGGGAAGTTCATGTAAAATAATAATTTAATCACTTTTTAAAATGTAATTATTCTTTGGTGTGAGTTTTGTGATATCTATTTAAAATATCAGATTTTGAGAGGTCTTTACTGGATTAGTTTTACACTTTATTTTTTTATTTTAATAAAAGCCTAAATAAATAATCTCCACGAAATATCCAAAATGTCGAGAGAAAGATGTCTAATAATGACATAATTACGCTCGGTTTCCGGGAAATGTATCTCAGGTCAGGTGCTCTTAAGCACTAACTTCCCGGTGACATTTTTCCACGCATTTCAGTGAAACACTAGAGCTAACACGTGCAAGCCTCGACTGATGGAATGAAGCCCCTCAAGCTATCAAGGAATTGTGCTAAATACCTGCCGACGTTAAAATTTCCTATCGATCTCTGTGACATTTGTTGACCTATAAGCTTAATGCTCTTTTTCTGGGTTAGCAGAACTGTGTGCTGTCGACAAATGTCAGTTGGGTTTTAGGAAATGTTCCCACGTTTTTCAAATGTTAAATAGATAGAGCCCGTTTAATGCATTCTATCAATATGGGTACAAATAAAATGACAAATCTATTTAAATTATACATGTGAAAGTAACTCTGTCTATTTATCTGTTACGCTTTCATAGTTTTAACTAAACCGACTTTTAATAGAGCTTGAATTTTTATTTATCTTCGACTTCCACTTCAAGTCCCCTATAACTAACATTCACGCAGACGAAACCACTGGCAGAAGCTCAAAAATTATAAATTACACTTATACGTCACGGTGTTTCCTAGTTGACTGCTCTGAGAAGAAACACCGAAACCAACTCAGAGGTTTTTGGTTAACTGTATATTTACGGCGCAATCGAAAAAAAAGACCAAAATGATACTTCCACCACGAATTATAAGCCTACATATAGGCACTTATAAAACTGTAGTTAGCTATAGTTAGGCTCAAAAAACGGCCGTGGGTTAAACGAAAGAGAACCGTGAGACCATGGAATGAAAGTTAAGAAGGAATAAGAGTGGGTTTTAGTCAGTCGAAGTCTGACACGCTCTCCCTCTAAGTCCAGAGTGGAAAAAGTCATTTTGATGATATCCAACCTTAAAAGAAAACCAGGACAACATCTTTCGCGTCAGCTAGTTATTTAATATTAATAGGTTCAACAGCACATTCACACATTGGAACAGAATGTGAGTTAACTCAAAATAACACACACTTTTTCAAAGGAAAATGAAGTTGACGGCTCGTATTATGCTAATGTAACATACAGGAAAGTCGTCACAATCCGTTCCATATATCTTCAACTGTTTTGCGTACTTCACGAGTAAATATGGAATATGGGACAGAAAATATTCTTCAGAAGAGCGCGTTTGATGTTATTCAGACACAGAAAAAATAATTAATCTCCATTTATTTCAAGTCTACCCTTTGATCTAAAAGGGAACGTTAAGAAAATCTACTTTTAATTGGAACTAACTCGGCAAATTATTTGGGCGGAATTTTAAGAGGTCTGTGCCAGTTGAGGAAACAAATTGATAGCGTGATGGATGGAAGACTCGAAGGCCGTCCAGAATTAATGGTTCTGAGGACAGACTGATAATAGATGAGTGATCCCAGGAGATTGCATGACTCGGAACTTTTCTTTAAAACCTTTTTGCTAACATTGAATCTTTTCAGTCAGTTTTTTTCTCCTCTTGAATAAAATTCAGTCGGTATACAGACTTGTTGAGCTTGAAGCGTCAGACTATTTTATCCCCGTCTCGATTCACCGATGACGGCGTCTCTTTGCAAGATTCTCGCCGAGATAAAATATATTTAAGGGAAACAAAGAGGGCTCTATTGAACCCGGTTCTATTCCAATACAATTTAAAGTTAATTCCGGGAAAATTGCTCTCGACGTTGAGAAGGAAAATGTATTTTAGGTAGTTTGTTTGAGCACTAAAGATTCAGACTGTAGGTACAGCGCCCAATTTTCTTTCGCTGGATATTTCAATGTTTATGAGCCATTAGACCCACCTCTTCTTTATATTTTTCTCCAATCATCGTGAAAAAGATACTTGCTCTCCTAAATTAGGGATCAAAAACTTGAATACACTTTTTCATGTTGCGAAACGATTGGTAGTTCAGGAAAAAATTGACGAAATATGAATCTTTGTTATCAAAGATTCATCTCATAAAAGGAGAAACTGGCTGGCTGACAACTGACTAATTTCTGTTCACAACTAAGACTACTAGGAATGACTGAGGACTAGGACTGAAATTTTTCACAAGGCGCATTACTTTGCGTAATATATCTCATCACCGCTGCTCTCAAAACAAGGAAGGAAAACATCGTGAGGAAACCGGCACGTCCTAGAACCAAGAATTCGAAAACATGTGATTCCCACCAACACGGAAATTCCGAAAGATTAGCCCGTGTCCCCCAAGATCGAAGGCAACGAAGGGACGGGGTGGGGTTTAGTCAGTAAGAGTCTGACACGCCATCTCGCTCCGCCCAAGAGCGGGAGAAGTCATTCTGATGACTCCCTACTTGAAAAAAAAAACAGGCCCGCCTGGTGGATTACGACCGATTCCCTCTCCTGGAGAGGAGGCCTTAGTCCCAATAGTGGGAACATTATAAGTCAAAGGCTAGCATTAAGAATTACTAGATTTTGCCACGTAACCTTAGCCCACAATATAACTCACACCACATTTGCTACAATGTCAATAGACAAGACACCACAAACACTTTATGATGATTGCCGTCGAATATAGACGAATATGCCGAGTAGGTAGATAGGCACTATTAGCCCGCCTCGTCGGAGCAAATATATCGTATGGCTGATGTAATATTGTCGCCGGTACAACCCCATTGATATTACGCTGTTTTTGTTGCTTTTTGGTTACGACGTAGTAAAAGAGTTTGTTATTTTTCCTCTAATATACCTACTCATTAGATATATTCCACCAGAACTGGCAAAAGGAGCATCTCATCTACAAAGGTAGATGGAAGGAGTGGAGAGAGATAGGGCTTTGCTCAGGAAAGGGACAGAACAAGCTAACAAAAAAAAAGTCGAGCCAATGACAAAATGAGTATAATATTAGAGGAAGTTTGAAAGTGGCGCCAGTGACTGAAAAGTTGAAAGGAAATTGTTTTTCCTTGATATGGTCATGTGAAGAGGAGAGACGAAACGTATGTTACTAAAAGAGTTATGATTATACATGTAGATTTATGTAGAAGGAGAGGGAGGCCAAAAAAAAAATTCATGGTTTGTGTGAGGAGTGATATAAAAGAAAGCGGAGTCAGTCCAGGGGGTATCAGCGTGACGGGTGACAGGACAGAATGGAAGAAAAAACGTGTTACGCCGACCCCAAGTAATATGGGATAAGGGCAGGAAAGCGAAGTAGAAGAACACACTTACTTGACTCCCGCAAAATCAACGCAACGCGGCGGCTTCTGTCCTATTACCAGTGGCCACGGTTTGTGGCCCGTTTGTGCCGCACTTAAATATTGTGTTTTTTATTAGCTCAATCCTAAATCCTATCATTTTTCATTTAAAAACTCAGTTTTTCACTCTACAAGGCACTTCAAACGGTAATCGCTTACAATATTATCGGTAACGCGTGTAATACAGCACAAAGCGACGCCATTCCATTGATTGCGGTCCAGTTACCCGTTAAAAGGGTTTTTCATTCAATTTATTACTGTCATTCGAGTAATGTTAAAAATAATGCCCGAGTTTCATGAGCTAAAAATACCTACTCGTAAGGGTAATGGATGTCAAAGTGTGTCATGTAAAATGTATATATATAATATACCTATGTAGGCATACTGATTGTTTTTTGTGATTCCAAAGAATGTTTGGAGAAAAATATTAAATCTCTCTTTTGTCCTTAACTACCAAAGAAAGGTTTTCGCATGTATCTTGTATGAATGTTACTAAATTTCTTTATTACTTTGTATGTTTCAAACGGCTGAATAGTAGTCGACCTTTAAGATATCGTTAGTTTAGGTTGTTCTTAAAACAAAATGGCCGATGATTGGCGCTAAATTGTCATTTTTTATTATAATTTATTTCAAGAAAGTCAATTACGTGGGTTATAATATATTTTTGGATGATATTTCAATCACAGGTAAATTATATTTATTTTGTAAAGTTGGTTTTAAAAAATACTTTAACACGTCATTTTTTTTTTTCTTTTATAAATACTAGATGAGCCCGGTGTTTCCTAGCTGATTACCCTGAGAAGAAACTCCGAAACAAACTCAGGGGTCACATGCTCTTTTAAAAAATCCACACAAAATGTATTGGTCAAACCATATATGCGAACAATGCAGATTAGATAGACCATATTATACCTACTATTTATCCCAAGAGGGTTCCCTTGGGAAAACTTTCCCGCAGGCGTAGCCACTGGCAGCACCTACATCTAGTAACTCACATATACTCATACGTTTAAATTAATTAAGAATTAATAATACTGTAGTCAAGTTTCAGTTTGTTCAGCTTGTTTCGTAATTTTTCCCTTCTTGTCTAATTTCATCCCTCGTGTCAAGCCTCACGCTATAATTCACTCGCTTTTCATATTATGTCTCACAGAAACCATCCATCTTTTCTTGGTCTTCCCTTTTTATATGCGTGCCAAACAATATGTTTTTCTTTCTTTGTTTCTACTTGATACTATCATCATCATCTGCTTAGCCTTTTTTCCTAACAATATCGGGATGTGGGGACGGCTTCCAGTCAAGCCGGATTTAGCTGAATACCAGTATTTTACGAGGAGCGGCTGCCTGCCAGACCTCCACAATCCATTAACTGGGGTCACACGGTTCTACTTGATACTATATGTACGTTTTTTTACAAACTGTTAGATAATAAATAAATTAATAATTTTAAACTTTCTTAAACATCCTAAATGATTAATTTCTATTAATACGTCTATCCCCATTTCCGATTGAACAAAACGATGATATAATTGATTGGTTCCCAAACCCGAGTATCCGCATGAACATCCGTCGGTACCGGGACCCGTGAACTGTCGCCCGATCCACGTAATCGAAACCGTAACGATATCGTAGCTTCTTAGTCGTTTAGACCATTAAATAGATATAGTCCGTCTAATGAAAGCGCGACCGGAGAAAAAGAGGTTAATACAAAAACTTTGTTTGTGGTATAACTAGTAGAAGAATCCTGTCTTGACACTTCACAATTTTTTTTCCTACAATTGCGGCTGAATAATGTTGCAATTAAATTTAAAAAAAAACTCCCGGTCACGCTTTCATTAGACGCACTCTAAACATTTATTGGTAAATCATTTACACGTCACAATATCTTTTGAAACAGAAGGACTTCTTAGTTGTGTACCGTGCTGTGTACACTGTTGGTATTATTACAATTAATTCAATAAAAAAAATAAAATTAAATAGTTAGTCAAAACATCAATCGACTTTGAACGCCACTGATTTTAAAGTCGTTTGATCGAAGTTTCATTGACGCGTATTCAGTTATGCCAATAATTATCCTTGTAGAAAACATAATAATGTACCTAACTGGTATTATTAACTGGTATCTATTAACTGCTTATGCAGTTAATAGATACTTTACTTTCAAGCCAATTAAATTGTCGTTCTATCGAATCCCGTTCAAGGAACTCGTGAATACCGATTTTGGGTAGGACTTCCATCGAATGACTATAAAACTATATTAATTAAGTTAATGTTAAACACTGATGTAGATATTGTTTATTACAATGGGTTTGATATATCCTAAATAAAACCCTTAATAACAATAAAAAAAATAAGCCGTTGATAGATAGTTAATTTTCAAACCAATTTAATGGTCGTTCTATCGAATTCCGTTCAAGGAATCCGTAAATACCGATTTTGAGTAGGACTTCGATCGAACAACTATAAAGCTATATTAATTAAGTTAATGTTAAAGACTGATGTAAGTAGATATTGTTTAGTACAATAGGTTTGATATGTTCTACACGGAACAATAAAACCCTAAATTACAATAAAAAAATAAGCCGTTGATATTTTTTTTGCCGTTTATTTTCAAGCCAATTAAATTGTCATTCTATCGAATCCCGTTTAACGTTTGAATCCCCAACCGGTCCTATGAGACCGCGCTGTTATTGTTTTACTATTGTGTCTCGTTTCGCTGGTATCTGAGTAATTAAGGAACTTATGAATACCGATTTTGGATAGGATTTCGAACGACTATAAAACATCAACGATATTTTGATTTGTTTGATTTAACAAGAATCAGGCTACTGTCGTCATGTATAATTTATATCTAATTTCAGAAACTGGGTTAATATGCCGTGATGAAACTGTTGCCAATGAATGAAAACGGAAGTTATTCACAACTGCCTTTGAAAATACAAACAATTTGTTTCGCTATAAATAGAACTGGTGCTTTGTCGTGGTTTCTACGGCTTTTTAGTTTTTGTACCTAAAAGGAAAAAGGCAAGGGTACTTTTGAGGTGGTTCGTCATCAAATAAGTTTTCCCGCTCTAAGCGGAATGAAGTGATAGCCGAGGAGGAGGTATAGTGGTAGCCTAGTGATAGGTAGATCGCAGTTCAAACCCAGCAAGCGCCTTATTTTGCCTAATTAATTTTAACATGTCCATATTATTTACCTTATATTATTAAGATAACCAATTTCTTAAAGAAGAACTACTTAAGAGCAGTAAAATTTCAATCGTTAAATTATGATTTTATTTAATTTGATAATTGAGGTGTGCATTATTCCAATTAATGTTGTATAAACAAAATAAGTTAATCTAATCATCACGAATTTATGTTATGTACTTAGAAAGCTATAATAGTTAATGCTACCTAGAATGATTATGGAAAAGAGCCACTTTTCATTATCAACAACCACTGCTATTTTATCAACACCTGGAACAGCTTGAACTCCTCACTGAGCAAATGCTACTCTTACCTGCAGGTGTAAGCGGCCTCGCTCGAGGAGTGACCGGGGGCGGCTGCTGCGCGTTGTGGTTGTCATCGCGAGGAGGGCTGGCCACCGCGCCCTCCGAGTTGTTGTTCACGGGAGGCCCTGCGCCCTCGCCGGCTCCCGCCTCGATTTGCAGCTGGAACAAGAAGGAAGAAAGAATGTGAATGAAGAGAAAGAATGAAGGCTAGAGAAGAAAGTACCTACTCTTTAGCAATGGTCTGTGAACGTCGCCCAGGAGTCGGAGTAGGTAGGCTAAAGTTCATTAAAGTAAGTAACATATAGGGGCCTGGTAGGGCCGAAGCCTCTGGGAAACAAAAGCCAAAAGGTTGTCATCGTGTGCCTCAGATCGAGGGCAACGAAGGAACGGGGTAGGTTTAGCTAGTAAGAGTCTGACACTACCTCCCGCTCCGCCCAAGAGCGGGAGAAGTCATTCGAATGATACCCCTACCGAAAAAAAACATTTAGTTGATAATAACTCCTCCAAAATTACAGAGTCACAGAAATTGCTGTTTAATGCACCTTGTTCGTTCGAAGGATACACGCTAATATGACTTAAGTTATGATTAATTAACTTAAGTTTTGATTGAATATGATTATGTATGTTTTCACAATAAACATTAAGGTGTTTTTCCAGCACAGGTACAAAAGTTTTACCTATTCATAAGTCCACGCGTAGACGCAACAAGTAAGCCGCAAAAACGCAATGCGGCAAAATGATTTTCAATCAGAAATAAAGAATACGTACAAGAACCAATTATTCCAAGGTCACCTTTGCGTTATTAAACAAATAGAAAGATCAAAATAAAATAAACCAATACTTTCCTTCAAAGAAAAAAGCCTTAAAATAACGTCCTTACTTATTTGTCTTCCTCAGATCTATATTTAGAACAATGTCAAGCAAAGCCGCCATTACCACGGTCACGGTAAGGATTTAAAAGAAAATGGAAGAGCCTAAACTGGCTAAGTGTGAGTCGAACTCGGTACGAAGGGTTTCGTACCGAGTTAAAATTGAGCGAAAAAACACTGACAAATTGATTTTTCTTGTAAGTATTGCTCTTTTAATTTTTGACTGATTTAATTATTTTTGGTTGTAGCAGCAATAGAAGTATATCTTTACCTCTTACAGTTTGTATTCAGCTAAATCCGGCTTGATTGGAAGCCGACCCCAATATAGCTGGGAAATGGCTAGGCAGATACAGTTTGTGTGCCCACTGAGAGACGGACAGATAGGCAAACAGTGAAGGTTGACTTCAAACGTCACGCTGTCAGATCAAATTAAATCAGATGGTTTTTTTTTCACATAGGCCTACATCTACATAGACACTTATAAAACGTCAACATTGAGACCCTTAAGGTAAGAGGAACCCCAAAAATATCAAAGGTTATTTTTGGAAGTCAGCTAATGTTCATGGAGATTTTATGTCATCAATCATTTTATCCTTCCCCAGGTTGCGACACAATACAACGACCTTCAAGCGAATGATGGACCATTCCATATTCTCTCTTAAAATATCTGTAGATAACAATGTACAGATATTTTGAGTTTTTTTTTGCAGTTTTCTGGAGCTCCGTAACGTAACCATAGGCGCAACTTTCGGATATCATCATCATCTGCCTAGCCTTTTCCCAACTATATTGGGGTCGGCTTCCAGTCAAACCGGATTTAGCTGAATACCAGCATTGTACGAGGAGCGGCTGCCTACCAGACCTCCACAACCCATTAAATGGGGTAACACGGTACTTCGTGGCGAGACTGGAGTCAGATTTACTGGCTTCTAACTATCCGTAACGACTGCCAGAGATCTACAAATGACAGCCGGGACCAACGGCTTAACGTGCTTTCCGAGGCACGGAGGAAACTCGTTATATTAAGATGGACTTTCGGATATACAAAATAAAAAACATTCAAAATCGGTAAATCGATTTTACTGACTGAAACCCACTCCTGTTCATTTTTTGCCTTTGTTCCGGTACCCCGGGGTTCTCTTTCGCGCAACCCATGGCCCACCCATGGCCCCAGTAGGCTGCTGTGCCCCTACGGTTTTGCTGTTTATTTATTTATTTAATTTAATTACAACGGTTGAACAACCAATTACAGTAATTAACAAAGATAAAATTATAAACATTACATACATTAAATCCTCTCGCAGTACTCCTGACATGCCAATAAAATCATCTTCCATTCATCCGCAAACAGATCGTTTGTTGGATTAGAATCCAAGAGACCATTTAGTGCAGCCAAAGTGCGAAGTATTGGAGACTGAGCACGTGCAACAGTGCGACACTGGGGCACAGCAAAGAACCTGTGCTTTTTACCGCGACAGTAATTGTCAGGAACAAAGAACCGTGCCAGCACAGCAAGCAGGTCAGGCGCGTCAATAGTGCCACGGAGCGTCTTGCAGTCTGTTACATTGTTTTTACGGTACCTACGCTGTACTTGCTACGGTTTGACATCTCCTACGAATTTCTACGAGCTACCAATTGCTTGTCGTCCATAAGCCCACGCCTGTGGTGGTAAATGACGGACTACAAGAAGTTTTTGTTTATCTTGCCCAGCCAAACAAATGATAATCCAGACTAGTTATAAAAGTCTGATCTTGCTATTTTTATTTTACTTTTATAATAAAAAAAAATCTAATATCTGTAACTGGTATAATTTTTTCTTATATAATCCATATCTGTATCCCTGGTCCTAATAAGATGTTAGCTAATGGATGATAAAATCTGTTTTAAACACGGAAAAGCAATAATCAAGGGCAGTTATCTCTCAAAGAATTATGGGGATTATATTTTCTGTCATCAAACTTTATATTTGTCATCAAGTTGTATTACCTAATTAATAGATCTATCGCCACGAAATATTTTCGTTCTCAGATAAACCAAAAGTGTATCCAGGTATGAATTATCAAAAAATAAGAGATGGATCACCAATAAAATAAAACTTCGTTCTTATAATAATAGTTTTATTACAAAATTAATAGCTTTGTGCTCAGAATGGTAGATCTGTCGCCAAAATGGTAGATCTGTCGCCAAATAAATCGATTAATTATCAATCCGTGACTGCAACTCCTTTTTATTTGTTATTTTGTCACCAATAAAGTAGTTACATTTTATTTCGTTCGGTTATTAAATTAATAGTATTCCTTACCAATTTAATACATCAATTTATAATGTTGTTGAAAATATGTTCAAAGAGGCGGAGACAAATTGGCGCGCTTTCCATCCTCAACAATGTGTCGTAGGTACTCGTAATTACCTACGATGATCATGCGATGCCACGAGATGTCAGCAAACTGTAGGGGCCCGGTAGGACCGAAGCCTCTGGGGAACACGGAAAATCCAAAAGGTTGTCACCGTGTCCCCCAGATCGAAGGCAACGAAGGAACAGGGTAGGGGTTTAGTCAGTAAGAGTCTGACACGCCTTCCCGCTCCGCCCTAGAGTAGGAGAAGTCATTCTGATGATTCCCCTAACCATAATAAAAAAAACCATAACGACCGGCGCCCGGTCTAGTAGTAACACAATATATGGTTTATTGGTGATCTCTTTCAATTAGTTTGCTTAAATGCTTATTAGGACAAACCAATTATAATAAGTACAAAAACAATTATTTGGTACTAGATCCTATATCTCCATGATTTTAGATGATTTATTGGAGAATTGATTTTACATTGTTTGGTGATTACATTTTGGCGACAAATCTACTATTTTGAGGACAAAGCTATTATTTAGGAAACACAAAACGAATTAAATTGGCGACAGCTTAAATGATACCCAAGAATTATCTAGCCAATTCCTGCATATATCTATCCCCTGTACTAAGCAACACGTTAAGTTAGGTAAGCAGAATATACTTAAATGAAATTGGAATACTACGACCTATTTTGGCTCTTATCCAAAATGAGCTTCCTGGCAATTATCTTTGACTAAAATAATACGGCTTAAAGCACAATATCTTTTTTTTCGGTGACATAAACAACATTGTTTACCAATAACTACATACTCGTATGTATTCTTTATCCTTGGTGTGCGACGCGACGTGTCGTAGACAAAACAGGTTCGTTTTAGTTTTGAAGCAGAATTATCTATGTGAGACCAGTCTGTTTAAAAACGGTCTTGACTTGACTCAAGTCTGCGCTACCACTAACTTTTTTATTTCTAAAGCAAGGGGGACTTTGCTTTTAGACAAAGGCTATCTGTCTGTATGAACGCGATAAAATCAAAAACTACTGCACAATTTTTTATGTAATTTTCACTATACACGCGAAAAACAGTCAACTACGTGCTTATTTAAGCGATATGGTAAAGAGGCCTGCGGAGACCGCGCGCTATCTCGAGTTGAGACGCAAAAAAATACGTTTTTGAGGTTGATGGAAGCAATCCAGATAGTATAAACAATTCTTGGACACACCGACTGGAGTACAGTCATCATCCGCACACTGACAGTTGCTTGCTGTGATAGCAATACAAACTATTGGAAATTTGGGAGAGGTTCCGTAATACCAAAAATGATGAATGAAAAATTAATGTATTTCCAATATTGTTTCGAGTATTTATAACTTGATAATAATATCTGTGTTCCTACGGAAAGATATTTTGAAATATTGTTGTTTATAATATAGAAAAAACCAAATAAAAACATGACATTTTCACTGTGAAAATGTGCAAATTTAAATTCGCTTAAATTTCGTTTGGGGTAAGTTTTTCAACAAAAAGACGATGTAGGAACCTAGATAATTATTGTCTGAATCCGAATAACATCATATTATGGTGTAAATATGCTTAAATTTCAAATGATATTGGTATTACGTTTGTATGGATAATTCTAACGTCGCGCCCACCTTAAGAGCATGTTTTTGAGTAAGTGTACTGAAAAATATCTAGTTATAAGTAGGTATGGAAGAGGCTAGACAGTTAAGGAATAAACACTCCAAAAAGATTATAAATATCTGTGTCCGTAAAGAAGCGGCCTCCCACTTTGTATTCGAGTATTTTTCTTCGCTCTAAGTTAATTACTTTCAGACTTAATTATAAATACACTTAATTAAAACTTCAATGGTTCTGCAAGTTTACTTAGCACGTTATAATTATTCCGCCTTGTAATTTTCTGTGTATAAACAACGGCTTTCCTTGGTTCTAACAAAATTCAGTAAGAGTCTAAACAAACTCCTGTTTAGATTTAGTTTAAGTGTCGAGGCTTGTATTTAAATGGAAGTATTCACATTATTATATATTCTGATAATCAGCTAAATCCGGCTTGACTGGAAGTCGACCACAATATAGTTGGGGAAAGGCTAGGCAGATGATGATGATGAGTCACATGTATAGGAGGACAGGACTAACTGTCGCCTAGTGGTCGTCTGACTGGTATTTTTGCCGTGACAGCAGACTGACTGTTGGAACGGTTAGCAGGGAACTCGTAAAACGATAAAAAATCGTCTGCTGTGTGTTGTGTACTTTGTGTAGCTTGCTACTGCCTTGAAACGATAAAATGTCGTCGCGATCCAATGCAAACGGCTAGATACGATAGTCTCTAAACTCAACGAGTAAGTCTTTGCCTTGCTTGTCTTGGCTTGCAGAAACTGCAATGACAATTGCTCCCGTGTTTCAAACGACGTTTTTCAACACACTGTTGTAAGTAAAACTTCACAAATAAATTACTTAATATAATAATTTTCCGCACTTGCGCGAAATCCACATTGCATTGCAAGCCTACAACCGAGTGTATTGGAAAAAAATAAATGAAAACAATAAACTCATTAAAATCGAAAAACAGCTCATCGAACTATAGGTAATTTAAAACAGGCCAAGTATGGTTCAAGCCTTAAATCAGTTTAAAAGTTCGTATTGGGTTTGATGCAAATTTTTTGGCCATTCCAACATCCTTGGTAACAATTACCCCTCCCCCACCCCCCTGGCTCTATTTCCGGTAGCATGCGACAACTATGGCACGCGATGTCTCTCTGGTTCAAATTATTACTGTAGGTACAACTAATTTATTCTGCAGGTATTCAACATAACGTAATTATGCTATGAATTTAATAAGAGAAAATCAAACTACCCCGCCAGCGTATTGTTAAAATTAAATATTATGTCAACTTCATTTTACATAAGTTTTATTCTCTGCTTCAAGGAGTAGATTTGAGGCCTCATCATCATCATTTCAGCCAAAAGACGTGCACTGTAAGACGTAGGCCTCAGACTTGAGTATTTGACATTAATTTCAGCTTAATGCCTCCTCGCGTTTCTGGGATAAATGGTCTTGACAAACAGGCAACGAAGTGATTCTAGAAGGGTCCCGTTTTTGCCGACTGAAGTAAGGAACTCTAAAATTAAATAGAATGAAATAGTTATCCAACGTTACCTACTTAGAGCCTGTCCCCGAGGATTTTCTGAAAAGAAAACCCATACACACCCAGCCTTAGTACGTAAAGAGCAACCCAGGTGAGCTTTGATACCCACCACACCATCATCATCATCATCTGCCTAGCATTTTCCCAACTACATTGGGGTCGGCTTCCAGTCAAGCCGGATTTAGCTGAATACCAGTATTATACGAGAAGCGGCTGCCTACCAGACCTCCACAACCCATTAACTGGGGTAACACAGTACCTTATGGCAAGACTGAAGTCAGATTTTCTGGCTTCACAGATGATTTTCCACCTTTAAAAAAAATCTACTTAGAACCCAGAAACTTTAATTAACATCATGCCTGTATGGACCAAAGTACTACATCCACAACACGCCAATGCCAAAAGCAACTAAGTCCAATTACCACAGTAACCTTTCGGGTAGCATCGGGCCAATGAACGGAGCACAACGTTTGTCGGCTCCGTTCACAGGCATTGAACTTTACGCGATTCCACTGGGGTTCGAGGAAATCTTCTACACTATAAAAAATATAAAGGAGAAAAGGACTGACTGACGTATCTACGTACAGACGAAACCACTGGGAATCGGAACGAGAGTTTTTTTCACCAAGCTCTCTTTTAAGGGTATAAGGGTGAAAAGAAGGAACTTCATTTGTAAGCAAAATCATATTTCTTAAGCCAATATACTTCAAAATCGTCAGAAAATAAATGATAAAGGTTGACATAATTCATTTTGGAAACAATCCCCATTACTCGATTTAGGGGGTGATAAAAATTGTTTGGCATGAATCTTATTTTTTATAATTTATTGATGTTGAATTTCTGCCGGTGTAATTGGTTTTATGGCTGTGTATTTAATTTGTTAATAATTCTGAACCTATATGTATTTTTTCTTTTCATCCTTTTAGCAAAAGAATGCTCATGCAGAATGATGGACTGTATAATATAGAAGAAAGAAAGAACAAAATCAAAAATAGAAGAGAATAGTAAAAGAGAAGAGTGGGTGATAGGAGGGTGTTAGTATAATGTTTATTAGTGATAGTATGACGGATGACAGGACAGAATGGAAGTAAAAAACGTGTTCCGCTAGCATTAGCATTAGCGGCCTTATAATGTTCCCACTGCTGGGACTCAGGCCTTCTCTCTAGGAGAGGGTATGGGCCGTAATCCACCACGCGGACCCAGTGCGGATTGGTGGATGTCACATGTCTTCAATTCTTTGTTTCTAGGACATGCCGGTTTCCACACGATGTTTTCCTTCACTGTTTTGAAAGCAGCGGTGATGAAATAAATTACAGAAAGTTTTGCGCCTGGCTGGTTTTAAAGCCGCGACCTACAACTCCGCTAACCACAAGTAATATGGGATAGAAGGAATAACTGTCAAGAAGAATGAACAAAATCAGAAGTATGAGAAGGACAGAGCGAGGAGATTGTTAGAGGAACGCAGATGCCTAGTGTGTGAAGAATGTAAATATTGAAAGTGAGTTATAATCTAGGATAGAGTGGGAGATAAGAAGGGTAAGAGGTGGGAGAGTTGATTAAAGAAAATAGCGTTCTGCGTCATTTTTAACGTCACAAAAACGGAACCTTAACAGTTATATTTTTATGCAAACAAATATTCTTTAGCATGCCAACGTAATAACTAATTTACAATATGCATGCGATGTGAAGCGGAACCATTTACAATACTTGTGTAAAATCACGATACTTTATAAAGTCGCTGGGGATGCTTTGTCAGCATTGCGTGTTAACCTGCTAATGTCCCGTTATCAAGTTTATTTCTTTACGTCTATCTTGCATCTTTAAAAATGGTACACACATTACAGAGATACTGGAATTTAAGGAAAAAAGATTTTTGGGCACGCCATAATTATGGCGGTAAGTCCCCTCTTTGAGAAGCGGATGGAAAGACGTCACGGCGTCCTAACCTTCCGTAAGACGTAGGCCTTCATAGGCCATGGTAAGTTCGGGAGGTTCCTGCATCTGATTCGTGCGGAAGAATCGTCCTGGTGTCACCATTGTGTGGACCGCCTGGAGTGCCCAGTGGAGCATATTGGACAAGAAGCAATGGGTTGCTGGCCGACCGGTAATCGTCCGGACTTAGCCCGAGTCGGCACGCCTCAAAAAGATGTCAGCAAAACCTAGGGCCTAACAGAACCGAAGCCTTAGTAGGAACATGGGTCAACTTCTGAAAAGGATAACCGAAAAGACTAAACGAATACAGGTGCGGTTTTTGTCAATAACAATTTTTATCACCCCCTAAATCGTGTAATGGGGATTGTTTCTAAAACGAATTATTTCAACCGAATAAATGATAAATAATTTATTTTCTGGCAAGATTTAAGTATATTGGCTTCAGAAATATGATTTCGCTTTGATTAGATTGACACGCCCCCCCACTCCACCCTATAACGGGAGAAGTCATTATCTAATATCCTACCTCAAAAAAAAAACATACAGCATCTAAATGCGATGATATTCATCATCTCACCGGCCAATAATGGCCCTTCCCTAATCGTTCACACGCGCCCGATGCGATAAGCCGTTTGTCCGCTAGACAGAGATAATATTTCTGTATATATGTGAGAAAAGGGTCCGTAATGTTATTAGGAATGACAAGGATATTAATTGTTTCTTACCTGAGGTCTACACATACGCTTTGTTTTCAAAGAGGTGATGGAAGTTTTAATTTAGGTAAAAGCATTTAGCATAAGCATTATCGGCCTTATAATGTTCCCACTGCTGGGACTCTGACCTCCTCTCTAGGAGAGGGAATGGGACATAAACCACCGCGCGGGCCCAGTGCGGATTGGCGGATGTCACATGTCTTCGAATTTTTGCTTCTAGGACATGCCGGTTTCCTCACGATGTTTTCCTTCACTGTAAGTAGAAGCACCAACTTTTAATGTACGTGAGAATAAGAATAAAAATATTTTCACCTCCAGCAGCTCGGACGCGTTTTTTTTAGGTGGAAAATCATTCATTGACTTTTCCCGTACTTGGGCGGAGCAATAGGGTGTATCAGACTTTTACTGACTAAAACCCACTACTGTTCCTTCTTTGCCCTGAAAACACCCTGCAGCATTTATGACAACTCCGAAGCCGACAAACACGCGTCGCGAGAGAGGCGTTGGCGCAAGACTCTCTCTCTGTGAAGAGTACACAATTAAGAAGAGAGTTCCTTCTTTGAATTTCAGGGCTGCGTCTTCCGATACGCGGTTGCCACTCCAGAACCTTTCATCCCCATCGACCATCTAGTGTCAATAGCTAGTGAGAATAAGTCTGTCTACCTAACTACTAGCAAGCTCAAACAGTGGTACTACCACGAAATCTTAAGAGCGTTTTCACACTATACGATCCGATAAGTAAAATGTATGAAATATGTACCTGTGTGTGCCGATATCGGGCCGGACAATATGAAATTGTCTGGCCCAATTGTTCGAAATCCCGAAATTGTTCGGTATCGGACGCCGATCCGATATCGGGGTAAGTAAAATGTATGAAATATGTGCCTGTCTTTCATATTGTCCGACCCGATATCGGATATCGGAGCACGGTATTTCATACATTTTACTGAACTCGATATTGTATCGGCGTCCGACACCGATATCGGATCGGATAATGTGAAAACGGTCTTACGCGATCCATCTTACGAACTAAACTGAACCGTTAAAGGGATGGAGAGCTGTACAGAGTCTATAGCTCAATCCTTCTTTCACGCTCGCATGATTGACATTTCAACACATTATGGTAAGGCCTCAAATAACAAATATCAGCAAAAAACGTGGTTACTAGGCAGAAATACCATCCGCAACTTAACAAGCATAAAGCTCGAAGTTTCCCAACCCCTGAACTTCAATCGGCTGCAACTAACCCAAAAACAAGTAAAGCGATTAATTAAAATGAATGATCACGGAACTTCGGTCTGGCTGCAGTGCCCAAGGTAAAGAGAACTTGTAACGGAAGGCAAAACAGAACTAACTGCGCATTGCGTTGGGAACTATTACTTCAATTCTTGAGCTGGTATATGTGAGCTGGGTGTATGTTTGTAACTTTATGATCTAGCACGTATCTTGCGAATATGTTTTGTAAGCAGTTTTGACAAAGTAAGTACTATGGAGACTTTTAGAGATCGTCATCATCTCATCATTTTAGCCGAAAGACGTCCAGATTTGGATTTGGGCCTCGCCTAATGGCGCAATTTCACTGGTCGTTAACTCGTTCGGTATACCGCATGCGGGGAGTCCCCGCAGGCGAGATAACAACCAATGAAAGTAACATGTTCGTTATACCGTCTGCGGTTCCCCGAATGCGGGCCCTGTGACACGCGTTCCAGTAATCTCTCGCACCCGGCATGCGGGCCCTATCGACTAATGAAATTGCGCCATAAGTGTCGCCATAAAGAACGGTCCGGTGCGTTTTATTGGAGATAAACGATACCTATTTATTTTGCAAATATATATATATAGATTTTTTACCGGATGAAGAAACACCGAAACAAACTCAGAGGTCAAAGTCTCTAAAGTGAATTGTCATGTAATGGTCATCTTAGGATTGATTATAAACTTGAAATTCGCCTCCTAAGGGAATAAACCGGGAGTCCAAAGTTTAAAGAGGAAAACCTCCTTTCACACCGTGAAGTCGCCGGCAGAAGCTAGTTTTGACATATACAAGCATGGTATCGTCAATTATTTTATACCCTGTGACTAAATTGACACAAGTAATGTCAAACTTACTATAGGAATGATGCCAGTTCTTTTGTGTTTTTTTTTTTTTTTTATTAGAGGAATCATCAGAATGACTTCCCCCGCTCTTGGGCGGAGCGGGAGGGCGTGTCAGACTTTTACTGACTAAACCCCTACCCCGTTCCTTCGTTGCCTTCGTTCTGGGGGGGACTCGGTGTCAACCTTTAGGAATACCACGTGTTCCCCCCAGAGGCTTCGGCCCTGCCGGGCCCCTACAGTTTGCTGATCTCCTTGAGGCGCGCGTGGAACAGAACGCGCCGTTGACGACTGGGCTCGGTCCAGATTATTTCCAGACTGCCGGACGGCGAGCTACCCAGTGCTCGCCGTCCGCGAACCCGCGCCTACGGTGGTCGGAAATCGGGATCTGGATCTCGGCGGCGGCGGCGTGAGGACCGTTCCCTCACGCGCTCCCGGTCAGCAGCCTCCTTCACGAGCATTACTGCTTCGCAGAAGGAGGCGACCGCATGCCAACCCTCCTCGCTCCGGACCATGGCCTGAACCAGGGCCCGGCGCGAGAGGTCGCCGCTCCCGATAATCTCCACGAGGACACGGCGGTGCTCCGCCCAAGCGGGGCACACTTCTACCGTGTGCTCCACCGTGTCCTCCGGGCGGTCCACACAGTGGCGACACCCGGGAGTTCTTTTGTGTTGTAATGTAATTTTAGTCTCCGGGTATAAAAAACAGACGGCAGTTGAGTTTGTCGTGCTCACTCAAATGTCTCGCTGATGGTGGCGTGTGTGTATTGGATCGAGTCAAGTGATGTCGATACTGGCGTCAACTACGTTAAGCGCGCCCGATTGAGACTAGTTCTTTGCTGCCACTGGCTCATTTCAAATTCTTTATAAAATTTACTTTTTAGGATTCCGTACCCAAAGGGTAAAATCGGACCCTATTACTAAGACCCGCTCTCCGTCCATTTGTCTGTCCGTCTGTGACCAGGATCATGAACCGTGACAATTAAGCGACAAGAAATATGTGTATTTTAATATGTATTGTTTTCCTTCCTAAATATTAAACCAATTAAACATCAAATAGCAACCAACACATATGTCAAAAATAAAATTGGAAAAAAAAATTATTTGCTGGCGCCATCATTAAATTACGACACGCAAAACAACCCGGCTTGCGGACGACAAGCAAGGGCTAGTTCGTTAAGTATGTAGTTGCCTAATCCTTAAACGCAACGAGCAACTAAACGACACAGGTGTAGTTTTAATCAATTACAGTCTAACACGCCCTGTTGCTCGACCGTAGAGCTAGTAAAGTCATTGGATACATTCCATACCTCAAAAAAAAAAAAACATACAGTATTCGTTATTCCGTCACACTTCCACTATCTGAATCAATATCAATCTATCAATTATGTCCATACGCGCCCGGCTTCAATCTCACAAACTGCGGCAGCTGCCCATTCGGGTTCCGTGCCCATCCACCAGTGAATATAGCTGAGGAATCAGCCTGTCAATAATTCAGCCTACATGGAAATGTCAGTTATCTGTGCTGAAATGTCGATGCAGGACTTTTTGACGCGACTTTTTGCTATTCGATGTGGGAGGTAGGTGACTAGATATGTTCATATAGGTACTCGTACGTAACTGACGCAAAAAAGTAGGCTCTATATTTGGCCTAATAAGTTGGCGAGTGTGAAGTTAGGCTCTGCGAAAATGGCGCTTGAAATATCGTACAAAAATAAAGGTTTAAAAAAAATTTAATGCCAATAACTGTTTTTAACAGCAATAAGAACTGCAAATTGCATTTATTTTTTTAAAACCTTTATTTTTGTACGATATTTCAAGCGACAAAATTCGCAGAGCCTAACTTCACGCTCGCCAACTTATAGTGGACGAACTGTACGCTTTCACGGACTACTGAACCGATTTTGATGAAATTTTGTACAGAGCTAGCTTGAACCCCAAGGATGGACATAGCCTACTTTTTATCTATCTTCGACTTCGCGTCTGCTGTAACCCAAAAATCATGTGCGGACAAAGTCGCGGGCAAAAGCTAATACTAGGTACATAATATTAATATGTTCGCAATTTACATTGTGCAGATTTGCTCAACGAACTCAAGAAATTACAAAAATACAAAAAATATGTTGCTAATTGAAAACTATAATACTCTAGTAGGTATTTATAAAGTTTCTTATAGTACACTCGTCACATTTTCGTTTTATTTTTATTCACTGGCGCAAAGTGTGGCGAATCGATAATGTGACGAGTTTACAATAACCCCTTTGAAACTAATAAGCTTCATCTTTCTAACTGATTAACTTCTTGGTTTTCAAAGGCTTTTACGGAGAAACAACCTCGGCAGTAAGTAATGTAGACATAGTCCGTCCAACGAAAGCGCGATCGGAGAAAAAGAGGTTAAATCCGAAAAATTTTGTATGTGGTATTACTAACTAGTAGAAGAATCATGTCTTGACACTTCACAATTTTTTTATTTCCTACAATTGCGGCTGAATAATGTTGCCAATTAATTAAAAAAAAAAAACTCCAGGTCGCGCTTTCATTAGACGCACTCTACAACTTTTTATGACTGAAAACGGTCTTAACCTTTAAACCTACGTTGGATATACTCGTGTCGGACAAACACTCTTGGGTTTATTCCACCAGCCCAAATACTAAGTCAGCTCTTCTATCACCTATGGGGATTGAAGAGCAAAACGAGACGGAATACCTAATCGCAAACACACCGTCCTGGCGCATAGGACACTAAAATAAACGTGATTAAAAGGTTCATCAGAATGACTTCTCGCGCTCTTGGGTAGAACAGGAGGGCGTGTCAGACTTTTACTGACTAAAACCGACTCCGTTGTTCCATCTTTGCCTTTCGTTCCAGAGCCCCGGGTTTTCCTTTCAAAAGCGAACCTATGGCCCGAAGTTTTGACCCTATCGAGCCCCTACGAAAAGGGTTAATGCCTGCTTCTACAAAGCCTAACGTTTCCGCATAGCTGTCTAATTTTTCAAGTACCAAAAACTTGGTTTTAGACTATACTTCGTCCAACTGTCACTTCAACATGCAATGCAGATCCTGACAGGAGTTTACTTCGACGTCAGCTAACGTCAGAACAACGTCTGACTTCGGGCAACTCTTTGACTGGTTTATACGAATTTAAGTGCAGTTTGGAGTTTCTTTTAAAGCGAGGATTTTTGAAGGCAGTCAAGTCACGAATGCTTGGCAATAAACAGGCGTGTTTCTTTCAACTTCCTTCCTTTGCCTTTTGATGTTTTATGCAAATACTTCGTAAAAATGTCGGATTGATATTGTAGAATTATTTTTTGGTTTTGGCTTCGATTTTTTTTAAATAAAATACAGTCTCTTTGTTTTCTATTAGAATGCGGATATGACACGTCGAAATATTTTTACAGTATATGTAAATGGCTCGTGTCTACCTTCTCGTCAAACTTCGCTCAGGTAGTCATCAGTTTTTGTAGACTTTATGCCCTTTTAGTTTTTTTTTATATAACATAAAATAGTGCTTTATTGCAATCCCACATGCAATGCACAAATAGGCAAAGAGCCTATTCAATTTGGGGCTTTGAAGATACAAATCATACATTTTTAGAACATGTTTCTTTTTAAAATTAGGCATTTCTTAATTATGTCAAAACAAAAGAACAAAGTAAGTACCTTCAACTTTGAGTTGGCATAGAGACCGCGAAATAAAAACGTTAACAACATAACACAACATCCACTCAACAGGGTACAGATGCTAAGTCTTGGCTACTGACAGAGCCTCCATCTTAAATATAATCCTTGAGCTGGGCGTAACTACGCCCAAGGGCGGGAAAAGGGTAGCCATTACATACCCGGGAAGCACGCATTCCAAGTCCATAAGGAAAATAACTAAGTCCATAATATAGAGCCTTTATTGCGCCTGAAGAAAAATAAATCATAAACAGAGTATATCATATGAACTAAGCAAATCCTTGTATGTGATAGGCTGGGAATGTATTTGTGTGTCTGCGTTGGAGAAAAGGACTTACTACTTCCATACATTGACTCGTCTATGATTGTCTTTGAAGATTGAAATAAAGAAATCAGAGTTTTTGGCGGGATTTTTTCAAGTGAAGTTCAATGGCTGTTTTAATTATTCGTAAATTAATTTCTAGTGGATTTTTTTATGTGAAATTCGTTTAGTTTTGTATCTCAAGCATCTGCATAACTGGACAATTTGTAGAACTATATAAACAGGCGCGGTTTGTAAGTGTTGGGCACATAAGCATAAAAAAAATCACCGATACGTAGGACATTGAGTGATCCACTATTCTTTAAAACAAGAAAACCTTAAACCCACACTAGGTGTAACTCGCATATCGAGGGCAAGTGACTTTATGCTCCTTAGTAAAAGGACAAGGCTTATAAAAAGGACGAATCATTTGTCAGTAACTTTAACGCTTCACTGTGAGTGACGACTGACCTAACCTTTTTTACACCCAGCAACGTACAGGGACCTAATGGAGGAGCTCGTGGCTAGATAATAACAGCCGCATGGGTCGATCTTCAAGGTTAAGCAACGCTTGCCAAGGTTGGTCTGTGGATGGGTGACCATCTTAACATAACGAGTTTCCTCCGTGCCTCGGAAAGCACGATAAGCCGTAGGTCCCGGCTGTCATTTATAGATCTTGTGCAGTCGTTACGGATAGCCAGAAGCCAGTAAATCTGACTCCAGTCTTGCCATGAAGTACCGTGTTACCCCAGTTAATGGGTTGTCTGTGTCTGTGAGGCCTGGTAAGCAGCCGCTCCTCGTAAAATATTGGTATTCAGCTAAATCCGGTTTGACTGGAAGCCAACCCCAATATAGTTGGGAAAAGGCTAGGTAGATGATGAACGTACAGGGACCTAACCAAATAATGGTCACCTACAACTGTGCCGATACGCAGTCAACATCGCACCTTTTAAAACGTCACACATAAGCGCCGGCAATTCGACCACACCATTAAAAACCCGTCTGGCTGTCCCAGTATATTATTTATAGTTACCGCACAAGCTTTTACGCTTACCGCAACGTTCATAGCACCATCAAAACGCTCTAATTGGTTCTGGAACGCGGAAATAAAACGCAAATCGGCATACCTTCGGCAAATGTCGTAAAACATCGTTTATGATCGGGCCGGTATGTGCCGTTCTTTATTGTGATTGGATATACTCTTGGTGTATGATATGTGGAGTTTTGACTGTAAAAAAGAGGGTGGCAAAACTTTGGGTGTAACTGGAAGGCTTACGTCTAACGTTTGAAAATCTGTAGAAAATGTTTAGCCATCACCACATTCCGATTCACCTCATCCATGCAGCTGTAATCCACTACATACACTTTCACGTAGGAAAGCACATGCCAAGGTTTGAACCCGCGATCTACAACCTCGTAGGTCGGGGCCGTTTCCATTGGGTCACCACTGCTCTACACAAGATGGTTTTGCAGTAGTCAGTGCCTTCATAATTATTTCAGGTGGAAAATCATCCAATAAATGCTCCCACTCTAGGTTAGAGTGAGAAGGCATGTCACACTTTTACTGACTAAAACCACAACTGTATCCTTTAAATACCCTTTGCTTTATATGACAGTTTCCTTTTCAGACATTCCCCGTGGCCCTAGCGGGCATTGCCTTACTGGACTCTTGGGATCGCCCGCGGTTTGAACGTGAGGATGTCTGTTCCCTCACGGTTGCGGCTATTTCCCTATTGCTTCGCAGAAGGAAATGACTATATCCCAATCCCTCTCTCTCCAGACCATGGCCTAACCCAGGGCCCGGTACAAAAGGTCATCGCCGCCAATCGCTTCTTGCATTAGTACGAGTACCTACTCCGAATAGTTGGAAGTAAACTGTGCCGTCACCTCAAAATGTAGGTTAAGTACATTATAAAGACCTTACGTGGTTTGATTGCGGCATTTTGCTGCACTGAAACAACCAATATAGTCTTTATCATTCCTAAAACTTTATGGTTCGTAGTATAAAATGCTTTATTTTACAGGAACGTCACATTTACAATCTGGTTTTTATTTGATTTAGTGTTGTACGTTTATGTGTGAGAATAGCTTTATCTTGTGCCTTATTCTAGAAGAACTTCGCATTTTATTTCCGTATTAAAAAGAAAGAAAAAATAGTTGTATTATATTGTAGAATTACTTACAAGGTTCCGTCTGTCAAGACCCGTTATATCTCGGGACCGCGTGAACGTACGAGTATTTATGCCTCACATAAAGTATTCGGCAAACTTAAATGGCAGTGGGCAGAGCACAATGCTCGCAGAACAGATGGCACGAAAGGTGCTGGAGTGGCGACCACGTACCGGACCGACCGATGATCTAACGAAAGTCGTGGGAATCCGATGGATGCGAGACGCACAGGACCAGTCGTTGTGCCGACACTTGGGGAAGCCTATGTTCAATAGTGGACGTCTTTCGGTTAAAATGATGATGATGACGATGATGATCACAAAATATTCGATCTGCACTTAATTTCGCGTGACGTAGACTACCTCTACAAACAGCTATCTTATTTCTTCTTAGTCTTAATAATATTGGTTTAGGCTATCTCTACGGTTTCACCTTCGTCTTTGGTCACTGCTCCATACCTATATATATAGCTTATAGAGCCCGTAACCTTTCTCTATAAATAGACTAACTAACAATAAAATTACATTATCACTTACAAATAAACAAACAAACTTTTGACCTTTACAACGTAAATACGAGAAGTCCAAAGAAACTACAACATTAACTGCAATAAATAACGTAACTGGATCTAGACTATCGCAGTTAATTACAGTCTAGAAAAATAAAACTGTTTGATTTGTGCGAGCGGACGCCGCACGCCGTGGGCAGCAAATTAAACTAGTTTCAAATCGAACTGGACCATCTGCTGGTCGTAAATATTAACTTTCTTGGGGTAAAATACCTTTTAGAGTATTTTTTTCAAGCTTCAAGTAGAAAAAGATTTGGAAGAGATTGGTTTTGAATGTTGGATCCATCGGCATTTTGCGTGTTGTTTCACGCGCATCTCAAGGCGATATCAAACCCAAAAAAAAAACAAATAAAAAATAAGGAAGTATCTAATATGCTATTCCAGGACATTTTCTATTTGTATACTTAAGTACCAAGTTTCATACAAATATTGAAAAGAGTAACAACCCTCCACAATCCAAACTTTCGCGCTTATAATAATAGTAGAATTAAGTATATTATTGTGCGAGGAGCTCGTGGCTAGATAATAACAGCCACACAGGTCGATCTTCAAGGTTAAGCAACGCTTGCCAAGGTTGGTCTGTGGATGGGTGACCATCTTAACATAACGAGTTTCCTCTGTGCCTCGGAAAGCACGTTAAGCCGTGGGACCCGGCTGTCATTTGTAGATCTTTGGCAGTCGTTACGGATAGTCAGAAGCCAGTAAATCTGACTCCAGTCTTGCCATGAAGTACCGTTTTACCCCAGTTAATGGGTTGTGGAGGTCTGGTAGGTAGCCGCTCCTCGTAAAATACTGGTATTCAGCTAAAAATTGGTTTGACTGGAAGCCGACCCCAATATAGTTGGGAAAAGGCTAGGCAGATGATGATGATGATGAGGTGTATTATTGTGCACACCTAACACAGTGTAGTCTTTTTTAGTCCAAACGTTGTCTGATAGAGAATACCTCATTACATCAAGCCCACCTATGTACATTAAATTTAAGGTCCACTATTAAACTTAACTGTTGCCATATATCTCCCTTTTCGTCCGAAATATAACAATTTTTATTCTTTAACTTACGTCGAGCCTTTCTCAATGCCAAAACGATATAACCAACACTAGATATAACAAAACCAATTTCTATTACTATGTTTACATGTAAATACAAGCAACAAAGAGTACACAAGTAAATTGCCGGATTTCCGCCCATACGCCTCAGGGAGAAAAATATAAGTAATACAGATATAAAGTAGTTGTGATAACGATGAAGTAGTTTTACCAGATTCTGGATTATATTCGGGATTGTTGGAGGAAACTGTTATTGTTTAGGCGCGACGAAAGTTAATAAAAAGGACTGTCTTGTCGTGGTTTTTGTTCTTCTTTCGTACATATTATTTTGTTGAGTTTGAAATTGAGATAAAATCTCAACTGCGTAGTAAAGCAATAAGTATTAGTTTCGAGGTATGTGGATCATACTGTAAAGTCTAGCCAGGTGTTGTGTCTAGTCCGGGCAATTACTTATGCACTTGAACTGCTTCCGATCTTGACACGCCTATTTCGTATTTCGTTTGACGCTGAACCCCTAATTAATATAGGTAAGGGCAGGAAGATGATGATGATATTATTTATAAATGCATAATATGAGTTTGATTTTTTGATTATCACGCTTTCACATCTGAACTACTCGAGGTATCATCACGAAACTTCGTACATGCACCATGTCAGTAATACAGTAAAAGAGCATAAGTAACAATTTATTATACTATAAGCAATCTAAACATTAGCAACCACATAATCCTTTCCACAAACGCGATGTAGGTATACTAAAAGTCGACCTGCACAAAAAAGCCGAGAATTCTTCGAAGTGTCAAGAATTCTCGTCGGTTTGGCAACACTTTGAGAAGTCGAGTACGCTGGCATGCCAGTAAGCGCCGAGCCTCTTGACGCCTTGCCGAATAAAATCGATTAGGAGATAGAGACAGTATTTTCATGAGAGTTTTTCCTGAAGTTACAGTAAATGGCACGCCTGAGGCGTTCTATTTTTAGAAAGAGGATTTGTCAAAAAGAAAGGAATGAATATACATTGGGAAAGTTTACACCTTTGATCAAGAGTTATGAATAAACCTATATATGTAAATGGATGGAGAAATGGAGAGCGAGGCCAAAGAAAAGGTGGATGAATTGTGTGAAGAGTGATATGAATGAAAAGGGTAAAAGAGCAGGAAGATGATGATGATACACTCACTCTCATATCGAATTACTTGATGAGAACAGCGAACAGAATCATATCTTTTAGTCTTGTGTCGAGATCTTATGACTTATTTAGTCAGTATGTAACAGTATGTGGTAGTCGTTTTGTGTATGTTCATAATTAATTTTGCGATATTTTAAACATGAAAGCTTTTTTTATTTTAAGCATATTCTAATTATCGAATACGCCTAATATCTATAAACAATAAAAATCTTATAGGAAACCAGTCAAACGTCGATTTGACCTAGACCCGAAGCTATGTAGGTTCATTGTTTATTTTATTCTAGAACAAAGGTTATGTCCTTTCATCAACCTCTACAAGTTACATAGGTTTAATTGTCTGGTAATGCCAACTCAATATACTCGTAGTATAAAACTTTCCAATTGTTCACCAAAACCTATTGTGAGTTGAAATTCTAGTAAATAGCACAAAAAAAAATGATTAAAGTGTATATTTATAATCTGTTTAATTTGAATTTCGAGCTAAACAGTTAATTTCACTTTATAGGTTTTATCTAGGTATGTTCTTTCTTACTCTATGGAACATCAAACAAAGTGAGACCAATTTAAAATGATTTAATAAAAGAATTAAATAATACTCAAAGCTATAAATTCCATTAAAAATAAATGGCAATTTAAAAATAGAAGGTCATATATAAATAGCAATTTAAAAATAGAAGGTCATTCAAAGGTCCTAAATTTAGCAACGCCCCATGCCGGGCCCTGAGGGATCTACAAACGCATTTCAAAGGTACCCTCCCTTTTACAGGTCAATATGAGGCCGGGAGCGTGACGTCAGTCGTGACGTCAGCGCCTTAGGGTCGGTTCACAACCGACGGAAAATGCGTCGAGCGTATCATCGGTCGCGACTATGCCGTCGTATTAGACCTTTCATATTAGGTGTGAACGGTTGAATGTTTTATTATACACTAGCTTCCGCCCGCGGCTTCGCCCGCGTGGAGTGTTGATAAAAAGCAGCCTATAGCAAAAATAACAAAATCGAAGAATAAATAAGATTACGTTTAATTTTTTCGTCCTTGTTGACCGGGATAAAAAGTAGCCTATATGTTAATTCAGGGTATAACCGATCTACATACCAAAATTTCAACCAAATCGGTCCAGCCGTTTTTGCGTGAAAGAGTACGTAACAAACATCCACACACCCATTCTCACAAACTTTCACATTTAAAATATTAGTAGTATTTGTCTGTTTTGGCGTTACGCGACCAACAACGCGACGCATTTTCCGTCAGATGTGTACCAACCCTTAGAGGGGACTGACACTTCTCTCATTATTCTGTCAAGAGTTCAGTCTGCAAGCCTTTAATAAAAATAAAACTGTGATATTATTGGTTTTGAAGACATACGTCACACATGTGCTTTGCTATGTTAGTTTTATGGTAAATAGGGACGTTTTGGAGAAAATATTGTGTTTTATAGGATGGCGCTATATAGGATGTGCAGCTTTATCCCTCTTACTCGCTCAAAAGCCTGGCATTTTAACACGTCGTGATAAGATCCCACGGAATAGCATATATCTTCAAAATTACTTCTTATGATTTATTTATTCAATATGCTTATTTTTAGACAGCAGCGGTGGCACAGTGGTAACAGACTCACGAGTTTCAACCTAGCCTGGGGCATTAGTTACTTTGCAGAATTTATGAAATGACCACTCCTATGAAAACGGTAATGGCTACATTTTAAGACATGTGGCATCCATCAATTCGCACTAGGCTCGCGTGGTGGACTACGAACTATACTCTCCTAATGAGGAAGCTTGAGTCTTCGCAGTGGGTACATTGCATTAGTGTTTAAATTATCTATGTATCGACAAAAAAAATCTAGCAACTAATCTAACGACTTCAACTTCTAGAGTTTTCAATAAAAATAAATAAGTACCGCTCTGTAGATGCTGAACAGACAAACTGATTAGACACTCGATTTACCTTCTCCCATTATCCTGTCAAGAGTAAAGTCTGCAAGACTTTAATAAAAATAAAACTGTGATATTACTGTGGTTTCCATAGATTTATATTATTGTATAAACTGTACTTTTACTTTTGGTATACAATAAAGTTTATTCTATTCTATTATTAGTTTTTAAAAGTCATATCGCACCTTCGGTAGAACAAGGGCATAATTGCAGTTTTTGCTAAATGACTGTCTTTGTTCCTCCAGTTCAAATAGCATTTTTAAGGCATTTCTGTATACTTAACTCATTTTTGCAATTTTTGACAATTGTGCCCTTGTTCTACCGAAGGTGCGATATGTCACACATGTGCTTTGCTATGTTACCTTTATGGTAAAATAGGGACGTTTTGGAGAAAATATCGAGTTTTGTGAAAGGAATAGAATGTATTGCGGAAAGTTTTCTGCTTTGGATTCTAATTGTAACGTCGCTTCGGGTTGTGAATCCTTTTTGAAGGAGAGAGAAGAAATAATGTTGTTGTTGTTGTTGTGTGGATGGTGTGTTTGTTAGGTGTAATGTTAAGACCGAACTGTTTACGCCATTAGACAGTTTTTTGTTATCTCAAATTAATGTCTTCAACACATCTATGTATACCTACATCATCATCAGCCTTGCCTTTTCCCAACTATATTGGCGTATACATCTATGTATCAAAGATCTACAATGGGTCCCGGGACCAACATCTTAAAGAAAGAAAGAATACATGTTTATTAATCACACAGTAACACACAATGAATATACAAGTCTTAAAACCTAAAATAAAAAATAAAAACAACTAAGTATATAATCTTTTTTAGGTGTGATTTCATCGAATGATTTTTCCTGCTCTTGGGCGGAGCGGGAGGGAGTGTCTGTTACTGAGTACTGGTCCGGCCGTCCGGACCGAGCCGGAATCGTCGACGGCGCGTAATGTTTCACGCGAGTTTCAAAGAGATGTCAGCAAAACCGACAGGGCCGATGACTTCTGAAACGGTTACCCGTCCTAGAACGTAAAGGATAACTGAAGGAACATTACGTGTTGTTTTATTCGTTAAAAGTCTGACACGCCCTACCGCGCCACCCTAGAGCGGAAAGAAATTGATGATTTCACACCTCAGAATATTTTTAGTGGAGGTACAGTCAGCATCAAAAGTCGATGAACAGAATCAACATAACAAAACATTTTATTGTGAACAGATGAAACACATTTTATTGCGAACAGGTGTTTTGTTATGTTGATTCTGTTCATCGACTTTCGATGCTGACTGTACCTCTAAAATCTTGAAATAATAATCATGACCATTATAACCCAGAAAAATCACAGACCGACCTCGTCAAGGCTACTTTAATCTTAGACCCCCATGCTCCTCTCCTCTCAACACACATCGATCACAAACCCAAGTACGTACAGTTTACTTGAAACACACAAGCTTTCCAACCCGTTCGTTTTTACGAGAGGAAAGTTCGCAGTATCAGATCAATCAACGAGAACGAATAGCACTTGTTGCGCGGGTCAACTGCGTGACTCCATCCAATCCATCTGCGGTATTACAACTGATGGAACACTACGAATATAGACGAGGGAAGTTATTGAGTGAAAGTTTGCTCGGAATAACGTAAATAGTTGTATTGATTCAAGATTGTGTAACTGCTACACCAGCGGTTTCGCCTGTGTGATTGTAGAAAAATGTCCCAAAGGAACATACTCCTGGAATAAAGTATCCCTTCTGCTATTCCAAGATATGGTCCTGCAGCATAAGGCTGATGCCTTATAATGTTCCTATTGCTGGGACTCAGGCCTCCTCTCTAGGAGAGGGAATGAGCTGTAATGCATCCAATCCATCTACGGTATTACAACTGATGGAACACTACGAATATAGACAAGGAAAGTTATTGAGTGAAAGTTTGCTCAGAATACGGTAAATAGTTGGATTGATTTATGGTTAAGGAACTAGGCTGCTACCGCATCTGTTGGATGCGAGACGCACAGGACCTTTGGTTGTTGCGACGCTTGGAGGAGGCCTATGTTTAGCATTGGACGTCTTTTGGCTAAAATGATGATGTTGAACTATTTCGCCTGCGTGAATGTAGTACTCCTGAGATAAAGTATGCTTTGTGCTATTCCAGAATATGGTCCTGCAGCATAGCATAGCAGCATCCTTATAATGTTCTCACTGCCTGGACTCAGGCATCCTCTCTAGGAGAGGGAATGGGCCGTAATCCATCCAATCCATCTGCGGTGTTACAACTGATGGAACACAAAAACGTAGTCGCGAAAAGTTATTGAGTGAAAGTTTGCTCAGAGGAAGGTAAATAGTTGTATTGATTTATGGTTAAGTAACTGCTACCAAATCCGTTGGATACGTTGTTAAAAAGTATTTCAAGTTCTTTGTCATGTCCTAGACTATGTTCAAAGTAAAATTCTATTAAGATCGGTTTAGCTGTTTAGACGTTAGTAACAAAAAGAGCCGCTTTCACAGTTACTTTTGAAGTTTCGTTTATAATACAAGTATCTACCTACAGTACCTACAAGTTGTCTCTTTCTCAATAGGTATTCCAATAAAATTGTGGCTGGTTTTTGCGACTAAATTCCCAGAAGTGGGGACATTGTACGCCTTCTTATATTACTTTTGTTAGATCATGACAAGAAGCCATGATTTTGACTTTATTATTGAAAATAAACTACTTCCAAAACCCAGCCATTTTAACTAACAATCAAAATCTCTTCGCCCCCGTAACCGTTTGCCTTAAAGCTTACGAACTATACTACGGAGGCCTAAGTTGGCAGGCTTTGTTAGGCCACCCCTATTGTTCGAGCACTAACCCGTAAGTCCTAAAAGCCTATTCAATTCTATTCTATTCAATATGTTGATATTGATTGAAGGTACGTTGGTGTTCAAACACTTCAATAAACTTTCTGTTAAAAGAAAGAAAGAAAGAAAAACAATCCACAGTTTTGACCACGTTTTGACTGGCCTGTTGGTCTAGTGGTTTGTGGCCCTGACTGCTTTGCTGGAAGTCGTAAGTTTGATTCGCACTCAGGAGAAATGTTTGTGTGATGAGCACGATCATTTGTTCTGTGTTTAGGTGTAATGTATCTCTTAATTGTGTAGTAATTTATTAGTTGCAGGAAAATTACGCAATCTTAGGACTAGTTATTATTAAATTATTTAAAAAATAGGCTTAATGAAAAATATGCGCTAGTCCGCGCAAAACGGCCTACCGCTCAGTATAATGCCGTGGCCACACACATACATAGTGCGATAAGTCCACGGCGCTGGTTTTTAACGTGGGCCGGTGATGATATCGTCACAAGACGTCGAAACGGTCATTATCATCTACCTAGCCTTTTCCCAACTAAATTGGGGTCGGCTTCCAGTCAAGCCGGATTTAGCTTAACACCAGTATTTTACGAGGAGCAGCTGCCTACCAGACCTCCACAACCCATCTAGGGTAACAGGGTACTTCATGGCAAGACTGGAGTCTGATTTACTGGCATCTGTCTATCCGTAACGACTGCCAAAGATCTACAAATGACAGTCGGGACCTACGGCTTTCCGAGGCACGGAGGAAACTCGATATGTTAAGATCACCCATCCATAGACCAACCTTGGCAAGCGTTGCTTAACCTTGAAGATCGGCCTGTGCGGCTGTTATTATCTAGCCATGAGCTCCCTAAAGAATCTCGAGAGATAGTCGGCTCTAAACTTGCAAAACTTTTCTTTTGGCATCCTAAAACTTGTCTCAAAACTTACTTATCATAGGATATACGCGTCTACGAATTTAAGTTACGCCTTAGTACTTAAAAAAAAGAAGTATTTGTACTCATTTTTCACTAGTTATATTCAGTCTATGCCCCGTGAAACGCTAAACGTGTTTTAAGCCCTGTCTCATTAGTCTTTTAAAATAATTTTTGTTAATGAGAATAAGAATTAAATTAAGCCAAAATTGTGTTAATGAGAACTCAATTACGACAAAATAAAATTGGGAGGGCGCTGACTCTTGACATACAACCCCGCCTAGTTCAAGAGGCAGAGGCTTCATAAATTGTATCAACCTTATAATTATGTCAAAGATTTTATTTATGAGCAACGCCGAGTTGCTAGCCTGGCTTTTTATCATTTTCCTACATTATGGTAAGTGTGCATTGCATAATTTAATTCCGCCAAGCCCGTTCCATCATTGGAACAGTAGCGTGGCGCATTACTGTATATCTAAGGGATCATGGGAATATCCATGGGTTTCCATATTTTGGAAACACGTTCATTGTACGTAGGTACAACTAAGGAATGGAAGTCTCTGCCGAGTCTGTTTCCAGATAGCTACAACCTTTGTTCTTTGGAGTAAAAAGGTTCCTTTTAGGTAAGCGTGCTATAATGTCAACCACATCATCGCTTACCATCAGGTGAAATAGTTGTCAAATGTGATCCTACCAGTAATAAAACGCAATAGTAAAACGCTCCAAGAATGACTTCCGTATAGTGAGTGCGTTCAGAAACATAAACTCTCATACAACTGGAAATAAATACGAATACGTCCATATCGTCCTTATGTAATAAGTCCATATTGTACGAATGGTACGACCAAAAAATCAGGCTTCCCAAAGCCAGTGTTGCGTTAAAAGATAATTCGGTATCAAGTTATACGCGTTAGCATACGGGAACGGGCGATAAGCGACGAGTGGGAGAATTTAATAAGGCTTCGCAAGCCACGGGTAATCCCTGCTATGACTGGCGCTGTAAGGCTTAAGACACACGTAGGTAGCGGCCGTGAATATGACACTTTGGGCTGTAGAAAAAAAGTATACTACAGGAGAATCGACCTTCAGGATGTGACCTGTAGTGGGCTATATGTATTTTTAATAGGTATAATTTAGTGCTTTCAGCACTATCTGCAGAGACTGTTAGACCGCTGCAGATCACAATTTAATATTACGGGGTTTTATAGATGTTTTTTTTTAAATTATTATTTGTTTAATACTTTTTTTCCCTGTGTTCTTGTCACATGCTTGAGTGTAAGTTACTTCTATGAAGACTAATGAACGCTTCTATTGCTGCTGTAAACGTTGTCATCTACTGGGTCCAACCTATACGCACATACTACCTTTTACCAGCGCCTTTGCCCGCCTGAAGGTAGAACTTAATATAACACGATTCCATATTAATTTGCTTCACTCCGCAGACGATTACTTTTCTATGGAAATTCTGTACCGACATTGTACTGAGTTGACATCTGTTGGTACCTACACTTGAACTAGGAAACCACTCTTTGGGGCATGAAATTATACAGAGAACATTTGGGGAGAGGAACATTATAAGGCCGATAATGCTAAAATGCTAATGCCCTGCCACCCTCCTATAAGCTGGTTGCTGTGATCGCAGCCTCAATCGCTAGTCGCTTCCTCGTAAGCAAAGGGACCAGATCCTTACACCCATGCGTTTCTCTGCTGTCTGCTAAAGATAGATCTGCGTAGGCGGTTGGGGGCCTTCCCGAGGATCAATGTCAGCTTGATCGACTGGTTTCTGGCTACTGGAGCATAGTTTATTGATGGCATTGTGAGGCTGGAACTTGTGATGTTTAAAGGTCAACCAATGTAGGGTAATAGGTGAGCGTTTAAAATAACTTGTCTCTCAGTTTTTGAACTCTAAAGTGGGACATGCCGAATGTCAGATGAGCTGTGAGCTAAAGGAACCACTTTTTGAGTCCCATTAAATGCAAGGCATCGTGGAAGACCAAAGCGAAGGTGGAGAGATGAGCTAGATAACCGGAAGAACTGGCCCGCAATGGCTGAGGGCAGATGTAGGGGGGGGGGGGGGGGGGAAAGGGAGAGGGACGCTTCCGTCCAGCAGTGGGACAACTAACTCACCAGTTGAGAGCTAGTTTTTAAGTCTGGGTATCTATAGATTGGACAACCTATTGTTACCGTAACATCATTATGTCCTTAGTTTTTGACTAACTTCTGAAAATCTAAACTCAAGGTTTGCCAACGTGCTATAGGGATTATAGATCACGTTCGAAACATTACATTGCGCTCCAAAACACAAATCATTGATGCGGTTTACAATGCTGCCCAACTTGAATGGGACAAAGCAGGACATGACGTCGCATGTCTAACTAGCTATGGGCTTGTAAAACACAAGATTGTTGCCCAGACACAGTGACACGGGGCCGCGGCAGACCACTAAGGAAAGGTTGGAAAGTCTTCCTTGGAATTTAGAAAGAGGCAGTGAGGAATCTTGTCTTTCTTTCGATTCAAACAGTCACTGAACGTCAGTCGAAAAATCCTGCCTTTAACTCTGCATTAGAGTGATACTAAATTTGTTATAGGATGGTTTCGGTGACAGCTGTCAGATTCATACGAGTACAATCTATCCTTTTCTCTCATCTTAAGGATGCATATCTTCGTCCTGCTGTCACCCAACTCATACTATGTAAAAAAACTGTAGTAAATAGTTAGACAGTCTCGAAACATAAAAAATGTCTTCATTTTGACGGATCATGGGTCGTTGACTAACACAACAGTATGTACTCGTATTCGTATGTAGGTATGTATCATACACCGAAACCATCCTATAACAAATTTAGTATCACTCTAATGCAGAGTTAAAGGCAGGATTTTTCGACTGACGTTCAGTGACTGTTTGAATCGAAAGAAAGACAAGATTCCTCACTGCCTCTTTCTAAATTCCAAGGAAGACTTTCCAACCTTTCCTTAGTGGTCTGCCGCGGCCCCGTGTCACTGTGTCTGGGCAACAATCTTGTGTTTTACAAGCCCATAGCTAGTTAGACATGCGACGTCATGTCCTGCTTTGTCCCATTCAAGTTGGGCAGCATTGTAAACCGCATCAATGATTTGTGTTTTGGAGCGCAATGTAATGTTTCGAACGTGATCTATAATCCCTATAGCACGTTGGCAAACCTTGAGTTTAGATTTTCAGAAGTTAGTCAAAAACTAAGGACATAATGATGTTACGGTAACAATAGGTTGTCCAATCTATAGATACCCAGACTTAAAAACTAGCTCTCAACTGGTGAGTTAGTTGTCCCACTGCTGGACGGAAGCGTCCCTCTCCCTTTCCCCCCCCCCCCCCCCCCTACATCTGCCCTCAGCCATTGCGGGCCAGTTCTTCCGGTTATCTAGCTCATCTCTCCACCTTCGCTTTGGTCTTCCACGATGCCTTGCATTTAATGGGACTCAAAAAGTGGTTCCTTTAGCTCACAGCTCATCTGACATTCGGCATGTCCCACTTTAGAGTTCAAAAACTGAGAGACAAGTTATTTTAAACGCTCACCTATTACCCTACATTGGTTGACCTTTAAACATCACAAGTTCCAGCCTCACAATGCCATCAATAAACTATGCTCCAGTAGCCAGAAACCAGTCGATCAAGCTGACATTGATCCTCGGGAAGGCCCCCAACCGCCTACGCAGATCTATCTTTAGCAGACAGCAGAGAAACGCATGGGTGTAAGGATCTGGTCCCTTTGCTTACGAGGAAGCGACTAGCGATTGAGGCTGCGATCACAGCAACCAGCTTATAGGAGGGTGGCAGGGCATTAGCATTTTAGCATTATCGGCCTTATAATGTTCCCACTGCTGGGACTCAGGTCTCCTCTCTAGAAGAGGGAATGGGCTGTAATCCACCACGCAGGCCTAGTGCGGATTGGTGGTTGTCACATGTCTTCGAATTTTTGGTTCTAGGACCTCCCGGATTCCTCACGATGTTTTCCTTCACCGTTTTGAGAGCGGTGATGAAATAAATTACATAAAGTAAATCGCCTGGTTATGTTCGAACCCGCGACCCACAACTTGTAGGGCGGGGCATGTTACCACTGGGCCACTACCGCTGTGGCAGGGCAATACAAGGGAAAAGCCTTGGTCCCTTTGCTTACGAGGAAGCGAACAGCGATTGAGGCAGCGATCACAAAAGTAATCAAGAGGGGAGGCCAAGTGACGCGAGGGAAAGGAGGCAACCCCACTTTTTACCGCTAAGCTCACACAAATCCAATAAACCAATTAAACATACAAATTGGCTTTTGATTCCGTGAAACGTTACTTAAGTCTGTCAAAGGACTAATGGGCCTAATTAGAGAACGGATGATATCATTGCGAGAATGTTCGAAAACGTTAATGTGGCCCAGAAACACAAAGGGACACTTACGGCCGAACCCAATAACCTATCGATCTCCAGTTTTGGCATACTGGAGATTGTAAAACAAATGATACAATTCAAAAATTATCATGTTTTCTGTTGTTTCATTTGTTTTTCAATCTCCGATACGTTATAGATAGGTTATTGGTTTCGGCTGTTAGTCAGTAAGTATTGTTTCACATTATCCGATCCGATATCGGTATCGGACGCCGATACGATATCGGGGTAAGTAAAATGTATGAAAAGCTGTGCTCCGATATCCGATATCGGGTCAGACAATATGAAAGACAGGTACATATCTCATACATTTACCTTACCCCGATATCGTATCGGCGTCCGATACCGATATCGGATCGGAAGATGTGAAAACGGTCTAACAGTCTGGCACATACTCTCTCATCTTGGCTACCCGAGGGCAGGAGAAATCATTTGATGATACCCCGTTTGAGGGTACCCTACAACTACATGGATCAATAATGTAAATGTGACTAGTTTCATAAGGTGATGAATTTGGACTTGTGGTTCAACTTGGGACGGGCCATTAGTGATAGGCTGAGTAGAAATCAGAGGAAAAAATCGTATAGAACATTTGTAAACCATTTTGAACTGTATCTTTTTTGATGTGGTAAATCAACAAATAACTCGCCCCAGTCTAGATAAAGCGAGACGGAGTGTCAGACTTTTACTTACTAAACTGCACCTGTGTTCCTCCAAATGTCCTAGCGTACCAGCCGCGGTAATGTAATTAGCCTGTTGGTCTAGTGATTAGTGACCCCGACTTCTATACCGGAGATCGTGGGATTCGGTACCCACCCAAGATAAATGTTTGTGTAATGAGTACGATCATATTTGTTGTGGCTAGGTTTTTTTTTCTGGTAGGGGAATCATCAAAATGACTTCTCCCGCTCTTGGGCGGAGCGGGAGGGCGTGTCAGACTCTTACTGACTAAACCCCTACCCCGTTCCTTCGTTGCCTATGATCTGAGGGGGACTCGGTGTCAACCTTTCGGAATACCACGTGTTTCCCAGAGGCTTCGGCCCTGTCGGGCCCCTACAGTTTGCTGACATCTCCTTGAGGCGCGCGTGGAACAGAACGCATCGTTGACGACTGGGCTCGGTCCAGATTACTGGGCTCGGTCCAGATTTGTTGTTGCTAGGTGTTATTACATCTTTATATGTGTATCGATAAATATGTATGTTTTCATTATTATTATCAGTTGTAGCTTAGTAGTCAACTACTCATAGCACAATTTCTGCTTAGTTTAAGATGATAGCTTTGTGAAAAAGTTGAGGAATAGAAAAAAAAACTCTTTCGGACAACCCCACAACCCATATAATATAAGTACCGATGCACAACCCTGGCTCAACTCGCTAATCGCTAACAATAAGACCAGTGCATGTCAGGGGAAAGTGAAAATACGAGTGTAAAGGTATTGAGACCTTTAAGTACGAGTACCAAAATAATCTAGTACTGGCATTTACGGACCGCGTGGGAGGGCAGATGGGGAAATAGTTTCAGTTAATACGTATATTTATTGGTACTTTTGTTTATAATTGTTATATAAACTAATTGCTGGCAGCGACTTCGCCCGCGTGAATGTAAACTTCTCCATACAAATTTTGGACCCCTGGTTCGTCCCCTTAGACGGTGAATTTTGCCAAATCCTTCCTTAATTTCTATATGTTACGGCTAATAGTCGAGATGCGACTACAACTGGGTTCAGCCCGCCATATAAAGTTAATCTTAGATGTGTACATACATCTTCGGTGATGAACTTATACATCATAAAAAGAACCTCTAAAGAGTCAGTGAGTGAGGACTTTGCCTTTCGACTTAATGATATGGCAACTCATTTCATCATCATCATCATTTCAGCCGAAAGACGTCGACTGTTGGATAGAAGCCTCCCCCAAATGTAGTCACATTGAACAGTCATTTGACTCTCTCGCCTCTTTATACGCCAAAATATTACGGATTGACTGTACGATAGGCGCATTGGTCGAGCGATTGACTGCTGTGCTGCGTCACGTAGGTTCGATCCCTTTTATATTGGCTTGTTTTATATATTTATATAAGAATATAATAAACTCATCAAAAGTCGTGTATTAGTTTTCTACTTGTTTGTTTACCTTTAAGTTGCACCTACTAAGTTATGTTTCTGCACCACCCTAAGGTCGACTGGTCGAAAATGCTTTAGACATTAAGTCCGCATTTGTACTGCTTAATAGCGTATCATCATCATCATCATCTCAGTCGAAAGACATCCACTGTTGGACATAGGCGTCTCGCATCCATCGGATTCCCGCAAAACTCGCCAGGTCGTCGGCTCACCCCGTGGGAGGACACTTAATAGTGTATAAAGCTTTTAAAATAAAATAATTAACTCTTTTTATTATTCCGTTCATGAATACAGTTATTTTTAGGTACCCTACGTCCTTTTCCAGGTACAAATAGCCTCCCAGTCACGCTAAAATTTAATTTTAGCTCTAAAGCCCTTCTAAAAACACACAGGGATAGACAATGAAACTTAGTTTTGCATAAATTATGACAAGTACTGTAAGTAGTTGGTCGGTGTTTTAACGTAGTTTCTAACCCTTTATGAGACCCAGGGTGAGACTTACACAGACCAGGGAAGCATCCGAAAAATGTTATAATGTGTGTCATTTGTTTTCGGGTTCTGTACCCAAAGGGTAGAAATGGGACCCTATTACTATGACTCCGCTGTCCGTCTTATTTTTTTAAATTGTTATAAACTAGTGCTTGACTGCGATCCCACCTGATGGTAAGCAGTGATGCAATCGTTAATTGTGAGGCGCACTAGGTTATTAAGTGCCTATTCACTTTAGCTTTGAAGACACCTAAATTGTAATCGTCTATCGGTCACCAAGTCAAATCTCATGGACGGGGTTCGCTAGACAGTTGAAACTATCACAAATGAAGAATTTTATGCTCGCTATAACTACAATAACTAAAAATAGAATTCAATAAATATTTATGTGGGTCTCCCATGCAACAAACATGATTTTCTTGCCGTTGTTTGTCTTGCCATGAAGTACCGTGTTACCCCAGTTAATGGGTTGTGGAGGTCTGGTAGGCAGCCGCTCCTCGTAAAATACTGGTATTCAGCTAAATCCAGCTTGACTGGAAGCCGGCCCCAATATAGTTGGGAAAAGGCTAGGCAGATGATGATGTTTGCCACGAACGGTACGTAACCCTTCGTGTGCGAATCCGGGTAGCATTAACCCGGTTTTTTTTTTTAAATTGGCATATCATTCACAAGCTCGCGTTTGATAAGTATCTCATCGGATGGTAAGCGATGATGTGGTCGACGTTGGAGCACGCTTGTCTGGAAGTAACCTGTTCACTCTTTACTTATAGACTCTTAGGTTGTAGCTATAAGGGCACGTATACTAACTAAACTAGCTAATCGGTCCTGCCACGTAATTTGGTACACACGGCAGCGTCCGACTTTTACTGACCAAAACCCATAGGGAGTTACCCTTTGCGTTCCAATACCACGGTTTCTCTTTCAAACAATTCCGTAGCGCTCGCAGGCAGACAGCTATATTTTAAACTACACGACAAATAAGTTAAAACATAATAAAACTAGCTTCTGCCAGCCGCTTCGAGTGAATAAAAGTCGAAAATTATCTCGAATATACTCAAAATACATACGCATATATGTATACGTATTTTGAGGAGCTCGTGGCTAAATAATAACAGCCGCATAGGTCGATCTTCAAGGTTAAGCAACGCTTGCTTAGGTTGGTCTGTGGATGGGTGACCATCTTAACATAACGAGTTTCCTCCGTGCCTCGGAAAGCACGTTAAGCTGTTGGTCCCGGTTGTCATTTGTAGATCTTTGGCAGTCGTTACGGATAGTCAGAAGCCAGTAGGTAAATCTGACTCCAGTCTTGCCACAAAGTACCGTATTACCCCAGTTAATGGGTTGTGGAGGTCTGGTAGGCAGCCGCTCCTCGTAAAATACTGGTATTCAGCTCAATCCGGCTTGACTGGAAGCCGACCCCAATATAGTTGGGAAAAGGCTAGGCAGATGATATGTATACGTATTTTATAAAGAATAAACAACTTAGTTTATTCTATTCTATTCTGATATTAATTTATTGTGCATACCAACCACAATGTTGTCATTTTAACCCAAAGGTTGACTGGAAGAAAATTCCTTGATGCATTAAGTCCGCCTATGTAACACCACTATACATGAAGTTTAAATAAATAAATAAAATCGTACGCCTTCGGAGATACATGATCTAGCTCGCTCCACCCACGGGACGAGGCATTCGATGATTTTCCACCAAAAAAATTGTGTAACTGTCTCAATATTAAAATTGTGGAACCATGCACTAGCTTCTAACGTTTTATAAGACCATAAGGCCCATGAAGGCCTATCATCATCATCATCTACCTAGCCTTTTACCAACTATATTGGGGTCGGCTTCCAGTCAAGCCGGATTTAGCTGAATACCAGTATTTTACGAGGAGCGGCTGCCTACCAGACCTCCACAACCCATTAACTGGGGTAATACGGTACTTCAAAGCAAGACTGGAGTCAGATTTACTGGTTTCTGACTAACCGTAACGACTACCAAAGATCTACAAATAACAGCCGGGACCTACGGCTTAACGTGCTTTCCGAGACACGGAGGAAACTCGGTATGTTAAGATGGTCACCCATCCGCAGACCAACCTTGGCAAGCGTAGCTTAACCTTGAAGATCGACCCGTGCGGCTGTTATTATCTAGCCAGGAGCTCCTCTTAGGCCTATGTGAAATAAAAATATTTTGACTTTTACTTTGAATATTTGATATTCAACGTTGATATAAAAACACGTTTAGAAACAGAATCACAATAGAAACCATCTTAACTAAGGTTATGACCTTTTAAGGCTGTTATCACTTAAAAATTTCTTGGAAGCCAAGGCGAGGGGAGGTTCATGGTACAGAGTCGTTTTCGCAGAATCCTCTAATGTGAATTTCATAGCTGAGTGCCATTCTGAATTATGAACTTGCAAAGCAATTTTGAGATTACGCTTTTTAAATTCTGAATAGCAAATGACCTTGAATAACATGGATTCTAATAAGAAACTCAATATAGTGTATTATTACTTTAAACTGTTCAATTGAAATTTATTATATTACCGTGATCTTGATACAAAATAATGTGCTCCATCGTCAGCCACATCATCGGTTACCATCAGGTAAGATAGTGGTCAAACGCGAGACTACATAAAAAAATATATATAAAAATACCTATATCAATATAGAGTCAAAATAACACCAAAGATAATCAATAAATTTAAAGATCTATAAGCTCTGATAATACTTTTAAAAAGACCTGTACAGACAGAACCCAGAATTGTATGACTCCCATGAATGAATTATAAATTCTATGAAGCCTTTTAAATCTTTATCTTGCTGTTAGTAAAGATTGGTATTATTAAGAACTTGTAATTTTCAAAAAAAATAAGTTGGCGTACATTTCAGATGCACCATAGAAAATCTGTCTAAACTAGTTTACAGACATTCCTAATTGCGCGTTGCAGGTAACGCTTGGCCACCATCACTGATTAGTTACGAGCCATTGCGAGAAACACGAAAAGGGTTTCATTCGGCAGGTAATAAACTAATAGCAAATAACTGTAAGTATTTGACAGGTTCACTCTAGAATATCACAGCACTATATATTGCCCTATAAAGGACTTACAATTTTAACTAACATTTTGATTTATTATTGCTAAATAATTCATAATTAAAAATATAAATAAGTGACAACTCCTGTCGTAAAAAATTAAAGCCGCAAAAACTTCCTTGTAACCCAAACTCTAAAAAACCGATTTAAAATTTCATACCCTTGGAGATTCGAAATACGAAATAAATAATAAAAACCGCATTTGGACGGTCGGACGGGTGAATCACTAGAGGCGAAGGTATACTCACATTCGGCCTTTGCGGCAGACTATCCACGCCCATTTTGGAAAACACTATCACTCATTCTATGTCACAAATGTCTTTGCAAAGGTTGTAATGTTTGTTGTAAGTTTTTTTTTTTAATATTTTTAGCCGCAGCGCGGCTGCCCGTATGCGCCCATCTCTGCTGGGGAGAAGACTGGGTGAGCTAGGGATGGGCCGTGTTGAGGCCCGGGGAAATCGAGGTTTGGGTTTGGAAAAGATACGTGAGATTGTGAAAACTATTTAAACATGAGTTATTGTGATAAGTTTGCATAAAACATTTATCTAACGGTTTTAAATAAGTATTTAATTTATCTATACCTACAAATTATAAAGAGGTAAAATTTGTAAGTTTGTATGTAGAGGGTAATCTCTGGAACTACTGGTCCGATTTGAAAAATTCTTTCAGTGTTAGATAGCTCATTTATCGAGGAATGCTATAAGCTATATACCATCACGCTACGACCCACGAGAGCGGAGCAGTAACGAAAAATGCGGGTGAAACCGCAGGGGACAGCTAGTCACTTATAAATTAATGGTCATAATTCTATTCAAGAAATTACTAGGATGTTGGACTTTCTGAAAACACCAATGCTTTTTTTATTGATATAAACTAGTGCTTGACTGCGATCCCAGCTCATGGTAAGCAGTAATACAAACAGTTGACGGGGTGAGGCGCACCATTTTATTAAGAGCCTAATTGACTCTAGCCTTGAAGACACCTAAATTATAATCAGATGAGAAGACTCTAGCAGAAATTGTCAAAGTCCTTCAATGCACGCGGTATATAAACGTCGAGTAAAACATTAAACATAAAGTTTCTCAGTTTCAGAATAAATATAAGCCCACACCCCATTATGCTACCCATATTAACCATCATCCCAAATTATCGACAAAAACATCGGCCCATCCCTACAACACTTGATGCTGCGCGCGCCGTCCAACCTCGAAGCTGCCTCACACCTTATCTCGCAAAACCAATAAAAACTGCACCCTTTCTTTTGAGCATTAGAGTTTAATTTCACTTGCTTGGCACATTATCGTTCGTTTTCGTTAGCAGTACAAGTTATGATTGGCAGCGATGTGACGACTATCATTTAAAACAGATGAAGGTGACTCAATTAAGTTAACTCGTGTGATTTGTAAGATAAAGAATCTAACAATTACTTTAAAATGAAGGAGCTCGTGGCTAGATAATAACAGCCGCACGGGTCGATCTTCAAGGTTAAGCAACGCTTGCCAAGGTTGATCTGTGGATGGGTGACATCTTAACATACCGAGTTTCCTTCGTGCTTCGAAAAGCACGTTAAGCCGTAGGTCCCGGCTGTCATTTGTAGATATTCGGCACTCGTTACGGATAGTCAGAAGCCAGTAAATCTGACTCCTGTCTTGCCATGAAGTACCGTGCTACCCTAGTTAATGCGTTGTGGAGGTGTAGTATGCAGCCGCTCCTCGTAAAATATTGATATTCAGCTCAATCCGGCTTGACTGGAAGCCGACCCCAATATAGTTGGGAAAAGGCTAGGCAGATGATGATGACAATTACGAAAATGATAGCTGCTTATCTCAATGGCGGGGACAATCTGTGCGAGATATCTTCGAGAATTATCTGGAGTTTTGTGGGTAATGGTTTGTTTATTCTAATCGCGTGGAAGGACTAATTAAAGACAATGGGACTTTAGTAGGACGAGGCCTCGGAAGTATTAACCATTTTTCTTTATTTGGCCTGGTATTCGACGTAATCAAAGACTTGTACGATTTAAAAGGGACTACAGGGAGTTCGCGGAAAAATTTCCAACATCATGATCGGATGGAGAGGGAGAGGGAGGCCAAAGAAAAGATGGATGGATTGTGTGAGGAGCGATATGAAGGAAAAGGGTGTTGGTGATAATCTGACGGATGACAGGACAGAATGGAAGAAGAAAACGTGTTGCGCCGACCCCAAATAATATGGGATAAGGGCAGGAAGAAGAAGAAGAAGATCATCTGCCTAGCCTTTTCCCAACTATATTGGGGTCGGCTTCCAGTCAAGCCGGATTTAGCTGAATATCAGTATTTTACGAGGAGCGGCTACCTATCAGACTTCCACAACCCAATAAGTGGGGTAACACGGTACTATATGGCAAGGCTGGAGTCAGATTTACTGGCTTCTGGCTATCCGTAACGGCTGCCAAAGATCTACAAATAACAGCCGGGACCTACGGCTTAGCGTGCTTTCCGAGGCACGTTAAGACGTTTCTCCAACAAACTCTAATATTCCTTTGAACTTTGAAAGATTTATTTAATAAATAAAATTATGATCTGACATTTCTGGTAACCTTTACCTAGCTAAGACAGTTGCAAGGCCAAGGAATTGTTCAAAACAGTTGTCACCGCGGCCCTGGGTCTCTAAGGTCAATGGAAGGAAGACGGGTGGGAGTTTAGGTGGGCAATTATCCAATGACTTTTCCTTTCTAGGGCTAAGTCGGAGGACGTTTCAGACTACTACTGACTAAAACCCACTACTATGTTCCTTCTTTTCCTTTCGCCCCAGAGGCTTCGACCCTGCTGGGCCCCTACGGTTTGTCTAGCATCTCCTAGAGGCACGTGTGCGCGACACAGGAGTAATTACTAGCAGGGGGCAATGTCTTCTTCAAAAGTAAAAAAAAATTGCTTTTGTAAGAAAAATATCTGTTATTTATTGTATCAACATATGTTTTTTTTCTTGAGTGTACTTAATACCTACACCACTGCTTACGCTTTGGTGGTACAAGCGTAAAGTTATGTAATTCATACCCCCTTCCGAACCTAATATAAATTGTTATCGCTCTTCCGCCCCGCTTGGCACTTAAGTCATTGCGGAAAATTGTCACAGCCCCTCACATTACTCACTACTTCGGAGAAAAACATAAAAACTGGAGAATATATTATCAACTCTTTTCAAGATGAACATTTTTTTTTTCAGACAAATTTTTTTTCTTCCCAAATTAAAAAGTATTAATGACAATACTCATCATCATCATTGCAGCCGAAAGACGTCCACTGCTGAACATAGGCCTCCCCCGAGCTCAATGAAAAACTCATATTTAAAGAAACAGGCTTCTGGGTACAATATGGTTTACAGTGTCCTCTCATAATCATTAATATTGTAATAAGGCTATAATTATTGCAAAATCTTTTGTTAATAATAAATATGGAGTTTCTTGCGGCTTCTTCTCCAAAAAACGACCATTAGAACCGTGTGCTAGCTTGACGTTAATTATAAGTACCCATGTAGGCCTATGTGAAATAAAAATATTTTCAATTTTTGAATTTGAATGATTTGCAATTAAGTTTAATTATAGGTTTTGGAAACTGAATTTTTGGGAAAGTTCAAGATTCAATTCCTGAACTATCTAATATGTATGTACCTATAAATGTATAATACGAACCTCTTCACCACCCTCCGCCCACTTCATTAGTCCGACATTTCACATTTTATTTTTCAATATTTATTGACAAACTGATTATACAACATTATCTTTTTCGTAGAACTCGTAGCACTAAAAGCTACATTATTACAGATTCTGCGAATGCGTGCTACGAGCGCTACGGGCTACGAGGCGTAGCATTGACACGACTGAGCATTGATTTGATCATACGGCTGAATATTCCATCAGGTATTTCACTGAAACTGAAATACGCAGAATTATATATTGCAAACTTATCATTTTAACGATTAAAAGCAATACACTATATACACATATACACACAACAACTATTACAGTTATGATTCGTTTATTATTTTAGCATATTTATACTAAAGAAAGAAAGAAAATATGTTTATTTTGCCGGGATAGATACACAATAACATACAACAATCTGTGTACAGTTTTTTTTTATTTATTTTGTTCTTGAAGCCTTCATGAATCCCCGACCGGTCTCATGCAACCGCGCTGCCTTACTATTGTGTCTCGTTTCGCGGGTATGTGATTGGTTAAAAGGTGGTAGATCTTTAAAACAGTCATGACCAGTCGCTAGAAGGCGTATAGCCAGTATGTATTTTATTACCCTGTAAGACTACTACTGACTATACTGGCTATCAGCCTTGACAATTAATTCGATTTTAATAGTACATTATGATACAAGTGTGTAATGTGCGTCATTATCGTCGCGGTGGTATTAAGATCCGAGCCATGGCGAGGATCTTAAGAGAACCAAGAACGATAATGACTAATTACTCACGTGTATCATACGACGTTTTTCGACACACTTGTGAAGAAAATAAATTTAAAATCAACTTTATCTAGTAGGTATATGAAAAGTTTATTTAGAGAAACAGTTCGTAAATGTGCAGTCAGTACCTAAAGTTATAATTAACTATTTTGACTGTATAGTGGTCCCATGACATAGATTTTCGACTTAAAGGCGTACAGCACAAATTATTTTCCTCATAAATAGTTGTTATAGATATTTTTGTAAAATCTATATATTATTTTTAAATATGGCGGCAAAAAAATGACTTTTCTTAAACGCGCGCATGCGCGAAAAATGGCGGCCATAGACTAGCTACTCTAGCTCTTGGTTTAGAAAAAATAAGAATGAGGTTGCATATAAACAGAAAATACAAATTTGATGAAAGATTTAATTAATTAAATATGTAAAATTTTAAACAGTTTATTTAAACACGAAATTGCATGAAATAAGTAAGTAAAACACTAATTTATGCTATTGAACGCAATAACAAATTTTATTCTTTTTTATCTTAAAACTCTTTTTGACAAAAAAGAGGTTAAACAAAAAGGTTCTAACTACATTACCGCACATATGCATAATAGTAATCAAAATGTCACAGTTTGGTAACGAGCCCCTTTATATACCTAAGCGCAGTGCAATAACAGCCACTTTATGAGCAAGTGTGTCGAAAATATGTATTATTTAAATGTTGCTGCACCCCTAGTCTAAAAAATGTAAGGGCCCAAATCTTTAAAACAAAATGGACGCGTAAAGACGTAACAACACGGGGTGAAGAACACAGCTGTGTACTAAATCTTCACCAAAATGTAAATTGAATAAATCACTGAAGCCGATATATTACACAATGGAGGCTCAGCTGCGAATTGTTGCCTAATCCACGTTATTACGGATTGCCAATTATCTGAACACGTAAATTGCTATTAGTGTCGGAATTTATTTGTGTTTATTATCTGTTCTTTTTATTTTATATGAGTAAGCTTAATATCTTGATTAGCTTCGGAAAAAATAGAAAAAATATGCATAAAAGAGTATTTCCTTTCACATTGTCATAATCGGCCCTAATGACTTCGCGCCAGGCCCTGGTACAGGCCATGGTCCGGAGCGACGAGGAGTGGCAAGCGCTTGCCTGCTTCTGCGAAGTAGTAATGTTATCTAAGGAGACGGCCGCACGCGTTACGGACGCGACCTCGATTTACAGCTACTGAGAGGCCAAGCTGCTTTCCGGGATGTATCCCTAGAGTGCACCGACCGCCTTCAGCTCTTGGGAATTCAAATTTCCTCCGACCTTAACTTTGGGCGGTTCATTGAGTCCAAAGCCAAAGTAGCTGCTAGGAATCTCGGCGTTCTTGCAAAGTTCCGGCAGTACTTCACACCGGGACAGCTTCTTATGTTATACGAAGCACAAGTCCGATCGTGTATGGAGTACTGCAGCCACATATGGGCTGGAGCTGCGAAACGCCACCTGGCAACTTTGGACTCGGTGGAAACGCGTGCGAAGAGGCTAATTGGAGATCCAGATTTGGTTAATTCCAATCTACAAAGCCTTGCGCACAGGCGTAGGGTAGCCAGCCTTTCGGTATTTTACAGGATGCATTTCGGAGAGTGTGCGCGGAAATTACACGAATTGATTCCGCCATCCCCTTTTTAACATCGGACAAACCGTCGTACGGCGAGTATCCGCCGCGTCCTTACGTTGTTCTAACCTTTAAGGTCCGGACTAAGCGCTTCGCTTCTTCGTTTATACCGCGTACATCGAAGGACTGGAACAATTTGCCTGCTGCGGTCTTCCCGTCCGATTATAATTTGGGTGTATTCAAGGCTAGAGTGAATAGGCTCCTAATAAACTAGTGCACCTCACCATCTACGATTGCATCTCTGCTTACTATCAGGTGGGATTGCAGTCAAGCACTAGTTTATATACTTAAAAAAAAAACCCGAGCCTGTGAAGGTGCTTAGTGTTCCATACGCGCCTCAAGAAGATGCCAGGAAAAACGTAGGGGTCCAGCAGGGTCGAAGCCTACTGGGGCCATGGATTCGCTTCCAAAAGGGATCCCTAGGGTCTTGGGACGCAAGGTAAAGAAGGAACATAGAAGTGAGTATTAGTCAGTAAAAGTGTGACACCTTCCACTCCATCCTAGAATGGCAGAAGTTATTGGATGAATTCCCACTAAAATGTTGGTAAAAGTCTGATAGTACCTCTCGTTTCACGACGACTCTATTGTAATTTTCAAGTAACAGGCGTGCGAGATTGAAGTCTAGAGTAACCTAACGTGTCCTGCGTTAGAAATAAATGTGGTGGAAGCTTGTGGAGACTAACAAGTTTCGCATTGTAAACAGAAAGATCACCAAGGACAAAATATCAGCATACATAAATTAAGCCACCTTCCACTGCCTAGTGTGAAGGTGAAACTGATAGGTCAGACAGCGGCCGATCTGTGTTAAAGAGCTAAAATATTCAGCTGCGTCTGTTTGGGCTGAAAGTGACCTTAATACCAATTGTGTAGGTATTATGTATCCGGTAAATGAATACTTATAAGTCTGACTGAAGACTTTCTCGACGTCTTTTTTTCAAAACATGAGTTGGCTGATAGCAGGACGAAAATATGCATCTTTAAGATGAGAGAAGGATAGGATAGATTGAGATTGATAGAGAACTACATTGTATGAATTTGACAGCTGTCACCGAAACCATCCTATAACAAATTTAGTATACCTAGTCATTCTTTACACATGACCACGTACCAGAGAACGCAGGGTTGGAGGGCCCCCAAGGTGGACCGATGACCTAGCGAGGGTCGCGCGAATTCAACAATGGATGCGAGGCGCACAGGAGTAGTATACTATGCTCAAAGAAATCAGCCTTGCGCACAGCGCTGCTGCAAGGAAAGTAATACTACTTGTGTTGAGTATTGCTTATTATTTATGTTCTTGGTATTGGCGCACAAACGTGTACTGTGGGATCAATACATGATTCTGGATTCTCCGAATTTATTGTCAGCGTTTTAATCTGTTTTTAGGATTCCGCACCTAAGGACTAGGCAAAATGGGACCCTATTACTAAGACTTCACTGTCTGTCCGTCTGTCTGTTAAGTCTGTCTGTCTGTCACCAGGCTATATCTCATGAACCAATGATGATAAAAGCTATACTGTTGAAACTTGGTAAGTAGATGTATTCTGTGAACCGCATTAAGATTTTTGCACAAAAATAGAAAAAAAAAAAGAATAAATCTTAGGGTTTCACATACTTAGAACTGAAACTCAAAATTCTTTTTTTCATCAGACCCATACGTGTGGATAGGTCTTACGTGTATCTATGGATAGGTCTTCAAAACTGAGGTTGAGGTTTTTAACTATGTATAATATATTTTTTTTCTAAACTGAATAGTTTGCGCGAGAGACAATTCCAAAGTAGTAACCCCCCCTCCCCGTAACTTCTAAAATCTAAAAAAAAAAATATGATGTACATTACTATGCAAACTTCTACCGAAAATTGATTTGAACGAGATATAGTTAGTAGTTTTTTTTTAATAAGTCATAAATCGTACATAAACCGTTACGGTCGCGTGAGACCGGTCGGGGATTCATGAATTAAGTTGTAGTTGGTAGGGAACCCTCGGCGCGCGAGTCCGACTCGCACTTGCCCGGTTTTTTGTAAGCTTTTCCTCGTAGCTTTTAACGAGGAAAAGCTTACAAAAAATATAAGTTGCTTACAGGTACTTTTGGCACATTATAAAATTTTATTCGCCCACTGCTGGGCAAAAGCTGCGGGTCATATCAAAATTTACTTTTAATTCACGTCAATGTTATATTTTCGAGATTATCTTGGTAAAAATAATAGTCTTGGACTTACCTCGTATAAAATCATATCGAGCGTTGTTTCGTCCACCTGTTGCACTGTCGCCAACTTTACTATTTCTTTTTAACACTAATAAACTAACTCTATTGATTATTCTTACTTTAATTACTGGAAAAAATTCACAGTACATTTGCTAACAAAAAAAAAATGAATTTCAGACTTAAATAATTTAATTTAAAAATGTTATTTGTAAGTTTTATAATTGATATTCTTTTTTTAAATACTTTTTTTTTTAAATTGCAGCAAGAACAGTCCAGTAGAAAATAAAAAAGTATTAAAATTTTTGCATTGTTGAATTGATGCACCTTCCAAATTCAAAACACAGCACAAGATGGTGGTAACACTGAGAAGTTCGAAATTTGAATCGTAGACATGATACGCGAGATGTTTTAATTTAAATGTAATGGTTTTGTGAAGGAAAACAGGTTTTCCTTTATGTTATTATTTGTTTGGCGGAGAGACGAGCGTTCTCGCGGGTAGCGCGGTGCACACTGAGGGTGGTCGGCAGCCCTGCGCTGCGTATTAGGGCGGGGCAGACTGTACGACGCGTAGGTTTTAATTCAGTTAGGCTACAACAACTTCACTTACCAACTAGTTTTTATACTTACTTCAATTATGCACTCAACTTCGACAAATTCATTGTATCGTAATTTACCATGTAATTGTATTATGATAAAGTCCTATCGACGTTTGAAGGTGTTTTGAAAGGCGTGGGCGAGACTCCGTCTGAAAAGTTGCGTTAGTTCTAAACGTGAAGGACTTTTATCCTATTAACAGAGAACAAACAAGTTCTAAAAATAGGCAAACTTTGAAGAAATAAATTAGGTTTTCAGGAATGAGTTACACCATCATCTTTTCAGCTTGAAAGCTTTGCCTGTACGTAGGCCTCCTGTAAGTGTCGACTACAACAGCCGGTCCTATGCGTTTCGCAGCCATCGAATTCCCGGTATTCCCACCAGTTTAACCTATCAATACCCGCGAAACGAGACACAATAGTAAAAAAATAACAGCGCGGTCCAATGAGACTGGTCGGGAATTCATGAATTAATCGATGAGGTCCACTTTGTGTGAGACCTTCCTACGCTGCGTCTCCAATACGCTTTCACGTTCTCAGAACATATCGACCACATCGATCATCTGCTCTGCGAGCAATGTGACCTGCCCGTTACCACTTACTACGTAATTTTGGCAAATCTTTGGGCTATTTCGATAACCTTAGTTCTCCTGCGGATATACGGCCCTTTGGGTGACTTGATGCCTTCTGATGAGACCGCAACTCAGAGCTATATTATGTCATTACTGACAATACACACTAAACTTTCGTTTTAAGACACTGTGATATGTCGGACGAGAAAATACCACACAGCTTCCCGAACGCCATGCCCAGCTGAGTCAGATTGACTTCTCTCTCGAACATTAGACCTACCTAACTGGACCATTTGTCCCAGGGAAACGTGATTGTCTACAATGTCTAGTATAGTCTGCGATCTTGATAGTAGTAGGCTAAGGCTTTTGCTATTGGTTTTTTCCAAGTTTATTTTACGAAAGCTCTTTTGGAAGCTCTACTATTTAGTAGGTCTACACTAGGTATTTGCCTGAACGGAACAAATATTTTTAGATATACTCGTAGCTTACAGATAGGTGTTCCAAGTCTGGGTGTCTTACACAGGTGTCTTATGTATATGAGTTTACAGTGGGTGGCCAAATTATTAGGGACAGTACCTAAATTTCTTACATTAGTATCAACTTAGATTGCATTTTGCAGGCAGATGGTTGGTTGTAGGTCCAGCTAATATTTTTTATTTATAGTCTTAATTGGTTGAGTTAATAAAAACATAAAATTTGAAATCAAATTCATTTATATATTTTTGAAAAAAAATCATAAGTAATACGATGATTTCGAAAAAAGTCAACAAAGTTATAAATCTCACTTTTTAAGCTAACCAACGGATTTATATAAGATTTTTTTATTTAATGTTATTACGGGCATCAGTATTATTATTTTTGATATAAAGCAACACTGTGAGATCGCGCCATTTTTTTTAAAGTAGGATTTTTTAACTTTGTTGACTTTTTTCAACATTTGGTGAATATTTGGATCCTTTTGCCGGTGAAAAAAATAACACCAGCTGATTGTAGCCCTCATTAAAGAGTGGCCATTATTCCATAAACCTGCTACAGAAAGCCAGAACTTGCACAGAGACCATACTACGATAAATGGATTTTGTCACAAAATACTACCATTATGTATGATTCTATGTGTGTATTGTGACATAATTATATAGTACTAGCTTTTACCCGCGGCTTCGCTCCCGTCAAATGACTACCCTACATATCCTACACTACCCTACACTACCCTACACTACCCTACACTACCCTACACTACCCTGCACTACCCTACACTACCCTTCACTACCCTACACTACCCTACACTACCCTACACTACCCTACACTACCCTACACTACCCTACACTACCCTACACTACCCTACACTACCCTACACTACGCTACACTACGCTACACTACCCTACACTACCCTACACTACCCTACACTACCCTACACTACCCTACACTACCCTACACTACCCTACACTACCCTACACTACCCTACACTACCCTACACTACCCTACACTACCCTACACTACCCTACACTACCCTACACTACCCTACACTACCCTACACTACCCTACACTACCCTAAACTACCCTACACTACCCTACACTACCCTACACTACCCTACACTACCCTACACTACCCTACCCTACCCTACACTACCCTACACTACCCTACACTACCCTACCTACCCTACTTTACCTAACTTTTTTTTAATTTTTCTCTCCGTAAGAACCATCATTGAACTTCAAGGAACATTTTAAAAAAAGAATCAGCCAAATCGGTCAAGCCGTTTTCATGTGATGTCGTGACAACGAAAAACGGGTTTCATTTTTATATATATAGATTGTTATATTTATTGTAATAATGTTCTGGTATTGTAACACCATTGGCTGCCCCATTTCTTGTCCATGCAATCTCTGTCCATTCCAGGTTGCCTGGAAGAGATCGCGGAATGCGATAAGGCCGCCCATTGCTTGTACCTATTTCATAGTTTTAGTTCCTTTTTTGTATTTATTAATGGTAACAAACAATAAAGCATATAATAAATAATAAAATAAATAAATAAATACTAGCAATATTCATCCATCTTATTACGTATCTTTTTTTTTCAAAAATATGTAAATAAGTATGACTTCAATTTTGATGTTTTATTATCTCAATCAATGAACTCTTTAAATAAAAAATATTTTCTGAACCTACAACCAACCATTTACCTGCAAAATGCAATTAATGTTGATAATAATATAAGAAATCTAGGTACTGTGTCCCTAATAATATGGCCACCCATGGTAGATGTTTGGTAACACCACAGAACAGTTGAAAAAGAGGTAGCACACCCACGACACAGGATACATTCCTAGATTGGAACAAAACTTTACCTAGCTAAAACCACTCCGTGACCTCTTAAGAGACCGCCCCGGAACTCTCTCTGTACCAAGGATGTTAGGGTACATCCCTGGGGAGACTGTAAAAGTTTGTCCCCTGAGCCTTACTGTGCACGGTAGCACGTGATCACTGTGCCACCATCCGTCTTGAGGTCACTTGACGGGTGGACAGAATCCCTGGTCTGTCCGCCCGCGATCCTGAGGAAGCATTTAGGGATATATATTTACCTAATATCCCTCGCGCTTTTGGTTTACCGCCGCCCATTGCTAAAAATCTTTTTTTTTCATGTTAATGTGTCAAACTGTATAAAGAAACAAAGTAAGTGAAATTTTCTACTTCCATTCCGCACAAAACGTTTATTATTCAATTGAGGAAAATGGCGACAATTTAGAAGTACGTTGCAGGGCAGGCCTCTTAAATGAAGCGATGTTTTATTTTAATATTGTTTAAGCACATTACGACCAAAATTTATGAATAAGTAGGTAATGGCAGAATCGTAACCGTTCATCTTTCTCCTCTTTCTCTTTCTATGGGGAACAAGAAAGCGTGTCAGAATTTGACTGACTAAACCTAGATATATTCCTTCATATGCCCTTTACGTTCTAAGGACGGGTTAACTCTTTCAAACGTTCCCACAACCCTAGCTGGCCTCTTCAGGTTTACTCAACTAGCTACCTACATACATTTTCAGGAAATTAAGCAATAGGTAGCTAAATATACCAAGTTATGTCTTAAAGGTGAGGATTAGATACATACATTTAGCTAGCTATTGAATGAATGAATGATTTATTTGCTAGAATACAGGTAGGTTACCTACATTTGGTGGTAACAATTTCAGAAGGTTTCACTATTTTCGACTTTGCTTAATAGCTAATGTAATTGATAATTAATAGAATAAGATTACTTCAATTTGATTTTACTCGTACATTCCTATCTTCCTTTTTATAGGCACTTAGTAGCTCGTTATTTGAGTAGGTATTTAATATAATAAAACTACTTGACTCTCGGCTAGTAAGTACCTTGCACATTGGTCCTTTTCTGGTTAGAACCCGCAACCTCAAGCGTGAGAGGCAAGTAACTTAACCACTGTGTAACCACTGCGTAACCACGGGTGTAGGAATAGGATAATTTGAAGATCACATACAATAGCCAAACTTACGCAGTATACATAATAACACAAAGAAAATTCTACTCTTTAACTGTATGCACACTGAATGAATGTAAGGAGCTCGCGGGTAGATAATAACAGCCGCGCGGGTTGATCTTCAAGGTTCTGCAACGCTTGCCAAAGTTGGTCTGTGGATGGGTGACCATCTTATCATACCGTGTTTCCTTCGTGCCTCGGTAAGCACGTTAAGTCGTAGGTCCCGGCTGGCATTTGTAGCAGATCTTTGGCAGTCGTTACGGATAGTCAGAAGCCAGTAAATCTGACTACAGTCTTACCATGAAGTAGCGCGTTACTCCAGTTAATGGGTTGTGGAGGTCTGATAGGCAGCCGCTTCTCGTAAAATACTGGTATTTACCTAAATCCAGCTTAACTGGAAGTCGACCCCAATATAGTTGCAAGAAGGCTAAGTAGACGATGGTGACAACGATTGAATGTGTTCCCAAAGCCGTTTTCAGCGAATGTGTGGGACGCCTACCAGGTAGGTATTAGGTACCGATGGCGCATCGCTGTACGCCTGATAATCCGATTATGGAACGGGCTTTGTAAAATTAAGTTACCTATGAAATTCCGACGCACACGGCACACTCGCCGAAATGCAACGCGCAGAATTTATCTGATTTAGTTTAAGCCATCAGATTTGTTATAGCTGCGAAAAGTATTCGATCAAATATATTTTATCTAGCGTTGTTTAAGTTTAATATTATGTACTTATGCCCAAATCTCGAGTTATTACCTAAGTGTCTATAAAAATGTAGGCAGGAACATAAAAAAATCAAATCAAAATGAAGTAAATGTCATATTTTATCGTAATTCGTCTACCTAGTTACTAAGCAAGAGTTGTGTTGTTTTAATAAACTTATGCCCAAATCTCGATGTCTTAGGGCCTGTTTCACAATGTCCGAGTAGGCACTACTCACTGAATAAATTCAAAAATGTGACAGAATTCGTATGAAATTATCTGTCAAGTAAGATACTCGAAACTTAATCATAGGTGGTGAAACAGGCCCTAAGTATAAACGTTGTACGGCCCGAAGTATAAGAATGTACCAAAATCAAAATTAATTATCATACTATAGTTAGTCATTAAATACTTTCAAATACTGGCCCGTTGGTCTAGTGGTTATGTGACCCTGACTGCTACGGCGGAGGTTGTGGGTTCGATTCGCATCCAAGAAAAAAGTTTGTGTGATGAGCACAATCATTTTCGTCATTTTGGGGTGTAATTTATCATTGTTTGGGACAAGATGGCGTTGTGTGAGTGTTGTTAAAAAAATAAATAAATAAAAATAAAATAAAATAATCTTTAATTCGGATAAGTGACATCCGGGAGTCTGCCGTTTTGCCGAAAAGAATTTGCCAAATTTTCATTACCCAAAGCAATTTTCGAAACCTTTTATTTTACCAATGCAATATTTGGAAAAACTTTAGTTCGAAAATTTTCGTTTGGTAAAATTTTTACTTCGGCAGAATATTACCTATAATAATTTCATTAAGGCATTTGGTCTTAAATCAAATGATTTATTACGGCAAAAAATCTTTAGAAAATGAACAGTTTATCAAATTAATTCATCCATCTGCCTAGCCTTTTCCCAACTATATTGGGGTCGGCTTCCAGTCAAGCCGGATTTAGCTGAATACCAGTATTTTACGAGGAGCGGCTGCCTACCAGACCTCCACAACCCATTAACTGGGGTAACACGGTACTTCATGGCAAGACTGGAGTCAGATTTACTGGCTTCTGACTATCCGTAACGACTGCCAAAGATCTCCAAATGACAGCCGGGACCAACGGCTTAACGTGCTTTCCGAGGCACGGAGGAAACTCGTTATGTTAAGATGGTCACCCATCCACAGACCAACCTAGGCAAGCGTTGCTTAACCTTGAAGATTGACCTGTGCGGCTGTTATTATCTAGCCACGAGCTTATCAAATTAATTGCTATGAAAAAAAAAAATAAAGACGGTTACAAACGACGAATGAAAAACAAACTGCTACAAGAACTATAGGTTAGGTTAGGTTAGAGTAGTTACTAAACCACGAAGCCAGAAGCATATTTTTATTTATTTATTTAGTGCATGGAAGACTTACAGCTAATAAAACCAGGAAAAAAGAAACCATAAACATTAGGAAGCCAATTACAAGTCCTCACGTATAGGCCTTAAAATATGGTATTAGTGGTGTGAGCACAAAAATACACAGCTTCGCATTTTATTTAAGCGAGATCATTCATAAATGCAATACATCATCTTCATAAATTCAATACTACTATTAATCCTAATGCTACTTGAAAAATTTAAGGCTTAAGCACCTTCTGGCTGAGTTCACACTAATTGTGAATGGATCTAAATCATACTCCCTGCATATGTCATTGAAATTACTGCTTGCACGCACGATATAACTGTTCCGCCTATAATTTGAAGACGTGTGAGGAACACGTAAGGGTGGATTAAAACGAAATGTTTTGTTTGGCACATTAAAATAAAATTTGGACAAAAGTTCAGGGCTATCAATATTAAACACTGTTTTAGGCTATCACGGTTTGTTTCATAATTTAAATTGTCACTTACGGGATATCTTCCGTGATTTATGTTTGTTTCGCGGGATCCCGCGATCATGGCGCTTGCAACAGCGTCGAAATATCGGGAACTCAAAATAAACATAAATCACGGAAGATATCCCGTAAGTGACAATTTAAGCTATCAATATTGTTATTTTTTATATGTAAAACCAGAAACAGTAAACTGAAGATACCAAAATTTGGCTAATTTTATTTTGGGTAAAATATGTTATACCAACTGAAATGTTTGACTACATAAAAATTGGTAAAAGAACTAGGTAAGCAAATTATTGCTGAAACGTTAACTTGCCAAACATTAGGTTTGCGTAACATTTATTTGTGAAGAGTTTATTTCATCATCTGCCATCATCTGCCTAGCCTTTTTCCCAACTATTTAGCCGGATTTAGCTGAATACCAGTATTTTACGAGGAGCGGCTGCCTACCAGACCTCCACAACCCATTAACTGGGGTAACACGGTACTTCATGGCAAGACTGGAGTCAGATTTACTGGCTTCTGACTATCCGTAACGACTGCCAAAGATCTACAAATGACAGCTGGGACCAACGGCTTAACGTGCTTTCCGAGGCACGGAGGAAACTCGTTATGTTAAGATGGTCACCCATCCACAGACCAACCTAGGCAAGCGTTGTTTAACCTTGAAGATCGACCTGTGCGGCTGTTATTATCTAGCCACGAGCTCCTCTGTGAAGAGTTTATTTGCTAAGTAATAATTTGGCAAATGAAATTATGCGAAAAATTGTTTGGGGAGTGATAATTTGGCAATTTCTTTTTGGTAAAACAAGGGAGACCCGTGACATCCATATGGGTTAGTAAACAATATAGAAAAATTTAAACCTATGTTAGTAAACTTACAATCTATTTATTTATTTTAACACAAGGTGGTTGTTCATGATACATCTATGAACAACATCACCTAACAGATGACTATCGTACCTCCCCGCTATGGTCTTCAGGATGGAGTTGAAAAAAGCTAGCTAAATATAGGTAAACCTATACCGGAGAAAACTCGTTATGTTAAGATGGTCACCCATCCACAGATCAACCTTGGCAAGTGTTGCTTAACCTTGAAGTCGACTTGTGTTCTATTACTTACACTGAGCCACCAAAAAAATTCGCAGTGGTTTTAAAAAACTTTTCCTGTATACCTAACAATATTTAGCTACCTACCGCTTAATTTCCTGAAAACATCGTCTTACATAAAACATAAACGAAATGGCGAAGTGACGCAGTTAAACTTTAAACAAGATCTATTAGAATGTCGTCAAACGATCGACTCTCAGAAACATTTCGGACGCAACGAAGGAGTACTACCGTTTCGGTACCCAGATTTTCGGCACCCAAGCTATTACCGTTTCGGCACCAATAGGCATTTTGGATGGTAGTAACCTGTTAGGTTTTTCGATATTAGTAACTATAGCAATATTAAGTTTTAGTCGATAATACTAGGACAAATTTTATTTGTTACACTGCCAACACTAATAAAAAAAAAGGGTAATAAACACACGAGATTGGGTTCGGCGATTTTGCGCGGGTACGGCATCGAACACGAACGCGACTGAGTTGTATTCCTAGAGGAAATATACGGATACTTACCCTTCAGCTATTTCATGTGTGTTTTAAGTATTAAGTATGTCATTTTTAATAACCCTAACAAACCTATACAAAATCCCAATCCAAAAGACTTATTGGTGCCGAAACGGCAATAGCGTGGGTGCCAAAAATGTGGGTGCCTATACGGAAATACTCCGCAACAAAGTTTCCCTACTTACTTAGGTACTCGTAGCCAGTACTTACTGAAAATAAAGTACGTTGAAATTAAGTTAAAGACCCCTGTCTTGTTATTTGAGTATCGGCATCGTTGGAAAGTTATTGTTTGATGTTTCGTTTTTTAGAAGAGCTCGTGGCTTAATATCGACCTAATAACAGATAGGACCTACGTTCTTAGAGGTTCTAAGTACTATAATTTTAGAGGTTGGGGCCCCGTTACTGTGTAACAGTGGGTGTATGTAGGGAATAAACGCTTTTATAGGGTTCCGTAGCTGTTTCACACAAAAAGTAAAAATTGTCTTTTACTAAAACTCCACTGTCCGTCTGTCTGTCTGTCACCAGGCAGTATCTCATCAACCGTGATGGCTAGCTAGATGAAAGTTTCACAAGTGATGTAGGTATTTCTGTTAAGACTAGAGCAATAAATACTTAAAACGAATTAAAATAGATTGTGTAAAAAAATGTAATAGATAATGGTACAGCAGAACCTTTCGTGCACGAGTGCAACTTGCACTTGATTAGTTATCTTTCTAAATGATGCTAAAAGTAGCTGTCCCCTGCGGTTTCACCCGCATTTTTCGTTACTGCTCCGCTCCCGTGGGCCGTAGCGTAATGGTATATAGCCTATAGCATTCCTCGATAAATGGGCTATCTAACACTGAAAGAATTTTTCAAATCGGACCAGTAGTTCCAGAGATTACCCCCTACATACAAACTTACAAACCTACAAACTTACAAACTTACAAACTTACAAACTTACAAATTTTACCTCTTTATAATATTAGTATAGATAACATCCTAAGTTTACATGTTGTTACGTAGGTATCCTTTGGCCTCCTTCTTCTTCTCCAGCCCTAACAGGTAACATGACTTTCAACTTTTCAGTCACAACGATCTCAACTTTCTCATCTCCACTACACGCAATCTTTTTTATTTATTTATTTATTAAAACTTCATCCAACATTAAAGGTACACAGGCGGACTTAATGCCGTAGGCATTCTCTACCAGTCAACCTAGGGTGGTGAAGAGAGAAGGTGGCAGGTGCATAAAAAAAATAAAAATAATTAGAAAACGAATTATCCGTTTTTCACAGCCCAACATTCTGATCCATACAGTAATAGGTACGGGTTTCATCACAGACCAAATTAAAAAATAAAACCAACAATTATCCAGCAAAACAAAGCTCATGAAACCTCAGAAAGTCCTCGAAAATATCCTACCCAATTTAAATTAACCAAACAAAAAACATGGCTCCGTAGAAAACAATACCGGTGCCTGGAGTTTTTTTTTTCAAGTGCGTTTTTAATCTGTGCTCGTGCGAGGTCCCGTGCGCGCGAAGCCCGCGCCACGCGACCGGCAATCCAATTAGATTTTGTAACGTGCGCGAATAGAACAAACGGATTAGTCATATGCGCAGTTTGTCTTCCCGAGATTTTATAGCACGAGATGCGTGCGTGGGTGTGTGTTGAAAGGGTGAAAGGCTTTATCATTTTAGTTTATAAAACTTTTCAGTTGGTTGGAATTGTATAAAGGATTTCTTGGAAGCACAAGCCACCCGTATGTCTGTGCTTCCAAGAAGTCCTTTATAATACAATTCCAGCAAACTGTTAGTACTACCTACAATCCGATCCTATTAACTTGACGCATCTCTGAAATGCGAGCACCCCTGCTTCCCACCGCATTCCCTTAGCTCACCCGGCAAGTATCAGGTATGGTCATCATCTTTGTTATCGATACGCGCGACGATAATTTGGCTAGTTCTCTGTTCTTGTTATATTGGTTTTGGACATTATTTCATCGACGGCAAGTGTCAAGTTAATGTATATCCTCCACCTTAATTGGAAGCTTTGATAGGAAAAGGCAGAACTTTCGCTTTGTGTTCTTTCGGCCGTAACTCGAAAGAGGTTCGACTTTCGATTCGAGAGGTTTCGTGCTGCCATCGGACATCATAATTTTGAATTGTAACTCAATATAAAAGACTGATTGAAAACTAAATAATAAAAAGAGACGACTGATTTTAACATTGGGTATTTTGTCTTCCCAAAGATAACATGACCTTAAGGTGAATGCTTCAGGTCAGCCCGCGAAATTCAAATTTTCTTACGTTTTTTACATTTCGCAAGACTTTGGTAGGTTGTATGAAGTTAAAAATACTTGAGCGACTGTAAAACGTAACTAGTTATCCAAATCCAAACTAATATTATAAATGCGAAAGTAACTCTGTCTGTCTGTCTGTCTGTCTTTGCTTCACGCCTAAACTACTGAACCGATTTGTGTGAAATTTGGTACAGACATAGTTTGGAACTTGAGAATGGACATAGGATAGCTTTTATTACAAAAAATAAAATAAAAAATAAAATTTATTCCGGACATACAGCGCCATCTATTGGTCAAGAGTCGGCATCAATTCAGTACTGAAAATTTATCGGAAAAATGTAAATAAATAGTAAAAAGGTATGAAAATATAATATAATACAACTTTTAGTTTGGGATGAACGTACGATGTCCCGTAAAAAAATAACAATCGAAGCACTTCATCGCACGATGAAAGACATTAAAAACAATCAAGGTGTTATGGAAAGAATGGTGGTTCTATTGGCCGGTGACTTCCAGCAGACCCTGCCGGTTATAGCAAGGGGCACACCGGCAGATGAAATCAATGCCTGTTTAAAAGCATCTGTGCTATGGACACATGTGAAAAAGGTTTCACTGTCGACGAATATGCGAGTATTACTCCATAATGATTGTCAAGCCTTCTGAAGATCGGCGAGGATCGCATGCCTACCGACTCCGAGAGTATGATCACGCTGAGCAGCGAATTATGCCAAATTTTGGATAGCACATACAATTTAAAAAATAGTGTCTATCCGGATTTACGCGCTAATATCGAAAATCGGGAATGGTTATGCGAAAGGGTGATATTGGCGCCAACAAATGAAATAGTAGGCCGGATAAATGACCAAATTATGTCTGACGTAGAGGGAGATGTCATCGAGTGTCTATCAGTAGAAAACGTCGTGGATGCCGAGCAAGTGACATCTTACCCAACAGAGTTTCTCAACTCCTTAGAGTTATCAGGAGTGCCTTCTCACAAGTTGAGGCTGAAAGTTGGGGTTCCTGTGATGCTTATGAGAAACCTAGATCCACCAAGGCTATGTAACGGCACACGGTTACAAGTAACCTATTTAGGACGGAATGTCATTAAAGCCGTTAATCGTTAAAGCCGTAAAAATCTGCCGGAAGTCACTATTCCACGCGAACGAAGTCGAGGGCAAAAGCTAGTATAATTATAACCATAAAAATCATCAATACAAGTCTCCAAGCTCACCTAAGTGTCGGAACGATTTTTTCGAGGTCAAAGACGTTCCTGCAACTAAGCGAGCTTGGAGGCTTGTACTGATGACTTTTATGGTTATAATTATGTAACTAGTTACGTTTTACAGTCGCTCAAGTATTTTTAACTTCATACAACCTACCACTAGCTTGCAAAATGCAAAAAACGTAAGAAAATTTGAATTTCGCGGGCTGACCTGAAACATCCCCCTTAATCTGTTGAGCCCCGAGCGGACGCCGGCGTCCGCACACCGGGGTCTTTCTATTATGTCTCTAATTACGATACTCGAAAGATCAAGAACCGACATTCACGCAGACGTAGTTGCTGGCACGGCTGGTAAGTTTCGGCAGTTTCGGTTTCAGCATTCTGCATTTTTTGTTATACCGCGACAATCTTAGTTCATCATATACGAGAGCTTCAGCTCCTACGAGAGGTAAAGACTGCGTACAGAGATCCACGAAAACGCTAATGATGCACCGTAACATCTAGTAGGTACAGTCAGCATCAAAAGTCGATGAACAGAATCAACATAACAAAACATTTTATTGTGAACAGATGAAACACATTTTATTGCGAACAGGTGTTTCGTTATGTTGATTCTGTTCATCGACTTTTGATGCTGACTGTACCTGCCTATATGCTGCTAAAATTTTGGAACTCGCTTCGCTCATTATTACATCCGTAAGTAGTTCAGTCTTATATACTTAACCTATCACATACCCACAAAACGAGACTAAAACAATAACAGCGCGGTCTCGTAGGACCGGTCGGGGATTCATGAATTAAGTTTACAAAGAAACGTCTGTGTTAATAATAAAAACCGGCCAAGAGCGTGTCGGGCCACGCTCAGTGTAGGGTTCCGTAGTTTCCCGTCCGTCACAATAAGTGTCCCCAACTTTTCAAAAACTGTTCGTCCCATCAAGTTCAAAATAATTTTCCTAGAAAGTCTTTATAAAGCTCTACTTTCCAGATTTTTTTCATATTTTCTAAACTTATGGTTCAAAAGTTAGAGGGGGGGGGGACACATTGTTTTTTACTTTTGGAGCGATTATTTCCGAAATTATTGATATTATCAGAAAATGATTTTAGTAAACCCCTATTCATTTTTGAATACCTATCCAACAATTTATCACACGTTAGGGTTGAAATTAAAAAAAAAATCGCTTTTTACTTTACATGTAGGGGGGCTACCCTAATAAAACATTTTTTTCCAATTTTTATTTTTGCACTTTGTCGACGTGATTGACATACATATTGGTACCAAATTTCAGCTTTCTAGAGCTAACGGTCACAGAGATTAAACGACGACGGACGGACAGACATGGCGAAACTATAAGGGTTCCGTTTTTGCCAATTGGCTACGGAACCCTAAAAAGCGAATCAACCCAATAAGATGCTGGTGTCTCAATTTTGTTCTGCTAACTTCACTCGATTTTAAATTCAAAATTCTGTTAATTCTGATTTTATGAATAAACTAGCTTCCGCCAGCGGCTTCACCCACATGTACAGTTAGTTTAGTCTTAGCGTGATGATATATAAGCCTATAGCTTCCTCGATAAATGGGCTATCTAACATAAAAAAAAATTCGAATTGGACCAGTAGTTCCTGAGAATAGCGCGTTCAAACAAACAAACTTTTCAGCTTTATAATATTAACTTAAAAAGGATGATCTTACAGTCTGGTATATTGTAAGATTTTTGAAAATGATTACTTTTACTCATTCAATTTTAATTACAGTTGGCGCACAGATTGCAAATAAGTATCCCTGAAAATGGGAGTTGGGCATGTCCTTCTGCGAAGCAATAATGTCGAGGACGAGTCCCATCAATCAACGATTCGACGCCGATGTGAACTCCTACACTACTGTTATTTAGGAACTCGGTGGCGGCGCGTTCCGATGCCCATGCATAATTGTACAATGCCATCTCGAACCCTAACTGTTGCACGACTGTCGTAATCCCGAGTGTCGCTAGTTCGGCCGCTAGTTGTTTATAACGTTTGAATCCCCAACCGGTCCTATGAGACCGCGCTGTTATTGTTTTACTATTGTGTCTCGTTTCGCGGGTATCTGAGTAACTAATGCTCAGAAATCCTATTGATGAAAAAAAAATCCTGGTCGAAAATGCCTAAGGCTTAAGTCCGGCTCCATACCTTTGCTAAATAAATAAGTTTCAGAGATTATTTCCAATAAACGAACTTGAATTCTATAGACTAGTGCAGATTATATTTTCAGATTAAGCTACTTTTCTATTTATGATCCAATAGTATTTAAACTTTTATTTAAATTTACTCCTAGAAGTCATAAACTTATTAGCGCTTGACATTGTCTGGACACAGTTATAAGACTTGAGTAGTGGCCTTGCTCCTCAGATTACTTTTCAAGTTCAAGCTCATTATAATATCGGAGTTCAACAAAGTGTGGCGCCGCTTATAGCACCTAAAAATATTTCTAAGGATGTTCAGAACCGAAAACAATTTAACCATTTCATTTTACGTGTTAAAAATAGATTTTACAAGTTCACTGGACCGCACTTAACTTCCTCCATGTATTTTAATAACATGGCAACCCCAGAATAAACTGTCATGTCAATTGAAATGTCAAACCAGTAAACAAGAATTTCATGGATGTTTGTTTTTTAACGGAATCATATGTGAAATAATAAAAAAATATCACTTTACTCTGAGTAAGAAGTTTATTGAAGTTATTTTAGATGACTCTTGGACGTAAATACCAGCAATCTTCCGGGTAAATGGTTCCCCTGCCCTTGTAGCGCTGTCCCTGTTTGGCGATGCATGAACGCTCTTTATCGTTTATAAATACGGCAAAAATTGATTTTTCCCTATTTATAGGAATGCTGGGGACGCTCGTAAGGTGTATTCTAACCAGTCGAAGGTCGGGACTCTCTCTGGTTGCTCGTCTTCTGTAAGTTATCCCACTAATCTAATATTCATAAAATCATAACATTTTGACCAAATGATTCACCCCTTCCTTATCCTTATTAGTAGTGTACGCTTTGGATTGTTTACTAATTGATTGCTGGTATGTCGAGACTACTGTTATTTCATACTAATATGTCAATCTATGAGGCAATACTTTAACTATTGTCTCAACTTATGTGGTTTCATAATGTAGATTTAAACTAGGACAAACTGTGCTAATATAATATTTTATTCTGCATACATCAAGTGTTGTAGGTGATAACAATTTATAATGATTCATAGTAATCATATTTTTCTAATGTGTGGAGTCTTATAGGATTTTTGGTGTAAAGAAAGTTTGGTGTGTATTTTCAATAACTTTTACTGTCAATATTCACACTTAAGCCTCAATAAATGTTTGTGAAATTAATTCTCATAAATTACAAAGTGTAGAATTGGGTTTGGAGGTTGGCCAGCGACTGAGTTATGGAGGTCTGATGGGTCTAGGTAAAACACGGGTTTTCAGCGGCATCCACTTAGACTGGATGCCAACCATAAGCTAGTTGGAAAAAGACTAGGGAGATGATTTATACAGGATCTGAAAATTGATGAGATTGTATTTTTTTTAATTGCCTAATTTGTCACAGTGTGTCACTACTGCACAAAGAAATTAATTCATGAATCCCCAAGCGGTAGCCGGTGACCGCACTGTCATTGTCTAACTACTGTGTCTTGTTTTTTCGGGTGTCTGATAGGTTTCTTTAATGTTTGAATCCCCGACCGGTCCTAGGAGACCGCGCTGTTATTGTTTTACTATTGTGTCTCGTTTCGCGCAATATGTTTAGTTTCCCAAACTCAACAGGATAAGCACTTTCACTTCTTTTCTTTACCTGTAAAGTACCTCTAACCTATCATATACCTGCAAAACCAGACAATAATAGTAAGGCAAAAACAGCGCGGTCACATGTGACTGGTCAGGGATTCATGAATTAACTTATCACATACCCACAAAACGAGACACAATAGTAAGACAATAACAGTGCGATCACATGTGACCGGTCAGGGATTCATGAATTAACCTATCACATACCCACAAAACGAGACACAATAGTAAGACAATAACAGTGCGGTCACATGTGACTGGTCAGGGATTCATGAATTAATATTGAATCCCATGCATATTCCTCTCCATAGAGATTGACGCTGGAATGTTCAATTGTATCTTTCTGACTGATTGACTCCTTAACAGTTCAAAACTGTCTGTAAATAGGTAAATTGTAATTTATTTGTTTGTTTCGTTCTTCTCCATAGAAATCTATGCATTGGAATGTGCAAAGCTGGTGCTTGAAAATGGTTTATTTGAAATAATTACTCAGTACACAATAGTAAAACAATAACAGTGCGGTCTCATAGGACCGGTTGGGGATTCAAACGATAATCAATTCTTAATACTACTAATACTTGATTATTTGAAATAAATCAATTCTTAATACTAGCCGTACCTACAGATTGCTAAATACTGGTCAGAAAAAATTTAGTTAAAGAGATCGATACGATAAGAAGAAGAAGAAGTTCACATCGAGTCAAGAAGCACGGCGCGTCTTGGCGACAGGACGTTTTGCAGTCCAAACGAAGACGATCGCGTATTTCGACTTTCTAGACGACACATGATTGTGTAAAGGCTCCCCCACACAGGCGCGTTATTATCGGTCGATAATATAATATCGCATGCGGTGTTGCGTTAATGCGTCCCGATTCCTTGCACACAGCTGCGTTTTTATCGTCCGATATTTCTTACAAGAGAGCGCCGTTATTATCGCAGATGTGTGTACGGTCGTTTGCGTCCTGATACAAAACATTCTAGAACTTATATCGGAATATCGCAGGACGGAGAAACGCAACGTCCTACTTCCATTGCAGCGTTATTATCGCAGCAGTGTGTAACTATATGACCATTCTAATACAAAATGTACTGAAAACAGATATCGCAGTAACGCATGCGATATTATCGACCGATAATAACGCGCCTGTGTGGGGGAGCCTTTATTAGTTATTACTCGACTGTTTGTTTCGTTAGTTTAAATAACTTCGATCGATTTTTAAGCTGGAAACTTCAGGATAGCCCGCATTTTTTTTTTCATTTTGCATGCGAGTGCTAAGTTGCTAAACTCTAGGTATTGAATGGCTATTTCATAAAAAAATCATTGAATAGAGTAAGAGTAAACAGAGAGCGGTGATTTTATTGATTATAAAAATCCGTAAATAAATATGTGTTACTGCTGGCAATCATCATCTGCCTAGCCTTTTCCCAACTATATTGGGGTCGGCTTCCAGTCAAGCCGGATTTAACTGAATACCAGTATTTTACGAGAAGCGGCTGCCTACCAGATCTCCACAACCCATTAACTGGGGTAACACGGTACTTCATGGCAAGACTGGAGTCAGATTTACTGGCTTCTGACTATGTTACGGCTGGCAATATAAGCCTGAAAAACAAAAGAATTTTGTGGGCTACCCGGGCGCTATCACCTTCCAATACTACAAATAGAATCTTTAAACACCCTTTCCCCACACTGTAGATATCACTCTGCGACATGATCGAGCCGCCGGACTACGAGGAGGTGTGCGACCGCCTGATGGGCGAGCGCGACCCCCTCGCCTACCCCGCGCAGGACATGGAGCTGTGCAACGTGCCCAGGCGCATCCGCACCATAACCCATGTCTTGCCTGACGAGGACCTGTGAGTATATATATTTTTTTTCCCTCAGATCTATTTTATCGAGGTCACGTCTGTTTGATCATCATCGTCATTTCAGCCAAAGGACATTACGCGACATAGGCCTTGCCTAAGTCTCGCCACAACGAATGGTTCTATGCTTCTCGCATTCTCGCGATTCTTACCGGGTAATCGGTCCACCTTGAAGGAGGCCTTTCAACACCGCATCTTCCGGTGCGTGGTACCTTCTCCCCATCGACTATCCGTTCTGCGAACAATGTGTCCTGTCCACTACTACACCTTGGTCCTGATACGATAATGCGAAGAAATTCCGAGCTTAGCCCTTTCCATTGCCCTTTGGGTTATTTTGAGCTTTCTATTGAGCGGCGATTGAACGGATTTGCCGGAATTAAATTGTGCAATTCCTATGGACACTCTCCGAAATGTAGCCGTCAGAAAACCGATAGGTTAGCAACATCGTTGATGCTCAAGACTTAGGAGTTTTGACTTAACAAATGCATAATTACCGATGATTTTCTCCATCGCCATCATCTTTTTAATAAATTAAAAAAACTATTCACTTTCTTATTCCTCCAGTGCAAAAGCGCCAATGTTCGTCCGCGACTGCATCCGCTGCTACACGACGGACTACACGGTGGTGGAGTACAAGTACCGCGCGTACTCGGGCTCCATGTGCGGGCGCGAGCGGCTGGGCGAGCGCCTGGAGCGCCTGCAGGCCGGCCCGCGCCACCAGTACGAGGTGGACGCCGAGCCCACCAGCACCGAGGAGCACCAGGTACAGCTCATAGTGACTACACGCTGGTGCAGTACAAGTACCGCGCGTACTCGGGCTCCATGTGCGGGCGCGAGCGGCTGGGCGAGCGCCTGGAGCGCCTGCAGGCCGGCCCGCGCCACCAGTACGAGGTGGACGCCGAGCCCACCAGCACCGAGGAGCACCAGGTACAGCTCATAGTGACTACACGCTGGTGCAGTACAAGTACCGCGCGTACTCGGGCTCCATGTGCGGGCGCGAGCGGCTGGGCGAGCGCCTGGAGCGCCTGCAGGCCGGCCCGCGCCACCAGTACGAGGTGGACGCCGAGCCCACCAGCACCGAGGAGCACCAGGTACAGCTCATAGTGACTACACGGTGGTGGAGTACAAGTACCGCGCGTACTCGGGCTCCATGTGCGGGCGCGAGCGGCTGGGCGAGCGCCTGGAGCGCCCGCAGGCCGGCCCGCGCCACCAGTACGAGGTGGACGCCGAGCCCACCAGCACCGAGGAGCACCAGGTACAGCTCATAGTGACTACACGCTGGTGCAGTACAAGTACCGCGCGTACTCGGGCTCCATGTGCGGGCGCGAGCGGCTGGGCGAGCGCCTGGAGCGCCTGCAGGCCGGCCCGCGCCACCAGTACGAGGTGGACGCCGAGCCCACCAGCACCGAGGAGCACCAGGTACAGCTCATAGTGACTACACGCTGGTGCAGTACAAGTACCGCGCGTACTCGGGCTCCATGTGCGGGCGCGAGCGGCTGGGCGAGCGCCTGGAGCGCCTGCAGGCCGGCCCGCGCCACCAGTACGAGGTGGACGCCGAGCCCACCAGCACCGAGGAGCACCAGGTACAGCTCATAGTGACTACACGCTGGTGCAGTACAAGTACCGCGCGTACTCGGGCTCCATGTGCGGGCGCGAGCGGCTGGGCGAGCGCCTGGAGCGCCTGCAGGCCGGCCCGCGCCACCAGTACGAGGTGGACGCCGAGCCCACCAGCACCGAGGAGCACCAGGTACAGCTCATAGTGACTACACGCTGGTGCAGTACAAGTACCGCGCGTACTCGGGCTCCATGTGCGGGCGCGAGCGGCTGGGCGAGCGCCTGGAGCGCCTGCAGGCCGGCCCGCGCCACCAGTACGAGGTGGACGCCGAGCCCACCAGCACCGAGGAGCACCAGGTACAGCTCATAGTGAATACACGCTGGTGCAGTACAAGTACCGCGCGTACTCGGGCTCCATGTGCGGGCGCGAGCGGCTGGGCGAGCGCCTGGAGCGCCCGCAGGCCGGCCCGCGCCACCAGTACGAGGTGGACGCCGAGCCCACCAGCACCGAGGAGCACCAGGTACAGCTCATAGTGACTACACGCTGGTGCAGTACAAGTACCGCGCGTACTCGGGCTCCATGTGCGGGCGCGAGCGGCTGGGCGAGCGCCTGGAGCGCCCGCAGGCCGGCCCGCGCCACCAGTACGAGGTGGACGCCGAGCCCACCAGCACCGAGGAGCACCAGGTACAGCTCATAGTGACTACACGCTGGTGCAGTACAAGTACCGCGCGTACTCGGGCTCCATGTGCGGGCGCGAGCGGCTGGGCGAGCGCCTGGAGCGCCCGCAGGCCGGCCCGCGCCACCAGTACGAGGTGGACGCCGAGCCCACCAGCACCGAGGAGCACCAGGTACAGCTCATAGTGACTACACGCTGGTGCAGTACAAGTACCGCGCGTACTCGGGCTCCATGTGCGGGCGCGAGCGGCTGGGCGAGCGCCTGGAGCGCCTGCAGGCCGGCCCGCGCCACCAGTACGAGGTGGACGCCGAGCCCACCAGCACCGAGGAGCACCAGGTACAGCTCATAGTGACTACACGGTGGTGGAGTACAAGTACCGCGCGTACTCGGGCTCCATGTGCGGGCGCGAGCGGCTGGGCGAGCGCCTGGAGCGCCTGCAGGCCGGCCCGCGCCACCAGTACGAGGTGGACGCCGAGCCCACCAGCACCGAGGAGCACCAGGTACAGCTCATAGTGACTACACGCTGGTGCAGTACAAGTACCGCGCGTACTCGGGCTCCATGTGCGGGCGCGAGCGGCTGGGCGAGCGCCTGGAGCGCCTGCAGGCCGGCCCGCGCCACCAGTACGAGGTGGACGCCGAGCCCACCAGCACCGAGGAGCACCAGGTACAGCTCATAGTGACTACACGGTGGTGGAGTACAAGTACCGCGCGTACTCGGGCTCCATGTGCGGGCGCGAGCGGCTGGGCGAGCGCCTGGAGCGCCTGCAGGCCGGCCCGCGCCACCAGTACGAGGTGGACGCCGAGCCCACCAGCACCGAGGAGCACCAGGTACAGTATGGGGTCTTGTGATTACTAAATACTACCTGGAAGGAGTTTGTCGGGGTTGTGGACAGAAAACTTAAGAAATAAAAGCTACTCTATACATTTTTATTCACATACCTCAACCAAATTTGTTCACATAACTCAACCAAATGTAGGACTTTTTTTATTGGTATTTATGGACGAGACAAAATCGATCAGCCTTGGGTCAGCAACCATTTAAATTTTACGCTGTATAGCTACATAAAAGACACATTACCACATCAATCACAGGTTGATTTTGAAGATTATTCATTTTTTCATGTCATTTATTTTTTCATGTCACAAAATCAACTAACCATCTTCTACCCTCAGTCTGAATCCGCACCTTCAAGCGGCCGTCAGTCAGTGGCGTCAATGTCCTCATCATCCTCTTGCAACGAGACGCTCACTCCGCGCGGCTCCTGGGCCAGCCTGGACCTTCGCAGCTCGTCCTCGGATCCTCTGCTACCCGACCTGTTTGAGAGGAAACCACCAGAACAGCTGGATGCCGTTAATGAGTCCAGGAGGTAAGTTTTTAATGTGCTGTAAATTCGTTGAAGAGCGCGTGACTCATAATCCTAGTATAAATTTATCTTAATCTCATATTTGTGCCAACAGACAATACACTGAATTTATTAACCTTAAACTGACCTTCATCTCTTATCTCATCCTTTATCTCTATCTCAATCCAACCCCGAACACTAAAATTTACTAAACATCAACTTGTCAAAATATGTGTTTAGTGAATATACTGGCTTAGACCTACTTTTCACAGACGCGTAGCTTCTTAAACTCTGTCGACGAAAGCAGCAACGACACGACGGCACGACGCTGCCGCTTCGTCGACAGAGTTTCATAGTTTTGTATGCAAGCTTCACGCAGGCGTACAACCAGCGTATATTGACGAATACGAGTCTATGAAGCTACGCGTCCGTGAGCAGTAAGCCTTATTTATTAAAGCCTTTGAAATTTTTATTGCCCTCTTTATTGTTGTAAAAATAATATCGCTTTCTGCAATTTTTTTTTTTTTTAATAATGATTTGTGACAAAATTTAGCACACCTACAGCAACCTTACTCACCAATATTTTCTCCACTGTGCCTACCTTGGATCATCGTACTAAAGTATAAACTCTGTCTCTAATCTCTGGTCTAACGCGTCTCCAAATTAAACCTTTTCGATTCGTTCCAGCTGAACCGGAAGAGATCAAAAAAATCATTCTTTCCATCAAATCCAAGGCGGTAGGATGTGATAATATCTCTCGTCGTATGATCATTACGATCCTTGATCACCTCCTACCTGCCATCTCCCACATTGTAAATTTTTCCCTGTACTCCGGAACATTTCCTTCCTTATGGCGTAAGGCCTATGTTCGTCCACTACCCAAAGTTTCCAATCCCACTCTTCCAACCCACTTCCACCCAATTTGTATCCTTCCCTTCCTATCCAAAGTGCTCGAGGCCTGTGTCCACAAACAACTCTCAAGATTTGTGCAGTGTAATTCACTTATAAGCCCTTTACAATCTGGGTTCAGACCGGGACATAGCACTGTCACTGCCCCCCTTAAAGTGACTGGCGATATAAGGGCAGGGATGGAAGACACCAAGGTCACTGTGCTAGTATTGGTCGATTTTTCAAACGCTTTTAATACCGTCAGTCACGAAATCCTCTTAGTCATCCTGTCCTATATTATGGTCTCTTCCGAAGCGCTGGAGTGGTTCACTTCCTATCTTCGGGAACGTCAGCAGTCGGTTCACTCTGGTGATTCTACATCTCGCTGGTGTGGGTTGGAAACTGGCGTTCCTCAAGGCGGTATCCTTTCTCCACTTCTGTTTTCTATTTTTATTAATTTCATTACTACCGTACTTCAGTGTTCGTATCATCTGTATGCAGATGACTTACAGTTGTACTGTCAAGGGAGCGTCGACGAAATATCTGCCCCTATCGACCAATTAAACAGGGACTTAACAGCTATAAAGGCCTGGTCCGATAGATTTGGGGTTGCAGTTAATCCAAATAAACGTCAGGCTATCATCATTGGGAGTCCGCGAAGCATCGCTAAAATCGACAGTGCAACTTTGCCACCAGTTCGTTTCGACGGTACGGTCGTTCCATTTAGTTCCGATGTAAAGGATCTAGGCTTACGCATCGATTGTACCCTGAACTGGCGGAATCAAGTGGCTAGTGTTAGTCAGAAGGTTACAGGAACATTGCGGCCTTTGTATCGATTGAAGAATCTGTTACCATCAAGCACGAAGACAATGCTTGTGCACACCTTAATTTTTCCAATCATCGATTATGGTGACGTGTGCTACTATGACCTGAATGCAGATCTCCTCAACAAACTTGACCGTCTTCTAAATTACTGCATTCGATTCGTTTTCAATCTACGTAAATATGATCATGTTTCAGCGCATCGGTCGCTTCTAAAGTGGTTGCCCATACGTCAGCGCAGAGAGCAAAGGGCTCACTACCTTGTTTTCTCTTCTTGATTCTTCTAATTCCCCTAGTTATTTAGTCTCTCATTTCCAATACATTTGCGCTAACCACAATAGAAATCTGCGCTCATCTCTTAACCGCCTACTTCAATTTCCTTCTCATCGTACTGACTTTCTTCACTGTTCTTTCTTCGTTCAAGCTATTTCTTTGTGGAATTCGCTCCTCCAGGAGATCAGGATAGCAACGAACCGATTGGCTTTCAAAATCAAAGTTCGCGAGCTGATTCGTAAGAAGTTGGCAGTGGTATCATCGGGTGTACTATGCCAAATCGAATTACAAATAATCGAGTATCAATTGATCGACTACTATAAATCGAACGTCTAAATACTCGAACGTTCATAATATCGAATGGTTATTAAATCGAACATTCAATACATCGCACACTCAATACATCGAGTGTTCAAAACATCGAATGTTTGTTTGATCGAGCGTTCAACGGGTCGCATATTCATTTTATAGAAAGATATTTTTTAAGAATACAACAAAAACAAAAATATTACTAATAGATCACATTCTAATCTTTAATTATTATTATCTTTTACAGGTACATTTTAAAATTTTGTGTGAATTGCAATTGCACGGAGAAACTAATAAATCCATGTTGTTTTTATTTAAAGATTAAAATGTGATCTATTAGTAATATTTTTGTTTTTGTTGTATTCTTAAAAAATATCTTTCTATAAAATGAATATGCGACCCGTTGAACGCTCGATCAAACAAGCATTCGATGTTTTGAACACTCGATGTATTGAGTGTGCGATGTATTGAATGTTCGATTTAATAACCATTCGATATTATGAACGTTCGAGTATTTAGACGTTCGATTTATAGTGGTCGATCAATTGATACTCGATTATTTGTAATTCGATTTGGCATAGTACACCCGGTATCATCACAGCAGTAATGGTTTCTAGTTGTCGATTATAACCAATTGTTTGACTGTATTAGTGTAGATATATGTAGTTTATTAATTTGAGTATATATGTATATTATGTATTGTTATTATATTTAAGGTTTATTAGTATCATCTATTCTTGTATCCGCTTTTTCTCTCTTAGTGCACCTACCACTATTTTTCTCTGCATCATCCTAAGGTTGACTGGTAGAAAATGCCTAAGGCATTAAGTCCGCCTTTGTACTTCTATGTGCATAAGGCATTTAATAAATAAATAAATATTATATAAATTGTATATTTTAGTGTGCGTCCATTTAGGGCGGAAAAAATATGATTTCTTTCTTTCTTCTTCATTTAAACAAGTTTCCTCATCTTTTCATTTCTCTCCTCTTAGGTTAGAGAACCGTCAGGCTGACCTCCTAGGCCTATATACTCCGTATCTTGATGAGGAGGAGGCGGTGGAACGGAGACTGGCTGCCGAGATGCCGTGTGAGATCATGGGCCACAGGATCATGGTGGTCTGCCATCAGTTGAAGTGAGTAAAGCATTTGTTTAGTATGGACTCAAGCCAGAATTTTGTGACCCAACAGTTTCAAGATGAACTCTGTTGTCGAAACACTGCTATAGTTCGTTCGCGTAATATGGGGTAAAGGTGTCTTTACAGTGGTGTTAAATCCAAACAAATTATATTTTAAAAGATTAAGGGCCTGTTTCACCACCTATGATTAAGTTGCCAATATCTTACTTGGCAGATAATTTCATACAAATTCTGTTCCATTTTTGAATTTATTCAGGAAGTAGTGGCTACTCGGACATTGTGAAGCAGGCCCTAAATTTAATGAACTTATAAAAATACACTTAAACAGCTTTGATTGGTTAGGGGGCGGGGCTAGGCCGACGGACAATGATGGCTTTACTGCATCCTTAACGCGAATGTACTATAGTATTGTCTAGACTTGAACAAAAACAGGTTTGCATTTTTATTTCCATGGATTAACAAAGCAATTCGGTGACAGTGCTACAGCCGCGTTGCTTTGTTAATCCTAAATTTTTCAGCAAATTTGTAGGCGCCTTAACCATCGATCCACTATTGTATAGCACTGTTAGTGTGACTTAAGCCCCGTATTCATGGTAAACATTTGTTTAGCAACAAAGTTGAATCAACGTGTTGCGGAGTTGCTGTCAACATGTTGCTGGCAACACTGTGTGTTGCAGAGTTGACAACAGCATATTGACAAGCTCACGCTCGATGAGCGTAAACATCAGCTTAGCAAGAAATGTTGACGTGTGTGGACGTGTTTGCCACAGTTTATAAACATGGCAGTAGTGTGGAGCAATGATAAAAATTAATAAATTTTAATGATCCATCTGTCATTCTGAGGTCACTCATCGAATTTTCTCTTTGCAGAAAATAGTTTCGAATCCACCATGTTTTTTTTCTTTTTTTATTAGAAATACTATACATCAGATACAGAAAACACAACAACACTACTTCCTCGGGCAACATTTTAATGCGGACTGCCGTGTGAACAACCCATACTGATTTAAACAAAGTTTCCAGCAACATTCTTGCCGTTCATCAACAACGTTGATCAACGGTTGTTAAAGAAATATTTACCATGAATACGGGGCTTTAATTAATAAAGTCGCCAACCACAATATTCTCGTTTAGGCTGACGATGTATGGTGAGAACTGAGTTTGACTCCTTGAAATCTATTCCAGGCTAGAACTGGATGTGGAACCTCTCTTCGCCTCCATGGCGGTCTACGACGCGAAAGAGAAGAAGAAAGTCTCAGAGAACTTCTATTTCAACCTGAATTCGGAGTGCACTCGCCAGATGTTGGCCTCCCACGTCCCTCACGCGGACCTCTCGACCCTCAGTCGAAGCGCTGTCTTCGACCTCCTCAACCCTTCGCCAGATATGTTCCTAGTGGTGAGAGTGGAGAAGGTGCTTCAAGGAGACGTCAATGAGTGTGTGGAGCCGTATATTAAAGACGATAAGGTTGGTTTTTGCTTTTATATTATATATCTTTGTGTTTTCTTTGTTACTCCTTCACGTCAAACGGATTGGGGTTAAATTAATACATTGTGATGTCCTGGAATAGTAGCAGAATACTTTTTTCCCCAGACTATGTTCCTGTAGCACAATTTCTGACATTAATGCGGGCGACACCGCTGGCAGAAGCTGCCATATTCATATTAGGATCAGCTCGCACCGAGACGTGACGCGACGCGACGCTGAACGCACATTTGAATAAAGTGACTCAAAATAGAACTTTATTTACTACGCGAAAAGATACACATTTAATTGTGTGAATTTAGAATACGTTGCTTCATGCAGCGCTGCGCCTCGTGACGCTGCACGGCGTTGCGCTGCGCCTCGTGACGCCGTGCGGAGTCTCGCTGCGCAGCGGAACGTTTTTACGTTCGCGACGTCATGTTGCCGACGATTTTACTATACGTCTCGCGGCGGCGCGCAGCGCAGTGCGAAGTCACTGGCCTCTTCCTGCATCGTCGCGTCTCGGTATGAACTGACCCTTAGAGCCGTGTACGTTATAATGCCAAACATCCTTCAGTTGTTTCAGCGTGAAGAACACTCAGAAACTTTCCTATACCTTTACGTCTACTGTCTTATTTATCTTTTTGATCCATAGAACCGCGAGAAAGTTCGCGCCGGTGCAGCAGCCGCGTGTTCCCGGCTCGGCAAGTACCGCATGCCGCTGGCCTGGAGCGCCGTGTCCCTGCTCAACATCCTCAGCGGCTCCAACAGCCTGGAGCGCGAGCAGGACAAGGACAGCGTGTCCGCTTGTGCCAACACTAATAGCTTGGGTGAGTTCACTGCAGTAAGTACCGCATGCCGCTGGCCTGGAGCGCCGTGTCCCTGCTCAACATCCTCAGCGGCTCCAACAGCCTGGAGCGCGAGCAGGACAAGGACAGCGTGTCCGCTTGTGCCAACACTAATAGCTTGGGTGAGTTCACTGCAGTAAGTACCGCATGCCGCTGGCCTGGAGCGCCGTGTCCCTGCTCAACATCCTCAGCGGCTCCAACAGCCTGGAGCGCGAGCAGGACAAGGACAGCGTGTCCGCTTGTGCCAACACTAATAGCTTGGGTGAGTTCACTGCAGTAAGTACCGCATGCCGCTGGCCTGGAGCGCCGTGTCCCTGCTCAACATCCTCAGCGGCTCCAACAGCCTGGAGCGCGAGCAGGACAAGGACAGCGTGTCCGCTTGTGCCAACACTAATAGCTTGGGTGAGTTCACTGCAGTAAGTACCGCATGCCGCTGGCCTGGAGCGCCGTGTCCCTGCTCAACATCCTCAGCGGCTCCAACAGCCTGGAGCGCGAGCAGGACAAGGACAGCGTGTCCGCTTGTGCCAACACTAATAGCTTGGGTGAGTTCACTGCAGTATACAGGGTAGCATCTATAGTGCACGAAATACACGTTAAGACAATAGTGACCCATCCTTGTCACCCTTGGCCTTTTGTCAAAAAAAAAAATTAAAACCACTTTCAAAAATCTAACGTAAATAAAATAATGAAGAGCAAGATACAGCAATGTGGAATTGTTCTTACGTGACCACATAGACACCTATACGCTACAAGCTCATTCTAAATAACTATTTGCGTGTGTGAATGCTAATTGACTTTTACACGTTCTTACGTATACGTAAGTGTAACATTTCAACATTAATCCATGTAATCCGTTGCGCTCATCTACACGAGACACAATGGCTTTGTTATTATGTCTCTAATTACGGCGGCATATGAAAGTTTGATGATGTCACCATATTATGTTACAATTTTTTTATTTAAAAGAGTGTCCGTGCAGTTTCTTATGTTTCTTCACGATTTTCTCCATAGCGATATCTACGCGCTGGGACGTGCAAATAGCTTCACCTTTTAGTAACTGACAATTGAAATATCTGCTATATATCATCAAATTATGAAATTTAAATAAATGTTTTAACATTTATTTATATTATAATTAGTTTGAGTTTAAAAACATTAATAGTGATAATATAGATAGTTTTCAATTTATTGGTTTTATTTAATTGGCTTTCAATAATCCAAAATTGTATTTAATTTCATCGCTGACTTTGGAACTGTTGCAGAAGGGGCATCTGGTAATTGGCTTTGAAATAGATCTTACGACCGAATTCTCAAAAGACTCAGAGACCTGACGATGACGTGTTAAAATGATATGCGTGCGAGCGAGAAAGAGGGATGAAGCTATACGCCGTACGTAGATCCATCCTTTCGGTTCGGTTTAAGTCGCGTTAAGAGCTTGCGGTAGGGTCTCTGATCTTTAAGTCGTTTAAGTTTTTCAATATACACCTACAATATTCCATACAGTAATGTAACTTTAGAGGATATTGTATGCAGACAGCGTGAGAAATAATGGTATTACTTTTGAGAATTCGGGGCTAAGATTGTGACAAAATTTTATCGTCATCTAAAATGATCTTGTGATCAACAAGTATTTATCGATGTGTAGAATAGTTGTAGCAGAATCATCTTCCATTCTTTCGACAATGAGTATATTTAAGCATCATACTTATAGTAATCTCAATTCACTAGAATCAATAGAAAATATGCCATATCACGTCCCTATTTAATAGTATAGCATAATTTTGAATGTTGTTGTAATGGTTAGTTGTATTATTATTATTTTAATTATTTTTATCACAATAGTAACTGTACCGAAATGTCTCCTGTCTTGCCATGACCGTGTTATCCTAGTTAATGGGTTGTGGAGGTCTAGTAGGCAGCCGCTCCTCGTAAAATACTGGTATTCAGCTAAAGTCAAGCCGGTTGACTGGAAGCCGACCCCAATATAGTTGGGAAAAGGCTAGGTAGATGATGATGAGTAACTCTACCGAAGTCCCAAATAGAAAGTTTTTCAACTCCCTCCAACACTCGATCTGATGGAAGGGGAAACTGACAAGTAACAGAAACAGGATACAAACACTGAAATTTGACGTCACCGCCACTTGGTTACGTGTGTACAATAGATATAGCGAGTTGTTCTACGCCTCCACTCTTCCTCATGCCAGTATTTGAGAAGTTAAGTGCTTTTCAGAGAAATATTTATTTTTAGTGTTATCTGTTGATATAAAATTTGATACAGGATAATACTAAATTATGTTAATAAAGTGTGCTTGCTTAGTTTTTCCTAACTTCACAATGGAATAATGTTACATTGTTGTGTTTGTCACCATCATTTAGAGAAATTATTCTATCATGTTCATGTGTATAATACTCATTAACTTCCTGCTCTGGCCCAATCGTACTTGGAATTATGGCGCAAAATATAGCTATAGCTCATATCTATCTAGCTGGCTCCCATCATTTCATTCTTCACACAATTCAAGGTCAAAGACATTTGTAAGATTGTGCATAATAATTAAACATCTAGGTCAGATCCATCATATGAAGATTATAATGCAGATTTGCATCCGAGATGGTCTTTAACGAAAAGAACCTTCCAAATGAGTAGACCGACTGGTCTCAGTGCACGCATTTGTGAGTGATCGTGTAGCTCAACTCAGAACCTCTGGAGAGGGGGAGGCAACTTGCTCATTTACCACAAACTTATCTCCCTCACACAGACCGCAAGGCGTCTTCCAGCAGCCTGGAACAGCTGCGTCGTCGCGCAGGCGAGGTGGGCGGCTCGCTCACCCGCAAGGGCTCCATCGAGCGCCGCGCGCCCACCCATCACGCGGACGACCTCGCCAACCAGCTTGACTCGTTCAAGCCTATTGTTATTACTGTTACCAGCTTTTTCAAACAGGTCAGTGGACTGATTTTTAGATTTTGTTCTATTGTATTGCATATTTTTCCTTTGTATGTTAAGTAAAATCAATATAAAACTCACAAAATGGCGACCGTCATAAAAATGACAGTAAAGTCTGTTTTTTAAAACCCTGAGACTAAATTGAAACAGGCAATGTCAAACTTACAATAGGAATGATGCTCGTTCTTTTGTCTTGTGGCAATTATGACAATCCAAGTAATGTCATTTTAGTTTCAGAGATTAAAAAACAGACTTTAGGTGTACGTGTACGCTGTAAAAACTTCTTTTTGCCGAGGTTTTTTTAATTCTGTGAAACTATGTGAGGTTAAGTAAAGTATTCATAAGAAATTATAGGCCACAGCAATTGTACACAGTATTAATTGTTTGTTCCGTTTACACCTCATCGTTTCACGCCTACACGCTTCTTTATTAATCAATAAAATTTACTGCACTCATTACATCTTAGGAGACTGACAAACTCCGCGACGAGGACCTGTACAAGTTCCTGGCTGAGATCAAGCGGCCCAGCTCGGCGCCCAAGAAGCTCAAGTGCATCCCCGGCACCCTGAAGATCGAGGTGTCGCCGTGTCCTGACGAAATGAAGAACGGACTCACTCCGGAGCTGGCCAAGTTGCATCCTTATGGAGGTGAGATATGGTTCAAATTGTCTTGACTGTTTTCTAATTAAGTTGATGATTTTCTGACATTACTTCGCACCAACACCGGTACCATATGACGTAGACATAACGCAGTGCAGTTCTGAAAACTGAGAACACTGTTTTTTACTTGAGAGACATCAAAATATATTTTTTTCTGCTTTGGGTGGGTGGAAAAGAGAGTTCAATTTTACTGGTTAAACTCCCACTCTGTTCCTTCTGTTGTCTTTTATTGCGAAGGCTTCGGTAACTCTTTCGAGCAATTCGCAGAACTGGCAGGTGCCCTCACAACTGGACACCTACAATTGACGCACGGACATCACATCTGTCGCGATGGGATGTTACGTCATGTGTTAGTGTTTTGGGTTTTACAATAGATATCTACCGTATAAGAGTTGTTAGGACAACACATTCAAGACTTACTGTACGTAGCCGTGCGTTTATTTGTTAAATTTTTTACGTTTTCCATTTCAGACGACAACGTCCGTCCGTGCAAGGAAATACTCCCATTCCCGACGCACGCGCCCGCGATGCCGCACTACCAGTACCGCAACCTGCTGTACCTGGCCGTCAAGGAGATCAACCTCAACGCCTACACCTCGCGCACCGGCTCCGCTAGGAACATCACTGTGAGTACATACTGTTAGACGACAACGTACGCCCCTGCAAGGAGATCCTCCCGTTCCCGACGCATGCCGCACTACCAGTACCGCAACCTGCTGTACCTGGCCGTCAAGGAGATCAACCTCAACGCCTACACCTCGCGCACCGGCTCCGCTAGGAACATCACTGTGAGTACATACTGTTAGACGACAACGTACGCCCCTGCAAGGAGATCCTCCCGTTCCCGACGCATGCCGCACTACCAGTACCGCAACCTGCTGTACCTGGCCGTCAAGGAGATCAACCTCAACGCCTACACCTCGCGCACCGGCTCCGCTAGGAACATCACTGTGAGTACATACTGTTAGACGACAACGTACGCCCCTGCAAGGAGATCCTCCCGTTCCCGACGCATGCCGCACTACCAGTACCGCAACCTGCTGTACCTGGCCGTCAAGGAGATCAACCTCAACGCCTACACCTCGCGCACCGGCTCCGCTAGGAACATCACTGTGAGTACATACTGTTAGACGACAACGTACGCCCCTGCAAGGAGATCCTCCCGTTCCCGACGCATGCCGCACTACCAGTACCGCAACCTGCTGTACCTGGCCGTCAAGGAGATCAACCTCAACGCCTACACCTCGCGCACCGGCTCCGCTAGGAACATCACTGTGAGTACATACTGTTAGACGACAACGTACGCCCCTGCAAGGAGATCCTCCCGTTCCCGACGCATGCCGCACTACCAGTACCGCAACCTGCTGTACCTGGCCGTCAAGGAGATCAACCTCAACGCCTACACCTCGCGCACCGGCTCCGCTAGGAACATCACTGTGAGTACATACTGTTAGACGACAACGTACGCCCCTGCAAGGAGATCCTCCCGTTCCCGACGCATGCCGCACTACCAGTACCGCAACCTGCTGTACCTGGCCGTCAAGGAGATCAACCTCAACGCCTACACCTCGCGCACCGGCTCCGCTAGGAACATCACTGTGAGTACATACTGTTAGACGACAACGTACGCCCCTGCAAGGAGATCCTCCCGTTCCCGACGCATGCCGCACTACCAGTACCGCAACCTGCTGTACCTGGCCGTCAAGGAGATCAACCTCAACGCCTACACCTCGCGCACCGGCTCCGCTAGGAACATCACTGTGAGTACATACTGTTAGACGACAACGTACGCCCCTGCAAGGAGATCCTCCCGTTCCCGACGCATGCCGCACTACCAGTACCGCAACCTGCTGTACCTGGCCGTCAAGGAGATCAACCTCAACGCCTACACCTCGCGCACCGGCTCCGCTAGGAACATCACTGTGAGTACATACTGTTAGACGACAACGTACGCCCCTGCAAGGAGATCCTCCCGTTCCCGACGCATGCCGCACTACCAGTACCGCAACCTGCTGTACCTGGCCGTCAAGGAGATCAACCTCAACGCCTACACCTCGCGCACCGGCTCCGCTAGGAACATCACTGTGAGTACATACTGTTAGACGACAACGTACGCCCCTGCAAGGAGATCCTCCCGTTCCCGACGCATGCCGCACTACCAGTACCGCAACCTGCTGTACCTGGCCGTCAAGGAGATCAACCTCAACGCCTACACCTCGCGCACCGGCTCCGCTAGGAACATCACTGTGAGTACATACTGTTAGACGACAACGTACGCCCCTGCAAGGAGATCCTCCCGTTCCCGACGCATGCCGCACTACCAGTACCGCAACCTGCTGTACCTGGCCGTCAAGGAGATCAACCTCAACGCCTACACCTCGCGCACCGGCTCCGCTAGGAACATCACTGTGAGTACATACTGTTAGACGACAACGTACGCCCCTGCAAGGAGATCCTCCCGTTCCCGACGCATGCCGCACTACCAGTACCGCAACCTGCTGTACCTGGCCGTCAAGGAGATCAACCTCAACGCCTACACCTCGCGCACCGGCTCCGCTAGGAACATCACTGTGAGTACATACTGTTAGACGACAACGTACGCCCCTGCAAGGAGATCCTCCCGTTCCCGACGCATGCCGCACTACCAGTACCGCAACCTGCTGTACCTGGCCGTCAAGGAGATCAACCTCAACGCCTACACCTCGCGCACCGGCTCCGCTAGGAACATCACTGTGAGTACATACTGTTAGACGACAACGTACGCCCCTGCAAGGAGATCCTCCCGTTCCCGACGCATGCCGCACTACCAGTACCGCAACCTGCTGTACCTGGCCGTCAAGGAGATCAACCTCAACGCCTACACCTCGCGCACCGGCTCCGCTAGGAACATCACTGTGAGTACATACTGTTAGACGACAACGTACGCCCCTGCAAGGAGATCCTCCCGTTCCCGACGCATGCCGCACTACCAGTACCGCAACCTGCTGTACCTGGCCGTCAAGGAGATCAACCTCAACGCCTACACCTCGCGCACCGGCTCCGCTAGGAACATCACTGTGAGTACATACTGTTAGACGACAACGTACGCCCCTGCAAGGAGATCCTCCCGTTCCCGACGCATGCCGCACTACCAGTACCGCAACCTGCTGTACCTGGCCGTCAAGGAGATCAACCTCAACGCCTACACCTCGCGCACCGGCTCCGCTAGGAACATCACTGTGAGTACATACTGTTAGACGACAACGTACGCCCCTGCAAGGAGATCCTCCCGTTCCCGACGCATGCCGCACTACCAGTACCGCAACCTGCTGTACCTGGCCGTCAAGGAGATCAACCTCAACGCCTACACCTCGCGCACCGGCTCCGCTAGGAACATCACTGTGAGTACATACTGTTAGACGACAACGTACGCCCCTGCAAGGAGATCCTCCCGTTCCCGACGCATGCCGCACTACCAGTACCGCAACCTGCTGTACCTGGCCGTCAAGGAGATCAACCTCAACGCCTACACCTCGCGCACCGGCTCCGCTAGGAACATCACTGTGAGTACATACTGTTAGACGACAACGTACGCCCCTGCAAGGAGATCCTCCCGTTCCCGACGCATGCCGCACTACCAGTACCGCAACCTGCTGTACCTGGCCGTCAAGGAGATCAACCTCAACGCCTACACCTCGCGCACCGGCTCCGCTAGGAACATCACTGTGAGTACATACTGTTAGACGACAACGTACGCCCCTGCAAGGAGATCCTCCCGTTCCCGACGCATGCCGCACTACCAGTACCGCAACCTGCTGTACCTAGCCGTCAATGTGCTGTGCAGTTCTGGGGAATGATGTTGCAGGGTGGCTTTGACAAGTCGTAAGAAAAAATAAATTTGACCAAGTCGTCTCTTTAAAGGCAACACTACATAAAAAATATTTAAAAAATACATATCTATTGAAACCTTGCACATTTACGCCCGTTTTCAATAACCTACCGCAGTTCATAAATAGATAGCTATCTCCGATAAACAGTAGATTCTAGTTGTCAATGTCACAACTTTTGGTTGGAAATGCTAACCGTCGCGCGTCGGTAGATTATAGGAAAGCAAGTAAGGGCAAAAAGATAGATTTGTTTATCTTTAGTAGCTGCAACTTTAGATAGGTAGCTTATTGAAAATGGGCGTTAATAATCGAGACACTGAATGACGAAAAATTTGGTAAAAAAAACTGGGCGCGCGTTACCGCTTCATCAAACATTGTGTTGGAAGAAACAACGAGCTCTTAAACTATGCTCACGTTGACGATAGACGAATAGAGATAGGTCTTCTTAATTTGTCACGTTGTCGTGACCGTAGCGTGCTGGACACACTTTTCTTTGTCATGTATACATGACTGTGGCGATCAATAAGATAATGACTTTTTCAATATTTATTAAAAGATGATTTATTTAATTACCAGGTGCGAATACAATTAATGTCTGGTGAGAACGAAGAGTCAGCGCTGCCAGCTATATTCGGAAGAAGTTCCTGTCCTGAGTTCACCAATGAAGCGTATACCACCGTGCTCTACCATAACAAGTAAGATAAATTCAATGACTGGTATTTATCCATTTTTTTTTTGTGTTTGATAGGTTTACGCTTGACTGTTTCATCTGATGGTAAGGCATTAAGTCCGCCTATGTACTTTCTGCATGAAGAATAAATAAATAAGCATTTATGTGGTCGACGATGGAACACACTTTTTTACCGACTTCACAAAAAGGAGGAGGTACTGTGGGAGGCGGTAACTAAAACGGCAGGGCTTCGTATTTTTGCGAAGATTTTATTGGAGAGGTATTTACATGGGCACGGCTAATACAATAATGCCTATATTTTTCCACGATGACAAGCCTGTCTAAGAAACAATATTATTCAAAATATTTGGAACAGTATTTCTTTTTAAACGCGCCAGCAACACATTACTTAAAGAGTTTTAGTAATAACTCGTTACAGTACTATGTTCGGCTTCTTGTATGTTTCTTTTTGTATTTTTGTTCATCGAATACTCCGCCAATTGTCGACGGATTTTCAAAATTCTCTTTTTTTTTCGAAAGTACATAGTTCTGAGGAGGTCCCATTGTCACCAAGTTAGGATCTGATGATGGGATCTTAGAGAAATCGAGAACCCTCAAATTTTATAGGCTCACTTACTGTTTTTTGCATATTTTATGAAGTATCTTTTGTATTTGTCTATGGTTGTCACCATCTCAGGTAGCTGGGCTGATGATGGAAGGTACAACTCCTTAACAGTAAGAAGTTACTCGAACAAGCAAGGACTGTTTCAGTCAACTGTTTTGATATTCGATAAAACATTTGCCAGATTTGGTCTCATGATCATCAAGTCATGACCTGATGCCGCAGTCAGAATAATCTGCAGAGTACCTAACTCCTCGACAACCAACAGCAGATATTCGTGTTCAGGCTCATTGAAAAGCACTCGACGTGTGGATAAACGTACTGTTAATGAGAAATACCGAAGTACATAGAGACCTGATGCTGAAGCCAGGAGCATCAGAAAAAGAACAAACCTTGTAATTACAACACCGCAGTCGTGTTTGGGTTCAATTTAAACAGGACTAACTAAACTAAAAAGTATAAAATAAACCTTAAATAGAACAAAATAACTTTAATTTCGGAAGTCGGTGTTCAATAATGAAGAATAATCAATAATTAGTCTTGGACTTACATTAGTTTGTTGTCAATTCACGTGGTTTTTAGTTTTCTCTCCAATTCGTACCTACTTAGTATGTCATTCATAGAACAATCACCGTAAGATTTACAGCTCTCAGCACAAATGGTATCAAACAGCCGTGTATCAAAACTACACACATGCAATGTAGAGGTACTGGATACCTAAATGCTAACACGACTGATGCGGTCACGACCAACGGACACCCCGTTGGAATAGAGAGAGGAAACGTCTAGCGTTTCCCAACAGTCTCTCCACTCACACAAGGCTGGCGATCAATCTCTCACTCATAAACGTAATCGGCCTTGTAATACTCCCACTGCTGGAACTCAAGCTTCCTCTAAAAGAGGGAACACTCATCAAACCTTATCTTTTCCAGAAACCCGTCCCTCTACGACGAAATAAAGTTGAAACTGCCCGCGGACCTAGGTGATCAGCATCACTTGCTGTTCACGTTCTTGCACGTGTCCTGCCAGAGGAAGCCGGTGGCGCCCGACCAGGAGAAGAACTTGGAGACTCCTGTGGGGTATTCGGTAAGAACATTAAACAAATCTAATTTTCCTGATTTAAAAAGAGAGTGTAAAAAAAGCTAGGTCCTGCTACAAGATGTCTCAAAAAAAAAATTGTAGATGCGCCACCTACCGGAGAGTGGCAGTTAATAAGAGAAAGCTAGGTCCTGCTACAAAATGTCCCAGAAAAAAAACTTTTTGATGCGCCACCTACCGGACAGTGGCAGTTAATAAGAGAAAGAGACAGGTTTAGAAGAAAGAGACAGACAATTAAAATTTTTAACGTTGACATCTGACTGCCACATTTGCATTACATTCGACTATGACGCGTCGCGTGTGGACGTCTTTCGGCTGAAGTAATGATGATGGTGTGGTATGTTCCCGTGATTTCAATTAACTTATTAATAAACTATAATGTTGTCCCCAGTGGCTGCCTCTCTGCCGCAACGGCAAGCTGACCTGCGGCGAGTTCAACTTACCAGTGATGCAAGAGGAGCCGCCCGCCAACTACTCGTACATCTTCCCCGACGTGCAGCTGCCCGGCACGCGCTGGATCGACAACCACAAGCCCATCTTCAGCATCACGCTCGACGCGCACACCACTGTGCACCCGCTGGTCAGTTGTGTCCAACTACTCGTACATCTTCCCCGACGTGCAGCTGCCCGGCACGCGCTGGATCGACAACCACAAGCCCATCTTCAGCATCACGCTCGACGCGCACACCACTGTGCACCCGCTGGTCAGTTGTGTCCAACTACTCGTACATCTTCCCCGACGTGCAGCTGCCCGGCACGCGCTGGATCGACAACCACAAGCCCATCTTCAGCATCACGCTCGACGCGCACACCACTGTGCACCCGCTGGTCAGTTGTGTCCAACTACTCGTACATCTTCCCCGACGTGCAGCTGCCCGGCACGCGCTGGATCGACAACCACAAGCCCATCTTCAGCATCACGCTCGACGCGCACACCACTGTGCACCCGCTGGTCAGTTAAAACCAATTCTTCTGTACAACTCGGTCACATTAACTTGACACTTGGCGTCGATGAAATACTCGTAATGTCCAAAAACAATATAACAACAACAGAGAACTAGCCAAATTATCGACGCGTGTATCGATACCAAAGATGCTGACCGAACCTGACACTTGCTGGGCGAGCTAAGGGAATGCGAGGGGAAACGGAGGGATGCTCGCATTTCCGAGATGCGTCTAGTTAATGTAACCGGATTGTACCTATATCTTTTTTTATTATTATTGATAGGTTTACGTTTGATCATTATCTCACCTGATGGTAAGCGATGATGTGGCCGACGATGGAGCACGCTTGCCTAAAAGTAGCCTATTCACTCATGACTTAAAGATCCATAGGTAGCTATCAGAAAACACAGACTCCAGCAGGGGATTCCACTCTTTAGCTGTACGTTTTTTATTTTTTATTGATATTAACTATAGTGCTTCACTACGATACTATCTTATGGTAAGTGATACAATCGTTGATACTGAGGTGCACTAGTTTATGTAAACCACCTGGCCCCGCTTGCGCTTGCGGAGCCCTCGTGTAGGCAATCAGCGACAGCGACCTTTCTCGCCGGGCCCTGGTTCAGGCTATGGTCCGAAGCGAGACAGAGTGGCAGGCGGACGCCTCCTTCTGCGAAGCAGTCATGTTGCGAAGAAGGCGGCCACCTGCGTGAAAGAACAAACATCGTCCATGACATCCTTAAATCATCGTAATTCCGTTTAAGAGAGCGCTATTCATCCTATACTGCTGTTTTTTTCTTGCGATGATTTTATTGTTGACTAGCTTTAGCCCGCAGCTTCGCTCGCGTACATAAAATATAGCCTATGTCACTCAGGAATACAGCAGGTTTCTATTGGTGAAAAAATTTTAGCAATCGGTCCAGTACTTCCACAGATTACCTCATACAAACAAAAAAACAAACTTTACCTCTTGATTATATTAGTATAGATGATTTTAACATGTCATAGTAGTTTCCTGATACGGTAACATATATAATTTCTAATGTTGTAATTAATTGACAGGACGGCTACATAGAACGCTTCGCAATGGCGTGCGAGGCGGTACAAGAAGGAAACATTCCTCCGCGCATCGGACTCGCCAACATGGAGTCTGAACTTCGCGCCAGGTAAGAAATTTACTGCTCGCGCGATTTAAAGGAGAGTAATGTGTGTATGTTTGTTCATTTGCGGCACTCTAGAGGCCAAACGCGTGGGCAGATTTTGGTTATGGTAACTATTTGGCGAAGCCGTAATATATTGTTGTATTTTTTTTTGTTTTTGCTTTTTTTCTGTGTAATTTAAGTGTGCAATTACTTGTACTCGACCTTATTGATGGTTTGCCAAATAAACGAGTTTTCTTTCTTTCTTTATTTAATTGTTAGGTCCACGAATGAATAGTTAAAGCGCTACGACGGCACGACGCGCGACGTCACCGCATCGTCGACAGAGTTTTATAGTTTTGTATGCAAGCTCTGAGCAACCGTACACCAAGCGTCAGTAAAGCTACGCGTCCTTGGACAGACCACAGACGCGGATGCATGACACCGGTCGCCCCATACTGTATTTCGCGTTTTTCAGCTTACATTTTTTTCTTATATTTGTTTATTTATTTATTTATATACTCTTTATAGTTAGTTGTGTTTATTTGCGTATTTTTTAAATATTGTAAGCTAGTACTTGACTGCGATCCCATCAGATGCTAAGCATTGATGCAATCGTTGATAGTGAGGTGCACTAGTTTATTAAGAGCCTATTCACTCTAGCCTTGAAGACACCCAAATTATAATCAGACGGGAAGACCGCAGCAAGCAAATTGTTCCAGTCCGTATAGTTAAGACATGATTTTCTCTTCCCCAGCATAACAGAGCTGCCGACAGCCAACGTGGAAGTATTAGCGCACTACTTACCCGTGGTACTGGACAAGCTACTGCACCTTCTGGTGGCGCCACCATCGCTAGCTGGACACACGCTGAACATCGCGCAGGACGTGTTCACCTGCCTCGCGCATCTCTTCACTGATATCTCTGTAAGTAACTTATTGTAACAAAAAAAATAAAGTTCAATATAGTATCACTATTTTAAAAGGTGCGTTATTCGCATCTCATCACGTCTCAATACGAGCTGATCCTAGGGTAGTCCAGTCCGTTGGGCGTAGGGAATCGTAAGGTAGCTCGCTGTCCGGCCGTCCAATGAATAGAATAATATAAAAATACTTTTATTCGGGAATAAACAAGAAAAAAAAGTAGTAAAAGAGGACCAAACCCGGGTCGATGGCGATGTTTCACGCGCGCTTCCAAAATATGTTAACAAAATTGAATGGGCTGTTAACGGTCGGTGCCTGCCAGGGCTGCGGATTGTACGAAGGAGTTACCGTAGGTTTCACAGAGAAGATCAATTAGAGGAATTAATTTTAAAGGGCAGTCTGTAACAGTCTGAAACACCCTCCCTCTCTACCCAAAGTGGAAGAACTTATTTGTTGATTTTCCGAGAAAGAAAGAAAAAGGCAGTCAAGTAAAAATTGCATTTACAATTTTTGCAATTTAATCGCATCGCTGTCCCGTATATCTTGACTTTAATAAATCAATTTGTTTTCCAGAACATGAACGAAGGCTCGACGTGCGACAACCACGGGCGCAGCGGGCTCATCAGCACGTACATCCAGTACCAGTGCACCATCCCCAGACCCTCGCTCACCGACCGGGACATCGGCCTGCCGCTACCCCCTGCAGGTACTCTTAGGAATCATTACCATCATCTCAGCCGAAAGACGTCCACTTGTATATCGTAGAGTCAAGAGCGATGTGGATCTAGTCGGAAAAACGCATTGGTCTGCACCCGCGAGGCCTTCTTATCCATTTTACCAATCACAATGAGCCTTTCGATGTTGCCGCCGTCTTTCCTTGCAATGTGATCGAAGTGTGTGTGCCTGCTGCGGTTTTCCCGTCCGATTATAATTTGAATGTCTTCAAGGCTAGAGTGAATAGATCTTAATAAACTAGTGCGCCTCACCATCGACGATTGCATCACTGCTTACCATCAGGTGGGATTGCAGTCAAGCACTAGTTTATAACAATAAAAAAAAGAAGTATTGCAGAATCTTGCAAAGGCACTCGGACGCAGATCAAGTGATACGAAGCATCCTTCTCCAGCACCACATCTCAAAGACGTCGATGCATTTGCGGTCTGGAGCTTTCCACCGCATGCGGGGCATATCTCCATCGTATGCTCTACCGCAATGACTATAAAACCACTTGACCGCTCATACGGGCGTCTCAGACTCACGACACTTTCATGGAATTGCACTTATATTAGTTGCCGATATAAGTGCATTTTTTAGTACTGACCAGTTGTTGGATCTGTGCACACTCCTTAATTTTGGTACCTTATAAATATTTATTGAATAAAACCGGAACAAAAATGAGTACCTGTGCAATTAAATGGTGCGGGAAATCAACTAGAATATCTAGTTATAAAAAAGATGGCATAAGTTTTCATCGGTAAATAAAATTTGATATATTTATTTACAATATTAGCAATTATAGAGGGCTCAAGCTAAACTGGTTGGTTACGGAAAAAATGATACCGCGTTGATGTCTTTTGAAAAAGTCCTTTACTTTCACTAGAATATTAGATAAGTCTATCCCTTTCTATCCGTAAGTACTTTCTACGTAGTGCTGAAGTGAAGTGCCAACTTCAAAACGCAGTTGATAAATATTATTTTGTCGATGATTTCAAATGATAAATAAAAATTATATTACGTTTTAATGTTTTCAATTTCCAAATAATTCGGAAGTTAAAGAAAAGTGGATTAATGCTATTCTAAACTAACATTTCTTTTTTCATTGATATAATTTTGATTTAGAACAAAAACGTACCGATGCGCACTCCACTGTTTATTTGCTACATATTGTTTTATTTGCATCCAGTTAAAACCCTATCAATATAGTTTTAAACAAGTGCGAGTCGGACTCGCGCACTGAGGGTTCCGTAGTAACTTACCTATAAAAACAGTTCAATCGAACAATTCGACAGTCTCGAAATGTACGTTTTTTGCAGTATAAACGGACGAATCTTTTTTTCCCGTCACTTTACCAATTGAATTGAAAATTGATTTTTGCACAGCTTCAAGGGACCACGGACCCAATTATATGGTGTTAATTTCAACTCAATACCTCTAACTTACCTATGAATAAAGTTCTATTCTCGAATCGAGCGTTGAAGATTTTTCAAAAAAATAATTCTTGTGACGTAACAACAAATTTTCAGTTTTCAGACTTTTCCCTATATGAGTGCTATAAAACGTTGCTTCATGCCAAATTTCAAGATTCTAGGTCGACTGGAAGTACCCTTTAGGTTTTGATTCCCTTGCGAGTACTTGCGAGTTTCAAAATATGCAGCTTAAATTGCTATTTCTTTTGATTGCGTTGACATAGAAGTTTGATTTTGTTACAGCTTAAAGGTATTATAGACCTAAGTATTTGGTATGAATTTCAATTTAATACCTCTATGCGTTTATGAGGAAATGGGTAGTAAGTTTAAAATTATTAAAAAAAAATATATTATGTGATGTAACTAAAAATTTATGGTTTTCGTAATTTTTCCTTTATCTATGCTATAAGACGTTGCTTCGTACCAAATTTCAAGATTCTGAGTTCACGGGAAGTACCCTGTAGGTTTTGATTCCCTTGCAAGTGTCGAAAATTTGCGGCATAAACGGCTGTATCTTTTGATTGCGTTGGCTTAGAAGTTTGATTTTTTCACAGCTTTAAGGGACAGTAGACCTGAGTAATTGATATAAATTTCAGCTTCATACCTCCACGCGTTCCTGAGAAAAAGGGTCTTGACAGACGGACGGACAGACGGACAACAAAGTGATCCTATAAGGGTTCCGTTTTTTCCTTTTGAGGTACGGAACCCTAAAAATGTAGAATTTGTAGATGTCGATTTTATCGATATCGATATTATTGTTGCAAAACTGACGTGCGAATCACTATGATTGGAATATTCGTCCTGACATTGATGCATCGACCAATCGCAACCGCTGTATTTTCTTCATCCCCCGGCCCGCAGTGGTGAGTCGTGTGCCTAGACGAAATCGGTCTATCAGCTCTCAAGTGGTTTAATTCTCTTTGCTCTACCGTGTCTTCCGCCAACCCACGGGCCGATTACACTATAACCGGTCACAAAAAAAATATCCTGGCTAACGGCTGAAACCTATCGATCTCCAGTTTTGGCATACTAGAGATTGTAAAACAAATGATACAATACAAAAATGATCATGTTTTCTGTTGTTTAAGTTTATTCAGTTACCCGATCGACTAACAGCCGAAACCAATAACCTATCTATCACATATCGCAGATTGAAAAACAAATGAAAGAACAGAAAACATGTATAATTTTTGTATTTTATCATTTGTTTTACTATCTCCGATATGTGATAGATAAGTTATTGGGTTTGGCCGTTAGCTAGTTTTAAATAAGTCCGTTTGTTCCAGTAATGACGGACGGATCGTGCAAGATTCTCCATGAGGAGTTGGCGCTGCAGTGGGTGGTCGCTAGCGGAGCCACCAGGGACCTGGCTATGCAGAACTCTTGGTAAGTTAATTTGTAATGCGTTTCTTGTTTCGTTAAAGCTGACTGTTATCAAAATCTTGTTCCTGTCTACTACTAGCTCTATCGTGTAAACAGATTGTTTTAAAGTCATTGCGTAACTTTTTAGGGCGAAATAGCTGTTACCCGCAGATTTTGTTCGCGTGGAGTATAAGAACATTACTATGGTTTAGGGCTAAAAAATTATTATCTTTAGGAGATGTAGGGATAGAGCTCCGCAATTAACCAAAATATAGAGCTGATATCTACTCGATCAACTACTATCAGTTCCCTCTATAATTATACATAAGTTATAATACAGGTTCCCAATGGGGCAGTTTTACTATAGAATGAGCGGTTAGCCCCGTTAACAGAAGCGAAGCTGCGGGCGACAGCTAGTGTTTTATAAGTTAATGTCGGTATTGTATGCTTAGGGCGCTGTTCGAGCTGATGGTGAAGTCGATGGTGGAGTACCTGTACTGGAGCGGCGCGCACGAGGCACGACGCAAGGCGCGCTTCCCCGACCAGTTCACCGACGACCTCACCACGCTCGTCAACAACGTCACCACCGAGATCATCTCCAGGTAACCATCATACGAGCAGTGCAAGGCGCGCTTCCCCGACCAGTTCACCGACGACCTCACCACGCTCGTCAACAACGTCACCACCGAGATCATCTCCAGGTAACCATCATACGAGCAGTGCAAGGCGCGCTTCCCCGACCAGTTCACCGACGACCTCACCACGCTCGTCAACAACGTCACCACCGAGATCATCTCCAGGTAACCATCATACGAGCAGTGCAAGGCGCGCTTCCCCGACCAGTTCACCGACGACCTCACCACGCTCGTCAACAACGTCACCACCGAGATCATCTCCAGGTAACCATCATACGAGCAGTGCAAGGCGCGCTTCCCCGACCAGTTCACCGACGACCTCACCACGCTCGTCAACAACGTCACCACCGAGATCATCTCCAGGTAACCATCATACGAGCAGTGCAAGGCGCGCTTCCCCGACCAGTTCACCGACGACCTCACCACGCTCGTCAACAACGTCACCACCGAGATCATCTCCAGGTAACCATCATACGAGCAGTGCAAGGCGCGCTTCCCCGACCAGTTCACCGACGACCTCACCACGCTCGTCAACAACGTCACCACCGAGATCATCTCCAGGTAACCATCATACGAGCAGTGCAAGGCGCGCTTCCCCGACCAGTTCACCGACGACCTCACCACGCTCGTCAACAACGTCACCACCGAGATCATCTTCAGGTAATAATAGTAATATTTCACTACTTTGACACAACGCTATCTGATCCCAAACTAAGCAGAGCAACAAAAAACTGGCCCAACGCGATTCGGACTGACGCGATGACATTTTCGTACCAACGTACCTATGAAATCAGTTCAATATTCGAATCGAGTTTTAAAGTTTTTGCCGATTTTTTTCCTTTTGAAGTACGAAACCCTAGAAAGGTCAAATGTTACTCATTAAAATATGATTGTTTCTCTTTACCCAGATACGGCAAAGACAGTCGTCTGACGCAGAGCCTGAACAACAGCCTGGCGTTCTTCCTGTTCGAGCTGCTGAGCGTGATGGACCGCGGCTACGTGTTCAACCTCGTGCGCACCTACTACAAGCAGATGTGCGCCAAGATCGCCTCTCTGCCGGATGCTGTGCCGCTAGTGCACTACAAGGTATACTCTCGTAGAGCCTGCACAACAGCCTGGCGTTCTTCCTGTTCGAGCTGCTGAGCGTGATGGACCGCGGCTACGTGTTCAACCTCGTGCGCACCTACTACAAGCAGATGTGCGCCAAGATCGCCTCTCTGCCGGATGCTGTGCCGCTAGTGCACTACAAGGTATACTCTCGTAGAGCCTGCACAACAGCCTGGCGTTCTTCCTGTTCGAGCTGCTGAGCGTGATGGACCGCGGCTACGTGTTCAACCTCGTGCGCACCTACTACAAGCAGATGTGCGCCAAGATCGCCTCTCTGCCGGATGCTGTGCCGCTAGTGCACTACAAGGTATACTCTCGTAGAGCCTGCACAACAGCCTGGCGTTCTTCCTGTTCGAGCTGCTGAGCGTGATGGACCGCGGCTACGTGTTCAACCTCGTGCGCACCTACTACAAGCAGATGTGCGCCAAGATCGCCTCTCTGCCGGATGCTGTGCCGCTAGTGCACTACAAGGTATACTCTCGTAGAGCCTGCACAACAGCCTGGCGTTCTTCCTGTTCGAGCTGCTGAGCGTGATGGACCGCGGCTACGTGTTCAACCTCGTGCGCACCTACTACAAGCAGATGTGCGCCAAGATCGCCTCTCTGCCGGATGCTGTGCCGCTAGTGCACTACAAGGTATACTCTCGTAGAGCCTGCACAACAGCCTGGCGTTCTTCCTGTTCGAGCTGCTGAGCGTGATGGACCGCGGCTACGTGTTCAACCTCGTGCGCACCTACTACAAGCAGATGTGCGCCAAGATCGCCTCTCTGCCGGATGCTGTGCCGCTAGTGCACTACAAGGTATACTCTCGTAGAGCCTGCACAACAGCCTGGCGTTCTTCCTGTTCGAGCTGCTGAGCGTGATGGACCGCGGCTACGTGTTCAACCTCGTGCGCACCTACTACAAGCAGATGTGCGCCAAGATCGCCTCTCTGCCGGATGCTGTGCCGCTAGTGCACTACAAGGTATACTCTCGTAGAGCCTGCACAACAGCCTGGCGTTCTTCCTGTTCGAGCTGCTGAGCGTGATGGACCGCGGCTACGTGTTCAACCTCGTGCGCACCTACTACAAGCAGATGTGCGCCAAGATCGCCTCTCTGCCGGATGCTGTGCCGCTAGTGCACTACAAGGTATACTCTCGTAGAGCCTGCACAACAGCCTGGCGTTCTTCCTGTTCGAGCTGCTGAGCGTGATGGACCGCGGCTACGTGTTCAACCTCGTGCGCACCTACTACAAGCAGATGTGCGCCAAGATCGCCTCTCTGCCGGATGCTGTGCCGCTAGTGCACTACAAGGTATACTCTCGTAGAGCCTGCACAACAGCCTGGCGTTCTTCCTGTTCGAGCTGCTGAGCGTGATGGACCGCGGCTACGTGTTCAACCTCGTGCGCACCTACTACAAGCAGATGTGCGCCAAGATCGCCTCTCTGCCGGATGCTGTGCCGCTAGTGCACTACAAGGTATACTCTCGTAGAGCCTGCACAACAGCCTGGCGTTCTTCCTGTTCGAGCTGCTGAGCGTGATGGACCGCGGCTACGTGTTCAACCTCGTGCGCACCTACTACAAGCAGATGTGCGCCAAGATCGCCTCTCTGCCGGATGCTGTGCCGCTAGTGCACTACAAGGTATACTCTCGTAGAGCCTGCACAACAGCCTGGCGTTCTTCCTGTTCGAGCTGCTGAGCGTGATGGACCGCGGCTACGTGTTCAACCTCGTGCGCACCTACTACAAGCAGATGTGCGCCAAGATCGCCTCTCTGCCGGATGCTGTGCCGCTAGTGCACTACAAGGTAAAGCATAGCATCTATCATCATCGTTTCAGCTGAAAAATGTCCTGTGGGTTTCGTAAATTTTAATTATTTATTTATTAGCTTTATTTTTATCCCTTACATTTTAGTGTTTGTGTTGTTTACTTAATTATATATTTGTTAGTAGTGTTAGTTTTGTGCTTAGCTAAGGTTAGTATTGTTAGGTGTAAGGGCCGCCTTTTGCGGTGAAAGCCTCCTCCAAACTGTTCCAGGTGTCTCTGTCCCTTGCCTGTCTGGGCCATAAGGCTCCGACTACCTGTACGATGTCGTCACTCCATCTTTTAGAAGGTCTACCCTTCCTTCTTTTTTTATAAATTGGGTACCAATTTGAGATAATTTGTGACCATCTTTCATCCTTAACTCTCTGAATATGTCCTGCCCATTTCTATTTTAGTGTAAGCACCTGTTTGACCACGTCTCTCGCCTTTGTTCTTTTTCTTATCAGTGAGCTTTTAATTCTATCTTTTAATTTAATGTTCATGTAGCTCCGTTCTATTCCTCTTTGACAGCTTCTTATTTTATTTAAGAGTGATTTCTAAGATACCACGTCTGGCATGCGTAAGTAAGAACCGGCGTAAGGCAGATGTTCATCGCTTTTGTTGTCAGTTTAGTGGGTATGGGGCCTTTGAAAATTTCCTTCATAGCCCAGTATTTGTTCCACGTATTCTTCACTCTGCGATTTCTTTTTCTGAACAAGATTTCATTGATATTAGGTGTCCAAGGTAAATGTAGTCTGTGACATACTCTATTGGTGTTGACATTATAGTTATAGGTATTTCTTCACGATTGGTCATAATTTTTGTTTTGTCCTAGTTAATTTGTAGACCCACGGTCTCGCTGTGATGACTAAGGGACTCTATCATATGGTTCAGAGTGTGCGGGTTTTCCGATAGCAATACTATGTCATCCGCGAACCTGAGGTGTGAGAGGTACTTGCCATTGATATTTATTCCCGTATCACTCCAATCGAGATTCCGGAATATGGATTCTAGGACTGCTATGAAAAGCTTTGGGGAAAGCGGATCGCCTTGCTTTACCCCCCTCCCTACTTGAAATGTTGGTCCTCTTGAGTCTAGACATACTCTTGTTGTGCTTCTCGAGTAAATCGCTTTGATAAGTTCAATGTAGACGTGGTCTAGTCCTTGCTGGTTTAAAGCCTGCCATATAGAGTCATGTGACATTGTGTCGAAAGCTTTCGAGTAATCTATAAAAGCAACGTATTGTTACGCCGTGAAACTTGAGTACGCTATATCTTCGACGAAACCAAGGGTAGCATCAAATAATTAAAACGCATTGATGTGCGAAGCTTCGAGAATAGGAGTACATACTCAGGCCTGGCAAATTCCAGAAAAGTCCGACATACCCTATTATTATTAGCTAAGATTCAGTAGGTAGTTATGTGGGTGGATAAGGGAATTTGTACCTTCCGGTATTAGCAATAGAGTCGAAATTCGCATGTAAGGTGGTAGATAAGTACCTACTTACGAGAGTAATAATAATGATTTATGGCCTCCCGATGCGACTATTTTGTGCTAGAATGTCCTTGAAACGTCGGTATCGAGAAACTTCGATGACTTCGCATATAAATACGGGCCCCCGGCTAGAAGCGAGTTGAGTTTGATTTCGTCAGTGATACAGAGCGAACTACCTAAGTGCTTGAAGTGATACCTAGCGACCTAAGCGATACTAAACGGAACTCTGAGTGTTTATAGTGATTGGTTATTTGTTGATTGGACTAATTTGTCATTGTTTTGTGGTTAATAAAGTTATCTGCTAGTAAACCGGCATTTAATTACTCACGTTCGTAACAACTGGTGTCAGAAGTGAGATGCCATTACTACAGAGGGACGACGAACAGGGACCACGAACAAGGAGGCAAGTGGAGATGGATGCTGCACGTCAACGTCTGGAAGCGGAAGATCGGGCTGGTATGGGAGCAACGGCAGCTGCTGAGGCGCCGACAGGGCCATCCTCGGAAATGAACCTCGCCGCAGTGTTGGCCGCCATGCAAGCTAGTATGGAAGCTGCCCGCCGCGAACAGGAAGCAGCCCGCCGCGAACAGGAGGAAGCCCGCCGCGAACAGGAAGCTGCCCGCCGCGAACAAGAGGCTAACCAGCGTAAGCTCCAGGATCTAATCGCGGCTAACCAGGAAGCTGCCCGCCGCGAACAGGAGGAAGCCCGCCGGGATCAAGAGGCTAAGCAGAACCTGATCCTCGAAAAAATCGATCACGGCCTCGTCACGTTGGGCGAGAAAGTGAAAAATCTCACCTTAGAGGTCAAGGAAGTTTCCACCCGAGCTGATAGCCTTGAAACCAGAATTTTCAAGCTCGAAGCACGCGAACCGTCCGTTGCTGTTAGCGCACCATCGCACACCCACTGTGCATCAGCCGCAAAATTTGATATGCCGCGTTTTGATGGCACGTCGTCCTGGACGGCTTTTAAGTACCAATTCCAAACACTGGTCAAGACGAACCGCTGGGATGATGACCAGTCTTTCGCGGCGTTAACTTTGGCCCTACGAGGGGACGCTCTGCTGGTCCTAGAGAACCTTCCTTCAGACGGCAGGACGTTGGAGCGTCTAATGGAGGGACTAGACACTCGCTATGGTGACAAGCACCTCGAACATGTTTTCCGCGCGCAACTTCGCGAGAGAACGCAGAGGTCGAACGAGAGCCTTCAGCAGTGGGGAGTAGAGGTTGAACGGCTGGTCCGGCGGGCATACATGTCGATGACACCGGAGATGGTGGAAGTAAATCTGGTGCAAGCATTCATCGACGGTCTACGGGATACTGAAGTCAGGGCTACGGTGCGACTCGGACACCACCAAACTCTGAAGAGTGCGATGGCCCACGCTTTGGAAGTGGAAGCCGTACGACAAGACTCACGTACGCACAGAGTTCGGGAAGTGGTGGTCTCACCTTCAGTGCAACCACGTCACCGAGAAGTGGATTCGTCGGCAAAGTCCCGCTATATTCCGACGTGTTATGGATGTGGAGAAAAAGGGCACATTCGTACCGATTGCCCCAAGAGGAAGAGGGGAAGTGTGGACTCCGGAACTCAAGTTAACGAGGAGTCGTTAAACTAAATGTCGCCAGGGCCGCGGGGCGGGTGCTGGCTGGTCAACTAAAGGCCCCAACCATCACCATCAATCAAGTCCACAACGGAAATAGTTTGATCATCGAGGGAACGCTGAATCAACGTGCTTGCAATTTCACCGTTGACACCGGGGCGTCGCGGACTATTATAAGACCTGAGTTGCTGAAACGCACCATCTTGTGGCAAACAGAAACCCCAGCCTACCGACTTCAGACAGCCACTGGCCAGCCAGTCTCCGTCCTCGGTGATACAGAAATCGAGTTTAAAATCGGTGATCAAGTGTACACCCATTCAGCGTTAATTGCGAATATTACCGACGATTGCATACTGGGTCTCGACTTCCTGCGGAATTACCGATGTGTTTTAGATATCGATAAAGGAGTATTGAAATTCCCAGACCAAGAAGTCTTCCTGCAAGGAATTAACACATGCAACCTCTATTGCTTAAAGGATACCACATTGGCTCCAAGAACGGAAACCTTAGTCGAAGTTAAATTTCCTAAGAAAATTAGGCAACGCAGATGTGTTATGGTTGAAGACATTGGCCGGCACCCGGAACTTATCACCGCGAGGACATTAGTTATGACGAAAGGAAGATCCAAGGTCAGGATTGTAAATCTTGGGAAAAAGGAGATCCAGTTGAAGAAAAACAGTGTTGTTGGAAGATGTGAAGAAGTGAAGTATCTCCGCCAAATCAACACATCTTCAGTAAAACAAGACGCAATAAAAGGTGAACCTGATCACATCCAGCAACTTCTGGAAAATTCTAAGAGCAATTTATCAGTTTCGGAACTACAGCAAGCCAAGGAATTTCTGCTACGGTTCCGGGATATCTTTGCAACGGGAAAAGATTGCGGAAGAACAGGTCTCGTCAAGCATGAGATAGATACAGGTGATGCTAGACCAATTAAACAGAGACCGCGCCGCATACCCTGGGCTAAAGAAACTGAGGTAGCAGAAATGGTAAAGGATATGGCTGATAGCGGAATAATTGAACCTTCTACGAGCCCATGGTCTTCTCCTGTCGTTCTGGTGAAGAAGAAGGTCTGTAGAGCTTACATAAATTGGTCACTAAGAACACGGGTTTCTAATTTGCTATGTTCTTATTGGTCAAGGCGTAAGTAAACTGAGTGACAACGATGAGTCGTTATTTTCTTAAGGTGAATAGAGTTTATTCACGTTAAGAAAATAGTTACTTTTTTATTATACATAGGCTCGCGTTTGACCACTATCTCACCTGATGGTAAGCAATGATGTGGCCGACGATGGAGCAGCACGCTTGCCTAGAAGTAACCTATTCACTCTTGACTTGAAGACTTGACTCCTCTATTATAGTGTTATTATGCTTGCAAATATTTATATATTTGTCCACCAAATTAGAAAGAAAACAAACAATTTATTTTTATATAGGTATAACATAAACTAGTGCTTGGTTGCAATCCCGCCTGATGGTAAGCAGTGGTGCAATCGTTAATGGTGAGGCGCACTAGTTTATTAAGAGCCTTTTCACAAGTCTTTCTCACATCCAACTACATTACTCCCCGCACAGCTAGCATTCCTGCGCATCATCTGCTCGCACGAGCACTACGTGGCGCTCAACCTGCCGCTGCCGGCGGGCGGCGGCGGCGGCGTGTCGCCGGCGGCGTCGTGGCAGTCGCTGGGCTCGCAGTCCAGCGCGCCGCCCCGACACGCGCTGGGACACGAGTTCCGCTCCCGCCACTACCTGGCCGGACTGCTGCTCACTGAGCTCACCAATGCTTTGGACCTGCAGTAAGTACAATCCTAACTTATATAATATATATTATAATAATATATATATATACCACCCATAGATTACCATTGTACCCATAGATTTAAGTTATTGTATAAGCAATACCGTTACTTTTTGGTGTACAATAAAGTTTATTCTATTCTATTCTATATACAACGTGTAACTGAAAGGGTATATCCACATCAAAATCTAGGTGACTTTGGGTGATAACAAACGATATTGCAAGGGTTTCAGATGAAAATAAAATACTCCAAAAATTGATACCAAATTTCCGGTTTCATATGTTTCTTAAATTTAAATCATAACAAACGTGTCACCGCACTACGCGGGTCAATAACTTTCCATTTGACTAGCATAATATCACGCTAAATCTCTTCCGTAATTCTGCGCGCCTAGTATCCTTAGTAGCCTACTGCCTACCGCACTGGCGGCGTTCATTGTTGTTTTGACAAAGGCGCCGCGCAGGCGCGCGCCGCTAAGCGAGTGCACGTGCGCGCCATACATGTACCTACTTACTTTACCGTGAACGTGATGTAAAAATAATAGTATTAAAAATTAATACTTATTGCGTAGGTTTTTGATTTACATAATTATTGATTTACATATTTCCAGTTATTATTGATTTAAAATTTCAAGACAGAAATTTCACGTAAAAACTGAGATAACAAAACTTACGTAAAAAATCAAAACTTAGGGTGGGATAACTAGTTTCATCCCTTATTAATACTTAAACAGTAAAATCTTAAAGCTTTGTTTACTTTAGTAAATTGACTTACATTTTAAAGATGGGGTTCAATGTGATGACCTTGGTATTGTATGCACAAGGCCGCTCGGTTGTTCAGGGACACCTGGACAAACGAGCGTAGCGTGTCTGGTGTTATTGTCCTGAAAGCGGCATCAAACCGCACTTTTATTTGGTCCACTGTATCACACTACACTGCGTACACTATGTTTTTCATGTACCCCCACAATAAGAGTCCAACGGGGTTAAGTCTGGGGACGAAAACTATGTACCATCTGACTAAAACACGCCAACGAAGGGAACGGGCGACGTTCAGCATCTGGTCTACCTTCGATAAAACGGTGACGGTACAGTCTTCGGGCAGCTCGCAAATTCCCATGTTCTGCTCCGACACACAATATCATCTCGTAATATTCGCTGTTACTTAACGACATTTTGCAAGCAACAAAAAAAGTCAAATCGCGTATCACACGGACAGTTCAAACGATTCTGCAGTCTGCACTAGACGCTGCACGCGGAACAGTTGACGACTGACTGAGGAGCAATAACAATAATATCAATAATGCAAAATAAAATTATTCCCTACTATCCTGGTAATAGGGTGGCCGTGCCAATTTGTGTCCACTAACATTAAAAAATATTGTTCAATATTATTTTACATCTTAATAATATTATTCAACTAAACTCCGATGATCTTTGTAAATCACACACCAGAGTATAAAACAAGAGTTAATTACGTACTTAATTCAAAAATCATTAAAGATCATTTATGTGGTACATTTGATCATATTATTATGTTGTACGTTTATTAATACGTTAGAATCGGAACCCGAGAGCTTTTATTTTAAAATAACATAAATTAATCTTTAATCAAAAGACATTGTTATATTGAAATCTAGGATTTGAAGTTGTATTTACTAGGAGTAATCTAAGCTACAGGACAACAACTGGTACGCGCGCCCTAAACCTACATCACAGTTATAACACACTATGACGAAATTATAATGTGTGTGTAATCGGGGTTCTGTGATCAAATGATTTTCAACTCGGCAATATTAATTCCTGTTACTCATGCGGTCCTAGTACTTTTAATTAATTTCTTTAACAGTTCGATACATTTTTACGACATTATTTTGCAACTCTTTGAAAAGAGACTGAATAAACGTGCTCAAAGGCTCAAACCAATTAAATAACCACCACCGCCAGAGCGACCAAAGCGTAAACTTCCGGTAATTCTTTCGGTTAGTCCTACAGACAGATAGTAATTATGTGTGCGTGTATTATTTTTTAATTAAAAAAGTAAACTTTTTTCCATCATTACGAATAAGAAAATAATATTACGACCTTATTTTAAAAATTATGAACGGAACCCATTGTGATTTTATTTATACTAGGAGATGCATAAGTGGCCTAAAGATGTTAATTTGGGTTCAATTGGAGATAAATTATGTTTCTAAATCCTTTTTCTATTCTTAGTCTAATGGAAAATAATAATGTTTATTTAAGCAATTTCTGGTAGAATGCACGTAACGATTTCATTTTATTATCAATTCAATAGTACTCGAGCTGACGATTTTTCGAATGACTTAATTCGTTTTAATGTCATTGTTATTTAAACCGACTAAATCTGTAGGTACCATTTGAATGAAAATCATTGAATAACGCCGGAAAGGATAATCATTTTTTTTAAGTTTAAACCTACCCGACAATTGAAAATATCATAAAATAAGGGTTTGTTATGAGTCGTTTAATTTTTTTTATTAAGATTTTTTTTATCAATTTTGAGAAGATCGATTCAAGAGTATAATTCCATGCTGCACGGGATAAAAAATCGATGTAAAACAAAACATCGTTTATCGTTATGACCACCAAAAAAGGATAACGTTCGGAAATTTACAGGAATACTGTTATTAAATTAGGTAGGTATTTACTGTGTAGTTGGTACGATGGTAAGGTGGAATATTAATTACTATGTAGATAGGTAATATCCATAATATTATCTACAAAGTAATCTTTTACAATGGAAAAAGTGTAATTCAAGCAGGTACCTAAATATTATTTCGTTAAATTTTGATACCTAGACAAGGTAGGTAATTGTACGTATTGTGATTTGTTCACAAACATAATCTTAGTTTAGGAAAAGTCAGTATTATTTTGTAAACAAAAAATAAACATACGGAACCCTTTATTCAGAAATACCAGGAGTAAGAGGTTTATGTTTACTCGCAAATAGTTCGTTGACACCGATCAGCTGACTTATTGCTAGTGATGTATTTATTTCAATTTTAAAAATTCGGTTTCTGGTATCTAGTTGTTAAAAATTCTCATAATTTATGAACATGTTGAGATAGGATTAAAAAACCCTTGCAATATCGTTTGTTATCACTCAAAGGCGGCTTGGACTTCGTTTGTATATACCCTTTTCGTTACAGATTGTATATAATAATATATATATATATATATATTATTATAATAATATTATAAATGTGAAAGTGTGGATGTTTGTTACTTAATCACGCAATAACGGCTAAACAATTTTTGGATGAAATTTGACATGCATACGGCCTTTGACATGGAAAAGAACATAGGCTACCTTTTATACCGATTCTTTTGGAGAAACCTACTTTTACCCGGGCGAAGCCGCTGACAAAAACTAGTTCATAAATATCTACGTTTACTCTTGCATTGTAAAGTTCTAATATAATAATAGCCAAGGTTGCATTTGGACACTGTACAGTTCGCTTCAACTAACTTTGCCGCTCTGAAGTTGGCTACAAATCACTGCGCAGTAATCAATTTTACGAAAAAAGACAGCATTTCGCATGCGCGGCTAACGATGCAATAGACGAACCTCAGTGTTATGTTTCTATCTCAGTCGCTCGTATACGTCTGATACCAGCTTGTGTTCCGCTCGCACAGTACCGTACGATCGTCGACGCGAAAAGTGCTACTCGTATAATTATTAATTAATAAAATTTAAAAGAAGTTTTATTGAAGGAGTATCAGCAATGTCTACTGATGATAGCGAGTGAATATAGGTATGTTCACAAATAAATAAAATATATTTTACCGCGAATGAACGTATTTTCTTTCTTTCTCCTTTTCTTAGATATATAAAATCAGGTGAGTAAAAAAATACACTATTTATTTTCATTATAAAATAAAACAATTTAAAAAATTTCACGTCAGTGAACACTTTTTACGCGATAGTACCTGCGCCGTTGTTAGGAAAGCCTAGCTTTTTAGAGCGGCATAATTATTTGACGCGTACTGTACTGTATTATGCTTGTTTTAACTTGTTTATGTCAGAAGTGATATGGATACAGGACAGAATGGAAGAAAAAAACGTGTTGCGCCAATCCCAAACAAAACGGGATAAGGGCAGGAAGATGATAACTGTATATGCTTGTTTACGGAGACACGGGGCGTCGTGCGGTTGTCCGGTCTAAGTTCAAACATATGACGATGTGTACGGCGATACTTACCTCTGCGCCCGCCATATTCGCGCTACTCAGCAAGCCCCGCGTCTCTTTAAACAACATCGTACATTGCCATATATTTCTGTTTAAGCGTACGATGACGCGGGCCGCCGCACGCGCCACTTCTCCGTAAACAGTAAAAACGCTCGACGCGACGCTTGACCCCTCGCCTCTCCGTAAACAAACAACATCTCATTTTATAAATTGACTTACCATCTATCACTCGTCCACCAGGAGTCCAGTGCTCCAATGTGCTGCAGTGAACGGTGTGCTATCACTGCTGACCGCGCACGACGCAGACCCGCGCCTGGCCGCGGCCGACGTGAAGGCGCGCGTGGCGGCGCTGTACCTGCCTCTGCTCGGCATCGTCATGGACGCGCACAAGCAGCTCTACCGGGGCTTCTCCACCAGCAAAGGTAACATAACCACGCCGCCCACGCCTGGCCGCGGCCGACGTGAAGGCGTGCGTGGCGGCGCTGTACCTGCCTCTCCTCGGCATCGTCATGGACGCGCACAAGCAGCTCTACCGGGGCTTCTCCACCAGCAAAGGTAACATAACCACGCCGCCCACGCCTGGCCGCGGCCGACGTGAAGGCGCGCGTGGCGGCGCTGTACCTGCCTCTCCTCGGCATCGTCATGGACGCGCACAAGCAGCTCTACCGGGGCTTCTCCACCAGCAAAGGTAACATAACCACGCCGCCCACGCCTGGCCGCGGCCGACGTGAAGGCGCGCGTGGCGGCGCTGTACCTGCCTCTCCTCGGCATCGTCATGGACGCGCACAAGCAGCTCTACCGGGGCTTCTCCACCAGCAAAGGTAACATAACCACGCCGCCCACGCCTGGCCGCGGCCGACGTGAAGGCGCGCGTGGCGGCGCTGTACCTGCCTCTCCTCGGCATCGTCATGGACGCGCACAAGCAGCTCTACCGGGGCTTCTCCACCAGCAAAGGTAACATAACCACGCCGCCCACGCCTGGCCGCGGCCGACGTGAAGGCGCGCGTGGCGGCGCTGTACCTGCCTCTCCTCGGCATCGTCATGGACGCGCACAAGCAGCTCTACCGGGGCTTCTCCACCAGCAAAGGTAACATAACCACGCCGCCCACGCCTGGCCGCGGCCGACGTGAAGGCGCGCGTGGCGGCGCTGTACCTGCCTCTCCTCGGCATCGTCATGGACGCGCACAAGCAGCTCTACCGGGGCTTCTCCACCAGCAAAGGTAACATAACCACGCCGCCCACGCCTGGCCGCGGCCGACGTGAAGGCGCGCGTGGCGGCGCTGTACCTGCCTCTCCTCGGCATCGTCATGGACGCGCACAAGCAGCTCTACCGGGGCTTCTCCACCAGCAAAGGTAACATAACCACGCCGCCCACGCCTGGCCGCGGCCGACGTGAAGGCGCGCGTGGCGGCGCTGTACCTGCCTCTCCTCGGCATCGTCATGGACGCGCACAAGCAGCTCTACCGGGGCTTCTCCACCAGCAAAGGTAACATAACCACGCCGCCCACGCCTGGCCGCGGCCGACGTGAAGGCGCGCGTGGCGGCGCTGTACCTGCCTCTCCTCGGCATCGTCATGGACGCGCACAAGCAGCTCTACCGGGGCTTCTCCACCAGCAAAGGTAACATAACCACGCCGCCCACGCCTGGCCGCGGCCGACGTGAAGGCGCGCGTGGCGGCGCTGTACCTGCCTCTCCTCGGCATCGTCATGGACGCGCACAAGCAGCTCTACCGGGGCTTCTCCACCAGCAAAGGTAACATAACCACGCCGCCCACGCCTGGCCGCGGCCGACGTGAAGGCGCGCGTGGCGGCGCTGTACCTGCCTCTCCTCGGCATCGTCATGGACGCGCACAAGCAGCTCTACCGGGGCTTCTCCACCAGCAAAGGTAACATAACCACGCCGCCCACGCCTGGCCGCGGCCGACGTGAAGGCGCGCGTGGCGGCGCTGTACCTGCCTCTCCTCGGCATCGTCATGGACGCGCACAAGCAGCTCTACCGGGGCTTCTCCACCAGCAAAGGTAACATAACCACGCCGCCCACGCCTGGCCGCGGCCGACGTGAAGGCGCGCGTGGCGGCGCTGTACCTGCCTCTCCTCGGCATCGTCATGGACGCGCACAAGCAGCTCTACCGGGGCTTCTCCACCAGCAAAGGTAACATAACCACGCCGCCCACGCCTGGCCGCGGCCGACGTGAAGGCGCGCGTGGCGGCGCTGTACCTGCCTCTCCTCGGCATCGTCATGGACGCGCACAAGCAGCTCTACCGGGGCTTCTCCACCAGCAAAGGTAACATAACCACGCCGCCCACGCCTGGCCGCGGCCGACGTGAAGGCGCGCGTGGCGGCGCTGTACCTGCCTCTCCTCGGCATCGTCATGGACGCGCACAAGCAGCTCTACCGGGGCTTCTCCACCAGCAAAGGTAACATAACCACGCCGCCCACGCCTGGCCGCGGCCGACGTGAAGGCGCGCGTGGCGGCGCTGTACCTGCCTCTCCTCGGCATCGTCATGGACGCGCACAAGCAGCTCTACCGGGGCTTCTCCACCAGCAAAGGTAAACATATCATCAACATCATCATTTCAGCCGAAAGACGTCCACTGCTGGACATAGGCTTCCTCCAAGCGTCGCCATAACGACCGGTCCTGTGCGTCTCGCATCCATCGGATTCCCGCGACCCTCGGCGGGTCGTCAGTCCACTACTCCAGAACCTTTCGTCCCCATCGACCATCCGTTCTACGAGCAATGTGCCCTGCCCACTTAAGTTTGGCGATTCTTCATATAAGGTATAAGGTAAATATAATACTGTAGCGACACTTGACGTCACAGAATCCTGCATCGCCCAAACAAAGTTCTCCGCGCGATTTGAATAGATACAGCAGCCCGTACTCATCTATCAGGCAATTGCCAACCAGTTATAACACTCGTCTGGTCGGAGTATCCTCCCTTTCAACGGAGGTCTGTGGGACTTTACTATCTGTTCTACATACCCCTAAAGTAACATAACCAGCCATGTTCCCGCTACTGACCACCTACTGGGCCACCGGCTTCTTCTGAGAAAATGAGTGAGGCCTACCACTTAGGCCCGGTGCAGATTGGTAGATGTCACAGGCGTTTAATAGACTAGTACGCCTCACCACCAACGATTTCATCACAGCTTACCATCAGGTGGGATTGCAGTCAAGCTGTAGTTTATATGTATCATATCTATAAAAAAAAACATATCTTAGAATTATCGAATTGCCGAACCCTAGGAATATGTGAGTAACAGAGAACAGATAATGCATCTGTGTTATCGCATACACTAGTTGTCTATAATATCAATATATACCCTGCGCTCTTAGCTAATCTCTATTGCGATTAGCCACCATGGAATCGGTCGGAAGAATAATATAATATGCTTTTGATTTTTCTTTACAGAAATACTTCAACTGGACAGCGAGATGGGACAATTTGGCAATTTGTACACCGCATCATCGCCTGAAGGTGATTTTAAACAGGTATGTCACATCTCCCTACTGTTCTTCATATTATGCTATAAGGATCAGCGCACACCGAGACGCGACGCTGCGCGCACATTTTAATAGAGTGACTCAAAATAGAACTTTATTTACTACACGAATAGATACACATTTCATTGTGAGAATTTAGAATATGTTGCTTCCTACAGCGCTGCGCCTCGTGACGCCGCGCGGCGTCTCGTTGCGCAGCGGAACGTTTTTACATTCGCGACCGTCGTGTTGCCAACGATTTTACCATGCTTTATTATGCCTCGTAACGTTGCGATGCGTCTCGCGGCGTAGTATGGTGCAGCGCGTAATCACTGGCCTCTTCCTGCAACGTCGTGTCGCGACGCGTCTCGGATATTGTAAACTAAATTCTGACCTTGTGACATATCCCATCTGAACCCTTAGCCTTTGCAAGCAGTTTGGATTGACTTAAAAAACTATATCGCCAAACTTAAGTGGCAGTGGGCAGGGCACATTACTCGTAAAACGGATGGTCGATGGGGACGGAAGGTTCTAGAGTGGCGGCCACGTACCGGAAGACGCAGCGTCGGAAGGCCTCCCACAAGGTGGACCGACGGCCTGGCGAGGGTCGCGGGAATCCGATGGATGCGAGACGCACAGGACCGGGCGTTGTGGAGACGCTTGGGGGAGGCCTATGTGCAGCAGTGGACGTCTTTCGGCTAAGATGATGATGATGATGAAGACACTATATAAATAGCCTCTTCAAGTAACGAAATTGACCTTGTCTAGTTTTATTTTCTTTTTTGTTCCAGAATGGCCGCCCCCCGTTCAACAGCGAGACGAGTCGCAACCTGCTGATGTGCCTCGTGTGGGTGCTGAAGTGGGCGGAGCGAGGAGCTCTGGCCGCCTGCGTGGCCGAGCTGTCTCCTCCCAAACTGCACTCTCTGCTGGCCCTCATCGACCTCTGCTTCAAGTGCCAGGAGTACAAGGTATAGTGTTAAAGTCTACGCTCAACAATATAGTCTGAGATCTACAGCTATAAAGTTGTCGCTCACACTAAAAAGGACTAATTATTATTTCACAAGTATATTGAGAAACGTCGTCTCTTAAGTATTGATGATTACCGTTCTCGGATCTCTTAAGACTCACGCCTTCGGCTCGTATACCGTCCCAGCGGTAAACACCAATGTCAAAGAATTTATAATGACTCAACCTAGAGTTTAACGAGTTCCAACTAAGACGTCTTATCGGAGTAGCCTACGAGTAGGTGATATACAAACTTATCGAACGCTCTCTATTCGATCTAAGTGTACCTGATAAATCTTCATTTCAGTTTTAACATTTCGCACCTTTAAAGTAAATCGTTACTAAACGAAAATTTTCATGAATTGAGGTATCAATGCCAGATCTATCAAAATAAACGTTTTCGTCTTGTAAAATTTTGTGTTTTGCGCCATCTAGCAGTAAATCAAGACACAGATTTTATTTAGACTAAACGGTGACTATTTTCTAATATTGGCTCCCATATAAAATTTCATCATTTCGTTTAGTAACTGTTTTACTTTAAAGGTACGATTTTTTAATACATTTGATGATCAACCTAACCTAACCCAACCTTACTCCTCAGGGTCGCAAGGAGATAATGAAATGCGCTCAGCAGAACGTGCGCAAGACCACAGACATCAAGTCGAAGCTGGAGGACGTGATCCTGGGCCAGGGCTCCGCCAGGAACGACTTCATCATGAGGAGGAAAGGTCAGTGCGTCGGACATAGGTGCAGATAGTGCATTTCATAAGGACGCGTCATGTCAGGCCGCGTTCCCACAATTATTTATTATTAAATAGTGTTACGAACGTGAGTAATTAAATGCCGGTTTACTAGCAGATAACTTTATTAACCACAAACAATGACAAATTAGTCCAATCAACAAATAACCAATCACTATAAACACTCAGAGTTCCGTTTAGTATCGCTTAGGTCGCTAGGTATCACTTCAAGCACTTAGGTAGTTCGCTCTGTATCGCTGACGAAATCAAACTGAACTCGCTTCTAGCCGGGGGCCCGTATTTATATGCGAAGTCATCGAAATTTCTCGATACCGACGTTTCAAGGACATTCTAGCACAAAATAGTCGCATCGGGAGACCATAAATCATTATTATTACTCTCGTAAGTAGGTACTTATCTACCACCTTACATGCGAATTTCGACTCTATTGCTAATACCGGAAGGTACAAATTCCCTTATCCACCCACATAACTACCTACTGAATCTTATGTAATAATAATAGTGTATGTCGGACTTTTCTGGAATTTGCCAGGCCTGAGTATGTACTCCTATTCTCGAAGCTTCGCACAGCAATGCGTTTTAATTATTTGATGCTACCCTTGGTTCCGTCGAAGATATAGCGTACTCAAGTTTCACGGCGTAACAGTGCCCCCCTCTTAGTCATGCTCGTCCCGAGCATTATTAGATCCGTGATACGGCGCCAATCTATCCACGTGGACTACCTTAGGTTTCCCTCGTAACCCTTTCTTGATGCGGTAGGTAACGTCGTTGATCCTTTTTATCACGGTAGGGTCCCTCCCATCGAGCTTGAAGTTTCGGCGACTTCCCTTTTCGTCGAAGTGGGTTGTGGAGCCAAACCAGTGCACCTTCTTCAAATCCCTTGGCGTTGGCATTGCGGTCGTATCTAGTTTTCATTTTATCGCTGGTGTGCAGGCTATTCTCACGCACTCGTTTATGCACTTCATCCAATTGATCTTGGAGGTCACTTACGAAGTCCGTAACTGGCTTAGTCTTGTCAGGAGGCACGCCGGTTATGGTATCGACTGGAAGTCTCATCTCCCTGCCGAAATTCACTCTTGCTGGGGTATGGCCCGTGCTATCATGCACTGCTGATCGATAAGACATCAGAAATAGTGGAATATACCGGTCCCAATCTTTCTGATGGTCATCGACAACCTTAGCCAGGTGATTCTCCAGGGTCTGGTTAAACCTCTCCACCATTCCGTCCGACTGCGGGTGCGCAGGTGTTGTGCGTGTCTTGTAAATCCCCAGAAGAGTGCACATTTCCTGGAACAGCGCAGATTCGAAGTTGCGGCCTTGATCGGAATGGATCTCCAAAGGTGCGCCATACCGACATACTACTTCTTCGACCACCTTTTTCGCCACTGTCGTCGCTTCCTGATTGGGTATGGCGAAAACTTCAGGCCACTTTGTGAAATAGTCCTGTATCACCACTATGTATTTGTTTCCGTCATCTGTCACTGGGAAAGGTCCAGCAACGTCGATGGCAATGCGTTCCCATGGGGCTCCTACATTGTACAACTGAAGCTTGCCCCTGCTCCTAGTCTGTGGTCCTTTCACGGATGCGCACGCTGTACATTTCCGACACCATTGCTCTATGTCTTCTCTACAATTGAGCCAGTAATACCGCTGTCTCACTTTCAGTAGAGTTTTCTTGATTCCCAGGTGTCCACCAGAAGCGCCATCGTGTATCTCCTGAAGCAGGGGGACCACTTCACGTCGTGGTACTATCACTTGTGTGGTCACCTCCTTGCCATCGTTTGATTCCCATTTCCTACAAAGCACGTCATTTTCTAGGACTAAACTGTCCCACTGTGCCCAGTAGCTCTTTGTGACAGGACTATGTGACGATACTTCATTCCACTGAGGCCTAGTTCCACTACGCTTCCAGTCCAGTATAGGTCGAATATCGTCATCTTCTTCCTGGGACTTCTTAAAGTTGCCTTCAGCCCTAATTAAGTTCACGTGTTCCCGGGCTTCATTTTGCTGGCAATGTCTACAGTCCTCATTACATGGACGTCGCGACAGGGCGTCAGCATTGTTATGCCATTTTCCACTACGATGTTCCGTCACAAAGTTGAACTCCTGCAGCTGCTCTAGCCATCTTGCAACTTGACCCTCAGGGTTTTTGAATTGTAGAAGCCATTTCAATGCAGCGTGGTCCGTCCTCAACGTAAACTGTCTCCCTATGAGGTACTTGTGGAAATGTTGCAAAGTTTTTACAACAGCCAGTAGTTCTCGTCGAGTCACGCAGTAGTTCCTTTCTGGTTTTGAAAGTGCCTAACTGAAGTAAGCGATCACGACTTGCCTATCTTCTTGCACCTGCGACAGCACTCCACCAATTCCTGTGTTGCTGGCGTCGGTATCGACGACAAATCTTCCATCTCTGCTCGGATACCCCAGTATAGGCGCTTCACATAGCCGTTGCTTTAGTTCGTTGAATGCTGACTCACAGTTCTTGTCCCAGATAAAATCTCGTTTATCCTCAGTCAGCTGATGTAAAGGTTTTGCAATGTCCGAAAAACTCATAACAAACCGCCTGTAGTATGTGCACAACCCTAGAAATGCACGTACTTCTGTTTTGTTCTTTGGAGCCGGCCACTGTTGGACAGCCTTTATCTTCTCAGGATCGGTTCTCACTCCATCGGCGCAGATGACATGTCCTAGGTAGCTGACCTCCTTCTTGAACAGGGCACACTTCTTTGGGCTTAGTTTTAGGTTAGCCCCCCGTATCCTGGTGAATACTTTCTCCATATTTCTCAGGTGTTCCTTAAAAGTGCGGCCCATTATAATGACGTCATCCAAATATACCAGACAGACGTCACCAAGAAGGCCCACCATGACTCTATCCATGAGGCGTTCAAACGTCGCTGGAGCGTTGCACAACCCAAAAGGCATGACGTTAAATTGCCACAGGCCGTTGCCAATTCCTGTACTGAACGCTGTCTTTTCCTTATCTTTCTCGCTAATTTCCACTTGCCAGTAGCCACTTTTCAAGTCAATGGTTGAAAACCACTTCATACCACTGAGCATATCCAGTGTGTCGTCTATCCTAGGCAAGGGATAACTGTCCTTCTTCGTTACATCATTCAGCCTTCTGTAGTCTACACAGAATCTGGTACTGCCGTCCTTCTTCTTCACCAGAACGACAGGAGAAGACCATGGGCTCGTAGAAGGTTCAATTATTCCGCTATCAGCCATATCCTTTACCATTTCTGCTACCTCAGTTTCTTTAGCCCAGGGTATGCGGCGCGGTCTCTGTTTAATTGGTCTAGCATCACCTGTATCTATCTCATGCTTGACGAGACCTGTTCTTCCGCAATCTTTTCCCGTTGCAAAGATATCCCGGAACCGTAGCAGAAATTCCTTGGCTTGCTGTAGTTCCGAAACTGATAAATTACTCTTAGAATTTTCCAGAAGTTGCTGGATGTGATCAGGTTCACCTTTTATTGCGTCTTGTTTTACTGAAGATGTGTTGATTTGGCGGAGATACTTCACTTCTTCACATCTTCCAACAACACTGTTTTTCTTCAACTGGATCTCCTTTTTCCCAAGATTTACAATCCTGACCTTGGATCTTCCTTTCGTCATAACTAATGTCCTCGCGGTGATAAGTTCCGGGTGCCGGCCAATGTCTTCAACCATAACACATCTGCGTTGCCTAATTTTCTTAGGAAATTTAACTTCGACTAAGGTTTCCGTTCTTGGAGCCAATGTGGTATCCTTTAAGCAATAGAGGTTGCATGTGTTAATTCCTTGCAGGAAGACTTCTTGGTCTGGGAATTTCAATACTCCTCTATCGATATCTAAAACACATCGGTAATTCCGCAGGAAGTCGAGACCCAGTATGCAATCGTCGGTAATGTTCGCAATTAACGCTGAATGGGTGTACACTTGATCACCGATTTTAAACTCGATTTCTGTATCACCGAGGACGGAGACTGGCTGGCCAGTGGCTGTCTGAAGTCGGTAGGCTGGGGTTTCTGTTTGCCACAAGATGGTGCGTTTCAGCAACTCAGGTCTTATAATAGTCCGTGACGCCCCGGTGTCAACGGTGAAATTGCAAGCACGTTGATTCAGCGTTCCTTCGATGATCAAACTATTTCCGTTGTGGACTTGATTGATGGTGATGGTTGGGGCCTTCAGTTGACCAGCCAGCACCCGCCCCGCGGCCCTGTCTAACAACTCCTCGTTAACTTGAGTTCCGGAGTCCACACTTCCCCTCTTCCTCTTGGGGCAATCGGTACGAATGTGCCCTTTTTCTCCACATCCATAACACGTCGGAATATAGCGGGACTTTGCCGACGAAGCCACTTCTCGGTGACGTGGTTGCACTGAAGGTGAGACCACCACTTCCCGAACTCTGTGCGTACGTGAGTCTTGTCGTACGGCTTCCACTTCCAAAGCGTGGGCCATCGCACTCTTCAGAGTTTGGTGGTGTCCGAGTCGCACCGTAGCCCTGACTTCAGTATCCCGTAGACCGTCGATGAATGCTTGCACCAGATTTACTTCCACCATCTCCGGTGTCATCGACATGTATGCCCGCCGGACCAGCCGTTCAACCTCTACTCCCCACTGCTGAAGGCTCTCGTTCGACCTCTGCGTTCTCTCGCGAAGTTGCGCGCGGAAAACATGTTCGAGGTGCTTGTCACCATAGCGAGTGTCTAGTCCCTCCATTAGACGCTCCAACGTCCTGCCGTCTGGAGGAAGGTTCTCTAGGACCAGCAGAGCGTCCCCTCGTAGGGCCAAAGTTAACGCCGCGAAAGACTGGTCATCATCCCAGCGGTTCGTCTTGACCAGTGTTTGGAATTGGTACTTAAAAGCCGTCCAGGACGACGTGCCATCAAAACGCGGCATATCAAATTTTGCGGCTGATGCACAGTGGGTGTGCGATGGTGCGCTAACAGCAACGGGTTCGCGTGCTTCGAGCTTGATAATTTTTTTGTTGATGTCCAGCAGGCGATCTTCCATTCTGGTTTCGAGGCTATCAGCTCGGGCGGAAACCTCCTTGACCTCTAAGGTGAGATTTTTCACTTTCTCGCCCAACGTGACGAGGCCGTGATCGATTTTTTTCGAGGATCAGGTTCTGCTTAGCCTCTTGATCCCGGCGGGCTTCCTCCTGGTTAGCCGCGATTAGGTCCTGGAGCTTACGTTGGTTAGCCTCTTGTTCGCGGCGGGCAGCTTCCTGGTTAGCCGCGATTAGATCCTGGAGCTTACGCTGGTTAGCCTCCTGTTCGCGGCGGGCAACTTCCTGTTCGCGGCGGGCTTCTTCCTGTTCGCGGCGGGCTGCTTCCTGTTCGCGGCGGGCAGCTTCCATACTAGCTTGCATGGCGGCCAACACTGCGGCGAGGTTCATTTCCGAGGATGGCCCTGTTGGCGCCTCAGCAGCTGCCGTTGCTCCCATACCAGCCCGATCTTCCGCTTCCAGACGTTGACGTGCAGCATCCATCTCCACTTGCCTCCTTGTTCGTGGTCCCTGTTCGTCGTCCCTCTGTAGTAATGGCACTTCTGACACCAGTTGTTACGAACGTGAGTAATTAAATGCCGGTTTACTAGCAGATAACTTTATTAACCACAAACAATGACAAATTAGTCCAATCAACAAATAACCAATCACTATAAACACTCAGAGTTCCGTTTAGTATCGCTTAGGTCGCTAGGTATCACTTCAAGCACTTAGGTAGTTCGCTCTGTATCGCTGACGAAATCAAACTGAACTTGCTTCTAGCCGGGGGCCCGTATTTATATGCGAAGTCATCGAAATTTCTCGATACCGATGTTTCAAGGACATTCTAGCACAAACTAGTCGCATCGGGAGGCCATAAATCATTATTATTACTCTCGTAAGTAGGTACTTATCTACCACCTTACATGCGAATTTCGACTCTATTGCTAATACCGGAAGGTACAAATTCCCTTATCCACCCACATAACTACCTACTGAATCTTATGTAATAATAATAGTGTATGTCGGACTTTTCTGGAATTTGCCAGGCCTGAGTATGTACTCCTATTCTCGAAGCTTCGCACAGCAATGCGTTTTAATTATTTGATGCTACCCTTGGTTCCGTCGAAGATATAGAGTACTCAAGTTTCACGGCGTAACAATAGAATAACGTGCAAAACGAGAATAACGTGCTAACCCCATTACTTTGTGTAATTTATTTCATCACCGCTGCTCTCAAAATGGTGAAGAAAAACATTGAAATTTGGAAAGGAAAACATTAAAAAACCGACATGTTTTAGAACCAAAAATTCGAAGACATGTAGCATCCACCAACCCGCACTGGGCCCACGTCGTGGATTACGGCCCATTCCCTCTCCTAAAGAGGAGGGCAGAGTAACAGCAGTAGGAACATTATAAGGCTGATGCTATGCTAACGTGTGAATTTACACAAAAAGCAACCTTAAACTAGGACAAAAAATGGTATAAAATAATACTTAGATCTAACCGTCCTGTCCTAGGATAAACCTGTACAGTTCGCTTCAACTAACTTTGCCGCTCTGAAGTTGGCTACAAATCACTGCGCAGTAATCAATTTTACGAAAAAAGACAGCACTGCGCATGCGTTATTTTTCTATCTCAGTCGCTCGTATACGTCCGATACCAGCTTTTGTTCCGCTCGCACGATCGTCGATGCGAAAAGTGCTACGCGTATAATTATTACCTACCTGTTTTAAGTTTGTTGTTTTTTGTTATTTATTCTTATAATTACGAACGAACGTATTTTCTTTCTTTCTCATTTTCTCAGATATATAAAATCAGGTGATTAAATAAATACACTATTTATTTTCATTATAAAATAAAACAATTTAAAAATTGTCACGTCAGTGAACACTTTTTACGCGATAGTACCTGCGCCGTTGTTAGGAAAGCCTAGATTCAGAGCGGCATAGTTATTTGGCGCGTACTGTACCTCTGGTGCCTTCTTACGGCACCAGAGATACAGGTTTATAACTAATAAGTTGTAAAAAAGACATAACTTTAATATAAATTTAATATTATGTAGTACGGTAAATTTATCGTCGGACGACTATCGTCTCTAGGTGTTCCTATTATAACTACTGTTTGGTGTGGCCAAGACAGATAGAAGCAAAAACGACACAAGATTTACCGTCACTGTTTAGTTGTGATAAAATTGTGACAATTTTTTGTCGTTTTATGACTGTCGTGCTAGCCGTTCCCATGAGTTGTCATGGCAATCTGTTGTCACCGCAACATAAGTCGAAGACGACAGTTAATAGTATCGTCTTCTATGTAAACACCTTTAAATATATAAGCCTTGACACTACACGATTATCTGTCGTCACTAAAAAGTAAGAACGCGGCCTCACTTCTTAAATTATGACAGATTCACGCACTTTCGTGAAATGCAATATCTGTAACATACTATGTTGATAGAAGACCCAAATTGTTTACTCTTGATGTTATTTGTAGTAATGCTCTAGTTCATAGATAATCCTTTTTTTTTTTTCAATATTCTGCCTGAACTTTTGTCTTTAAAGCGTCAAAATAGCGTTACATTTTTCTAGTTAGTATTTTTTTCTTTTGTTGTACGAAAAGTTAATTTAAAATTCTTACTCCTTATTTATTGATAGAATGCCCTTTTATCTTTGCTATATTTGACTTGACTGCAAGTAGTTCTTAGTCCTCAATTACACCTAAGAATGCTCCTAAAATTTGATGGCTTTTAGTTTAGAAGGTAAAGATCATGGCCGTAATGGATGTTTGCATATTAAAACCACATTAGTGGCGGGCCATGAGCTTTACGCTTATTCAATCCTGCATTCGAAGATGACAAAAGCTAGATTCCAGTTGTAGCTATAGCAACCAGCCTAAAGAGTGCCTAGTTCGAAGCATGAGGGTTCCACGCCTGAAACATTCCTAGATAAACTACAAAGTGAGTGATAGGTGGTGGGTCAAGCGTAGGTGCGTGCCGGCGCGAGCGCTGGCGCAAGGAGCTGTGGCGCGGCGGCGCGCGGGAGGCCGGCGCCCCGCCCGCGCCGCAGCCGCAGCTGTCCGGCGCGCTGGCGGCCGAGGTGGCGCTGACCCTGCTGCATGCGCTCGAGACTATAGTGCAGGTGAGTGTATTATAGGTGGTGGGTCAAGCGTAGGTGCGTGCCGACGCGAGCGCTGGCGCAAGGAGCTGTGGCGCGGCGGCGCGCGGGAGGCCGGCGCCCCGCCCGCGCCGCAGCCGCAGCTGTCCGGCGCGCTGGCGGCCGAGGTGGCGCTGACCCTGCTGCATGCGCTCGAGACTATAGTGCAGGTGAGTGTATTATAGGTGGTGGGTCAAGCGTAGGTGCGTGCCGACGCGAGCGCTGGCGCAAGGAGCTGTGGCGCGGCGGCGCGCGGGAGGCCGGCGCCCCGCCCGCGCCGCAGCCGCAGCTGTCCGGCGCGCTGGCGGCCGAGGTGGCGCTCACGCTGCTGCATGCGCTCGAGACTATAGTGCAGGTGAGTGTATTATAGGTGGTGGGTCAAGCGTAGGTGCGTGCCGACGCGAGCGCTGGCGCAAGGAGCTGTGGCGCGGCGGCGCGCGGGAGGCCGGCGCCCCGCCCGCGCCGCAGCCGCAGCTGTCCGGCGCGCTGGCGGCCGAGGTGGCGCTCACGCTGCTGCATGCGCTCGAGACTATAGTGCAGGTGAGTGTATTATAGGTGGTGGGTCAAGCGTAGGTGCGTGCCGGCGCGAGCGCTGGCGCAAGGAGCTGTGGCGCGGCGGCGCGCGGGAGGCCGGCGCCCCGCCCGCGCCGCAGCCGCAGCTGTCCGGCGCGCTGGCGGCCGAGGTGGCGCTGACCCTGCTGCATGCGCTCGAGACTATAGTGCAGGTGAGTGTATTATAGGTGGTGGGTCAAGCGTAGGTGCGTGCCGGCGCGAGCGCTGGCGCAAGGAGCTGTGGCGCGGCGGCGCGCGGGAGGCCGGCGCCCCGCCCGCGCCGCAGCCGCAGCTGTCCGGCGCGCTGGCGGCCGAGGTGGCGCTGACCCTGCTGCATGCGCTCGAGACTATAGTGCAGGTGAGTGTATTATAGGTGGTGGGTCAAGCGTAGGTGCGTGCCGGCGCGAGCGCTGGCGCAAGGAGCTGTGGCGCGGCGGCGCGCGGGAGGCCGGCGCCCCGCCCGCGCCGCAGCCGCAGCTGTCCGGCGCGCTGGCGGCCGAGGTGGCGCTGACCCTGCTGCATGCGCTCGAGACTATAGTGCAGGTGAGTGTATTATAGGTGGTGGGTCAAGCGTAGGTGCGTGCCGGCGCGAGCGCTGGCGCAAGGAGCTGTGGCGCGGCGGCGCGCGGGAGGCCGGCGCCCCGCCCGCGCCGCAGCCGCAGCTGTCCGGCGCGCTGGCGGCTGAGGTGGCGCTGACCCTGCTGCATGCGCTCGAGACTATAGTGCAGGTGAGTGTATTATAGGTGGTGGGTCAAGCGTAGGTGCGTGCCGGCGCGAGCGCTGGCGCAAGGAGCTGTGGCGCGGCGGCGCGCGGGAGGCCGGCGCCCCGCCCGCGCCGCAGCCGCAGCTGTCCGGCGCGCTGGCGGCCGAGGTGGCGCTCAATACTCAATACTCAATACTCAATACGTTTATTTGCATTCCACAATGTGAACTTAGGTGGTAGGTACATAAGTAAATACAAATGTTAACAGTTTTGGAGCATTGTGGGCCCCGTCGGGCATAACAAAAATAACAAAAATGGGAGGAGGGCTAAAATTAATTTTCTTTTACAATTTTAAAACTACTTACTCTTTCGCTTTGTGTAGGTAGGTAAGCTTATAACTAGAATACATACATATAATTTACTGGTAATATATTGAATTTATACATTAATATTTATTTAAATTATACATATACCTATTATTATTATAAATTTTGTTACATTTTTTGGTATTATTTATTAATTAATTTATTAAATTTATCATTTAAATATTCATGTACATTATAATAACATTTTTGGATAAGAAGTTGTTTTAATTTATTTATAAAGATATTAAATTTTTGTTCATTTTTAATTTCATCTGGTAATTTATTATATATTTTAACTGACATTACTAAAGTGCTTGTGGAGTGTATTTTTAGTTTAGAACCTGGTAGGTTTATTCTATTTTTGTGTCGTAGTGTGTAGCGAGTCTGTATGTTTTCGCGTGTAGTGAAGAGTTTTTGGTTATTTCTAACAAATTTGCACATTTCCAAGATGTATATGCAAGGTAGGGTTAGAAGTTTATGTTCTTGGAAATGGGGCTTGCAGCTGTCTGTGTTTTCTATGTTGGCAAGTATTCTAATAAGTCGTTTTTGAAGTGTGAAAAGTGTAGGTGCGTCTGTACTATTTCCCCATAATATTATGCCGTAGTTTAACCATGCGTATGCATAGGCATAATATGTAACCAGAGCAGTGGAAAGATTTGTAGATTTTTTTATTTCACGAAGGGCATATGCAAATTTTGATAATTTTGATCTGACTTTTTTAATATGCGATTTCCAATTTAAATGTGTATCTATGGATAAGCCGAGTAGGTTGAATTCTTTAACTGTTTCTATTTTTTTGTCGTTGTAAGTAAATGTTATGTCTAAAGGGGTTTTCTGACGTGGGTGAAAGGACATGATTTTAGTTTTATTGAAATTTAGTTCAAGGTTGTGTTCTGTCATCCAAGTTATTATTTTGTTAAGTATGCTTGTAAGTATTTCGGTTAAGTTGGTATTGTCGTGACAAGAAGTTAGTACTGAAATATCGTCGGCAAACAGGACACAGGACTCATTTATGGTTGTAGGGAGGTCATTTATGTAGATGATAAATAGGAGGCATCCAATAACACTTCCTTGAGGGATTGAGGCGTTAATTTGCTTGCTATCCGACCGAATATATTGTATTTGTTTAGCATGTTCGTTGTAGTATTCTACTTCGACTTGGTGTTCTCTATTTTCCAAATATGATTTGAACCATTCGTAAGACTTTCCGCGGATCCCTATTCCCTGTAGCTTTTTAAGTAGAATGTCGAATTGTACTTTATCATAAGCTTTTGTCATGTCTAACAGTAAACCTACGGCGTATTTTTTTTTATCAATTATATTAATGGCTTCTTGGATAAAATTATAAACTGCTAAAACTGTAGAGTGGTTTTTCCGGAAACCATTCTGAGATTCGTTAAAAATTTTATATTTTTCGCAAAACGAGTAAACGCGATTGCACATCGCTTTCTCGAATACTTTCGATGCTGTAGGTAAAAGAGCAATAGGGCGGTAATTAGAGGGGTCGGTTTTAGAGTATTTTTTGTGAATTGGTTTTATAATGGCTTTTTTTAAGTAGTTGGGAAATCTTCCTTCTTCAAAAGACTGATTGATTAGCAAGTAGAATGGTAGGGTCAGCTCATCTGCACACTGCTTGACTAGGGTTGGTGGTATTTCGTCTATTCCATAGCTATTTTTGTTTTTAAGACTTTTCAATATTAAATTTACTTCACCGGGGTCTACTGTACTTAGGAACATGGTGTTTTCTGTGCGGTGGACCACAGAGGTATTTCGCGGTTCTTTTCCCGGGGTCTGGGCACTTTCTTGTCCAATAGACGCAAAGAAGTTATTAAATATATTTGCTGTTTGCTTTGGGTCCGAGATGGCATTGTTATTTAGGTGTAGTGTTATGTTATTTTTTACCTTTTTTACGTTTTTATTCGTTCGTTCGTTTATAATTTTCCACATAGTTTTCACTTTATTATTTGATTTCATTAATTTATTTATGTACTGTAGTTTTTTAGCCTTGTTTACAATTTTTTTTAAAGTTTTTGAATAGTTTGTATAATTTTGTTTAATTAAATGGTTATTTGTTTTTATGGACAGTATTTTTTCTAGCCTTTTATTTTTACAAGAAATTTTGATGCCTTTAGTTAGCCAATGTTTTTTATAGTTTGTTTTTAGCTTTAATTTTGTTTTTGGTATGAGTTGATTAAGTATGGAAGTAAGTGTATAGTTAAATGATTCATAGTTTGCATCTATGTCCCTACCGGGCTTGATTAAATCGTTCCATTTTATTTCTTTTAGTTTGGATTTAAAACGTTGTATGTTTTTGCTATTGAACAGCCTCTTTTCAACACACCAGACTATCTGTCTAGTTTGCCGGGGTACAGCCAATTGTATGATTGTACCGCTATGGTCAGAGAGCCCCAACTCTTCCACTGTGGTGTGTGATCTTATATTAGTGTTTGTAAAAATTAAATCTAGACACGTTGAGGTAGTTTGGGTCACTCTTGTCGGTACTTTTACATGTTGCACAAAATTAAATTCTAACATGAGATCTAAAAATTGGTTTGTTTTTAAGCTATTATCTAATATATTTATATTAAAGTCTCCTCCTATAACAATATTCAGTCTGGAGTCCTTCTTATTTAGATAATCTAATATTTGTTTTAATTGTTTATAAAATAAAATTTCCTCTCTCCTATTCCAGTAAATAATTATTAACAATAAATTTTCAGTTTGTAACTCTATTGCACACACTTCTATTACATATTCAATTGACATGTCTGTTATATCACTTCTCTGTAAACATTCTATGTGTTCTTGCAAAAGAATACAGACGCCGCCACCTGTGCGAGTTTGCCGGCAGAACGAAGCCGCAACATTATAGCCACTAAAATTTATTAAATCTAGTCTTTCCTTTGATAGCCAAGTTTCTGATACACATATAGCATGATATTTTGGTGTTTGTTGAATTAAGGCTTCTAGTAAGTGTTGTTTATTGCAGAGGCTTTGCATATTTTGAAATAATATTCTAAATTGTAGGTCTTTGTTTTCGAAGTGTATTGTTTCTGTCTCCTGGGTCGGTGTAGTGGCGAAAAAAGTTGGTATTGTTTTGAGATGATGGGTCTGCTTGAGAATTCCGTTTATTTGTGTTCATTTGACTGTCGGGTGTACTCAATGTTTTGTTAGTTATTTTTCCATCAATAAATAGTTGGTTATCGCGGATTACTGCGTAAAGTCCTTGCCTTCTTGCTTTCAACATTTCCTCGCGGAGCAATTTCCTTTCTCTTCGTGCTTCATCATGTAAAAATTCCGATATAAATAGTCTAGTTCCCCGAAACACGTTGCTATTTTCCTTGAGATACGATACCATCCTTTTGCTTAATATTTCTATCACTAATGGGCGATTTTTCGAGCTTCGTTTGCCAATTCTATATGTTTCCTCAATGTAGCCCGTCAGGTCAACGTTCATAAATTCGTGAAATAAGTTAATCAATCTAATGTGTAAGTTATTTACTGGCTCCTTATAATATTCATCAAATCCGTATAATACTATTTTCTTAGAATCACTTTCAGTGCAATTAGTTTGGCAAGTGTTTGTTCGCGTCTTCAAGCTCTCTATTTCAGTTTTTAATTTTTCGTTTTCGATTTTTAGGTTCTCAATTTCCGTGTTTACATGTTGGATGTCTATTTTTCTCTCTTCATTTTGCTTTAGTAAACAATTTGTTTCGCGTTCAAAATCTTCTCTTAACTTTGTGATGGCCTTATTTAGCTCTATTTGGATAGTATTCTGTAATTCCGTGATGATTGATTTATTATTTTCTTTTAAGCGAAGCATTATCATTTCACTTAAATTCTGCAGTGTTAGTTCTGTTTGTGTAATAGTTTGGGGTGTTTTACCTTCATCTCGCACGTATAGGGTGTCACCCAGTAGACTTAGGTCCAAGGAACTGGTAGTATCATTCATGGGTTTTGGTGTTCTCCTAATTGTGATATTGTTTATTTCCGGTGGTGAGGTTATAGGGTGTGAGTTTCGTTCTTGTGGGCGTATAGGTGTGTTTATATTTCCTCGCTTTGGTATTTTGCAGTAACAAGCTAGGCATTTCCAGGTTTCAATGCTCTCTGTTTCCATCATTATTTTGAAGCGCTCATTATTAATATTGGCACACTCCAAGTCATATATACTGTTACATAAAGAACAAGCTAAGTAGTCACTGTTGGGTATATTTTGTTTACATCCAGCACATATAAGAGTCATATTGAGAACAACGCCCTCTAGCGGATATTCTACGAATTATCGATCGAACTTTTTGCGACTTTCTACTCGCCAACAGATGGCGCTTAGTACAATCTTGTATATACCTTTATTTGCACTTAAAATTTCGTTTTATAAGTATTTCACAAAATATACAATTTAAAGGGTTTCTATATACCTTTTCATGGTGGTAGGTACCTGTCCCAAGATTTTCTTCGGTACCTAATCCTCAAGTAATGTGTTTTCCAAAATTCTCACAGTTTTTTTTCACAGGTTTGAAATTTGGTCGTTTTTTTGAAGAAGTATAGTTTTCTTGCGTATTTATGAAGTTGAGCGTTGTACTACACTTCTAGGCACTGACGGTCATTATTCACTTTAACTTAATTGACTTTTTATGACAAGTTAAGCACTTAAACTATTTTTAACGTTTTATTGTTTACTGAGCTGATGTTTACGTGCGCACAGTAGCGCGCTCTCTCTCGCTCACGCTGCTGCATGCGCTCGAGACTATAGTGCAGGTGAGTGTATTATATACTCTTTTCGATTTTAAACATCGACTGCAGCTCAATTTATAATCTTACCTTCATATTGTTACTAGCGATATGCAGGTCCATAAACTGCTACCATAATTTTATCTGGGAATAGCTTGTTCCAGCGACTTCAACCGCGTGAATTAGAAAAAAAATCGAAGAAAACTTACTCTTGATTCTGATGCCAAATTTCTTCCTGTTCAGCTATTAGAGCGTGAATAACATAGAAATAAACAATACGTTTGTCAGTACTTTTAATCTCTTTGACTTCTGCTAGTTATCGATTGGAAAAACATCCGATAACAGCCAAAATCATTATACAATAGCTTTAGCACGAGCCTTCGCTCGCACTAATACACATACGTACATACTAGTAAATACCAATATACAACGTTGATACGACAGAGGGGCTTTTCTTAAAACGGGTTTTTGTACTCATCAATATTAGTAGGGGAGGCCACGATGCTAAATGGGGATTTACTCGAGCGTCGTAGAGACCTATTGGGTTGCAAAGCTTAGATGATAAGAAGAAAAAAATGTTATATGATTATACCTTTTCATCGGTGGGGGAAGCGGCTATAGATTTTTAAATATGTAAAAAAAAACTGTAGCATGGACATCCTCGAGCGCGTCAGATATTGATAGCATCAATGCTCTACGTATTTTTAATAATGTACGTATGTTAATCTGACCGTTTGCATGATGGGGGTGGTTGTATGGAAGGGTTGAAAATGGAAAAAATAATAATTTAATCGAGCGCGTCAGATTTTCTAAGGGAGTGTTAAGTGCACCAAAAAAAAGCTCTCATTCACTAATCTGACGATTTCGATGGGACGCAAACTCGCGGCCATCTTCATAAAGTGCAAAAAAAATTCGCCATTTTGAAATACTCAAGCGCGTCAGATTAAGATATATTTGGTTCATCTTTATGTTCTAAACGTACTATCTCATAATCTGACAATTATCTAGAGGGATTCGCCTGATCTGACAAAATAAACCCCTGTAACTTCCCGCTAATTCCATTCCTGGGTGCTTAAAATTGTACTTATATCATTATTGAACCCAAAATATAATTTATGTGATATTTTAAGCTCGCTGAGTTCAAAGAAATACTATTTCTATGCATTTGAGCTCTCCCAGCTCGAAAATCTGATAGAAGTTTCATAGAACACTATTTTTGGAATTTTCAAACCGCAATAACTTTTGAATGGATCAAGTAATTTTCACGCGGTTGGCGGCATTCGACGCAGTTTTATCATCCTCGTAAGTTATTTACTAGTTTTAATTTATCGAACCAAAAATTTCGGAGTAATTCTGAAAAATCACTTTTTCGGGTTTCTTTCGTTCACGATATCTCTCGAACGAATCAACCGATTTTGACCAGCTTGGTAGCGAATGACGTGGTTTTTTAAGCTCAAAAGCGGATTAGTTTTTGAAGTTGATCGATAAAGCCGTTTAAAAGTCCTTTAAAAAAAGCCACTCTCAAAATAAAAACCTATTTTTTTTTGAGATTTTTCAAAATTTCTCAAAATCTAACGGTCCGAATCAGTTCAAATTCCCAGGAAATCTAATTTTGAGGGAACTCTTTAAAAAACCGGAGAAGGAAATGTAGCCATCACACAACTGCACGCATTTAACTTTATCGACGATTTTTTGTTATTTCGGCTTGCGGAAATCGTCAGATTATATATTTTTCATTATTCTTGAATTATTTCCTTCAAAGTAAAAAAAAACTAGCTACGCTCGAGAATGTCGAGATGACGTTTTTTTTTTACAACTTTGCTGCCCTCCCCTTTCTTTACGTCTCTCTCAAATTGTCAGATTAGTGGAATATACACTTTTTAAGATGTAATTAACTCACCCTACCTTAATCTGACGCGCTCAAGAATGTCTGATGGCCATTTTTTTTTTACTAATCTGATCCTGTATCCTTCACGGGCGGCTTTATATATGGGCCTCATATTTGGTGGAGGTACTTAACCGGGTGCAAGGAATCCCCCTGTATATTAATCTGCCGCGCTTTAGTAAATCCCGAGATCCCTTCTGGGGCTCCCCTACTATATGAACAACTTCTTCTCCATACATTTATGTTCACATAATTTGACAAAATGTACGGAGGGGTGGATTTTTTTTTCGTGATTTCGTGATTTTTCGGGGTTGGTCGCATATTAAAAGTTGTTCACATTAATGAGTACAACCACACGTTTTAGGGAAAACTCCTCTGTCGTATCAACGTTGTATATGAATATTTATGTCCGTTGTGAAAAGAAGTGCTCTTTCTTTTTCTCTTGAAGACCTCCACAGACAGGTTGTCGCGAGGGGGGGGAAGGCGATCCATAATTATTAATTTAAAGAAAACGAGGAGTTTATGCTTATGTGTGTTATTTTCTTTGTTTTTATGTACAGTCGTGCAGTAACCTGGAGTGCGGGCAGAGCGTGTGCAGCGCGGCGTTGCAAGTGGTGTTGCGCGCGCTGCAGCGCAACCAGAGCGTCGTGGTGTTGCAGCACATGTTCGCGACCGTGCGTGCGCTCATCGTCAAGGTGACTCATAGAAACGCTAATTTAATACAATGAAAAAAAATACAAAAAAAAAATGCAAAATAAGTTTAATTTCGGAAGTCAATTTTTAATAAGAACGAAGAGACTAAAGTATTATAGCAATACCGACGAACCTACCTACATAATACGCTAGGTAAACGTGGAATAAGGTACATTGACCTTTTACAAATATCTCTGCGAGGGTATCTGAAAAATAAACAATGAAGTCTCTTGCAATTCTAGAAAATATAAAGGATCGCGATAGACTCTGATTCAAGACAGCTTTATGTCTTTATTTCTGTTTTTGAAATTAAGAATGTCAATTGTCAATAAATGTAGCAAGGGTCATTGGTCGTTATTTCACGTTTATCTACTCTACCTTACCTTATTTACCCTATATATTTTTTATTGGTATTAAATAGTGCTTGACTGCGATTCCATCTGATATAATTATAATAGCTAATTAAACCCTATCTCCCCCACAGCTGGGCTGGTCGTGCTGCGGCGAGGAGTCGGGCATCTGCCGCGTGCTGCTGCGCCACTGCGCCGCGCTGTCCGCGCCCACGCGCGCGCACGCCTCCGCCACGCTCTATGCGCTCATGAGGCAACACTACCAGCTTGGCAATGTAAGTATCATCTGCCGCGTGCTGCTGCGCCACTGCGCCGCGCTGTCCGCGCCCACGCGCGCGCACGCCTCCGCCACGCTCTATGCGCTCATGAGGCAACACTACCAGCTTGGCAATGTAAGTATCATCTGCCGCGTGCTGCTGCGCCACTGCGCCGCGCTGTCCGCGCCCACGCGCGCGCACGCCTCCGCCACGCTCTATGCGCTCATGAGGCAACACTACCAGCTTGGCAATGTAAGTATCATCTGCCGCGTGCTGCTGCGCCACTGCGCCGCGCTGTCCGCGCCCACGCGCGCGCACGCCTCCGCCACGCTCTATGCGCTCATGAGGCAACACTACCAGCTTGGCAATGTAAGTATCATCTGCCGCGTGCTGCTGCGCCACTGCGCCGCGCTGTCCGCGCCCACGCGCGCGCACGCCTCCGCCACGCTCTATGCGCTCATGAGGCAACACTACCAGCTTGGCAATGTAAGTATCATCTGCCGCGTGCTGCTGCGCCACTGCGCCGCGCTGTCCGCGCCCACGCGCGCGCACGCCTCCGCCACGCTCTATGCGCTCATGAGGCAACACTACCAGCTTGGCAATGTAAGTATCATCTGCCGCGTGCTGCTGCGCCACTGCGCCGCGCTGTCCGCGCCCACGCGCGCGCACGCCTCCGCCACGCTCTATGCGCTCATGAGGCAACACTACCAGCTTGGCAATGTAAGTATCATCTGCCGCGTGCTGCTGCGCCACTGCGCCGCGCTGTCCGCGCCCACGCGCGCGCACGCCTCCGCCACGCTCTATGCGCTCATGAGGCAACACTACCAGCTTGGCAATGTAAGTATCATCTGCCGCGTGCTGCTGCGCCACTGCGCCGCGCTGTCCGCGCCCACGCGCGCGCACGCCTCCGCCACGCTCTATGCGCTCATGAGGCAACACTACCAGCTTGGCAATGTAAGTATCATCTGCCGCGTGCTGCTGCGCCACTGCGCCGCGCTGTCCGCGCCCACGCGCGCGCACGCCTCCGCCACGCTCTATGCGCTCATGAGGCAACACTACCAGCTTGGCAATGTAAGTATCATCTGCCGCGTGCTGCTGCGCCACTGCGCCGCGCTGTCCGCGCCCACGCGCGCGCACGCCTCCGCCACGCTCTATGCGCTCATGAGGCAACACTACCAGCTTGGCAATGTAAGTATCATCTGCCGCGTGCTGCTGCGCCACTGCGCCGCGCTGTCCGCGCCCACGCGCGCGCACGCCTCCGCCACGCTCTATGCGCTCATGAGGCAACACTACCAGCTTGGCAATGTAAGTATCATCTGCCGCGTGCTGCTGCGCCACTGCGCCGCGCTGTCCGCGCCCACGCGCGCGCACGCCTCCGCCACGCTCTATGCGCTCATGAGGCAACACTACCAGCTTGGCAATGTAAGTATCATCTGCCGCGTGCTGCTGCGCCACTGCGCCGCGCTGTCCGCGCCCACGCGCGCGCACGCCTCCGCCACGCTCTATGCGCTCATGAGGCAACACTACCAGCTTGGCAATGTAAGTATCATCTGCCGCGTGCTGCTGCGCCACTGCGCCGCGCTGTCCGCGCCCACGCGCGCGCACGCCTCCGCCACGCTCTATGCGCTCATGAGGCAACACTACCAGCTTGGCAATGTAAGTATCATCTGCCGCGTGCTGCTGCGCCACTGCGCCGCGCTGTCCGCGCCCACGCGCGCGCACGCCTCCGCCACGCTCTATGCGCTCATGAGGCAACACTACCAGCTTGGCAATGTAAGTATCATCTGCCGCGTGCTGCTGCGCCACTGCGCCGCGCTGTCCGCGCCCACGCGCGCGCACGCCTCCGCCACGCTCTATGCGCTCATGAGGCAACACTACCAGCTTGGCAATGTAAGTATCATCTGCCGCGTGCTGCTGCGCCACTGCGCCGCGCTGTCCGCGCCCACGCGCGCGCACGCCTCCGCCACGCTCTATGCGCTCATGAGGCAACACTACCAGCTTGGCAATGTAAGTATCATCTGCCGCGTGCTGCTGCGCCACTGCGCCGCGCTGTCCGCGCCCACGCGCGCGCACGCCTCCGCCACGCTCTATGCGCTCATGAGGCAACACTACCAGCTTGGCAATGTAAGTATCATCTGCCGCGTGCTGCTGCGCCACTGCGCCGCGCTGTCCGCGCCCACGCGCGCGCACGCCTCCGCCACGCTCTATGCGCTCATGAGGCAACACTACCAGCTTGGCAATGTAAGTATCATCTGCCGCGTGCTGCTGCGCCACTGCGCCGCGCTGTCCGCGCCCACGCGCGCGCACGCCTCCGCCACGCTCTATGCGCTCATGAGGCAACACTACCAGCTTGGCAATGTAAGTATCATCTGCCGCGTGCTGCTGCGCCACTGCGCCGCGCTGTCCGCGCCCACGCGCGCGCACGCCTCCGCCACGCTCTATGCGCTCATGAGGCAACACTACCAGCTTGGCAATGTAAGTATCATCTGCCGCGTGCTGCTGCGCCACTGCGCCGCGCTGTCCGCGCCCACGCGCGCGCACGCCTCCGCCACGCTCTATGCGCTCATGAGGCAACACTACCAGCTTGGCAATGTAAGTATCATCTGCCGCGTGCTGCTGCGCCACTGCGCCGCGCTGTCCGCGCCCACGCGCGCGCACGCCTCCGCCACGCTCTATGCGCTCATGAGGCAACACTACCAGCTTGGCAATGTAAGTATCATCTGCCGCGTGCTGCTGCGCCACTGCGCCGCGCTGTCCGCGCCCACGCGCGCGCACGCCTCCGCCACGCTCTATGCGCTCATGAGGCAACACTACCAGCTTGGCAATGTAAGTATCATCTGCCGCGTGCTGCTGCGCCACTGCGCCGCGCTGTCCGCGCCCACGCGCGCGCACGCCTCCGCCACGCTCTATGCGCTCATGAGGCAACACTACCAGCTTGGCAATGTAAGTATCATCTGCCGCGTGCTGCTGCGCCACTGCGCCGCGCTGTCCGCGCCCACGCGCGCGCACGCCTCCGCCACGCTCTATGCGCTCATGAGGCAACACTACCAGCTTGGCAATGTAAGTATCATCTGCCGCGTGCTGCTGCGCCACTGCGCCGCGCTGTCCGCGCCCACGCGCGCGCACGCCTCCGCCACGCTCTATGCGCTCATGAGGCAACACTACCAGCTTGGCAATGTAAGTATCATCTGCCGCGTGCTGCTGCGCCACTGCGCCGCGCTGTCCGCGCCCACGCGCGCGCACGCCTCCGCCACGCTCTATGCGCTCATGAGGCAACACTACCAGCTTGGCAATGTAAGTATCATCTGCCGCGTGCTGCTGCGCCACTGCGCCGCGCTGTCCGCGCCCACGCGCGCGCACGCCTCCGCCACGCTCTATGCGCTCATGAGGCAACACTACCAGCTTGGCAATGTAAGTATCATCTGCCGCGTGCTGCTGCGCCACTGCGCCGCGCTGTCCGCGCCCACGCGCGCGCACGCCTCCGCCACGCTCTATGCGCTCATGAGGCAACACTACCAGCTTGGCAATGTAAGTATCATCTGCCGCGTGCTGCTGCGCCACTGCGCCGCGCTGTCCGCGCCCACGCGCGCGCACGCCTCCGCCACGCTCTATGCGCTCATGAGGCAACACTACCAGCTTGGCAATGTAAGTATCATCTGCCGCGTGCTGCTGCGCCACTGCGCCGCGCTGTCCGCGCCCACGCGCGCGCACGCCTCCGCCACGCTCTATGCGCTCATGAGGCAACACTACCAGCTTGGCAATGTAAGTATCATCTGCCGCGTGCTGCTGCGCCACTGCGCCGCGCTGTCCGCGCCCACGCGCGCGCACGCCTCCGCCACGCTCTATGCGCTCATGAGGCAACACTACCAGCTTGGCAATGTAAGTATCATCTGCCGCGTGCTGCTGCGCCACTGCGCCGCGCTGTCCGCGCCCACGCGCGCGCACGCCTCCGCCACGCTCTATGCGCTCATGAGGCAACACTACCAGCTTGGCAATGTAAGTATCATCTGCCGCGTGCTGCTGCGCCACTGCGCCGCGCTGTCCGCGCCCACGCGCGCGCACGCCTCCGCCACGCTCTATGCGCTCATGAGGCAACACTACCAGCTTGGCAATGTAAGTATCATCTGCCGCGTGCTGCTGCGCCACTGCGCCGCGCTGTCCGCGCCCACGCGCGCGCACGCCTCCGCCACGCTCTATGCGCTCATGAGGCAACACTACCAGCTTGGCAATGTAAGTATCATCTGCCGCGTGCTGCTGCGCCACTGCGCCGCGCTGTCCGCGCCCACGCGCGCGCACGCCTCCGCCACGCTCTATGCGCTCATGAGGCAACACTACCAGCTTGGCAATGTAAGTATCATCTGCCGCGTGCTGCTGCGCCACTGCGCCGCGCTGTCCGCGCCCACGCGCGCGCACGCCTCCGCCACGCTCTATGCGCTCATGAGGCAACACTACCAGCTTGGCAATGTAAGTATCATCTGCCGCGTGCTGCTGCGCCACTGCGCCGCGCTGTCCGCGCCCACGCGCGCGCACGCCTCCGCCACGCTCTATGCGCTCATGAGGCAACACTACCAGCTTGGCAATGTAAGTATCATCTGCCGCGTGCTGCTGCGCCACTGCGCCGCGCTGTCCGCGCCCACGCGCGCGCACGCCTCCGCCACGCTCTATGCGCTCATGAGGCAACACTACCAGCTTGGCAATGTAAGTATCATCTGCCGCGTGCTGCTGCGCCACTGCGCCGCGCTGTCCGCGCCCACGCGCGCGCACGCCTCCGCCACGCTCTATGCGCTCATGAGGCAACACTACCAGCTTGGCAATGTAAGTATCATCTGCCGCGTGCTGCTGCGCCACTGCGCCGCGCTGTCCGCGCCCACGCGCGCGCACGCCTCCGCCACGCTCTATGCGCTCATGAGGCAACACTACCAGCTTGGCAATGTAAGTATCATCTGCCGCGTGCTGCTGCGCCACTGCGCCGCGCTGTCCGCGCCCACGCGCGCGCACGCCTCCGCCACGCTCTATGCGCTCATGAGGCAACACTACCAGCTTGGCAATGTAAGTATCATCTGCCGCGTGCTGCTGCGCCACTGCGCCGCGCTGTCCGCGCCCACGCGCGCGCACGCCTCCGCCACGCTCTATGCGCTCATGAGGCAACACTACCAGCTTGGCAATGTAAGTATCATCTGCCGCGTGCTGCTGCGCCACTGCGCCGCGCTGTCCGCGCCCACGCGCGCGCACGCCTCCGCCACGCTCTATGCGCTCATGAGGCAACACTACCAGCTTGGCAATGTAAGTATCATCTGCCGCGTGCTGCTGCGCCACTGCGCCGCGCTGTCCGCGCCCACGCGCGCGCACGCCTCCGCCACGCTCTATGCGCTCATGAGGCAACACTACCAGCTTGGCAATGTAAGTATCATCTGCCGCGTGCTGCTGCGCCACTGCGCCGCGCTGTCCGCGCCCACGCGCGCGCACGCCTCCGCCACGCTCTATGCGCTCATGAGGCAACACTACCAGCTTGGCAATGTAAGTATCATCTGCCGCGTGCTGCTGCGCCACTGCGCCGCGCTGTCCGCGCCCACGCGCGCGCACGCCTCCGCCACGCTCTATGCGCTCATGAGGCAACACTACCAGCTTGGCAATGTAAGTATCATCTGCCGCGTGCTGCTGCGCCACTGCGCCGCGCTGTCCGCGCCCACGCGCGCGCACGCCTCCGCCACGCTCTATGCGCTCATGAGGCAACACTACCAGCTTGGCAATGTAAGTATCATCTGCCGCGTGCTGCTGCGCCACTGCGCCGCGCTGTCCGCGCCCACGCGCGCGCACGCCTCCGCCACGCTCTATGCGCTCATGAGGCAACACTACCAGCTTGGCAATGTAAGTATCATCTGCCGCGTGCTGCTGCGCCACTGCGCCGCGCTGTCCGCGCCCACGCGCGCGCACGCCTCCGCCACGCTCTATGCGCTCATGAGGCAACACTACCAGCTTGGCAATGTAAGTATCATCTGCCGCGTGCTGCTGCGCCACTGCGCCGCGCTGTCCGCGCCCACGCGCGCGCACGCCTCCGCCACGCTCTATGCGCTCATGAGGCAACACTACCAGCTTGGCAATGTAAGTATCATCTGCCGCGTGCTGCTGCGCCACTGCGCCGCGCTGTCCGCGCCCACGCGCGCGCACGCCTCCGCCACGCTCTATGCGCTCATGAGGCAACACTACCAGCTTGGCAATGTAAGTATCATCTGCCGCGTGCTGCTGCGCCACTGCGCCGCGCTGTCCGCGCCCACGCGCGCGCACGCCTCCGCCACGCTCTATGCGCTCATGAGGCAACACTACCAGCTTGGCAATGTAAGTATCATCTGCCGCGTGCTGCTGCGCCACTGCGCCGCGCTGTCCGCGCCCACGCGCGCGCACGCCTCCGCCACGCTCTATGCGCTCATGAGGCAACACTACCAGCTTGGCAATGTAAGTATCATCTGCCGCGTGCTGCTGCGCCACTGCGCCGCGCTGTCCGCGCCCACGCGCGCGCACGCCTCCGCCACGCTCTATGCGCTCATGAGGCAACACTACCAGCTTGGCAATGTAAGTATCATCTGCCGCGTGCTGCTGCGCCACTGCGCCGCGCTGTCCGCGCCCACGCGCGCGCACGCCTCCGCCACGCTCTATGCGCTCATGAGGCAACACTACCAGCTTGGCAATGTAAGTATCATCTGCCGCGTGCTGCTGCGCCACTGCGCCGCGCTGTCCGCGCCCACGCGCGCGCACGCCTCCGCCACGCTCTATGCGCTCATGAGGCAACACTACCAGCTTGGCAATGTAAGTATCATCTGCCGCGTGCTGCTGCGCCACTGCGCCGCGCTGTCCGCGCCCACGCGCGCGCACGCCTCCGCCACGCTCTATGCGCTCATGAGGCAACACTACCAGCTTGGCAATGTAAGTATCATCTGCCGCGTGCTGCTGCGCCACTGCGCCGCGCTGTCCGCGCCCACGCGCGCGCACGCCTCCGCCACGCTCTATGCGCTCATGAGGCAACACTACCAGCTTGGCAATGTAAGTATCATCTGCCGCGTGCTGCTGCGCCACTGCGCCGCGCTGTCCGCGCCCACGCGCGCGCACGCCTCCGCCACGCTCTATGCGCTCATGAGGCAACACTACCAGCTTGGCAATGTAAGTATCATCTGCCGCGTGCTGCTGCGCCACTGCGCCGCGCTGTCCGCGCCCACGCGCGCGCACGCCTCCGCCACGCTCTATGCGCTCATGAGGCAACACTACCAGCTTGGCAATGTAAGTATCATCTGCCGCGTGCTGCTGCGCCACTGCGCCGCGCTGTCCGCGCCCACGCGCGCGCACGCCTCCGCCACGCTCTATGCGCTCATGAGGCAACACTACCAGCTTGGCAATGTAAGTATCATCTGCCGCGTGCTGCTGCGCCACTGCGCCGCGCTGTCCGCGCCCACGCGCGCGCACGCCTCCGCCACGCTCTATGCGCTCATGAGGCAACACTACCAGCTTGGCAATGTAAGTATCATCTGCCGCGTGCTGCTGCGCCACTGCGCCGCGCTGTCCGCGCCCACGCGCGCGCACGCCTCCGCCACGCTCTATGCGCTCATGAGGCAACACTACCAGCTTGGCAATGTAAGTATCATCTGCCGCGTGCTGCTGCGCCACTGCGCCGCGCTGTCCGCGCCCACGCGCGCGCACGCCTCCGCCACGCTCTATGCGCTCATGAGGCAACACTACCAGCTTGGCAATGTAAGTATCATCTGCCGCGTGCTGCTGCGCCACTGCGCCGCGCTGTCCGCGCCCACGCGCGCGCACGCCTCCGCCACGCTCTATGCGCTCATGAGGCAACACTACCAGCTTGGCAATGTAAGTATCATCTGCCGCGTGCTGCTGCGCCACTGCGCCGCGCTGTCCGCGCCCACGCGCGCGCACGCCTCCGCCACGCTCTATGCGCTCATGAGGCAACACTACCAGCTTGGCAATGTAAGTATCATCTGCCGCGTGCTGCTGCGCCACTGCGCCGCGCTGTCCGCGCCCACGCGCGCGCACGCCTCCGCCACGCTCTATGCGCTCATGAGGCAACACTACCAGCTTGGCAATGTAAGTATCATCTGCCGCGTGCTGCTGCGCCACTGCGCCGCGCTGTCCGCGCCCACGCGCGCGCACGCCTCCGCCACGCTCTATGCGCTCATGAGGCAACACTACCAGCTTGGCAATGTAAGTATCATCTGCCGCGTGCTGCTGCGCCACTGCGCCGCGCTGTCCGCGCCCACGCGCGCGCACGCCTCCGCCACGCTCTATGCGCTCATGAGGCAACACTACCAGCTTGGCAATGTAAGTATCATCTGCCGCGTGCTGCTGCGCCACTGCGCCGCGCTGTCCGCGCCCACGCGCGCGCACGCCTCCGCCACGCTCTATGCGCTCATGAGGCAACACTACCAGCTTGGCAATGTAAGTATCATCTGCCGCGTGCTGCTGCGCCACTGCGCCGCGCTGTCCGCGCCCACGCGCGCGCACGCCTCCGCCACGCTCTATGCGCTCATGAGGCAACACTACCAGCTTGGCAATGTAAGTATCATCTGCCGCGTGCTGCTGCGCCACTGCGCCGCGCTGTCCGCGCCCACGCGCGCGCACGCCTCCGCCACGCTCTATGCGCTCATGAGGCAACACTACCAGCTTGGCAATGTAAGTATCATCTGCCGCGTGCTGCTGCGCCACTGCGCCGCGCTGTCCGCGCCCACGCGCGCGCACGCCTCCGCCACGCTCTATGCGCTCATGAGGCAACACTACCAGCTTGGCAATGTAAGTATCATCTGCCGCGTGCTGCTGCGCCACTGCGCCGCGCTGTCCGCGCCCACGCGCGCGCACGCCTCCGCCACGCTCTATGCGCTCATGAGGCAACACTACCAGCTTGGCAATGTAAGTATCATCTGCCGCGTGCTGCTGCGCCACTGCGCCGCGCTGTCCGCGCCCACGCGCGCGCACGCCTCCGCCACGCTCTATGCGCTCATGAGGCAACACTACCAGCTTGGCAATGTAAGTATCATCTGCCGCGTGCTGCTGCGCCACTGCGCCGCGCTGTCCGCGCCCACGCGCGCGCACGCCTCCGCCACGCTCTATGCGCTCATGAGGCAACACTACCAGCTTGGCAATGTAAGTATCATCTGCCGCGTGCTGCTGCGCCACTGCGCCGCGCTGTCCGCGCCCACGCGCGCGCACGCCTCCGCCACGCTCTATGCGCTCATGAGGCAACACTACCAGCTTGGCAATGTAAGTATCATCTGCCGCGTGCTGCTGCGCCACTGCGCCGCGCTGTCCGCGCCCACGCGCGCGCACGCCTCCGCCACGCTCTATGCGCTCATGAGGCAACACTACCAGCTTGGCAATGTAAGTATCATCTGCCGCGTGCTGCTGCGCCACTGCGCCGCGCTGTCCGCGCCCACGCGCGCGCACGCCTCCGCCACGCTCTATGCGCTCATGAGGCAACACTACCAGCTTGGCAATGTAAGTATCATCTGCCGCGTGCTGCTGCGCCACTGCGCCGCGCTGTCCGCGCCCACGCGCGCGCACGCCTCCGCCACGCTCTATGCGCTCATGAGGCAACACTACCAGCTTGGCAATGTAAGTATCATCTGCCGCGTGCTGCTGCGCCACTGCGCCGCGCTGTCCGCGCCCACGCGCGCGCACGCCTCCGCCACGCTCTATGCGCTCATGAGGCAACACTACCAGCTTGGCAATGTAAGTATCATCTGCCGCGTGCTGCTGCGCCACTGCGCCGCGCTGTCCGCGCCCACGCGCGCGCACGCCTCCGCCACGCTCTATGCGCTCATGAGGCAACACTACCAGCTTGGCAATGTAAGTATCATCTGCCGCGTGCTGCTGCGCCACTGCGCCGCGCTGTCCGCGCCCACGCGCGCGCACGCCTCCGCCACGCTCTATGCGCTCATGAGGCAACACTACCAGCTTGGCAATGTAAGTATCATCTGCCGCGTGCTGCTGCGCCACTGCGCCGCGCTGTCCGCGCCCACGCGCGCGCACGCCTCCGCCACGCTCTATGCGCTCATGAGGCAACACTACCAGCTTGGCAATGTAAGTATCATCTGCCGCGTGCTGCTGCGCCACTGCGCCGCGCTGTCCGCGCCCACGCGCGCGCACGCCTCCGCCACGCTCTATGCGCTCATGAGGCAACACTACCAGCTTGGCAATGTAAGTATCATCTGCCGCGTGCTGCTGCGCCACTGCGCCGCGCTGTCCGCGCCCACGCGCGCGCACGCCTCCGCCACGCTCTATGCGCTCATGAGGCAACACTACCAGCTTGGCAATGTAAGTATCATCTGCCGCGTGCTGCTGCGCCACTGCGCCGCGCTGTCCGCGCCCACGCGCGCGCACGCCTCCGCCACGCTCTATGCGCTCATGAGGCAACACTACCAGCTTGGCAATGTAAGTATCATCTGCCGCGTGCTGCTGCGCCACTGCGCCGCGCTGTCCGCGCCCACGCGCGCGCACGCCTCCGCCACGCTCTATGCGCTCATGAGGCAACACTACCAGCTTGGCAATGTAAGTATCATCTGCCGCGTGCTGCTGCGCCACTGCGCCGCGCTGTCCGCGCCCACGCGCGCGCACGCCTCCGCCACGCTCTATGCGCTCATGAGGCAACACTACCAGCTTGGCAATGTAAGTATCATCTGCCGCGTGCTGCTGCGCCACTGCGCCGCGCTGTCCGCGCCCACGCGCGCGCACGCCTCCGCCACGCTCTATGCGCTCATGAGGCAACACTACCAGCTTGGCAATGTAAGTATCATCTGCCGCGTGCTGCTGCGCCACTGCGCCGCGCTGTCCGCGCCCACGCGCGCGCACGCCTCCGCCACGCTCTATGCGCTCATGAGGCAACACTACCAGCTTGGCAATGTAAGTATCATCTGCCGCGTGCTGCTGCGCCACTGCGCCGCGCTGTCCGCGCCCACGCGCGCGCACGCCTCCGCCACGCTCTATGCGCTCATGAGGCAACACTACCAGCTTGGCAATGTAAGTATCATCTGCCGCGTGCTGCTGCGCCACTGCGCCGCGCTGTCCGCGCCCACGCGCGCGCACGCCTCCGCCACGCTCTATGCGCTCATGAGGCAACACTACCAGCTTGGCAATGTAAGTATCATCTGCCGCGTGCTGCTGCGCCACTGCGCCGCGCTGTCCGCGCCCACGCGCGCGCACGCCTCCGCCACGCTCTATGCGCTCATGAGGCAACACTACCAGCTTGGCAATGTAAGTATCATCTGCCGCGTGCTGCTGCGCCACTGCGCCGCGCTGTCCGCGCCCACGCGCGCGCACGCCTCCGCCACGCTCTATGCGCTCATGAGGCAACACTACCAGCTTGGCAATGTAAGTATCATCTGCCGCGTGCTGCTGCGCCACTGCGCCGCGCTGTCCGCGCCCACGCGCGCGCACGCCTCCGCCACGCTCTATGCGCTCATGAGGCAACACTACCAGCTTGGCAATGTAAGTATCATCTGCCGCGTGCTGCTGCGCCACTGCGCCGCGCTGTCCGCGCCCACGCGCGCGCACGCCTCCGCCACGCTCTATGCGCTCATGAGGCAACACTACCAGCTTGGCAATGTAAGTATCATCTGCCGCGTGCTGCTGCGCCACTGCGCCGCGCTGTCCGCGCCCACGCGCGCGCACGCCTCCGCCACGCTCTATGCGCTCATGAGGCAACACTACCAGCTTGGCAATGTAAGTATCATCTGCCGCGTGCTGCTGCGCCACTGCGCCGCGCTGTCCGCGCCCACGCGCGCGCACGCCTCCGCCACGCTCTATGCGCTCATGAGGCAACACTACCAGCTTGGCAATGTAAGTATCATCTGCCGCGTGCTGCTGCGCCACTGCGCCGCGCTGTCCGCGCCCACGCGCGCGCACGCCTCCGCCACGCTCTATGCGCTCATGAGGCAACACTACCAGCTTGGCAATGTAAGTATCATCTGCCGCGTGCTGCTGCGCCACTGCGCCGCGCTGTCCGCGCCCACGCGCGCGCACGCCTCCGCCACGCTCTATGCGCTCATGAGGCAACACTACCAGCTTGGCAATGTAAGTATCATCTGCCGCGTGCTGCTGCGCCACTGCGCCGCGCTGTCCGCGCCCACGCGCGCGCACGCCTCCGCCACGCTCTATGCGCTCATGAGGCAACACTACCAGCTTGGCAATGTAAGTATCATCTGCCGCGTGCTGCTGCGCCACTGCGCCGCGCTGTCCGCGCCCACGCGCGCGCACGCCTCCGCCACGCTCTATGCGCTCATGAGGCAACACTACCAGCTTGGCAATGTAAGTATCATCTGCCGCGTGCTGCTGCGCCACTGCGCCGCGCTGTCCGCGCCCACGCGCGCGCACGCCTCCGCCACGCTCTATGCGCTCATGAGGCAACACTACCAGCTTGGCAATGTAAGTATCATCTGCCGCGTGCTGCTGCGCCACTGCGCCGCGCTGTCCGCGCCCACGCGCGCGCACGCCTCCGCCACGCTCTATGCGCTCATGAGGCAACACTACCAGCTTGGCAATGTAAGTATCATCTGCCGCGTGCTGCTGCGCCACTGCGCCGCGCTGTCCGCGCCCACGCGCGCGCACGCCTCCGCCACGCTCTATGCGCTCATGAGGCAACACTACCAGCTTGGCAATGTAAGTATCATCTGCCGCGTGCTGCTGCGCCACTGCGCCGCGCTGTCCGCGCCCACGCGCGCGCACGCCTCCGCCACGCTCTATGCGCTCATGAGGCAACACTACCAGCTTGGCAATGTAAGTATCATCTGCCGCGTGCTGCTGCGCCACTGCGCCGCGCTGTCCGCGCCCACGCGCGCGCACGCCTCCGCCACGCTCTATGCGCTCATGAGGCAACACTACCAGCTTGGCAATGTAAGTATCATCTGCCGCGTGCTGCTGCGCCACTGCGCCGCGCTGTCCGCGCCCACGCGCGCGCACGCCTCCGCCACGCTCTATGCGCTCATGAGGCAACACTACCAGCTTGGCAATGTAAGTATCATCTGCCGCGTGCTGCTGCGCCACTGCGCCGCGCTGTCCGCGCCCACGCGCGCGCACGCCTCCGCCACGCTCTATGCGCTCATGAGGCAACACTACCAGCTTGGCAATGTAAGTATCATCTGCCGCGTGCTGCTGCGCCACTGCGCCGCGCTGTCCGCGCCCACGCGCGCGCACGCCTCCGCCACGCTCTATGCGCTCATGAGGCAACACTACCAGCTTGGCAATGTAAGTATCATCTGCCGCGTGCTGCTGCGCCACTGCGCCGCGCTGTCCGCGCCCACGCGCGCGCACGCCTCCGCCACGCTCTATGCGCTCATGAGGCAACACTACCAGCTTGGCAATGTAAGTATCATCTGCCGCGTGCTGCTGCGCCACTGCGCCGCGCTGTCCGCGCCCACGCGCGCGCACGCCTCCGCCACGCTCTATGCGCTCATGAGGCAACACTACCAGCTTGGCAATGTAAGTATCATCTGCCGCGTGCTGCTGCGCCACTGCGCCGCGCTGTCCGCGCCCACGCGCGCGCACGCCTCCGCCACGCTCTATGCGCTCATGAGGCAACACTACCAGCTTGGCAATGTAAGTATCATCTGCCGCGTGCTGCTGCGCCACTGCGCCGCGCTGTCCGCGCCCACGCGCGCGCACGCCTCCGCCACGCTCTATGCGCTCATGAGGCAACACTACCAGCTTGGCAATGTAAGTATCATCTGCCGCGTGCTGCTGCGCCACTGCGCCGCGCTGTCCGCGCCCACGCGCGCGCACGCCTCCGCCACGCTCTATGCGCTCATGAGGCAACACTACCAGCTTGGCAATGTAAGTATCATCTGCCGCGTGCTGCTGCGCCACTGCGCCGCGCTGTCCGCGCCCACGCGCGCGCACGCCTCCGCCACGCTCTATGCGCTCATGAGGCAACACTACCAGCTTGGCAATGTAAGTATCATCTGCCGCGTGCTGCTGCGCCACTGCGCCGCGCTGTCCGCGCCCACGCGCGCGCACGCCTCCGCCACGCTCTATGCGCTCATGAGGCAACACTACCAGCTTGGCAATGTAAGTATCATCTGCCGCGTGCTGCTGCGCCACTGCGCCGCGCTGTCCGCGCCCACGCGCGCGCACGCCTCCGCCACGCTCTATGCGCTCATGAGGCAACACTACCAGCTTGGCAATGTAAGTATCATCTGCCGCGTGCTGCTGCGCCACTGCGCCGCGCTGTCCGCGCCCACGCGCGCGCACGCCTCCGCCACGCTCTATGCGCTCATGAGGCAACACTACCAGCTTGGCAATGTAAGTATCATCTGCCGCGTGCTGCTGCGCCACTGCGCCGCGCTGTCCGCGCCCACGCGCGCGCACGCCTCCGCCACGCTCTATGCGCTCATGAGGCAACACTACCAGCTTGGCAATGTAAGTATCATCTGCCGCGTGCTGCTGCGCCACTGCGCCGCGCTGTCCGCGCCCACGCGCGCGCACGCCTCCGCCACGCTCTATGCGCTCATGAGGCAACACTACCAGCTTGGCAATGTAAGTATCATCTGCCGCGTGCTGCTGCGCCACTGCGCCGCGCTGTCCGCGCCCACGCGCGCGCACGCCTCCGCCACGCTCTATGCGCTCATGAGGCAACACTACCAGCTTGGCAATGTAAGTATCATCTGCCGCGTGCTGCTGCGCCACTGCGCCGCGCTGTCCGCGCCCACGCGCGCGCACGCCTCCGCCACGCTCTATGCGCTCATGAGGCAACACTACCAGCTTGGCAATGTAAGTATCATCTGCCGCGTGCTGCTGCGCCACTGCGCCGCGCTGTCCGCGCCCACGCGCGCGCACGCCTCCGCCACGCTCTATGCGCTCATGAGGCAACACTACCAGCTTGGCAATGTAAGTATCATCTGCCGCGTGCTGCTGCGCCACTGCGCCGCGCTGTCCGCGCCCACGCGCGCGCACGCCTCCGCCACGCTCTATGCGCTCATGAGGCAACACTACCAGCTTGGCAATGTAAGTATCATCTGCCGCGTGCTGCTGCGCCACTGCGCCGCGCTGTCCGCGCCCACGCGCGCGCACGCCTCCGCCACGCTCTATGCGCTCATGAGGCAACACTACCAGCTTGGCAATGTAAGTATCATCTGCCGCGTGCTGCTGCGCCACTGCGCCGCGCTGTCCGCGCCCACGCGCGCGCACGCCTCCGCCACGCTCTATGCGCTCATGAGGCAACACTACCAGCTTGGCAATGTAACTACCTTCCCACTTTTGTATCGGATCTTCTGAAGCCATGAGTTCGCTTCTGAAGGGAAAACTCGGGGCCCTGGAATGTGGTGTGAGAGCACGTACATCCGCACATCACGTATAGCACGTAGTTTAAGTTAAGGTAGATAAGCTGTGTCCATAGCATTATTGGCATAGAGGCACATACTAACTATGTATATATATCTCACCAATTAAAGGCATAGAGTCAGTTGAATCATGGAGTAGTATGCATCACGTTATTTACTTAAACCCCTCCTTCCCCCCTGCATCCAGGAATGAAAGGCAAAAAATGTTGATCTCCCCAAGAGGATGGGCTTTAGTCAGTAAAAGTCTGACACGCCCTCCCGCTCCGCCCAAAAGCAGGAGAAGTCATTCTGCTTTCCAGCAGCAGTGATAATCTCAGTGACGCAAAATGTAAACTACACTCTATAAGGATGGTCCTCAGAATAAGTAGTTTCTTAACACTTCTGTACACTTGTCCCAAAAATATCTTGATATAGAAATAAAACCAACTTTCAGAGTAAGACAATTTATTGGCACAGACACGGCTGAACCCCATTCCTCGTAGGAAAATCTTAACACCGCGATTTACAATAGTGACGTCACAGCACAACGACATCTCTTATCGAAAACACGGCACTAAGTTAATGACAATTGACAAGTGTCAACTAAACAATATAATTTGTCAGATTAGACATTCCGCCCACCATGGACGACTCTGTCCATCTACCTTAACATTACAACATAAACATAAATAATTGAATGATTGTTTGGTTATCCACTATACTCTAATCCTAGGGTCCTAAATCTATGACACAAGTTCCTAGCTTATAAAAAATAAAAATTAAACAACACTTAAACCAAAAAAATACAAGTTCATTCACAAAAAGTGGGTAGATAAAAACAGTAGATATATAAAATTCACAGATATCAAACAACTAACAACAAAACCAAACCAATGACTAAATGTTCACAGGTAACATAATTAATTTAGATAAAGGTCTTTTAATTTCATTATTTTTACAGCGTATGGTTACAACGCGAGTAATATTGTCCAAACCTGGATGTTTACATGTAACAACTCCGTATAACCATCTAGCCGGTGGGAGACCATCCTCCTTCACCAGAACCACATCTCCAATCTCAGGTTCAGGTTTACAATCTTTCCATTTATATCGATGCTGCAATTGAGTCAAGTACTCTAGTGACCACCTACGCCAGAAATTTTGAAGCATTTTTTGCGTTAGATGCCACCGCTTTAGATTGCCAATCGATGAGTTTTCATAGTTTGCATCAGGTACAGTTACCAGAGGTTCACCCACGAGAAAGTGCCCAGGCGTCAAAGGACACAAGTCCTCTGGATTGTTTGAAAGCTGAGAGATCGGCCTCGAGTTAAGGCACGCCTCAATTTGAGCCAGCACAGTTGTCATTTCTTCAAACGTCAATGTACTGGTGCCTATAATTCTCTTCAAATGGTGCTTCGTGGACTTGACGCCAGCCTCCCACAATCCTCCAAAATTAGGAGCATGAGGCGGTATGAAATGCCAAGTTGTACCATTCATAGAGAGGAAATCAGCTATTTCCGAAGCTACCATAGACCTTTCAGCGTTGAATAGCTGTTTCAATTCCTTTGCACTACCAACAAATGTGGTTCCATTGTCACTCCACAAGTCCAATACTCGGCCACGTCTGGCAACAAAGCGCTTAAAAGCCGCAAGAAAACTCTGAGAAGTCATATCACTGACGACCTCAAGATGAATAGCCCGAGTGGACATGCAAACGAACAGGCAAATATAACCTTTACTGGAGTGATGTCCACGACCTTTAGAAGTTCGGATGCTGATTGGACCTGCGTAATCTACGCCACTGCATTGAAATGGCTTCAGAGATGAAGACACCCTGGCCTTCGGCAACTGGCCCATCATTTGTTGATGGGTTTGTGTTGAATATCGAACACAAATTACACACTTATGAACATATTGCCTAACGAGAGTCTTTGCATTGAGTATCCAGTATTTGGATCTTAAGTAGTTGAGCATCAATTGTGGCCCGCCATGCAAAGTTCTCTCGTGAGCTTCCGCAATCAAAAGATTGGTGAAGTGTGATTTATGAGGGATTATGATGGGATGCTTCATATTCTCATCAATAGAAGCCCGGTGTAAGCGACCGCCTACTCTTAAGATCCCGTCATCATCAAGAAAAGGACTCAACGCGGTAAGTCTACTACCCTTATGTAGTTTACGATCTTTTTTTACAGATTCTATTTCATCGCTAAACGATTGGAGTTGGCAGAGTTTGATACAGGTAAGTACAGCTTCGTTTAATTCCTTTGTAGTTAGCCAAGTAGTTATTTTATTTTTATTGTGTTCAAACTCTTTCATTCGCAAAAATCGTCTACAGTAAGCTATAACTCTTATTAATCTGTTGAACTTAGAAAATCTAGTAAATAGACTATCATCGTATTCTACCGCAGTTGCATGACATTTTGTTTTTATCTTTCTTTCTTCTAGTGTTGTTGCTTGTATATTTCCTTTATTATAGTCTATTTTTTCATTCTGTAACCATACTGGGCCTTTTTTCCAGAGCTGCATATCGTTACACTCAGAAGGGCTTACTCCCCGAGATGCGCAATCTGCTGGGTTTTCCGACGTTGACACATGTGACCACTGACTTCTATCCATAATAGTGAGTATTTCGGAAACACGATTTGCGATAAATGTTTTCCACCGACTAGGATGGCTACTTAGCCACGCCAATACGACGGATGAGTCTGTCCACGCGTATAAATGCTGTTTGGGAACTCCTAAAGTCGAAGCGACTTCTTGAAGAAGTTTTGCTACTAGGACAGCCCCACAAAGCTCTAAACGCGGGATGGATACCTGCTTAACAGGAGCAACCTTGGTTTTTGAAGTCACCAAGTTTGTGTGAATATGTCCATCGCTATCAATGATGCGGACGTATACCACCGCGGCGTATGCTACATTGGACGCGTCTGAAAAGCCATGTAACTCTAGTATTTTGTCTTCTTTGCTAGAGTTGATCCAGCGAGGGAGACGAAACTTAGTAAGGTTACAAAGGCTGTTTCGGAAGTCAAGCCACTCTGTCAGCAATGGAGCAGGTAATTCCGCGTCCCATTCGATCCCAGTCATCCATATGCGTTGAATAAATACCTTCGCAGTGATGATTATCGGTGCTAACCATCCAAGAGGATCGAATAGTCGCGCTATGTCCGAAATAACCTTACGCTTTGTCACTGGAAAATCTGGAGTCTTAAGCTGAATAGTGTAAACGAACTCGTCATTGTTTTTATCCCACGTCAAACCTAATATTTTGGAAATTGCGTCTGATTTTAGTTCCATGTTTCCTTGTGTTTGTAATATTTGTTCTTCGTTTTCAATTAATTTTAACAACTCTTTGTTGTTAGTAGCCCACTTTTGGAGCTGGAAACCTCCACGTTTAAGCAACTCCGATGTTTGCTTAAATATTTCTACTCCCTCTTCTATGGTTTGACATCCCGTCATTAGGTCATCCATATAGAAATCGGAAACAACACGGTTCTTTGCTAAAGGAAACTCAGCGCCTTCGTCCTGAGCTAACTGCTGCAATGATCTGACTGCTAGGTAAGGCGCCGAGGATGTTCCAAATGTTACTCGCAAGTGACGTAACACCTGAATTTCGTCATCTGGATTTTCGCGCCACAATATACGCTGAAAATCGGTGTGGTCGTCGCATACCTTTATCTGTCTGTACATCTTAACGATGTCAGCTACCAGACAGATAGGTTCACAACGCCAACGCATGATAATATGACGAAGCTCAGATTGTAGACGCGGACCCACCATTAGATCATGATTAAGAGATACCCCGTTGCTGCCTACACACGATGCATCAAATACGATGCGCAACTTCGTTGTAGTTTTGTCGTTACGGATGACGGCATGATGAGGTAAGTACACAGCTCCTTCTTTGTCCTTATCCTGTACTATATCCATATGATTAAGAGTTATATATTCATTAAGAACAGCTGAATACTGAGCCTTGAAATCGGGATTCCTTAGAAATCGCTTTTCTAAGGTTAAAAATCGTTTAAGAGCAATGTCTTTCGATTCACCATATTTACAAGCAGGATCGCTTGACCTGAAAGGCAAATGCACGATATAACGACCAGATTCGTCTCGTTTAGTCGTGGCCTTAAATATATCTTCGCATTTCCTTTCTTCTGGGGTCAAGTGAACCTTATGGAAATCACCATTGGGCTCAGATTCTAGTTCCCAGAATTTTTTAAGAAGTGTGTTCTCATCTAAAAGAGTAGAATGCAATGTGACTACGGTATTGTGGCATGTCTCGCTTTGGTTGATTTTGCCTACTTGACCAGACAAGATCCATCCTAGTCTCGTACTTTGCGCGATGAGCTGACCAGGTGGACCTCTGATTAAACCGTCTAACAAGATCTGGCTATACACTTCGGCACCTAACAGCAAATCAATCTTGTTCGGAGTATCGAACGAAGGATCTGCTAAAGCCAAAGACGAGATTGAAGTCAAAACGTTTGCCCTAACTTTCTTTGCCGGTAAAATAGTTGTTAGTTTCTTTAATACATAAGCTTTAACAGTTATAACAAAACTAGGTTCGATGCGTGATTTAATCTTAATGAGAACCATCGAATTAAATGAAATCATCGATTGGCCTTGATCACCACCTATACCTGAAATTGAACCTTCAATTGATAGTCTTTTGAGACCTAAGAGCTGTACTGCGGACTCCGTCACAAAGGAAGCCTGAGACCCCTGGTCTAATAGGGATCTTAAAACTATAGCAGTACCACTCTTTGATTCCGCTTCAATAAGCGCTGTAGCCAATAATATTTGGCTATGATCATTAGCAAAACAACTTATAACATTAGTGGAATTACTCTGAGTTGAAGTGGTATTAGCAGAAATGTTGGTTTCTGCAGCTTTGGTACTATCACCAACTGATTTGGAGATATTGTTGAGATGAAGAAGACTATGATGCTTCTTTTGACATACACGACATCTGGAGGACTGGCGGCATGCATACACTGAGTGATTTGCTCCTAGACAGTTGTAACATAAACCATTCGTTTGGACAAAATTACGACGCTTGTCCATATCAAGTGCGGCGAACCTTTTGCAATTGGCTAATTTGTGGTTATCTTGACAACATACACACGATGTTGTGGAAACATGGAGTGACTTGACTGGAACATTGCGATTGCCCTGATGACGTTGCCCTTTGACATCTAGAAATTCCAAAGACCGAAATCTTTGTTCGAGAAAAGATTGAAATTGTTTCATTGTGGGCAAGTCATCTGAACAATCACTTATTTTAATTTCCCATTGCTTACGTGATTCAGTGTCCAGTTTTAGACTTAATACATAAATGACTATGATATCCCAATGCTCAACCATTATGCCTAGATTTTTCAACGCATGTAAGCATTCGTTGGAAGTATCTAGTAGCTCTTTGACTGCGCCGGAGGATTCGACTATAATATTTTTTTGACTCATGAAACGTTTAATAATACAATTTGCTAAATATTTTTTATTATTATAGCGATTCTCCAACTTAGCCCAACAAGTCGCATAATTACTACTCGTAATTGGGATGTGCCGTAATAGACCTTCAGCCTCTCCTGACAAATGCGATTTTAAATAATGCAATTTCTGAACATCGTCTAGTAGGGCATTGTTATGTATTAAGGATTGAAATAAATCTCTAAAGCTAATCCACTCAGAATAACTTCCGGTAAACGTAGGCAGCTCAATTTTAGGCAATTTTACAGAACATACCTTAGAACCATTCGCAGAAGATTCAGACACTTTACCTAAACTATCCGAACATAATATTTCCTTTAAGGCTTCTTTTAACTCAGTTTTATAATCAGTATACAATTCTTCTGTGGTCTCATATACATTTTTTATGTTATAATCAGACCTTTCAAATTCACTGGACTTAACTGACGAAATGATTTTTATATGAGCCTCTGAAAACGCTGACCAGTTAGATTCTAAAGTTTCTAATCTAGTTTCGATATAAGAGCTGGTTATTCGTTGTTTAGGTGATTTATTGAAATTAGACCTGGCTTTACTAATTGTTAATTGTAAATTTAACTGTAAATTACTTAAAGATTCCATCTTGAATAATGTCTTTAAACTATCACAAGTCTTTGAAGTTTGCTGCAAACTTAGGTTCCCCGTAGTTAACTTTTTGTGGAAATTATTCTAAGTCCAAATTGTTCATCCAAATTTTCTAAGTTAATAAAGTCTAAATTTGTGTATTAATTTCACTTAGATGTTTTAAAGTACTCACAGTTTTTCCATGTATCACTTCACTACCACTCACTTTTACGTAGCTCGTCGTGATGATATGAGAGGTACTCTCCCTCCGTTCCGCGGCTGCTGCTCACGCCAACACGAAGTTTGCCAGCACCAGCGATGACCGTTGTGTACCACTCGTACATATACGCCTAAGCGCCGACCATGGACGATCCTCTGATGCTGCTCACCACTGAAGCGCGCTGACGTCACACTCGCGGCAGGTTGACCATGCAACCTGACGTCACACTCGCGGAAGGTTGACCATGCAACCTGACGTCACACTCGCGGAGGGTTGACCATGCAACCCGACTTCACAACACTGACAATGCACACCAGTCCTTTATCCGGTTTCGAAGGACCACTTGTACACTTGTCCCAAAAATATCTTGATATAGAAATAAAACCAACTTTCAGAGTAAGACAATTTATTGGCACAGACACGGCTGAACCCCATTCCTCGTAGGAAAATCTTAACACCGCGATTTACAATAGTGACGTCACAGCACAACGACATCTCTTATCGAAAACACGGCACTAAGTTAATGACAATTGACAAGTGTCAACTAAACAATATAATTTGTCAGATTAGACACTGCTCCTTGTCAAATACTACTTATGGGTGTCAAGAAACTTAAGATTCATCATCTGTCTAGCCTTTTCCCAACTATATATTGGGCTCGGCTTCCTGTCAAGCCGGATTTAGCTGTATTTTACGAGGAGCGGCTGCCTACCAGACCTCCACAACCCATTAACTGGACTAACACGGTACTTCATGGCAAGACTGGAGTCAGATTTACTGGCTTCTGACTAACCATAACGACTGCCAAAGATTTACAAAATGACAGCCGGGACCTACGGCTTAACGTGCTATCCGAGGCACGGAGGAAACTCGTTATGTTAAGATTGTCACCCAGCCACAGACCAACCTTGGCAAGCGTTGCTTAACCTTGAAGATCGACCTGTGCGGCTGCTATTATCTAGCCACGAGCTCCTCAAGAAACTTAAGATTATTAGAAAATAATAACAAAAATATTGTATTTCTACTTGCAGAACTTCAGCCGCGTGAAGATGCAGGTGACAATGTCGCTGTCGTCGCTGGTGGGCACCTCCACGACGTTCAGCGAGGACTCGCTGCGGCGCGCGCTCAAGACCATCCTCGTGTACGCCGAGCATGATGCCGACCTCACTGACACTACCTTCCCTGAACAGGTAGGTAGAGTATTCTCATGAAAGAGACATGTGCCAGGACCACGAGTGGCCTTTTAAAAAAATCCCTATGCATTGGCTCTGCTGGGTTCCTACGGTTTGCTGGCATCTCTTTGAGGAATGTGTAGGGGGTACCCCGCGCTGTTGACGACTTGGGTTCGGTTCAAGCGGTTACCAGACGTCCAGACGGCGAGCTACCAAAAAGAAAAGCAGTACCAGTAATTTACTGTCAGCTAATTCACTGGGGCATCACCGCAGACAATTCCGACTCACCGAGAACTATGCGGATTCCGGTTCCGACTCAGCGTATATGGAATTTATACCTTCACACAACGCTCCATAGTGTTGAGTTCGTATATACATTAAAATTGTATATAGCTCGTATTCAAATTTCAAAGTATACCCGACTACAACATTTTTTTGGGGTATACTTTCAAGGAGGACACTTCCATTTTGCTACACTATAATGTATACCCGTTTTATTAAGTGCCTTTCAATGAACCCAGAGACAGAAAAAACATATAGTTATTTTTATATGGCATGTATTTAAATCGATGTCTGTATATTCCCTTTTTTCGAACGCAATATATGCACGCTAAACAAATCAAATTAAATATACTGTTTAATGGTATTTGCAGAACTGTTTTACCGAACGATAACAATTATTAAAATAGGTAGTATATCAAAAAAATTCTTAGTTCAACAAACATTCTAAAATATTTTTACGGAAAACCATCACCTAATTTACTTTTAGGAACATATTCTAAAAAACAATTTGAGAAGTACATATTCTAAAAAACAGTTTGTTCTAACCTAACCTAACCTATTTTACCCACTTCAAAATGTTACAGTGCAAGTTAGTATTTTGGATAAACAAGTAATATTTTTAGGTATGCATATTGCATTCAATTAATTAATGGAGTTACCTAGTGTGCTGATAAATTATACAGATGTGCCTTTAAAAATATCCCTTAAACATATTGCTGAAAGGAGGTTTAGCAGTCAGCGATAGCTGCGTTACGTTCGGGTATATTTTATATTAATCGCGCGCGGGTATCCAAATTGAAAATATACCCCAAGTCAACACGTCCTAAATGTTACGTAAAGGTAGGCTTTATAAGAAGAATTTTCGCTTTCTGGATTTGAAAATATACCCGACGACAACACGGCCTGTGACGTCACAAGCGTTGAGTGAAGGTATAAATTCCATATACGCTCCGACTCACGGGGGTCTAACTACAACTGACCTGGCATGCATCAAGAACCATTGATCTCCGATTTCCGGAGGGGAGTGATGTGACATAAGAACTACAAATCCTGCATCGCGCAATTAAAGTTCTCCGCACGGTTTGAATAGATACAACCGGCCAAAATCACCTAGAGGGCAACTGCCCTCTAGGTGATTTTGGCCACCAGACATAAAACCCGACTCGTAGGAGAATCCTCCCTTTTCAACAGAGATTTGCAGGACTTTACTCTCTGTTTTTCCTAAACCTTAACCCACCATTTTTCTCGTCAATTTCCAGGTGAAAGACTTAGTCTTCAACCTTCACATGATCCTCTCCGACACGGTGAAGATGAAGGAGTTCCAGGAAGACCCCGAGATGTTGCTGGACCTGATGCACCGCATCGCGCGCGGGTACCAGCACAGCCCGGACCTCAGGCTCACCTGGCTCAACAATATGGCACAGAAGCATATGGAGGTAGGGACATGATCCTTGTAGTGTAGATGAAGCAGTTCTAACAGATGCTGCTGGATCTGATGCACAGCATATTGTGAGAACATCAATCAGCACAGTCCAGACTCAGCCTCACAGACCTGGCTGAACAATGTGGCACAGAAGAATAAGCAAATTCAAGGACATATTATTTTTTACACAAAAATGTACTATACTATTTGTAAATCATCAATGAAAATTTTATATTCAGAGTTAATATTGCAGTCCAATTAATGTATATAAAAAAAATATATAAGAAAAGTAATGGCCCCAATTCTGACCCCTGAGGCACTCCTAATGGTATATGAAGCTGTATGGATTTAAATGCTTTAAGATAATCCAGTTGTAAGCGATTATTTAATTACAACTCGCACCAATGCGGCCAAAACTTATAAACTTCAATCCTTTCCAATTTAGTGATAAGTAAGTCGAGATCTACTTAATCGAAAGCCTTTTATAATCACACTATTCCTAGAAAATCTTAGATTTTATGTCTAACGTCTCAGATTGCGAGTCATAGAACCGACGTCGGTAAAGTATCGTATAAGGTTATTCTCAACAAAGGTAAATGTATTTTAACATGATTTAATATTTGTACAGCGCTCCAACCACACAGAAGCAGGCATGTGCCTGATCCACGGCGCGGCGCTGGTGGCCGAGCAGATGTGCGCGCGCGGCCGCGGTGCGGCGTTACTGCAGCGTGTTACACACAACGCGCTCGACGAGAGCTGCGCCGACGCGCTGCATCATCATCTCACGCATCTGGAGCTGCAGGTACACGACGCGTTGCAAGAGCTTCTGCTTTATTTCACTATGTTAATCTAGCCTTTGTAATCCCTGTGCAATATGTCCCTCTATCGTCAACTAGTTCTTTCATCCAATGTCTGAATAGCAACGCGAAAAAAAAAAGATAGCGCCGGAAAAATCGGTTGTTATTCGATAACTTCGGTCGCTCACTCGAATATTTCACATAATTTGTTCCTCTATAGTTGTTTTTTGTAAACCACCGTTTATATAAATGAATCATGTAACAAACATTAGAACATCCATTTTCAAATCTTTTTGTATTCCGATCAATGAAAAAAATCACGGGTTAAAAGAATTTACGCGATGATAAAACTTCGCTAAAATTGTGCATGTTATTGTATATTGACCTAGTCTACCCACCGTAGGCCCTCCTGGAGCACGCGGCCAGCGAGCTGATGACGGCGGGCATGTACGAGACCGTCAACGAGGTGTACAAGGTGCTCATACCCATCGCCGAGGAACACCGCGACTACAAGAAACTCGCTAACATACACAGGTATACCGTTCATCACTTTGTAACTACGGCGATTAACACTCGGCACCGCGCACCGCCGCGGTAGGCGGTGAAGCGGATCTCATGTCGCATTGGCCTCTAATAAATACGCTGATGCCTAACACACGTACACCGCCCGACCGCGCGGTCTCGGACGAAATTCCCTTTACAATCACCACCGACCGCGGCGGCGCGCGGTGCCGTGTGTTAATCGCCTACAGTGAGGAGCTCGTGGCAAGATAATAACAACCGCACAGGTCGATCTTCAAAGTTAAGCAACGCTTGCCAAGGTTGGTCTGTAGATGGGTGATCTTAACATAACGAGTTTCCTCCGTGCCTCGGAAAGCACGATAAGCCGTAGGTCTCGACTGTCATTTGTATATCTTTGGCAGTCGTTACGGATAGTCAGAAGCCAGTAAATCTGACTCCAGTCGTGCCATGAAGTATCTAGATACCCCAGTGAATGGGTTGTGGAGGTCTGGTAGGCAACCGCTCCTCGTAAAATACTGGTATTCAGCTAAATCCGGCTTGACTGGAAGCCGACCCCAATATATGTAGTTAGGAAAAGGCTAGGTAGATGATGATTTAGATGACTTTGTAACTACAGTACTTGTTTTTATAAGTCTCGTCTTTGTATTTTTTTTTATGTGTATGTGTAAAAAAATACATTTAAAAATAAGATCGGCCTGAAGTGCGATCCTTGTGGTACTCCTTTAGTGAAAGAGTAGAACAGCGTTTCGAACCTACTCATAACCACTGTTGCTTAAATCCCGTCAAGTAGGAAGCGAACCACCTATGCAATTAACCAACTAAGTATGCCCAAATCGTCCTGCATCATTATAATTATATTGTGATTAACTATATCAAAAGCTCTACTTAAATCTGCGCAGTCGGATTCAACTTCATCTGCCTAGTCTTTTCCCAACTATATTGGGATCGGCTTCCAGTCAAGCCGAATTTAGCTGAATACCAGTATTTTACGAAGAGCGGCTGCCTACCAGACCTCCACAACCCATTAACTGGGGTAACACGGATTATACAGTCGGATTCAACTTGTATAAGGAAATCTAGAGCCTCAATAATGTATTTGTTGTTAATTAGCGGTAGTAGATTTTCAAGCTCATAAGTTGTAGTGTTCAGAGGCCAACTACGATACCAAGACCGTATAGGACAAACCAACGTTTCAAACAGCTGTACGGAGATAAAAAGAAAAGTTATGGGGCGATAATTTATTGTATCGCTGGGTTCTTTCATCTGGAAAATAGGTACCACGTAAGGGTCTGCTCACACCGAGACGTGACGTGACGTTGCATGCACATTTTGATACAGTGACTCGAAATAGAACTTTATTTACGACACGAAAATATTGACATTTAATTGTGAGAATTTAGAATACGTTGCTTAATGCTGCCCCTCGTGACGCCGCGTGGCTTCTCGTTGCGCAGCGGAACGTTTTTACATTCGCTCGTGTCGTTGCGATGCGTCTCGCGGCGGCGCGCAGCGTAGCGCGAAATCACTGGCCTCTTCCTGTATCGTCGAATTGCGTCGCGTCTCGGTGTGAACTGACTCTAAGGGATTTTCCGCTCTTAATTTAAATGATCCAAGACTTTTTTATGCTTAAAAAAACCTATACTTTGAGATTATAAACTGTTCTCAGTATCTAAATCACATCATATTATGTTGGTTTTCCCAGCAAACTGAACGAAGCCTTCACACGTATTGAACAGCTGCACGGCAAGCGCGTGTTCGGCACGTACTTCCGCGTGTCGTTCTACGGCGCGCGCTTCGGAGACCTCGACAACGAGGAGTTCATATATAAGGAACACGCGCTCACCAAGCTGCCCGAGATCTTCAGCAGGCTGGAGGTGAGACATGCATCAGGTAGACTTAGCTGCAGGTTGAAGGTAGACTGAACGGTATAGCAGGTTAAAGATTAAACAAGGTAAAAAATTCGCGCTAATCGTGTTCTACGTTCCGATCAGGTATTTAGGACGGGCGGTGGACACGTCGCTTGCGGTACGTGGCGATCCGTAGCGCTGATAGCTTAAGGCTAAGTTCACATGGCCGCGCGGTACCGCGCGGAACTACGAACCGCGCGGTACAAGACCAAAGTAAACCATGATAATCGTTTACATTACCGCGCGGTGCGCTCGTACCCGCGCGCAAGATCTTGACACTGGCGCTCGTCATGTGAACACTCACACCGCGCGGTAGCGCGCGGTGCCGCGCGTTCATGTGAACTTAGCCTTATGGGCGTAGACCGCGCCTAAATTGCGCGAAAATATTGTCACTTTTTATCAGACTAATATAAAACTGCAACTACGATATTTTGAGTTTATTAAATCAAACATTAAAATAATAATTTCATCACTTTCAGAACTTCTACGGCGCGCGTTTCGGCGTAGAGAACGTAGTAATCATCAAGGACTCGAACATCGTGGACGTGAGCACGCTGGACGCGGACAAGGCGTACATACAGATCACCTACGTCGAGCCCTACTTCGAGCCGCACGAGCTGCGCAAGCGCGCCACGCACTACGAGAAGAACTATAACATCAGTGAGTACTTTATAACAATTATCCCGATCAAAAACTAATTTACAACAGTTAAAAAAAACTTAAACACGCAATCCTAAAAGATGTTGGCCTGTCCGAAAGTGGGTGGAGCACCGCCGTGTGGCGGCAACGGCCTCTTGCCTGTACCAAGGCCCGTGCCCTAGTAAAGACTATGGTCCGGAGCGAGGAGGAATGGCAGGCGGTCGCCTCCTTATGCGAAGCAGTAATGCTAACGAAGGAGGTGGCCGCACGCGAGACGGCATGGTCCACACGCCTCTTTTTGTTTATAATTGAAGAAAAGTACGTCAAAGGTTCTAAATTCTTTTAAGTAGTGTAGATCCTCTTCAAGAATGGCCAATCGCGTTATCTTTGAAGAAACCAAACGTTTACTTTCTTTGTTGCCACGAGAAACTATTTATCCTTTCTCTGTAGTTAATAAAATCCGCGTCTCGATTTGAGTTGAACCTTACTAACACATTCTTTATCGTTTCAAACAAAAAACGTCGACTGTGGGGCTGGCCCTGTGCGTCTTGCATTCCCGCGACCCTCATCAGGTCATTGGTCCACCTTGTAGGAGGTCTTCTGACTTACTAAAACATTCTCAACAAATGTATGTTCGTTTATCCTAGAGCGCTTCATGTACGCGACGCCGTTCACGGTGGGCGGTCGCGCGCACGGCGACATCGCGGAGCAGTGCAAGCGCAAGACCATCCTCACCACCGCGCACCACTTCCCTTACGTCAAGACTAGGATACAGGTACCTACTCTACTACGACTCATTATCTAATGCATGCATACATTTATTGATTTTATTCCAGAATTGTAAGTAACATTTTAGACTAAGCCCCACGAAACGGTAACTCGATGTATCTCTAGACAATACTAGACATAATAACTTCTCCTTTTCTAGAAAGACAAGTGGGAATGACAGACTTTTACTAACTAAAACACACAGCGTTTCTTAAATTGCATTTTATTGCGAAAGCTACGGTAACTCCTTCGTACAATCCACAGCGTACAAGTACTAGCATAGCTATACTATTTACTTATTTAGTATTTTATTGCTCTGAGCCTTGCTTCCCCAATTATATTATTTAACACATCACTCTATTATTTCAACTTACCTCTTGGATATAGCCTATTAAAAGATGACCCAAGGTACTGAAAAATCTTTAAATTTATATACTTATGTTACTGTTACAGGTTGTCCAACGAACACAAATCATCTTGACACCCATCGAAGTCGCTATTGAAGATATTCAAAAGAAGGTAAAATACACATATACTTTCAGGGCTAAAACATATAATAATTCGTTTGTGTGTCCATAACTTGTTTCATCAGCTTATGTTATACGTAGCTATTGTTGACTTGTACTCATACCAAGGACCCGACCAGCTAGTCTAATTTTTAAGTATGCTTAGCATTCGGGTGTCACTATTATGACGACGGGCCGGTGGACACGGTGGAGGTGCGCCCCGCTTGGGCGGAGCACCGCCGTGTCCTCGTGGGGGCGATGGATGGCAGCGACCTCTCGCGACGGGCCCTGGTTTTGGCTATGGTCCGGCGCAAAAAGGCTGACGCCCTCCTGCTCTGCCCAGAGCGGGAGATGTCATTTGTTAAACTCCACCATAAAAAAAGTATGCTTCGCATACTCATTTTTTATTTTCAAGTATTTTACAATGCTTGTCCTAGAAATGCTTGCTAATCTTTTTGCAAACAAATGATTACTTGGTCAGATCAACGAGCTAGCGGCCGCCACAAGCCAGGAGCCGGCTGATCCAAAGATGCTGCAGATGGTGGTGCAGGGCTGCATCGGCACGACTGTGAACCAGGGACCTCTCGAGTTGGCACAGGTTAGCAAACTACTTCTAGCTTGTGGATTTTATATCGTTTATTGAAACGTAATGACAACTGTTGATATTTCAGAATTAATAATTGGGCCTCGCTCCAACTTTGCTTCGGTGAATTCTCAACTGTTTGAATTCTTTTTTAACATGCATGCATTGTACACCAAAACCTACCTTATGAATTCATCTGCCTAATGGTGAAATCTGCAAGAAAATCCATTAATATTTGAGTTTATCGTCACACAGACAGATAGAAGTATTGGGGGACTTTGTTTTATGATGCGTAAGTTTGTTACAATGTTTTGTGTTGAATGTTTGATTCGTGGCCCAGTGGTTAAGGCACCCACCTCTCAAGCATGAGATTGCGCGTTCGAAACCAGACAAGTTCTGTCACTTCAACTGTTGTTGCGTGTTACAGGTATTCCTGGCGCCTGTAGCGGAAGGCACACAGCCTCCCACGCGGCTCACGAATAAACTACGACTCGCATTCAAAGATTTCTCCAAGAAGTAAGTCAATTAATAGTTTATAGCTTAATAAGTTCAATATTTGTAAGGATCATAGAGAATATAACCACTAGAGAGCGCATAGCCCGATTTCTTCTAAGTAAACAACTCACCACGGCGGGCCGGGGGACGAAGAAAAATGCGCGGCTGCTATTGGTCTGTTCAAGGTCAAGTGCTGTACCTTCAATTTGATTCGCTTAAAAATCGGGAGCACGTGACGTGCGTACTGCATTTGCGATTGCCGCGTCTACTAGTTATATAGCATACGTTTGGTGAGCGCAATAGCATCGTACGCGCACTCCACCGTTTATTTGCTTCATGGTAAGGATATAAATATTGGTATAATTTTATTATAAATATTATTACCACTTCTATGTAAAAAAAACAAAATATTGATTTAACTTTTTGACCACCACGTCATGGACCTCCGCCTTTCATGCATGAGGTTGCGGGTTCGTAACCGGGCAAGTACCAATGTGAATATTTCATTTCGTATGTACTTTTCTCAGATTATCTAGGATATTACTGACACCTCTTACCTCGGGAATCACCGTTAGGGCGCTTGTGCACTGCACGTAATTTTACTGTCCGGCAGTCCGATTTCTTACAATTATCAATGAATTTCAATGAATTCTCAATGAAAGTTGATGTAATCTGACTTCAACGCGAAATTGGGTAAACGATATGGCGACGAGCTGCGAGTTGTGCTATTTGGATTAGGACGTCGGAACCACCCTAGTTCCCCAAGCTTGTTTTATAGCGAAGCGCCTTTATGTGATAAATTCTCTTCTTTAAAAAGCGTGAGCATAGTAAGTGGACCTGGCAAAACCCTGATTGTGTAACTAGGAAAGAAATTGACTTCATCCGGTCGACAAAGAAGCAAATATTCAATGATGTCTCTGTGATCAACGCGGTGAAAACTAGAAGTGACCACCGCATGGTGAGAGGCACATTGAATATCAATTTCAAGCTTGAAAACAACAAAGGGTTTTGGTTGGTGATATCTACGAAACGTTCAGCACATATCCAGACCCAAAACACCGAAATATTTTAGGACTCCACAAGCATTTTGAGTGCCTAGGAAGCTTCCATCGTCATCCAAACGGTCAGGTCTAAGTTTTTCAAGACTCATCGTAAAAATAAGAACATGAGGCTCTCTGTTCAAATCAAACTCTCGAGCCCATGAAGAGTGCAGTCTTCAGACGATGCGTGCATATACTGAAGATGTCCCGGACGTCACGTCAGCATAATACCAGATTAGGATGACTCTGCTTAAAAACAAGGTTTCTCGGGTAAGAACGGAATTACGGCCGAACTCCTGAAGGAGGGGGAAAACTGGTCCTTAAGGTCCTTCAAAAGTTAATTGATTCCGTCATACCCGAGGGAAAAACTCCACAGGCATTGAGCAGAGGTGTAGTGGTAGTCTTTTTTTAAGATAGGCTTAAAAGCCTTGTTTTAGAATTACAGGCCCATCTCACTTCTGAGCTATGCCTACAAGCTCAGCAAGCCTCCCGAACAGTTTTCGAAAACGTTTCAGTACCGTAGATCACATACATTCGCTGTAGCAGGTTATACAGAAGACCGTGAATGAGATGGAGTCCAGTCGGCTCTCTTAAGTGAAGAGCAGATTGGACTCCTCAGTCTCGATCGAAACAGTCTTTCTCGTAAGTGTTACGAGAAAGACTTTGAATAAATTGAGACTTGGGTTGCACTGCAATTTCCCCAACGGTGCCAGATTGACTATCGGTATATCAATGTGCTAAAATGTTTGTACAAAAAAGCCACCATGTCAGTCCGACTTCAGGAGCAGACCTCGAAAACTTAGAATCTTGCAGCGAATGTTAAGGGGGATGTTCCAGGTTGGACCGCGAAATTCAAATTTTCTTACGTTTTTTGCAATTTGAAAGCCAATGGTAAGTTGTATAAAGTTAAAAATACTTAAGCGACTGTAAAACGCAACTAGGTACATAATTATAAACATAAAAATCATCAATACAAGCCCCCAAGCCCACCTAAATGTAGGAACGATTTTTTCGAGGTCAAAAACGTTCCTGCAACTAAATGAGTTTGGAGGCTTGTATTGATGTTTTTTATGTTTATAATTATGTAACTATTTACGTTTTACAGTCGCTAAAGTATTTTTAACTTCATACTACCTACCACTGGCTTGCAAATTGCAAAAAACGTAAGAAAATTTGAATTTCGCGGGCTAGCTGAAGCATTCACCTTAAGCCGGAAGATGTTATTCCTTCAAAACTGGTGTGCGTTACCCCAACAGGAAAGTATCTCCTAGAGATATATGAGTAGAACGTATAGTTGGTGCCTTATCTGGTGTAAATGTGCCCCCACACAAAAAATGTGTGCCCCCTGTCGTTTTGAAAAAAAGACGGAAAAACGATTCCTGCTGGGGTAACGTTTTTCTAGCAGGAAAATTCTAAACGAGTGATCGGAGAGAGAAAAATTGTGCATGGCCAGAGTGCTTATATGTGTGCCACTATGTGCCCCCAAAAATAAAATCTGTGCCCCTTCAGATTTTCGAGATATTGCGTTTCCTGCTGCAGTAACGTTTTGATGAATCGTATATCTCTAAAACCATTGCATGTGCCCCTGTACAATAAACATACACGAGTAGCTCCTAATGTGTGCCCCTGTGTGCCCCAATTAGATTTAAGAAAATATTTATAGTTTTCAAGTTATCGCGGTTTTATGAAAACCCGAAAAAACATCGCAGCGCCTAAATGAGACAAGGCATAAGTTCGCTGAAAACTGTATTCGGTCCTTCTTGACGCTAATAATAACCATACAAAGTTTCAAAACGCTTCATGCATGCGTTTTTGAATAATCTTGCTAAAAGTCAAGACGATAGTGTCATAACTTTGACGGCAAAATACAAGGAACTGGCTAAATTTCAGATGTGTAGGTGTAAACCAAAATCATGTGCCTTTAGTCAAAAATATACGGTGAAAATATTGAGCTTGGAATGTTTCGCATTAAGTAAATATAAACAAAAAACCAAATTAAGTAAACAACGGCTGGTTATCCGACCAAATTTGAGTGACTACTAAAAAGCGACGGATTCATACATATCGATGACCTTCTTTATTTTACTCACTAACCGGTTCACACGTGTTGTGCCTGAGTACACTGAAGTAGAAAAGTAATAAATATATAATAAAATAAAGTTGTTATTGGATTATGTTCTACTAGCCGTTAGACTTGGATGAAAAACTGATCTGTGATTTAAATAATAATGACTGCACAACGTGCAAATTATTTCTAATATTTATACGTAGGAAATTTGATCTGTGATTTGATAATTATTACTACAATTATTGCTAATTACTTTAAGAATTAAAATTAAGGGAAGAAAAATAATAATTTCCACATCAACAAGCTGTTTCATTAATATAGTCAACAGTTCACAAGGTGCATTTAATATATTTTTAATTAGCCCCCAAAACTTTTGAACGCAACTGTACGGATAACAGCTTAGGTATAATACGTCCAATAAAGAAGGTCATCGATATGTATGAATCCGTCGCTTTTTAGTAGTCACTCAAATTTGGTCGGATAACCAGCCGTTGTTTACTTAATTTGGTTTTTTGTTTATATTTACTTAATGCGAAACATTCCAATCTCAATATTTTCACCGTATATTTTTTACTAAAGGCACATGATTTTGGTTTACACCTACACATCTGAAATTTAGCCAGTTCCTTGTATTTTGCCTTCAAAGTTATGACACTATCGTCTTGACTTTTAGCAAGATTATTCAAAAACGCATGCATGAAGCGTTTTGAAACTTTGTATGGTTATTATTAGCGTCAAGAAGGACCGAATACAGTTTTCAGCGAACTTATGCCTTGTCTCATTTAGGCGCTGCGATGTTTTTTCGGGTTTTCATAAAACCGCGATAACTTGAAAACTATAAATATTTTGTTAAATCTAATTGGGGCACACAGGGGCACACATTAAGAGCTACTCGTGTATGTTTATTCTACAGGGGCACATGCAATGGTTTTAGAGATATACGATTCATCAAAACGTTACTGCAGCAGGAAACGCAATATCTCGAAAATCTGAAGGGGCACAGATTTTATTTTTGGGGGCACATAGTGGCACACATATAAGCTCTCTGGCCATGCACAATTTTTCTCTCTCCGATCACTCGTTTAGAATTTTCCTGCTAGAAAAACGTTACCCCAGCAGGAATCGTTTTTCCGTCTTTTTTTCAAAACGACAGGGGGCACACATTTTTTATGTGGGGGCACATTTACACCAGATAAGGCACCAACTATACGTTCTACTCATATATCTCTAGGAGATACTTTCCTGTTGGGGTAACGCACACTCAAAACTGTTCACGTCAGCAGTGAAAGATGTCTTCGAAATTGTGACAATGGAGAGGACTAGTCATTAATGTCAATGGCGAGTACGTCACACACCTTCAGTTTGCCAGCGATATAGTAGTCATGGCTGATAATACGGAGAAGATCAGTACAATATTTGATGACCTCAGTAGAGCTTCCGAAAGAATGGGTCTTAAAATGAACATGGACAAAACCAAAGACACGCTAAATATGCTTGTACCAGCGTCTCCTATCAAGATCGGACTCTACACTTGGAAGTTGCAGACGATTCGTTTACCTGGGACGGACAGTCCAGTTGAGTAGGTCTAACTTCGACAAAGAAGTCAATCGTCGAATCCGATTCTGGTTTGCAGTATTCGGGCAGTTGCGTTGTATTTTCTCGTCCAGTGTCTCAAGACGAAAATATACATATAACCCGTACATGTTGTCAGTGATGACATAAATATGGCTCTAAAAACGTGGTCGCTTACAATGGGCCTCAACTGAAGACGTTGACGTGGCCTGCCATACAGTGGAGTGGTAAGAGTCGCAGGAATCCGATAGATGCGAAACGCACAAGACCGGTCGTTATGGTGGTGTTGGTTGAAGCCTACGTCCAACAATCGGGCCCTATTGGCTAGAATCACGATGATAATTCGTTGTTTAATATAAAATAAATGTGATAAACTAGCGTTTAGGCCGCGCCAGATATCCCTACGTTCCCAACGTTATTTCTAATTTAGTGTGTTTTGTTCGTGGCAGGTGTCACGACGCTCTTCGGAAGAACAAGAACCTGATCGGCAGCGACCAGCGCGAGTACCAGCGCGAGCTGGAGCGCAACTTCCAGCGCTTCACCGACCGCCTCGCGCCGCTGGTGCACGCCGCTCCAGGACACGTCGCGCAGCTCACGTATGTACACCTGCTGCCTAACACATTACATGTGCCGCCTCCTTCGCTAGCATTACTGCTTCGCAGAAGGAGGAGGCCGCCTGCAAATCCTCTTCGCACCGGACCATGGCCTGTACCAGGGACTGGCGCAAGAGGTCACTACCTCCGATCACCCCAAGAACACGGCGGGGCTCCGCCCAAGCGGGGCACACCTCTTATCCTCCGGGCGATCATCACCATGGTGACACCCGGGTGTCTCTTCCGCAGGAATCCGGTGCAGGAACTTACCACATAAACTTGATTATGGCTATAATGAAGATCTACGCTTTGGAATGTGCATTTAGCATCATTTTTCTGACTGAATTCTTTATTGACAATTTAACTTGTTTTTAATTTGTACTTATTTTTTTTTCCAGCAACGGTCTGAGCAAGCACGACTACAAGTACCAAGCCTGAGCCGATCCTCTCGAAACGAAGCGAACACCACATTACCACCGTCGAAGTACCTAGTAATATTAGCACTAGAATTTTACATATGTGTAACTATATCTCATTATTTTACTCTTATTTATATTGTTAAGTGTCCATATACACAATAGTGTGTGTAAGGAGCATATTGCACTACGACTGATGTGCGTCGACTGGTCTCGAAACGTAAAAACCTGGATATTATTCAGGTTTATGAAACAACAATACAAGCCGTACCGATATTGACTCAGTGTTGTAAGTAATAGCTATCATATGTAACAGAGACAACATTATTTTGATTCTGAAACGTATGCGACTTATCGTTCAGTCTATGTATACCTAAGATTCTGTACAGTGAATAATTGTACGTTAACACATACTCAAATTCACACAATCCAGTATTGATTATAACATTGCGCAAACGCAGCATACCCAGTTCTCGATTCAATACGAATACCAGTGCAATATTACCTTCAGAATCTATGTTACAATTTAAAGTGTATTTACTTTATTATAGTTTTACTAAAGACTAGGAGATATTTGTAGAAATACAACGAGCGATCAAAATAAAAAACAAAACGAATGTCGAAAGTATCAAAATTAACGCACAAAAAACTAGCAGTATTTTTTGCTGCGTGATTAAATTTAGTTTTAATAAAAATGGCACTGTTTTCTAAATGTTCATGTATCATTTATTGTATTGGAAATTTTATCAAAATAACTAGTCAGTACCTCTCTATCCTTAAATAGTGAAAGATTTTGGGACCTTGAGTAATGGCACAATGACACTTGATCGTTAGTCTATATTCGGGTGCACGAAAAATTTTAATCGAATTCGGGCACCCGATACATTAATTACATTATTTTACTCGCGTTTGGTTACTGGATCACGGGAAAAGAACTCTGTCATCCCTGCACAATTGAAAGGAAAACGGCGTCAGGCAACCAAACCTGTTCGAATACGGTTGTACTCGATTCCGTTCACTTCAGGCCAGCGCCCACTGCCGGCATGGCATAGTATAGCACAGCAGATTGTGCTGCGGTATCCCGCGGCATGGCAGGTTGTGCTTTAGCATGCAGTGTCATGCCACAGCATGCCGCGTCATGCCACAGCATCCCGCGGCACGTCGCAGCATCGTAGTATTGAAATAAAGTAACATGAACTCTAAAATCATTGAAATAAGATTCAAAATAACTTGATTAATAATAAAATGCTTTGCTATGACATGCCGTGCTATGACGGCACTGGGCGCCGGCCCTTCGTTTGTCCGAATTCCATAGGCAATCGAATACGAGCTAACAACCAAGTGTAAATAAACTATAACGTTAGCTACGATTAGAAATATTGATCGTAATCGAACGTTGTTTTTTCTACGCTTGATCGTCAAAAGGACTTTGACGGCAACCGAAGCAGTCCTTTCAATCTTGTTTATGTGAGTGAACTTTACACATAATGTTTTTTGCCAATAAGTGGGTTACTTTAAAACATCTACTACTACTAGGTGAGCTAGTACCATATAAATTATCCTACAAGGTAAGCAGAAAGGGACCATCGTTGTAAGTTTGTCACTACAACACATTGCGTAATATTGTGAACGAATTGGAAACAAGGTGCGAGAGAGCTTACGATGTATGATCATATTTCCTTTTTTTTTTCAGTATTTCGTATAGAAACTATAGTTAGTATTTAAATATAATTCTGATCTAAATGTGTAATTTATGTCTGTATTATTCCAAATATTGTATTATAGAATAGAGTATTTTGCTGTTTAATGTAATTTTTTTATAATATTATTATGTATCTCAGTGATTCGAGAAAAACTATTGAAATTAAATTCGACTGTAAAGGTGCCTGCAAAAGCTGTCTTGATTAAGACTTGTCTAGAAAAGTCAATTCAATTTCATTAGTTTTTCTAACACCTAGAAGACGATTCCTATATTTATGAATTAATAAAACTAATATTTACTTTATTTAATGTATTTTATTTCTATCCAATAATATTATTATATTTAAGTTCACGTTACGCTACAGTTTCGAAACGTGTGCGCCTTGGGTGCAACCAGACCGCGGCCTCGAGTTAAAATACTATGTTTCTAGAATAAAGTCAGTTAATAAATAATGGAAAAGTTAGTAAGAAAGCATGTTTGTGTATATGAATATTTGCTGACCAAGCACGGAGGAACCGATCTGGATGTAAGGCACACGACTCAGGTGGCCCGTGACCTGGATAACTACAGTTAACACTAACTCCTAATATGTCTATGTCAGGCCGCAGTCTGGTTGGAACCTTATAATATAAATTTACAAGATACGATAAGAAAAATTAATCTGAAATACGCACATTTCTGTCAGATGACAATAAGTTGTATGCTATGAACTAAATCACATCGCCACTGTAGGTGCTTACTCAATACTTAGTATTAAACACCTCTTCCACATCTGAAGATTGTTGGAAGCGAATTATGAAACCTTATTATCTAGTAAGGGTCAGTTCACACCGAGACGCGAAGCTGCGCGCACATTTTAATAGTGACTCAAATTAGAATTTTATTTACTACACTCATTTCATTGCAAGAATTTAGCGCGCTTAGGGCGTTTCGCTACACCTCGTGATGCCGCGCGGCGTCTCGCTGCGCAGCGGAACGTTTTTACATTCACGATGTCGTGTTGCCAACGACTTTACTATGCGCCTTGCAGCATTGAGATGCGTCTCGCGGTGGCGCGCAGCGCAAAATCACTGGCCTCTTCCAGTATCGTCGCATCGCGTCTCGGTGTGAACTGACCCTCGAGCTATAATTATACTGCCTATAGCTCTTCACAGTCTCAATATTTCATTCGCTACATGTCATGTTTGATCACTTGAAACAATCTTCACTTAACTTTTCTAATTATAAATATAATAATGTAATAATAAATTGACCTGGAAATGAGACACAGGTCTTGTGATAAGTAGTAGTTATAACATACATGCCGAAAAGGAGATTGAGATAATCTAGCCCACCAATCGTGTTCTAGATAAATATCAATCGACTACGATGTTCTGGCGACTTTGAATACTTTGACGCATAAGTACAAATAAGCGCTTATTCCATTTATTTGTTCTAGAACAGCTACATTTTTACTCTTTCTTCAGTAAAGTTCCCATTGAACATAACTTATTCAGACTCCTTGAACTACATCGTCATATGTCAGCCAGTATACAGACCTAAACTTTCTTCACGAATCACTCCATCCATTGGTGAAAACCGTATGAAAATCTGTCCAGCAGTTTTAGGGCTTATCGCGTTTTTGTAACTCATTCTTTTTTATTTTATCACACCATATTCGCTATGCGCACAACAAAATCACTTGCATAATAAATTTACAGCAGTACCACAGGTAATCGTTCCAGAACTTAAATCTTTCGAGTACCGTAATTAGAGACATAATAGAAAGATAATAGATGTGCGGATGCATCCGCTCGGGGCTCAACAGATTAAATAACAAAAACCTTTAGAAATTGTTTTGGGATACCCGCATTTTCAGCAGATATCCACAACTTCATTTATTATAATTATTATTTGTATTTTTTTATAAAACAATTTACATTTGACAAGATCTAGCCTCAGTATGTAGCATTCAGTGAATATGGTATGGTTTACTTGGAATCAATCCAAAATTGCATTGACAGGTTCAAAAGAGGCGTTGTCCTAGTATAAAGCAGCCATAGCGTGACGCTCAGAGCGTCACCATTTCCTCGTTGGGCACCAGGGAAGTCAATATTTATAGTTTATTTTTAGTGCAATTAGAGCACTATTCAGTTGCGGAAATGGTATCCACAGATCTTAAAGTTCGTATCTTTAAAACGATTAATAATTAAATGGCCACTTTGTATTAGGACGACGCCTAAGAAATCTAAACCAATTTAGTTTTCAACCTACCTAATCTTATAAAAATTCTCTGACAGGCTTGTCTCTCTTATTCCCAAACGAACAGAGCTCAAAAGAAAACTTTTTTCGTCTGGGGAATCGAAGTTAAACATCGTCATTTATCACAAAAATAAAAACATATATTCTGAGAATGCTATACATTGCTCTCCAATTGATAGTCATCATTATAAAAGTCATTTAAAGTAATTTAATGAAAAAGATCTTATTTCCAGTATGCTGTAGTAAGCTGCTTACAAGCTCTTCAAAGCATGTTCTATATGAATGATGGCTCAATATACAGATATTTTCAATTAATGTAGCCAGTGAACACCGCGCGGCAGTTTCAGGACCGCGGTGTTGGGCTCCTAGCCTCTAATATTACACGAATCTACTAGAATACCAAGCAAATTATATAAAAACACCGAAATGACACGGTGTTGCCTCACTACATCGTCCAGCAATACAGTAGACAGTTTCTTGATAACATCACAGTACTAACTGCCTTAGTACTATCTAGAAACGAGTACACAGTACGCATGTTCATGTCTATATGTAGAACACACGAAATACGACAGTCAAAAGTGGGATCCACTACTGCCACAACAGACTGCACTTAGAGCTACACATCCAAACATGAATATATCTATGCAGACCGAGTCTGCCGAAGCACAAAACATTAAACCACTTTAATGAAGCTACCAAATTAGAAATTGCGAAGTATGGCAACACTATTTAGAGAAGTCCATCGCGAGAAACACTGTCTGGCGAGTTAGATGTGGCGCTGCCGTTCGTAGGTCTCCATGGCGCGAACGTAGAAGTAGTCACCGCCATAGCGAATACTGGGCATGCCACATGCGGCTCTATATCATTCCGACTCCGCCGGCGTATGCCAAGTAAGCCTCTCTTCGTAGAAAGCGATCACCTGGAAAGGAAACATCCTGGATTATAGAACATTTCAACATTTAGGTGGAAGGTTAAACATAGGTAAATATATATAACCAAACTGCAAACATAATAGAGTAGGACGGTTTACTTGCGAAAATTGACCAGCCTATACATCTAGCCATATGAACTGAGGCTGCCCTATTAGTATTTTTACCTTATGTAGCAGTAAATGCGAGCATGTAATATTTTAAATTACATCGTATTATTTTATGTTTATCGGTCAAGAAAACAGATGGGCGATTGACAATCTTTTCTTTTTGGAAGCCTATTGTCTCGGAATCTTTTATGCCCTATGATATTTATATATATGATATTTTAGGCCCTATGACTGTTTGTTTACAGGTAAATTGGTAGAATTAAAATTCAGAAGAATAATCAATAAAAACTGAAGTACATAATAATATTATCATCATCAGAAAATCCTCCATACCTGCTGTGGGCATTTGAGGTTGGCAACTTTAGCGGGAACCAGCTCTGCCTCATCGGAGTCAGCCCATTTGATTAAGAACATCAGCTCGCCCGTCGCATCCGATGCACCTGTACAAATCACATTGCGTTAGAAAATTAACAAAAAGAAATATCTGATTGTGGGAGGGGGAGATTGTTGCACCTACACTTCTTCAGCAAGTTTTGACCCAAATGTATGTCATGTGACGCAGTGAGGACAGTCCCCCCCTGTCACACTGTATCTTGACAGTCCATGTGGACCGTTATGAAATAAGATGTCTATTTTACATTTTACTTAATTTACAAACAAGCAATAACTGGCAATTCATATTGCAAGCTCTAATGTTTGTATCTTACCTATAATTTTTTCCGCCTTCAGTCCCTTATCAAAGCCCGATTTAGCCTTGTCTTCCTTACGCTCTCTCTTGGACTCCTTGTGGTCATCAGCAGACGACACGCTGGTCCCTCGCCCCTTTCGGCCAGAGGTAGTCTCCTCGCTAGACTCGCGAACACGCTTTTTGCCGCGGTCTTCCGGCTTTTTCGTTTTAGACTGGTGAAGAAAGGCATTGTGTGAACGCAAATTAAGCAAAAGAAGTGTGTAACAATATTGTGTAGCCTACAGTATGCTATCTGTATGTTAATATGTATTAGTTGAAAGAATAGATTATAGTAATAAAAGCAATAATTACCTCCTTTTCCTTCCTATTATCTTCAAAGGTCTTGATCAGCTCTTCACAGTCAAGATTCTCCACAGGTTCCCAGGTACTTTCCTCCTCCTTGTAGCCTTTCCATTTCAGCAGATATTGGATCTACAAATTAATATTAATAATCATCCTCTACCTAGACATTTCCCAACTATATTGGGGTCGGCTTCCAGTCAAGCCCGATTTAGCTAAATAACGGTAATTTCAAAGGAGCGGCTGCCTACCAGACCTTCACAACCCAATTTAATTAAATTTTAGATAATCATCATCTGCCTAGCCTTTTCCCAACTATATTGGGGTCGGCTTATAATATAATATTTACTTAAAATGATAAAATAATGCCACAATCGCAGTGGTGAGTCCCCTCTATGAAAATTGGCAATAGAGGTTGCAGGTCCAACCCTGCTTACTCTACAACAGTGCCTGATTGGCTATCGGTATGAGTGCTGGAGTGTTTTTTTATTTAAAAGGAAACTCCCTTTGATCTAGGTGAAGAGCAGGGATAAAAAACATGGTACTAAAAAAGTAATGAGTATTTATGTGAAGGAATGGAGAGGGAGAAGGGCCCCAGGACAAGATGGATAGATTGTGAGAGGTGTGAGGTGAGATGTGAAAGAAAACGGAGTCAGTGACAGCATGACAGTTGACAGAATGTAAGAAAATAAGGTGTTCAGCCCCAAAAGGACAATAGTACATAGGTACAGGTGATAAACCCTTACAATTAGTATTTATGATGGAACAAGAGCATATTTTAAAGTCGGAAATAAGAACAGATTATGGAATAGTGGACAGTACTGGTGGAAAATGTTACTATGTATTTTAAAGTCAGCCAAGTTTGACCATATCATGAAATAAACATGAGTTTAGCTAAAATAGCACCATATCGGTCTAGAAGGCTAAGTGCTAAGTGCAAAATTTTGATATTTTAACATTTTAATGCCAAATTTATTAAATGAGCATGCTCTACCGATCGCACTCATCCAAAAGACAGAATTCCGTCTCTTTCTGTCTAAACTGTACTTGTACATTCATAGTAAGCGATGTCAATTTGAAGCCAAAAACAATAATGGCAATTATTTACCATGAGTTTAAACTACTACAAATGCTAAATGGATTTATAGCATTTTACTTGTGTTAAAATGATTGACAAATATGTTATATTAGTAGGGGAGGCCACGATGCTAAATGGGGATTTACTCGAGCGTCGTAGAGACCTATTGGGTTGCAAAGCTTAGATGATAAGAAGAAAAAAATGTTATATGATTATTACCTTTTCATCGGTGGGGGAAGCGGCTATAGACTTTTAAATATGTAAAAAAAAACTGTTGCATGGACATCCTCGAGCGCGTCAGATATTGATAGCATCAATGCCCTACGTATTTTTAATAATGTACGTATGTTAATCTGATCGTTTGCATGATGGGGGTGGTTGTATGGAAGGGTTGAAAATGGAAAAAAATCGAGCGCGTCAGATTTTCTAAGGGAGTGTTAAGTGCACCAAAAAAAAAGATCTCATTCACTAATCTGACCATTTCGATGGGACGCAAACTCGTGGCGACTTTCATAAAGTGCAAAAAAAATTCGCCATTTTGAAATACTCAAGCGCGTCAGATTAAGATATATATGGTTCATCTTTATGTTCTAAACGTACTGTCTCATAATCTGACGATTATCTAGAGGGATTCGCCTGATCTGACAAAAAAACCCCTGCAACTTCTAGCTAATTCCATTCCTGGGCGCTTAAAATTGTACTTATATCATTTTTGAGCTCAAAATATATTTTATGTGATATTTTGAGCTCGCTGAGTTCAAAGAGATAATATTTGAGCTCTCCCAGCTCGAAAGTCTGATAAAAGTTTCATAGAACACTATTTTTGGAATCTTCAAACCGCAATAACTTTTGAATGGATCAAGTAATTTTCACGCGGTTTGCGGCATTCAACGCAGTTTTATCATCCTCATAAATTATTTTCTAGTTTTAATTTATCGAACCAAAAATTTCGGAGTAATCCCGAAAAAACACTTTTTCGGGTTTCTTTCGTTCACGATGTCTCTCGAACGAATCAACCGATTTTGACCAGCTTAGTAGCGATCGACGTGGTTTTTCAAGCTCAAAGGCGGATTAGTTTTTGAAGTTGATGGATAAAGCCGTTTAAAAGTTATTTAAAAAAAAACACTTTCATAATAAAAGACTTAATTTTTTTGAGATTTTTCAAAATTTCTCAAAATGTAACGGTCCGAATCAACAACCAGTTCAAATTCCCAGGAAATATAATTTTGATAGAACTCTTTAGAACACTGGAGAAGGAAATGTAAGCATTACGCAGCTGCACGCATTTAACTTTATCGACGAATTTTTGTTATTTCGGCTTGCGGAAATCGTCAGATTATATATTTTTCATTATTCTTAAATCATTTTCTTCAAAATAACAAAAAAAATAGCTACGCTCGAGAATGTCGAGATGACGTTTTTTTTTTACGACTTTGCTGCCCTCCCCTTTCTTTACGTCACTCTCAAATTGTCAGATTAGTGGAATATACACTTTTTAGGATATAATTAACTCACCCTACCTTAATCTGACGCGCTCGAGAATTTCTGATGGTCATTATTTTTTTACTAATCTGATTCTATCTCCTTCACGGGCGGCTTTATATATGGGCCTCATATTTGGTGGAGGTACTTAACCAGGTACAAGGTATCCCCCTGTATATAAATCTGCCGCGCTTTAGTAAATCCCGAAATCCCTTCTGGGGCTCCCCTACTATATGTTCAGTTTTAAGTTATAACATCTAAAAGTATTAAATTAACAAAAACAGCTCTCTTGAAAAATTTGTAGATCTGGACTTTTGCCTTCTAGACCATCGATATAATGAAATGGCCAGTCACATCATGAAGTGATCAATTCTAAGATCTGCCGTCCTTTAAACTGCTGCTATCTGACAATGGACAGGCTAAAAATTCTATATTGATCTCCCTAAGCAGTATTTTTCTAAAATCAATTTAAACAAAGTACCTAATAGTTGTAGCAACATAAATTAATAAAATCACCATTGAATTCCCCCATTTTTTTTTTTTTTACAGATAACGGCATTATAGCTTAAGGACGGCAGAGATCTGGATATGACATTTGCAAAAACTATCCCACATAAGTCAGCTCATTCAAAAGCTGTTCGGTTGTTTTACACCCATTACTCAAGAAATTGTAAGGAAAAGCTAAAAACTTGTCTTCCTATGATGTTAATTTGAGTATTAACCTATCAATACCTGCAAAATGAGACACAATAGTAAGACAATAACAGCGCGGTCCTATGAGACCGGTTGGTAGTATTTAGTAGTATGGTATTACTACCTAGCCAATTTTCTATAAAGACAAAAATACAAGCAGTATTTTATCAGCACAGCTAGTCCAGTTTGAATTAGTAGCTTTTAAGGTTTTTTAATTTAATTTTATGAGTTATATATTATTTATTTCTTTCACTTCATGTAGTTGTGGTACATGGGCGGACTTAATGCATCAAGGCATTTTCTACCAGTCAATCTTTGGATTAAAAAATGAAAACTGTGGTAGGTCTGCACAGTACAAAAATCTGATTATCATCATTATTTATTTATTTCTGTGTGTTACACATGGGCAAGCGACTCGCACATTGACGAGTACCAATCAAAACAAACTGACAGACAAACCCTACAATGATACGAAATTCTTCAAGATAGCTGGGCATAAATGTTGGAATACTATCTTCTTTTCGTCTCAATAGTCTCAATCTCAAGATTCTTACTTGGAGAGAAGAGGTTACCGCTACAGCGATTTTTATTCAAACACCCTAATATAAACCAACTCAACGCCCAGGCAAGCAATTTGATGATAATTATTATTGGTGTTAACACTTCTACTCTTCAAAATGTATCATTAATTAAATAAGTTCTCACAAAATAAGGAAAAGCTGAAAATATGGCTTACCTTCCCTTTAACCGTGCGTTTGTCGAGAACTTTCTCAACAACATATTCTTCTTCACTGGATCCATCGCTAGAACCTCCTTTTTTGTCTTTCTTGCCCATTTTGTAATTTTTAGTGGAAAATTGATAAAATTGCGAACGACTAGAATAATTAGCGTAGCGTCACCTGAGGAAATTCTCAAAATGGCGCCTTCAAAATAAATATGGCGGCTACCGGCGGCGCCCAGCAGCTGCGACAGCCAATAAAAAGCCACGTAAAACGAAACCGAGTTTGCCAGCCAGTAAATAATTAGTCCATTGGGTCAAAAGCCTTAAATTATTTCAATACAATATTTTAAGCAAAGATTAAATTTTGAAAAAGAAAAAGCTGCTAAAAAAACATTTTGCAACATCAAACGAACTGTTACATAATGAAATATGAGTTTATAGTGGCAACATTACAAACAGTTCTACCAACTTAACTTACAATAACAAGTAAGATTATTATCTTATTTTCTATCTTTGTCTATTGATAACTGATAATTTCCTTTAAAACAAGCACCTGCGGATAAATAGGTATAGAGTAATCAATCAAAAAGTGAAAGTGTCTCTGTTTTAGTAAACTAAGATATATTTTTCTCAGCTGTATCACAAACACGATCATAAAATCAAGTTTTCTCATTGCCACAACATGAAAAAGAGTGAGATCACGATATCGCTCTCGTGACAAACTTCACACTTGTTTCATTCATTTTTTTCTTGGTCTATCAATCAAAACACGGCACAGCCGTGGACCGTATCGCAAATCGCAGCAGTTTTCATTTCAGTCAAGCAGTCGCCTGTTGCATTGAGTGTGTGTAATTCACAAGTTATCGAATCGCGTATTATTTTGTGCAATTTGATTATAAATATATAAGTACATTTACTAGTGCTGTTAACCGTGTTGTGTGAACTAATTATACGACGTGTTACATTAATTGAACTGAAAAGATAGCGCAAGAGTTTTTGTGTCGATTCGAGTGGTTTCAAATTGACTTTTGACGTCACGCGCGACAACCAATCGGTTGGCGCGAAAGAAAAAAAACTACACCACTGCGTGTTTTGTTTTCGTGCTTACGAAAGTTGTTGTTTTGACTGTATCGAATGGATCGTATTAAGTGAACTCCTGGATTGCTGGAAATATGCTTTTGAAATGTACTGCGGACGGGAGGCCGATCAAAGTGAACGGGGCGCCGGTCAGCCACGGGAATGGTGCGAGAGGTAAGGTCCGACAATATTTTTCTCATTTCATCCATCAATTACTTTGTGGCAACTACCCTGCTAGAAAATAATGAACTGATTTGATGTAGGTACCTATACTGTATAAAACTAAACAATAATAACATCTTCATCATCGTCTTAATAAAACAAATTCTTAATTGTCTTTTAAACAATACATTATTATTAAAATAGAACACGGGCGATGTCAGCTGATAATTATTTATGTACGCACTTTACTAATCGGTTCTCATAATCATGTAACTAATTAGGATAACAAAGAATATCAAGAAGAATAATAAACATTCCTATCGCTGCGTTCTAGGTAAAACAGCGTTATAACTGCGTATCTACCATTTATAATTTGTCGTAGATATCTGGGCAAACTATTTCGCCGTCATTACTTTGAATTATTCTATGATTCTTCTTTTTGTAATACTGCCGGCCGGCGTTCATTGTGGAAGCTAGTCGAAACTCTGGAAGTTTTAGTTGCATACCTCGCCTACTTTCCTACATTACTACAGCAACAAGTGTCTCTTCCTTGCGTTCGCTTCGCAGGGTACCTACACGGTGTCCTACAATAATGTCTACCGAGTTGCTAGCTTAAAATCCTACGCCCTACACAACACGCATTTCCTAGCGACTTTGCCCGTGTAAAAATCGAAATGACCTACGACTGCCTAAGTACCTATCTCACGGAACACCTTTCATCTTTTCTGTGAAGTATCTATTATCGTCGGGATGCAAAAGCAACCTACGTCTTAAACAAGCCATGATCTACCTGTGCTACAAATTTTATTCAAATTCATTCAGTCACTGTGATGCAGGTGATTTTCAAATATCTGGGGCCTCGGATTGCATTCTGAAAGGGAAGCTCGTGACCCCAGAACGAATGCAACGAAGGAATGGGCCCCACCCTATTTAGTCAGTAAAAGTCTGACACGCCCTCCCGCTCCGCCTCAATTTTTAACTACTTACTTCGCTCGATACACAGCAGACATTTTTTTTCGGCAATATTATTTTCTCACGTTTGGTCCAACGCCCTTGCGGCCTTCGGCTGTACGATTTCTACTTTCCAGTGTTAAATGTCGCTAGTGACACCTACAAAAAAATAATATCTAGCAGCTTTTTTCTGCTTTGAAATAACCTTAGTTCAAGAGGTCCATGGCCAAGGGAACCAACCGCCTACCGTAAAAATCGAGTTCGCTTTGATTTGGAAAATCAATAAATAATAAAGCGAAAAGCTTTTAATTATGTGGCCCGGGCTCCAAATTTTTCAATGAGCCACAGTGTTTCGGGACAAGCCCGCTTCACCTAACCGCTGCATCTCCCGAATCCAAAGGTATATTTGGCGCCCAACAAGGCATGCGGTACCGAAGCTCAGCAAGTAGGTAGGTGGGTCTACAAGACAAGAGCCGAGCACAAGCCGAGCTCTAATTCGTATAGAGTCGCTCGTGCTCGGCTCCTCTAAAGTCGGTCCATACTACACGAATTTGAGTTCGACCTTTATGTGCAGTTTTTGATCTGTTGACATTATATGCAGGGCCATATCATGGGCTGACAACTGCTGGGCTAGGTTTGTTTTCTTTAGGTGAGATGTCGTCCAATGATTACTACTCCCGCTCCGCCTAAGAGCGGAGCGGGAGTAGTTATTGGGGCGTGTCAAACTTTTACTGACCAAAACCCACACCTATGTTTCTTCTTTGCGTTGCATTCCTGGGCCGCGGGATTTCTTTCCAGAAGCGAACCCATGGCCCAGAAAGCTTCGACTTTACTGGGCACCTTCCATTTTGCTTACATCTCCTTGAATATCATCGACTGGGTGTGGTTAAATGTAAATACAAACAAAACTTGAAAATGTTATATTAAGTAATGTTATCATAAACAAAGTTACATAAATAAGGAAAATCCTTTTGATCTATTTTGTTCAATTCCCGATATTTCCTTCTTAAGTACTTGAATAATATTTCCTTCCCTTCTATTTAACTGAAATTCATGAAATTTTGATGTTGACGGACAAGCCCGTATTTAATCTTCCAGCGACGCCATTTTATTGATTTCTAGGACACAGAGGACGAACTTAAATAGTTACGAGCTAGTCTAGGTAGACTGCTCCAACATAACCTTGACGATGAAATAATTGTATGTAGACGTCGGTGTGTACATGAAAAATTCAACTGAAGTGTAGGCGGTTCATTAATTAGGTACCTAGACGACATAAAAAGGTATTAAAAAAACTCTTTTCTTATATGGAAGTAGTGACATTTCGATCGTTGTCAAAACAGCACTATAGAAAGGTCTAAAACACAAGTCTTAATGTTTTGCCGTGTCCTCGTGGAGGCAATCGGCAGCAGCGACATCTCGTACCGGACCCTGACTATAGTCCAGAGCGAGGAGAAATGGTTGGCGAGATCCCTTCTGCGACTGCGAAGCTGTAATGCTAGACGGAAGGAAGAGGCCGCACGGGTGAAGGAACGAACGTCCTCAAGCCCTAGCCGCCGATATTCCGACCCCGACTACCAACTACACTAGATGTAGGCTTGCGGACGTCGAACAATGGGTAGCTCGCTGTCCGATCTGAGCCCAGTCGTCAACAGCGCATAGTAATCCACGCGCTCCTCAAAGAGATGTCAGCAAACCTTAGGGGCCCAGCAGGGCCGATGTCCGCTAGCAACGCTGGCATTTTCTGAAAAGGACAGTCGTAATGCTAGAACGCAAAAGGCAGCCAAAAGACACAGGTGTGGTTTTAATCAGTAAAAGCCTGACTCGCTCCCCCGCCCCACCCAGAGCGGGATGTAATTGGAATATTTCCTACCTTAAGAAAAACAAAATCTATGTGTTTGGTTCGTAGTGTTTTTAACAATCCACCAACCTAAATAAACGTCGATAAAAATATACGAAAAACGTTGATCAAAATTATTCAGGAATAGCTTAAATTACACCCGCGGATTCACCTGCGTCTTTTGTTACTGCTCCTCTTCCGTGGGTCGTAACTCGTAGCTTGATGTTACAATATAACCTCAGGGTTTTGTATCATGAACTTAGCTTTTCTGTATGGAATGGCTATACCCTACAGAAAATTTATTCCCATACGACGAATAGTGCTAAAAATTAACGCGTTTATGAGGCATGCTTCTGGACCTAGTAACCATTCTTATCACCATGCTGCTCTGAGCTCACTACCCTCTTGATGGAAAACCTCAAGCAATCTCAAGGAGGGTTTATCACTCACTTTGAGTCACGATAGGTTTAACACCCTCATCTTTAGGTAGGTATACTTCTTATCTCTTGGTCTAGTCCACTGACGTCATATTAATATACATAACAGGTGAAGTAAAATATTTTGTATACGTATTACATAATCATTTGGTGAATTCGTTATCTATGACACCTCACATATCGTTTAATTGTGTTCCAACAATTTTACTACGTTTTAAGATTATAGATATTATCGCAAAGATATTATAGAAGGCTTATGATTTTTCTATATATTATTAATTGGGTATTATCTAGACCAATTACATTTTGCATTAACATTCATAAATAAAAAGTGCAGCTGCTTCGTTGATTACTTTACGTCATAACGATATCTTTCTAATCGCAGTAGCACAAAAATTATATATTAATTATTAAGATTTTGTATGTAGATTGTCTCCCCGCTGTCGTCTGAAACGGTAGTGCGATTGCAGCGCTAAAGTCGCGATGCAATAGCGCGTTAACGTCGCGACTGTAGCGCTTTTCAAATGCGACTGTAGCACGTTAGTAACGCTGCTGACGCGCGTTTTCGAAACGTCATCAAGGCTACAAAAGTCGCCGTGAGCGAAGGCCCTAAGTCCTAACGATATCTTTTTAATCGCAGCTTATTTATTTAACAAAACACAGTTCAATTGTTTTATTAGGCTCCAGGGAGACTCCTAAAAAACCTTTCAATGTCTGATTTCGGAGACGACCTTTTCTAGTACATTCTTCGTCTTGATGCTGATGTGTCAATCCTCGTTAAATTCTGTCTATGATATCTTTCGTAGTCTGTCTTGTCTGTGTTTCTTTTTGTGTCAGTATAAAAAGCACAATATTAGACCAGTTTACGTCCAGGCAAGAAGATTTTCAAGTTGACTAAGATCATTTCACTCTTCAAGTCTCTTTCAATGATTCCCCGCTTAGAGACTGCTTCACTTCCGAAAGACATTGAACCTAATTATAACAAAGAGTGAGTACTCCTTGACCCAAAGGAAATGGCATAACACAAGTAAACATGACACCGGTGTTCCGTTCAGACCACTCCTGTAACAACTCATTTGTCTCAATTGACTTGAACTCGTGGACTTGCGGCCAAGCACCGTTTATCTTTCGTAATCAGAGTTTTAATTAGACGGTAAAACCTCTGAAATTACGGTAAATGCTTGATAAAGAACAATAGTTTTGAATTCGTTGTGTTTTTTCGTCGACCCTTCGTTATGGTCTATGCCTCAATCTTCTTCTTCTTCCTGCCCTTTTCCTATATTACTTGGGGTCGACGCAACACGTATTTTTCTTCCATTCTGTCCTGTCATCCGTCACACTAGCACTAACTCCCTTTTCTTTCATGTCACTTCTCACACAACCCATCCGTCTTTTCTTGGGCCTCCTTATTCCTCTCCATACATCTACATGTAAACTCAGAACTCTTTTAGTAACATGCGTTTCATCCCTCCTCTTCACATGACCATACCAAGACGAACGATTTCCTTTCAACTTTTCTGTCACTGGCGCCACTTTCAAACTTCCTCTAATATACTCATTTCTCACTTTATCCATTTTCGTCACATCAGACATCCATTTCAGAAGTATTCCTGTTTTGGCACCAAAGGTTTCGTCGCCCAAGCTATTCCCGTTTCGGCACCAATCGGTATTTTGGTAGTAACCTATAAGGATTATTCCCGCACCCAGATTTTCGGCACCTATGGTAGTAAGAGTAACCAATACAACATTTCAATCCAAAACCATCTATTGGTGCCGAATCGGGAATAGTTTGGAAGCCGAAATTCTGGGTGCCGAATCAGGAGTACTTCCCATTTCAACATGGTCTATGCCTCTATGTATGGTAGACAACTGCTTCAAAGACGCACTTGCTAGAATGTTTACAAAACGTTGCGCAATATCCTCGGTGTCGTAGATAAGAGATCACATTCTTTCACAGTGTCCTACTAGACAGACGTGTTATGCAGTTACCTTGAGGATTGACTCAAATGACGTATGAGAACACGATACACATGCATGATGACGAACCGGATATCTTGCTAAATATTTACACATTAGCGTCTCGTTCATGTCGAGTTTTTTGTTCTGTATTTATAAACTTTTCACCTCTGATGTAAGAGGGTGTTATTCTCCCTCGTTTTCGACTTGAATAATCGTTTTTTTTACCAAATGAAATTCGGCATACAGGTCAATCCCGGATCCTGGATAATTATGTCATTGTCCTCTTCGTCATTTTGAGATGATCATCCAAGGCTCTTGATTTCCCAACACCAACCCCATAGTTTAAATAATGATGTTACGCAATTCGTGCTCTTTAAAAAAAACAAAACCAGTATAAAATTCGTTTTGTTATTTGAAACCGAAGCTTCAACTGTTGTTTTAATAAAATTACAAAATAACAGTGTAGACATATTATTATGTCTACCAAGTGCGTCATCAAAGAAAATATAATATTGTCTATTACTTTCTATTCGGAATATTGTAACAGATATTTATGCATAGAAACAGTATTCAATTCTTGAACATTGATTTCTCACGTACCTAGCAACTCGAAGACTGGTTCGCAAGGTAAAAAAATATTATAATCATCTAAAACTCTGCATTCAATGAATATGAAATTATGGCCGTGTGTCAAAATAAATGGGCTGCGAATAATAACTGCGATTTACGTAGTTAGCCCCGGATCCAAAATTACAACTTCCAGATTTCAAACTCCATTGATGTAGGACTCCACTCCGATCCAGATTCATGAACAAACAAACAGTATAATTATAATTGATGGACGTAATATCTTTAATATATATTTATTTGACGGGTTTATATAACGCTCAATATTATTGCTATAAGAACGACATCAAAGGACTGATTTCTAGAAACGTTTTCAGAACTGATTCCGGTTGGAAATTGGACAAAAATCAACAAACAAAATTGTTTTGGTAGCTTTCAGTTGTCGTCGGGTGAACCTTTTTTTTATCAAGGATATAAAAATATTCGTCATTTTGATGCGGCACTTGACAATTATATGGTGAGACGGACATCGATTTTAACGGTATAAGTAGTTGCCATTGCCAACGCAACAGAATGGAATGATAGGCCCTCAAAGTTTTAGAATTCTCTGCTATGATTAATTTTAAATGAAGTTAGTACTCGAATTAGAAACTATAAACCCTGTTTCAATTTCCCCAACTATCTAATAGTTGTGGCTTCTTTGACAGGTACTGATTGAAAATTCCTTTATTTAATTAAATAATACGCATGATTTATGCCAGATAGCTAATGATTTATTTACATTAGTGAATATATTCTAAACCTTCATATTTTTTACATAGCCTCGAACTCTCACCTTGGATACAGTAAAGGAGCGGGCTTGATTGGTTGCCACAAAGATTTGTTTAAGAAAAAATGTTATTATCTACATTTTCATAATGATCAGATTTATTTTATTTAGGTATGACTATGTATGTACGTATCTTTTTAATGTATTGAACCTGTGTACCCAGCGTAAATGGTAGTCAGTTTTATCCGAATTTCACATTCATTTTTAATTTCACACTTTACCAAACATACAGCGAAGCTCCACCGGTGCGTGATAGACGGTCTATACGTGTAAAATGCTTTTGGAACACATTTATTGTACTTACAGCTAAGGAGTGGCATTCCGTGCCGGAGTCTGTTCCCGGATCTACAATTTGGGGTCTTTAAGTCAATTGTGAGACCAGTGGTGCTACCACCACCACTACCAGTGGTAACTGCACCTACTGCACCAAGTAGGTGTTGTGTAGATTGCGGGTTCAAACCCAGCCAGGCATATTATTTTGTGTAATTTATTTCTTCACCACTGCTCTCAAAATGGTGAAGGAAAACATTGTGAGGAAACCGGCATGTCCTAGAAACAAATATTTGAAGACATGTGACATCTACAAATCCTTGAGAGGAGGCCTGAGTCCCAACAGTGGTAACATTAAAAGGCCGCTAATGCTAAGTCAAGTGTGATTAGGGCCTTGCTCTACTGTCGTCTACATCATCACTTACCAAGTGAGATAGTAGTCAAGAGTGAGCCTATAAAAACAAACATTCTCTATAGGTACTGCTCCGTTTGAAGTGTTATGTAAACCTGTTTAGTGAAAATATTACTACTTGACAATCTTGTTTAGTGTTTCTGCTGTTAATTTAAATAAGACGCGTTGTGGAGCGACCCTCGAGTCTCAAGCTATCGGTCGTTATCTCCGGGGAGCACTATCGCGGGTCAGAATGGCGGCCGGCCACTCAGCTCTGTTTACAGTCTCGACATGCGCACGCGACGGTCATATGATGAGCTAACTAGTTTACACCGAATTGTTCACCTGACTCTGTTTTGGATGGTCAATGACTCCGGTAAATGGTAATTATTTAAATCCGGTAAATGTTATGAAATGCGAATGCCTTTCTGTTGTAATGAAACTTGATTCTTTGAGGAAGTGCGCAAGTTTAGACAGTAATGGATGGACAAGAGACAAGTTGATGGATTTTGACGGTGTTTACAGTGGTTACCTGCTTTTCAAGATGACTTCAACAGCTTTAGAGCTCACAACTTTGCCTTTGAGGATTATCTAAGTAAAATGTATCGTTTGATGTGATTTGTTTGAGTGTTCCACGTTTAATCTTTCACATCAGCAAGTCCATCGTAAGCTCCACTTATTTTAAGTGGTTGTTAATACCTAAATGTTTTGCTTGATCCAAATGCGTAAGTTTAAAGGTCAAAAGATTAACCGATATTAGGTTTATGAAGTTAGTTTTTATAACTTTATCATCTGAAATATTTTTGGCATTATTTTATTTAGGTTTAAATAGTTTACAGTAGGTATTCGGTGGATGATATAATTGGTTTCCCTTTGTAGCTCGGATAATTGTATAACATGATAAAATAAATAATTAAAATAAATGTTCTAACATTTTAATAATCTTGATTTTCTAACCTGTATGTGATGTATCTTTTGACCAGTAAAAAATATTCATGTATTTAAAATACGACGCATTATTCCACGCGCACCTCAAAGAGATGTCAGCAACACCAATGCCTGCCAGAGATGTGGGATTGTTCGATAGAATTAATGCGGTTCTGGACGCAAAGGGAAACTGAAGGAATACTGGTGGGTTTTAGTCGGTAAAAGTCTGACACGCCCATTCCCTCCACCCAAAGCAGAAGAAGATATTTGACTATTTTCCACCTCAAAAAACAAATAAGTAAGAGTAGCGTAGCATAGTGAAGTTGAAGCCTTTTCAGGAATGACATCGTAAACTAAACGTAAGATTTTTGCAGGAATGTGTTTTCGATAATAAATTATAAGAGTTTTGGGAATAAATGATACTTTTACCCTTGAACTCCCAGTTATCCAGATTTCACTGTATGTGATTTGACTGAGCCTTAAACAAGGATTAGAGAGCTTCGAAGAAATACTTCTTCTTCTTCCTGCTCTTATCCCATATTATTTGGGGTCGACGCAACACGTTTTCTTCGTCCATTCTGTCCTGTCATCCGTCAGACTATCACCAACTCTCTTTTCCTTCATATCGCTCCTCACACAATCCATCCATCTTTTCTTTGGCCTCCCTCTCCCCATCCATCCAGCTTCGAAGAAATACAATGAATTTTTAAAGTGAACATGAAAAACAAGAGTAGCCACAATAATAAGCATGCAAAACAAAGTGCTATCTTGTATCACTGTATCTAATTAAACACATAAAAGGGAAGCCAAAGATAAGATAGCCAATTTAGGTCCAACATGAATGAAATGTCGTTGACCGGAGAAATGGGTCGTAGTACTGTAGGTGCCTGATGAAAAATATTGTCTGATGGCTGAAAAACACAGTTAAAAAGGCTTACAGGAATAAAAAAAGGCCTAAGATTTCTTACCAATTTATACAAAAATTGGGAATGGTACTTAGTGACATCTATGACGCCACATAGGTACTCGTAGGTGGCTCTAGAAGATAAAATCTTACATAAAACCATAATTACAACAATAAAACGATACAACCATAAATACAACAGCCCAAAATCAACTATCACCCACAGCAGTCACCTAGACCAGACATAACATCCGTCTGGTTGAAGGATCTTCCCTTTTCAACGGAGGTTCATCTAAAAAATAAACTTGGGCTGCGAGAATGTACAATAGATTTACCGTGGCCCAGCAATACAAAAGGCGACAGTAATAAACACTGGTGGTTTTCTATACAAATATTATAAAGAGGTAAAATTTGTAAGTTTGTATGTAGGGGGTAATCTCTGGAACTACTGGTCCGATTTGAAAAATTCTTTGAGTGTTAGATAGCCCATTTATCGAGGAATGCTATAGGTTATATACCATCACGCTACGGCCCACGGGAGCGGAGCAGTAACGAAAAATGCGGGTGAAACCGCAGGGGACAGCTAGTAGTCCATAAAACTCTGACACGACCTTTCCACCCTGAGTGGGAGGACTTATTTGATGATTTCTTATCTCGAATAAAATACAATATAACCTTTTTTGTACAACAAAATAGGTGCACACCTTAAATCTATGGGTAAAACAGCGGTCTTGGCAATTCTTTTTTTTATATCACATAAACCAGTGCTTGACTGCAATCCCACCTGATGGTAAACAGTGATGCAGTCGTTGATGGTGAGGCGCACTAGTTTATTAAGAGCCTATTCACTGTAGTCTTGAAGACACCCAAATTGTAATCGGACGGAAAGACCTCAGCAGGCAAATTGTTCCAGTCCTTAGATATACGCGGTATAAACGACGAGGCAATTCTTCAATTAAACTATGAAAGAAGATTTCCCACGTTATTAAAGGACTCACAAATAAAATATTTAAAGCCGCTATAGAGACTAATTTGAGTCGTATTTCATTGTATAATAATTTGTGTTAGTTTTTAATTGATATTCACTGACCTACTTCCGAAGGCTATAGTGGCACAGGTTTGGGCTTATTTAAATAATTAAACGCCGCCTATTATTTTATTACTTATTCAAGAAATTCAATCAATAGCCATGAGCATAGCAACTGTATCAAATAACATTTTAATTGTATTCTCTTCCTTTTGTCGCCTTTTGTTCGATATATTCAGGACAACAGAACTGTCTTCTTCAAATTCCTTGTAACGAAATCTATGCTGCCTCAGCGGATTTGAAGTGCAAAATCCTGAATCGCAGTATTAGAACATACATATATAGAACAGTTCGAAATCAACTATCGGGTAGTTACTCGAACCAGACAACACCCGTCTGATCGAAGGATCCTCCCTTTTCAAGGAAATATATGGGACTTTACACTCTGTCTCGTGGGGTATACGTTAATATATAAAATGTTATTGTTAAATTCGTGGATTCCAACTAGCCTTTCGACATGATACCTCTCCAAAGCGCACGTCTGTTTGTAATTATCTCATTGCATCAGTAAAAGCAATTCGTAACGGTACCTTTTACAAAGTTACGGTGTCATTAAACCCTTATTATAGACCACTTACTTCATTTTCGTAATATTATCGATGTAATATGTTAGTAATACGTAACATGTACCTAATACCACATACTGAGTAACTAATGTGAGGCGGTTCGGACTTGAACGTTTTATTATCGGAGGTCTAATTTGTAGCTTGATTAGCACTGAGTTCTAGCTTTTAAGAGTGTGAGTTGTAGTGTCTCGGTATGAGACACCTCCGTTTAAACCTGTTTTTTTATTGTACCATACCGAAATTTAATAATAGAACAGTTTGAGACTGTCTCCAGAGGTGTGGGTTCTCGGACAGTTTCGTTCGTCAGTGTTTGTACGGGGTCTCTACTCAGATCATAGCCCACCTTCCATCATGGTCCACATACCCTATTACCTGCTCACGTAATGATTTAATAATAGCGTCTACGGACGGTAATCTCGAGACAGAATACTGGGCCAAAAAAGGGATTTATTCAAGTAAATTGGCTATTTCTACCAACGACACGCTAAGAAGTAAAATGGTTTTGCTTGCATTGTAATGTAATATGTTACTCGATCTAAAAACAAGCCAATTTTTACCTACAAAATTCTACGCCTAAATGGTTACCTAAATAAGAGCGCGCTGTTGGAAATTCAACACTCAACTCAGCGCCGAGAGTTCAACATCCAACTGTGCATTAATTCGTTAATTTAGATATGTCGCAGTGTTAATGAAAACGGTCATCAATCTCAATATTTCTAAGCTCCGTGAACTGGTTTAAAAATTAGGAAGTCAAAGCTTTTTATTCGTTTTGTACAAACACAAATATCCGAAATCATACGACTACTTGCTAATGAACTAGATCTACTGTAATTAACACATACCATATAATATTGTTTGCAACTTTGCAAGACGTCTCAGAATGTGGTACAAGGAAAACATTTTTAAAAAATATGTCATATCAAACAGAACACTGCATATTTCGTCATAGCACTGAAAATTAATTATAGAAACTTATTTTAGAAATGATAATGATATCGTGATGGTAGCATAATGCCACAATAAACAGCGAGAGTAGACAAAGCATAAAGACTAAACCAATAATTGTTCTAACGAATTAACGCTTCCTTCATATTGCGTAAGTTTTGCGCAAGTATTTGTGGTACTCATTTAATCTATATTAATACACGAGTCCGTGTGGTAAATTACTTGGAGCGTCATTAGCTAAGAATACGCTTTTTCATCTCACACCCTGACACGGCTGACATGTGGGAGGCCAGTAGAGTTTACCAAACGAATATTACTGCGAAAATACTGCTGCGAGAAATGCTGAACTGCATATCAAGTTGCTTACGAATACCTGACCAAAACCTTAGTATCTTGTAGTCTTCAAACGGTACCTTAAAAGCGCTTAAAAAGTAAATGCAACTTGCGTTTTTGAACGTCCTGAAAAACATGTAAGAAATGGACTTAAGTCGTACCTAAGTTTAAAATTAGGAATCTCGAAATAAATATTTGTTGAAGTGAAAGATAAGTTCTGAAGACAGAAAGCAAAATTTTAAGATTAAATTCCAAACAAAAATATAGCAAACGACAAACGCCAGACCTAGGCTAAGGTGTGCATTAACTGTCAACATAATAAACCTATAAATGAATCTACAGCAAGATGCGAACGACAACGTGACAGCGTACAGTAGAACCACCAAGTTATATACGAGTATTTTGATAACATAAGCCTCTGTTAACGTGCCTATGATAATAACCTTACCTATGTTATCTAGTAACTGATTATTAACGTAGATACTCTACTACTAATTGGGTTAAGCAAGAGTTATGAATGAATCGGACTCGCACAACAAAAGGTTCTGTACCAGAAATGGAGTACCTATATCACCTTTCTTGTATGAGATCCTACTATAGGTTGTTATTTCAGTATTTATTGTTATTAACGGTAATAGACTTAGCTATTCTGTGATTTCAGCTGTCTATCATTCTGAATTACGTTTCATGACATACAGATCGCTGGCAGATAGACAGATAGCGGAAGCTCGGTAATAGGGTTTCGTTCGTTACCCTTCGGATACAGAGCCTCAAAAATCATGCGATATAATTCAAATTCCTTTGAACATTTTCAAAGGAATTTGAAACAAAGATTATGAGAAGAGTATTTGAACTAAACTGCTAATCGAAATCTGTTACATGTACAAAATCTGTTTGAAGCTGTTTGCGAAGCACTATAGAAAATAATTCTGAAACGGCTTTTGAGTTTATTGCCTTCAGTATTTCATCAATATTATGGAACGTAATGTTTTAAATAATTGGCAATTAAATCACTTAAATTATCCTTACGAAGTAATACACTAAAATATCAAAATGTTTGGATACTTTACGCAAATATATTTTCTAATCCATCGAGTACCTCAAGGAACAATATTAGGTCCTGTACTATTTACTGTTAAGGTGTTGTCAAATTAAACATTAATTTCTCAAAACGTTAATTATCAAGAAACGAATTTCTTGCATTACTGTTAAATAGAGACAATTAGCTACTGTTTCAAAAACGAGTTGTGTAACAAAAGGTTTTGCTTTGTACCAAGTTCTAGGAACTTCCGTATACGATGAGACTTAATAAGGAAACAACAACAATACCGATAAAAAATCTGTTATTCAATGATTTCTCTATAAAATGCACAATAGCCGACTTCTTGCTTTGCTTCTTGCTTGTATATTTTATGTAAGTATTCATTTTGCGAATTATTATCTAACAGTGTAAGATTTTACCTAATGTTGATATTATATTTCATCAGTGACAGATAAAACCAATGCACGTGAACTTTGTATGTTTTTATTCACGTTCTTATTTTTATAATTGACGTTAAAAAAAGATAACTTTCCGCTTTATTAGGATTGATGTTATTAAACTTATTTTATTACCTGTTTGATAAACTCTGTTTAATTTTCATAAAACATTCATACTGTAGTCGTATTTTAATTAACTCATAAATATATACGAGTATCTTATCTGAGCGCCGATGTTTGATCCACAAACTGCTTCAACTTTGATTTGAAAATGATCTTAAAGAATCTCGACTTGCAGAGCAGGACAGCTCATTGGTCGCATGTTAAATTACCTCTTAATCATTCAATCTGGTGTGAGATGCGTCGCCAATTGAACTAGTCGCACAGTCTGTCACTTGACTTGTGAACGATTGCGCAAGTGCACGAGGCGGCACGGTAACAGCCCGCACGTGGTCCAACGTAGGAACCCAAATGATTAGAATGAGGCTCACTACATGACTTATGCTTGAGGGGTCTGCTGTTATCAGGAACTTGATCAAGTGTTCTTCGATCGTCGAGAATAAACCTTATTACCTCGCAATACTGATAAGTTTTTGGTTCTCCAACTTTTTTATTTCGTTAAACGAAAGCAACTCTAACAAGATGTAAAGTTAGCATTGCCTGTTGTTGCTACTTAGCAAAGTTACTCTAATCACCATTAGCAAATTCACTCTTGTCACGAAATGATGTATCGCTGAAGAATATTTAATTTAGTTAATGATTTATTTTCAGCCACGGAATGCGGACGGCACTGAAGTTTAGTGATGGATCTGCTGGGTAGGCGGCTTGCTCTCGACTGTTGATTCTCTCTATCTCTTACTAATTGTTATTTTCAGCATGTATGTGAAAGAGACGACATGCTTATTCACAGTGTGTATAGAAACATGCGCCAGCGCGCGTTCTAATCAACCTTGACCTTGTAGTGAATCAAGCTATCGCACTCTTAAGTCATTTGCAATTGATACACATTAGACGTTTACATTTAGAAAACATGTTGGACCGGCCTATAACAATATAATTGGCCTTGGATGTCTGACGAATAATACAGTAATTCCCCTATTACTTTATGTCACATACCGTTTTTCCTGAACCCAAATGTTGCTTTTCTTCTACAATATTAACATCATCGAACACAGTCCTTTTTTTGTTACTTCAATGTTTTGTCGTTGAAAGTTATACGACATTTTATGGACATTTAAATTGTAGCATCAGATTTAAATTATTTTCAATATCTAAATATTCAATCTAATCAGCTTACAGTATGTTATTAGTATTGGCTACTTCAATTATTCAATATCATTTCAGTGTTATTTTAAATATCAGAAGCGGATTTCAGTTATTAAAACTTATATCCCTTCCAAAATATTCTCGTCAGAAATTCAATACTGTTCCAAAAATATCTCGGTCATTTAAATAATTGAAATGGACGAGAAATTGAACAGCCGATTGAGAAAGACAATTTCGTGGCTCGGAGGCTTGACAACAAATAAACCTTGGACACTGACCTAAATAAAGAGAATTTTATTATTTCGTGGACTCCTTGTTACTGATTCAACTATCAAATCGCGAATTATAAACATTTCTCAATGTTTACAGGAGTCGTTTAAAAACCTAGATAACGTTAATATGCAATATCTTTGTCACGTGTTTCCCCACGTCTTCCTTTGTTTATATACTTGTGTTTTCGTTGAGGCCGTTTCGGGCTTCGGGTCGGCCATGTGACAATAAATTGTCAATTGCTAGTTTTGAATTGATCCGTTCGCCTGATAGACTTCGTTTATGTACAATTTATTTAGTTTTGGATATTGATCTAGGCAGCGTATTTTGATTTGTACCGTCTGAACTGTTTTTACAATGTCAGATTGGTTTGGTAAGCGTATAAAACTCTATTACTTTATTTTTTTACCAACTGCTAACATCATTTACCGAAACATTAGTTTGGATCGTGTGGCCTATTGTCAAGGGCCTTCTTGACAATTTGATTCTGGTTTATAATCATGGCACCTGTTAGGTTAGATTCTGCTTCTAAGAATATCTCGCCAGTTTTAGTTTGTAAATAAAAATTAGTAGCTGGGCTTCAATCAATATTTTCTCACCTTTTGATTCCAAAGAATTCTTTCAATTGGTTTCATGCCTTCGTTGTACAACAAGTACTTCGTCGTTTTCAGGTTTTATTATTTGTTTTTTCTCTCCATATTTTTGTACAAAACAAATATTGACCTACACTTGATAGTACAAGTTAGTCACTGCTTTCGCTACATTATTAATTATTCTTTAGTATTTTGATACCATGTCACGCGTTTCTTTTGCGACCAAATAAATTGTTATCTTTACTACTCTGTAAGTTTATTTGGTTTCCTAGAATTTTATGTTTACGTTATACTTTTATGAAATTACTAGCTGTGCCCGCGACTTCGTCCGCGTGGAATAGTTATTTTAGGCATCATTTATTTTGGCGAACAACCTCCTCACCTTTATAAATTATAGCTGTTACCCACGACTTAAACGTTGAGAACGTTCAGCGCTTGATTCCCGCAGTCGGTTCACCAAAGTTCGAGAACTCTGTGAGGCTAAACGTTGAGAACGTTCAGCGCTTGATTCCCGCAGTCGGTTCACCAAAGTTCGAGAACTCTGTGAGGCTAAACGTTGAGAACGTTCAGCGCTTGATTCCCGCAGTCGGTTTACCAAAGTTCGAGAACTTTGTGAAGCTAAACGTTGAGAATGTTCAGCGCTTGATTCCCGCAGTCGGTTTACCAAAGTTCGAGAACTCTGTGAGGTTAAACGTTGAGAACGTTCAGCACTCTGTTCCCGTTGTCGGTTTGCCGAAGTTCGGAAATTTTGTGAGGCTAGACGCTGCGAACGTTCAATGATCGATTCATTAGCATGGTTTTGTTCACTGATTGCTCGCTGAGTAGTCAACCTATGCATATGTTCATCCTCTGTTTCATTGCTGCGCAAAACTCGCAGCCGCTTTGCAGTAGCAGTCTGTCGAGAAAGCTGAGATCTTTTTCTAGTCATTACAGTGACGAAAAAAGAACGTAGGAAATGAAAACTTAACCAAACCGTAACTCGTAATCAAGAAAAACAAACGTAAAGTAAATAATTAGGAAACTAATTATTTTTACCTGTATTTGGTACTTACGTAAATCGGATAAAATATAATTATATTAATTGTATCGAAAAAATAACCGTAAAACGATCACTGCATGCTTGAACTAAAACCTAACCTAATAAGAATATTTATGTAGATAACACCTATTGTATTATATTATATACATCAAAACTTAAAAAAAAGTGTTAATAATTGTGAAATTATTAGAAACAAAAAATATTATCCTTAAAACAAAATGAAATAGTATAATCCCCAACCGGTCCTGTCGAGACACAATAGTAAAACCATAACAGCGCGGTCTCATAGGACCGGTTGGGGATTCAAACATTAAAAAGTATTATTACACGATGATAATTATTATATCGCAAGCCGCGTGGCATGGTACCTCGTATAGCTACACCCCCCTCTCCGCGTCGCTGGCAAGCCACGCCTCTCCTCCTTGCAGCGTCATGCGGCACGAGTGAATTTTATATCGGTGTTATTTTAAAATTGTAATATCTTCTAAGATGTTCATTGAAATTAAGTGATGTCAAAGACAATTTTGTTCACAATTAAATACTCTTAATCAACAACACATTTATTTGGATAAAGATTAATATTATTACGTTGATACAACTCTTAACAAATAATGCATTAATTTCGACCAAATTTGATTATCATAAAAACGGTTCTAGTGAGTTAATCTTAAAAGATAGACATATACTGTCGCGAAATTTTTTTTAGATCAATTCAAGAGAAATAATTCTTTCATACATATATTTTTGGTATCTTCAACCGTTTTCGCAGCGCACGCAACAGAAGCCCTCAAGGATGAATAATTTTCCCCGTTTTTTTTTTTCACATTTTCCTTTATTTCTTCGCTCCTAATAGTTGCAGCGTGATGTTATATAGCCTAAAGCCTTCCTCGATAAATGGTCTATTCAACACAAAAAGAATTTTTCAATTCGAACCAGTAGTTCCTGAGATTAGCACGTTCAAACAAACAAACTGTTCAGCTTTATAATATTAGTATAGATTTAACGATCTTATCAAGTCAAGACCTTTCCAAAAACAGAACTGGAAAGACACCCTTAAAGATAGACTGAATCCTACCAAACCTTTTTATTAAGTTAGAATAACGAATAATCAAACAATTAAACGATAGTATTAAGTCAGGACCATTTTAGATTGCGTCTAATCTATACTAATATTATAAAGCGGAAGAGTTTGTTTGTTTGTTTGTTTGTTTGAACGCGCTAATCTCAGGATCTACTGGTCCGATCTGAAAAATTCTTTCACTGTTAGATAGCCCATTTATTCAGGAAGGTTATAGGCTATATAACATCACGCGAAGACTAATAGGAGCGGAGCAGTAACCAAAAATGCGGGTGAAACCGCGGGGTTCAGCTATAAAATTATAATAGTCTTTTCGAAGTAAAATTTTAAAACAGCGCCATCTATCAAACATAGAGAACAACTGCGTGCAATAACTTATTGAACATAGATATTCGATAGATGGCGTTGGCGTGTCACGTCATTTTTCTGAATCGCGGTGTTTCGCTGCCCGCTCACAACCGACAATTGGTGAACGATTTTTTATAGGTAAAACATAGAACACACTGATATAGTGCAACGCACACGGCCTACGAAAAATCGCTCAGAATATACTATAGGATTATAATTTGTGACGATTATCGGACCTACAAAAAGTCTGTCGTAGGCGGGCAGCGTTAAGATGTTCCTTGAAAAAATGACCTTCGCCCATGTCTCCGAATAACGGTTTCTTTTGTAAAATTTTAGGTGCGTTTGTAGTTCTGTCTTTAAAATGGTCCTGACTTGATACTATCGTTTAATTGTTTGATTATTCGTTATTCTAACTTAATAAAAAGGTTTGGTTGGATTCAGTCTATCTTTAAGGGTGTCTTTCCAGTTCTGTTTTTGGAAAGGTCTTGACTTGATAAGATCGTTAAATCGTTCGATAAAAAGAGTTTTGGATTCGGTTTAAGTATTGAAGTGCTAAGTAAATTGTATCTTCCAATTTGAATCAAGTAAGATAGGTGTAGTTACTTAGATTAGATTTTTTGATATTTTGCTGGTCTTCAACTTTATACTCATTTTAAAAGTTTGTGTTGTTGTGAATTATTTGGTTCAATATTTTATTAGTATGGTTTAGTTTTTTTTTTAAATGCATTCTAGAATAAAAACAAACCTTTCGCAGCGTAGCCGAGATGCGAAAAGGGTGAGACAAAGTAGGTCCCAAGAATCAGAAGAAGATCGTGAAGGCGAGCGTATTTTAGGCGAGGCTATCAGCAATTCGAGCTAGGCAAGTCAGAACTCTTGCGTCGGAAACGCCTACCCGACGTGAGTCACGACTTAGTATAAAGTGTTCTCTTACGGCAGTTTCTCTATCACAGGAGAGTTTTGGAGGAAGGAGAAGAGAAGCGCGGTTATCTGCTGTCCGAGAGCGTCACGCCCTCTCACGCGAGTCTGATACTTTCACCGAAATTGAGTCGCGCTTAAATTCGCAAAGAATTCAATTTATTATTACCAATAGGCGATGGCATATACCCCGTACAAGAAAATGGAATAGTTATTTTGTTTGATAATTTCTTCTGTGTACGGAGATTGCACAAACATGGGAAAACAAGCCGGTTCCTGGCTATTTCAGCGAGCTATTTTCACTCTCCGCAATGTCCTATGAGTCCGGGAATAGTAGAAAATACACCTCTATAAATATAGTTATGGAAGAAGATGACGTTACGCACTACCCGGTAGAATTTTTGGATTCTCTCAACACACCCGGACTTTCAGCCTCAAAAAAATCGGTGTACCAATCTTTCTCCTCAGAAATGTATGTCCTCCCAAACTTTGTAACGGCACTTGGTTTAAAATCAAGAATCTGCAGCAAAACATAATGGAAGCTGAAATATTAACTGGTTGCAGCGCCGGTGATATTGTTTTTATTCCAAGAATACCTATAATTCCTAACAACTTTCCTTTCTCTTTCAAACGAGTACAATTCCCAGTTAGTTTCTGTTATGCCATGACGATTAATAAAGCTCAGGGCCAGACATTATCCGTTGTGGGGGTGGACGTAAGTACTGGATGCTTTGCCTATGGTCAACTATACGTAGCTCTTTAACGGGTAAACCACCCCAATAATCTTTTTGTGTACGCTCCAGATGTTTCCACAGATAATTTTGTTTATGAAGAAGCACTAGCATAAATAAATTATATTTGTATCGGTATCCTCCAACAGCGGTTCGCACTAAAAAAACATTCTTAACTTTCGACATCCACGCGAACGAAGTCGCGGGCACAGCTAGTAGATTCATATATGGAGTTGCATCTTCCATAATTATCTTGCCCTGGCTTTATCACCTTTAGGTATTTGCTATTTATATTCTTACTTGTGTATTATTTGTCATCTCAGTCATCACCCTCTTTAGTAGATATTTTATCTTTCTTTTTATTCTTATTACTCTAGTTTGCACTTGCTCTTATAGCCAGCACTGAGTTGCACCTTTATACATAAATATTGAAGTATTCATCAAACGATTAATTCCATAAAAAAATATTACCATTTACATTTACAAGATCAGATAAAACTCTATGAAATAAACATTTTCAGTTTGATTATTTTAACATTTTAATACTGGGCCATTCTACCATAATAAAATAATGCTTTTCCCTTGTTCTTGTCACTTCATTTAACTGTAGAATGGACATTTATCGCTCCGTAATCTAATTCGAATTCAAAGTTACTTTGGATAATATGTATTCTGAAGGGATCAAATTTAATGATTATGTTAGTTGATGACTCACATGTTCTTATCACCATGTGAACGACAACTTCGGCATATTTCTTTGAAGTAAGAATGAGGTTTATTTAAGCTGCTTTATGAATATTAACTGTTGAAGAAAACAGCTGAATGTAAAGGAATGGTAAAAACTTTTCGGTTTCAAAGGCTTGGAATAATAGAACTGTGGTGTGTGGGCTTAGCAAATATTAGAACTAGAAACCTTAATTTTTTTGGGTGCCGCGCGTGGAAGTTAGGCGGTATGCTGAATAGAGTGTAAAGTACCGCAGACCTCTGTTGCTCCGACCGACTGACACCGACAGGTTGCTCCGACTAGACGGCTGTTGTGTCAGGTCTTGTCAAATGCTCAAATAGTTCACTCTAAACTCGAAATTATATTAATTTCTACATGGACACTTATAAAACCGGCAAGAAACTTCAAATTAAGTTGATTTTGAACTATTTTATGTGTTTTAATCACACAGAGAACCGGTGCGATACAGGATAGTTCCTATGAAGCAACATAGATGTCGCTACAAAAGTATTCAAAGTCAGTTTTTAACCTTAAATTGACACAGGCAAATGTCAAACTTACAGTAATAATTATGCCAGTCCTTTTGTGTTGTGACAAGTGTGATAACTTACGTAATGTCATTTTTGTCTCAGAGATTAAAAAAACAGACTTTAGAAAAAAAGGTGAGTAAATAATCTGCCTGTTATAATAACTTGTTGAAAATCGAATCCATTTTATTAGTGTATAAAACCGCTATCGTATTTCTACCTGGGGATTTGGGCGAAAATATTTACCTTGATAACAACCTTCGAGGTGATTCTAATGTGATCCAACCTTCTGCGGTAAGCCGTACTTACCGTATCGATGAGATCCCCAGGGACCATGTACAATATTGACAGATTCCAAATAGTTTTTAAGGGTTCCGTACACAGGGTAAACAGGACCCTATTCCTAAGACTACGCTGCCACTGCCCGTCCTTCTGTCTTCTACACTAATATAATAAAGAGGTTAAGTTTGTTTTTTTGTTTGTATGAGGTAATCTGTGGAAGTACTGGTCCGATTGCTAAAATTTTTTCACCAATAGAAAGCTGCTGTATTCCTGAGTGGCATAGGCTATATTTTATGTAGGCGGGCGAAGCTGCGGGCTAAAGTTAGTCAGACTACATTTCATAAATCATAATAGGTAAACAGCTGAAATTTTCACAAACGATGTCTTTCTGTTGCCGTTAAAATAACAAATATTAAAAAAAGATTGAGTGTGGCTCCCATAAAAAGAAACATGATTTTTGCCGTTTTTTAGCTACAAATGGTACGGAACACTTTGTGCGCGATTTCAACTTGCACTTACCGGTCTTTTTTTTTCTCATACGCATATCGACCGCTACATCACTCGACACAAGCCCCCAAATCCTTATCTCGTTCTTGTTTGACTTTATAGACACTTATCATTGAGACTGCGCCTAGATTAGTATTATAATACTAACAGATAAATAAGTAGGCACAAACGCACGTATTTGGAGACAGGAAGATAACGATGTTTAGACGGCTCAAAGAATGCAGCTGTGTTACTGCATTGCAGACTATTAGGCCTCTTGTACACGAAAAGTTTTTACGCCGTACGTAGGCACGGTAAATAAAACGTACCGTGTACAAGAGGCCATAGACTGCGATACAACACTGTTGAAACACGGCGACGCCTACGGCGCCGTGCTGTAGCGCCGACGTTTGTGTTTTGTTGGATTTTGGAGGTAGGTGGACAGAGAGCAAAGTCCCACATACCTCCATTGAAAAAGGAGGAACCTCCGACCGGACGGGTGTTATGTCCAATAGATGACTTCGGGCTGTTGTATCTATTCAAATCGCGCGGAGAACTTTGCTTGCGCGATGCAGGATTCTGTGACGTCACATGTAGTAGATCGTAGTCGCTACAGGATCTCTCAGTGATCCTTAAACACTGCGCTCCGTGCCGTCATTTGCTGCATTTTTTTTTAATGTTACATATGCTCACATTTGACCACTATCTCATCTGGTGGCAAGCGATGATGTGACCGAAGATGGAGCACGCTTGCCTAGAAGTAATCTATTCACTCTTGACTTAACACCTACGATATCATTGTAGTGTCAAAGTACAACACCAACTATTTGTAACTATCCACGCCAACGTCACGCAAGACGCTGAAACACGATCGATTGAAACAGTGATTGTTGAAATATTGATAGGTAATGACGTACGACTAGATCACGTATGGATTATTCATGGCAGTCTATGGTTATAGGGTAAACAAACACCGCGACTCAGTGACCATGTGAATGTACTGAAAAAAAGTCATTGACTATTCGGAAGTTGATAAATATGTAAAATTGAATGAATTGATTGACTAACTGATTTATGAGGACTACACGAGCCTGTAGCAAGTTTTGTAATGCACCAAAGTATATTTATTTGAACTTCATGTACAGTGGTGGTACCTACTTACATAGGCGGACTTAATGCATCAAGGCATTCTCTAGCAGACAACGTTTGGGTTAAAAAACCATTGGGTAGGTACATGATCCACTGCAGTAAACAGAATTGGAAAAATATGTTATTCTTCAGGATAACTGACAGATATAGTGTTCAAAAATAATACACCTAATTTTAGGACGATAGAAAAAAAATCATGAAACTGTATCTAAAAAAATATTGCTTAAAAACCAGACTAATATACATATCAATCATCATGATTTTTACATTACATTACATGTAGTTGTGAACTCTGCGAGGTAATGTAGAGTTCACAATTACATGTATCATTCAGTCGAAAGACGTCCACTGTTGGACATGGGCCAACCCCAAGTGTCACCACAACGAAACGCCCTGTGCGTCTCGCATCCATCGTTTTCCCGCGACCCTCACCAAGTCATTGTCTACATCACTTATTGGATTCTAATATAACTTATCAGCACCATTCTCACTTCAGATAATCATTATTATTACCTCGCTTATATATTGTCCCACTGCTGGGCAAAGACCTCCCTCCATTCCTTCCATCGTTCGCGGCTTTGAGCCACTTCTTGCCAATTCTTAAGGAAGACATCCAAGTCGTCCCGAAATCTCCCTCTTGGTCCGTCGCGGATAATGCTGTTTTTATATGTTAGCCTTTACAACATCAACTTAGGTACAGCCGACACACCCCCAGCCTTATGTTATAACACAAATATCTCGCAAAATTGCGTAATACATAAATACGAGTATGTAGATAACGATTTTATGTGTGTATTAGTAAGTATACCTACGTCTGCGGTACGTATGTGAACGCGAGTCGCGGCTGAAATTCCACCATTTCGTAATTACGCAATAGTTTTATAATTACCATGCTTTTATTAATTATTGCTACAGAATACTGAATAATTAGTCAGACGTATTACGTAGGTACTAATGGGCTGAACAAGCGTTTATTTTAATTGGAGTTACATAAATCTTTGTAGTAGGTACTTTAGATGCTCTGTAAGTACCTAGTGCTCGAGTCACCATTAGTTTATCTGATGGTGGAATTTCATTATTGATTGTGTTCTCCAAGGCTTTGATTGGCTGGTAACATTACCTTTACAGAAAATAAAGAACGCAGACAACCGTCTTCCTTGTTGATCTGAAAGACCAATTCGATTGTTACCTAATTCGTATCGTGTTTCTAGAAGAATCGATCACGCAGTTCAGTTAGAATCACAGCAATATCTTTGAAACAAAAATATGGTATTAATACACACAAAAACTGATAAAAAAGCACGTCATACAGATAGAAAATTTAGAAAAGATAACATAACGGATTAGAGAAATGCAAAGTGAGTCATCGAGATCATTAATAAGAAGTATACAGAATACAGATCCAAGAAATAAAGCTGAAGAATCGGGAGGCATAATATCCAATAGTGGAACGATTCTAAGCTGAAATAACGACACTAAAGAGAGACCAGCTGAAACATTAATATAAAAACATTATAATTGTGCACAAAACCGTTATCAAAGAGGTCTTGGATCTCGGCTGGCACCTTTATCTAATCAGAATTTATCTCCAGGCCTTGACTGTCACGCCACGCCGCTAGCTTATGACCGACTCTAAAGTGCGATAATTTTGGATTCACCACCCGAAATAGATATAACTGAGTAAAATGCGTGTGAATATCACACCCGATGCCAATGTGTTAGTAACGAAATGATTTCTAGTGTCTGGATAACGCTGCCCGCCCACGACAGACTTTGTAGGTCCGATAATCGTCACATATTATAATCCTTTAGTATATTCTGACCGACTTTTTGTAGGCTGTGTGCGTTGCACTATTGCTACCATTTTTCACCTACAAAAAATCGTTCACCGATTATCGGTAAATGTGGGTTCAAGTTTATTTGATATTTGATTTTGTCAGCGGCTTGGCCTGCATTTAGGTAGGCTTCTTCGTACAAATTTTGAACTCCAGTCTTTTGGAGGGGTGAAATTTAGAAAATCCTTTCTTATTCTTTGTATACTGCGTAAAAGGAACTACTGTGCATTTCAGCGTTCTAGTTCTAAGGTTTTGGGATAATGAGTTAGTAAGTGAATCAGGACCTAGCCTTTTATGTTATACAGATTTGTTCTTAATATCAAAATCATCTTGAAGATATCCCTTCTTACTTGGAGTTGGCATAACACGTTTTACTTTTTCAACCTCCCTGTCCACAGTAACTATATTATTCGCTTTTATTTCATATATCATTCCTCACACAGTCCATTCATCTTTTCTTATAGTACAGTTTAACATTTGTCTTATTATGACAATATCTCTAAGTAGGTGATTGTGTAGTTTCATCCTGGCTGACTTGAATGAAGTATTTTTCAATTGTATATCATAATATGGCACTTCAAGATTGTATCAGACATGCATGATAGACATTTTATCAGAACAATATTCGTTTCATGGGTTTCTGAAAGGTTATGTTTTAAAGTTAGTGGCGTGTTTGATTAGGTGTTGAGTTATTTTTAATGATTTAGGTATTTATATTAACGTTTCTTTTATTTTACCCAACCTTATTCTCGGAACTAAAAATTGCGTATGACGTCAAACAGCTGGTTGTCTTAACCCACATCAATGCAAATCTGAAATAATAACAACTTTGTATAGTTATAAATAAAACGTGCCATTAAATAAACGCAGTGACTCACTCGCTATAGTCAAAATCATAATAGGTATTCCCAAAATCTCTAGTTCCTAGATATTGATAATATTCAGGAAATTAAACCAGTCTTTGGTCTTGCTACAAAACAGCGTTAACCACAAGAAATTATGTTTAATTACTCGTGGTAATCAATAACAATTTTGCGTGTTAGTAAGCAGATATTTATCTCAAGGTAAATCCAACCGCAAAGAGGTCTACGGGTTAGTCGAATTTATCAAAACATGATTTGGATCGTAATAAAAACAGTGCATAGGGCAATTAGGCACGGTTGCGAATTAATTGGAAGTGTCATGTATTAAACGCAAAGGGTAACTGAAAACAGGGGTTTAAGGCAGTATAAATCTGAACCTCTATCTGATTCCACCCAGAGTTAGAGAAGTTAGTATAGTATAGCATAATCAGCCTTATAATGTTCCTACTGCTGTGACTAAAGCCTTCTCTCTAGAAGAGGGAATGGGCCGTAATCCACCACGCGAACCCAGTGCAGATTGGTGGATGTCACATGTCTACGATCGAGCTTTTGGTTTTAGGACATGCCGATTAGCGCACGATGTTTTCCTTTAACGTTTGAATCCCCAACCGGTCCTATGAGACCGCGCTGTTATTGTTTTACTATTGTGTCTCGTTTCGCGGGTATCTGAGTAATTAAATGGCTGGGTTTGCGACCTACATACAACTCATAAATTGGGGTCGTTACCACTGGGACCCACTGAGCTTTCAGAGAGATGATTTCCCAGCCTCAAAAAGTAGTGCGCAATTTCTTTCAATGCCCCTCGCCTGACCGAGTTACATCCTTCATTTAACACAAACCAAAACACTGAACTCAAATCCAAAACAGACTCTTTGGTCTTTCGAGTCGCGAACACCTGACACTGTTTTTCTCCCCGCGTCCGCTTTGGCCAATGTTATTATAAATGCTCTTGTAAATACTGCGTCGTATGCTCAAAATATCCACAGGTTGACACTTCATTGCGAGTATAACGACCGAACGCCCGATAAAAGGATACGTTTTGATTGCACAGACGTTTATCACTTTACTTACAAACGCTTCTACAGTTTACATTGTGATATAATGCGGTGTTACATGCTTGGAATATTTGAATTGCATTTTAGGTTTGTATGAAATTAATTATGAGAAAGCTAGAAGAAATCTCGCCTTTGTTGTTTGTAATGTTTTTTGTGTACAATAAGGAATTAAGAAGAATTTGGTACGGGAAAAATCCCCGAAAATAACCTTAACACGCGCTAGTGTTTTGACCTTTAGTATTTTATATTTTTTACCCTTATTTTCACGTGGCCATCCGCAAAACCGCGCCTACGATAGCCGATAACCGTCGTATTACTCCTGATCCCGGAGGTTTCTTCTTCCTTAAGAGCCTTATACGCTTCCCTCCACTAAGAGTGGGAGAAATTGTATTTCTCACGTAAAACAAAAGGATTTATATGACTTGTGTTTGCGACATTGCTTTTCATCTTCTTCCCTTTGTTTAGTTATCATAGCATTCGACGTTTTATTGACTTTAATAAATTTTTCACTAGCACTTTGCCAGTCACTTTGTTTGCGAGAAAATTTTCATAGAACGTTTAACATCCCTTAACCTATCAATACCCGCGAAACGAGACACAATAGTAAGACAATAACAGCGCGGTCGCATGAGACCGGTCGGGGATTCATGAATTAAACTATGAATGACGAATATTATTCATTTCGGTTCAAGAGTTTGAGCCAAGTTTCAAGTTTATAAAACCCAAGAAATAAGAATCTCCTATTCAATCTTTAAAACCCCCTAAATTGATTTTTGTTATTTGGCAATCATCCGAAATTCCCCTTTTTCAAAAATCCCTTTAGTTCTCGTCTACATCTTGTGCAAAATTTCACGTTCCTAGTCTTAGTAGTTACGACTGTGCGTTGTTATGTCAATCAGTCAGTTTCTCCTTTTATATAATATAGATTACACTATTCAGCATAATTTTAACATTTTCATTATCAAACTTTTAGGCTTTCTTGTCTCCTAAGAAATGTTCTTATACTTATAACTTTCCTAGAAGACAAGGTAAGGCGCTTTTATAACGAATTTAATCTTTTGATAATTTTCGGTGAAATACTGATGTTAGGTAATTTTCTGAAATTGATAAGCTTACAAAAAATGATCTTGTATCTACGAGGAACACCAGTATTCTTTGATATATGATCTCTTTTTCATTTACCTGAAATTTCGTAGAAGTAGCGAAGCCATGAGAAATAACGAGTTTCCAACGAAACACTTGTTTCTTTGTTGGAAACCATTTTGTTTCTGATTGGATGCCTCAAATTGCAGCGAGTACGCTACGTTAACGCAGTATTCAGCGTATGCGCAACGTTAACGTCGCGTCGTTTCGACATTGCAGAAATGCCAACACTCGCAAAACGCCAGAAGTAGCCACTTTATTTGTACCTTTATGTTACATAATTATAAAATATATAAATAAAGTAAATAGCTACATGTATTATGATAGGGATTTGTAATTCAATGTATATAAACTAAACAATCTCAGTGCTAGAACATTATGCAATAAATCCTTATTTGTCAATAGATTCCAAGGTTTGGGATAAATAAGGAAATATGAATAAATGTATACTTAGTCCGCTAGTCATTGTTATTCCAAACATACGGACAAGGTATTTGCTATTTGTAAATCTAATGTTTCAAAATTTGAGTGCAACGCCCCCCGTGAACTCTACAAGGCTAGTTAATATAATTTGCTTTGGATTCTCGTGTATACTATCAATCAGTTCCGTTGTTGTTTAGGTTACAATGCGTAAAGCATCGTGTTGATCAAAACAATTCTTTGTTTTCTAAACAGTTTGCTTCTTCTTACAAGTACGTATTGATGCCTCCAGTTTCCCATGGTGAATTGTTTTTTTTCTGTTGATAGGCTCGCACTTGACCATTGTTACTCTTGATGCAACGTCCCTTGTTGTGGTCGATGATGGAGCACACTTACCTATAAGTAACCTATTCGCTGTGGTCTCAAAGATCCCTAGGTTGTAGCTATCAAGAAACACATATTCCGGCAGAGAATCGCACTGTGGTTCCTACGCACAATGAATGTGTTCCCGAAACCTTTGTCTTATATTCTTCTTAGTCGTGCATTCTTGACAGAGTGGTCGTGGTCATATTTCGGTCGAGTCCTGCGCCACTGCGACGACGCACGCCATGCAGCTCTGTGTTTGGCGGCATTATCTTACATTCGTTGCCCTTATCCCGATTTATTTGTGTCAACGCAATGTTTTCTTCTTCTATTCTTCTTTATTTAGTCACCTGTCCTTTTTTTGATCCGGGTGGAGCAATATTGTTGAGACTTTTACTGACTAGAACCTACCAGTGTACCTTCAGTTTCTACTACTAGTTGTTGTTTGTAAATGCACCCACGCTACAGGAGTTACTCCTAGTGTGAGGCAACGTTTTTAAAAATAAAATAAAAATTAGTTCTTCCCTTCTATATCAGCAATCTAAATTCGTACCCTATCCATTACACATTAAATAACTTGTGTAAACGGAAGCAAATTAACCTACACGTAATAATCAACTTACACATCATTACGTATAGGTTCACTTTACCATTAATATACTATTATTGTTGATAAGTAATGAAATCTATTTACCCGGAAAGGGAAGCAGTAATGTGACTTGTGACACCGAGATTATACTAGATGACTGCAAGTATACGATATTGTTCTAATCTTGCCAAGAATCATAACACTAAGATTATGCTAGATTTTATGGGCCTCATCATCATCATCTCAGCCGAAAGACGTCCACTGCTGGACATAGGCCTCCCCCAAGCGCCGCCACACGCAAAACTAGATCACAATTTTGCCAGCGCTTTGTACACGGACCACCCTGTAAAACTGTAGAGTTTTACTAACCACACGCACGGTGTTCCATGTATAAACCCGGCCGGCGCGGGCGCAGACAAAACTGTGGTGAAGCTTGTGCGTGGCCCAAAGATTCGTTTGAAGGTCCCTCAGCTGCTAGAAAAGCACTACATGTTCTTATTTCATCGTCGTGTTTTTTGATCCCAATTAATTTTCGACTTATTTTCCTATTCAAAATTGTTATCTGTAATCTGCTGTATTCACGTTATAATACAACTTAATCTTTCGTCTCGCTTCACAGATAATTATCTATCTTTTTTTTGGTGCTAATAGCCGATTACATTCATATACTCAAAACTTTATTCTCACGACAAAACTGTATTATAGTTTGCAACCCAATCAAGCCCACCTTTGTCTTAAATATTTTGTATAAATAGGAACCCGGTTATACCAGCCATTCACAAATATAACAATCATTGTATGTGCAAGTCAAACAATATCATGCGACCTAGGAGTGAGAGTATAAACTTGCTACCTACTGAAAATCAGGGTTGCTGACGGCTGATGAAATAGTAAATATTTATTGCGAATGTTTAAAAAAATATTTAAGATCTGAGATTTTGAAGAAACAGTAAGGCTGGAAATGTAAACATAATTGAGATAATCGAAATAACGAAAAAGATCTTCATACAGTTGAAGAAGTTGTAATAATTTCGAATACAATATGTATTATATTATTATTTCCGACAAATTTCTCACTTAACCCATCCAAGATAAATAAAAACACGGAAAAGATTCAAATCCCCTGCTTGTATAAATATATTTCATGCTTCTAAATAATCTAATATCCGCTCCAAAACATCCAAGACAACCGTTGCTTGACAACCGCGTTTCCAGGTAAGTTCAAACGGCTCTACTCTATTATAAACATCCCTTTTATCAAACCCCTTCGTTACCTTTCGTTCTTCTTAGTCCCTTAGTTGGGGTCCTTGCAAATTTTTCTTCACTTCCGATACCTTGTCAGCAGGTACTTTATCGCTCATTTTCTTTTTATAATCCTTTCCTTTGGGCTCCCCTCTTGTTATTTTCATTTATTACTTCGCATATATTTCTTCTTCGTCCCTGTTAGTTGGGATCCTTGTAAAATGCTCTCCACTTCTAATATCTTGTAAGCTGTTGCCCTATCATTTACTTTCGTTTCATAATCTTTTTTTTTTGGGTTCTCCTCTCATTATTTTTATTCATTTCGATTTTATCACTTCTCAAATCTTTCTTTTTTTGGTCCCTGTTAGTTGGGATCCTTGCAAAATGCTCTCCACTTCAAATATTTTGTCAGCTGTTACTTTATCGTACATTTTCTATTTATAATCTTTTCTTTGGACTCCCCTCTCGTTATTTTCTTTCGTTTCAACTTTATCACTTCGTGCATCTTTCATTCTTCTTCGTCCCTGCTAGCTGGGCGTCTTTACAAAATCTTATCCACTTCTAATATCTTGTAAGCTGTTGCGTTATCATTTACTTTCTTTTAATAATCTTGTTTTTGGGTTCCACTCTTGTTATTTTCATTCGATTCGACTTTCACATCGACATCTTTCTTCTTCATCCTTGTTAGTTGGGATCTTTGCAAAATGTTCTCCACTTCCATATTTTTTCAGCTGTTGCTTTATCGTTCTCTTTTTATTTTTTGGGTTACTTACCCTCTAGTTATTTTCATTCATTTCGACTTTATCACTTCGCGCATCTTTCTTTTTCGGTCCTGTTAGTTACGGTCCTTGCAAAATGTTGTCCACTTTCAGTTTCTTGCCAGCTGTTGTGTTATCATTTACTTTCTTTTCATAATCTTTACTTTGGGCTCACCTCTCGTGATTTTCATTCATTTCTACTTTATAATTTCCTACACATTTCGCACATCTTTACATCTCGTCAACCCTACAGTGTTTACCGTGGCAGACGCATCTGCGCTGCATTAATTGCATCACAGAGCTACACGTGGCGTTACTGGTTGTCATCAATTGTATCTGCGAGGATTCCTTGAAGGTTAGCGTGTACTACGTACGATAAGACGAGCTTGGAAACCAGTAGTATTTTTAGGGGTAGCATCACATTTCAACAGTATTATGTAGTTTACTTTTTATAGACTTCAAAAAACAGGAGGTTCTTTTTGTGTTTTAGACGGTAACATAATTTTTTATAAAAAAAAGATTTATCAGTTTTTCAAAAGGATTATCCCTTTGTGTTGCTTTCTGTATATAGAAATTGGAGGCTTTTTCTTATATTGGTTTTAATCTAATGTCTATTTCTTTAGAAATTATTTCGTTATTGTCTAGTGATTTTTTGTAATAATTTCGCTTACATAGTTTTATTAAAGGATTAAGTGATCCTTTTGACATATTTGCACATCTTACCTTTTCATAAAAGCAAACATCTTAAGCATATCATAATGTAAAGAATTTTCACGAAACCCTTTTCAGAATTTCTTTTGCGTCTAAAAATTGAAGTCAAGGAATGTTTTTCAGATAAAAAGGTTGAGGGTTTTCGTTGAGCTGATAAAAAGATTCCAATCTCAGGCAAAAACAAAGAAATAGTCACAGAAGAACTTGTCGTAGAAAGTGAACATTAAAGTAGGGTATAGGTTATTTACTTCTAGGCACGCGTGCTCCATCGTCGCCTACATCGTCGCTTACCATCAGATGAAATAGAGGTCTAACGTGAGCTTAGGGGCGGGTTTCTGAATTAAGTATTTTAAGTCAAGCATGTCTCAAAGTAGGGCCAAAAAGGAGGGTACTTTAACTCTAAATTTTGACTCTAAAACCATACTACTACATCTACTTTAGGACATGGTTTCAGGCTAAAGTAGAGTTCGAGAAATACTCAACTTCAAACTCAAATCAGAAAACGGTAGTAAGCAACATAAAAAAGAAATCCGTCTGCATCAGACGTCATACAAGCGTCATCCCGATCACATATCAAAATTCATATCGAGTCCATCAAAGCAAGGTCGGAAGGTAATTTCAACACGCATTAAATAGCGCTGTGGATATTCGAGATAGGTGAGATTCTGGCCACGACCCAACATCGTAACTGTAACAAGATTGTTAATAATAAATTTGATTTTCGTTTCAGGTAATGGACGATTCTAACTATTCACTTCGCCACAGAAGTTATCTGTAAGTAGAATTTAAGTACGTACGCTTTTTACTGCAGTGGAACCGGGATGCTACTGGTAATTATAATGATTTCCCGAAAATACCTGTTACTGAAAATAATAAGCTGAGATGTTACACATTTTTTTAGATTTTTTCTATGTTTACTTGACTTTTTAGATCAGTAGACTCAGTAATTGAAATAATTTATAATCTTTATATGTATAAAAAACGAAACTACATACACAACGCACAGATGAAATTACTGGGACTATGAGCGTGAAATTTTGCAACAGATTTTCTTTTATGACGAAGGTACAAAGAGACGATTTTACAAAATTCACTCTCTAAAATGATATAACGAGGGTTCAAAAATGCTCGTGTCGAGAAAACTACTTCCATGCGGGCGGAATCGCTCGCAGAAGCTAGTAATTAATAATATCATATTTTGAATATTGTTCAGGATATGTTGCCTGAAGTAAATGAGATAACAGCTCTTTAAACCTGGCTATACATATAAGAAACTAAGGTAAACATTGTAAGTTCTTTGAGCTCCCAATTATTAAGGTTTCACTGTATACTGTACTTTTTTTTGTTTTTAATCTTGTTTTACATTTCATGTTAACATGGTGTTTTTCAGTATCTACGAATAATGATCTTCATCATTATAAAATTACATGGTTTATAACTTCGGATCGTGTATAAAAAAGCCTACAAACAATAAATTAATCTCTGCGTCTATCAGACAAATGCGGGGTCAAGATTTGATAAGACCTTAAGTAGGTAACGATATCTGCTCTGAACTGACTGAGTTCTTGTTCGTAATAATAATTATTTATAAGATACAGCTAAAAATAACATTTATAGTATAAAAAAGGCTAGCGGGAAACCCCATAAAGCTATTGACGCAAGTAAGACCGGCTCTGAGGACCAAAACAAACTAGTTCGAATTAACTGCCATACATGGTCAAAGCAACAAACACTAGTATTATAAAAGCGAAAATGTGAGTGTGTGTGTTTGATCCTTCTTCACGCTGAAACTACGGGGGAATTGGATGTAACTTAGCACACGAGTCGGCCATGCCTTGCACAATATCCCGGGAGTATGTTCCCATGGGATAATGCGGGCGAAGCCGCTGGCAGCTGCTGCTATGTTATAAACTTGAAGTTTCCAGACTAGTTGATTGTACGAAAAAAGTAAAAACCCTGTAAAGTAATATCGTTCGTTTAAATTTTGTTAAATATTGTAGTCGCTAGCCTGTACTGTTTACGACAGGACAAGCTCCAATCTTCCCATCGTTCCGATTATTGCGACAATTCGTCTTCTCAGTCCCTAAGAAGGTTGATTCATGTCGCAATATTCATTGTAGTCAATATTACTAAACTTACTTAAAAATCTGCCAACATATTGCTTTAAATATAGACAATATATTGATAAAAGATCAAATCAATACAAATGTTTAGACAAGGGCTGACTTCAAACGTCCGCCTCCATGTGGACTCTGAACTGATTAATGAGTTTCACTATTAATTGTCCGTTATTGTCTTTGTTGCTCTAATTACATCTGTGGCTTACTAATCGACGAGTTTCAAATTGACATTAAGTTTAGCAGTTTTATCCGAATAGAAGATAATTCTACGATATCCGTTTTAATCCGTCGTTGCTAGTGACTGCAAGTTGATTTAAGTGTTATTAAGCGCAAGTTTTTTAACCAGTGCTTTGCTGTAATCCCACCTGATGGTAAGGTAATGGTGCAATCGTTGATGATGAAGTGCACTAGCTTATTAAGAGCCTATTTAGTCATACCTTGAATACACCTAAACTATAATCGAATGCGAAGACCGCTGCAGACTATTTGTTTTATCGTATATGGAGTATCGCTTTCATATTTAAGACGGATCTACCTGATGACCAGCATGATGCTTGAGTCAATTGGGAACGATCCAAGAAGATCATCGGCAGTGATGCCGGAGTCGACTTCAAAGTCTTAAGCATTGACGATGAGCCTGTCGATTTTCTATCGGCTGCATTTCGAAGTGTGTGCGTCGAAAATTTATGCATTGATTTATTCCGTTAAGCCCGTTCCGTCATCGAGCCACCAGACGTACGATGATGCGCCAATGGTGCATGGTGGAACCTTTCGTCCCACCAATTTGAATAACAATTTTGTTCTCACATTAAAAGCCTAAGAAAAGGGGTAACCAGTAGATTACTCCTACCTATTGCTTATAAAATTTTGCAATACTTTTCATGGCGCATATACATATTTATTAGGAAAACTTTTATACTTGTCTCAATTTGAGAAAAACGTAGTGTCAATTGTTTTTGTACAAAGAGAGTGGTTGTGGTCACTGTTTTTGTTCCACCATTAAATAAAGTTACTACTTGACACAATACTAACTACAAGAAATGAAGAGAACAAAACAATTTAAAAGCTTCATTCATATGCAAACCGAGATGATGCGAGTGCTGGACATAAGGTTATCGTGCACATGAATAGATACAGATAGGATATAAGTATTAGTGTGCGGATGCCCTACTTGCAGGCCAGTGTCCACAGATGGAAAATTTTAGTAATGTTTCGAGATAAATTATTCAAAATAGTGTTCGGTTTCGGGACATATCGCTGTTAGATAGATCATAAATGTAAAACCGCAGCAAAAGTAAATAAAGATAAAGAAGAATATAACATGTACAAATAGAGCAGGGTCTTGGCTCCTGTGCTAGATGGGAACATCATTACAAAAATCATCACCTTCCCCCAAAAAATTGATGAATACAAAAAAAAATGTCTGTGTTTTCACAATATCCTCGAATTCTTCCTAACAATTTCCGTATCTCTAGAAGATTTTCACGATCATCTAACGTGGTTGTAAGTTAGTAACCGCAACTGTCCCACGAGTCACTCGGTTACATAATGCCTCGTTAGCTCGCACGCTGTAATTGTAATAGACGAGTTATAGTATAGTCTACGTATTACAGTAGTAAACAACTTGTCGTAACCGTCATCTTGTAATCCTCAGAGCCTTTGTGCTCGTTTGGGTCAATACGCTGTGTATGCTCGAGAGAATTTGCTCTGGTGGTACTCCTTTGTCCTTGTAGTTTTGGCGGTACATATCGATAAGATCTTGGTAGTTTCGTAATTTCGTTCCCATCCACAGCAGGCAGCCTGGCTAGATAATCAACAGAAAAAATTGTTTAGAAATTCATTTTTTTTTTATTTGTCTACGTATTACAGTAGTAAACAACTTGTAACCGTCATCTTGTAATCCTCAGAGCCTTTGTGCTCGTTTGGGTCAATACGCTGTGTATGCTCGAGAGAATTTGCTCTGGTGGTACTCCTTTGTCCTTCTAGTTTTGGCAGTTCAAATCGATAAGATCTTGATCGTTTCATAATTTCGTTCCCATCCACAGCAGGCAGCCAGGCTAGATACTCAATAGTAAAAATTGTATGACAAAGCTAATCCGTGGTGAGACCAGGATTACCATCCTCGTCCTATTATACGGTTTACGAATCTGACGCGCAAGCTAGTAAAGTAGTAATACATTAAAAAACTCAATTACAATCTGCCCAGTAGAATGCTGATTATTTACAGTTTGACTTTAAGTAGTATACAAAACGTCGCGACGACAGTGTTGTACTAACTCTTTGCACTCAACTGCATACAATGAGCGCTAAAACTGATGGTTTTAGACCGTTAATTGATACTCCGCTTCCTGAACGTTATGCTATACAAGATTTGTTTGAGTCTGTTTGTCAGAGCGGTATGAAGTCATTTTGTAAACCATCTGAGGATAGTAGCAAGAATAATGTACAAAATTACGTACGTATGCTAGTGCTAGTACGACCTGCTTTAACTTCGCAAGGGTGTTAAAAATCTTATAATTCTCGTCAGTTATTTACAACAGAGCATGTATTATACACCTAAACCTTCCTTATTATCTATTGGAGAAAGCCTTATTAAAATCTGTTCGGAGATTTCTGAGTTTATTGCGAGAGTTCGTTTTTTTTAAAATGTTAAATATAACATGAACCTAAGATATCCTTTTAAGCATATCTATCTTCGATCAATGATCGAAGATATCTACCATAGAAAGCCTACTGTACGCGAAAAGAATATAGCCTTCTTCAATTACGGCTTCGATGATCAAATCCCAGGGTGATAATTACTAGTAAATAAGTCATGCATCATACGTCAATTTTGGATGTGTGACTAATAGTCTGCAATTTTAAAACTTTAAAGCACTATTGCGTATTTCCCGCATACGTCAGCCGCCAGCCGACTTAATCACTTTACTGGATTAGAGCCGAGCAGTGCCTACTTCGCGTGCATACTCAGAACAAACAAGAAGTAAGAATAAATTAAGAAGTCCCTTATCTTGTACACACTCAATGCGTGTAAACGACTCGCGGATTTACCAGATTAATATGTTAATCTTAACTGCCTCGATTGAAGCACACTTCATTGTAGATTTACAAGTTATTGCACCTGTAGCTTTATCGACTCTTTCTAGAATGATCTATATTTTAGTATTTACTTACGTTGAAAATATCGACAGTTTGTGTAACAATGAATAATATTTGTTTTTCACAAAACGTTTTTCAAATCATTGAACCGGAGTCCATCTGTTTGGTTAGATTAAGTTGTTCCCCAGGCCAGTATTACTTTACATTATCGTAATTTAGATGAATGGCAAGGAGAGCCGTGCCCACCGCTCGCTTCTAGGAAAAACGTCGTATAATGCTTGATAATGGTATCCCGTACGTCACGCAGCTGCGGTTTTCGCGCAATTATCTCCAATTAAATTTATATAATGGTGTTTACCTTATTCCTACACGTTGTTCAGTTTACGTTTTGCCGCCGATGCGACAACTTCGATGTGGCGTTAGTTTCTTTTTTATTGTTGTGCTTGGATTTGTTCCAGAACATTTGTTCTTACTGTGACTTCTTTCAATCGGACACTTGTTGGACTGACACGCAGTTTATTGTGTATAACTGCTTCTGCTTCAACGGAATTGTTGTGAGTACTATTATCGTTTATGGATTCAACAATGTCCTCAATTTCTTGCTGGTTTAGCTGAATTACGACTCTGGTACCCGTATTCTGTTCGTGATTTAGTACATTTTCAAAATATTTTCCTTGTAAACTAATTAGATGGTTGTTAACATTCTGGGTAACGATAAAACATTGTATTTTCCCAGAGGTACTTTCGAATTTGTGGAGCAGGTTTAATGTAGCTATTTTGTTATTTATTTTCCAACTTTTAATTCGCTTAAGTGGTTGTTTCTAAAATATTCAGTATATTTTGTTTGATATTTGTAGCTTTTTCTTTTAAACATAATTTGGTATCACGATTCCTAAACATTCCAGTCAACTCTTATAATTATAAACCTTTTTCTATATTCGTTGCTAAGATCTGTGTTCATAAAAGTGTAGTAAGTATCTACTTAATGATCATTATAATATATTATGATACAAAATGATGTTTGTTTGTAAAGAAGGCATTGCATCTAAGTGGCGTTGACAAGTTCATTGCATGTTATCTCAATGTAAACATTCTAGATATTAATAGTTTTATACAAGGCTTCATGCAACTGTCTGGTGGTATGTTATTTTAAGTTACTGATCTTTGATTCGTTATATTCATTACACGTTTAATGTCTTTGATCAAGTATCTATTCTTATTTTATTTTTTTCATCGGCTTTTTATTGTTCGCATAATATATTATACACTGTCCATTTATATTTACTAAATAACCATATTTTTAAAATAGCTGTAGCATATGCAAATTTAGTAACAAAGTGGTGCATCTGTATTCTTCAGAAGTTCCTTCTATTGGTACTTCACGAGTGTACAGCCGAGAAATATTGTCAATAGCCTTAATAGAAATATTGTCGATAGTATTTGCTGTCACTTTGAAATGAAACTAAAACAAAACACCTTTTTGCGACCAATCTTTTACTAATATTTACTATTCATGCTATGTCAACGACACGTGCATACGCTTTAATTTTATTATTAGACCCATTTAAAATTCAAAAACGTAGTCTAGCCAAAAAAACTAGGTACAAAAGATTGCTCGTAAACACTAAACCTGCCTGGCCTTGATACTAATGACGTCATACGAAGGATAACATATTATTACTAATTTCACAAGAATCAATATCGCGTCAGTAGCTGTATGTGCATTGCAAAACTGCCTTAATTAACATACGTTTTTATGTAACATAACGAGTAAATCGCGTAGCAGGGTAACCATGAATCATGGTGCTGTGGTCAATAGGACTATTTTCGTATGGCCCCACGATAAGCGAGGACTTGAGTGGGTTTATACGCTAAATTACAGGTACAATATTCAATTTCCTGAAATTGAGGTCTGCCTGCAAAAAGATGGATTAATAAGAGTTTTGCGTGATGTCTTTCATAATTATAAAGCTTTGCAAAAAGGTTTGGGCGCTGACAAATTGGGATTTTACTTTCTGGGTATTCCATGTTCCGAATCATCGCCAACTTTGCATTTAACAGCAACGTCAATATCAATCGCTAAATCTTTGAATTGAACCATGCGTCGACATCCCCTTGATGATTTAAAGTTCTGTAATTTTCTGCATCTTCAAAGTTATTATCATTAATCGATGCAAATATATCTCTGTCATTTTTTTAACCATCATATTCATGTTCCTTTATAGCTTCATTATTGCAAGTACTAAGTTGTAAAGATTCCAATTTATGGTTTTAAATTCCGTTTATGCCTACATTTTTCGTATCATCTTTTCGTCATCTTTTCATTTATCATGTTCATCAAGCATTAAGGCTTCATTATTACAATTAACAACTCAAAAAGATTCCAAAACTTGACATCTCATTCCACCTTCGTGACCGAATCAATTTGTGTCCAAATGACCGCTATTAAACGGACACCTATGTATTTATTTTCGTGTTTGTCGCCTAGCTTCTATCGAAACAATGTCCCAGCCCCTCGACCTTCGTTGCTATTCTCAGTCACGATAATACTACCTCTTTGGTTCATCTACCTGTTTCGTGACCTGTCTCATTTGGAAGCTTCTTCGTTTCTAGTTGGTGTAATTTGGAATTTGAGACTAATTGTGTTTCCCTTCGTCCTCATCTTGTCTTTCTTTGTGAATTATAGGATTGATTGATATACCTTTTTGTCTTAACCTTAATTCCATTTTCAGTTGAACTTAGATGGTAAATATTTATAAAAAAAATAACTTTCAAGATTCAACTTATTTATTACTATTGATAGGCTCGATTTGACCACTATCTCACCTGGATGTGTGTGTGATGTGGTAGCAGTGACTTGGAATCAGTAGCTGGCTAAGAACAGGTTGATACCATTTCAATAGTAAGCAGTTATTGACAAAACAATACTTCCTTCTGTTCTGTCATAACGTCAATTTTTGTTCAACTCGAAGCATCGATTTCCAATACAATTCTGAAGCTTGGTGTCAGTATTTTGATCGGAAGCGTGTCTTATTTGGGTAAAGAAAATGCGCATTACCGTTCAGCTCATACAACCGGTTAAAGGAAAACATAAGGCGTTTGATCCTCACCGCACTCCGCACGCCGTCGCCGATGCTACGCTAACAGGATATCGAGCATATTAACACTGTTATGTCATTTTATAGCTAACCGCTGTTTACTGGCTGACGTGAACTTTAAACTTGTCAACAACGATGACTGAATTTATTATTAGGAGTTTCATACAAAACAGGCTTTGATATAAAAGAAGCTTTAAGATTCGCTGTACGATATTGCTTTGACAGATTCAATTACATTCAGTTCACCTGACATTTTGATCTAAAGGAAGCGATGACTTCCATTTTGAGAATTTAGATTATTCTATAACTTCGCCGTCTATCAAACATCCACTCTCATTGCTTTTGAGAAATATCTCTTTGTTCAAACTCGCGACACTATATAATAAGCCTGTAGCCTTGAAGTAAATACAAGACTGAAATATTGTAGCATTGTTATGTAATGACTATTTACCTGCCATTGACTACGGAAACCCATTTCCCGCAGTTGACTCACTTTACTGTACATAAGTTAGATAATATCTAACTATAATATGTCTCATTGCACATTCTTTGTTTATTTTAACACCTTAATGCATGACACTCATTACCCCATAAATTATACTTTATATCTTTTAGATTGTTAGAAATAATTATACCATTACTATGCGTGTCATAGCTGTCAGATCTGACGTATTCAATATGTATAGGTAATCAGACAGCGTCCATACATATTGATAGTTTAACGGCTGAAATAATGGCAATATGTCTATCATCTGTATACCTTGCTAGACTAAAGCCTGGGATACACTAGGGAACATTTTGTCCTGAAACACGACGCGCAACACTCAATATACGTGACGCTGAAACGTTGCATAGTGTGCCGCAACATGACCCGAAACATTTTTTTGTTTTAAGACATTCACTTTGGCATGTTCTACGTAGTTGTTCAGCAACATGTTCTGCAACATGTTGCTCCATTTGCCCCCTAGTGTATCCTTGGCTTAATTGTTTTAAACACCTGTGCAAGGAAACTTAGTGTCTTGATATTGTCGATGGACATTGAACACATCTGTTTATAATATTTGTATAAGTTTTCTCTGTTGTTAAGGCAAAAGCAAATAATATGCAGTTGTAGTAGCACTCGGTTACAGTATAAAATAAATAAGTAAATGACGTTAATGACTTCAAGCAAACGTTTTTGTATGCAGAAAGAAAGAAATAAAATATATATGTAGTTATTATTTATTCACTAGCGCCCCTACATTATTGAAACTACAATATTGTGCTTGGGTTTGTTGCAAAACCGTAATTAACTTCCATACGTCTTGTCGTCGTTAAAAAGAGAGTGCATTTCATTTTCATCATCCACACAGAATCCAAATTATCTTTTCTCTGGTTCAACCAGTAGTAGCCTCAGACCTTTCTTAGGCACACAGTATCTATGTACCTAACCTGTAGAGACAGTTGCAAAAAAATTCAGTTCTTACTAGTGCCCATAAAACCAAGAAGTTAATTTTGTTTGTCTTTGTTACTAAGAGCCATGAATGAACAATTATCCAAGTTAAACATTACAACATCAGACAGCCACCTTGTCCCAAATATAAGATAAATAGAGCAACGCTGACGTTGAAGGAGAGTAGGTACTCATCACGATGTCTTGCCTTCATCTGTATCAGATCGTGTTACAATGGAATCTTTGTCTGTTCCACTGCAAAAGCAAAAATAGTACGAGGAAAACTCCTAGAGATGCAACATGCGTTAAATGTCTTGTTACGCATGCGCGAAGGCGGACTTCAAATTCTGAAAATTAGAGCTGACTGAAATGAACAGTCTGGCTTAGAGAAAAGCAAAATTTAGACTTGATAAACGTAACTGTGATGGTTCTAAAGAGTTACCGTGGTCCTGGAATGGAAAGGAACACAGATTGGTTTTAGGGCCGGCGCCCATTATCGGCATCGGCAAGGAAAAGGATCCTGCAGCAGCATGCCATGGCGTTGTTTCCGACCGTGTGCGCTTGCATGTAGGAATGCCAAAGGATTCTTTTCCTTTCTCATGTCGATAATGGGCGCCGGGCCTTAGTCAGTAACGGTGTGGTAAAGCTCTCTTGCTCCACTCGAGGCGAGAGCAGTTATTTGATAAATTCCCACGTCAAGAAAAAGGTTTAATAGATAATTAGAATGTTTTCATTGTGGGCGTAAGTTATTATTATCAGATTATTAAGTCCTAACATTTATATACTATACATTATAAATTTTCAAAGTCAATCGAGTCAAGGGTATTAATAGAAAATTTCAAAAGGACACTTAAACTTTATCGATAAAGAAGTATCAAATATAAATAGGTAGACGTAGCTTATATTTATAAAGCTTTTAGTAAATATTAACGCTAACGGTCCCAATAAATAAAGTTGTTTGAAGGGTCTAGACTAAATTCACTAGACTTAACAACAAATTGAAAATATTTACCTAGACGATCTTATATACACATCACATTAGTATAATATCGTTTGCTGTGCACACGTGCGACTAACTTTTTACACAACATTAGTTTTCATAGTTAAACCTGTTTAGATATACCTACTTTAACCTGCTTTGACGCAGTAAGTTTTTAAACAAGTATTGATATAGTATATCGGAACCCGACCTCTGGGATTCGTTGACCCATCGCTTTCAAAGTCCGTAGTTGACGGCTTTCTACAGCGTGAAATTAATTTATTAAGTCAAGCGTGTAACGTGTAACATCAATTTTTAACTGACGGACATGTGTTTTAAATGCCAGTCCCACGCGCCCAATCAAAGCTGTGTGCGCAAGTGTTGCTAAGAAATGCAGTTTTGTTACGACTCTTAATACCAGTATCATTTTCTTGTTCTTTATCTCTATTCATTTGAGGACGGTGCGGTTTCGGATTAGCTTTGTGCTAAGTTCCAAGATTACTTCCCAAGAAGTACGAAGCGTCCATATAATTTTTATCCTCCTAAGTCGCCTGACAAGAGGTGGTTGTAAAAATTAAATAATGGTAATCTTTGTTACTTTATGTTGATTTCTATTCGACTTACAATAACAAAATTCCCTCTATCCTTCCTCTTAAAGGTTGAATTTCCAAAAACTGATTTCTTAGTGCTTGTTTACACCATGAAAGTGTAATTTTTGCAACATTTCGCGTTCCTATTTCCAGCAGATTCGGTTGTGCGTCATTATATCAATCAGACAGTAAAATTGGCCCTGAATAGTTACTTGAAAAGCCTCTGCTACTTGTAATTACAATATATTTAGATAGATAGGAACACGAATTTGGTTTGCTTCCAAACCACGAATTTGGTCATCTGTTGCGAGAACGGTTTTGGTTAAACCAAATTCAAGCGTGTGTTAATAGTTAATACTTGTCATTCAATTCTTCAGTTTCTTTCGCTTCTCAGATTGTTAGGTTAGGTTTGTCCAAAGTCCATCTAGTTTAAAACGACTCACATTAGATGATTCATGAACTCGAGGATTAACAACTCTAGTTAGTGCCTGTTACTTCTTCGGAAAACCTGACCAAGTGACCAGCTCTGCTATTTCTGGGTTCCTAATGCTGACTCACTATGGTGTCTCCGGTTCTTTCCCGACATTTCCCAGTAAAGATTAATGTATATTAATTAGTTTAGTACGTATATTATGTGTCATCCTTACACTTATATTTTATTGATTATTTTTTTTATCGTTACAATCATTTGACCGCGTGATGGGTTTTTTGTTATTGCAAATTTACAAATCAGTTATTTTATCTCAATACTTTACGTGTTTTAGTAGTTTATATAATGTTATGAATTATAATTATATTATTATTTCGTATCATAGAAAATAATCACCCTGCATTTAAATTCTGTTCGTTACGCTCTTTGCTTTCTTCGTCTGTTTTCTCGTATAATTTATATTGATGAAATGTAAATAATAGTTTAAGGGCCTATTTCCCCACCTATGATTAAGTTTCGAGTATCTTACTTGGCAGTTAATTTCATACAAAATCTGTTCCTTATTTGAATTTATTCAGTGAGTAGTGCCTACTCGGACATTGTGAAACAGGCCCTAACTATCATAACATCTTGTTGTAGTTTTGTCTCAGGTTGTTAACCGTCGTCTAAAATTATTTTAAATCAGTGCTCGCTTGTCCAAAACAGTTTTTTCAGTTCTAAATTCAGTCCGGTTCTTAACGTAAACAATAGTTTTTTTTATTAAATTGGACTTGTTTATCCAAATCACCTTTTTTATGGTCTTATATAAGTTTCGTTTCAAAATCTAATGCGTAGTATTTAAAACATAAATTTAGAGCAATCTCGAGACAAAAAGCTCGCCTAGACGTAGACACTACAATATCGTCTACATAACTGACCACAGGAATTAATTAGCAGCACATTATCATTGTAAATTGCACTTTAGCTTGTTAAGTTTAAGGTGTATTGTAGTAGAGTGTTGCAATGGGTTTTTCTCGAGAAGCGAAGGTGAGCAAGGGTGGGCTCGTGCGTCACGTGCACTGAACATTGACCAACCCTTCGATTCGTTGAAATCGAGCAAGTGGGCCAACCTTGTATTAATTAATGCTTTTATGGGTTTAGCGTTTATTGTGTAAATTCTTGTTAAAATACGAGTAGCTGGTAATTAATTGTTATCTTTTGTTTTGCGGACATATCAATTTTATTTATGGCATGATTTCTCTTATTATAAAAAAACCGTTTTCAATAATAAAAAAATTCGTATCAAAATTGTATCGCGCGATATAGATACCTTCACATCAAGACTATTCAAAAGAGCTCAAACACGACGGGGCTCAGTAGTTCTTATATATTCTACACCATTAGCAGACCAGCTTCATCCAAATACATATGTAAGTACACCAAAAATCAGCTTAATCTGGAAGGATAACTGTTACAAATCTATTTGCCCTAAACAAACATAAAAACAGCAAGTTACATACAAACTTGTATTGATGTCGACCCGACAATATACAAACCCCAATATTTTGATCAATGTTAGTAAAACCAACAAAAATATAAAATTCATAACCTACGGAAATTAAACTCAAATACAAAATGTACTTTGCAAAGTACAAAGGGTAAAAGCCATTAATATTACTCATCGAAATGTAAAAGAGGCTATTCATTAATTTGGCTAAATTAGAAATGAAATCATTCCTGGATTTTTGGAGTTAAATGATGACGTGTTGTTTACAATCCTATCATGTGACTAACCGCTAAATTATCAGACAGAAACCGACCGATCTACATTTTTATACGTTACGAAACAAAATAACATTAAAAAACTGCTTTTAATCGCGTAAAAACCAGTTAACACCCGTTTCAAAACTAAAATAAATTAGCATACTTTAGATGGTAGAATCCCAAAATTACACAACATATTTTTTGTTTATTGTTGATAAGCTTACGCTTGACCATTATCTCACCTTATGGTTAGAGACGACGTGGTCGACGATGGGGACACTTGCCTAGAAGTAACCTAATTATTCCTCTCTTGACTCAAAATTCCCCGGTTTGTAGCTATCAGGAAACACAAATCTGTATTTTTGTTCAGACCACCTGTGATCCTAAAGTGGCCTTTAGTTGCTAGCTATTTTTGAGTTAACTATCTTACAAAAACTCTTAAATAATAATTAAGAAGCTAAAAATAAACTGCTTACTAGCGCGTAAAAGTTAACGGAGTGTACAAAGGGAAAAGTCTCTGCAATGCGTTACTACATGACGAAGTAATGGTGTGATAGCCCAAGCACAACAATTTTCAAATGTTTGATGCAATGGCAAGTTTTCAACAATTTGTTACGTGCGCACCTGACGCCTCACGAGTTTCATTCAGCATGTGCCAACACGCGCTCGTAGTGAACTTTGCTTTAAAAGGGTTTAATTAAAAAATAAATATTTGAAATTCTATGAGTCTTCTGCTAATAGCCCTTGCCAAAGCGCTCTGAAATCTATTTGAAAAGAGGTTTAGTTTTAAATCAATAGACATTTAAAACCTCGTGTCTATATTTAGCTTTTTCTATATTTAAAAAAAAATCACGGCATTCAAACATAACGTGACACCGAAAAATCGATTCTTCGCATTCGGTAACTAAAATCACATATAAATCCAATACAATCGAAAACAGACTTTAACGTAGCCCCAAAAACATGTTTACTTTTATTTTTAAATGCAAATTCATGCTGCTTCGCTATTTTTGTATAACCACGTTGCTTCTAATCTCGGCTCATCAACAAACGAAAACTCGTTACTAATTTAAACTAACCTGTCAAAAATTATTATAAACTTTATATCATAAAGAATATGGGCGGTTTTTGAATGTTCTCCGCTCTCTGAATGGCACATCATAACCATGTAATCGCGCAAGATTCGAGAGTCGAATATTTTTAGAATGCAAGAAAAAAATATATTGTTATTGTAGCAAAACACAGTAGCGGAACGGGGTTAGTACGAATTTAACTCTAAGACCCGGTTTTAAGATGTATTTTAGACTTACAAATGCCTAATGTGTTGAAACAAATGATTAAGTGAAAAATTACAGTTTTCACAACACTACCCATAATGACTATCTATGTTTTTTAAGAATCATCTAGTCATTTACCGAAACAGACTTCTTCTAGGCTTTTGGATTCGGAAGAACTATTCTACTCATATTCTTTCTAATGTAATGCCTCTGAAAATCTATATTTCTGCTACTTCTCTCTTTTTATTCTCTCTTTTAAATCCCTTTTCTTCAGGACATTAAAAAAAAGAACTATTAACCTATCAATACCCGCGAAACGAGACACAATAGTAAGACAACAACAGCGCGGTCCTATGAGACCGGTCGGGGATTCATGAATTAAAAAGACATATCAATTTATCTATTAGTTATTGGGTTATTATAACTTGATCATTGTTAGTTGGTATTCCATTGATAAGATTACAATTGTGTTGTCAGTCGTATGTTGAGTGTTGTAATGCAGCCTTATCTGATTCTGGCACTTTTATTTATTAAATCGGCAGCAGGAGATCGGGGGTCATTGTAACAGGCTTAGAAGACTTTAAAATATTAGAAAAAAACGTACCTACGAGTAGAGAATGTACACTTGTCTTTAAAATAACAATTATAATCAGAAATCATTTATTTACGTTTGATCTTCTGATCTGACGTTTATCGTAATCAATTCAATTAGTGATACTTTGGGAAAATGGAATTCCATACAAGTTATAAATAAACGAAGGTTTTCTTTTTGGCTTGTCGAGGGCACGTAAAAAGCTCATGAATGCAGGTTAAGCAAGCTTGTTTGGTTAAAAATAGTATTAATTATTATAAGAGTGGGGAATTTGCATGACGTAGTGAGAGGCGATCGCGGCCCGTCGAACGTCATTAGGTTCAACGCACTCTCTTGATATGTCGTCGCAATCGATTAAATAAACAAGCGCGTCTACATCGCAGCGAATCGTATGCTGCATGACCACCACCATTACTGCTGTGCTAGCTAGAGTTATTTTTGTATCAGCATTGTCGTCTCAGACTACAGAGCTTTCCATTGGTATTTATTTTACGTCTTTTTTATGTTTCCTCTGAAGCTTTTCTATCGATCATGAACTATAGGATGTTTGAGCAATGATTTAACTTTGAAATAACTCTCAGAAACATCAGCAAACCAAAATTACAGATCATCGATTACATATAACGCATGATTAGTCCCTTGATAATTCGCAAACACAAAGCCTTCCAAGTAATTAGATAACAAAAGACAAGACAAAAACAGTAGCAATAGCCATCTAAAGAATCGCTTACGGTCACTAGGCTAATGAAGCTATAGAGCGTCCGAGCACGTCCCAATGCAGGCGTTTGTAGTACTCACGGCGAACTACAAATGATAATGGATGAAGGGGACAGGGAGGCCGAAGTAATGTGAATGTACGAAAAAGGTAAACAATGAAAGATGTTAGAGAAGAGAGCGATGGAGATGGCAATAAGCCAAAAGAGAATAGAAGAGAAATCATTTTCGACCTCAAAGTGCAAGACAAACGAAGCGAATAAACAGTAAAACATGATAGTGTTAGAGATAACAGCGAGGGAGATGACAAAAAGAGGAGGAGACAGCTAGTGGCTGCCAAAAGAGAATAGAAGAGAAATAATCGCCAACCTCAAGGTCCAAACAGACGAAACAAATACCGATTCGGAAAAGGAAAACAAACTATAGCTACACTAGACTATGCAAGTTCGTGATTAGGTTAACACGCGCATAAATAATGACTGAATAACAATGTTAACTTGCAATTGCTTACGCACAAATGCAAATGATTGTTACTCGTAATAAATTATTTTGCAAAATCGATTAGCCATTGTTGATTTGATAGTATGACATGTAAGACGATTCATTGTTGGAGCTTCTACTGTATTGTCATCATCATTAGTATTCTGAGCCTTATTTCTTATGTAATTTCCAAGTAGTTCTGCGAACATCAAGTTACTTTATATCTGGGTCTAAGTTTCAACACCGGAAAGGGTGTCAAACAAGGCGACCCACTCTCACCTAAGCTTTTCAGGAGTTCACAGCAAATGATTTGGTGGCAGTCACGAGGCATGTGTAATCTTTAGCTGCCACCAGCTAACACATCATCGTCTTACTGACAATACTGTATTTTTCTCCACACCCCTTAAGGGGATGAGACGAAGGTCCAAGTTTGTTGGAGAAATCTGATACCTACGCTGGCAGATGCTAGTGATACAGATATAACTGTGTTTTGGTACGCAAAAACCGACTTGTGTCTTCAACAACGCATCACGTCCACCAGTCTCATATAGACAGTTTGAATAATATCCTAACATCAATCTTCTTGCGTCTTGTTAAAACCCTTTCTTTTCGGAGGAATGAATATCAATCATCATTTTGCAAGGTTGTTAAACTGCGCACTTATTTTTGATCTGTATCCTTACAAACAATACTTGTATGTTCAATCATTTTTGGTGTACTGGCATTCCCAAGCTGACATTTCATCAGATTATTTTTAGAGTCATACAGATTGGACAAAAAAATTAACATCAGATTTAACTGCCTTTTTGTGGTTCTAACCTTCGAGTGATATTAATCCAAGGTGCATCGACACCTTTCGTACCTTCTCGAATTTTAGAATTGTATGTAAGTATTTCAAATTGGAAGCTTTGAAGTACTTTAGTTCTCACAGTAATGAACTAGACCACGCTGGAATTGAAATATTTTATCATATACGACTAACTGTATTCACCACAACCACATTCTCTCGGTTGACTGAGTAGACTTACAGCTAACAGACGTCAAACAATGCTTAATACTGACACTGATCGAGCAAAATCGCGTAAGCGGCGTCCACTTGAAGTGAAGTGCTACAGAATCCAATTACATACCCTCGATGTACGCTGTACATGTGATGATGTGTAGCAAACACAAATATAATTATATTTCAAAGGCTTTTCATCTCCGCCCCCGTATTTGCTAAACGTGAAATGGCTAACTTGGAAAAGTAAACAGAAAACAACTGGCTTTTTATAAAAACATAAAAAATATTCTAAGGCTGCGCGTTTGTTTGAAAGAGCCTGCAATGAAAAGGGAACTAAAATAAAATAGCTCGGGTGGGTTTTAGTTCACGCTACACCCATAGCGGGAAAAGTTATAAGTAAGACTCACTATAAAAATAGGAAGACTAACCACTCGTCAATAGAGTAGTTTACTATCCGTGAAAGGATTTTCGTAATTATTTATCACGCCACACAAACGAATAGTGCGCGGAAGCATTTACAAAGAAATAATCTTTTGCACAGTTACAGAATTTGTCTAAAGCTACTCGTAACAATAGTAAGGTATATTCTGCCAAAGATAACCTGATAGAAAACAATTTTTACGTCTGTAATTTTTTTAATAGAAACAAAAACAAAATAACAAAGTTGTCGCATCTCAGTGAAACACGAGGCGACAACTCGTTTGAGCTCCACATGGAGCAGTCGCTATGCGGCTACAGCCTCTCAAAGTTCCGCTAACAGTAAGCTTCGCTCTCAACCAGATCGCGCCGGATTCATCAATTAATGGTACCGGTTCAATCTGGTTACACACTCTGCGGTATTTAGGATGTCAGCCGTAAACTTTCCGGACCATAAAAAGTCTGTTTTGGTCCCTAAGACGGTCTGGAAAAATCTGGGTCAGTGAAAATTTATTCAGTCGTAAATGCTCTTTAAGACAAGTTATTAAACTGCGTAATGTACCTACTCCAAAAAGATGGCGCCACTAATTTCAGCTCAGCTTAAAAGGCCATCGAAGACTTAATAAAAAAAAATGGATGTTTAAAATGTGCTTAGCAATGACCCTTCGTCCCGTATTAAGTACCTAGAACCTTTTATAGGATATGATAATGAATAATTCATGAGGAACCGAGATCAAAAGTAGGTTAAAATTATATTTGACGCAAATGATGATCGTACATTTTTAGAGTAAATAATAATATTTTCGCCCTTTCCAAATAACTGGATATTTTCCTTAGGCTAGGTCAAAAACAATCGTGCGGTACTTCAATTACGGCGAACGTGGCACATGGGACGATCGATGTTTACAAACAGGCAATAATTACTGGTTCTAAAAATAAGGACGACATTATCCGGCTCGAGCCACCCGGGACCCGGCAACAGGTAGCCGGGGGTAAGCAAACACTCGTAGGCTGCGGCTTGTGGGTATAACTGCCACGTGAAAGAACATGGGCGAGACTTATCCTATATAAAGAACAAGACCGTTTTTGAGTGTTGAAAGAGCAAGCGTCTGCTCAACTTGAACTTTTTTTTGAAGTGGGATGTTATCAAAATACTTCTCTTGCTTTTCATGTCAGACTGTTGCTGACTAAAGCCCAACTGTGTCCTTCAATTGCCCTTTGCGCGGTAACTTTTTCAAGTATTCACGCGGTCTCTGGTGTTTTGTAAAATTTATAATAACTGCCACGTATTTTATGAGATAGAAAGTAAGTACATTTCTTGGCTATTACAGGCTTCAATATCACAAGTCTGGCAAAAAAAAATTGTCATGCGAGATGTAAAATCAATGATCCGAGACTTGTTATTTCTTTTCCCAAAAAACTTTGCCGTGTTGTCACATTATCCCAATTTTCTTATCCATGGTAACCCTACGTGCATTTCTCTGACTCCTCAAGTAATAGAGCTCCCTCCTGGTCCCCGTTGCTGGGCAACAACTGAGGGGCGGTCCGATTAACTTGGCGTGCCAATAACCTGGCCCTCGTTTTACCTAGATTGAATTCTAAAAGATTGGAGGTAAATGTCGGTAGTTGGACGGTTTGAGTGATCCTGTGTGTCGCGTGGAATAGTTTCAGCTGTTTATTGTTATAGCTGTAGATATTCTTCAGCTCTTGCCAACTGGGACTGACATAGTGCAGGTGTGATTTTAGTCAGTAAATGTCTGACACTTCTTCCCGGTCCACCTAAAGCGGGAGAATTCATTGGACGATTTCCCACCTTAAAAAAAAACATAGTAGCATATTTAAATATCGCCTTTTAAGTTTTATGTAACTCGTATTTTCTTATACGTTTTATGAAACCCCGAATTTTATGAGTTCCAAGGCTCCAATAATGTTTTTCTAAAAAATGAATAAATTAGATTAAAACTGCTAAGTGAAGCAGAAATTCTTTGTTCAAAACTTAGTATACACCGTATTTATTATATGCTCATTTAATACAATAATTTAGATTCTTGTTATGAACAGTTAAATGCAAATGAGCCATTCGAAGTTGAGTTTGGTAACGAGCGCGGTTACTTGAGCGTTAAATATGTTGTAAATTAACGATATTATCTTACAGATTGGATTTTAACTTGCAGGTTATTTAAATAAAATGTTAGTAGGCCCTTTCTATATCCATATTAGCTTCCGTAGTGCTGCCATCATTTTCATTTTCTTAGAACCATACTACGTGGGCTGTTGATTTACGAAAAGCAGTAGTAAATTTTAAACTTATAGAAAGTGTAGACATTTCTCTATTTTCATTTGGCGCTGTTGATAAAATGCGTAACAATATTTTTGCGATAGACGACGGTATCTGTGAAGTAATGTCACTTTATGTTCGAGACAATATTGATGTTGACTGCGAAATAACGCGCCATGAACACATTGTCTCAAACAACCAAATAATAAAATATTTAGAAGTCACGTAAGACTGACTTGAACAACATCTTTGACAAGGTTAGGGTGTAGAAAATCATGGTGCTTATAAATTTCACTCAAATGCGTCACTTCTGAAGTAGTATCTTTTGCTATCCGATAAATACATGAATCAATAAAATTTTACGCTCGTATATATCGTAAATATAGGAAACTATTAGTATAAGATCAGCTGTGTTACAAGGTTAGATTCAAGTTATTATGGCCTTATCCAATGCATTTCCGCATTAGTCTACAAGAAGATCTCATTATCAGGAATCATTTATGTTCACCATCAACTCGTTTAAGCTGATTTAAATTCCTGTTTAAAGCATTATCATGTCTTAATTCAAAAATTCAATGAAGCAATGTGACACAAATTTATCCTTTCCGCCGGAATGTGTGCCAACCAAACCAAAACCGCTCGGTAATAAACAATTCTAATTTTCGTCCAAATTCCCGAGGCCCGAGAATTTTCCAATTTGGATAGCATTCTCTGGCAGGACCTTCGTTCGTCTGTCTCATATGTTTATGTGATCACAGTTGTGTTCCACTCTTCATTTGCACGTGTCACTCTTGTTTTACGATCCGACCTCGTATTCTAGTCTAGGGCTGATTTTAGTTCTGTACTATCTTTTTGAGGTCATAGCGGTGAACAATTTGCTAAGTTGTTTCCAAAACGATCGGCAGGTATTGGAGCAACATGAACATCTAAAACTAATCATGTTACAATTATGATTTGGCTACTGTTTTACAGTCGGCTGCCTGCCTGACACGAATCCTCCTTGGGAATGCTGCTGCTGGTGGTTTATCAACCACCACACGGTGATCTGAGTGCTCAGCAGTAAGCACGGTCTCATAATGTCCCTTAGTCGCCTACGACTCCTGAACATTTAAGTTAGTCTTTAAAAAACTAATTTCCGTAACTGAACTAGACATGATATGCCACAAGAATTTAAAACCATAAACCCCAACCTTTTTTCATAAGCAGTTCTCACAATCTTGTGGTTAAAGATAATTGTATGCTCACGACTTCCCGCTTAACGCATGTTTATACACCGCAAAGTAAAGCTCTTAGAAACAATAATTAGATTAATTGATTTGCCGGTAATGTCTTCATTAACGTTGATGTATGGCAATGTTTGCACAACAGGTCAGCCTGTCTGTGCGACATAGGTATTACTTGTACTATACGCGACAGTATGAGCCTGTTTTATGCCTCGTTGCTAGCCGGCGTACTTAGACAGAGCTTCACTTGTTCGCGGAATCCTGATTTAATTAATTGGTTCTGTAATCTTGACTTGACGACAGTTGTTTAAAGACTCATAAAAAATAAGACATTGAATATTTCTCAAATATTCTTCAAACATAAGACATCAAATCAAAGACATTAATTCTCCCAGTCGTAATGTGAACTTAATAATGAGTAATGAGAATGACATACATTTTATTGAATTGTTTCCGTTTTTTTTTTTGTTTGTTTGACTATGTCAAATTCGTCTGAATTGAACTAGGAATTACCACAGCATAGGGAAAACCAAGGTTCAGAGTCCACATTGGGCTAGGGTAGGTAACCCCATTAACCATAGATGACTGTATTTCCTAGGAACCCAATACTCGTTGAACCGACTAACGCTTAACACAAAAGGAAAACCCAACATATTTATTTACAAATTTTATTGAAACTGCGTAAATTGTTTAGTAGATTTATTTAATATAATACATATTGTGGTTACCACATGGCGTGTTTATTTCTTGATAGCAATACCTTAAAGGACGTGTTTTGGTCAATCTAATGAGTTTTGAGAATTATTATTCATCATTCTCTAAATAATTTGCAGATAATAAATTTATTACAATATTTCCGCAACGTATTGATTCTATTGTAACGTATGAGGATGCAATTGAATTAGAATAGAGTCTTAATTAATAATGATAGGTACAAGGAAATGAAAACGAATGATAATAAATATCTGATTATTGATTATAGTATTAATTTATCGTACTAAAAAAAGTCATTGGTAAAGTTCGATATTGTTCATCAAGACTAGAAGTTCTTGTAAAAGAAACTATAATAGAAAACATTAAATGAATTATAATCTGTAAAAATAAAAACGTACCTGTTTAATTTTCTGCTGGTGGAGTCTGTGTTTCCTGTCAATAGTAAGTAAATAGATTACTTCTAGGCAAGCGTGCTTTATCGTCGATCACATCATCGCTTACCATCAGGTGAAATTTTAACCTTTCACCTGATGAAACGCGAGCCTATAAATACATAATAAAAACAATCTGAAAACGCAACGTTTCGAAATTTACCTTCTCTCCAATATTCAAATGAACAAAGTCACGTGTTTCAGTAATGTTGTTTATCTCGCATAGTATGTCAAATCAAACATTTCACATGCATCTTGGTCAGCCAGTGCGTCAAGAGATGAAATTCTCCTTTCACCTGCCACTTCCAAAGCGGTCAGCGCACGCCCACCTCCAGGCAATATTAAACTTTACACCTTTGTATTAAGGTTTGTTCTTAGTTTGTATGGTCCAAACTGGTCATTAGCTCATGATATGGTCACTGGAGAGCACGTTTAGATATGCGAGTTAATTAACCAAATTAAACAGTTTGGAACCGAATGTGCAACGCTGACTTAACTTCTACCTGTCTTGGAAATTATGTGGAAATCTTATGGAATTTACATTTAGTTTCCAGAGATTAACTTGAGTGTCCGTTAGTCGCTTTCTGGTTGTGTTTTATTGATATTATTAAGAGAAAAGTTTTTGATATTTTAATTAATAAGCTCCAAAACGACAGCATGGATAAAAAAAAACGTTTTCCAGTATAATGCTACTTTATCACTGAGTGAAATAGGGGTGTATATTTTCTTTCAATTGGCCGAAGCCGCTGTAAAGCTGACAAAAGATAAAGCAATCTCATGCCTTGCTCTGGCCTCTTGAGCTTAAATATCATCTTAAGAAATTGAAACAAAAGAGATGCTCCAAATTCTCCCTCACTCAACCCAAGAGATTGCCAACGAGCTCACAAGCGCTCGTGAAGCCTAAAAAACACAGTAAGCTCAGCTTACAGCCCCGAACAATACGGTTCACGGTTTAATTTCAAAATTACAAGGGATTGCAAATTAAGTATCAACTTAAAACTCAATTAAAAGCGCTTTTAAATTAATAAGGACAGCTTAATTTCAGTGAGTACTTTTAATTTTGTATAATTTAATGGAGTGATTTTTATGTTAAAATTTGTTTTATGTGCTTCTACATTGTACAACAAAACAGATGTTATTTTTTCTTGTTATGAACGAGCTTAATTTAAGTTGAGTCTTCTCCCAGCAAACCATTGAATGTTAGAGAGAGACCACAATAATAAATACACAATTTATACACAAATACATCACAATAGAGGATAGGATCCAGAGTACAAATGCGCGCTTTTTAAAGAGCTTCACTTTATGAGTATCGTAATTATGTTTTATACAAGGTGCAGTTTAGAATATGCAAAAATTTGCAAAAGGCAATTATGTTACCTAGTGACTCGACCCGAATTAACAATCAAATCTCTAAATTTTGAAGATTTCTCATGCTACTCATAAAACAGGGCTTGAAAAATTCTCAACTTCGAATTATAATTTTATAAATTCTGAGACGAAGGCTACAATACTACCTGCTGATTAAACTTAAACGTCAAACTACAGAACCAAGTGAGGGGGGCATTTGCGTCACGAGACGAACTGGGACGGCGGCAATTTGCCGCGCGATTGTTGAACTCAGACTGTATGCACTATAGATAACTATACCGGCTGTGTAGCCGCTATAGCCGATACTATGCACCGCACCCTCGCACATTTGATTGCTTACTTTTTTTTTGTTGTGTCTAGGTTTTGTTGCTTGGTCTAAGTTGATTGGTGTTGGTTGTTTAGAAATTGGATCTTTGTTTTTGATTAGACGATCTGTTTTTTGGTCAGTTCCTGCAAACTGAAAAAGTTTATCAGTTTAGTCTTTCCGTTTGGGCTTAGCTGTTGGTGTATGGACAGATTTTGTCGTGTTTTTTAAAAGCATCACATTATTATTAACGTACCAATCCAGTTTGTCAACAGACAATCTTTTCCCCAAATATATTCTTACCTAGGTAAATGTTTGGGGAAAAGTAAATATTATGTGACATATTCATGTCGAAAGGTTATCTCTCATTATAAATTCAGCCACTTAAAGCAACAAAAGCAGTGAAAACAAGAAACTAAATAAATAATAGGTTAGTGACGCAGTTAAACCAACTAATTTTTCGTAAGAATTTCGACCGGGTTATCGATCAATGTAAATAATTTAGTATATCGAGGCCAAATAACACAAATTCGGTAATAATCATTTTTATATCAGAAAAATACATTTTGTTTGTACTGGCATAAACAAAGACCAATCGCGCTTACAAGAAAACATAACTATGATCGATAATTATTTTCTGAATCAGGAACTTCTGATATCAGATTATATAAGAACCATTTATGAGGCACATGATATAGATGGCAACGAAGATATTTTTGGTATCAGTTAATATAAATATTATACACATGCCAAAGATCGAATCACTTAATATCACATCATGTAGATGAAATTGTGAGCTTGACAATGATCATAGCTAACTTCTAGACTGACATAATTTATGTTGACATAGACCAATTCGAAATATTAAAGACGCAAACTAAAGCAGTCGACTGTGATGTCATAAAACCATAACACATACGAACATATTATGTGAAAGAAAGCTTATTGAATAGAGTATACGAAAATACCGAAAATACACAACGTTGTATATGTATTGTCATAACAACAACGCATGTATCGTTTCCTTTGTCCGTACTATTTGTACTGGCAATCAGCTGTTTGTTATGTATCCTTATCGCACTTATGTTTCACACTGTATTATTCGTTTCGTATAGTATTGTAAATAATATCAACTACCGAATATTACTAGTTATATTTAGTGATTCTTTTGACCTTTAGACTGGTTGATCCGGATGCCAGGTGCAAGTTCTGTTTCAGCAACCATCGTCATCGGTAGAATCTTTAAAGCTAAGCGAACTTCCGATCTTATCGTTAACGGAACATTTAGAAGATCACTTTTTGTCTAGTTACGTCGCAGTTCCTTTAAATCCAGTCCTCTGATTTTAGTGACGCTCTGCTTCTTGATTTTTTTAATGCTACTGAAGTGTCTAAAAACCAATATTGAAATATAAAGGTTGCATCAGATTTCTGCTATTGAAGATTATTGTCCAAGCAAGTGGTTGTACCGGTAGTTTTAGCTCAACATGCTTTCTTAAAAACCATATTCATCTCAGAAGTCACTTCCGTTCTAAACAGATAAAGTCCGACTTTCGTTTGATTGGTCCTGGAATCCCAGAAAACTAAAACATCAGCCTTTATTTGTCAATTTTGCCAGTTGTATAGGTCTATCTCCCGTTTAGAGCTGCAATTCTTGACAAATCTTCAGAAAATACTCGATCATCATCTTCTTTCTCATGTCCCATGTTACTAAGGGAAGCCGCAACACGTTTTTCTTTCATTTCGTAATTCCAACTGTCACGCTTTCACTGACTCCCTTTTCTCTGTCAGTTCTACACGTAGCTCTAGTAGACAATGCTCGATATTCAGAATATTGCTTTAGAAACTGCCAGTACCCACGTTACATACAAAAGTCTAATTTTAGCCGAATAATTCCCCTTTTGTTAGACAAGTTGGCGCTCAGTCAAATCCTTTTGGTTATGTCATGATGTTCCTACGTGTTCCCTTGTCATTTCTGTAGCGGTTTGATAAATGTGAATCGCTTTAAATGCCTTGTGTAATATTTATGATTACACCTTGCAACACAAGGTTAGTTTTTACGTGCTGTACATTTTTTAAACAAGTTTAAAAATAAAACTGGCTAAAAATAGAATTCGTAACTGCGTGCAATGTTCTCTGTTCTCAGTGAGATACAAAAAACTGTAAATTGAGTTATCGTAAAGGTAGGAAATGTGATTGATATGGCAAGACTAAATGTTAAAGCTAATGTTTGCGAATCTACGTAATTATGTTTCTGTCATTTTTGCATTTAACTTGCAATGATTTATTCAAAGGTTTGTTTAGATCTAATCTTGGAGTTGAATTTGAAAAAAAATATCCCGATTGAGCTAAAATTGTACAGGCATGTTTAGTTAGTTAGTTATCATCATCATGATTCAAAAGTCGAATTGTCATAATTTATTTTAATTCAATCGAATGTAATGCGAAAAATGTTGTTGTACATTTTTGACCGTACGCTGAATCGCGGCGTTTAATGTTTTTTTTCTGTTCGAAGAAGGTTTCGTGACTGCCCTTGTACAAGTTAACGCTTTTCTTTTCATATATTGTATATACAATATAATATAAAAACTAAAGTCCTGACTTATCATCGTTTAGTTTAAACCCTAGACCCCTAGAACGCTGAAAATTTGCATTTTTTTATGTAGTTGTATGTATATGTTATCGGCAATCTGTATAATTGGGCATTCTATACATTGCTTAGGTATTATATAGAATACCTGAATCCAAAATTCACGCCTTAAGGGAATAAAACGGTGGTTTAAAGTTTATTTGGAGAATCCTACTTATACGCGGACGAAGCCGCTAAAAGGATCTAGTTGTAGAAATTGTCTCTTGTTCTGAACTCAGCATTTTCTTTGATCTTTTTTTCCAATTTATTTGGCGGCGCCACATCATACCTTCTTCGTTTATTTCTAATCAAAAAATGAACACCTTTTTTTTGTCTACATCGCTGTAATGTTTTTATGAAGTCACTTGTACCGTCGCGTCGTACCAATGAAGTCTGAATTGACTTATCACCCCAAAGGCAATAACACTGGCACTGTAAATAGTAAAAACGCTGTATAACTGAGTTTACGACGTTTTTACTGCGTTTTGTCACTACGTCGGGCTATAAAATGTGCTCAACTTAATGTTCTATAGTAGAGCAGTATTTTGAACGAAAATTACGCGAACTGCGTTTGAAATGAAGGTGAATACAGACTTTTACTTAATGGTCAAATAGCTTGAAGCTGGCTAACCAGAACGGATCTTGTTGAGTGCCCCTAAGTAACTATATTGGAAGGTTAGATGAAGAATAAAAAGGTTAAGTGGCAATAGTGCATGAGGAAAGCTGTAGAATATCCAATTTCTAAATATCAGAAATACTGTAACTGTATAACCACAGGCATTTCTCGGGCAAATTCTAGGAAGTATCAGAAACTGTGAAATAATCAGTCCCGGTTTGGGTGAAACGAGAGGGCGCTTCAGACTTTTATTGTCTAAAATTCACCTATTTTCCTTCATTAGCCCTTTGAAAAAAAAATCGTTTTTTACAGCACAAAAAGCCTTAACGCTTGGTTAGTAAAAAAATTATATGAAGCTGGAATACCTTAGACATTTTCTACCAGTCCACTTTTGGTCAGTGCAAACACAAAACAGGTACAACTTAATAAGAGGCGAAGACAAAGCACCCCTATATTATCTTTTCTTCCCCACCTATAATGACTTATCTCAAGCATTTATATAGCACACAGCTTTACCGGTCCACTCTGAATAGAAATCGTCAGTAAAATGTGACCTCCGCCACAAGACCTCCAGGAGAGCACGTGACGTCTCGCTGCCGCCTCGTTTCATTGACCACAGACGTTTTCCGCCTTTTTTGTCTAAACTATAAGTCAATAACTTTTTCATACTGAAAAGTAAGAATGGTTCAGGGTTTTGGAGCAGGCGGAGCTAGAAGAAATATTTAAAAAATAGATTTCTCTCTATTTCTCGCGCTTTATCTCTATAGCGTTCTAGCCCTATCTCTTTCTCGTTTTTACTCTTCTCTCTCCCTTTATGGCTCTCTCTTTCTCTCGGTTTCTCATACTTTAAGTATTATTTTGTAATAATTTGTAAGATCGGGAGTTTCTAGTGTCTTTAACGTGATAATTATATACTCTATCATATCTGCAAAATGAAGACCTATTATAGGTCCTCATTTTGTCTGTTTTTTCGTCTTTTCATTGACATGGGATACAATTCTTCTCCTTCTGGCGTGAAGCAATAGGACGTGTCAGACAATCTCACAGCCCATAGGATAAGAACTTGTTACTCTATGCTACATAATTTATTTAAATTGTATGTATGGTAACGCTAGGTACATAGGTACATTTAATGCAATGTAATATAAAGTTACTGGTCTGCCTAACCCTTCGGCTAATACATAAACGTCATATTAATTGTGAAACTCGCAACTGCTTTCATCTCGTATATGGCGAGAAAGTTGATTGGGGCAGGTTAGGCATGTGTTAGGGCTTGGTCTTAATAGATAGGCAACATTGTCAGCATATAGTGCAGATAACTTAAGTTTTAATGCTAGGGAACTGGTAGTAGGGTCGCTAATTGTTACATACAAGCGATGCAACTGTATTTGCCAGATAGACCTCTTAAAAGCCATGAAGGCCATGATGAACCTTTCTAACCTTTTCCCAAGAAGCTTGGGGTTGGTTTCCAGTCTAAATAGCTGTGTTTTACATAGAGTGACTGCCTATCAGACCTCCACAACCTAGTTACTAGGAAACACGATACTTCTTGAATAGATTGATGGTTAGACTTTCTGGCGTCTGACTACCCGTAACGACTGTCAAAGATCTACGAATGATAATCGGCCCCAACAACGGCTTTACATGCTTTCCGAGACACGAGTGTCAGTGAATTGAAAAACACACATTAGTGAAAGCCTTCATTCTAGTCTTTTCAAAAGGATTACCGCGTGCCTAGACCGTAAAGGGCAACAGAGTAAAAAAAACAGGAGGTTTTTAATCAATAAAAGTCTAACACTCACTTTTACTCGAGCCAGAGCGAGAGGTGACATTTGATGTTGTTCCACGTAAAAAAGCTTAGATAAGTCTTTTTCCAATAACTTGTCTAGTGGTAATAATCGCGTTTCCGGGAAAAAAAACCTCTATCTAATTATTTTATCGAACAGACATTTGATGTTGTTCCACGTAAAAACATGCCTAAAGTCTCTTTACAACAACTAACAAACGCGTTTCTCATTAAAGCATCGTCCAGCTAATTATTTTATCGACCCGTGAGCTGAATTTTTTATGACTCTGAAGACGGCCTTCGAAATGCGTAGAAAATTGGAACTTAATATGTCACGAGCGTCAAGTTTCTCCGTCAGAACAATAAGCCCTGTTTTGAAACAACAAAAATTACATTACAAATTTTAAGTAAATAATAATGATGATTACCAGATAATCATTTCGAAATCGCCAAGTCCTGCCACATTGCTTAATGCCATTCCAAATCCGATGATTAAATTAGTAATATTATCACTATCAAACACGAAACTAGGTCGGGTCACTACATACAGTACGAAACATATCATTCAAACAGTTCGATCTGTCGTATTGTTTTATAAAAAGTTAGGAGTATTTAGGTGCTATCGGTCAGCATTGACGATGAATTAATATTGTTTTAATAGTTGCAGCGTTATCGCGGTGGTAATGCCTGCGTAACGAGCTAGTAATCGCTTCATAATCACCTAGGGTTAACGATACACCTGCCCTAGGCCCCCGCCACGATAAAATGCCGCACCAGACGTTAGCTATGAAGAATCCGGAAATTGTCTGATGAATAACGTTGGGAAGCATAAATATAGAAATGGGGACTAAAACGATTAGAATGCGTTAGAAGTTACATAAGAAATGCGGAACGGAGTGTAAAGTCCCACAACCTTCATTGAAAAGGGAGGATCCTCGGACCAGACTGCTGTTGTGTCTAGTTAGGGCACTACCCGATAGTTTTTTCGCACTGTTGTATATGTTCTTATTGCATGAAGAACACAAATACCGCAATGTAGGATTTAGTATTCCAGTTCCTTACTGGCGACAAAAATATAGCTTCAAAATAATCTGATAACTTGTTTGTTATAAACGACAAAATTCGGGAACCAATAGGAAGTATTCCCACAGGTGCTATGTGAATGCTTGATCAAAACGGCCGTGGTATTATATTAAAACTATGCTGTGCGTGCTACACACTTAACTTGTTAGCCAAACTGTTGTGTCTGGCCACTAGCCATTCTAAATTTAACAACAGTGCCAATGCCCGCTTGTTTACTAATTTTTTTGTTAATATTATGCTAAATCTTATCATAAAAACTGTAAAAAAAACATCTCAATAATCCTGATGACGCATCTTGATATGTTTTCTCTCTTTCATACAATAATGTTGTCTACATCGAGCAGCATTTTAAACGAACCACGTGGATAGTGCGTGCTTGAATCAATTTGATTAGAAACTGGACGCAATAGTCAATAGCCACTTTTGTGAACTGTGAACCGGTGTGTCTGGCCAAGAAACACAACATTGTTTGCGGGAATTCAATAAACTGGAGTTTTGTTGAAGTAGATAGAGGAGAAAGACTGTATTGTTATATTGAACTGGAAAACTAATATAAAATTGCCTGTTGAACTACTAATAAAGATGGTGGCACTGAACGAGATCACTAGTACTTGGACGTTCTTTTTAATGATTCTATATACACATTCATGTCAATTACTAGAAACCAGACATGCCTGACTTCTTGAATTTCTCTACCTGACAAGAAGCCAACCTAATAGTATCAAAACTAACAACATCCGGCACCCAATTTTTTAGTTTTTGCTCTCGTGTTTACAACTTGCTGTTTTTGCTCAGGCTATTTTTGTCTTAATGGGGATTTACGTTTCACGCAGAGCTTTAAATTTTAGAATACTGGAAGCTTCTTGATTTGTTGGCCACGCTATTAACTGTGGTTACCTACACCAAGATGAAAACATGCCTTAGAGTGTCTAGTGCAGCAGGGTGGTATGTTCGAAAGAAATATCGCGGCCCTTGATCGCGACGGAATACCAGTAAAAGTCTAACACTCGCTCTCGCTCCATTTGATGATTTTTCGTGGAAAATGGTGTCTAGTTTAGTAGACACTAGAATAGTGACCAAGATAATATTATCATAAATATATTGCTTGATATCGCCTAGTTAAACATATTCACGATAAGAAGCCTACAATAAAATGGTGCGGTAAATCAATAGAAAAACTAGTTGAGAGTACAAAAAAGCCGAATGAAAATCTGGGGATACTTTTTGCGAGTCATTCTTTTGTAGGTGTGGTTGATTCGGCATGAATCATTCGAACTAAGAACGCAGTAGATATAAATATGAAAACGAATTGGAGATTAATGACAGCTATTAGATGTGTTGTTGCCGGCTACTAGTCTAACAATATGCAGCTGAGCACTATCGGCTAGCGAGTGCCATATGACCTCGACAACCCATCTACAGATACTTCACATATCAAATCGAAGTATTCCTGTTTCGGCACCCAGATTTTCCGCATCCAAGCTATTCCCGATTCGGCACCAATAGGTAATTTGGATGATAGTAACCCATACAAAATCCCAAACCGAAGTACCTATTGATGCCGAATCGGGAATAGCTTGGATGTCATGAAATCAACTCCTATATTCGACTACTCAATAACAGTTCCATATGCATATGAGGAACACAAAAATCTCGATCAGAATGGAAGTCGCTACAAGCCAGGACCTTGCTCTCTCCGTGACCCAGATACGGGCCTAATAGTGTTTACATATTTATACAGAGTATACACACGGACGACAAATCGCTTGTTTGTTTCTTATTATCTACTGCCATAAGGGTGAACTCGTACGTTGTCGTTTTTATTGTTTTGGTATGCTTTCGAGTGATGTGCCTTGTTTTTAATTGTAGATAGATTACTTTTTCGGAGTTTACATTTTTATGTTTCTTAATTTTGTTTCTTCGTCCTTGTTTATCTGTAGTTGAAACTCGTTATATTAATTTGTACTGTAGCAACCTATTGCTTCTATATGCTGCATATTTTACGCTATAGACGGCTTAGTAACATCAGTATTATCTCAGTAACTAGTCAGACCACTTACACAGAAACGTGTCTACCACACTGATGTGAACACAATGATCTCTACACATTTCCCTACAACATGATAACCGCCGATAAGATCTGAATACAATAACTGCACTGCTGTAGTATTTTTAACTCGTTTCAGTCACGTGAATCCACAATGGCTCCCTAGACCTGTTGCTTAACCCCAGCGCACTATAGTTCAATATAAACAGAAGCCATTTTATCAATGTCCACCAACGTTCGTTACAACATCATTGCAAAACAACAGCTTATCAGTATATTTTTAGGTTATTCGTCATTTTACACAGGTGGTTTTTATGTTTTTATTCATTAGGGCAAACATCCGTTGTCGTATTCTTGTATTTATCTTAGCCCAGGGTCAATAACCTGGCTGCTTAATAAATTATGCTGATAAGTGGTGTGGTCGACGCGCGGTCTGCACTCAGATTGACCGATGGTTCTGCGCATTGACCATGCGGTTTGTTTACGAGTACGCCTCTTGTCTTGTCTGATAGTTCAAAATGAAATGTAGTGGAGGCTCCTACTCCATATCGTTTTTATCGTCAAATTGGTACGGAGTTATCTGAGACAACCTGCATTTAATTGTCATGATGAATGGCATACGGATATCATAAAATATCTTGCATCGACAATATACTCAACAAAATATTACCAATGCAAATAAATAAACGGATTAATATTTAAATCATGGTAAAATCTATTCACAAGATTAACATGAATTTCAATAATGAAACCACAATTCTTGGTATTATTGAGGGCTTTACAGAGAATACTTTGATTATATTATTACAGTTCAATGAAACAAATATGATAATGTAATAATAATGTGTGTAATATCAAACTTTAAAATATCAACACTGCCTAAAATAGAAACCTTAAAACAATAAAACCTTTCATAAATATAATAACTTTCGTGTAACTTCCTAATGTAAATCAGCCTCCATTATTCATTAATGTATTTCGGAGACTCATAGAAAAGAGAAACTCCTACAAAGTTATGTGTAATTCAAATACACTGTTTAATGTAAAAAATCTATTTAACTTATCAGGTTACCTGAGAAAAATATATTCAATTTTCAAGGCTTTAATCAATGAATTTAATCAAAAGCACATTGACGTGGTAGGATCGATAGGAGATAAAGTGGCTGATCTTGTTAACAGCATTCGCATAGCTAGTCTAGTATTAAGAAGACCAGCTCGTAACTCATAAGGAAAATAAAACGAATAAGGAAACTAGAAAGTACAATACAACACCGCATGTAGCTATTACGCAACTATAATACGGACCTGACCATCAGTTAGACCTTGAATAGGTCGGAGCAACCTTGAGGCCTCTGACCTATGAAACTAACAACTCCATAATGATCAAAGTAGTCTACAGACTGATAAAACAATATAGTTTCCTCAAGTTTTGTATCTAAAATTCATGACAAACTAATGGTTAGGCTAAATTATAGGTTGCTACGAGTATATCGATTCGGCTTCGAAACCAAAACCACACCCAAACGTAAAGCAGAGAATATTATATCGAAAATGAAAATACTGTTATCGGGCAAACGCGAAATAATTATGGAGCCTTGCCATAACAGTCGCATAGCAACAGCTGAGCCCTGTTGAGGCAGTCCCAGGAGCGGAAACGGTAAAGGTAATAAGTAGGTCACTAGGAAAAACGAGAGTTAATAAGTAATAATATGTAATCAATTTAAATGTTAATTGTATTAGCTCAAAATTTGAAATTGTTTGTGAATGAACAATAGCTATCAAGTTTTGCTATTGTTATGGAGTTATGTACTAGGCTCAATAGGCTCGAAATATTTAGTGTTACGTGACTGAACTCAAGTCATCAAGCCTGTTAGATTAACTAATCCTCAATTATTTGAAACCCAATGAGAAGCGAACGATTAACAGAGCGCCAGATCATTTTTATAAACACTAATGTCCTTTTAATGGACCTTGATTGAAATATTGTAGCTAAGCGCTTCAAAGCAGTGTGTACAGTTACAACTTAAAATCAATAGAATTCATTTCACTTAATATACCAAAACATACGTGTTCGGCCACGGACCGGGCACATTTAAAATTATAACAAGATCACGTGGATCGCCACGACACAAATCGAAATGTTGGAATATCGAAACTATTCAAAGTCTGACCTATTCCTATCGGTATCTCTTACGTAATATTTACACACAGTGTTGGGCGTGAAACGATAAATGTTTCATACATGTCACTGTAACGGAAGCCACGATATCAACAAACCAATTGTTTCTCACTCGTCGGCAGTTAGCTTTGCAAATAAAAATCTGCTTCCGTATTCATTCGTTCTATTTGCAGAAGATAAATTATTAACTGCACTGGACTGTGAATATTTAATTATTCATTTAAAACCGGCTATAGGCATGACGACAAAATCAGTCAATATTAATCTAAGCATACACGAGTGTACTATTTGAAAAGGAAAACATAATAGTGATTGATGAAAACTAGATTATGTAGACGCTCTATAGACAGTAATAGAAGGGAAGCCTAATGGTTAGATATTGAGTTGATATATGTAGATATTTGTCTGGCATGAAAAATAAAATTATTATTAGCACCTAAAACAACGTGAAGTAGGTATGTTGCTCTAACTTTACGTATCTTTTCGAACTTTGAACAGGAAAAAACACTCAGTCCCTTAATCAGCGTTTGACAGGGATCACAAATCTGACAACACTAACAAAATTAATCCACTTTTTCCTGTTTTCTTCTGGGCGTGTATATGACCAGTCAGGTGTGGTGGACTTTCACCAGTAAACGATGACGACCGATAACCGTCGATAGCTGGGGTCGCGTCTCAGCGTCCCACAGGGTAACGAACTCGCTCCTATTCTATCTTATACACATGTACACATGCACTCAATTGCGTGCCGTAATGGCCTGTCGTTTGTATCGATTCACTTCGTTCTTTTGTTGAAGGGCCAATACTTATCTGTAATAGTGCTACTAGTTAAGTAGTTGAGTCTTCAATGTTAAAGGTTTTATGACGCATGTATTTGTTAACGTTCGTATTTTATGTTGAACGACTCGTTGCCTTGGAGGAATTTGATTGAATAGAGATTTATGTGAAAGCGATCCTTCGATTGAATAATTCTGTGTGATCACGTGATTACCACCCACTTCCAAATTCGTATTACCTTATTTTGTATTGTGAATGCAAACACTAAAAGCATTCAAATCCCCTATCCAATCTTTTATTGTATTTGTAGTATGTCTGATAGATAAGATATTGTAAAACTAAATTGTCTTGTATCAGCCTGGTGTTTCTGGTTTAACAATCAGGTGATATTATTCAATTTGTCACGCTTATACATAAATTATATTTAAATTCAATAAAACTATCCAAAGGAGCCGATCTTGTTATTAATTCGTAAAGCGTAAGCCGTAATTCTCATTGTTGTGTCGCTTGTAATTTACGAAATGTCTCAAATAATATATTCGAGACAGATCTAATCGGTCGTTATCTATTTCTACACCAAATTTGTAATACTATAGCGTACTAATATTTACTCGATTATAATTAGTCAAATCTACGCTTACTGAATTAAGAAATGAGTTTCTCTTAGCCTTCAATATTGTTTTAACTTTTAAGAAGGCCGCTTTGATATTGTTCTTATAATAATAGATATATCACTGGTTAAAATTAAATTTAAAAGTAAAATCATATTAAAGTGCTTTACGATAACTATGAAGTTCATTGCCATCATCAAGCAGTGGTTAACTTCTTTTTATATTATTTACCACTACTGGATATAGGCCTCCCTCAAATGCCGCCGCAATGATCGATCTTCTACGTCTCACATCGGCTTCCTGCGACCAGCACTAATTCGTTGGTCCATCTTGTGGAGAGCCTTCTAACGCTGCGTCTTCCGGTCGTCAGTCCAGAACCATTCTGCCCCATCGACCATTGCAATATGCCCTGCTCACTGGCAATTTAATTGGTGATTCTTCGGACTATGTCTGTAAGCATCATTCTCCTGCGGATATTTTCGACCCGTGTTGCCCTGAAATGTAACGTGTAACGGAATATCGACAGGCCAGCAACTCGGTATCGATGCTCAAGACAGTCAAGACTCAGAGCTTCTTCTATTCGACGAACTCGATTCACTATAGCTCCTCTTACAGACCGGTCAAGGCCTACTAAATCAAAAGAGGATACACGACTATGTTAGCCGTAATCAAGGAACACCAGATAATAAAATTGTGAATTAAGATTGAGGATAACTAGTGGGCCTAAATGAAGGTTAATAGTCCAGTTTGCTAACAGTACAGCTGTTGTTCTGAGGCAATTTGAAGTAACTCGCTCAATTATTATAAATTATCCATTGTTATTACGCTTGCTGTAGGGTTCATACTTATTACAACTAGTGTCTGTTTTGAACTTTTCTTTCTTATGCTTTCGATAGTTATTTGCTTTATTCGTTTACTTTCTTATCAGGCGGTGAGCAAATCTGTAATATCTGAGAAAATGGGTCTTAACTTGTTTTCATTCTAGTAAATATAAACGTAAATGTTTATAAAATAACGTGATGAACTATACGGTCGTTATGATATTACACACAGTAACTGCGTGTAGCATAATGCTTTGACTATGTTATGGTAGTTCTCGAATCGGTCGTGATACAATATTTCTATGTTCTATTGGCATCCTCCCTCCTCTTAGTACATTTAATAAATGCATCAAGAGCAAAATCGGTAACGGTAAAGACTATGATAGTATTCGGTCCATTCTTTGGTCCCCGTTATCATTTCACGAGTGGACGTCAAAAGGCGGAGAGAACGAGATTGAAAATCGCAAGGACGCGGCTATTTTTAACGTTTAGCTGTGCTCGGTGAATGTCTCAGTGCGAGGTGCGTCGGTAATAGTTGCGTGAGGTACGAATCGATACGTCTTGGTTACAGTGCTGAAGAAAATATTTTTGGTAAAGACATTGTGACATTCAATTCGGTTTGTTTGTTAGAGACTGAATTTCACATCTTTCTCGTATTGTGTAGTTGAATTTCTTTAGGTTACATTTATTTCTTTTTTGTGTTGAAATAAATTAGTAATATCAGTTGGGTCTTCATTAACGATTTAAAGGTAGATTGTGACATTTACTTGACGTACAATAAAAAATTAAACGCAGACCGAAATAATAACAAGACCAGTTACTTCGTTAACAATGTATTATCTACGCACGATTTCCTCAACGGCGACGATCAAATCGATAAGGGCTGAAACAAAAGCTTCCTTATTGTTAGTTTTTATTACGACGGTAATTATTCGTAAAATCATAATAGTCTCTATGAATTATGTAACAATCGCTTATTAAATTATACTCTGTGAAGTTATTTTATGATCTTTACAGTTGAAGTTAATAAAAATCTAACTTTTATTACTATAAAAATACGCCAAGCCGCGTTTTGCATTACCTAATAAATACCCCTGCTGACCCTACGGGCCTACGACGAATTCAAAAGGAATACTAAGTGGCTCCACTCCGCCAGATGTACTCACACAAGGTCAAGTTTTACTGTCCAAATTTATTATTTCCTGTGAACCGTGAAAGAACTTTATATGACAGTATAAGAGCCATTGTGAACGTAAATCATATCTGCATTGTGCAATAAATGATCGCCAGTAACATAATTCGAGACCAATAAGAACATTGGGTTCCCGCAAGGGTCCTTTGGATAATGGAGAAGCTTTTGAAACCGTAGACCTTAGTAAACTTCAATCTGTGGGCCCACAGATAAATGGTTCAGGTTTTGATGTTTTGTGCATAAGTAAATGTTTTGCCAAATGGGAACAAAATTGCATTGTAGTTGATAAATTAAATCTTAAGTAAGTTAAAAAAGAAGCGCTAGTCGGTCTGTAGAAACTTCTGTTTATTTTTTATTAATAATAATATTATAATATACGAATATAATTATAGTTCATTGCGTAAACATCTACTTTCTTCCAAATATGACGGCAAACAGGTTTAAACAAATTAATTGTCAATGACCGCGCTGAATGAATGTTTGGCATTCGAAGTATCCGACAAATTGGCTTCACCTATACGTCCAATGCACAACATACGTTATTAAATGTCCAGATTTTCTCACGATATCATCTTGAAGCTTTACAATTTGTGTAATTAGTAAGACGATTTAATATACGGTTTTTGACAGGTACTTACTATTTTTATGCTGTTAGCTCTTGTGGCTGGCTGTGATTCTAGTTAGTCAGATGTGGTACTTAAACTAGCTGGCTTGCCTAAAGTTCATGGCTAAATGCCTCGGCAGTCGTAACATTTGTGGAGGGTCATAATCGGGAGCCCTTAAATATCAATCAGACTTTTATGGTGACGAGTCACCATCGCTCCCTAATACAAGGAGTAAAGACGTCATATTACATGTCCGATTAATACGCCCATAACCAAAAGTGACGACAATAATGTCAGTGCTAAAATAACAAAGTTACAGCGTAGAGCTATAGTGTCATCAATCCAAGCGTATTTACTGCTTCGAATAAATTAGTTTTATGTATTTTGGCAGTAATATGCTAACTACTAACGATAACGACCTTAGTTTACTTCGAGACGAATGTAACAATAATTTTGCTACCATTATTGTTAATTATTCGATCACGGTTTTTCATCTACAAGGTAAACAAGATCATTTTCTTCTTATCATCATTCATACATTTTTCAACCTGCTTAACATAAACTTCCCTTAAGTGTCACCACATTCTTCCTCTTTTTTTAACGGTTTGGAAATCATTATAACTTCAGCAGTCATCTCTTTTGGAAAATATCAGCAAATATGGCAGACTTGGTGATATCGAAATGATCCGTGTTCCTACAGTTGTACTTGTACGTCTCAGCCACGATGCCTCTTTCTAACTATCCTGCACTATCCTCATATAGGACTTCATTTTTAACTCTCGTGAAATCTTTCTCCTACTATGGCTATGTCGGAAATATCCTTTTCAAATACCATATCAGTGCAGTAAGCAGTAATAAAACACAGGACATAGTGGTAATCTGTACCACCACAAGTACCGCAGACCGGAAACAGAAACCCGTGCGTAATAAACTACTTAGAACTGCACTGTGTCATTTAATAGTCGCTAATAAAAAACTCACTGATAATGGTAATAGAAAAAATAAATTTATCTGCAGTACCCACAGAAGATTTACCGAGGCAAATAGATTTGTGTCTTCTATTATAAGGGTTGCTAATAAAAATAAGCGGCATTAATAGGCGCAACCGGGTGGTAACATCAAATATTTATATAGATTAATGTTTCCGAAAAATGCCACTCACTCGGGTTTCGCTAGTTCGTCCCACAAATTCTGTCAAATCGAATGATGTGTCGACCAGAACTCTGTTTTTCCATGGTGTTTCTACACCTGAATTTGTAATATAGGAATTTAATGCCTAACTCAGCAGCACCTCACATTGCTATTAAATTTCATAATTATTTAATTTCTAATTTAATCAAAACAAAAAAGTGCAAAAATTGCTTCGCCTTTATTGTTTGATAAATATTGCCGAACCGACAATGCCGACGCGATAATATCTGTAGCAACCCTAATAGGCGGTGGACTTTGTGTCAATTTGAAATGGAGTAACGGTGCTGTGCTATACATGTACTCTCATTTATGTATTGCACATATGCTCCGATCTTCTAAATTCTCAAGTGTATCGTAAAGTCAGTTCTTGGTTACAGTTTTGCTTATTATTGACGTTGAGGGCATTGATGATTTTTCTGTATGTTTAGTAAATATAGGAGAAATCCTTAAATAAGTTTTCTACCTGTCTAAATTTTCATGCACCATAATAAAAAACTTAAAGTTGCTAGCACTCTAGTAACTTTAAGCTTTGTATTATGGTTGTTTAAGATCTCAAAGATGTACAAGTGTGAATTTTTCAGGTGTGCGTGGATGGTCAAATCTGAAACTATAAGGTATATCAAAAATTACTCCAAAAGCGTGTCGGGTTCGATTGGACATAATTGCGTCTTAAATTTTTGAACTAGGGATCAACTCTTTGGTTTTGAAAACACTGTAACATTGTGACCAATTTTTAGGAAGGCCAGACTCCTTGAGTGTTGCTATTTCTCATAGTTCCAGATTTTGCAGTCCGCACTCAATTGTATAAAACAACCTCCTATTTTAATGTAAACATGATCTTGATTTTGATCGGCAGCACAGTCTGCAAACTCACTTACACCATTTTATGTATTCAAAGACGCGTCTATTTTACGATTGAACATGTTATGGCATTTGGTCCATAAAATTTGATTTCGATCTCTAAATATTGTCTCGTGAGTCATGGCCTTAAGACTCGAGAATTACAATTATCAACCGCATCCGTGATGTTCGGTTATGTCATAAAATTTCAAGGAATTGCGATTAAATGTGGGCATACTAAATTCTGGATATGCTCAACCAGATTTATGATTAACGCCTGACTTCCAATAGTAATAAAACGCAAAGTAAATAATGGACGTAATCAAGTTGTTGGATCTTTTAATTTACATAGTTTTTTGTTCTAAACAGTACACTGTACAGGTTAGATGGATTTATAGTACTTGGTATTCCAAGTTTAATGTCAACTTCAGCGACAGGTAACTGTCTGGCTGAACAATAAATTCACTTTGCTGACAAATAACATCAGCCTGTCTCGTCGTTTTAAAACGTGATCCATAAACTTTAATAAAAAAAATTGCCATCTCTACATATAGTCAATAAAAATTCATTAATTTTTATTCTCTGTTTGTTGACAGGCATGAAAATGACTATGTCCACGACCCCGACGATGAGTGCACGGGTACACAGGAAAGTAATGCGGGCGCCGCATAAGCGGGCCCACCCGGGTAAGACACAACACCCGGGTAAAATGGTACACGCTGGCAAAATTGCCCATCATCCGGGCAAATTGACACATTTAGGCAAATTCGGGAAACTCGCGCACTACGCTCACACGCATGCCCTGCGGCCGCCGGAACCGTGCGAGAACAGTAACGACAGTGGCCTAGGACCCGATGCCGTCAACAGGTAAGATCCATGTGGTTATACGCTCGCTTTTTAATGCAATGTTCAAGTTATACTTACTGTACTGGGTGCCTCGCTCATCTAACACGTTCGTTTCTCGTGGTGTCTAATTTGGGGAAAGACACTCGTTTCATTTGTTCTATCGCACTAACACACGCTATCTTAAATGTTTCTAATTATGTGCTTTAAAATGTTCAATAATTAAAACGTGTACTCGGAGGAGACTAACGATTTCATGACATATTTGATTAGCGTCAAGTTTCAGAACCTCCCACGGATACTCGGCGACTAAATAAACTTCTGCATCATAAATGTGTTCATCATTTGCGCGATTTATTAGCATCAATATACCGACAGATAGAATTAGATCAGCTATAGATGGAGCATTAATATAAAATTGGCTTCCACTGAGACTTTAAACATCCTCAGTTTTAATGGTTGGTTGGTTATTATTTGCTCCCGAAGTTTTTTTTCAAAGCACTGCTGTAGTTTTTGCGATCGCTAAAGTTGTGAAACACGTCTCCGTCTGTGTCTATATTATCTATTAGTTAGCGCTTAGTCACACAATTTAGTAGTCTCAAGATCGGATAGCTGCAGATATAGTCAAATTCTTACCTATACGGCCTTCAGTCGTAGATATCGAAACGTACTCACGTCCGAATGCGCGTGAGTCGCTCGTGCGAACACGTCCTTATCTAGCAGTAACTACTCGGCTTTATCTATATCGATCTCATAACTGGTGATGTTATCATATCACTAACTAGATTTTAAGCAGATTTTCTATGAGATGTTTTTGATAATTGGTTTTAAACAAAGTTTAGGCGCAAATAGGATTCTAGTTAGCCTTACTGCTTAATTTTTTTCTATTTGCATTTAGTATTTCGTTAAATCTGCCTTCAAAGAGTCGATATGTTTTATCTTTTCTTATTCACTTACATTAAGGCTTACTTCCACACACCTTTAAAACAAAGGTCGCGTAAACAAGACAATCAACAACCTTTAACAAATTAATTATTTACTAACAAACATTTTGACAAATACTATTTATCCACTCATGATATAATACACAAGTAGAATGCACAACTATACTGCACAAGTAATACGAATTACATAAGAACGTCATTACGCAATAACAACAGTTTATATAATACTCAGTTGCGAAAAACATACGAAATATCGAATTTAGTGTCAATGGCCTTTTTATGTGCGTTGTCGCAATTTGATCGCTTATCGTCTGGCCCTTATACTTTTAAGGTGTCCTCATATTTGCCACTGTTATTTCGAACTGTAGATTGTAGTCTGCGTGTTTTCCAAATCCGATCTGATCTCAGTTTTATCGCTGAAAGCTTTTCAGTGATATCTTTTAAAGAATATTTACTGCGCTTTCATCTTTCTATACACAGTTCAATTCTTCTCCATTCTTTTTCATTACTCTTATTTAGAATCCTTGGTCAGATGGTGATATGTAATTAGCCTAAATCAACTTTATCTTTGTACTAACAAATTCAAAGCTAGACAAAATAACCCCATTTGAAACTAATTTTATCAATTGCTTATTATTACAGCCAACAATCCAAGAACAGCTCTTTGTGATAAAATACAGGGGAAGCCGTTGTTTATTAGTAGATATTTACTGACTGATATGATTGATGATGGGTTAGGAAATCACCCGATAAACAAATACACATTAGTGTTAGCTAGCAACATAAACTAGAGCTGAAATATTCAATCCTGTAGATCAAGGTTAGATTAGGCTAGCCTTTATAGAAATACTAAACGCAATGTATAGAAGCTTACAAGTTTCGACTTGCCCTTGAGAGTTGAAGCCTATATTGTTAGACGTATTACGAGTCGACACAAGACTGGGCACAGTGCCATAATAACGAGAAGCCATAATACTTAACATCGGTTCTACAAATGTATTTGACGTCGAGTAATCAATGACTTATACACCATCACTATAGTTTTCTAATTAATTCTCCGTCTCTTGCCTTCGCATTTCAACACTCAAACTGATGAAAATAATTCGTTGTCCAATCATCTTCGGCTTGCCTAAACGTAGCACTTGTAAGAAATTTGTACGCTTTCTCTACCGCATATGATAAAGTAACATTTAATATTTTTCCACATTTATCGAGGTTTCCGTTGTACGCCCATCTTCTCCCTTGAAATCATTTGCATTTTAATTCAATTAGTTTGCATTCTGTTGAGGACTAGCTTAGTCATTAGTTTACCTGAACGTGTGTTTGTATAAAAGACATTTGAAATAACAAACAACATAGAATATTTCCGAACAAAAATGATTTTGATTCCTACCCCCCTCTGCGTATATAAAAATGCTCTTGTAGCAATAGAGCAAGCTGATTCCTAAAGACATTCAATTTATATCAGTCCATTTCATAGCATCAGATGTGCTATACAGCTCTAATGCATCACTTGCTCAGTGCTCATTGTTGCCAATCCAAAACCAATTTTACAGTTAACATTGTCCACTAGATTAGATTAGGCTACTAGATCAATCAGACGTACTCTAATATATCTACCTATTTCGAGCACGTTTCGCCGCACGTGCGCGTGATTCGGTTGTCCCGCTGTCACAGTACCGTCTGGCCAATAAATAACATAATAGTAATTAATTCATATATATTTTGGCCTGTCAAATTTTAGGATGATGACCTCTTTTCAAGATATTATAAGCTTTATCGATAAAGGCACATTTATCACGATGATTTGTGAAATTACTCATCATCGTCAATTTGTCAGCAGTCAACATAATTTAAGATGGTAATTACATCTACATTGCTTGAACTAAAACGCGCCACAGCATGGCTATAAAAATCACAATTTCATTAGCGTAGCGAAGTACCATGCAGGATGATGATGGGAATAACTTGAATCACTTGAAACTAAACTAAAGCCGTTAATGGCGTGTGCAGATTATCGGACACTTTGGAGGAGTGGGAACACCCGGAGTTGAAACGCCGCCGTGGGGACTCAGAAGCGGCTGTTAAGCTAGAATGTGACGACGCGAACGACGCGTACGCTTTCCGCGCACCGGGCGCGGCCGAGCCCGCGTCCGCGCCCGCACCGCCCGACGCTCCTGCCTCTACGCTTGCGCCGCTTCTACCCGCTCCCGTGTATGTTGAATTTTTTCTTAGAGAACATTCTGTTCTTGAAGGTAATATTGGATCACGTTCAAAATTCATTCACATTTTGGTGTTTACGTCCCTAACCTGTCATTCGATTTTGAAGAAAACGCACGGATTCTGGATACGCGTAAATCCGGAGGCTCCAGAGTGTCCTATCAGGATGATTTCATTACAACTGACGTCTCTGCTGGCATTAATAGCGTTGCTAATGACTGGTTGCTTGAGAAGCGTTAGTTTGTGCAGTGTCACGAGCATATACATAAATCCGCATGTTCACCGCATGTAATTGTCGCATCGTCCCTGTGTTCGTGTACTGGTGACGCACTGATGGTTTACTTACAAATGTTCGGCTAATTGTTTATTGACCTCCTCACGATCATGAAGACACATTCATTTGTGTGTGTTTTTATTACGTTTTTGGAAATAAGATGGTATAATAATAAGTGACTAATTCAAGGTGTATCTATAAAGATGCGGAAAAACTTTACTAAACTTCAATTCACGATAATTCATAGCAATGTCGATTTTTTTGCAGAATGAGAGCGGGTTGCAGTATATCTAGTCCAAACGTAGCTGAAACAGCCGGCAAGAGGTACCAAGACCCGTACAGATCGTGCGGTAAACTTGGCAGCGGGGGCAAATTGGCCAACAAGTACCCTGGAGGGGGGAAATTAGTTGGTGCTGGTGGAAAATTAGGTGGCAAACTGGGGGGCAAGTACGGAGGTAAATTGGCACAGGCTATGGCCCGGAGACGGGCGCTAGCAGCCATGACGCAGGGCCGGCCAGGCCTGGCAGCGCCGCTGTCGAACAGGTCGCGAGATGGCACGGTGGAGCTACAGATACTGTGCCAGCCCGAGACACAACATAGAGCGAGGTAACTATTGTATTACCTTTTCTCGAAAACGGTTGAAAACATTTTGAATAATCTGGGCTTAACTAATGAGCCTTAACCATATGTCATTACCATGGAATTCAAAATGACTGTTTTAGTGGCGTTCCATGTCGGTTCTTCTAGGTTCAATACCTACACTGGACAAAAAAACATGGCACCATATTCTCAAAACCGATGCTTCCATAAACCTGAGTTTACAAACTAACATGTGCTTTATCTTTCCTAGATATCAGACTGAAGGCAGCCGTGGTGCTGTCAAAGACAATTCCGGGAATGGCTTCCCGACCGTCAAATTAGTAGGTTACGACAAACCGGCTGTATTGCAGGTAAGATCTTCATAAATATTCTTAGTAGTATAACCCAAGTCCTTTACTTCATCATCTCCTTTCTATCTAGTCCCGTATTACTTGTGGTTAGCACAACTTGTTTTATCTCCTATTCTTCTCTTCTCTCTTGTCAACAGTCACGCTATCTTTAGCTCTCTTTTCTTGCATATCATTCCCCACTGAATATCTTCTCTATAGCCCTTTTTTTGGGATGATCAAATAACATATATCGCTCTTGATGCACTGACTTATCAGACCGTGTTTCCTCAGTCGCCCTTTGTATTCCACGTCATGGTAACTATTTTGTTTCTCTTTAGCCCTTTATTGATCATAATCTTGAGACACTAAACTATTTTTTATCAATATTTATTCAATTAGCCTATTTTCAAACACCCTAATATGTGATAACATATTAGAAGAGTTCCGATGTCTCAATCCTTGAGAAACTGGGTACCTTCATAGATTCCTTGGAAGTCGAAGGTCAACGTGTGCAGGGCAATAAATCAAAGGATAAGATCTAGTCGTGAGTGGAAAGCCGATCTCGATGAACTATCGCGGTTGGGTTTACCTGAAGTCATCGAGAAGAGCATAAGAATAATATGGAAATTCTAACACTGATTCATTTAGCTGCGCATATGTTTTACCAAGTTCCATAATTTATTAACGCTACACTAAAAGAGCATTAGTAAATGGCATTTTTTTATTGTTTAGTGCACCCTGAGCAGTCCAACCCGCCAACAATGTTACTAATTAACTGACAAAGTTAAAAGCGGTTCTCATGTTATAGACAGAAGTTAATAATTTAATCGGCCTTACAATGTTTCCACTGCTGGGATCTAGACATCTTCTTTAGAAAAGATAATGTGCTATATTCCATCACCACGCGCCCATTGCGCGTTGATGAATGTCACGCCTTCGACTTTTTTCCTTCTGCTCTGATCCTTATTTATTTGGAATTCTTGCTCCATCAATCACTTCTGCGCTACTTTCCACTTTTGATTTCATTTCATTTTTCAAACCATCTTCTTCGGGCTAGACCTTATCTCACTTATAACGGATTGATTCCTCCTTGTTTTTACTTCATTTCTAATCATATCATTAACGACTTCCTATCATTTTTTTCATTATTTATAGGCTCGCATTTGACCATTATCTTACCTGATGGTAAGGTCGACGATGGAGCACGCTTGCCTAGAAGTAACCTATCCACTTTTGATTCAAGAAAAATAGTCACATAATTTAATCTTAAATCTCATTTATCCAGGTATACATAGGCACAGACACGGGCAGAGTGGCACCGCACATGTTCTACCAAGCGTGTCGGGTCTCCGGCAAGAACTCCACTCCCTGCAAGGAGAGGAAGGAGGACGGGACGGTCATCATCGAGATCGACCTGGAGCCCGCCAAGAACTGGCAGGTCACTTGTGACTGTGTTGGGATACTCAAGGTTAGTTGACACTAGTTATTTGTTTAGCTTTGAGACTTTTTTACAGGTATTTCTTTATAGGTTGTCTTCTAGATTTTCTCCTATGGTTTCTTTTTGAAAAACTCTACTGCTTTTGAATTGGTTTTTGTAGATTGCTTTATGACTTTTTTAGAGGGTGGGAAATTATGAAATAACTTCTTCCGCTTTGAACTCTTTTTGTTGGTTTTATTTCGGTCAACTAATCATAACAGTTGATACGACCACAGATTTACCACTCAGAAGAGGAGTTTCAATAAATGGAAGGATTTTCTCAGTCATTTATCTACTTAGTCGATAAAGACTGACGCAATCCCTGTTCTCAACCTCTACTTAAATAATTAAGTTGGATTGGGTCTGATGGTAACATAATATCGACTTAGGGTCCGTTCACACAGACCAGCTCGGAGAGGAGAGCAGATTTTTTATCACGTTGAAAACAGAGCTTTAAGTATTTGTAGTAAGGTTTATTTTTGCATGTGCACTGCTTTTGTCGTAAAGAATGCTTGAACGCGCACTGCTCTCCTCTCCGAGCCGGTCTGTGTGAACGGACCCTTACTCTATCTTTAATAAAAAAAAGTCTCAACATTGATTTATAAAGTCTGTCTTTGTGACCTTTTCGTGTCTAATCACCAAAAATCCTCTTCCTCGTTCCCAGGAGCGCAACGTGGACGTGGAGCACCGGTTCGGCGAGTCGCTGGGCGGCGGCGCGGTGGGCGCGGGCGGCGGCGCGGCGCACATCTCGCGCGGCAAGAAGAAGTCCACGCGCTGCCGCATGGTGTTCCGCACCGACATCGTCAACGCCGCCGGACACGTCGAGACGCTGCAGGTCTGCTCCACGCAGATTATTTGCAGTAAGTTGAATTATTATATTTATTGCACTTTTTTCGCTTTGAGAAACTCCCATCTTTATTTTTAGTTGCAAAAAAGAATGCAACTTTAAAAAAAAGTTGGAGCCTCTCAATTCCTGTGTTTTCCACTTTTTTTACTTTTTCTGCGATTGACTCCTGCAGGGATATGATTTTATATTTTTCTTAGAGTGTCTCGACTCAAATAGGTTAGGTTAGAAGGTTAAGGTGGGAGCGAAACGGAACGGAGCTCCCGCCTTAGCCTTCGTGGTTTTTTTAAGTGTTGTCATAGACTGATGTGTAGCTTACTATGACTGACCAAACCGAAACCATTAATGGTTCAGGACTTACGGAGAACACATCAGTGTGCAAACATAAAGTTAACACAAAAAATATAAGAAAGAAAGTTGTTAAAATTGGATAGCAACATAAGTAGGTAACTACTTAACTGTTCTGTGTCAAATCAATAAAAACGCACTTTAAAATTAACACATACTATAAAAAGAAAACAATGACATGAATAATTTCGCTAATCAGACTAGATTTCAAGGTGACGCAACAATTGTATTGTATAATATATATATGAATATTACAATTAGATTTGCAAAAAACTTCAAAACTTTTGCCATTCCAAATAAGCAACGAATAATCAAGAAAAAATGTGCAGCTAATACTGTATAGTCTTTTGGATAATATAATTAACTTGATGATATAAATCACGTGAACTTCTTCATGTACCCGGGTAAAAAATATCCTATAATTTACCCTTATAACTTCCATATTAAAAAAGTAATATTTGCTTAAAAATTATTAGCGGAGTCGGTCATGTAATTGCGACTGTGGCGTGCGGGACACATTTTACTTTATGATTATGGCTGTTAAAAGGTCCAGGACGTTTTATATCTTTTACTCAAATCAGTTTAGAAATTCTCGAGTTTTTGTAACAAGTATTTACTGTTATTCTTCCCCAACAGCTCAACCACCAGGCGTGCCCGAGGTCTGTCGCAAGTCCCTGGTGTCCTGTCCAGCGACCGGAGGCCTGGAGCTGTACCTGCTCGGCAAGAACTTCCTCAAGGAGACGCGCGTGGTCTTCTGCCAGAGACAGGACGGCCACACGCACTGGGAGGAAGAGGTCGCGCCGGACAAGGAGTTCTTACAACAGGTATGTTTACTTGATGACCAGGTTTTTAACTTATCCCAAGGACCTTAAAATTATCAATATAAAAAATCTAACCTTATTGTATGGCTATTTCAGGAATAAGTTTTGATTATTTTAGTGATACTAACTCACTCGCAAATCTATTTTCAAACTGAAGTAAAATTTACTTCAGCTGTTTTATTTTTATCAAGTGTCAGCATCACTTTATCATTATCAAAATTTGTTTATTTTTCTTTTATTTGAGGATAAAAAAACAAGTCAATATACCCCGAATAAAAATAATCATAATACAGAATTTAAAATAATATGTTAGTGGTTGGTATATCTTAGAAAATTTGAATGCAAAAGTACAGGGTGTCTATCACATCTATATATTTCTATGAGAAAACAAACGGTTACACAAAGTCTCTTAATTAGTCATTCTCAGTATATAAAGATAATATTGTATGTATGTGTAATAACTATAAGATATACAAGAGCGATACATTCCAATCGTCTGGTAACTAAGTCTAGTTTGGATGACCCTTATGTCTGAATGGCTACTCCTAAATATATTTATCTAATCAGTTGTTTCGAGATCTATCGAGAATGAGCTATTATCAGCCACCAAAGATAAGTTGCTAACGTGTTTTTGGAGGCTACCCTCGAGGTTATTCTCATTTATCTATATATCTGTATATAAAAATGAATCCCTATTTCTCTTGGTCACGGCATTACGCGTGAACGGTCGGCCTGATTTCGCTAGTTAATTCTTATTTTGTTGTGTTTGTTATTGTTAGGAGAAGGTACTTAGGTAGGGTAGGTAGTTATTTAATAAATATTAGGTGTACCTCTTGTTTTTATTCGCTTCATTGGTTAATGATTCACTTTAGTGGATCTTAGGACAGTAAAATTATATAGCATTCCTCGATAAATAGGCTATATAACACCAAAAATGACAATTCTAACTATGGTCTATCGGTTTAGGTAGTTAACTAAAGGTAAACAATCTTGGTAGGTCTTTTTATATTAAAGAGGTCGTATAAAATATAGGTATAACATAGATAAATTTAGTTTATTGGATAACATCGATTTAGGTAAATACCTATTTGCAAAGATTTTTACATAAAATTTTTAGACAACTTTTGGATAAAAAGGCATACCAAGATTGTTTACCTTTGGTTAACTACCTAAACCGACGGAGTATAGTAGTTCCTAAGACTAGCGTGACAATATCATCCAAACTATTCAGCTTTATAGTTTGAAGAATAGAATAATAGAGTAGGTATTTGCGTCCGCTTTTATTATTGTTTCGTCTCACTTATGGGTTTAGATGACACAAAAGTAAAGTTAACGTTAATTCTAAGCTCATCTTGTACACCACAGACCGAAAAAATGTATTTTTGATCTTTAATAACTGCAAAAAAGTAGCTCGAACCCATAAGAGATACTTGCGGAGACAAGTCGCTTGTAAAAATACTCCGTAGCTATTAATTTCTGATCAATATCGTTGCAAAATCCAAGACAGTTGTATGTTTTGTCAGAGATTCCTCTCTCTTCATTGTCTCTCTTATTTATTTATTCAAACTTCATGTACAGTGGTGGTACATAGGCGGACTTATTGCAACAAGGCATTCTCTACAATGTTTCAGAGGTTTTCTGGTGCCCAAAAAATTTAAAAATATTTTTTGATAATTGTTTTAATTTTCCGTGTGCAGACTCACCTGGTATGCTGCGTGCCGCCATACCTACGCCCCGACATCACGGAGGCGGTGGCAGTACAGCTGTTCGTGCGGTCGGGCGGCAAGGCGTCGGAGCCGCACGCCTTCTACTACACGCCGCCCGCGCTCGACACCGGGCCGCTGCACTCGTCGCGCCACCACACGCAAGGTAACACCACCACAAGTAACACGGTTCATGATACGCTTGGGTGTGCTTGCTGCCACGGTTTTTTGCTGTCAATTGCGTGCCAGAACGTTAACTAGAAAAAAAATGGGGTCATTTGGAAAAAAGGAAAAATGGGGGTCATCGGAAAAAATTAAAAAAATGGGGGTCATTAGAAAAAAAGATGAGGGTCATTGGAAAAAAAGATGGGGTCATTGAAAACAAGTTATGGGAAATTAAATACAATTTAATTACAGTTTTCTGCTAAAAAAAAATGGAAGTAAATAATGTAACTTTCATCTTTGATTTTTACATTACAGTGCTTTCCTTTACAACATCATCACGCATTGACATTAAAAAACGCGTTTTCGCATATCGTACATTCATAAGATAAAACGTTAGATTCTCATTGTATAAGATGTCTAGTTGTCCTCCATGTAAGCACGAATATATAAATATTAACATTCGCTTATATATCTGTGTGCAATACAAAATTGCTGTCAAATAGTGCAAGGCTTTTGTAAACTTGTGGTAATTCATTACTCACATTTGTATGTGTAAACTGTAAAATGGGGATAATTCAAAAGCCTGCAAAGTTAAATATATAATTAATAATAAAAAATATATATAAAATTAACAAGAATATTTTAACAGTCCGCCTATTGCAGTTCACTCTTAAATTGGCTACAACATTGGTTTATTTTATATAGAATGCGTTGCATGCATTTTAATTAGCCCCAGTTTGCAGTCCAGGTCATTTCCTATGGACAAAGTTAAATTTATCTTTTGACAAAAAAAACTGCAATATCAAATGAAAATTTCCGTAAATGGATCATTAATAAAAGATAGCATAGATACATTCCTGTGATACCTAAGGTATTAAGTTACTCTGTACTTTTGTGTGCATAAATAAGGTCTAATTAAATTGAAATACATTAATACCCATTACTTTGCTGTTTGCTCTATATCTTCTTCTTCTTCGTGTAATTCTATGGTTCTTCGTTTCTTTATAATAATAAGCTCTCGTAAAAGATTAGGGTTTACACTCTTAGAATAATTACACAAACACATTTCGAATCTCTGGTGGTTAAAACTATATTACAATCCACCGAACAGCTTCCGAGCTAAGATTCAACAAACAGACCGACAGACCTGGTCAATAATATTTATATAACATAGCTTTAACTGGTATTCGTATTGTATAGACTTTGTCCCTGCATGTATATTATCTGTGGTCAAAAATGTTGCTTGCAAAGCTACTTATACGCTTTTATCTAATATTGCTTCTGATCATCGGATACTAACATATACAGTAATATAAATATAAATTAATTTTACATTGAAATCTCAAAATGCATTGCATTAAAACTGAATTTGCTTTAGAAATATTTAATTTCATTTAGCTTCTAATGTGTGTCGCTTACTCTTTTATGACTTATGCGATAAAACATTAGCTTTTTGTTAAAAGATGCTCAGATATAAATAAAATAGTAAATTAGAAAAAAAACTTCGTATTTCTTCCTTTTAATATACATAGTTGTTTTTAAACCTTTTGAACAATTCGGAAGTATACAAGAAAGTTGCTAATAAATAGTAATAAAAATAAAAGCGTAAGTGACACAATCAAACTAAAAAAATAAAATATAGAAACATTTGATTGCCTTATAGCATATATTGTAACAACATGTTGCTTGGATCTAACCACGCTTATAACTGAAGCATGTATATAACACTGCGGTACAATAGTTATATGATAATATTACTGAAAGTTAAGATATATATTTATAGAGATATTTGGAAGAAACGACTGATGCGCGAATTGCGTACTCTTTCTTTTTTCCCTTCTGTTCAAGCTAGGTCTGTCTAGGTAGCGAGCACTGCCGACGCCCGCCGCTGCCCGCTGACCGCGCCAGCACGGTACTGACACGCACACGCACACACACACACCACCTCATACAGACACACACGTCACAGAACCAACACACAAACACACTGAGACAATTTTGTTTGAACATTACTTGTACGCATTGTCGATGTAAGATTTTAAATTTAGATGATTTTTAGCTCTTTTTAACCCATTAAAGATTAGCAGCATTCCTGTGCCAGTAGCTTCTTGTTATAATTACAGTTTTGTAATTGAAAAGAACAGATATTAAACTTTGCTTACTATAAAGTCTGTGTAGATATTCCAAATCAACAATTGTTTTATAATTTAGAGATATACTTAATCCCCGCTTCGTCGACAGTGCACTATTATCACACAAGCAAGCAATACTCAATACAGAACCACACACAATGGAAAAAAAATCCAAAGACGACGCAAAGTCAATGGATAATGAACTTTATTTACTTGTACACAGAGCTCACTTACCAGTTACACTGACCTTCGCGTAGGACAGACTGCACATCCCCCCACACTTTAGATAGTACTTTATTGCGTGCCGACCCTATGTTGTAAATTTTTGTATGTTTTATACCGACTCAACTGGTTTCTTAATTTTTTTAAACGTTTTATTTATAAGTCTAATGTGTAACTTTGACCGTTTTCATCGTGCTGCTTGGTGATTTTATTTTAATGTGATTACTAAGAATTATATCTCGAGTCGAATCAAAGAGAAAATTAAACATTTAAAAAGTAGAATATGATGACAACAGCTTTCTGCCATTTAAAAACATCAGAAAAAGTAGTTTCTTATCCTTTGCAAATTAATTTAGACTTTGAAAACTACTATCACATTTTTTTAATTAGCTGCCTATTTTTTTTTAAATAAGTTGCTCAAATGAAGTTAAGTACATACAGTAGACGCTGAAAACGTAAAAGATTTACACTACGTCGAATGAACACACCAGAAACGCACGGCTCTTACAGATACCGATTTATTTATTTATAAATAAATGTGAAGAAGGAAGCAGCTATTATTTCTTCTCTGGGAGAGGCTTAGTCAAGTCCAGGTCACCTAGAAGACCAGATAATCTGGTGGAAGGGTGACTGAAGCAGTTCCTCAGCTTCGCTTGACACATCGATCTGCTGATCAACATTTTGATGTGTCTTTCGAAGCTACCGGCGTTATCTGACTATTACTATAATCTGGTTTATTTGTACGATAACAGTAGAAATACAAATATATGAAGAATGCTTGATTATATTTGATGTTTTGATAAAAACTTGTTTTATGAATGTCCATTGACTCGTTCAGTTTTTGTTTTTTTTTATTGAATAATAATGATATTATTTCTCCAATTTTAATATATTTTTACTAAGGTTCTTTAAAAAGATATATTCATATAATGCCAAAATATTTTTATTTGGCATACAACATTTTCTAAACTTGAAAATTTGCCTTTTTATACCTTTAATTTTTTATTTTGAAATTGCAAATGAAATATTATTTAATCAAAGCTTGTAATTAATTCTTATTTAACTTTGGGTATTCCATTCCTAAAATAAATGAATATATTATTATTATTATACTGAAGAGTTCATTTAACTCATTCAACATTAAATTTTCTTAAAAAGAAAAGAACTTTAATAAAAAATACTTAATAATGAATATTATTTGCACTGAATCAATAGACATCCTACCTAAATGAACAGCATTTACTGTGGAAAACACGCCTATGCACAAGTAGTAACGACCTACTACTGAGAGTGCTAACAAAGACACGTGTAACAGGACATGCGACACATGCCGCTTTATGCGACACGTGCTTTTAACACGTCAGATGCGTCCATAGACTGTTAACATGGCGATACCAGAAATATAAATTAACGTAAGGGGCATTTTTACCTTATGGCTAAAAGGCCCTTACGTCCATAGTCGTAAGGGACACTTACAGTTTCAGTAAATGTCCCTTACGTTGATTCATATCTCTGGTATCAGTGTCTTATACAAATGAATATATTTTTCGCTCGTTAAGTTAGGCTCGCATAAGCTGCAGGCGTATCTTTCGTAGATAATGTCCGTGAACCAGTTGTTTCGGAGCGTGTTTAGGGCGGGGTCGGCGCGTGTAGCGGAGTCCCCCCGGAGCCTTACTAACGCGTGCGCTTACACTAGGTGGCGGCGAGGAGGCCCGGCCGGTGCTGCTGTGGGGGGGAGGTATGATGCCTCCGCCCTCGCTGCCTGTGCGAAGGCCTTCCATTATTGTGCCAGACCCGCATTCCCCGCAAGGACTTAAGAGCGAGGTATGTAATGATAGTTTTAAGAAACTAACCAAAAAAGACCCCAAAACCTACCTCTCCAAAAACCTATACACCAACCTCTCCAAAAACCTAAACCTACCTCTCCAAAAACCTAAACCAATCTCTCCAAAAACCCAAACCGGCCTCTCCAAAAACTCTACCCATCCTTATACAATACCCACACATTTCTCCAAAAAATACATACTATCATTCCCAAAAACTCAAACCATATTTTCCAAAAACCCATACTATTTCTTCCAAAAATTCCACATCATCTTTTGCATAAACCCGCACCGTCTTTTTCTTAACCTACACCCTTCATCCTTTAAAAAAAGCCAAACCAATATTTCCAATAACTTAAACCATCCTAAACCCAAGTCTAATCTAAACCCTGGGGCCCTGGATCGAATTCCGAAAGGAAACTCGTGACCCCAGATTGAAGGCAACGAAGGAATGGGGTGGGGTTTAGTCAGTAAAAGTCTGACACGCCCTCCTGGTCCGCCCTAGAGCGGTAGAAGTCATTCTGATGACTGCCAACTTGAAAAAAAACCAATCCAAACCAATTGAATCATTAATATTCCTTTGGAAAATTTAATATTAAGAATATTGCACTAACCCAAAATAACTCTTAAAATTGTTTCATCAGTAGTCAGCCATTATGTCACTTCGATTTTTAGAAAAATACTGTCACACAGATGTAACTGAAAAAGAAGACGTTTTTACAAAACTGAACTTTTTCCGTAACTCGACGTGCCGTAATGAATACCGATGATGCCGTGCTGTTTACTGTACTAGATTTAAATTGTATCCCAGGTGTTGACAATCCATAGCGAGGAAAATCTTCCTCCCTTCCCTTTGGAGGCCACTTGGTTTGTATCTCACAGAAATCCTTCGAAAAGAGTATAACCACTCTTTTAGAGGACTTCGACAAAAATTCCAAATTGAAAAACATGTTTGTTTATTCCTAATTTAGAAAAGAAAGAAAATCGACACTACATTAGGCCAACTCCTAGAAATCATCAACTATGATGACTGTCTTAGCCTACCGCCCGATCAAAATAACATTTTCAGCCGAGTGAGTTCAGTAGACCTGTAGTTCACGCTATCATACATCACCGTACTAACAGACCTCAGACATAGAAAACAGAACTTGGTATAGATAACAAAACTGGACGTGTCATACGCCCTAATACTGCCAACATTATAGTTCGCAAAAGTTGCACAACTTTTTTTTGTGTAGCTGAAAATACTGTTGCTAGCAACATTTGTGAGAACATTTTTACTGCCACCATAAAAAAAAACAATAAAATATGTTGCTTGAGCAACATTGCAATTATTTGTGTGATACCTTAAAACGGGTTGAATCGAACCCGTGGAATAGAAACAAAACTGAATGGATTTTTTACTTTAATATCACATTTCTAACAAAGCATACATTTAAAAACAAACGTTTAAAAAATGTCCGCCGTAAATGTTGCAAACAATATTAAAATATGTGAAATTTCTTTCAAAGTGTTTTTTTTATTATATTCCACGATCGATTCATTCAGTTTTACTGTACATGTGTTGCAACTTTTGTTTACCATAATGACAAGGCTTTACCTATCTATACCAATTACAACTTTTTCTATGTCTATAGTCCGAAAAAGGTCTATTACACAAAACTAACGTGAGATATGCCGTCAGGTTGCAGATGAATCCAGCCAGCACTCGCTGGTGGACGGCGGCGAGTCGTCGTGCGGCGCCGACGGGCCCGACAAGCCCATGAATATGGCCGACCAGCTCGACATCGTGGACCTCCGGCTCAAGTCGGAGATGTCCCGCGACTCGCAGAGCCAGGTATGTAAACTAAAAAAATGACCTTTTGTCAAAACATGGCCATAAAACAAAACCGACAGTATTGAGAATTTAAAAAATATAAGTTTTTTCCGAACTTAATATTTGATTTCAATTAGTTTTTATGCTCAATATTTTCCGTTTATAATGGAAATGGTCATGACTGCGACATCGTACTAAACTCCTTGTTGTGTATAACCATGTTATATATCCACCAGGTGGGCTTCGTGAGTGGGTATGAGAGCATTAAACTGTCCCCGAGCACCCCCGCGCAGAGCGAGCCCCCGTCGCCGCTGGCGTCGTTCACGCAGCAGCTGCAGGCCATACAGAACCAGGTGCAGACGGACAAGATGGTGGAGACCGTCACCGCCGCCATCTTCAACTCCGACGACAACGCGCCGCAGATCTACCCCGCCATGATGCAGCCCATAGACCCCATGAGACAGCTCATCTCCTCCAAGAGCGTCGACCCTCTAGAAACTGACATGAAACTCAACCCAGACCTCATGATCACCGACACCACGATGCAACAGAACGAGCAAAGACTGATAGTGTACAACCAGATGCAGGGCAGACAGGAGGAGAGCTTCAATCCTTTTGGAGCCATCACCAAGATGGAAATGGGGACCAGTCAAATTAAGCAAAGACTAGCACAGCAATCTGCGCACATGGAGGCGCTGGTAGAAGATGCTATGAAGGCTACAGCCGCCATTTTGCCTGACAACACTAAACTTGATGAGCTGGTGAACTCTCGAGTGGATGACCACCTGTCAGGCACCTCGGGTACCTCCCCGTCGGCAGCCAGCCACGCTTCTGACATCCTCCTCAGCCCCAACGCAGCCGTACCGAGCAGGAACTCTGCCACAGAGCTGCTCCCCCCCATGCCTACATCCGCCATCTCCCCCGACGTGATCCTCAACCCTCAAGTGTCCCCGAGCATGCTCTGCGACAACTCTCAGCGCATCGTGATGCCCTCGGGAGCGTCTCAGGACGAGCTCATGATGATACAAGAGCAGGTGCAGTTGACCTCGGTGAAGACTCCGCCGGCCGCCGTCAAGTCCATGATACTGAACGCGGCGGCCGAGATCCTGACGTCGGACACCACGATGAACGCTCTGGTGACGTCAGCGATCAACACCGCTAACATTTTGACTACTGAAAGTGCCGCAGGGTCGGGCGGCATGCAACAGACGGACTCGGCCCAGCCGCCGGCCGAGCCCGCGGGCGAGACGCCGCTGGTGGCCATGTCGCAGGCCGTATCGCAGGCCGTGACGCAGGCCGTGTCGCAGGCCGTGTCACAGGCCGTGTCGCAGGCCGTGACGCAGGAGATGACGGCGCCCGTGCAGGGCCTCACGGACATGAGCGACCAGGACCTGCTGTCCTACATCAACCCCAGCACCTTCGACCAGGGTGAGTACATGGACGTATATTACAACTAGTCAGAACGCCACGGTAATCCGAACTGCAGCCACGCATCACGTTCGGATTTAGCTTAGATTATGAACACAAATTAATGTAAATATACTGTAAATAGTAAGTTAGTTCGTATCTTTAGTTTATTTGTAAGCGAAGGTTCACTGATTACGTTTCGGGTTCGGATTCACGAGGCTTTCTTGCATTATAATTTGATACACATTTTTGTAATAACTGCAACAGTTTTAGTGTTTACACAACATAATTTATTGATTCAAAAAAGGTTCTACTTTTTAAATGAATAAATTATAACATGGCAACTTTATTTTACTTTTTATTCATATCAATTTTTGTTTGGTATATTGTTTAAAGTTGTGAGTCAAAAATTCATTGTTTGTATAGCTAATTGGGTATTATCCTGTGTTTATATTTGTACAATATTTTATACTAAACAACAAATAACACTGAAATGAAATCTTTTATCTGAAAGCTGCATCAAAATTGGTTATTAAATGAAGCAGCAGTTAGACTTTCAAATATTGGCAGGAAAGAAACAAAGTGGAAACATTTTGCTATCTTTTTTGTAGACACGTGCCCTAAAGGCGGTGACGTCACATATCAGTGTGTGCATCCTTATTCTGTTACTTGACAGTTTCCCCTTCCACCTGATTTGAAAGGTTTCTAACTTTTTTAACATTGAACGGATTTAAAAAACTTTCTATGTACGATTTTAGATAATAATAATAAAAAAATGGAGCCAAGTACCCAATTGATTTCCTGTACAATACTACTTGCATACACGCTACAATAAATAAATGATAATGTTGTTTCTAACAAATGACCGTATTTATTTATTGCAGTGTGAAGAGTCCCGGCGCCGCGCGCGCAGCCGACACTTTGCTACTTCTTGTGAATGCATTTCTTGTGTCGAGGGCTCAAAAGAAGTTTTTATGTGAATTTTTAATGGATGTCAACGTAGTTATAAAGTATTTAGCGTAGAAAATATAATCTCCGTGTGTATGGATGTGGTATATTGTTGTGATTCTCAAGTTGTCCTCGGTAACCAGTAAAGTGTTTGGACGTCAATTAATTCATCATGTGAGTCAGTATTACAGGGCAAATCAATTGTTTGAACACTTTGGAATCATCTTAAATGTGTGTTTACATACGTATTTATGATATGGGGATATACCAGACATTTGTTATATTAATGTACTATCTTTAAGTATACACCGACTATTATATCGACAAATCCTATATTTATTATTACCGATATACTCTAGAAGTGTGAATTTTAGATCTTATACAGAAACGTTTTCTAACTCGTGCAATGATTTGATACAAATCGAAATCAATTTTTATGTATAATGTATTTGAGCGCTGTCGTGTACGTATGTATCTGTATGTATGACCATCGAATTATTGTAAATAGTAATGTTTGAGTATTTATATAATATTTTCGGCGCCGAGCGGTCCTCCAGAATATCCCCCTGTTTTAGAAATGATAATTTACGGTTTCTAATTTTGTCTCAGATTACGTGAATTTAGTGAAACTTCAGAATTGGACAGCCTTCTACAGCAACAACTGCGTCGGTTATACCTGTTGATGATGAGTCGATCAGTCCTCCTCGAATCCGGCAGCCGCCACGTCCGCCAAGGACGGAGGCTTGGCCCACTCTGGGGCTCAAGCGTCTCCTAGCAGAACAGTTGTCTCCATCAATCACAGCTGGTGGGACCAGCCGTGATCTGATACTAGCCTAAGTAACCGTTAATGGGTCTATCTAAATCTCTTCAATACATTAGATACGATCCAATCGCAGGCATATTTATTCACATTTGCATGGCCACTACTGGCTAGATTTCTTCTAGAATCCTAAAAAGTCTTGAAAATTTTTGATGCATACAATCAAATTATCATTTCTTTTACGGGTTTTCAAGCTATTATTTCTATATAGAATCCACTGGGCTGGGATTTAGGCAACGTTACTGAGATTTGAGTATTACAGATATGCAATTGGCATTTAGAAATCTGTTGCTTTTTCATCTTGGTCACATTTCTTAAATCCTATTCATTAAAGTGCAGTCAGAGATGACGAGTGCTAGCGACCACTTGTGAGAAATAATGAGCAAGTTATAATCAACACAAAGTAGATAATATCATAAGTGATTAATTATTTGACACGTCCAATGTTGCTACCTTTGTCCTATCTGCCTGCAGCCTCATTTATATTAATTTAACGACTATTTTATTTAAATTAAGACGAATAGTCAGTGCATAATTTTATTGATCGATTGAAAAATCTAATTTATATACAAATTATTAAATAGCCTGTATTAATTTCCGACTTCCTATATTTTGATTTAGAAAATTAATACAGTCTGTAGCATAAATTCACGTTTATATTCTGACTACCCATCAACCGCCGCGCCATTTGTTGTTCATCAGAACAAAACTCTTTACAACACCGTGAAGTACTTCCGTTGCAACGAACACAAATCTAAATAGTATAAAAGCTTTAAAAATATATACATGTTTCCGAATGTCGACATACACAACGAAAGTAAACCCTCAATTATACACAAGAGACCACTTCACGTAATGTAAAGTATATTTTTATATGTTGTATATGATTGTGATAGGTAACTGAATATACATATTAATCAATGTAGTAGTTTTTTTATAAGTGTAAGGAAATTGTACTGATGTGATGTTAGAGCAAAGAGTATATTAAAATTATGTTATAAACATTTATTATTAATAAAACAATTGAGTTTCTTTTTTATAGAGTCGAATGCTACATATTTGTGCCATTTAAATAAATGTAAACGTAGGTATATGTTAGTGTATGAAGCATATCGATAGAGTTATCATCTATCTACTATTGGTTTGGCCGACATGACGATGTAAGCGTGCCTTCAGGACATTGCACATAACTTTACGACATGATTGTTGCCATAAGTCAAACACTTATTTAATCATACCAATCATGACCTTTTATACGACCATTTCTCGACTAGCAACACTACTTATGGCGGTCATTGTGTCTAGTTTATTAGATGAAAATATACATTATACAGTATTTCAATCAGGGACCATGATGCAGATATACATACATTATACAAAATAGACATTATGTATACAATGTCTTTAACATTTTTACTGATATATTAGAAGCTGTATGAAACGCACCAAATACAATGATGTCTATAGATATTCATATGTACTGTTATGAAGTCTTAACAAAAATATAAGTAAATATTATATAATATAAATGTATAACTGTTAAAATTGGTGTTATTCATGTCGTTGTGCTTGTAAAATGACTACATTAACTTATTGTAAATTCAATTAATTATATTTACCGTCAAGTTACGTCGTGTATAAAGAAACAGTGTACATCATTATACATTGTATCCAACATTTTGCAAGCATGATGATCTTTTATTCATTTTCATTCTTTAATGTTTGATGTTAAAATAAACTCATGGGAATCTCGTCTTCCTCTGAAGTGTTTCCGAATGTGTTTCGCATTGCGCCCAAGGGACATCACATTTATTGTATTTTATACTTATGTTAGTCTTCCAATTTTGTCAAACATTCGCAAACCTTTATTATAGTAAAGTGAAATATTATTTGAAAAGGAGAAGATAGATAAATATATGAAGTTTTGTGTTAAGTAAGGAAATTGTGTGTTAAGCAACAGTGGCTTGTTAAGAAGTTTTAAGTTATACGTTAAATTAATTATAATTGGTTATAGTGTATCCATGTTAGTTTGCTGAAAATTAATATAAGTTGTATATTTGAGCTCCATCAGAGTAAGTTATACCATTTAAATTGTACAATTATACATAAAATGAATTATACAAAACGTTGCTCATTTCTCGATTTGTATATTTTGAAGAGCTTTCTTTATAAAATAGTTTTAGAATCGTTAACTATCTTCTTCGTTTGAAAGTTTCCGCAGTAAAATGAAACGTATAATGTTACGTACACTGATAGATCTCTAGTCGGTCTAAACCGATGAGTGCTATTGCTGAGCGCGCGTTCATCAACTATGTTATTTGTTTTGATGTAATTAATAAATGTTATGAAAAATATTCTGTGATTTTCATTTTGTTATCCCTAATTTCATTTTGACACTAAACGAATATGATCGAGGAGTGGAATTTCCTACGGGAGTGATTCCTGATTACTACAACCTATAGGTCTTTAAATCACGAGTGAATAGGTAGGCGTGCTCCGCCGTCGACCACGTCATCATTTACCATCAGGTGAGATAGTGGCCAAGCCCGAGTCTACTAATAAAATAAAATTGCTATTAGGTAACGTTTGAATCCCCAACCGGTCCTATGAGACCGCGCTGTTATTGTTTTACTATTGTGTCTCGTTTCGCGGGTATCTGAGTAATTAACCTATCAATACCCGCGAAGCGAGACAATAGTAAGACAATAACAGCGCGGTCGCATGAGACCGGTCGGGGATTCATGAATTAATGGTTATAAAACAGCAATAATATTACTTTGTGGATATACTCTGCCGCGCTAGCGATATTAGCAGTAAGTCAAATTTTTGCCAAAATGAGTTAAATATTGATCCCGAATCAGCGCAATGAGCTCTACCACATGTGCTGACACCTGTTTTGATAGCTTATCGGGAACCAGTAAATTTCGTTTAAAATAACGGCAGCGGTATTTCAGTTGCTTCAACTAACACTAAATATAAAAGGAAATTCGTCATCTAAAACTATTCAAATATATATACAGAAAGAAGAATATAAAAGCGCTTTATTTGGGCTATTCGTTTCAACCATCACAATTGATATAAACAAAATTTGTAACAAAAACTTTGCGCGTCAATTACTCAAAACTACGCAAAACGTACTTACTGCTCATATCGCTAGCGCGGCAGTACTGGTCTCAATTGCTGCTGTGTTCGAGGTACAGAGTTGAAATCAAAACAATAACATCTGACTCGTCTTGCCATGAAGTACCGTGTTACCCCAGTTGTTAACCTTTTGAACGCCACGGTCGGGTATAGACGACAAATGAAAACGTGCCCAACACGCCACCGTCGTCTACAGCCGACAAGAAAACGCCATTTTTTAAGTATAAAATAAATATACAAAATTAAGTGTTCTGTTTTTTTTTATTATTATTTAAAACTAAATTAATGATATATTGTAAACTGGCACAAAGATATATCCATTAGTTACATTTCACTAGAAAAAACAATAATCAAAAATTGCTGATCAAAATCCGTAAAAAAGTGTTCTTCCTCACGCCACAGTCGGCAAGACACGACAGCTAGTGATGGGTAAGTAAGGTAAATTATATTTTAAATCTATGAAATATTTTATTAAAAGTAGCTTACTATTACTTCGACAATTATTTTTAATGACAACTGTTTGTGTCAGAATATTCCTAATGCATAATATTTATTAAATTTTGGAAAAATATCATCATTGATATCAATCGGTCGATAGTTTTCTGTCCACTCTCGCGCATCCCTACGCAGCAGTGTATAAACAGTAACCTGTACGCCACAGTCGGGAAGACACGTCAAGCGGTGACGTCATTAGCGCTACGAGAGACTGCTAGTGATTTCCTTCATTATTATAACCGGTGCATCGGTGGTAATATTAGTAACGGCATTATTATTGTGCGAGTGTATGCAATTGATAAAAAAATGGCTAGCAGTCAAATGACTACTGAAGAACTCCTTCGTGTGTTAGGAAGTGTAGAAGAAGATGAAGAATTCTCTGATGAAAAATTGATTAAATTGTTGGTAAATACTATGATTATTATTTATTTTGTCCCACAATGTCACATCCCTACTCGCATGCGAGGAAATTGTCAAAGGTCATGCCAGCCACGCCAGAGTCGGGACTTACCGACAGCGGATGACGTCACGAACGAGATTAGTGATGTACCTTATTATTATTTATTTTATTCGTTTGTAGTTCTAATGTCTGCTCTTACGTTGTTTAGAACTTTGTAACTTCTGTTTAATTATATTATGATACGAAATAGGGTCAAATTAAATAAAAGAATGATGTAACAAGTAATATTTTATTTAAAAAATATGGGATGAAAAGCAATGACTAACTGGTTATCGATAATATGTTGGAATCCCTATTTTTTTTGTAGGTATTTGCATTGAATTTGTAGCCTGGCGTGGAAGGGGCGCTGATGCGTTTACGCTCTGGCGTTCAAAAGGTTAATGAATTGTTGAGGTCTGGTAGGCAGCCGCTCCTCGTAAAATACTGGTATTCAGCTAAATCCAGCTTGACTGGAAGCCGACCCCATTATAGCTGGGAAAAGGCTAGGTAGATGATGATGTTACGACATATTTCTATTCTGTACCTACATTGTTACTAAACCAACTTATTTAGTACCTACCTGGAAGTATTGGTGTTTTTCATTACGAATACAAGGAAAGCAAAAATAAAAACCTGAGTCGTAGGATTTTAGGTATCCAGTATCCTTCCGATTTCTTTCTTCTGGTATCGCTTAAGCCTCTTGTGAGTTAAGTATTAAATCCATAGGAATCTTACCGGGCTATTACAAATTTCTTCCAGCAAAGATTTAGTAAAGTAACGGTACCTATAAATAAATCTCTAAAACTCGAAAAAACAAATGAAGACCGGATTGCCGTGTTCCCGCCTATTTTGTTTTTTTTTTTGTCTGTAATCGAGTCGACCGGCTATTCAGCCATTATTTTTAATTTACATCATTGAAAAAATGAAAAAAAAATCTCAAATTTATGTTATTTTAAAGAAATAGTTAAAAGTAAATAATAATAAAGTAATATTTATTCGTTAATTAATATCTTTATATCAATTGTACATCACGCTATAATTGAGTGGCTGTATAGAAAATTGGGACATAATTCAATAGAAATGTGAATAAAGAACTATTTTTTTTGTTTTAATTTGAGTTTGACAGCTGTCACTTCCACTTACCACTTAAGGTCCTATATCCCCTAGCTGGGGCAGAGGGCGTCAACAGTAGTCACCCAACGCGAGCGGTCTTGCGCTTTATGCTTAACCTAGCTCCACGTCAGTCCGATGTCTTTCGCTTCAGCCAAAACGGTGCGTCGCCAGGTCTGCCGAGGACGGCCACGCTTCCGTTTCCCTTGGGGATTCCAGTCCAGTGCCTGTTTAGGTATATGATTGGAATCCCTCCTAAGCGTGTGACCAATCCAACTCCACTTGCGACGCTTGATCTGGTGGTCGATCGGGCTTTCGCGGCATTTCTCCAACAGCTCTACGTTAGAGATGGTCTCGGGCCAGTAAATTCCGAGGATACGGCGAAGGCATCGATTTACGAAAACCTGGATTTGTCGTGAGATCTCCTTTGTCACCTTCCACGTTTCGCACCCGTAAAGCAGCACGGATTTGACGTTTGACCTGAAGATTTTTAGCTTAACTCTTCGAGTCAATTTCCGCGATTGCCAAACCGGTCTCAGCTGTGCAAAGGTACCGCGGGCTTTGGCGATTCTAGAAGCGACGTCTTCTTCAGTTCCACCAGTTTCCGCCACGACGCTTCCGAGGTACGTGAATTTCTGGACGCGTTCCACTGCCTCAGTGCCGATTAGCAGCGGCGCAGCATTAATCACCCCTGTACGCATTTCCTGGGTCTTCCGCGAGTTAATTTTAAGCCCAGTTTTCGCTGCCTCCTGACGCAGGTCGTTCAATTTTGCTTGCATGTCGGCGTGCGTATGACTTAGCAGGCATAGGTCATCGGCGTAGTCCAAGTCTTCTAAAACGCTGGACAATCCCCATTCTATCCCGCGGCGCCTCTCATTGAAGATGCGAAGCAAAATTCCGTCAAGAACGACTATAAAGAGAAGAGGCGAGAGGAGGCAACCCTGACGAACACCCGCGTGCACTGCGATGTCCTCCGAGATGAGACCGTCGTGAACCACTCTGCAGGAATATTTCCGATATATGCTCTGTAATAAGCGGACCAATTTTGGTGGCACTCCCATTTCCAGCAGGCGAGACCAAATGCTGGACCACTTCAACGTATCGAAGGCTTTTTCAAAGTCCACAAAAGTGAGATATATCTCCCTTTGCCATTCTGATGCCTGTTCAAGAATTATACGTAGAGTGTTAATTTGATCCGTGCAAGAACGACTCAAACAGAAACTAGCCTGCTCCTTGCGTAGTAAGGGTTCCAGGGCCCTCGATAGCCTATCCAAGATTATCCTGCAGAAGACTTTAGAGGGAATTGACAGCAGTGCAATGCCTCTCCAGTTATCGCACTGACTTAGATCACCTTTTTTAGGCACGGTAATTACGAGCCCTTTGTTCCAGTCGTCCGGGAGTTCTTCAGCAGTCCAGATCTTTTCAATTAAAGGCGTCAGTACGTCGACGGCGAAGGTTAAGTCGGCTTGCAGCATTTCCGCAGTAATCAAGTCGAATCCTGGAGCCTTCCCTGTCTTCAAAGAGAGGACTGCTTCAGCTACCTCCGATTCTGACGGTGGTTCCGAATTGATATCGAGGAGCCGGGGTGGTGAAGAACTAACCAACAGTGCCTCAGGCGTCGAAGTCGCTGACAATCGGAAAACCTCCTCAAAGTGTTGGTGCCAGCGTTGAAAATGCCCCTCTTTGGATCTAAGTGGTTTTCTTTTGCGCCTGTTGTCTCCTACCAAGGTCTTTGTGCTTCTATACAGCTCCTTAAGGTTGCCGGTGTTCGCAGCGTGTTGAGCATGATCAGCTATGTCATCGGCCCACCGCCTTCTATCCGCACGCGTGCTCCGATAAATAGCCTTGCGTATTCGACGATACTGTAAAATGAGGCCGGCTCGCTCGTCAACATTACGGGTCTCCAGAAGCTTTAGGTGCAGATTCCTTCTGTCCTCGATAAGACTCCAGGTGTGTTGAGAGATCCAGTCCTCGCGAGAGTGTGACGATTTGTGCCCTAGAATGACGGAGCTGGTCTCTGTGTAGGCCATTTTCATTTGACAGCTGTCAGTTACAAGTTATTCTCGGGAGGATAGGTACCCGCTCCTCGGGAGTTTTTGGCGGGAATTCTTTGAGTGAAGTTTAGTGGCTGTTTTAATTATTTGCAAATTGATTCCTATTGAATATTGCGACGTAAAATTGGTGTAGTTTTTTATCTTAAGTGCCTTTGTATGTATTGTCCTGCTTTGTGCGTGGATTCATTGAAACATGCGCGATTCCGGCAAAATGGAGGTAAGAACGTTACAGTAGTATTGACTATGCCAGCGAAGCTTGCCGACAAGGCTAAATCGATACATTTTCTGCTATGTAGGTATAATATGTTACACCCGCATTCTATTGGAACTCAAAGTGACTGAAAACTAAATACATTCATAACTTGACACTGGCTAAATGCACAAACAGTACGAAGAAAAAAAAAAAACAGCTAGGTACCATATATTATACCTATAACTTACAATTTTACATGATTGCTTCGTTTCCTACATAATTATAGAAATATGCGGATTGACCGTACACCGGGTTGATATGTAATTACTATACTGGTATAAAAGGGAACCTACTCTCGAGATAAAACGTATCCTATGTACTTGTCTAGGATATGTACCAAGTTTTATCAAAAGCCGTTGTACTGTTCGAGCAGTCAACCTGTTAGCGGAAATAACCAGTTTGAAAGCTTCAAAGATTCCAAAACGTTAGTTGCCCATATGCATTTCAAAATTTTGTACTGGGTCTTTACCATGACGTGTAAAAATGTCAGTGTTACGAGAGCTAGAAGGATGGAGGTATACATCCCTTTAACAGTTCAGTGTAGGTCCTCAAATAGATCGGGTTAAGAGCTCGTGGTTGGACCTTTTGACAGATCATGGCCAAGTAACAGTGGCGCGGGTTGATCCATCAGTCACGTTATCCTTATCGCGTTTTTTTTTTCAAGTGGTTAATGATCACAATTACTTCTCCCGCTCTTGGGCGGAGCGGAAGGGCGTGTCAGACTTTTACTGATTAAACCCCACCTTCCTTCATTCTGGGGTCACGAGCTTCCTTTTCGGAATCCAATCCGTGCCCCCAGTATCCTTACCGCGTTTGGTCCACCATTTAACATGGAGGTCAGATGGTCCGTTGCGTCGAAATATAGGAAATTGGCCAAAAAATTATTTTTTTCTAATCGAGAAATCATCCAATTATTTCTCCTACTCGAGTTAAAGCGACAAGTAGTGACAGTTTTACTGACTAAAATCCACCAGGATCCTTCGATTGCCCTTTGCATTTCAAAATATTCCTTTCAGAAAATCCCCCGAAACCGTAGCACCCGCTAGGACCATAGGGGATTTCGACCCTAATGGGACCCTACGATTTAGATGTCATTTCATTGAGGTGCGCGAGGAACACTACAATCCTTTTGACGACTCGATCCCAGTCCTTACCGGACAGCAAGCTGCCCATTATTCCTCGTCCGCAAGCCCACGCCTACATAGACTGCCGACTTCCGAGGCGTCTCTTGGAGCATGAGGATGTCTCGCCCTCATGCTGACCTGTGATATCCTTCGGTCACATTACTGCTTCGCAGAAAGAAGCGCTCAGTGTCCATTTCCAGACAAAAGCCCGACCCCAATATAGTTGGGAAAAGATTTAGCTTTAACAAACCTATTTATGTACCAGGTGAAACAAAACCAAAACACAATTGCAACATTGCACCTCATTTAATTCAATTACATAAATCTATTTATACATACGTAATATGTATATGAGCGTAATATTCATAATTGCCTATTACAATAAAATTACACTAACATAACCCCGAAATACTTACACAAGATATAGTATAATTAACTTTAAGTGTACAATAAATATTTATATATCGTTAAATGCCCATGTAGGAACATAGCGTGAAGGTACAGAAGAGAACGAAGACTATAAGTAGGATGGCAACCCAGGCAGGTACAGAACCTGTGGACAATAAACACAAATTAGTCAAATGTAGGATAGAATACAATATATTTTGATGGTATAAGTAAGAAATGTAGAAATGTAAAATAATAAGAGGAGCTCGTGGCTAGATAATAACAGCCGCACAGGTCGATCTTCAAGGTTAAGCAACGCTTGCTTCGGTTGGTCTGTGGATGGGTGACCATCTTAAAATAACGAGTTTCCTCCGTGCCTCGGAAAGCACGTTAAGCCGTTGGTCCCAGCTGTCATTTGGAAATCTTTGGCAGTCGTTACGGATAGTCAGAAGCCAGTAAATCTGACTCCAGTCTTGTCATGAAGGACCGTGTTACCCTAGTTAATGGGTTGTGGAGGTCTGGTAGGCAGCCGCTCCTCGTAAAATACTGGTATTCAACTAAATCCGGCTTGACTGGAAGCCGACCCCAATATAGTTGGGAAAAGGCTAGGCAGATGATGATGAAGTAAGAAATGGCCTGTCAGACAAATTAACCTATTGAACGCTACAGTCACGTATACATGACAAAGCAAATGTTTCCTGCACGCCACGGGCACGACTACATGACAGACTTAATCGCATTTATGATTTTTAAAACCTGATAAGAAAGTATCGTAATTTTTATTTGTCTCGTAAAAGGATGAAATCGCTGAGTTACCCATACGAGTGCAGTGCACGCTTTGGCATTATTTCATTATTGGCTTCGTGTGCTCTTTAGATTATGGGGCACACGGGTGGTTTTTAATCAATAGAAATCGGACACGCCCTCCCGCTCCACCCTATAACGTCCGGTCCGGTATTCACTCCGATCGGGGATTCATGAATTAATTCAGTTTACATTAGTATTTTACTAAACAAATCTACAGGAAATCATTGTTCCACTTATACGTGTTTATTTTCAAAGTTATAAATAAGATAGACTCGTAATAGTAAATATGAAGTGTTATAGCATAATAACCATATATTCTTACATATAAACACAAAGTAAAAATAAAGTTATCGCGAGTCTTCACTTCATAAACATTAAGAACGCAATAATAACATTAATAACTGTGTCACTCAACCGGTAATAAACCATTTTACGTATAAATATAAAAAAAGTGTGATTTAAGACTGTTTTACTGCAGAAAATTGCTTGTAATCGTTCGTTGTAATAGCTACTATAGAATACTAACTTGTATATTGCTTTATTAACTGATGATGTAACCTCAAATTGGCTGGTGATGTGGTGATTGCGAAATTACTCGTGGCTAGATAATAACAGCCGCACAGGTCGATCTTCAAGGTTAAGCAACGCTTGCCTAGGTTGGTCTGTGGATGGGTGACCATCTTAACATAACGAGTTTCCTCCGTGCCTCGGAAAGCACGTTAAGCCGTAGGTCCCGGCTGTCATTTGAAGATCTTTGGCAGTCGTTACGGATAGTCAGAAGCCAGTAAATCTGACTCCAGTCTTGCCATGAAGTACCGTGTTACCCCAGTTAATGGGTTGTGGAGGTCTGGTAGGCAGCCGCTCCTCGTAAAATACTGGTATTCAGCTAAATCCGGCTTGACTGGAAGTCGACCCCAATATAGTTGGGAAAAGGCTAGGCAGATGATGACCACATACTACTACTCATACCCACTCTGTGATACTCTTACTCTTCTCTCTAGGGGCACACAGAGGTATTAATCGACAAGGAGAACAATAATGCTACTGGTAAATTTCTGGCAAATGCACTAGAATTTTCTTCTGGACGGCTGATGATTATGATATGATAACTTAATTCTAGTTAGTTGGGTGATTATTTTTACTACCTTCTAATACGCTGTAAAAGCGTGTAAAATCGACAGTAAAATTTCTGATCGACTGGTAATGTTAAACTTCTGATCATCTAGTGAGTGGTTAAGAACACTTACTTCTAGCAGGCAGAGAGTGCACACAGAGGCAGTTGTCCACAGAGATGGAGAGTAAAGCTGCTTCTGATCGACTGGTGATGGCTGGTCCGTAGCCACGCACCGGTAGGAACTCCAGTCCCGTCACAAACATCATGTGTGCGTTTTTCACGTGGAGAACCCGCTAGAAAGCAAGCGCGGTATTAGAAATTAGGGTATTAACGTTTTTAGAAGCATTTCTTATTTTTGATAGGTTCGCGCTAGACCACTATCTCACCTGATGGAAATACGCTGTCAGCTTATGTTTAATACCAACCATGACTTGTTAACCAGCTTGTCGTAATTGGTTTACAAAATTGAATAATTAGATTTGACAGTAAATAGTCTTTCAGTAGCCTTGGTTATTAATACCGTAAACCTACTTTTTGCTTGGTAGCAAACCAAAATAAGTTTAAATATGTATATTATTGGGACAATTCAATGACAGCATTATTAATTAATTAAAATCATATTCCTCCACCAATTTTGTGAGTTGATAAGTCGTTATTAAGGTTTAAATAAAAATAAGTTTTAAATACCTGCAAACTAAAAGCAATATAGATATCAACAGATCCGCTAAACATGGTGCCAACGCCGACGAACCGTCCGTCGTCCCTCACAGCGAGGGCCGAGAGTGACTCGTTGGCGAGGGCGGAGCGCCGCAGGGCTCCGCTGCGCGGCTCCCACGACTGCAGCAGGCCTTTCTGCCGCCCCGACCGCGTCAGGGGGTTCGCTATTGTGAACATTCTGTACTCGTTCTTCTGATCTTCTATTAGACCGAATCTGTTATTTGAAAATGAAAGATTAATTATATTTGACGTTAGGAAGAATAGTAAGACGGTGTAGATGTCGCGGCCGTTTCGGATAAAACGCCGTTTTGCATATTGGCGCGCTGGATTGAAAAACATCGTCGTTATGCAATGCGGCTACTTCACTTTCCCAAATAAAATATGATAATATCGTCAAGAGGACACTACACGTTGTAGTTAAATGAATAGAAATACTACTAAACTCCAGTACACATCGAGACAGGTTGAATTCACCCTGCAGAAATTGAATTTGAACGTATTCATTTCTATGTAGAAATCGACAAACATCTATATAGATTTCTATATGTTCTACTTATATCTGCCAGGGGCTTCACCCGCGTAAAAGTAGGTTCCTCCAAACAAAATTTAGACCCCCGTTTCATCCCCCTAGGGTCTGAATTTTAGGAAAAAATCATCTGCTCGCCTACGCCTTAATAGTTGTATTTGATGAATCCCTATCATCTTAACGCGAACAGACTAGGCTATAGCAATCCTACCTGCATCGTCTGAACAGGTACTTGTTCCCGTTGGGCGGCTGGCAGGTGATCTGCAGCGTGGGCGCGGTTGCGGTCCGTGGCCCACAGCAGCGCCAGCCCGTCCTGATGACGTCACTATTATCTTAACGTGACTAGACTAGAGCAATCCTACCTGCATCGTCTGAACAGGTACTTGTTCCCGTTGGGCGGCTGGCAGGTGATCTGCAGCGTGGGCGCGCGCTTGCGGTCCGTGGCCCACAGCAGCGCCAGCCCGTCCTGATGACGTCACTATTATCTTAACGTGACTAGACTAGAGCAATCCTACCTGCATCGTCTGAACAGGTACTTGTTCCCGTTGGGCGGCTGGCAGGTGATCTGCAGCGTGGGCGCGCGCTTGCGGTCCGTGGCCCACAGCAGCGCCAGCCCGTCCTGATGACGTCACTATTATCTTAACGTGACTAGACTAGAGCAATCCTACCTGCATCGTCTGAACAGGTACTTGTTCCCGTTGGGCGGCTGGCAGGTGATCTGCAGCGTGGGCGCGCGCTTGCGGTCCGTGGCCCACAGCAGCGCCAGCCCGTCCTGATGAGTCACTATTATCTTAACGTGACTAGACTAGAGCAATCCTACCTGCATCGTCTGAACAGGTACTTGTTCCCGTTGGGCGGCTGGCAGGTGATCTGCAGCGTGGGCGCGCGCTTGCGGTCCGTGGCCCACAGCAGCGCCAGCCCGTCCTGATGACGTCACTATTATCTTAACGTGACTAGACTAGAGCAATCCTACCTGCATCGTCTGAACAGGTACTTGTTCCCGTTGGGCGGCTGGCAGGTGATCTGCAGCGTGGGCGCGCGCTTGCGGTCCGTGGCCCACAGCAGCGCCAGCCCGTCCTGATGACGTCACTATTATCTTAACGTGACTAGACTAGAGCAATCCTACCTGCATCGTCTGAACAGGTACTTGTTCCCGTTGGGCGGCTGGCAGGTGATCTGCAGCGTGGGCGCGCGCTTGCGGTCCGTGGCCCACAGCAGCGCCAGCCCGTCCTTAGCGATGCTCACCAGAGAAGTGTCGCACGGGCTGAAGTCTAGGTCGTCGATCTGAAACGAACAAAGAATTACTTATGCAATTTTCAAGATGTTGAAATTTTTTTCCGATCGGCCGTCGCTACGTATAACATACCGGTTCTCAGCAGGCAGATAGTGCAATGTAGTCTACTTAGTTCTGTGGGGCAGGTTCGTTGTGATCGAAACCATGGGAAATCTAGGGCGCGTCGATTTCCATACATTTTATATTGCAACTAGACTTTTAGATCTACATTAGACCCACGCCACGCGACGCGGTTCTACGTACAACTCGGGGTCGCCTACGTGGGCATCAATCTGATATATTTCCCGCTTTATTTTCCAAAGGATTTTTCTATGTCTCACCTCTTTAGTATGTCCTTCTAGCTCGTACAGCAGCTCCATCTTGGGGAAGCTCCAGACGCGCACCTTGCCGTCGATGCCGCCGGTTGCCATCTGCTTGCCATTGTGGTTGATGCGGACCACCCGCTGTAATGGGTCGTTGCTGGAAATGTTGACACAAACAATCAGTTTTCGGTTAGTGATCGACGTACGTTCGTACGTACGCCTATACTACTGTTTTAAAGAACGTCGGCTTTACTTGCGGCTCGTTGGTGCTGATCAAATAGCGAGTAAAACGACCGTATCGGTGTCGAATTGAGGTTTAAATGTCTTGTAATGTAGTAAACTTATAAGTAGTACTACTACTTGTAAGTAGTATGTGTCCCTTTTTTATTTTTTTGTTTTCGGAAGGAAACTTTCAAAAGGCGCCTGGACTTTTGGGGAAAAAGACCAGGGAGTGTGGAATTCTTACCTCACTAAAACCACCCCGGTAATCACCATCTGCACATGGGAGAGGCCCCCATGTCCTCTTAAAATACCACCCCTAGTATTGGAAACATTACAAGGCTGGTAATGCTATACTACCTTGATACCTGATGTCATTTGTGGACCTTTGATAGCCGTTAAAGATAGTCGGCAAGCAGAGAAATCTGACGCTAGTCATGCCAGGGGCACTGAATAAGTAATAGTGCCACGTATTGTGATACCTAGTTACTGAGTTGTGGAGGTCTGATAGGTAGTCGCTCCGTGTAATATACTGGCGTGTGTAGGTGTACTCGGTTAGATTGGAAGACGACACCAATATGGATAGGAAAAAGACCACGCAAACAGAAAGGAGTAAGAGCAGTGGTGGCCCAGTGGCAACTGCCCCGATTTGTAAGTTGTAGGTCGCGGGTTCAAACCCGGTCAGGCGCATTATTTTGTGTAATTTATTTCATCACCGCTGCTCTCAAAACGGTGAAGGAAAACATCGTGAGGAAACCGGCATGTCCTAGAACCAAAAATTCGTAGACATGTGACATCCACCAATCCGCAATGGGCCCGCGCGGTAGATTATGGCCTTCCGTCTCCAAGAGAGGAGGCCTGAGTCCCAGCAGTGGGAACATTATAAGGCCGATAGTGCTAATGCTAAAAACAGAAGGGACTAATGAAATAAAAGCATAGAAATATCATTCACATCGTTAACAAATTATACTATTATCTGGAGTATCTTTGGCCTTGGGTCGGTTGTGTGTGGCCATGAAAGAAAATCTATGGTCATCATGCTAATAAAATATAAAAGTGATAATAATTATGCACGGATGAAGAGATTTGAATAAAAACACACGGGTTACACACGGGGTACATAGGGTACTTTTTATCCCGGTAGTATTTCTCCTGCTATAATTTCAGCGGGCAAAACTACCAGTAGCAGCCAGTAGTCATATTATATTAATATTATACTACACAGCATTTTCGCTACTGGACCTTAATTTTTTACCCAACATATGCCGTTTGACTCGATCCTAAAATAACGCGTAATTATTGTTATTAGCAATTACGTACGGAACGATAACATCAAATGTAATGCAATCAAACGCTTGAGCTATTACATAATTACTAATTAAATATTAACTCACTAATTCATGTTTTATCTTGATTATCATTTATGTATTTCATAATTCAATAAATGTACCGAAAAATGATAAATCATATTTATTTTGGAAATCACACTAATATTTTATAGGTTAAAGTGTGTATGGGAATCCGATGGATGCGAGACGCACAGGACCGGTCGCTGTGGCGACGGTTGGGGGAGGCCTAAAGCGCAGGCCACACAGAAAAGACGTAAGACGCAGACGGGGCGCGGGCATTTGTCTCTACCGCGTCTCTTTCATACAAAATGTATAGAAGCGTCGCGACTCAAAACACAGAACAGACAGGGCGCAGGCGCAACGCTAGTACATTTGCGCCTGCCCGCGCCCCGTCTGCGTTTTACGTCTTTTCTGTGTGGCCAGCGCTTAAGACCAGCAGAGGACGTATTTCGGCTGAGATGATGATGAAAGTGTATGTTTGTTACTTCTTCACGCTCAAACGGCTAAACACCAAGGTGATTCTAGTCAGTAAAAGCCTAACAGACCCGCCCGTCTACTCCAGAACAGAGGATATCATTTTTTGCCTAGATTGTGTCAGTCTACTGCTGGGCAAAGGCCTCCCCTTTCTCTATCCAAACATCTCTGTCTTGAGCAATTTCTGGCCAAGTATGATCGTGTTCGCGAAGGATATCTATGAGTATTTATTTCCAACCCACAAAAAAAGCGGTTGAGCGATTTTATCGGCGGCTGTGTTGCGTGTCGTAGGTTCGTTTCCCGCACGGGACCATTTGTACAGCCTACAAATACAAATATGTGTTCTGATTCTGGGTGTCCGGCGTATGTGAGTATTTAAATAAATTATGTTTGTGAACGTACTCACGATTCTTGTAATTTCTAGTGTAAATATAAACGAATCCAATAAAATCCCGTATGATTCACCGTAAATTAGGTGTTCACGTTTCTCTGAAGACGTACGTATAGGGATATTTACTTGTTTTTGTCATGTCTTATCTCCGTTCAGCGTAATTCTCAATGACGTCAGAGACAGTTTATGAATGGGAAACAACAGGACAAATTTATTTCCCGTTGCATCTATGCCGTCACAGAATTACGAAGACTGCATCGCGCAATTAAAGTTCTCCGCGCGATTTGAATAGATACAACAGTCCGAAGTCATCTATCGGGCAGTTGCCCACCAGACATAACATCCGTCTGGTCGGAGGATCTACGCCTACCTCCAAAAAATCTATAATTCTTTTCAAGGGTAAGCCGTGATGATGGACATTTTCTTTTTTGGCCTATCATACTGACTTGCACCTGTTATAATGTCCTCAAAATTAAAATACCAATACTGACTGATCAATTAATATAGGTTCAGTTGCCAAAGAGAAAAAAAATATGCTTATTTTTAGTAAATATATGTACTTGAAATTCTAATACATACGAGTATTACAGTTTCCGTTAAAAGATAAAATACTAAGAGGAAAATTAGCGTAAAATAGTACGATAAGAATACTTTTTGTAATTCACCTTTTCCATATTTTTTTATTTAAGTAATACTTAGTTATGATGATAAAAAAATAAAATGTACTCAAGCCCCATTTATTAAAATTCATAATCATCTATTCAAAGACGAACCACAATTGAACATAGGAATCTCCCAAGCATCGCCACGACGACTAGTCCTATGTGTTTCGCATTCATCGGGTCCACTAATTTGATGCATATCTTCATTACTCATTAAAATTATTTTATCTAAAATTCCCTATCAGTAAATAACGTCATAATCTCAGTGAAGGATGTTGGCTGAGATATATTTATCTCTAATAGATAAAAACTATCTCTAATCTCTGAAGCTTGAATGAGGTTACTCACATTCTTTTCAACCATTGCCCCACACTAGGAATTACTCCTGTGTTGTGTTAACAAACACGTACACTCAACTACATAAGAGAGCTAGACCAGTTTTATCGTTTTATAAGGCATGACAATGCATAAACTTCCTACTTGACTACTAAAGGTAACTGAAGGTTTATTGCAGATTTTATTGCAAAGAAATCTATACCTTCTTACATAGATTTTACATACACATTCACGATTTTTTCCAATGAGAGTAAACAGAAAGTACTAAAAGTCACCTTTGTTTTGTTTAGGTTCATACATGTGTTCATACATACAGGTATGCATTGATTTCTTCTAAAGAAACAGTTGTTTATAGTATTATGTTAAGTAAATGAAATCATACAATAAGCATTTAAACATAAACTTATGAGTGTTCAAAACATTGTTTGAAGATGTGTGTGCTCTAAAAATGTTTATATGAATGTTGGTGTGATATTGCATTATTTGATTACAATTTTTATAAAGGAGTCATAGTTATCTGAGTTGGTTTTTATTATTAGTAATAGGCTCACACTTCACCAGTATTAGCTGATGGTATGTGATTATGTGGGTAATAATGGATGGACAATAGTTTATATTTTAGCAGCAGAATCTTGTAAGACCATTAATTTATGTAAATAATTTACAATTAGAACCTAGTTCTAATAAGCATGATGCTTTAGCATACTACGAAAATCAATAAACATTATTATTGTCCCATTGGAATCCCATTCAATTTTGATTCTCGGCAAATCTCATTAAGCTTGTGTCTAAAAACGTGCCAAGATGAGACAACCATAGTTGCACCTAGTCCTTAAGTGTTTAGTAAACCTTCTGTTTGCTAAGGACACTTATGCTATATTCTAATATAGGATTATGAATTAATTTACCTGAAATCAGTCTGCACACTGTCACTGGGCCTTATTTCAAATGATATTCTTTTCTCCGTAGTGTTACTATTGCTGTCCTTCTTAGATATATTGTCGTTCTCCGAAACAGTGCGCCTTCTTCTTCTAACAAGCCCATTCTCTGCTCTGAAGCTGCCTCTACGCATCTCGGCGGCATCCACCATGCGTATATTGACTTTGTATAGCTGACAGTGGCTTTCCTGTCCTGCCGTTAAATAAGTCTTATTCTGCTGGTTACTTCTAACTGAACAGTTCATCACTACGTTAGGCCCAGTCTCATGGCGCATCACCTCTTCGGCAACGAATCTTGTTCCATTGTGAGAGAGCTCAAATATTTCCTAAAAATAAATGTTTATTTCATGTCAAACATTTTTCTTACAAACCGATACAGTATGATAGACTTTTTTCATATTTAAGAGAGTTTGTAGAATATTCTTAGAATCAGTGATTAATTCGAAATGCTTATTTACTAAAAAAAAGTCAGTGTTCATTAGACCAACACTGTTGCATTTGCTTGTGGAACTTTCTATGTGATAAAATTTACTTAGGCATGCGAGAACCACAGTTTTTATAACCGAAACTAGTGAAATTGTATTTATTAACCGTGTGAGTAAGCAGCTGACACGTATGCCGATAGAAATACACGGAATCATTTAATTCTGTGTTTGTTCGACTTGTACTTACAAATCCATTAGCAACGCCTGTGGCCGCGGCTCCACCGCCTCCCGCTACTATTACGTGTCGATTCGTAAGTGTCTGAAGCGTGTAGAGCGGAAAATCAACCCTGGCCAGTAAACCATCACATCTATTAGGAGACATGGTGATCTATAACATCAATTTGACCGATCCAATGAGCCCGTTTCTATCAGATAACACTATCCTAATGTCAGAGCAAGCCACTTAAGTTCATTTTAATTAACTAAACATCGTATAACTGCCGTAATATGGTTAAATCTTCGAGATCACGAACAAAACTTTAGCAAAGAATTCTCCACTTCCAACATGACAAAAGTCAAATTTGACAGCTGCTTGTTTACGAATTTAGCAATAGACTATACTATACTTTTGAATGATAATTATTTTACATTTATGTTTACGTTTTTTTTAAGATTTATTCTTAGTAAGTAAATAAAAAATAAATTATTTACATGGATTTACTTCTTAAATCTAATAATCAAAGTGACTTTACATTGTTTTTCTCTAATAATTTATACTTTAAGCATGCTTTTTAAACGCAACCTAAAGTATGCTGTTCACAGCCTGCTGTCACCTGAGTTTTTAATAAATTCAATCGCTGGAAGCCCCAGAAGGCTCATTCATACTGTCTTATTGCAAAATTTAAATGTAGCAAGAACATGTGACACAACTTTTTAATTATAGCGGTCTTTGTAATACACCTTAGTCAACACGTCATAATAAATTAATAATGAAAGAGTCCTAAATGCATCACATTAAACTGACCAATAGGTCCAGTGGTTGTAACCGACTAACTGGACCAAGGATCTTGTATACCCTATTGGACTGAACCAATTAGCCGCCAGTTCGTCGAAAAAGTACCAATCGGTTCATAGAAAATTATGCCACCCGCATTTACGAAATTCGGTATGAGAGCCATTCTAATCGGAAAAACAGCTATGTGTAGTACCACAAGTAGTACGACTTGCACTACAAATGTTAGCTACAGTACGGCCGTTATAGTTGGCGAGTGTGAAGTTAGGCTCTGCGAATTTTGCTAACTGTTTTTAACAGCAATAACAACTGCCAATTGCATTTATTTTTTTAAATCCTTTATTTTTGTACGATATTTCAAGCGCCAAAATTCGCAGAGCCTAACTTCACACTCGCCAACTTATAACGGCCGTACTGTATGTCTGGTATATTATATTATCTGTGGCCATGTAAAAATCAATGGTTTAAGATTGATATGATTCTAAAAAAAACGGAAAAAAGAAATAAAACAGAACATAGTATCAAAAATATTTTAATAAATAATCTGAACACGAATTACGACTATGCGGATTATCCATACATGATTTTACTGATTATTTCCCGGTATAATAAATTAACACAAAGTTAAACACCACCTAAGTGCTAGAAGGGGATACACTTCCTAGCACTTGGATAAAAATAGTGTCACACTCAAAAAGTATTTACAGAAAAATGCACATTAGAAAAGCAATTGATAACGTGAAGTTTGGTAATATATACCATGGGGCATTTTAGCGACGATTTAGCTAAAGCATAGGCCACACTGATGTGTGGGTCCAAACAGAGGTCACCTTGGTGGGAACTTATTCTACATCCAAGGATTGTAAAACAAGCCGATCATTGTGTTGATTTTCGGATCGTGAGATTACATCTGCTGGCTAGATGGATTGAAACAAGCAAGTTCACTTCTGTCGGATTACATCCGTGTATCGCATGCTTAAATCTATTGATCTCTTAATTAGTCTTCCAATTTCGTCGAAAACTTTCTGAACAGTTGGCAATTATCTATGACTATGGGCGCTTGTGCACTACACGGAATTTTACTGTCCGGCAGTCAGATTACAGCAACTTTCATTGAGAATTCATTGAAATACATTGACAATTATTGTAAGAAATCGGACTGCCGGACAGTAAAATTCCGTGTAGTGCACAAGCGCCCTATGAATGCAGAGTCGAAACGAAAATCTAAAAATGGTAAGCGAAAATCAACCACTATAGTGACAAAAGACGCATGTATTCGACTGATTTAATTGATTGCGATCGTTTATTTTATCTCAATAGTACACAACTATCTAGCTAGGGATGTTATGGAGCTCCGAAACCGTGATCAAAACCGATAGGCCTCTTACACGGCACGTTTTTACTCCGTACTTAGGAACGGTTACATAGTAGGCGCGTACATAGTAGGAGAACTATAAGGTCAGTATTAGGTAGCTATATTGGCTTGTATTGTTGTTCGAAATATTGGTGAGCGGGTTTCAATCTGTATAAGTCTCACATTTCCTGTCGCTCCACTTAGAGAAGGAAAAGTTATTTGATGTTTTCAATATGCCATGTATTTTTTTACATTTTCACTTCGACTCTGTCAATATACCATAATTTTCTTAACACAAAATTAGAGGTCCACTTTGCTGTGAAATTACAGGAACTGGAATTTGCAATTTGTTTAAGAATATAGTATAGGTATCAGAAACGCTTGCGTTTAATTATTTGTAACATATTTCCGATGTTACCCTTATTTCAGTAACTATATAATTATGTCAAATTCATACATACATTCTAAATGTAACTACTTTGGTAATTAGGTATTATCATGTGTTAACTTTGTACATTATTTTATGCTAAAAAACAAATAACACTAAAAATAATTCTTTTTCTAAAAACTGAACCAAAATTGGTTATTAAATGAAGCAGCAATTAGCATTTTAAATACTGGTGTGAGGAAGAGTGGGGGTGTGGTGGGAACATCTTGCTATCTCTTTTTTACGCGCGTAATGTAATAGCGGTAACGTCACATGCCAGTATGAGCAATTGTGCATCCCTATTCTGTTACTCGACAGTCCCATTCCAACAGATCTTAAAGGTTTGTAACTTACTATTGAATGAATTTGAAATTTTTTGGATAAAATTACTTTTTGATACAAATAAAAAAAATGTTTCTGTCGAAAATTCTATACATTCTTAGAAGATAAAGTTGTTGTAGACCAAGACCTACGACTTAATACTTACCGAGCAAAGCTTGAATAGCTGAGGTAATTTTTCAGCTGTTTAAGTATGAAAATGAAACTCACATAGTCCACTTCAGCTATATCAGCTAAGCTAAATTGACTAGCTACCCTCGGAAGCCAAAAAGTGGTACATCAAAAAGGTAATATTTTTGCATCAGAAAGGTAACTTTTATTTAGGCAGGCTCTTTCGAAAAACCCGCAACTTTATTGGAACATTGAAAGAAAGCTCTACCCATGCTTACTTAATTTATAAATGTGAAAGTAAGTCAGTCAATTGGTTTCGAAAGCACGGCTTAATCGGGTGTCCTACAAAATCCTTACTTTCTCGAAACTCACATTGGTTCGAGTTACCGTGTTTTGGCTTAACGGAGCAGCTTAGGTCTTGACAGGCCCGCCGCTAGCTGTTTGGGCGCCCGCGTGCAACACTGGTTAAGGCGCCCCTATTTATTTTTTATTCTTTTTTAATGAGCTAATTTATCGATGACTTTTCCCACTCTATGGTGGAACGGGAGGGCGTGTCAGAATTTTACCGACTAAAATCACACACATGTTCCTTCTTGCCATTCCAAGATAGGCCACTAGGCACTACAGTTTTACTGACATCTCTTTGAGGCGTTCGTGGGACACTATGAGCGTCGATTACTCAGGCTCGGTCTGACTGGACGGTCTGACCTTTGCTCGTCGTCTTCAGTGGCTGAAAATTGAGTTCGGAGTCTCGGCGTCTGGGGCGTGAGGATATCTGTCCCTTATGCGTGCGGTCGCCTCCTTCGTTAACGTTATTACTTCGAAGAAGGGTCTCCTTCTGTGAAGTAATGAAGAAGAGAAAACCGCCTGCTGTACCGTGTCGACTAAGCAATCCACACAAATCACCATTGTGTGAATTGCTCGATGGCAGGCGTTTCTTCCTCACGAATCAGATCTGCGTCATGCAGAAGATGAGGACGCTGTGGCAGTAATTTCCCTCTTTCAGGTGTGGCTGGAACACACCTCAAAGAGGGGAATTACTGCCATAATGATGGCGTGCTAGTAGCTGTCATCATTCCACCGTGAGATTTTATCGGAACTCTGACTGTATGCCGCGGTACCGGAGAGTCACCCCGGCATTGCATTTCCACGCATAAATCGTTCATGCGGGAGACCGTGCGCTATCCCCGCACCATCCGGATGGCCACGGCCATGGCAAGTGTTCAGCTTGGCCGCTTTCGCAGCGACGGCGCCTACTAAGGATCCCCGTAAAGGGCCATGGACCGAACGATGCCCGCGTAGAGCCTCCGGCAGGCGGCTTCTGGACCAGGAGGGCCAGAAGACCAGGCGGCTTCTCGGCAGGAGCCGCGATCGGGCAGCCTTAATTCGTTCCAATTTGTCGAAAATGCTCCTCGGTTCAAATTATAGTTATGTTTTATACTTGAGTAATGCGAAGATTCAAACGTCTGTTTATTTCACGACATAGCCTCTGGACCCCCTAGATTGAGCAGGAGCCGCGATAGGGCAACCCCAATCCATTCCAGTTTGGGGCCCAGACGTCGAAAATGATCCTCGGTTTATTTATACTTTAGTAATGCGAAGCTTCAAACGTTTGTTTATTTCCCGACATAGGCCTGACTTGTTTAAATGTTTCGAGTTAGGGGGCACCGTGGTTGCTTTCAATTGGTTTTGGGTTTCATGGCACGCATATAATAATTCATCTGACTTGTAAACATATATTTGAGACCTCATCAGTTCCTTAGAAATCAAGCCAGCGTATAATAAAAATATATTAGACATTCTAATTATGACAATGTTTCATTTTTGGCGCCCCCTTGATGACGGCGCCCGCGTGCGCCGCACGCTCTGCACGCCCGCACGCGGCGGCCCTGGGTCTTGATCCACCAACGTTAAAGTATTGAAAGTAACTTTTATTAAAAAATAATCACTGGTTTTCTACAATATAAGTACACCTATTGTATTTACAAGTTGATTCAATGTATTCTATATAGTAAAAATATCCTGTAGCAATCATCACTAGTCAGAAACTTATTATGTCACTGTGTGTCCTATTATTTAGTTCTGTGAAACGGGTTCAAGGAAGCCTCGGTCACTTCGTCCAGTAATGTCTTATAATACTATAAACCAGGCGTAAATATGGCATATCGAGCTTTAAACAGAGAAATAATTGATTAAGACGGCACACTACCATTCCAATAACAACAACAATAATTTTACGTTGGTGTGTGCTTGGTACCCAATAGGAACGCGGGACACTGTGTTCCAAAGTAACCCGACTTTACTGTACTACAAAGGCGGGATAATTTGAAAAAAAAAAAATAACGCAGAGATCCCACTTTTTTAGATGTAGCATCCATTTTTATTGTTTCTGTGTGTACTTAATTACATCACCCGGACCGTAATAAAAACTCGATGACACGTCATTCACCAAAATAGACTCAGTTGTTTTGTAGCGACTACAAGAGTCTGCATCGCAGTATTAAAGTTCTCCGCGCGATTGGAACATATACAACAGCCCGAAATTATCGGGTAGTTGCTCTGACTAGACAAGTCACCCCTCGGTCACCGGTCGGAGGAACCATACTTATCAAAGAAGGTTTGCAGAACTGTACACCTTGCTCCGCATACCTCTAAAGTGTAGCCCCTAAGGTGAAACATACATAAATAGGAACGCGACATGCATAGACTGATGAACCTCTTTCTTGGTTTTACCGAGGGTAAAAAAATCACCTTAAAACTCGACATGCCATTTTTACGACCCTTTATACAAGTTAATATTTTCAGCCAATAGCACTAAACACCTAAGCATTACAATACTTTGTTCAGCCGCAATCTTTGATCATTTTCACAAAATGATGTAAAGATCGGGTGACATTGTTTGCTAGTAGGTGAAGATGATGGACCGTATGAGGCCGTCCCGAACCGAGTCGGAGCTCTGCCCGATGCCGAAGTTGAAGAAGACGGACTCCGCAGCCACCTGCTGGGCGCAAGTGCCCATGGGGTACCAGCCCACCTTGTTGAATACTATGCCCACTTTGTATACCTGCGGGTTAGAAATGTTTGTGTAAATATGGGTTGGAGATGGAGACAAGTAAAGGCATTAAGTCCTGGCGAAATTTTTTCGAAAAATTACTGCTAGTGATGGGCGATTCAGAGATGTCTTAACAAACGAAAGAGTCAGAGTAGTTAAAATAAACCATCGAGTTAACATTCGATTCGCCGTTCTACAAAATAATCGAGATGTTTTACGATTGGTTTGAGTCAACGACCGCCAGTTTTCAACTGATTCGAAGAATCTAAAATTATCTTTTTTTTATCGTTCATAGGTAGATGTAGTATTTGTGTAACGCCATTTGTCCTTCGTAGATGTCACGGTGTAGATATCGCCACATGACTATTCCGTTGTTGCCGTGCTTAATTTTTCTTCCAGTATCACGTCACCTTGTTCCTCTGTATGTAGACGGGCCGGTTGAACATGATGTCGAGCAGGTGGCGGAAGGGCACGCGGTTGGTGTAGTGCGTGTAGGTGAGGCGCGCGCCGTCGGCGTCGAGCAGGTGCGCGTACAGCAGCTCGCAGTACGAGCCCGCGCCCGCGCCGCCGCCGCCCAGCGCGCACGACACGCCGCTCTCCTCGCTTGGGGCTTGCGTCGGCACCTGCAAACCAAATACCATTATTTAATGCGAAAATTTCGGAATATTCCGAGCACTTCCGACGTCTGGCTCACAAACTGGAGCGTGCCGGGGCTCCTGTTCAACTAAGGGGGTCCAGACGCCTCCTACTGGAGACTACGCGAGGATCGTGCGGTCCGTGGCCCTGTACAGAGCACCAATGTGGGCGCCGATGCTACGGAAACGACCGGCGGGCAACTTGAATGAGTCTGAGGGTCAGGGCCATCCGGATGGTGCGGAGATATTACACGATCTCCTGCGAAACAGTGAGCCTCCTTAACGGCCTCTCGCCATGGGATCTGGAGGCGATAGTCCTTGTACGCTTGCACAATTTGCGCATAACGATACAACACCGGGAAGAAACTCCGCTGCCGCGATAAGTCGCGGCATATTATGGCGGTTAGAGTTCCGAGGTGTTGAGGCAGTCCGTGTGCTGGATGATGGGGCGCTGGCAGTAGATCTTGTAGAGTAGTGTCTCACCTGCACTCCTAGCAGACAGATGTTCTTGTCCACCATGAAGGTGACGGAGCAGTCCAGCACCGAGGTGTTGAGGCAGTCCGTGTGCTGGATGATGGGGCGCTGGCAGTAGATCTTGTAGAGTAGTGTCTCACCTGCACTCCTAGCAGACAGATGTTCTTGTCCACCATGAAGGTGACGGAGCAGTCCAGCACCGAGGTGTTGAGGCAGTCCGTGTGCTGGATGATGGGGCGCTGGCAGTAGATCTTGTAGAGTAGTGTCTCACCTGCACTCCTAGCAGACAGATGTTCTTGTCCACCATGAAGGTGACGGAGCAGTCCAGCACCGAGGTGTTGAGGCAGTCCGTGTGCTGGATGATGGGGCGTTGGCAGTAGATCTTGTTGTAGTCGTTGTTGTGTCTGTCCATGTGCTCCGGGACTCCTAGCCCTGATAGGTTCGCGTTGTGGACTATTGAAGAGTGGCGGACGCCGACTGGAAAACAGGTGATAGGTACGGTTAATAATCCTTCAGAAGCCCTTTGCGTACAGTCAGCATCAAAAGTCGATGAACAGAATCAACACAACAAAACACTTTTTCGCAATAAAATGTGTTTCATCTGTTCACAATAAAATGTTTTGTTATGTTGATTCTGTTCATCGACTTTTGATGCTGACTGTACCAGGACCGCGGTAACCCTTTCGAACAGCCTCTTCGGGTATTACTTACTACTTACCATCATGTCTCGTGGGTCTAGGATAGGGTTGGTAGGCGGATGGCGCTCCAAACACTTGCTCCAACATCACCGGGCTTGGAGTGTCCACCGTCAGTGTCGCCATCTGCTGACACAATATGAAGAAAAAGATTAAGAAATAGATTAGATGTAAAAAATCGCCCTGTGCCAAAAAATAGCAGATTGTCCTGTGTTAAGTAACAGTTACGGTGTGCAACATCAAACAAAAGGCTATACGCGGTATTTGAATTCAGAATCCAAAATAATTATTTATTTATTTATTTATTTATACTTTTGCACAAAAAAGGTACAAGGCGGACTTAATGCCTTAATTATCTTTTGGAACAACAAACTATGTCATATAGAACGAAAATTAAATCTTAATTGCAGCCATATAAAGCCAGATCCACAATTTTTTCGTTTCGAAAGGGGAAAAATAAGTAAAACAATACTATTAGTGCCATGGACAATCGAAAAAAAGTAATCACAAGTCTACTTACATTAGAAGATGGTCCATTCCCAATCAGCTGTTTCCTAGGCACCCTGCAAGTAGAGAAGCCACTAGGCATGGCCACATCCGATGTGCTGGACAGAATGTTCATAAGCACAGCAAAGGCCTCAGACTCCGTAAGCAGTGAGGACCTGGCTGGACCTTCTGCGAACTGCTGCGGCGTCAGAGTCAGGAAGCGGATCTTTTCAATGGCGGAGCGGATCGTAGGTTTGTCTGTCTTAGGGTCTGTTAAAGATTGAAGAGTTGATAAAACCCTGTTTTGTTTCTGTTTTGTGAAAGCGAAATCGAAATTAGTAGAAAAACAAACGACATATAACCATGTCAAACAAATATATCTGTCCTTCTCGCAAAAACGCTATCTTCAATGGCAACCGAACGAGCGCAATGTAATATGACGTCACATTACATTCGGACTTCCCTTCCGTATTGGTAGCTTTGAAGCTTTATAAGTTCGTTGTCGATAAATGTATTTTTAAAATTCTTTCATATTTATTTACTAGAACTAGTGTATTCATTTCGCAAATTAAAAAAAAACGCAAATAATGGATGTATCCTAGGATAGATACTGAAAGAGATATGAAACTTAACGTAACGAATAAAGCCGTGCATTTTTTTTACTCGACATGTCATGTATATCGTATGTCGGACATTGACATTTTTAACTTTGATACACGAACCAGTACGCCATCTAAAGGATAAAGTTACACCAATAAACCTGCTATAAGAATATAAAGATTGTTACGTGACTTATTGCTCACCAGGTTTCTTCTTGCCTTCGTCCGAAGGTCCCGGTAGAGGTTGGTCCGAACTGTCAGTGGTCTTCTGTGTGTCCATCACAGCCTCGGGGCTGTTCTCTGCACTACTTTCTACATTCACCACCTGTAATCATAATCATTGCATATTGGATCCTTTTTTTTATTGTTATAATTATAAACTAGTGCTTGACTGCGATCCCACCTGATGGTAAGCAGTGATGCAATCGTCGACGGTGAGGCGCACTAGTTTTTTATGAGCCTATTCACTCTAGCCTTGAAGACACCTAAATTATAATCGAACGGGAAAACAGCAGCAGGCAAATTGTTCCAGTCCTTCGATGTACGCAGTATAAACGACGGAGCGAAACGCTTAGTCCGGACCGCAAAGGTTTAAACAACGAAAGAATGGACACTTGCCGTACGACGATTTGTCCGATTGGTAGAATTCTTTATCTTTAAGTGACGATTATTATGGGATAAGGGCAGGAAGAGGAAGAGGTGACGATTATTCGACGAAGGTCGCGGGAAGGGGGAATCCGATTGTTGCGAGACGCACAGGATCGGTCGTTATGGCGACACTTGGGAGAGGTCTATGTACAGCAGTGGACGTCTTTCGGCTTAAATGATGATGATGACGATTTCCGATCGCCAAGCTTACAAAAAACACTAGGTAAGTACCAGAGGCGGAAGGCCAGTACATGTAAATAAGCCCGGCTTGTAATGGCTAAATAATTGATACCTAACACCTAAAGCATAGAAAACAACAAATAAATTAATTTATTAAAAATCATAACTTTAAACTTCGCGCGCAATCTAAATCAAAACTTTAAACTTCGCGCGCCTATGCGGCTACGCTTAGTTGCCAATTCGTGTTCAATACGAAATTCATTCATTCAATTATGCAATGTTGCCGCCTTGAGCATTCTCTCCCATCTCACTCTAACACTTAAAATTAGAAAGAGATCACAACCACAAGACACCAGTGTGTTTCTGTCTCAAACGACACACTGGCTTCCGTATATGGCTTAAATTCCATCTCTGTCTGTTCTATAAAAACGTAAAAATGTGACTGAGTGTGGGTAAAATTTGATACTGTGTGCAAGTACAAATTTTTAAATTTGTTCTAGCGGATAAGCCTGACTTCAGATATTTAATGAATGAGAATTTGTAAGTTCACGAAAATTACGAGTGTCTACTATGACATGCGCAGTAAACTTGCGCAAATTACGTTTTTGAAATGTTGCTAACTTCAATGTAGTTTCAATTGCTATTAATGGTTGTTTGTTTTGTTTTATTCAATTTTAAAAGTTCAGTCGTTTAAAGTTTTGTGTTTAGTTATTACTTACTGTAAAGTGTAAATTGCTTGGTTTTGAACTAACTAAAGTTTCTTGAAATGAAATGAATCTATGAAATGAATTCGGAAACGCGTGTAATGTTCGATGTGAAAGAATGTTTAAAGACATTTGGAAATCAAAGTGTGTGAACTGTGTGACTGAGTAACGACTTTACTAATTGGCATAATAAATACTATCAAGTTTTAGAGATAAATTGATGTAAAACGTTCATCGTCACGCTCATGTAACATCTTTTTTAAAGAAAGATAAGTGCCTACTATGAACTAGAATTCAAAAAGTATTTTTTCAATTCATGTAAGTACCTATAAAGTAAATCAAAATAAACTATAATGTGCCTTCTGTGTGTTCTGTTATCTGTTCGTGGTAAGAAACGAAGAAAAACTGCTTGTTTACATTGTAAGTACTAATATTATCAATATCGTAAATAATTTGTAGTTAGTTTACACTAGATGGCGCTCAAACGATGCAATTTGTTATGACCGCGATTGTAGCGAAGCAAAGGTTGCCGCAAAAAATCTATAGATGGCAGTACAACCGTACATTTAAGTTGACTCTATTAAATATTAGTTCTTAATTGCTCGATAGATGGCGTTGATCTATTACGTCACTAACCTGAATCGCGGTGTTAAGATTCTCCGCGGCTATATGACCTACTCGTGTTTTTTTTTTCTTATCAATAGCATCAGGGTTAGTCTAGATTTCTTGGGCTTGCATAGGGTCTAGGTTACACGCACGCGACTGGTAAGTACTATGATTTTATATTATCAGGCCGAAATAAGTAAAACTCGTTGATTAATTTGGATTGTAATTAATTCATATGTATTGCAATAGTGTTTTTATTTATATAAAGCTAGAACTTGAGGGTCTAAGTCACGAGTATTTACTTCTAGGCAAGCATGCTTCATCGTCGACCATCGACCACATCATCAATTACTATCAGGGTGAGATATTAGACAACGTAATATCAGCGGATATTTGTCCAGGATGCACTGTACTTACGCATAAAATAGCCATACACTCCATTTGCAGAGTGACTATAATATTTTAATTGAGTTGAGTAATTTTATTGTCCGGCAGTCAGATTACATCAACTTTCATTAAGAATTCATTGACAATTGTAAGAAATCAGACTGCCAGACAGTAAAACTCCGTGTAGTGCACAAGCGCCCTAAGTCATCAAACCTATTTCTAAAATAAATATCATTTATTGATTAGGGTCTTTTTTTTAAATTGCAACACTAGGAATCGCTTACGCTTACATACACAAGACACCCACATCCCAAAACAACTATCTGTAGACCATACCAATATTTGTTCCGTGCGGGAATCGAACCCGCCACACGCAACGCCAAATGCCGTTCAGTAAATCATTACGCCAATCATGCATTAAAGGTCAAACAGTTACGCAAACACAAACAAAAATTGTTTCATCACCATTCAACCACAACTGCTGTGGTTGAGTGGTGATGAAACTGTACTGTTAGTACTTCTGTACTTTTAATTGAATTTGTAACCAATTAAAAGTGATCTAAAAATAAATTAAAACAAGCAATGTTTTATCACAATTAGATCGGCCAATATTTTGTAAGTCTGACCATGATTCGTAATTGCCGTTTAAAACTTAATTCAATGGTTAATTATATTCTTGTAATGGGATTTATAAAAGGTTAATCAAAGAATTTAATAGCATTTTCAACATTTTTACATACTTTATCTTTAGACGTGGAAGGTCCAGGACTCTTAGACCTTTTCTCATTTGGAGGCCCATTCTCCGAAGGTGGTGACACGCTTCTCTCCGATGTCCTCTTATCCTGGGCTTTGGCATACCTCACGGCAGCCTCAAACAGGTCCAGTTCACTGTCTACGTTCAGGTGGTCTAAGGAGAAGACGGTTATGACTGTGTTCAGTTCTACATCTTCAAAACTGCTGTCGGTTAGAACCTCTTTTGTATTTGTGCTGATTATCTGAAATTATATAAATTGGTTATACTTAGAAATTTATAGTGTGTACTTTCAATAAATATTCTGATTTTATACATTAATATGCTTATTTTTAATACTGCAGAGGACAGTCTGCAGAAAAGGAAAGCCTTTGCCTAGCAGTGGGACTTAATAGGCTATTTAGATTAGAAAATTTGAGATATAAATTACTTCTAAGCAAGCATGCTTAACCCTCTACTACATCATAACCTACCAGCAGGTGAGACAGCGGTCAAGCGTAAGACTATCAACAATCTTTTTTACCCGACTACCGCAAAGCCAAAGGAAGGGTTATGAATTTGTTTTAAAACTGTAATATATGTACCTGTATGCACTTATCCATAAGCACATTTTCCTCAAACAGCCTTGCAAACTCATAGGCGCGGCAAGCATTCCTCGGATACAGGTCTGACCACAGGTACCTAGTGCACTCCTTCACTAGGTGAGGCAGCATGTACTTCTTAGCTCCATAGCATAACTCACACGCTTTGTCAAAAGAGCTGATGTTTATATTGTCTGTGTATATGTATCTGTAAAATTTCAGACAAGACATTTTGATTTGATATTGAGTTATAGTTGGAGCATAAGTAAAATATGTCTTACAGTCAGTTTATCATATAAATGAAAAGATTAAAATAGTATTTTTGTTTATCTTAATGATTATTTGTGTTTATTTATTATTTCTGGTCCATTTTTTCCTCAAATATTACTTGTAAACTATTTCAACTAGACATTTGTAAAACTCATTCTATGTTACATACTCACTCTAACAGAGCCCTGAAAGCCTCAGGCTGTACATCCAATATGGGTATGGGATCATTCCTTTCTGCCATACCTCCATAGAACATTGCCTCAAAAACTGGTGACGCCATGGCCAGGACCAGCTTGTGGCCAGCAATGACAACTTGGTCGGGCTCAGCACCCACCAAGAACGTGCAATCAGACCATTGCCCAGATTTCAGAAGGTATTCTCCCCTTTGCTTCACCTCAACGCATCCTAATTGCCAATCACTAGGCACTCCCGCCATATTCTTCAACTTTTTGCTTCCTTGATTATGTAATTTAACGGCTATTAGGCTAGGATTACTCAACCGAGGCCAAGAAATGAGAGAAAATACGAATGAAAACAAAACAAGCTACCTGATTTTACCAAAATAATCACTTCTCGCTTGATTGATTGATTGATGAAAGTGAGCATTTGTGAAGATCGTTTTGCTTAAATTTCGTTATAATTATTTTGCAACCTATTATATCGGTGCTAAAAATCATATAAAACCTTAAATCAGTTTCAGTTATAAACTTTTTACATCGAAAGGATCATCAGATTAAAACTCCAAAATTGTTTAATTTTGTTGACAGCAAAAACAAACAGTTACCTATCTCAAAACTGTCTTTGTAAACTAAACACTCGTGACAGTTGAATTCTAAAGTTTTCGTTCAGAAATACAGGTCTATATCAGAAAAACACAACCATTTCAACAAAAACTCTTTTCTAACCAATAAAGATAAAATCTTTGTCACTATTTATGGAACAAGACTGTGACCGTGAAACAAGACAAAGGCACTTTCTTTCCGGTGAAAAACAATAAAAATATACTTACTGTAATTTTTGTATCCTATTTTGCTAAACTTTGGTGAACGAAAATGTTCAATGTGTCAGAGTGTCAATGTCAAACAAAATTATTTTGCAAAGCTGTCAATGTATCGAATTTGCATGAACTTCGAACAATATCGATGTTATGTGAAAAGTGGAACGAAATAAACCCGTGAAACACCATGAATCACGACGAGATAAAATCTGTGGTACAGGAAAAATTCCTATCAAGCGAACGGGTCACGGCTTTCCTGTGTGACGCCAAAGTATTACATCCCGAATGGGTGAAAAAGGATCGGCTATTAGCAATTGTCGAGTTTGGTGATGAAAAGGCTGTATTCTGCTTGTTTACGTCATGCTACCCGCCAAAGTCCTTCACGGATTTATCTATAGAAATAGTGTTGCCGATAGACAAGAGTTTTAAATGTGAAATTGATAACAAACCTTCCGACCCCGAGGCCATACTGTACCTGAATCTGCAATCTCGTAGTAATAAGTATAAGTTTGAAATACAGATGACTCCGCGCGTCGACAACTTTGTCGATGACCTGTTCAGAGGCATAGAAGCAGTGAACAAAGTGCCAACTCAGCCAGATTTTGTGTGGCTCAAGAAGTACAGTGGTAAGATAAACAACGATATTTTAACTCACACCATGGCGCTGCCCGGAGGAGTCCCGCACACTCAGACCTCAGCACCTGTAGCCATAAGAGAGAGCCTCATCAAACACAAAATGTCTGACAAGGAATATGAATACACATTTACAAAAAAATTCTCAATATTTTGTGGAACATGGAATGTGAATGACAAGTCTCCTGTGATTCCTCTCAAGGGGTGGCTGAGTGTGGACAGAGAGCCCCCTGACATTTATGCTGTTGGTTTCCAAGAGCTGGACCTGTCCAAGGAAACATTTCTGTTTGACCAAACCTTCCGAGAAGATGAGTGGTATAATGCTGTCCTTAATTTTGTTGATAAGAGAGCAAAATATGTGAAAGTGGAGAAAGTCAGGCTAGTTGGTATGATGCTGATAGTTCTCATTAAAGCCAAACATTTCTCTCATGTACGTAATGTTGTGTGTGACACTGTGGGCACTGGGATCATGGGGAAGATGGGCAACAAAGGAGGAGTGTCCATAAGGTTTGACCTCCACAGCACCTCCATGTGCTTTGTCAACTCCCACTTGGCTGCTCATGTTGAAGAGTTTGAGAGGAGAAACCAAGACTTTAGAGACATCTGTAGCAGGACCAGGTTTGTGCAGCCCAACCAGCTTCCCAAAGCTATCAAAGACCATGACCATGTTTACTGGCTGGGAGACTTGAATTATCGCATCACAGAGTTGGACCCCACCACAGTTAAAAAGTTATGTAATGAAAACAATTTTGTGCCAGTTCTTGAGAAGGACCAGCTGAAGCAACAACATAAACTAAACAATGTGTTTGCTGGCTACATAGAAGGGGAAATCAACTTCAAACCAACATACAAGTATGACCCTGGAACAGACAACTGGGACTCCAGTGAGAAGAACAGGGCCCCTGCCTGGTGTGACAGGATATTCTGGAGAGGACAAAACATCATTCAGCTGGGGTACAGAAGCCATCCATCATTGAACATCAGTGACCACAAACCAGTATCAGCCATATTCAACTCTTCAATTAAAATTATAGATGAAGAGAAATACAGAAAGGTTTACGAAGAAGTCATCAAGCAATTGGATAAAATGGAAAATGAATTGATTCCTCAAGTTAAAGTTGACAGGACTGAGATAGATTTTGAAACGGTAAGGTACTTAGAACTGCAAGTGAGAACAATCACAATTAAGAATGTAGGTAAGTTGCCCGTAGAGTTTGAATTCATAAAGAAACTAGATGAGACCAGCTTCTGTAAGGAATGGCTCATAGTTGAACCATACAAGAAATGTATTTGTGCTGAAGAAACATGCGAAATTCAACTCAAAGTGCTTATAAATAAGACATCTGCCTGCAAGATGAATGCTGGAACAGACAAGCTCTACGACATTCTTGTACTACACTTGTACGGAGGCAAAGATATCTTCATAACAATAAATGGCACATACCAAAGAAGTTGTTTCGGGTGCTCAATAGAGGTTTTAGTGAACCTCAACATGCCAATCAAAGAGGTACCTGTAGGGAAACTAATTGAGCTTGAAAACAAGAGGGACTCCTGTGTCTCCAACCAGTCCACTTACTCTATACCCAAAGAGATTTGGTTCTTAGTTGACCATATTTATCTCCATGGCTTGAAGGAACCCAACTTATTTGAGCAGCCAGGATTCCATTCAGAAATACTCCAGATCAGAGATTGGTTAGACAGTGGATCCATAGATCCTATTCCTGGAAGTATCCATTCTGTGGCTGAAGCATTACTATTGCTTCTAGAGAGCACTGCAGACCCCATCATTCCTTACAATCTCCAGTCAGTGTGCTTACGAGCATCAGCCAATTACTTACAATGCAAGCAAATTATTATGGAGTTGCCAGAATTTAGAAAGAATGTTTTCCTTTACTTGTGTGAGTTTTTACAAGAGGCTTTACAGCACAGTGCTGAAAATGGGCTCGATTCGAAAACATTGTCGACTCTGTTCGGCGCCATTTTCCTCAGGGATAATCCGAACCAAACACAGGAACCGCAATCAAGGATAAATAAACAAGTCATAGATAAGAAAAAGGCCCAGTTTGTATATCACTTTTTGGTGAATGACCATAGTGATTTAATATTTTCTAGATAAATTAATTCAATGTACTAAATACTTTGTAAAACCTGCCTGGGAAAATGGAACACTGCCTTTAAGTGCAAAAAAAAGTATCTTTGCAATTAGCCCCATCGAGTTGTTTTTTTCCTATCGCGGTTTTGTTTAGTATGCCTGCGTACATATTTGTTTTAAATTAATTAGAATAATACTCAAAAATTTCCATTAGTAACCCTAGGAAATATTTTTACTTTTATAATCGTACTGGAGATTGTACTGTACCTTTTTGAAGAACTCTCGCAACACGGTTTTACGCTTAATACCTAATATAATAGTTATGTGAATCGACATTCGCATTTATCAATGTAATGTTTCGGCTCATTGTTTCGTGTAACTTTGTTCGTCGCAATCGCTTAAATGACATAATCACTGAAATTGTACATGTCTGACAAAATTGTTCTGTCTGTTTCATGTTTTGTAATTGTTTAATATTTAAAGATTTTATCTGTGATGAGTGGATTTAGGGATGTTCGCTACTTATCTACAACAGGATTGGGTGTCTGGGTTTCAATAATTAATTACCTATCCTTATCAAAAATCTCTTATAGAAAGAATTTTTCAAATCTGTTAAAAATTAAGTAAATTAGACATCTTTAAAATCTAGTAGAAGGGTAAACTGTTATCTAACAGATTAGGGATGCAGTCCCTGAAATGCGACGTCACCGCCATTAAGTTACGTGTACAATAGAGATTACGAGAGGTTGCGCCTACTCTTCCTCATTACAATATTTGAAATACTAATTGCTGCTTCATTTGATAACAGATTTTGATAAGTACTGTTTTCGGAAAGAGATTAGGTTTAGGCATATGAGAATGCCCGATTGGGTTATTGAATTCAATGTTGGAGTCATTAAAATACGCCTATTTTGATGACAAAAAAAAATTACCAGGCCACATATATCATCTGGCAAGGATTTCGTGTGACCTCCACAATACCCAGAATTTACAACTCATACCCACATTGCTAGGTAAGCGACATCCCTTAGCTCAAGTACAGTATACTGACGCCATCGTCACCAACATAATAAAGTCATGTTAGCTCTCTGGCCATAGATTTTTCAAGATTTTTTGGAGTCCTAATTCGAGGATCTTTGAGATTTGTGACAAACTTTAATTAGATAACTTCTATGATAAAACAGTGATGAAAAATCTGCCAAAATATTTCAATGTATAAGGTCGATAACAAATAAGGTACATTACTAAGTTTTTGTTTTAAAAACTTATGATGTCATAATATAATTTATATTTTAAATAATAATGCATTAATTTTATGGGTTGTTCTCAGTAAAAAAAGGATAGGCGTTCTTGCCTCCAGAAAACTTTAATCACCGTCCATTTTAACTCAAAAATGGTCTGGTGGTGGTATTCAGATTTATAGTGTTAGTTAATATAACAGACGCTCGAATTTGGTACGTCGGCTTTGGTCCGTTCCGTACCAAGGTAGAGCGTGACTCAGCGTAAGTTTGGTCCGTCGTACCAAATTAAAGCGAGTGTTAATAATAATTACGTTAAGCAACGCTCGATCTTGGTACGATGGACCAAAATCGTCGTACCAAAGTGGAGCGTGTGTTAACACTATTATAATTACCTGGGCTTACGATACGGTATATGGTATTATTAACGCCTATTCTATTTTTTCTGTAGAACGTGAGTAAGTATTTTTAGTCGCTAGTTCAACGAATCAATGTGGCCAAGTCCATTAGATTTAATTTCTAATTAAATACATTTTAATTGTTATTTTATGACAAAATTTATAAATTACTACCTTAATGTATTTAAATATGACTTTTTAAGAAGCTTTTTAGTACCACAAATTTTTGAAATTACACAAGAATTTTATACGAATAGTTGAATGTATTGTAGATATTATAATGCAAAAAAAGAGGTTTGATTACTGTTTGATTATTGAGAATGATGATTAAAGAGTACAGTACATTATTGTGTAAATACTTCAGTACAGTCAAAAAGGATGAATGAGAACAAAGGGGTGAAAAGTAACAAAAATTTGAAGGAAATTTTAAATTATTTTACATTTTTTCCCAGCATTTAAGTACTTCAATTTATTCATTTTACTTAATAAAAGTCGATACTTCAATAAAAATGAACAATGTAAGCATATACCAAAGTGAACATCCTAATCAAACTTTTGTCTCTATTCACCCCCTGTGTTCATATTCACCCTATTTAACTGTACTCTTTGAGTTTACACAATGTACGTACTGAACTTGCGTGTTTTGTGCATATTAACTGTGTACTATTAACTTAAAAGTCATTTCCATAATCAAAGTGTAATTTACCTTTATGAAAATAGCTATGTGACGGCATTTATAACATCATTTATATTGGTGTCCATGCATAGTAGGAAATATGTATTTTACATAATTATTATACTTAAACAAATATTTTATTATTGTATTTATTCGTTCATGTAATAGTGAATATAGTGAACTGTTAATTTATTAAATTATATAAGAATACCACATTGCGAAGTTATTTTTTTTCCTTGTCAACAATTGTATAAAAAACAACAATAATAATAAATTCTAAATAGATGAACCCACGAAATTACTGCTTATATTCCTTCAATTCTATAAACATTATTTAACGTATCAGGGAATGTATGAAACTTACAGATCTGCGAGTACCTACCTACCTACCTATTACTCTGAGATCTGCTCACCCTTTGCAAGCAAAAAGGATGACTGAATTCTTCTAGAATTCAGTATCATCAAGTTCCAATAGATGGCGCTGTTTCTATAGTTATGTATAAAACGACAATAGGTGTCACTAGACGTAAGTAGAAAATAATCAGTTTTACGAGTTATTAAAAGATTTCAATTTATTATTACATAATAATACTTGCAGTAAGTGTGTTTTATTAGGAATTAAACCATCCAAATGGGATTTGAAAAAATAACTGTTATTTTGACTAGCAACATTACAATCTTTTTGTAAGTGAGCTTCCTAGATCATTGGTCGATGAATCGAATGTGAAAGCGCCAGATTTGAATTCAGCCAATCAGGTAGTTGCATCGAACGGTTTGTCAGTCAAACAATCTACGAAAACTTCATTTACGAAAGAAAACGTCTACCATTAACTCATATCCTGTCTTTCTTTGGTTTAAATTTAATTCAAAATAACTGTTTCAACGGCGTAAAGAGTTATAAAGATTTGGTGTCGAACATATCCTGTATTAAAACTTGTAGGTCCTTTGTGTGCATCGGACGTGTTATTCCTTTGTAAACCAGTCCTCCAGTTCAAACAAAGAGACAACCATGGAAGTTGAAGCTGCTAAATGTAAGTCGATTCTATTATTATTCACTGCTTTTTGATTTTTATTGGAAGCTGCGGAATATTCTTATTGAAAAGTTAATGGAAAGTATTTTTTTTGTTTTTATTTTATAGGGTTACTTTTTCTTTTACTCTTTTGTAACCATCGATCGTCCAGTAAAAAAATACTTTCGTAGTTTGACTGTAGTTTATTACAGGATAGTTCTTAAATTATATATACAGGTACTATTGAAAAAATAAATCGGCAAATAATAAAAAAACAAGGGGCTCTATATTTTTTATTCAAATTTAAGTAGGTACTTAACAGTTTATCTAAAACTTCCAATCAGATCTTCATTCCAGCAACAAGATTTGTCTTTGAAACTTGATAAAATAATTTAGGCAGTAGCTACGTAAATTCCTGTTTTGCTTTCTGCTAGTCACAACTTCTACCTGTAATTTTAACTTATTTTTTAAATTAATTTAACAGTTTTAAATTTCAATATAAAACCGCAACACTGTAGTTCTAAAACTTCGTCAATTTATTTATGTTATAGAAAATAATTGTAATACTTCGATAAAGTAATGGGTACCTAGGTACTTAAATGAAAAATATTCGCGAGATTGCGTTTACATACAGTGCATTCTTTTATTATTATTTATTAATAAAAGAATTTATTATTATTATTATAGGTAGGTACACACTTATTATCTACACTTTTCATCTTTCTTCTTATTTATCACCTTTTCCTAGGTCTGCCGCGACCCCGTCTCACCATACTATTTTGACCACAAATTGTGTCCGATGTGTGTTTATTCCGATAATTATTCTATCTAGATTCTAATTAGTAGTTGTGTACGTACAAAAATGATGAAGAAGATTAGACCTACCTCAACGTAGATAATTACGTCCCCGAAACGGTCAGTAAGTCAGTTGCGATTGTCAATATTTACGCAAATGACAGTGTATTGAAAATTGCTTCAACCGACCGTTTAGTAAACAATCAATTGCTAAATAACGTAAATGTGATAGGCAGGTAATTTATGTTTTCAAATCTATTTACGTATCTACCTACGCTACGATTAAGTAAGTACAACAAAGTTCTATTCTCCATGGCAAAGATTTTGAGAAGTCATCGGTTTCAGTATAAAGAATGGTGTTCACAGTCCCAACTACTGGGTCCGTGAAAAACATTTGAGCCAGTACCTGACCGGTGTTTTCACGGACCTTGAAGTTGTCAGAGAGTAATAAATTGTCCTTCACTGACCGCCCAGCTACTGGGCCTGTGAAAACCAGACTCAAGTTCTGCTGTTTGCGCCATTTGTTGGCCTGATTGCTTCTGGGACAACATCGCTGTACCAGACTAATTTACGCTGGTATTCCATTAATTAAGTACTTACCTACATTTTTAATCCATATGGATTCGACATGAAATGAGGTTAAAAATCAAACCCTAAAGACTCCTTGGCTACCTGACGCGGAGCCTGCTTCGGCGTCGTTTTGAAAAAGCAGAACCTTTATCGTAAGTTTCCATTTCAAATTAACGAATTCTGTTTCGATTTGGTCAATTTTTATTTCTTACTCGTAAACAACATTTTAAATAACCGACATAACTATGACTCATAAAAATATTATCATCAGGTGATTAGGTCGAATAACGTACCGAACTTTTTGCGTTCCCGCCATAACATAATCACATGCCTTGTTGAATGCCTACCTATTCATTACTTTCTAATACCTTTTAAAATGATATGTTATTATTACATTACCTTCCTGACTTACTCATATGTTTATTTTGTCAGATTGATTGATTAAATCGAGAGAACGTTAAAATAAAAAAAATATTTTGCAAGTCAGTTGCTTCAGTCATATCCAACTACATCTCCACAGCAAACACCAAGTGATATTTAATGTGTACTGTAGACTGATTTGCATTTTATTGCAAAATGCAATTTAGTCAACAGTAGGTAGGTATCAATTCAAAGTTTCATGTGAGAGTTAACGTTCATTTCAAATAAGTTTTTACGATGACTGTATTTAACAGAATACACGGGCTATTCCTTCATTTTCAATCAGAAGACACAATGACTACCACGTTCCTACACCATTAAAAAATGTTGTGTTAACTGATAAAATTGGCAGTTTGCTGCAAGCTGCAACGCGGATGTAATTGACTTGAACTTCTAACGAAACCTGTTTGGAAGCAGCTGTTCATTCGCCTTGCAATAATCCCTTTGGATTTTGAGATTAAAATATCTTAATAATCCCGAGAGAGGGTGACCTATTTCCGAGCGGACTACAAAGAAAGTAGGCACCATTGTTTTCTTATGCGCAGAATATTTTGAATGGTAATTAAGGAATATAATAATATGGAAATCATGTACCCTTCACGTTGTAATCTATCAGACTTCATTATAAGACCGCACGTATCGTTTCTCTAATTAGACTATAACATTGCACAATAAATCAATCGTTTATTATTTGTGTCTGGAAATAGCTATAAATCACACGCGGTATGTATTTACAATGTACAAGTTCAACGCTCTCCACCAACTGGTTAATTGTAAGTCGGTTAATATTTTAATAACCCTCGACAATTTGCGACGGCAACATTCGCAATTTGCGCTCGACGAAATTCGCAGTTTGTCATCATTGCAGCCGTTAAACAAGTTTCAATTTACCGGCCGGCGGACGCGCCAAGAAAGTTATTTTTTCGTGGGTGTGTGTCATCCTCTGTTCAAACGAACGACGACGGTTGGCTGGCAAGGACACTGCAACCGTTGCGATGACTCATGCGCAGCTCTTCATCTCTTCCTACATAACGAGTTTATGCCATATTTTGAACTTTGAAATGCCTGTCCTTTTAAAGGCACGCTAAAGACGGCTAGCTGCCGTAAACAACCGGCGTCGTATGTAAATCGCTTCGTTGTCGACATGTAAAGAAACGTGTTGTGAGTTCCGGCGTTTGTACGAAGGATACGTGTACCTTACTTACTCCTTTGTTTACATACCCGGAGACTTTGTTTTAGTTTACGTTTAATTGTCCCTAATGAACTTAAACCGGCTAAAATGGGAGCGTTTTACGACTTTCAAAACCCCACTAAAAGCAGTGCGGTGACCACATCGTTTTCTGGTACCACACTCTCCATTGTTCTCACTTAATCGCCCATGAAAATGTAATATTTTCGTTTCCATATTGTCCCGAGACCGCATTAGACACGCCGAACAGCTGCTGTAAACAAACCAAACCTTAATTAAACTGCCGAAAAAAATTCTCCCAACAATCCTTATTAAATTGTCTGCCGTCGACGTTACTGTAAAAAGCTGTTGCCGAAATATACTTCGATGTTTAAATTTGACGCTCAATTTAAAATGTTATTAAATTGACACTAAGAGGTCCCAAATCTCGGAGGGTGGCGTTGATTAAAAGCGCAGAAAGCGGGTGGAGAAGAGCAATAGCCCCGAGAGGCGAAGGTAAATTCCAATACGATACAAGAGCGGTGTAATATCTCGAAGCAAGCCGCTTAATGGGCCGTTACGGGGCGGAACTTTGTTCATTTGTGAAAAGAAGTGGTGCGGATTCGACGCAGCCCCCAATTTGGTTGATATCCGACACATTAACATGCCAACAACGCCGCACCTATAGCAAATATTGACCATTGTCCATGACGGCACGTAAACAAGCTACATTATTACAGTCAACGTACGGATATCACAAGATAAGACAAATGGTAATGTTCTACCTGCCTTTTATGTCTAGGATAAGCCTTGAATACAATCTGCTGCGTAGCTCATTATAAAATCTTGCAATGAGACAAAGCTCACTACGCAGCTTCAAGATGGGTTCGGATACAATGAGCCTTAAGCGAGGATTATACAAAAAAGAAACGGCTAAATCGAAAATGGATTTAAAAGGTTGGTTATTGAAAGAGCAAAAACAGGAAACCGACTGAAAAAGAAGGTAAATTGAACACCTTTTCAGTGGGAAAACTTCGTTGCAGTTACGGTACTCTTCCTGATTTGATTTAAACAAGGGGAGTTAGGTCGTCCGCTAGGTCAATCTAATTTGAACGGTTGCGGCTCAAATAGTTTTACCCCAGGATTTTATTGACGATCGATAACGCTTTTAGCGGAGTGCTCCTTTCAAAGGCCTTTTCATCGAGATGAATTAATAAGATAAAACTTTCTTCGAGTTGTATCAATCAATCATTATAATGAGTAATATTAGATTTAGCAATGTGTGAAATTGTATGCAATCAAAGTAACCGAACGTGTCGCTGTCCTCCTACACTGCTTTCTACAGTATAGTTCCCAGTGCAACCGGGTTGTTTTTGTGGTCTCTTTGCGCGCAATGAAAGCTTGTTCGAACGTACGTTGCCCAGAAAAGGCAAGACGTGGGCGATACTGGTCGGCCCACGCCTTCCACACTTACCCACTACTCCGAAATTCCATTTTGCCATTCATTATTCATCGGGGAGATCTATTGTGGCAGTTCGGTTCGGCATGACTAATAGACACGATGCATTCGGGTCATCAAACTTGGTGCGTTTTGTTAGAGCTTCACTTAACGGTTTGCAGAAATGCGACTAACACATGTTCGCTATAATTACGACAAACGGCCGATGGCCTTGCTTCGAGAATAAGGACTAATAATACTATACTTTGTTGGAAACGTGAAACTTCTGGATCCAATGTTTGTTTCCGTTAGTTCAGTCTTAACTTGATTACAGTATTCCCTGTTCGAAGACAAAGTAAATTTAATTAAGTCATTTCTTGTTTTTGGTAAATAGAGTTACTTCCCAAACGTTCCTCTGCAGTGCGATTAAGATTTCATTTGAGATTCTCGTAAATTATTGTTTATATTATTTGTACAGTACGAATATTACGTCTGCAATTTTATTGCTGTTTCGTGTGTAGTCGGAGGAACGGGAATATGACATCTAATGGTTTAGAGCTTCACTACCAATCATCATAATTACTTATTCTTAACTTCGGCCATCATATGGATTAAATTACCTTCGACCCCCTGTGAGGCTGTGATGTGTGAATGTTTTTCCTAAGCTCAAGGCGTAGGTACCCCAAGTTATTTCTTATAGGGAATACAGACCTTTAAGGACATTTCGTAGCCCCCTATCACCAAAGTACATCGGAGTAGATCATTAAATTGAACTTTATTGAAGTCATAAATCCGGCCTAGTAGCAGTTTTAGTAGGCATTTTATTGTCTCCGCGAGGGACTAGCAGTCTGCCCTCGTATAAGGTCATCCAACTACGCACTCTTATTGCAAAATACTTTTACAATTTTTTTCTAGAATTGTGCTCTTTCTCAAGATGAAATCGCTGTGGAAACGGTTCGTCTACCTCGCTCTCTCACGGTATAACAAAGACGTGCAGAGCTCTCGAGGCTGGCTTGTCCTTGAATTTATTAAGATGGAACACCGAATAAACTCCTATCTTTTAGACGTCTCAGATAAATTCTCTCGGACAAAGGAAAAATGAGAGGAATTTTTGTTCATCAGATGAAATTTTCAATTCTGGTAGAGAGTCCGTCGAGTTGGAAAATTTGGATAGTGCCCAAAACATTTAATCAGATTCATTGCGCATGACCTAAGCGAGTGGTGCCGGGGTGAATAATCTATAGTATGCAGAGCCTACATTGCGATTGCCTAGCGGTGCTGCACGCAACGGTACATCGTACACAGATGAATGAAATATCACTGAACTCCTCAGCTGCAAAAAATGTGCAGAATCAGGCCAAATTATTTGGTAAAAGAGCGTTTCGCAAAGTTCGATTGTAGTCTGCGGCACAGCAATCTTCCGAAGATTGTTATCTTCTATACTGTACTTACTTTAATTAGGCCCTGTCATTGGTATAGACCACAGAAGTAGTGGAAACAGCTACGAAATAAAGTCACCGGGTGTTATTTGCAAATAACTCCAAATCAATTAAATTTTTTGTCAAGTCTCTTGTCCAGTCATTTTATTAGCAGTTATGATGAAGAAACTTAGTGAGTTATGACAGTAAGATTTCGTCATTATCGAAGTTCCTTAAGTATTTATTGTAGACAAAATATTATAAAATACAATAATATTTGACAATGCATGTACAAAGGCGTGCTTAACTCTATAATGAGTTTTCTTCCATTTGCTGGAAGAAAACTCCTTTGAGTGACAGAGAGATATAAGAATCGTGGATAGGATCCAGTGTACAATCCTACTAGTATTATAAATGTGAAAGTTGTGAGAATGGATGTGTGGATGTTTGTTACTCTTTCACGCAAAAACGGCTGGGCCGATTTGGTTGAAATTTGGTATGTAGATAGGTTATACCCTGGATTAACATATAGGCTACTTTTTATCCTGGTCAACAGGAAAAAAAATGAAACATAATCTTATTTATTCTTCGATTTTGTTATTTTTGCTATAGGCTGCTTTTTGTCAACACACCACGCGGGCGAAGCCGCGGGCGGAAGCTAGTATAAAACTACATAAATACCATCACCGTGTAATACGAAAAACTAATGAACTATTCCTGAAAGTTCACTAGAATATTCCAGTTCGCGTACACCTAAACTTAAATACGGCTTCCCAAGTCTTGGCTCTTTCGTGAACAGGATATGCATATCAAAAATAGATACGGCGATGGTGTTATGCTAAACAGGCCCTAAGGAACCTTCGTGCTTCAGCGCCGTACCGAGACTGCATGCTACAAGTTCCTTATCTAGCCCCGTGAATGTACTTCACTTATATTTAGGGCTCCGATGTTTCAGCCACGGAGTTTTATAAAGAAACCACGACTTGGGACTTCGTTTTTTGGAGATATGAGTCTTGTGCTGAACTGTCCTGAGTTCCTGATTGACTAGATATGAAGAAAAAAGCAGAATATTGGTATACTCGTATAGAGAGAATGAGACATAAATTATCGGAAAAGTTATAGTTATCCAAATATTAGTCGTATATTACATTATCAGTTTTATCTGAAGAGGGCTTATATTGAATTCGATATTGATTGTTTGTTCTAAATCTGTTGCAATCTATTGTTTTCTTAAGCTTTGTTCAATAAGGAAATAAAAGATAAAGGCTTACCTAACATAGGTTTCTTCATAAATCATAGATTAAAATTTGCAAGAAAATAAACCACTCGGAGACTGTATTAAGATCACATCCGCGGGTATTTTTTGAAAAGGAAACCCATAGCCTTAGAACGCTAAGGGCAACTGAAGAACACAGGTGTGGTTTTAGTAAGTAAATGTTTTTCACGTTCTTCCACTCCACCTAGAGCAGGAGACGTCATTGGATGATTTCTCACCTAAAAAAAACCCAATCAGACTGTAAGTCTCTCTGCCTTCCGCATCATCATCACTCACAACCAGACTTCACCAAACCTTTTTCATAGGAACTTCTTTCCTTTTTCTTTCGCTGCCAGGCCACCTGTACCCAGTGCCGTAACTAACCTTTTATGCACCCGGTGCGAACTTTCAAAACTGCGCCCCTGAAAAATGCTATAACCAGGCTTAGTCTGGTCATTTCTGCGCCCCTCCAGGGTCTGCGCCCTGTGCCTGGGCACTGCACGCACCGCCCTAGTTACGGCACTGCCTGTACCTTCTATAGATATCCAGTCGGTCCCATTTCTAGAGAATCCTGGGTCCATGGAACGAAGGCAAAGAAGTGACAGGAATGGGTTTAACAGCCGAAACCAATAACCTATCTATCACATATCGGAGATAGAAAAACAAATGAAACAACAGAAAACATGATAATTTTTGTATTGTATTTTTTTAGCCGCTCCACGTAAAATACTGGTATTCAGCTGAATCCGGCTTGACTGGAAGCCGACCCCAATATAGTTGGGAAAAGGCTAGGCAGATGATGATCATTTGTTTTACAATCTCCAGTATGCCAAAACTGGAGATCGATAGGTTATTGGTTTCGGCCGTTAGTCAGTAAAAGTCTGACACGCCGAATCATATTGATGATTCCCCACCTCAATAAAAAAATGCCAGTCCCATTACTGATTGCGTTGATTCCATTCATTATTGAGAATTAATTTACTTTCGCTCTATCCTTCAATTGGTAGTCATTGTAAACCCATTTGGTTGCGATAGTTTCCGAACTACCGACTTCACTATAGTGGAACCTAACAATGGTGGCTTTCCACGAAACACATTATTTTCACTTCAAATAATACGGAGGCAATGGCCTAAGGTAAAGGTTTGACTTTCAGTTGTTTGTAGGGTTCCGTACCGTGTTACCCCAGTTAATGGGTTGTGGAGGTCTGGTAGGCAGTCGCTCCTCGTAAAGTACTGGTATTCGGCTAAATCCGGCTTGACTGGAAGCCGACCCCAATATAGTTGGAAATGGCTAGGTAGATGATAGGGTTCCGTATCCTAAAGGTAAAAACGGGCTCCTATTGCTAAGACTACTATACGTCTGTCGGTCACCAAGCTGTATCTCATGAACCGTAATAGCTAGGCAGTTGGAATTTTCACAGATGTTGTATTTCTGTTGCCCCTATAACAACAAATACTAAAAACCGAATAAAATAAATAATTAAGTGCACTGTCGTACAACAAACGTGATTTTTTGCTATATATATTTATGATAAAGGTAAACCCTCGTGCGCAAGTCCGTCTCGCACTTGGCAGGTTTCTTTTTATACGTAATAATATCGCCAAAGGTCAAGTCTCCTGTGTTATCGGTCAAATAGTAATTTACCATATTTTTCCTTGTTTGTCGCTATAAAAATAAAACGCGTTTGTTATGCATCAAATATAAAATATATACGTTTTCACAGCATAACTTGGATCGTCTAAGTTATGCTGTCAGGGTCAACCCTAATTTATTCTGGGTTTATCCAAATCCGAGGAGTATTACCTAGGATTTTGAAGTTCCCCAAAAATCCGATACCTACCGTAACGGTGCGTCATGTATGTGGAGGTTTCTAGACTATAATAATGTACCTAATCTGCCAGTCCTTTCACGTTTACAGAGAAAATGAGAAATAAATTGATGTTGTTATATCTCATCTTGATCTGTGAGTCACCTTATACATTTTTTTCTACAAGGCACTTAGCCTTATTATCTCCTACTTTTATTAATCTAAAGGAGGATTGGATTATATCAATCTCAATGAGGTATTCCTCTTTCTTATATACATATTGTTATATTCTTTAGTACGGACAATTTTTTTAGTTATTAAAAGTAGGGCAGGTGATCCATAGTTGAGGTTTCTTACAGCAAACCTAAGCTAATCGTAACATAACTTATTTATTTATTTTTATTTATTCTTAGGAGAACCAACAGCTATAACAATTATATCATATGTATTTAAAACTAATAACACTCCTTTTTTGGGCAGTCGCGGTCGTGTAAAAATAAACTATACAAAATAATATGTGTACAGCACACAATTTATACATAAACATACATCTTTCTGTTTCTAAATATTTCGCATTATTTTAGACATTGTTCGTTACATTTTCATACTGTACAACAAACCGCCAGACAGCTAAAAATAAAACGCAATAAAATTATTATTGTTTCTGCCATAAAAGTCTGTCGAAGTTAAATCGATGTGCAGCTAATTATTCTGAGAATTTTGAGTCACCCTCGTTCATAGTAAAACATTTTACATGGACGACCTGACTATTAAAATGTAAGTGCTTCTGGAAAAATGTATATTCCTGTAAAAAAAGCAGTTTACGATTGATTATAAAACTTAATTGAAGTGTTTATTGCAGTTAAAAAGTGGAAGTTGTTTGGTTATTCAGTGTATTTTTTAGATACAGGAATACTCTAGTTTAATAGCCAGGGAAACGTAATTTACCATATATTTACAATAATATATTATATCGGATTACTTAACAATGTATATCTCGTTTGAACTAGTTTAAGTTTTGTTTCTCTCATCACCGACCTCCTTGATCAATAAATAATTTATTAATATTATTTTAATATTATTGATTTTGTTATTTCAAGTTACCTTCAAAGCTATTGTTCGCTGTAAATATCGTTAATGGTTGTAGTTGATTAGAACCACCTTCGGAAAAGCTTTTGAACCGTAACAAACGTACAAATTACCTCTTAAACAAATTGCAATCGTCTAAAGAACCCCAAAGGTAAATAATCAATTTCCTTGATATCTGGGCCTCAAGTTTCGAAGTCTACTAAATGTTAGTACATTACCAAACTTGTCAAAATCAACAATTATGAAACTAATGATCGACAATTCTGATACTCAAAAATCAAAATCAAAAATGTTTTTATTTTACATAGGCCTACGTGGGCACTTATAAAAAGTCGAAGCTAGTGCACGGTTTTCGGCCAATTGGTCATTTTCTATGGAGAAGAATCGGCAAGAAACTCCATGGTTACTCTTTAAAAAAAAAAACATTGTGTTTACAATATTTCCACATTACAATATAGACACATATGCGAGGACAGTGTAGACCAGTCAATATTGATTTATTTTATTTTAAAAACTTCATGCACAAGATAATACAAAGGCGAACTTAATGCCTTGGGCATTTTCTACCAGTCGACCTTAGGAGTGGTGCAGAAACAACATAGTGGGTGCAAATTAAAGATATACAAAAAACAGAAAACTAAATTGTATTTGTAACAATATTGTATTTATTTATTATTATTTATTTATTTAAACTTCATGTACAATGGTGGTAGGTACATAGGCGGACTTAACGTTTGAATCCCCAACCGGTCCTATGAGACCGCGCTGTTATTATTGTTTTACTATTGTGTCTCGTTTCGCGGGTATCTGAGTAATTAATGCATCAAGGCATTCTCTACCAGTTAACCTAAGGGTCAAAAAGACAACGCTGTGGAGACCTACCACAATAAATAAATAACATACATTACAAAAATCAAAAGTTTAATATTGTGCTTCAAATTACCAAATAGGTACTATTCTAATAGCAGACTTAAGGCTCTGTTCTCTTACGTAAAATAAACACTTATGCATAGTACAAGCCCTAGACAGGCCGAAACTTGTGTAACATCGAACACAGGCAGACGTGGTACAGCAAAATCAATACTAGTGATATTTATTGGCTTTGCTCACGGGCATGGCTGTCCCGGCATCCGCGCCGATATTGCGAGCATCTGTCGCAGTTTGATACACATCCATGCGAAATTGTGGCTGTACATTAGTACCAGGATGTCATTTGAATCTGGAGAGTTGGAGACTGGAGATATAGTTGTCGTGGATCTGAAGGCATTTCCTTATGTGCACTGGTTTGAAGTGGGGCAAGAGAAGAGTGTTTCCGATGATATAGGCCTTTGCCCAGCTGTGAGACGTTCTAGGTTAACAAATAAATGATAAGCTGTGTAGGTATGTGGATTACCTACGTACTTAGCTAGTTGAAATAAACTTACAGGTTTGATTTTTGCACAGCTTCAAGGGTCCGCAGACTTAGTATGTGGTTTTAATTTCAACTCGATACCCCATGCGTTTTCGAGATAAAGGATCTTGACAGACAGACAGGCTGACGGACAACAAAGTCGCCTTATAAGGGTTTCGTTTTTTCGTTTTGATGTGCGGAACTCTAAAAAAGACCAATAGTCGATGTAATTGGCTAAGATGCGAGTTTCATTTGTATTCTTCCATCTTAGGCGACAAAAAATCGTTTTTTTGTGTGACGTCCTAGATCGAACTACTTCATACGTTGCTTTGATATATCCTCGGCAATTTTCCCGACGTTTTCCTGTAACATGCTGAAGCTGGAGTTTTTCCGGCTTGTCATCGAAAAATCGCGATAACTCAGCCGTCTCCTAAGATTAAACTGGTGATATGGCATTCCTTCGTAAAATATCTAATGTAGGTGGTTGAAAAACGTTTGAACGGATTTTCTTGCAGTTTTCACTAATAGACAGAGTGGTTCATGTGAAAGGTTGAATAAATAATAAATGTATAATAATACAAAGGGTTAATAATAATACATGTATATTGTTGATACGAAAATTTAAAACATTTCTTACGCTCGTTACGCTGGGGTGAGTCGCTAATTTTGCAGAAAATTCATTCAGTTTTTAATCTTTTATACTCTAAAATACATGTTTCTGAATAATTCAGTAAATAATTCAGAGTTGGCGCAAAATAAACACAACTATTATCTATTCAGTGACAACACTCAAGATAAGACGCTTTCTTAACAAAAGCTTTCACTGCTCTTCAATATTTACTTACACCGTCCATCTGTAGATTCAAATGGCATAATTTATATTTTTCGCCCACTGTTGGTAGAATAAACATTTTTTTTTGTTTGCTAACTGCCTTCTTCCTACCATTGTATGTACCACGTTCTCCCATACATCTCGTCATCGTCTCTCAATTGTAAGTCCTTCTTTCTAGTTTGTCATCTTTTATACAATCCTACTTCTTCTTTTCGTGTCGATGTCTACAACCAAATTTTCTCTGACGAGGATTTGGTAACCTGTACGGTTCTATTATTGGCCACGTATAGATCCTGAAAAGTGCAGGTAGTTGTGCAGGATGGGCAGCTCAGCAAATGCCGCCTGTCTCGTGCAGCGGCTCCACACTGGCGGAGGGGTCGAGGAAGCCCCATTTGACCAGATTGTTTTAACAGCAACCAACCTGAGTCTACCTTTTACTAAAAAAAGCTTTTCATTTCCATTTTAGCTCTCAAAGCTGCCTAATTTCAATAAGCCACCAAGTTTCATGCTGATCAGAATTCACATCTTCACGCCACATTTGGTTCAATTAGTGCTTAGCTAAAGTTCGCTGCATTCTAGATTCTAGACCAAACGGGTCAGTGATCAGCGATCATTAACACGCTCTGACAGCGATCGTGATTCTCATAAGTAAACCTTCATTTTGCTAACAGATTAGTTTGCATATTCCTCATCTAATAGGAACGGAAGATTGGGGTTATGGCCTTATCAGACCTTTTTTTAAAGATATAAGTAAGAAAACCAAGGATCCTGTGTGGTTGTAGAGTTGGTCGATAAAAAAGGCAATTTTGAAGCTAAAGAGGAGACTGTCCGTTGTAATGGATTAAATTTTTCCCATCTTAAATCTGACCTTCATTAGTCCTTACTAGACTATCTCAATCCGCAGTTCAATGACAAAAAAATTACATGAGCCAAAATATACTAGCAAAATATGAGTCCGTCTCACTTCAAAGCTTGTAGAACAAGTCATATTTTCTCGAATCTGCTTTATAATTTCGTATTCATGGTTTAAGTTTTATTACTCGAGTACCTCGAGCCCCTTACTGCGGACTCGCTGACTCGTAAAATATTCGTCTACTCTACGCGTCTACAAGAGGATAAAAAACCGTACATTTGTTATATAAAAGCTTCGCAAAAATGTTATTCTTGTAATGTTAACCATCATCTCCTTTATGATGCTTTTCGCGGATACTTAACTGTAGAGTCACAGTGACAGGATGCATAAAATCAAAGCAAAATCCTTCAGAAGTCAACTGCCTACTCAGGTAATATTACAGTTTGGAATAAAAACAAGTCTTTTTTAGAAGAGCACTTTACCTGCTCTTGTTTTGAAGCATCTATTAGTCATCATCATCTACCTAGCCTTTTCCCAACTATATTGGGGTCGGCTTCCAGTCAAGCCGGATTTAGCTGAATACCAGTATTTTACGAGGAGCGGCTGCCTACCAGACCAGACCTCCACAACCCATTAACTGGGGTAACACGGTACTTCATGGCAAGACTGGTGTCAGATTTACTGGCTTCTGACTATCCGTAACGACTGCCAAAGATCTCCAAATGACAGCCGGGACTAACGGCTTAACGTGCTTTCCGAGGCACGGAGGAAACTCGTTATGTTAAGATGGTCACCCATTCACAGACCAACCTAGGTAAGCGTTGCTTAACCTTGAAGATCGACCTGTGCGGCTGTTATTATCTAGCCACGAGCTCCTCTCCTCTTTGAAGCATCTATTAGAAAGATGTTAAAAAACGCCAAAGCTCTTCATCAAAATTGCGTTCAATTCTAAAGGCTCAGAGTAGATAATGCACCGCATGTAGCAACCTCGTCACTTCAATAACAAAAGTAACATTATCCTTTATGATGTAGTATCAGTCAACTAATTACTCATACGATAAGCAGCTGTCTACTACTTTCTCAACTTATCCTTTTGTTCGCAGAAAATAGACATATAGAAAGTGATACCAATAAGAAAGATAGTACAGTAACGCAATACAGTTTGTAACATATGTTGATAAACAAACAAGGAGAATAAAACTTTGTATGTAACGAGGGCAGAAAAACATGATATTTCGAACAAAGAAACCGTTATCCTGATTCGTCATACACTGATGATTAATGTGAGCTATCTAGTTCAGTACATCGACGAATAAAAACATATCAATTTTATGAAGAAGCTGTGTAGGAGCTTTATTTATTTATTTGGGTTATATGCGTCCATTTTTAACGTATTTAAATAACAGCATCGTTCATCACACTTTTCAAAAGCCTATCTAGACTTGCACTGCCTTATCGAAATTAAATTCTTAGGAGACTGAACTACAACGCGTATTGAAACTATGTAAGGATACCAGCATCTATACATAATAGGTGGTCCAGTATTTTTTTTAATGAAAACAGTAGGTGCTGCATAAATCAATAGTTCTTATGTTCAGTGAATTTTGTAATTTTCTCTAATCTATTCTTAAGGCATAGTCATATGTCACTTGCAACCACACAGTTGTGTGTTTTTAATATGTTCCATGTTTTTGTTCATTAGTTTGGTTTCACGAAAAAAGAAATGCAACTTGAACTATAGATTTTTTTATAGAACTAATGTCCTTTCTAAATGATAAGTTACGATGCCCCCTAGCTACAAAACATTTCCAGACCTCTACTATAAATGGGCCATCCACAGACAAATTATGATGTGATTCATTTGATTGTTGGCTGCTCTCCCAAAACTATTCTTCTCGTTCATTAGAGGTCAATGTTTCGTACTGATTTAATAATTGAGTCTTTAGATAGCCTGTCTGAATCCAGACAGGCCACAACACAATGTCCGTTCATCGACCAATTAATGCGGTGGACCTTGGCAATTAACCGCGACAGGAGGTATGGCTTCAGTTCTAACGTTTCATCCTCTGACCGAAGACACTGCGGTTTTTGGCTTCACATTAACCGCCGTGCTCCCATTTATTCTAGCCTCGATCAATCTTTATTTGGCATCATTGAGATCCTTTATTCGTCTGTACTTATTGATTTTCCGCGTATCCTTGAGCCGGCGAGTTGCTCCAGCCGTAGGTATAGTTCTCACCTTGAGAATGTAGCACAGAACACGTGAATCGTAAAGCTCCTACACCGAGACTACTTTAGACTGTACAAAGAAAGGCTCAGCTTCAAATAATAAAGGAAACGCACATGTACAAAATAGTCTTAATCGTACAAAACGTCTGGCCTTGATCGATCCATGTGCGTGTGTCATTCTCTTTACAGCTTTTGTCGGCGACGGTCGTGCCTTGAACCTCTTTTATAGCATTAAGGGAAGTCCGTTTTTAGTATACGGCTACCTGCAGCCGTGCGGTGGATTACAGTTGGACCAGGGATAATCTCGTTCTTACTTTGTACGCTTGTTTACAAAAGGAAAACTTACTAAAGAAAGTAATTTAGATTTTTTTCTCAAGATAGTGGAAAGTAAATAATTCCATAAGAGCAGTCAAAATAAATTGAGCATAACGTAGGGGTGGAAGGGATATAATAAAGATGTTGTCAAACATGGAGGGTTATTATAATGACCCCTCGATTTGGTCCCTTTTGCTATTGAATTGATGATCCGCCCACGGATGTCTGTCTGTCGAGAAATACATTATAGTTTTATGGATTACTTTTTAATATCTGTGAGATTACGAAGCGCTCTATCTCATCTGAATGTTACGCCGACCGAGCATAGTTTTTGTATAAGTGGTTTGGTAACGCTCAATTTGCAATAAGTAGAAAATAAATGCTATGAGTCATACCGACTGCGGACTGGCGGCATCTTGCGAGTTACGAGCTTTTCAATTATGGAGATTAAAAAATGTAATAGACACACTTCAGTTACATGATACTACTGGCGGAGATCGAAGCAATTTATTTCGAAATGATTTTATTAGCGACGAAATGATAACTTTACAAACGCTTTATTTTTAATAGCAACTATCGTATAAGGTATTATTTGGTTAGCCCAGCCAGTCTTCAGCAAGTAGTAACCTAATTTTCGAAATAATTTTATCTTAACCTTCGAAACCAAATGCTTAAGTATTAATATAATATCTTCCGAAAGCGAACATCTTTAATAATTCTCCGAACAAATTTTCCTTTTGGAACTTTCGGAAAGTTTGCTCGGTCCAGATGGCTTGGAATCCGATATGGCTAGTAAGTGATAGCCATATGGCGTTCCAATCTCTTTGCTAATATTTAATCTGGACACTTAATCATAGCTCAAGTCTGCTCAAACAAACAATTCGTTATATTATCCATGTATATTCTCATTTTATATTGTTCTGAAGACTTGTAAAATGAGGTTCAAAGTTTGCAACTTTGGCTTCCCCTAACATGTTGAAAATGATCGTGGTATCCCGCTTCCCTTTTGATATTTCGTACACACATTATCATTACCTGAAAAGAAATTTCTAGTGACACGAATAAGAAATACAGCGGCGTTGCCTGAATAATTTATAAGTCCTAGTCAATATTAATGACGCAACTTTTCAACTCTGATTACTTATCTCCGAACGTGGTATCCATAATTAATATCTAATCGAGAGACCCCCTTAATTATCCTTATTTTGTTTGCGGACTCTTTACTGCTGTCAACGGCACCCATTTAATTGGTTTTAATGTCTCCCGAACCCATTAATATTACTTTATTTAAATTTATTGCACGCAACGTGTTCACTGTACTGGCGGCTCTATTAACACGTAATCTCTTTATATTTCTTACAGTGTCTCGATCCGCAGTATACAATATGTTGCCTTTCCAAGTTATTTAACTCACGTACATATGTCGGCCTCTTCTGATCGTACGTACTAAGTTACTTCGGACGTCTGGGTGGACGTAAACGGTCGAAGCTCTTTAGAGCGAATGCGGAAAAGTTCCAGCGGGATAATGTTGATTTGGAGTTGATGTTAGGCTGTGTGTGCGTCAAAATAACGGGTCGGTGGTGTCTAAGCATTGGCTGAAACAAGGCAAAATCGATACTGTTGCCGTCGCAGGCGGACGCGCGCCGCTGCCTCCGAATTATATTCTGAAGCAAATCCAGCCGGCACGTGACCCAACTTGTTGCCGCTGGGAGAGAGACAAAGCTACATTATTATAGCTGGCAGAATGCTGCTGAGATCAGGCTCACCGATGGCGGATTATTGACCATTATCTTAAGTGTCCCATTTAAATTGTTTGAAGCACCATTGACACCATTATGGTCGCGGTTTCACTTTACTACGATGATTTTAAGCTTTATAGGTACATATTAGCTTTTTCCCGCGGATCTGGGCGCGTTAAATTTTGGCTAACATGATCTATGATATCGGCACCAGTGACGAATCTCAATTCGTACAAACTTTGAAACCCCATTTCACCGCTACAGGGGTTGAATTTATTATCTTTGTTAGCCTGAAAATAAAGTTTCATATTTCTAGCTTCGAAAATCACGAATTTCCATACAAACTTTCAACTCCTTTTACAACACCTGTGAAAAACTCCGCTTCTAGGTCGAAGGGTTTAGGTTTAGCGTTGATGAGTCAGGCCAATATAAATGAATGTTAAAATAGAATGATTGAAAGCATGGCAGTATTAAAAGTTGTTAATGGAAGTTATTCTCTTGGCAGACAGTCATTGACTTGGGTATTATACCAATACTATAAATGTGAAAGTTTGTTAGGGTTAAGTTGAACCAGACCAGACGTTACACAAGAGTAGACCATGTCCTGGAACAGTACATTTTGTCCTGGGAGTATGTTCCCTTGGGGTAATTTGCTACTATCACATAGGCGTAGCCACTTGCAAAAGCTAATAAGCTATATTAAAATCTAAATGTAATATTAATGACCAGGTCTTTGTATAAAACAAACCAGGTCAAGGGAAAGAGCATCTGGTAAAAGAACCTATTGTAATCGCTACCGCATCGCTCGTGAGTGTGCCTGTAGTCGCGCTGCACGTATCATGAACGTATAAGCTAGAATTATTAATCATGTCCTCCACCGTGGACACCATCCAGACGTCTATATTAAAACGCTTCTTATTATGAAGCCACTTAAATGAATTTGGCATCGTTAGACTTTCCGAAAGGAAACAATCCGCACAAACAAATTATATTTATGCTCAGTAAGTAATGATGTCTGTTAAGTTGATTCTATGTCAAAAGTTTCCGTAAAAGCCTCGGAAAAGTTTATTAGTCACCTCTCTGCGTTGAGTCGACGACAAACTTTTATTGAGGAAACTAATTTATCACTGCGGTGATATGATCTATGGAACGCAGTCGTCGAGGGGCACACGGACTACCGTATTATCTTGAGTTTCATGTTCTTTTGATGGAGTGTTCGCAAATTGTCGGGGATTTTATGGCGACCCCTAACGTAATACATTTTGTAAATTTACATTTTTATACATTCGTAAAGCTGCTCTAACAGTAAGCTTGTTGTAGTAATGAGTATTACATGACTTGCCTAAACCAGAACACGAACATTGGTGTAGGTTTGGGTCTCAGTTGGTCTGCAAAATGCAAGTGGTAGTCATAAGGCGATTGGTAGTGTAGTCAGCCAGGCGGTCGCCAGTGGCGGTATTTCCACGGCTCCTGGCCGAGCGAGGCTCGCTCCTGGTATTCCCAGTTATTACCGCAGGGGGACGCGGTCTAGGGGTTGTTGGCCGGAATCGATCCGCCGCACCACGGCCGCTGTTACCGGTGCACGGGGTTACGACACCATCACCACTGCAGTCTTCCTATTTCATTCCTCTCTTGCACCGGACTAGGTAAGCCGTTTCGCTAGCTGTTTCTGGAGTTCCGGACTCACTTTACCACACCTACGAATTGATCCTTCTGCGTTTTCGACAGTGTTGAACATCTAAGAGGTGTCGGGAAAGTCATTCAGTGATAGATTTTGAGAACAGGAAATCAATCGGAAGCAATTCGAGTGGCGAAACAAATTCAGCGTGGCGTTGCTGGCTGTTAATTGGCTGCGGGTGGCGGCGCCGAGACGGCGGCGGAACCTCCGCATGGAGGCTCGCGCGCGCCCGCCCCACGCACGCGCCCGCCGCCCCCCGACAGCTCGGCGTTTTTATGAGCGAGAAGTCCGTCGAGACCCGCACGAGTCTGGGCGGCTCTTAAATTAGTTTGTCTTGCCCGACCCTAGACCTTGTATTTGCCAGGTGTGGTTTTGGAATCCCTACTCGTCATAGCCTTGGTTAACTCTTCTCGAGTCTCACTTAACCATCCCCTCCTCTATGCACATTAGATGTCAATCAAACTTTGACGTTTTCTCTTACGGAGATTAATATCTTCCTTTTCCACAAAGGAAATTAGACTTCAGTAAGAGATCTCATATCCTCGCATGCAGGGAAGTTGACGCGACGTAATATATGTCGTGGGTGACATTATTTTTCCATTTGGTAGGCTTATTTTCTTGTGCGGGTTATCAAGTTAGGGACGGTAGCGCGCAAGGGGTGGCTGCGGGGTGGGTCCGCAGGGCGGGGGTTGCGGGGCACGGGGTGCAGCTATCGACCGGCTACCCTCCCCCCGGCGTGGCTCAGTTTCCGGGCGAGAGTCGCGCAGTCCGCTAGTGCCGCGACGCGACTCCGTCACACGTTAGATAGATAGTCAATTTGATCATCACCATGCTGATAGGACTCGTTCGGGACTCGGTGATGCAGTGCTTCTGCCACTCATGCCGCGCACCAGTTCTGCCTGCAGGTTGGGAACGCCGCCGTCATGGACAAATCCTTCATAATCATCACAAACTCACCGGCGACGCTGTTGCTACTCTCGCTGCGGAGACAAACGCCCGAAATGGTTTTCTGACTCGATTTTTTAACAAATTCTAAATTTTTCGTCAAAATCACAAAAACCTGTTTCAGGGAAGGCAAAAACAGAAGGTAACCTCTTTAAACTGTCAGCTACAGCTTCTCCTAGATGTTAAGAGACTGGTAAATTGAACGTTCTAACGTTACTCGCTGATGCTTTGTGCTTTCTTGATCAATTAAGAATTTCTAAATCTCTTGGGTTGTGATGTCTCAGACGTCTGTTATTGAGTCTTCGTAGCCGGCGGCCGGCCGGCGGGGGGAGGGGCACCGGCCGGCGCCTATATTTAAATTGCATCTGACGTAAGTCACGTGATCCATCGATTTCGACCAAGGGGTAGTGTTGTTACATGACAGGAGAGAAGGATCCCACCGTGATGACAACAATGTGGGTCAGACGTCAACGTCTTTGCATTATCTTCTGACAAGTTCTGACGTAGACTGATCGCAAGGTTTTCACAGTTATGTAAGACATTTTATTAGGATGTCTAGCAACATAATATGTCCGAGAAAATATTGCAAAATCTTTTTTATTTTGCGGTCTTTCGTTATGGAATAAGCTTATTTTATTATATTGTTTACGACGTAGATAACATTTGTCTGGTATTTCAGAGCGCTGAGCTTCGTGAGCGCTGAATCATGTGCGTGCTTTTCCAGCTTTACGGGTACCTGTCTGTCTGTGCCGGCCTCACTACAACTATTGATTAAACATTACTGCATAATGTCCACCATTTTGTACCGACTACGAATCGCGATGACTGTGGCACGCGTCCACCATTCTGCGCAGAGACTACCAAGTACCTACCTTATACTTTTGTCTGTAAAACCAACAGTCTAAAATTAGAAAACCTCTTCAAGAAAATGATTTCTTACAACTTACGTAATGGTCTCGGATTCCGTAACATTCGACTTCAAACATACTTGTCTGGGGAATTCGGAAAAATAGTTGTTTTCACATAATATCGTAGGCTTGATTAAATTATGTCACGCAATCGCGACATAATCACTTTAGTGGGCCCTTCGTAAAATGTTTTGGTATTTTATGCGCCACTACGCACGCAGTTGAGGACCTCGTGTCGTTTTATTATTGCGGGCTTGTTAATTAACGACATTTTTCATAGATTCCGACGTTTATGCTTGACATTAGTCAGATTGCAAAAAGGATAAAAAGCACTGATTGCGCAGTAATTTCAAATACTTATTTTTCTTCTTTCAGGTGAAATCCCTTACTTTATTTTTTTTTATTCGAGTCAACGGTTGTAACCAAGAATTGCAAGTCATCCCATTTTGACACAAAATATGGTCGTATAAAACGTGGATCGTCAAAATAGGTCTGAAATAGACCCAGACGTTATATCTTCTGAATTATTGATGTTCTGAACATTAAGCGATTTACGATCGATCTCCTCTTGTTGGTATTTCACCAACACGGACCTTGGTATTCAACTTCATGGCTTCAAAGACTATAAAACATGGGCTTTACCGACCATACCAATAGCCTTGGATGTGCGAATTTCTAAGAAAGCATATTCTTCAGACCCGCTGTAATTGCTCGTTACAGCGGTTATGAACATTCTATAGCATATTTACGACTGGAATCATATGTGACGTGAAATAACTCTTAATTAACGCTCTTACGGTAACTTAATTGTTCATCATCGCATAATTCGCCTCATGGCGTCACATAACGCTTGTCACTACATTTGAAGAGGATTCGGATTAGCAAACACGCCATTGTGAAGTGACAACAGGGGACTCGAGATCACATAATTGTTTAGGGGACGATTATAACACTGGGTTTAATTGGCTTAACAAGTCCTGCACCCTTTGTGAGGGTGCGGCAGGGCTTACAGATTTTGATCATCTTTATTACCATGTCGTTCTGCTTAATAAAAACATTACTTTTACATTGTGACGAGGGCGTCAAAGGGATTATAGCCGGTGGGGTTCATGGTTCCTAATACAAAAAGAGTGGCAGTTTATGCCTTTTTTTATTCGGAGAGACGACACACGTTATTGATCCCGTATGAGGGTTCAACAATGCTATAAAACATGTTTCATTTCATGCATGAGATCTAACGTATGTTACTTTTAACGTTATGTTACAATGGAAACCTGAACATCGTGCAACCCAAGTTTTTCCGATGTCTAGATTTCGAGCCACACATGTCTACAATGATGCATTGCAGGTGCTTACAAAGTTTGCGTGTTCCGAACCATTTCGGCCACCAGCTGACTCGGGTCAACTTGAGAATTTGCAACCAAGCTGCTTTACGACTTACTGTAGCTTAAATAATTTGCATCTCAACTCCGCACTTCGTCGTGAATGGATTTAAAAATAACACTTTAGTGGGTAGCGGTTTTAAAAAGGGGGTTGCACACAAAGTCACACCCACTTTCCTAATGAGCGTAACTCGTAAAGAGGACGTCGGTGCCGTCTCCGCTATTCTGGAATGTTCTCAGCGCTGCATAGAGTATATCTCTTGTTTCTGCATCGCCTAGCCGCCGCATTTGCGTCGTGTTTAAAACACTCGTACGTGCCAACGCTCGTATTCCCAGCGGTAGTAAATTTACTTTCAGCTCTCCCCTCAAGGGTTTTAAAGCCAGCCTTTAAATATTTTATCAGGGTTTTCCATGTTGTATCGTGCGGCGCCGGAGGGGGCTGCCGTCGACCTTTCAGTTGTAACTGCCCCGTTTGTATTCGATTACCATACTTTTTCTGCTTTATTGTTTTTATGCACGTTCATTAAATTGCTGTTTTATACGATGCTATTCAGCTGCAACTCTATTGAATATGGATGAAAAATTATTGATTAGAATTCTAAAGCCCAAGTGAAACCCGCTCGGGTTCAATTACGTCGTTTTTTATATTTAATACTAAACCGAATGTCTCGAAGTCACAAACTGTGACTTCATGCGATACTTTTCTACTCGTTTATCAGATCCAGTATTGATTCTTAAAACTTCGAAAGTCTGCTAAGTATTCCTGAAATCCTATAATTTGTATTCCCTCGATATCCAACTTTTAATTAGTTTTGGTCTAGATTCATTCGCATCAGCGTCTGCGGTTACGTAAAACTGTTGCCATTGGAGCGGTTTACCGCAATGATTTCCCTTACTTGATAATAATTTGTGAAAATCGTGATGACGGAAGCCTCCATTCCACAGACTTAAGGAGACAAACCCATGACGATTGCTTCGAGTTGAATTATGGCGAAAGCTAATTAACTTTTGATGATAAATAGCCCTCTCGAGGCGGTTGTGCAATCACAAATATTGTTGTCTTTACCGAATGGTTGGCTTTACCAAACTTGGATTTTAGGAAATTAATTTTCTTTATTGTTGGGTGGGGAAGGTTTCGGTTTATGGTCTTTGTTTGATTTGTAATGGAGACTAATTAACGGTAATTTATCATTGCCCTGACAGTCACAGACTTGTCGAACATGCATTGCTTGAAAAGAAAATCTCCCCCCAAACCCAAAATTAACACAGTCTTACCTTGTTAAACTTAGTCCATGAAATGGCTGAGAATTAAAGTTTAAAGTCGACTTAACACTTTGTATAGCTTGGTCTCCGCATCGTCTACTGTGTAAACTGGGACTTAGCGCTGCCGTGAGGGATTATCCGTACTTGCGGCGAATTTCGCCGGCTCGGCGGCACTCTGGCATGCCCCTCACGTAGCGGCCTCATCTCCCGACGTCGTGTCGCCGTTATTACCTCGATACTATTACCGAGACGTCCCCAACAACATGAGTTGGGGCCCAAATATCTAATAAATGACTATTCATTTGCGACCTCCACTTTTAGAAGTCTTGCGAGTTTGACGTCATTTTGGTTAGGATGGTTTTTGGGGACAGTGATTGGTAATGGGGTTGATGGTTAATATTAATAGCGCAGTAGATAGATTTTTGACGTTTTGACGATCTTGATGATAGAGTAGATTTGGACCATACAAACTTTGGACCTCCGTTTCATACCCTATGGAGTGAATTTGAAAAATCTTCTCTAAGTGCTCACTTACGTCATAAAAGGAAACCTCGTGCAAAATTTCAGGCTCCTAGTTCCAGTAGTTTTGATAATGCGCTGATATGTCAGACATTTTCTCCTTTTATTTATATAGATAAAAATAGGCCGAAAAGGTAATTCATATGCCTTCTACATTCATAAAAAAAGAAACAAACGTTGATCATAAAGCTACTTTTATTTATTACCATAATGCATGTCATTTAGGTAGTTACTAGCTTGGAGTTCTATCTAGTTTATGTCCACCATTAGCTACATGTTGTGGTGGACTGCGACATTTTCTATCGATTGTTTGTCCACCACAATCGATGCTTTTACCAGTCACGCGAGTATCGAATGTCGATTCATTAAAGCATGGGTCCGAATGTTCTTTAAATAAACATTAGTTGGGTCGATTCGGCTGACGTAATCGTTTTTCGATTGTCCGTTAGTGCTGTTTGGGGGCAGTTGACTTGGCAATGGTAGCCCGGCTTTTGATGGTATTTGCAACCGATGTTTTAGAGGTCTTGGAATTAATTTGTTTGGGTTTGTGGTATAACAGTAGGGTCGGTTACTATTTTGCTTTTTGAAAATGGGTTAAAGGGGAAATTTTTGATGGTAACTCTTAGCGTCTAGGCGTTTGTGATCCCAGATACTGTCTTATCTGGCCCCAAACTCTAAGCAAACGCGGCGTCCACGAAAATTTCGCGAATTCGCGATTTTCACCCTTGGAAAGGTTAAAACCGGTCAGTTTTCAAAGCAATAGCATAGCAGGCATCTTCTGGATTCGCTCGGCCATTGGGACTCTTCACGAATACGTTTTAGAAAGACCAGACAGTGTTCAAGGATACCATAAAACTGCCCTCTTTGAAATTGTTTTTACGCAACATCTGCTAGATGGCAATTTTCGTCTTTGGAAGGTGTTTTGATGAATTTCGATAACCATAAAAGCCAAAGGGTCAGTTTGTCTCCCGAGGGTCACCAGCGTCGTGGGCTCGGGCTCCACTGACGACTCCTTCTCTCCCTAGCTCACCGACGGTCGGCGGCGCCCGTCAAGAAACCAGTCGGCAAACCCAGGACCAAGCAACCGAAGAAGGTCAAATTCATAAGTAAGTGGTTTCATAGGAAAATAAGCATTATGAAAAGAGCTCTCTACTAAGAATTACGGCGATTCGCTTGAGGAAATGACGAAATTGATTCGGCTTACTAATAAAGATTGAATGCCTATTATTGTTCTTGACTTGATTACCCCACTTAGCTACTACAAGATAGTGTTTACTTTGAAGAATCATTTTTAAATAAAGGCAATTTTAAATCGTATATTCACTTAGATGTAAGAACAAATAGGACTTCGAGTTTTCAAGTTAAGCACGTCTCAAACCCTACTTAAATTCCAAATTTTGACAGTTTTTCAGGCTAAAGTGTAGTTTGAAAAATACTCGTCTTGAAATACTTAAATTGGATTTCGGGGGATAAACAACCTTAAATCCAGCCACTTAAAGCTAAAGATACTTTACAAATAGTTAATTTCAAAAGATATAAAAGACATTAAATTGTAGCAGACAGCCGTTTGGACTAGTTTCAATTTGGCTGCCAAAAAAGTTGGCTTGTTTTAACTTAACTATGTAAGTGCAGTGACGAAGTGGAGATGCCATTCAGGATGGCTGCCAAAGGATTTAAAGCTTTCCTTTAGTCCTCGGCTGACGCAAATGGGGTGAAAAATTCTCTTTCAGACACTGTCATGGAGTAAAAAGTAAATGGAGTGTTTATTACGCGCACATTTTTACGAACACAACGTTTTTGCGAGGTGCATACACGAAGGAAACTCGTTTCGAATTATACGACTGTCCTTTTAGCTTATAGAAAGATTTACAGGGATGGAAATAGTGTTTTTCACGCCATTTGACACACATTAATACTCCATTTGTCTACAACTCTGTGCTCAACGTATGCAGGGTGAGATCCCTTTCCAAGATAGAGACTAGCCCCGGGGACGTGAGCCCCCTTTTGTGTGGCGTGGCGGGTCAAGAGTTTTCACCCCTTTTTAACTGAGTTATTGTTAGTTTTGTATTGTGCGCGTGTTTGTTTTTTTTGAAGCCCTTTTCACGTGAGAGAGCGAAATTCCGACACTTATTTAAGACCCTTGACGCCGTGTTTTACCCTCTACGTTATGCTCTCTATTATTCAAGAAGTTTTACTGGAGGAAAATTAATAGAAGTTTTCTAAATAAGCTTGTTGGAAATGTTGATACAACATTTTACTACGTAAACTTTTCCAAGTAGGATTGATCAAATATTTATGTGTCTACAGAAAAATCACCCCCACCCTCTCACGGGCTGAGTCACCTGTTTTCATACAGACATAATTTGCAGACACAGTCATACCCTGAAACTCGATTGTAATGCAATTGGCGTGACTCAGAGGGAGAGCGCTCGGGAGTCCCGAGCCTCCCTCACCCTCCCAATAATTAAACAATACAGCATTCCTTACCATGGAGAAGTTTACCCGACCTTGAATATTACCGTAATTTACCCCTTACCCCGGTGCGTTTTAAGAATTCCACTCGTAAACGTTGGGGGCGGTAATTTAATGAGTTTAGCGAGTGTATTCTGACGGGGACGTTAATTAACGCGTTTAAAATTACGGTTAATTTGTGAAATATTGTAAAGGAAATTAGTAGGACGGTTTGTGAGACGAAATTGGTGATTTAGGGGATCATGGAAGTTTGATAGCGTCAACAATTTTGTCGCTTTTGTGTGAAACCTCAATTAGGTAACCGTAATTATATAAATAGACAAGTAAAAGATATGATTCTGTACACCCCAGTAAATTTTTTGTCGGATTTTTGGTGATTAAAAAAGAATGCAAACTATAAATACCGATTTTTGTTTTTCTTCATTTACAATGTTATCGGGGTTGATAAAATCGTTATTCTAATCAATCCCGATGACATTTTTAATTAAAATTTTTCGCTAAGTGTCATCGGGATTAGTAAGAATAGGTAACTAGATTAAAAAAAAATAGCAAAAAACAACGAAATATTCCACCGCAGTATCGACAGGTCGAATGCACAGAACATATAATAAAGTCGAATGGTCGATGTTACATACGGTGTATATTCTTATGAAATTCTGAAATACTAGAAAAAATTCATAACCATTTTTCGCATACCCTCAATATTTTAAAAACAATTTTGACCCCAAACATAGCGCGGGGCTTTCTGTGTTCAGGGTCAGAGGCTCGGTCGATTTTTAGGACAACTGTATTTACGTAGATATGTGTGTTGTTCGACGATTCGACGTAGGCTGCTTGCAGTTTATTAGTAGGATTATGTATTGTGGGTATGATTGGCGACTGTCGCCATGTTGCTTCGATTAGTTAGACTTCTAATCTATAACTATTTAGTAGTAGATTAAGTACTTTCATTCTAATAAAAGTATTAATGTTAAATAATAAAGTCTTTTTAGGGTCCCGTGCCTAAAAAACGAAATCCTTATATTTTTGTGTCCTGCAGCAGGGTCCATAATTTTATCTTCGTTATTGTGTTACTAATTTCCTATATCTCTAATGACACTATGGTACGCAATTAAAGACAATCATTTATATTATATTATATTACACTAGCTATCCCCTGCGGTTTCACCCGCATTTTCCGTTACTCCTCCGCTCCTGTGGGTCGTAGCGTGATGGTATATAGCCTATAGCATTCCTCAATAAATGGGCTATCTAACACTGAAAGAATTTTTCAAATCGGACCAGTAGTTCCAGAGATTACCCCCTACATACAAACTTACAAACTTACAAATTTTACCTCTTTATAATATTAGTATAGATTTGTTTAGAAGTCAAGGTAGTAGGTACCTAGGGTATCGGAATAAAGAACGCGCACAATTATTGCATTATGCGCCTCTGTTGATGCGTGGTGCCGTCTCGCTGTACAATAGTGTGACATAACTGTTACGCAGCCGTTGACAGTTTTTGTTTGTTATTGTGTCAATACCGTGTATTGCATCTACCAGCGGTTTTGCTCGAGTAAAAGTAAAAAATTATTCCAGGAGAACAAACTCCCAAGATAAAAAGCATCCAATAATCTATACTATACTCCGTTTGATTAGGTAGTTAACTAAAGGTAAACAGTCTTGGTATGTCTTTTTATATTAAAGAGGTCGTATATAATATACACAAAGATTATTTAAATTTAGTTTATTAGCTAACATCGATTTAGGTAAATACCTATGTGCAAAGATTTTTACATACAATTTTTAGACAACTTTTAGATAAAAAGACATGCCAAGATTGTTTACCTTTAGTTAACTACCTAAACCGACGGAGTATAGGACATTGTCTATCCGTGTAACAATTTTTTTTTATGTATTACATAAACCAGTGCTTGACTGCAATCCCACCTGATGGTAAGCAGTGATGCAGTCGTTGATGGTGAATTTCATACAAATCGTTCTGCCTTTTGAGTATCCAGCAGTGACAATCATACGTCCAACTGTCGGCTTTATTATATTAGTGTGATTTCTTCAGCTACTGTCTCGAGCATCGATACCGACTACCAGTCGATAGAAAAACGATAGACGAGCAAAGTCTGACAGTTTTCTATAGGTTTCATTTTGGGGGAGGGTGCTGCAGAATTGCATAACTTAATTCCACCAAATCTCTTCGACATTTTCCGACCACAAGACGTACGGTGACGTGTATCATCCTAGACGTACAAAACTTTATACAGCTAATGCCGGCGCCACACATTAGATATATTGGCTCCAAGTTATAGTCTTGGATCCAATACATCAATGTGTGGATCGGTCTTTTTATGCCCAGTATCGGGCCAAGACCGATCCACACATTGGTGTATTGGATCCAAGACTATAACTTGGAGCCAATATGTATATCCAACGTGTGGCGCCGGCATAAGGTTTGAATTTCCTGTCATAATCTGTATTGATCATAGAGCCTATCGATACTAATAAAATAAAAGAGTGTAGTTTCTCAATGAACGTTTGAAATAAACTGACAGTACAATGAACAGTTTAATGTTCCATGTCCGGTAGATGATAGGAATTCATACAATTTTTCCCATGGGGAGGGTCATTGTCCATTCGGTTAGTTTCTTCTAAAACAGCAATATTTCCAATAGTTATATTCTTTATTTAGTTTAAATTCAATCTTAGGGATTGCTCGTTAACTGTTATAAACAGTATTAAAAAAAAAAACAAAGCTTTTCGCACAAGCACGCTGATAGTCACAAAAACGTATTTCGAATCAACATATTGAATTAAAGATACACAGCTTTTTTCAATTTCAAATACCAAGCATGCTTAACTAAGACTAGGAATAAAAATATCATTAAATGTACATAAGTGCTAGAAAAATGACGAATAAATAGGTACATGACAATAGTCTCCTTTTTAGCGTTTGAATCCCCAACCGGTCCTATGAGACCGCGCTGTTATTGTTTTACTATTGTGTCTCGTTTCGCGGGTATCTGAGTAATTAAAAGAGTTCCAAAAATAGAGGAGGTTCTCAAGTCGATTGAATTTCCGATGTTTTCGATTCGGAAGTCGCGTTTCAAAAAATTACGAAATGACAACAAAAACACCGACTAAAGTCTAAAATTTAAATTATTTTGGAATTTTTAGTTTGTTTTTCAAATCGGTTGTTTTTTTTTTCTACGAGTCATTGATTTTTTAATTTCTTTTTCACTCAAAATATGTAGGCACATAGAGGTGGTCACATAGAGGCGACTATACATGCAATTTGCAGTTGTTATTGCTGTTAAAAACAGTTATAGGCATTTTTTTTTTAAACCTTTATTTTTGTACGATATTTCAAGGGCCAAAATTCGCAGAGCCTAACTTCACACTCGCCAACTTATAACGGACGAATTGTACCTAGTCTAAAAAGCAATTTACGCTGTTAAAACGATAGAAGCATAATTGCCTGATATGAGTTTAAATTATGTACGAGTAACGGTCGATAAAAGCATAGTCATTACATGAATAAGTAACCCTACCTGATGATTAGTATCCATTTGAGAATTAGCTGTGACATAATATATGACGCCTACAGCAGGCTGTATACACAGTTCTTTATTTTAAATTTATATAAACTAGTGCTTGAACACGATCCCACCTGATGGTAAGCAGCAAAGAGAAGTGATGTAATCGTAGATGTTGAGGCGCACTAGTTTACTAAGAGCCTATTCACTCTAGCCTTGAAGACACCCAAATTATAATCGGACGGAAGGACAAAGTTCCAGTCCTTTGATGTAGGTACGCGGTGTAAACGACGTAGCGAAACGCTTAGGTAGTCCGGACCGTAGAGGTTACAACAACATAAGGATGGATACTCGCCGTACGACACTTTTAATAATTTAACGGCTAAGAAGTAAAAACACAGAAGACTGGGTCTATTAGCGTATACATATACTATATTTATTAGCGTTACTTTTTAGGGTTCCGTACTGAAAGGGTAACAAACGGGATTCTATTACTAAGACTCCGTTGTCCATCCGCTGTACGGAACCCTTCATGCGCGAAATCGACTCGCACTTGGCCAGGCTTTTTTAAATAAAGATTCGCTCGCGTTTGACCACTATCTCACCCCATGGTAAGCGATAATGTGGCCGACTATGGAGCACACTTACTTGACTTAAAGACCTAAGTTGTAGCTATAAGGAAACACAGACCAGGGAATTGCAATCCTTAGCTTAATGCACAATAAACGCGAGTGTTATCCAGTTGTAAGTGGTCTTTTGAGAGTCTAAATAATCTCTGTGATTCCATTAAACGATATGATTACAATTACTGGAACTAAATGTTATGTTTGTCGGTATGCGTAATATTTAGTTCATTTGCAAGTACTAACGAGAATGGAAGTCATTTCCACTCGGTGATGAGTATCTTTTATTTACAAAATATCACTTTCACTTCCCTTTGTATTTTTTATCTACTGTCTTTAGTCTTTTGCGATTTGATACCGGATAGTCCACGTACCGTATCGTATGTACTTGCCTAGTACCAATTTAGAACCAGCTCATATGCTAGCTTTCTTTAAATGGCAATATATACGCCTAAAATATTAGTCGAACGTAATCAAAAACTACAGTCAAACTGCTGCTTAAAATTACAAAATAAACAAAAATGCTGGACAGCTGGTGTTTCTGTTTAGTGACACCACCCATATGTATGTAGTTGTAATTGGTCACTGTGTTCCTGTATCTCTGTTTGTCTAACGGCCAATTTCTTCAAAAAAGCTAAAACTAAAACTAAAGTAATAACTTTTCCTTGACCAATACTGTTGTCAATAGCAACCAAAGCAACTGTCATCTTGTCAATGTTTTCATCCAAGTGACAGCTAAATTAAAAGTCGACTAAAATAAAATGTAGGGATAAACGCTGTGAAACCTATACAATTTTGTCAAAATGACAGTGACTTTGGATTTAACAGCCTTTCAATGAGCAGTTAAAGTTAAGGAGAAAACTAACAGTTAAAATTGTGAAGAAACGAATTTAACCGTTATTATTACTTTATGACGTTAATCTGGCTGTTACTTTGGTTGTTACGTTTGGTGAAGAAATTGGCAGCTAGTCTCAACAATATCTAACCCTGTATATTTTCCTCAGCTACCGAGATCCGCTGCCAAGAGATGTCGAAGGGAGGTCTGGCGTACGAGGTGATCCTCGCAGAGCCCGTGGGAGTACCGGTACCCCGTCGTGCCGACTCGCCCGAGAAGACGCCCTCCGTCGAGGAGATCCAGGAGAAGCTCAGGGCTGCTGAGGAGAGGAGACGTGTAAGTAGAACATAGCCTTAAATCTGCTTTTTAATTTCCTCACAGGTGGGAACTCAGGCCTTGCGTCTGTGACTGGTAACTAGCAGGAGGATAGCTTTTTTTATTACAGTGAAGGGTTACCTCTTGACTATTATACAATAATGAAACTTGCTTTTTGAGGTTCTCTCGAAAACGGGCATCAATCCAATCAGGTTTTTGCAGTATTGGCACTACATGGCATTTCTATAGAGGCGCAGTAAGATTATGATGATAACGACTTTTGGGGATAGTTATTTTAAAATGATTACAGCATTGTCTGGGTTGGTTATTTTGATAAATCTTACATTATTCACATGGCGTGTTTACTACATGTAATACTTCAATATCTCCATACCATAACGAAACCACTTCGACCGCCCACAGAGCCTGGAAGCGAGCAAGATGGCCGCCATCGCCACAAAGATGCAGAAGATCGAGGAGGCGTCGCGCATCCGCAGCGAACAGACCAACAACTTCATCGTGAACACCAAGGAGGCGCTCGACGCCAAGATGGAGACGCACGAGGAGAAGCGCGAGGCCTACATCAACGAGCTGCGCGCGCGCCTCAAGGACCACCTCGAGGGAGTCGAGAAGACCAGGTAATAGTCCTACAGAAGTAATCAGAACTAGTCGACAAGTCGCGTACGGTAATGCTCTTAGGTTCTGGTTCCCAAATGGAACAAACTGGGGCTGCCCTCAAGCGGCTGCCTAACGGCTCCCAAACTGGAACGGACTGGGATTGCTCAAGTGGCTTCTGCCTAACTTAGGAAGTCCTGATGCCTTCTGCGTGAGGCTCTACGTGTGGATCGTTCAGTCCATGGCCCTTTACAGAGCGCCGGTGTGGGCGCTGTCGCTGCGAAAGCGACCGGAGTCCAAGTGAACACTTACCAGAGGGTCATGAGCCGTCCGAAGGTTGCGGGGATACCACTTGGTTTCCCGCAAAGCGGCGAGCCTCCTTGCCGGCCTGCCACCATGGCATCTAGAGGCAGCAGTCCTTGCACACATACATAATTTGCGCGGGGATATGCAACACTGAGCAATCTGCGACAACCACGGGCTTGTAGACGACGAGCAAACTGGTAAGGATCAAGCCCGAGTTGTCGACGGCGTGTAGTATTTATTCCACCTTCGACTCAAAAAGATATTAACAAACCATAGAGTCCAGTAGGGCCAATCCCGCAATGACTTCGGGGAATTTTTAAATTTAACTTAATTTTTTTTGCATTTCAATTTTAAACATATTTAATTATGATGGTCCAGCACCACTAAAGCTCTTGTATCCTGGTCCTCAGGCTGACCCTGGAACAGCAGACGATGGAAGTGTACAAGGCGATCGAGGAGAAGATGAACACGGCCGCCGACAAGCGCGACGAGAACATCAAGAAGATGCTTGAGCGTCTGCGCGAGCATGTGAGTTTCTTACTTAGAAGTTTTTTTGGCAGTGCTAGCTTATGCGGGACTTCTGAAAAAGTTGCCAAAGGTAACCAAATAAACACATCAAACTATTTATCTGGTCTTACCTGTGGCGACTTTTTTCACAAGTCCCAACGTTTTTATAAGGCTTCGCTGGCAGCAGTAGTTTTCTTAAAACATAAACACGATTGTTTCAACAATCTATAGTAAATGGGCTACCATTTACTATTTTACCGACTTTTATTTTCATTTGAACAATAGCAAGATCTGAAAACCAATCTCGTATCATCGAATTTGAGAAATTAGATATTTATCCTACTATCGCTCGATTCATGAATTAACTTCTATAAATGGTGAAGGTTTTAAATATTAGCTTATTTTTTAAGTAAAGTTGAATACCTTCTGAGGTCGCCACTAGATAGAGTTGTCCAAACCTTTGCTTATACGCGTACACCATACAAGAAACATTAGCACCACTTCTTACAACTACGACATGTCGTAAGAATAAAGTAAAAGAACTGCCAGATAGACTGTAGCACCCTACCTTGAATTTGTTTCTGGAAATATCGAAAAAACTGAATGTAAATGTCTGGTTACCCAGGAGGAGCAAGTGAAGAAGGTGCGCGCCGGCAACCACGAGCGCTTCCAGCAGCTGGAGAGCGCCATCCAGGAGAAGCTGCAGCAGGCCGCCGACCGCCGCCTGCTGCTCGAGGCCGAGCAGAAGGAGAAGCTGCGCAACCATGTGAGTGCGAGGGTGTGCAGTGCCGGGGGTAGCGAGCCAGCGGCTTTGTGGCCAGTCAGATATAATAATAATATTCCACAACTTTCACACAACGCCATCTAGTCCCAAGCTAAGCAGAGCTTGTGTTATGGGTACTAGACATCTGATAAACATACTTATATACTTCTAAATACATACATAATATATTATAGATAAATTACACCCAGACACAGAACAAATGATCGTGCTCATCACACAAACATTTGTCCTGGGTGGGAATCGAACCCACGACCTACGGCAAAAGCAGTCAGGGCCACTAGACCAACAGACCAGTCGACATGACGACGTGTCGAGGTTATATCAAGACGGGATGATGACTGAGTGACTCACATTTGTTTTTGTTAAAATGGTTAACATTATAAAATGGTAATCTAGATACTGTGATGACCAAGAAGATAGCATGAAAAACTTGCTTTATACGAGCTTCATAGGACACTAGCTGATGATCGTGGCTTTGCCCACGTGTTTTAATTTAATATCTATTCCCATATCACTTAAGTTTTACAGATTAATAAGCTCATATGGACCCTGTCAGGCACATCAATTTCACATGTAAAGCTAAATTAATATAAAATACATTTAATAAAAGTATTCAAAAATGTCAAAAACAAAGTATTTAGGTAAAGCAGTAAAAGAAAAGATGAATTCGTTAATTACCTAAATATGAGCCACCTAATTTTAAAACTGGAGGTAAACTGTCAAATTCGGTGTTTCTGTGTGTCATGTAACAATGATTTTTGACCAAAATGAAAAATAGATTGAAAATTCTGCTAGTGGCTGTGGCCATGAGAGACTATCAAAATGTCGTCGCAGGATTAGATACATGTAGTTATAGTTAACTAAAACGATAAATCTGACTGGCAACAAGAGTCCATGGTAAGCGTGAAGAATATGTACCTCGTTGTGACCTTAGGTCTTAGGTGTTCTGTTTGTGTGCCGGCTGCGGCGGTTCGAACTGGTTCCAAGCGGAGCGAGAGGTAAACAACATTACACAACGACACTTTTCGCTGGGGGGCTTCCAAAACATTTTTTTCCTTTGGCAATACTTAATCAGTGTGGCCTACTTCAAAAGTGCAAATGTTCCGCTAAGTTATTTGCTTCTTCTAAAATATGTTGGGATCAAATTGGCTTACACGCGAACCTAGAAAAACCAAATCAAACCGTTTCAGCCATATCATTCGATGTTTTTCTTTCATCTCGTTCATTCATTTAGCATGTGTTGCATGATTGTTTTTATGTTTATTTTTTTCTTTTTTTTGATGCGTAAACACAGAGTCTTAAGCTAGCCGAGGTGCGTTCGGCCGCTACGGCGAAGGTCGAGGAGATCACTAAAGACATCGAGAACAAACTGACCACTGCCGAACTGAACAGAGAGAAAGAGATACAGAAAAAGCTGGACTTCGTCAAAAAGGAGGTTTGTTGTCGTGTTTGATTTGCATGAAGGACGCTACACACAGTACACCTTTTTTCTGCAGAATTTTATTATACAGTCTTGTTTGATCTCTCAGTTCGCTCGCTCATTCAGTTTACTTGGTAATGTAGACTGAACGAGTGAGGAAAATTACAGCACGTCGGATTTGCGCGTAAAACATTCCGAATGAATGAATCCGGGGTGAATTAAAAAATAAAAACATATCTTATAAGTTTCTCAGTTATCTATTAGTCATCATCATCTGCCTAGCCTTTTCCCAATTATATTGGGGTCGGCTTCTAGTCAAGCCGGATTTAGCTGAATACCAGTATTCACCTATCTATTAGTAAAGAACTAATTTTGGCTTCAAAGACCTCTCTCTCAAGGCCCCACGACTTGTTCTATGTTTTCCATTTCTGGTGGAATCTCCAACCTTCACTAGGTCGTCGATCTTCCACCTATTGTCAAATTCTTCAATGGCTCAAAAGTTAATTGCATTCTTCCATGACTTGCAAGATTTTTCTAGAATGTAATAGCAAATCAGTTTGGTGTATAGCGTCCTTCAAGTTATAGCTTTCATTGTATTCCGTAGTTCATAATAATCTATTGAACATGACTGCTTCAAAATTTCTACATTGGCGGCCGAATTGTCGGGGGTAACTGTCGTTAGAATTTGGTGTATCATTAGTTCATTACTTTATGCAAAATTCTTTTATTTTTATGTTAAAGATTGACATGTTAGCAAAGGTAGCGATGGGCGAATCTGAGATGTTTTAACAATTGAAAGAATCAGAGTCGTTTAAATAAACTTTCGAATCAACCATCGACTCGCTGTTCTATAAAATAATCGAGATGTTTTTCGATTGTTTCGAGTCAATAGAATCGAATGCTAGTTTTTAATTTTACAAATCAGACTACTTAAAATCCTCAACTATCGAGGAACAACTCGCGAATGAACGCAGCATTGTGTCAGTCACAATAACAGACCGAGTAGGAATCGAGTCAAATCGAGAACTAACAATCGAATAAAACTCTCCCCATCGCCCATCGCTAAGCAGAGGTATGATGAGCGGAGATTGACAGATAAGTTAGAGAACTGTCTTCAAAATTGATCAAGTTTGAGTCAATATTGTCTCAAATTAATTTATAATATAGTGTGTTCTTATGTGTATCGTTATGTCCGTCAGGAGCGGCGCGCCGAGCTGGTGCGGCAGAACAAGAGCGCGCGCGTGGAGAGCGCGGGCGCCGCCACGTCGGGCTAGGCGTCCTCGCGCCACACACAGCACCACATGACGAGCCAAAAGACTCCGCGCCACAACTCACACATGTCAACGTCAAATATCAACGCCATCCATGACAGTTCTTAGTGTTGCCATGTTGACACATACTTTAGGGTTGTCGGAAATCGCACGTCGTCTAGACGGTCGCTTAGCGAGCGTTTGTGCGCTCCAACCGCATTTATGTAGTGTACATCTCTGTTAATGTTCAGTTACAAAGGTTTTTGGAAGGTTTGCGCCGACAGAAAACCAGTTGTAGCATCAACTACGCTGATTTTTTGCGGCGTCAATGGATGTATGAAAAGACTTCATAAATTGCTATACATTTCCAAAAGACAAGTTGGTTTCGTTGGAACATCTGATTGATATTTGTGATTGCAGTGCTAACACGTCTTTTGCTGTCAATGTTTGTAATTCATGATGATAGGTTTAAGGTCTTTTGGCTGGTCCAGTAGCTAAATTTGTACTTCGGTGTAAAACGTGGAAGCGCCATTTAGAAGGCCGATACTGCGTCGGTGTTGTAACATGTCAAAATATTGTGATAAAAGCTATAAAAAAAAGTATATTTGTCTAATATTGCACCCCGTACAGCATCCTCACAATATTTGTGTTACACCCCTGACGCGCTTACTTTGTGACACCAAATATGTCCCTCGTGATCATGCTTACGACATCTTTGATTCTAAATTGTTATTAAGTTATAAATGAATTATTTTCACCTATTGTGGCAACATTGCTATCACTTTAAATAACAATAATTATGGCCTATTTCAAATGATGTACTTATTGGACATGTCTTAGACGTGATCCTACTAAGAAACGTTTAGTATCCCAATCGAACATTTTATCTCTTGACTTGAATGATTTCACTTCACCTTTCTTGGTGTATTAAACTTGTACAGTCGCATTCAGGGTTCTGTACCTAAAAAGCCGCATATTTGCCTATTATTTTTATATGATTAAATTTTAATTTTCTAGAATACCGAATTTCGCAGAGGCTAGCTATTTATTTTTAGTACGGAACCCTCGGCAAATGTAACGAATGATGAGATTTGTAAGCGAGCGGGCGGGACGAAGCTCGATGGTGGAACGGGAAGTATCCCTAATCGTTAGTTATAGACTTATATCATTATTTTTAATGTTTATCATACGCAACAGTATTTTTAGGGAGGTATAATCTAAATTTAAGTTTTATCATTCTTATAATTGTATCGCCGTAACGCTATTAACTGCCCATTAACGATTAATATGATTATGGTTCGTGTTGTGTTGTCGATGAGTTGGAAGACTGTCGTGTCGCGGGTTGTTTGTGGCTGCTTGTGTTGCGTCAGGCGAGGCGTCGCCCGCGGGCCAGGCTAGCGGCCCACAGCGGCCCGGGGCTAGCGGTCCGGGGCTAGCGGCCCACAGCGGTCCGGGGCTAGTGGCCCACAGCGGTCCGGGGCTAGCGGCCCACAGCGGTCCGGGGATAGCGGCCCACAGCGGCCCGGGGCTAGCGGCCCACAGCGGCCCCACGGCGCCCGCGCGACGCCGCAACATCTAGTCTACAGTTTAAATTAAGTCGTATCTCACTTCCTTTTATGATCTCAATCGGAACAATAAACATACATAGGCGGATGTTAGTTCATTAATTAACCAGTGGAAGTGCCTCAGTATATTCGGTAATTGGCTCTCGGATAATATCAATAAAGTGTAACGTATAAAACTGCCTTCATAGCGTTTTATATTTTTTTAATTGTAGATGGCGAGTGCGCCGGGCCGCGGACGTAACGGTGTGTTGGACACAAACCGCTTCTGTGATGTTTTTGCTCTAGTGATATTATGTATCGTATCGTTCGGTTAGGCACAAAATTATATCGACTAGGACGGACGCGCCGCCCCGCAGACAGTCTCGGGGCGGACTACTACGCGGGTTTGTGGCTCGACTGTTTAGTGAGAGTACCTACTCCTGTATTTTATAGTATATTTTTGCCATTCATTTAGCGTCGGTCTGTTTTAACGTCAAAGATATGATAATAATTGTATATAATATAAGAGATGATGTATCGTTGCTTGGCGCGAGAGCGCGGCGGCGGGGCGAGCTGCTTGCCTGCTTCGACTATGTTACTAACGCTGTATGAGTAAGGGAACTAGTTGTAAGTTACTAGCTTGTTTCTCGGTGAAGAAGTGTAAACCTCTGACCAATTTGCCTTGGGTATTGTGTAGCCTTTTAGATTCTCACGATCGAGACGAATCATGTATAGCGATGCAAAATATAGCTTTCAGATTATTATATTTTTGTTTTTCGTAATTTTTGCGTAATGTTAGTCACTCTCCTATCTCTTATTATGGTGTTATTATCGTTAATTTTTATATTTTATGTGATTAATTATATTAATGTGCTTCAGTTTGTGAGGTATATGAAAATTGCTGTTTGAAGTGCAGGCAACTTTTGTAGTTTCATTGTCGTATTAAATAAAGTCATAAATACTAATAAACAAAGTCTTTTTTTTTTTGTCTTAACCTCTTCCTCTAATTATAGTGGCTACTTTATAAATTATACTACAAAGTAGCCATGTAACAATCAAGATAAAATAGACTGAAATATCTTCCAGATGGTTGTAAAACCACGTCCACCAGGTCCCAACACAGGTCATCTTGGTTGGAGATGGTTTGTTTTGCGGCTGCACGGTGGTAATCCACACGCCAACACGTTCGATCCAGTGCCCAACGAGAGGTCACCTTGGTGGGAGACTAGCTTGTGTTGCGGCTACACGGTTGTAATCCACACGCCAACACGTTCATCCAGTGCCCAACGAGAGGTCACCTTGGTGGGAGACTAGCTTGTGTTGCGCCTACACGGTTGTAATCCACACGCAAACACGTTCGATCCAGCGGCAACGTCCCGACTGAGGTCACCTTGGCAGGAGATTGGTTTTGTTTTGCGGCTCCAACTAAGGTGACCTCTGTCTGTTGAGACGCTGGATTACAACCGTGTAGAAGATGTGAGAATATTGTTTACCTAGGTATATGATGTTGGTGCCATAAAATCTTTTGGACGAAGTGGGGTGAGGCGAACCATATGCAGAGTTCACTATGTCAGATGGGTCAGAGGTGTCACGCTGTGGGTCCCAAAAAACCGTCGTCGCAGTCGCAGGAGTAACCGCTAGCATGACAACCTTATAAGTTATAGACATGTTATTGACATGTTGTGATGTTAACGAGAGATTGACCTAAAGCGAAACAGAGGTAAAAATAAGGTGTAAAAGGGCTTGGGAAAGGCATCCTAAAACTGGACGGACATCATAGAAAATAAAATTATGAGTCGGTATCGGCCAAGTTACTGTTGAAATCTGGAAAAATTGATCTCCTTGGAGCCTCCAAGGAGATCATTTTTTTTTTTTTTGTTTTTTGTCGTTTTATTTTGAGATTTTATTTTAGTTCGTTTCCTGAGAAGTTTAACTTGATACATTAGCTGACAAATACAACAGAAACACTAAAATGTGTGTCTACATCCGTATTCTAATGGTAAACAAATTATAACAGTTCATAGATTGAAAACATAGCTTAAAAGACTTAGTAACTGAGCTAAAACATTAACAAAAAAAGTCGATGACATTCGAATTCCAAATAGGGATGCCGATTCTTCCTGAAAAAGATCGATGTTTGATTCAATTCAGGAAGACTACAGAATCGATTCAGAAAAGATTCGAGCTCCAGAAGATCAATCCGTTAGTTATAGGTATTGAGTTCTAAAAACCACGGTACAGATAATCGAACTTCAGAACACATAATGTTTCACACGGTGAGTAAACGGATTGTACTACATTTACATAAAAATAAGCTTGAGTAAAATAGTGAACGGAACGTTTTCAAATAATAATAATACATTTGAATTTTGCGAATCCTAATTTCCAGTTTTTGAGATCAATTCAATGTTCAATATCGATTTAACAATTTATTTTACAATCGATTCTTAGTTTTCATATCGGCTTGCCATCCCTAAATCGAAAAACAGCAAATGTCAAAATAAAAATGGCTGCGGGGCTGCGCATCGTGTGTGTGTTCATTACGCGCGATTGTTGATTCCAGTTTTTATAGGTTTTTGTTAACCGGTTCATATCATTAGGATATAGTTTTCGTAGATATTATTTACCATACACTTTGGTTCTGTATTTCAAGTTGTGTACTCATACAAAATGGACTCGAACAAGGATGGTAAACGTAAGAAAGATAGAAACAGTGACGATGAAGATAGACGTAAGGAAAAGAAGTCTAAAAGGGCCCGTTCGAGGTCAAGATCACCAGCTGAACACCGCGAGAGAGACAACAGACGGAAAAGAAGACACTCCAAGTCACAATCACCCGGTGGGGCCGTCAAACAAGAAAAGCGATCTGACGCAGCAAAAGAGCCAGAAGTAAAAAAAGAAGCGCCACAGCGACGTGCCAAGGAAACAGACATGCTGAACACTAGGACAGGAGGCGCCTACATACCTCCTGCACGTCTCAGAATGATGCAGGCTCAAATTACAGACAAATCTTCAATGGCATACCAAAGATTGGCATGGGAAGCTTTGAAGAAGTCAATTCACGGCCACATCAACAAAATCAATGTTGGCAACATTGGAATCATTATCAAGGAGTTGTTGAAAGAAAACATAGTTCGCGGTAGAGGTTTGTTGTGTCGTTCAGTTATACAAGCACAGGCCGCTTCACCAACATTCACTAATGTTTATGCGGCTCTAGTAGCCGCCGTTAATTCTCGCTTTCCTAATATTGGTGAGTTACTTCTAAAAAGGTTGATGATTCAGTTCAAAAGAGGTTTCAAACGCAATGACAAACCTATTTGTATATCATCAGCTTCATTCATAGCCCACTTAGTGAATCAGAGAGTGGCACATGAAATTTTAGCATTAGAACTCCTTACATTACTTGTGGAGACTCCTACTGATGACTCGGTTGAAGTAGCCATTGCTTTCCTGAAGGAATGTGGACAGAAACTGACTGAGGTATCTTCTAAGGGTGTAAATGCTATATTCGAGATGTTGAGAAATATACTGCATGAAGGGCAGTTGGACAAAAGGGTGCAGTACATGATAGAAGTCATGTTCCAAGTGTGGAAGGATGGTTTTAAGGATCATCCGGCTTTAATTGAAGAATTGGAACTTGTGCCGGAGGAGGAACAGTTCACTCATCTGATGATGTTGGATGAAGCTACGGACCCACAGGATATTCTGAGTAAGTTTTTATCTAAATATTTAGTTATTTTAGTGGACAAGTTAGAATAGAAGGAAAATGTGTAGGAAACATTCATTTATTCATCAACAATTTGCATTGTATTGAATTTGAATCTAGGGATACTCTGAAAATACAGTAGATGTATAACAAATTCCTATCTCCATCAATAATGTTTATTTTAATAGTTATCGTTCAGAATTCAAATATATTATGATTGAATCAAAAGCTATAACAAAATTGCCATTATTTTCTTTCAGATGTCTTCAAGTTTGATGAAAAATATGAGGAGAATGAACAAAAATACAAAACACTTAGCAAAGAGATCCTAGGCTCTGATGCTGAGTCTGGTGACGAAGATGGTTCCGGAGAGAGTGGCAGTGACGAAGAAGAAGAAGATGATGAGGAAGAGGCTCAAAAAGAAGTCACCATCATTGATAACACGGAAACAAACCTCGTAGCTTTACGTAGGACCATATATTTGACTATCAACTCCAGTTTAGACTTTGAGGAGTGTGCTCACAAACTTATGAAGATGCAGTTGAAACCAGGACAAGAAGTAGAACTCTGTCACATGTTCTTAGACTGCTGTGCTGAGCAGCGTACCTATGAGAAGTTCTACGGCCTCTTAGCACAGCGGTTCTGTAACATAAACCGGATATACATAGGTCCGTTTGAGGAAATATTCAAAGATTCTTACGGTACTGCACACAGGTTGGATACTAACAGATTAAGGAATGTTAGCAAGTTCTTTGCGCACTTATTGTTTACGGATTCCATCAGTTGGGAAGTGCTGGAGTGTGTCAAGTTGAACGAGGAAGATACTACGAGTTCCAGTCGTATTTACATCAAGATTTTATTCCAAGAGCTGGCAGAATACATGGGTCTGAAGAAACTGAATGATCGACTCAAAGATGTGTGAGTTAATATTGTCTATATTACATACAATTTAATAGAAATAATGAGATATATAATGATAAGAATGTGTCTTTAGGTTGAGAATGACTATAAACTGTGATCTATACAGATTGGTACTACTGTTTTGTAAAAGTATAAGATAACAAATAACCTTTACTATCCTGAAATCGCAAAAAAAAACAGCATTTCAGTGTTGACTAGTTTGTAGGCAAACATAAATGTACAGAACTGCTGACTTTTTTCGCCATTTCCGGTTTGGCTATCAGTATAACCGGCGGCACCCAAGAGTCGTTAGTTGCGCAGAAATCGTTTTTTAGATCTATTTGGTGGGCAAGCGGGACGCGGGGTATGAGGTAGCGCCGATCCGGCGCGCGATTGGTGCAGTATTATAATAGTAGTCTATGATTGGTGCGTTAGTCGACTTTTGCCTCCGCACTGCATTACGTCCCGTTCGCTCATTCGCTTTTTTGTGCACCATGCGCGAAATTACCCCCACTACGTCAATTTCTTGCCAACTTATTTGCCGGGAGTTAAAACATGGATTCAGATACTAAGCGCGTAATTTAATGAACTTCATTTCTTTTCTTCCAGGACCCTGCAGAGCGCGTTCTCCGGTATCTTCCCGCGCGACAACCCCAAGAACACGAGGTTCTCCATCAACTTCTTCACCTCTATTGGTCTCGGCGGTCTTACAGATGAGTTGAGAGAGCATTTGAAGCAGATGCCTAAGGTATGTGGTTGAATTCAGAGTTAGACCGTAAGTAAAATGTGTGAAATATGTACCTATCTTTCATATTGTCCGACCCGATATCGGATATCGGAGCACGGTATTTCATACATTTTACTTATCCCGATATCGTATCGGCGTCCGATACCGATATCGGATCGGATAATGTGAAAACGCTCTTATACACAGTGCTTTTTTTACCTCATTTTGTGATCATTTGGATATTATTGGCATGGATTGTACAACAATATTCTTAGCTTAATATTGAGGAGCTCGTGGCTAGATAATAACAGCCTCACGGATCGATCTTCTAGGTTAAGCAACGCTTGCCAAGGTTGGTCCGTGGATGGGTGACCATCTTAACATAGCGGGTTTCCTCCGTGCCTCGGAAAGCACGTTAAGCCATTGGTCCCGGCTGTCATTTGTAGATCTTTGGCAGTCGTTACAGATAGTCAGAAGCCAGTAAATCTGACTCCAGTCTTGCCATGAAGTACCGTGCACCCTTTAATGGGTTGTGGAGGTCTGGTAGGCAGCCGCTCCTCATAAAATACTGGTATTCAGCTAAATCCGGCTAGACTGGAAGCCGACCCCAATATAGTTGGGAAAAGGCTAGGCAGATGATGAATTCTTAGCTTAATATTGTTATTAGTAGAGTTTGCCTCTATGTCAACTAAAACGTACATGCGAAGAACAACCGTCACGCCTCAGCCGCTGAAATCCCGACCCAGATTTCCAGCCACCGTAGGCGTGGGTTTGCGGATACCGAGCAATGGGTAGGTCGCTGTCCGCCCGTCTGATCCGGTTCCGTCATCAAACATCTATGTTTATAACGCTTCTTCCAATCGATTTTAGCTTCCGATTTAGATTATGATAAATTTTAATCGGAACCTATATCGGAGGTAAAAACTAGTTTATACCTTAGCTTACCATATCGCGCGAGGAACCTCCCTCCCTCAGTGCATCCTGTTAAATACTTTTTCACTTGTTGCTTTTTTTTCGTATTTGGGGAATGTTATGAATTCAATTTTCATTTATACTTATCTGAGTGTTTGATTATTTTTAACAGTGTTTCATTTAACCTCTGGCTCTAACTACCGATTTCGATAAACCAAATTTCAAAACTCCAGTTCCGATTTACAACTTCCGTTACATCCTTAGCTTATACATATAATGATGTTTTGTTGCAGAATGTGCCAGCACCAATACCGGAAATCAAATTGAACAGTGACTCGAGCTCTTCCAGTTCAGACTCGTCCAGCTCCAGTAGCTCCGACTCCTCGTCCTCCAGCGACAGTTCTAGTGGTAAGCTGCTTTTGGTAATGCTCAACGTAATCTCAAATCATGTCTGTGCTCCCCGAAAGGTAAGGAGGAGAGCTCTCGACGGCAAAGGGCAGCTGAACGAACATATCTAGAATCAAGGCTAGAGTCAATAGGCTCTTAATAAACTAGTGCGCCTCACAATTAACGATTGATTGCATCACTGCTTACCATCAGGTGGGATCACGGTCAAGCACTAGTTTACACCAATAAAAAAAAGGCAGGTTTTTTTAGTTGGTAAAAGTCTTGCACTCACACTCCACTTAGAAGTAGTAAAGTTTGTTTGAGTTTCCTAAAAATAAAAAAGATATTGTGCAAAACAGTGAGAGCACTACAGTAACAAGCCTCTAATAATTACGCAATTTTTGCAGTACGCATCATCTAGGACCTAGACGATGCGTACTGCAAAAGTACTGCATCATTTACCTAGATTCTAGGTAAATGATCCTGTACTATAAAAATTCACTAACGGCGTCCAGCAGAATACCAATATTTTATTTATTATAAACTGCGGCTGCGTAACTGACTTCGAAAAGCTAGTTAATCTGTACAAACAATTCTAAGAATTAATAAATAGTGCGAAAAGAATTGAAAAGTACAAATTCAATAACTTTACTTTTTCTTCTTTCAGATGACGAGGATGACAAGAGCAGTAGTAAAAAGAAGACAGAAAAGAAATCTAAAAAAGATAAAAACAAGGAAAAAGTACCTCAAACACCTACCGAAGAGGCACCAGAGAAACCTGTGGAAAGATGGGGCCACGACGGCTTCTACGACACGTACGGCAAAGATGCCAGGAGGTTGGAGAACAGACCTGACAATCGCCAAGACAGAGACAACTTTGCCAGACCCAGGGATGTCAGAGGAAATGACAATAGGATGGACCAGAGAAATGGAGATGACCGACGAAGAAGATTTGAAGACAATGAACAGAGCAATGGTGATAATAGGCGACGTGATAATGACAGAGGACGTCAAAATGAAGACAGAGGCAGAACAGATGATGACAGGGGCCGCAGAGGCGATGATAGGGCCAGGCCAAATGACGATAGATTCAGAAAAGACGAAGAAAGAATGCGAGATGAAGGCAGAGGTCGCAGAGATGATGAAAGAGGCAACCAAAATGAGGAAAGAGGTCGTAGAAATGAAGAAAGATCTCAAAGAGAAGACAGGGGCCGTAGAGATGACGACAGGCAGAGGGATGACGGCAGAGCTCGGAGAGATGATGATAGAGGAAGCCAAAACGAGGGTCGGAGGGATGACGACAGACCGCAAAGAGATGATGGTAGAGGTCGAAGAGATAATGACAGGACAAGAGAAAATGAGGACAGAAGCCGTAGAGACGACGGAAGACCACAACGAGAAGATGTAAGAGGCCGTCGAGATGACGATAGAGCTAGGCAAAATGAAGACAGAAATCGTAGAGACGACGAAAGGCCACAAAGAGACGAAACAGGAAGCCGGAAAGATGATGACAGAGGAAGAAGAGATGACAGACTACGAGGTGATGAAAGGTCGACTAGAGTTGAAAATAAAGAACGTAGGAATGAGGAGAGAGAGCAAAAAGACGAAAATAGAAGTTACAGGGATGATGATAGAGCACAGAGAGATGACAGTAGAGGGCGGAGGGACGATAGGGCACAAAGAGAAGAAAATCTAGGACGTAGGGAAGAACGACCACAAAAAGACGAAATTAGAAGTCGTAGAGACGACGATGAAGGAAGAAACCGCAGGGAAGACGACAGAGAAAAAAAAGGACGTAGGGATGATGATAGAGCAAGGAAAGAAGATGAAAGATCACACGACGATGATTGCAGAGGTCGCAAAGATGATAGGGAACAAAGATATGATAATAAAGGGCGTAAAGACCAAAGAGCTGCAGAAAGGGGACGCAACGATGACGAAAGAGAACGCAGGGATGACGACAGAAGATATCAAGACGATGATAGACGTAAAGAAAGTGATAAAAGTCGTAAAGATGATGACAGGAGACGTAAGGAAGATGATAGCGATAGGACACGTAGAGAAGATAGAGTTGATGACGACAGATTACGCAGAAATGATGATAGAGGGCGTCAGGATGAGCCTGAACCAACCAAAAAGAACAAGAAAGAAGTCGAAGAACGACACGATCGTGATTCTTCTAGAGACAGTCGAAAGAAAGATAAAAATAAGGATAGACAAAAAGAAACTCACGATGAAGATGAATCTAGATCTAAAAAAAGAGATAATGACAGTCAAAAATGTGAAAATGGAGACAATCAAAAGAATGACAAAAGTAGGAAAAACAAAGTTGAAATTGACGAACCCAAATCCAAAAAGAAAACCTCAAAAAGCAAACCTAAAAAGGAAAGTAAGAAGAAAGACAAAAGTAGCAAAAAAGGTAAAAAGAAGAGAAAAGACAGTAGTAGTGAAGACGAGAAAGCAAATAGGAAAAAAGAAAAGAAACGCACGAGAGATAAGAAAGTAGAAAGTGATACTGATGATTCGTCTTCTTCTTCATCATCGTCATCATCTTCGTCATCATCGTCATCTGATGATGAAGATGGTAAGATTCCGAGTAGGTACTGGGATACGTTAGATATTAAAAGCAGGGAAGAGGCTGCAAATGAGGTTCGTGGCAAGAAACAACGGACATAGTGATCTAACCTCATTGCGTGAAATGGAATGAAGAGTTCTTGAGAACCAATTCTCTAAGATGGAGGTCATTTGACAAATACTGGAAGATTCATATGTAGGGGTACAAAAATAATACAGTAGAATCCGCTTATAATGACATCGAAGGGAAATATCAAACACGTCATACTAAGCGCACGTCGATTTTACCCACTGAGACTCAAAAACAAAAACACTATGCACGCACCAAACGTCGTCGGGTGTCACGTGAACACTGCCGAAGGTGATAGAGGAACCATGTCCGCTACTGTAACCGGACACGATTTATTAACAATGGGTCACAATAAGCGGCATTTTACTATAAGCGAAGTCATTATATCCGACTGTGTTATAAAAAATATATATTAAAACATCACTGTAAATTACGTCATAATAAGCGGTATAAGCGGAGTCATAATAAACGGATTCTACTGTACATGCAAAGGAGGCTGTAAGGTATCGGCAACAAGAGCCATCGTAATTTAAAATGAATATGTATTATAATTTGGAATCGTCACAGGAGCTAGTTTTTTTACAAGGGGTTTTAACATTCCTGTAATCATCAATTCAGTCGAAAGACGTCCACCGTTGAAAATAGGCCTCCAAATGTCACCACAACGACCGACCCTGTGCGAATCGCATCCCTCGGCTTCCCGCGCCACTCACCAGATGCATAGGCCAACTTATGGAAGGCCGCGCCAATGCTGCGTCTCGGTTCCTTTCGGATCCATCGATCATCTGTTCTGCAAGCAATGTACCCACTACCACTGTATAGCGATTCTTCGAGCTATATCAGTAACCTTGGATCTCCTGCGAATATCTTCATTCCTGATTCGATCACGCAAAAAAACTCCGAGCATAGACCTGTTCATTGCCCTTTCAGTGACTTCTGATGAAGCTCATTGTGTGCGACCACGTTTCAGAGCCCTATGTCATCACTGGTAACACGCACTGCTCAGACATTTTCGTCTTGAGACTAATATTTCGGACGAAATAAATACCATAGGAATATATTATTATAAAATAATTTGTTAAATGTGTTAGTAAATAATTACAAATGTACGTTACGTATTTTATTTCCCTTGTATTTTTCGTCGTTGGATATCCCATCAGTAGATAATAATTAAGTATGTCCTGGATTCCGAATATAAAAAAAAAACATGAATCGTGACTTCCACTCCGACCTACTGAACTGGTGAAGGTGTTTAAATAAATGCGATGCTTTTTATTACAGAGGTATAATTTGGAAAAAGTTTACCGTTATGACCACAGAGTACATTTATAATTATGGTTATGAGCAACAAAACTCCTTCGTTTAGCTATCTGTACGTCAGTTAAATGAAATATTTTGTAAAAAAAAATAAAGCTCAAGTGACACTGACAGCAAAGTAAATGCATAATTTATTTACAACACGAAAGGAACAATAATATTGATTCCAACATCATGGAACCGCAAATTCCTTGCTTAGCGCCTGTCGATGACTATGAAACGAGTACGGGTACCTTTTCTCCAGCTGACCAGGCCATAAAATTAAAAGCGGCATCTGCCCCGGTAAACTTCATGGTTATACCGGAGACGCCTTCGGAAGAGGTGGTCATAAAGCCTCAGCTATCAGCCCCATCGTATCTAAATTCCCTGAGGGAGAATGATGAACCTCCGTTCAGGAAGCCACCTAAAGAACCCAGGCCGTGTATCATTACTCGCACTATCATGAACGAGGCCGAGGCTGTGGCTATGATTGCAGCCCTTGAAACTGATGGGGAGCAAGGATTGAGAAAGTTTTTAGGTAGGTATCTAATCAATAAAAAGTCACTCTTGTGAGTCTTCAGAGACGTAAGCGCACCCACTTTTCGCTGGAACTGCCATTTCCATGCTCGGCACTGATGCGAGCCTAGAAAACTTACACTTAGCAAGAAGTTTCGCCACTGCTATATTCAGTTTACTTACCGCCAAACAAAACCATGACAGTATTTTCTTGTATGCCATGACTCCTAAAGCCAGAAGTTACAGTCTTAACATTACAAATGTGAAAGTAACTTTGTCTATCTGTTTCTGTTATGCTTCCGCGGATTCACTGTTGAACCGATTTTGATAATATTTGTTACGGAGCAAGCTTGAACTCGACTTGTGGCGATGCTTGGGGGAGGCCTATGTCCAGCTGTGGACGTCTTTCGGCTGATATGATGATGAAGCTTAAACTCCAAGGAAGGGCATAGTCTACTTATAACTTGGCTTCTACTTCGCGTCCCTAATGACCGACATTCACGAGGACGTAGCCGCTGGCAGAAGCTAGTTCATAGTTTCCCAACCTTTTGAAGAACTAGGCACTGCCCCTTTACAAAAGCCCAACGCGGGGGGCATTGGAATTTTGTTTTTTACATTAGATATATTTTTAATTCTAGGTATCCAATTTTATATATTATGTCTATTAGTACCTACTCACAAATTAAAAAAATATTCTTTCTTTCTCTCTCTGTAATCGTGCTACTCGTGGTCGTGATTACTAAAGTGGTAGGTCTGTAAATGCGGAAGACAAGACAATAAACGAATTTTCGCTTTTTTAGGTGACTTCGTAGTTCAAAAGAAAATAATAGCGAACTACTTTTTGTCTGAGAAAAACTTCCTCATCAGTCTTTTGACGGAAACGATCGATTATGCAGCCCAGCGGGAGTTTGACGCGCTCAAACTGTCTACCCTCATAACGATATACCTCGCTACGCACAAATACTTCAAGTGGTACTACTGGCAGTCCCCGACGGCCGTCTGGACCTATTTCAAAGATCTCATGATTCGCCATACGATTGACGTGAGTGATTATAGGAGTTTTTATTTCATTTGCCCTGAAACTGACTGGGTAGAGTAAATACTTTACTATCGCGAACAGAAAGTTAATTAAACAGGTATCTAATAGAATTGGTTCAATCCAAAACTGAAATGTTTTCGTACCTAGTTTACTTCAAGTCTGTCACTCCCTCCCGTTCCACGTTCGAGTGGGAGAAATCATTGACCGATTCCCATACGCACCTCTAAAATAACCCACTAAGGGCCTGTTTCACAATGCCCGAGTAGCCACTACTTCCTGAATAAATTCAAAAACGGAACAGAATTTCTATGAAATTATCTGCCAAGTAAGATATTGGAAACTTAATCATAGGTGGTGAAACAGGCCTTTAACCAAAGGTGGTGAAACAGGCCCTTAATCAAAGGTGGTGAAACACAGGCCCTTATTCTACTTACCTATTTAATTCTAGGATACTCCCGATGGTGAAGAGATATTTGCCCCAGAAGAATGCTACGACATACTGTCGCACTTCCATACGGTGTACTTGAGCAACTTACCGCTCGTTCACATCGTTACCTTCGGCACATACAGAATCAAACTGATGTGGCCTTTCAAAATGAGAGTACAAAATATGTAAAGTGGGGTTACATTAGCCCCGAGGTCGTAAATCGGGGTTAATTTAGCCCAGAAGCCTTAAACTGGGGTTACGTTAGCCCAGAAGCCTTAAAGTGGGGTTACGTTAGCCCAGAAGCCTTAAAGTGGGGTTACGTTAGCCCAGAAGCCTTAAAGTGGGGTTACTTTAGCCCAAAGCCTTAAAGCAAAGCATGCATTTTGATCAGCCCTACCCAGGCCCATAGTAACCCCAGTTTAATCGGTATACAAAAGTTATCCTACATTGAATAGAGCGGTTCGTCGCTCATCACAAGACGCTTCGCTCATTTCAATAATAATAAAAATAAAGATTTTTTATTAGAGAACCGTCTTGTTGATCTACTTTACTTCATAGAGTTTAATGCTTGACTGTGTTAGGCACTTGCCTTTAAAATCACTTAAATAAGAATTGATATGAATTGTTACATAATAAATATGAATTGTTACAAAACTTGTTTTATTAAGACTGACCCACCCCGGCACACACAAACCTTCATCGTTTATTGGCTACGCAATTTTGATGCGGTAACTGGGCGTTATCACAATAGCGGATTGCGAGTGTCCTCAAAACGGAGCGAGTGCGCGACGTACACGCCGCGGTTGCGCAGCGAATTTGTTGCGGACGCACTACGAGACCGCCACGAATAGAAAGGAAGAAAGTAAATAGCACAATCTTTTTTCCTGTATAGCCGCGTACTGATTGAGCGAGCAGCCTCGTGAAGCAAATCCTTGGCCGGTCAAGACGTGCCTCGCCCGAGCCGAGCGTTGTCGGTTTTTGTTGATGCTCAAAGGCGCCTCAGTACGTTTGCCGCGTTCTCAAGATTAAGCGAGGCAAAACGCCTCGCTTAATCGTTTTTTCTTCGACGTCGAAGCACATCTCTTCAATCTGTTTACAGCCTGTAATCTATTTTTTTTTGTATAAGAGTTAATCCAAAAACGTTTAGATTTCCGTTTTCTTTTTTTTGCAAGCCTTAGAATTATTAAAAAGCTAGTGGTAGCGACAGCTTTCCGAATGTGCGGCCTCATGGTGGTCTCGGGCAAACTATGGCACGGTATACACGCGCGGTCTCAATTCGTCTGCAAGTTGAACTGAGCTTTGATGCTCACGGTGGCTCGGCCTTGCCGCGCGAAGCAGCTCCAGATTAGAAAACTTACAGACCGAGGCCGCCTCGCGCGGCATGCGTACCGCGGCAAATGTCCGAAGCTGCCTCGGGAGGCTGCTCGATCAATCAGTACGCGGCTTATAGTTTAGAAATCGCACGCAATCGTGAGCTGCCGTCGCGTCGCAATGGAGTACCTTCAAGGTGGATCATGTCGTATCGACATTTTGTTAAGAGGGCTGTCACAATTTTTGATGAATTTCAGCGTTTTATCCGATTTTTGACGTGTGACGATCTTTAGATATAGCCATAAAAAAAAAAACAAAAATATGGATAAGAAAGTTTGATAACTTATCTTGGGAGTGCTTTAAATAAATATTTGAATTTGTTTACCTACATCAGTAAAATCCTTGTCTCCGCAAAGGATGTTTTATAAAATGTTGCTTTTGGGTATCTTTTGACGCCTTGGTGCACCGAAGATATTAAAGTTTAATCATTTATAAAAATGTCTATGATACAACTGTATCTTCTACATTGGAGTGCTGAAACCACTTTATTACTATTCATACAGTAATACACCAAAAATAATTCTGTAAAACCAAGATCTACTGACAGTTTTCCGTACGAAACTACAATTTTTATCTACGAAATTATAATCCAAACTCAAATAAAAAAAATTAACCAACTAAGGTGGTATTTCTATATATCTTGAAAAAAATAAATTGGGCTATTTAAAAGTTAAATAATATTTTTAAATAATTTTTGTATGCAATGCAAAAATCGAGCGCGACTGCTGCCGCCCGTCGTTTAATTTACCTATCGTCTGTTTTTTATACCCTGAGACTATATTGACACAGGAAATGTCAAAATTACTATAAGATGATGCCAGTTCTTTTGTGTTGTAATGGCATTTCTGTCAAAACGCTCGAATTTAAGAAAAATTGTAATAGCGCCCTTAAAGGAATGGCTAAGTTGTTCATCTGTCGCCAAACACGCCAATTGCGCTGCAGCAATGCCCACTGCGTGCACTTACACGCTAGAAGATCGCCGCGTATGCCACCACTCTTCACACCCACACCACGCGCCGCGTATCATAAACAACATCTTAGGGTTAGTTCACATCGAGACGCGACGATGCAAGAAGAGGCCAGTGAATACGCGCGCCGCGCCGCCGCCGCCGCGAAACGCATCGCAACGTTGAGAGTCGCATAGTAAAATCGTCGGCAACACAGCGAATGTAAGCACGTTCCGCTGCGCAGCGAGACACCGCGCGACGTCACGAGGCGCAGCGCGTAACGTATTCTAAATTCTCATAATGAAATGTGTATCTTTTCGCGTAGTAAGTAAAGTTCTATTTTGAGTCACTCTATTAAAATGTGCGTGCAGCGTCGCGTCGCGTCTCGGTGTGTGCCCATACATTACCATATGTTTACACATTATGATGAGGCAGGCAAAAAAACAGAAATAAAACAAAGCATATCAGCACTTGAAACATTTATTAGCCATTCATTGCAACAGTCTTCAACTGCTCTTTTATATGTTGAGGCAATTTCTTCTTCTTTCTTTTCCTAACTTTGCCTTCTGCCACACTCTCTGCCTTCTTATTATTGTTATTAGTGGGTTTCTTCTTCTTTTTCTTTTTACATGACAAAGGATTAGGATTATGCTGTTTCTTCTTTTTTATAGGAATTTTTGGTTCTTCTACTTTTTCTTCGACACCTAGAACCTTTTTCATAGTTTGTAAGGCCTCATTTTGTGTTTCAGTGATAAAAATGTGTGGGTTAGCTTCTAAATTCTTGCCGGCTTTGGCATAGCTGGCTGAGGACGGCTTCTCTAAGGTAGGGGACTTGTTATGGAGGTACAGAAGTGGAACACCGGCTTTTTCTCTAAGCTTGTTTTGTAAATCTCTATCCTGTGTTGCCAGGATATAATGTTTATCATTTTTTCTACCAATCATAGACAGTATGCAGTTGGAGCCACCTATAGGCTCTTTGTGGTTGCATTCATGTATTCCAAACTGCTTCAATATAGTGAGGGCTCCATGCGTCTTCTTTGCTATTTTCTCTGTTTCTATAATAATGCATCTTGTAGTCAGTAATTTTGCTTGTGAGTTCAAATATTTTGGAATTTGTTCTCTTATGTTAATTTGTTCCTGAAACAGTCAAAATTATTTATTAGTAAATGGACATTGTTGGTAATGGGGCTATTAAGAAATAGGTTTTAAATATTGAATTGACTTATTATTAGTTGTGGCATTTAAAATGTGCTATCAATAAATGAGTTTTAAACATTTAATTGACTAATTGGTAGTTGTCACAATTAACAGGGGAGAACACAAATAACATGGATAAGAGCAAGAAAATCAGTTGCAAAACTTAAACTAATAAAAGGGTAGATTCTTAAAAGTATAAATAAAGCATGTGGACTTGATAAAGAAAGATTGTCTTGAATGTGATCTCTCTCTGTCACAGGTTTGCTGGGCGAAAACTCATGGTTGAGTTAAGTTTGCCTTACATGAATTGTCAAATCAATGTGTGTAATAATAAGTTATTGTGTACAATAAAGAATAAAGGATTGTCAAGTAAAATAATACATTATAAACAAAGAATACCTAGTTTTAATTACTGCTAGCGGGTTCAGGGAAATTCTCCTGCCAGCGCATGCTCTGCTCTTTGAGGGTAAGGTGGGAGTCCGCACTGTCGGCCTCTGGGTCTGGGAGCTCTTCCAAAGGAACCTGGATGTCCTCATGAGGCAATTGTTCAGCTCGCCATTCCTCATCCACTATGTCTATCAGACGACCATTTCTCCTGAACTTGCTGTCCATTCTGTGTACATATTTTTTGCTTTTAGGGAATGATGCCGCGTTTGTGAGATGTTATTTAAAGTTGAATGGAAAATATTGTTTTTCTGCGAGCAGTAAATAAAACTAAGTCTTCTTCGTTATATGTGTGGTTATATTATTAATTTATTATTCTTATATTTATAGGGGGTTAAGTGTATAATAAGAAGAAGACTTACTTTAAACGCAGCAAAACAAAATGTGCCATCAAGCAACACTTGGTACGGCTGGTGGAAACCATAGTTGTTGTAGTAGAACTTCAAGTATTTCTGGACTTTTTTGTATCTAGTTATCTTCATGTTATAAGACTATTGTACAAACCTGTTAATTATTAAGAAAAATCACCGTTCTGTTTACTATAAACACGCTAGTGAATAAATAACCCAAGAATAATCCCACACGACAACAGCGCACGACAGAAATCTTCCTGTCAATGTCAAAGCCACTGTCAAGTTTTGCCACAGATTAGTAAGATATCCGCGTTCCATCCTACTTTGTAGGTACTTGTAGAAAGAGTATGGCTTGGCAAAAAAGAGATGACTGGCATAATTTCGCAGTGAAAGATAAAGACTGCAAACTGCTTTTTCGAGACTGTGAATAATTTCCTGCTTGCTCTTTATTTTTTACCAGGGAACTATAATGGTAATTATCTGATTTGATTATACTAATTTTGGCCTTTTTGCTTCAATCTGAGGCTTACCTGAAAAGCTTTTATTGCGAAAATAATAATCGCTCGTAAACACGCTACCATGCAGAGTTTAGTATTTTCTATTAGTTTTACAGTTTTAATTACTTGATATACCTAATTTGAATTTTTAAAACGATTTAAAAGTGATTATTATTTTGCTATTTGATCAATCAAAAACAATTGCTGATTTTTCTTAAAAATGACGTATACAATACCATAGACATTTTTCTGTGAAATGAAACGTCTCGCTCGCTCTCTCGCTTCCATGTTTGTTCGTGGTCATTTTGCATTTCTGTGCTAGATTTTCCAGTTTAGCATTTAAAATTAATGATTTTATTCATTAAAGTGTGTAATTAATGATATTTTCGGCGATACGGCGACCTCTTGAGGATCTGTCGCCCAAGGAAAAGTGCAAAACAGCGGTATAATAACAGGGAGGGTACGTCTTTCATATCCTTATAATCAAGTAAATGCGTCATTTTATCGAATATTGTTGAGAGTGTTCACGAAATGAGAAGATTAGGGGTATTGTTCTCCGAAGTAGTCGTCAGGACAAAGTGATGAAACGCGTAGATGCCTACGTAGAGCGCTTTTATGACATACAGCTGATTCCGATGAGGGCGTCTATAGGTAATTTTTAATCGTCCGAGTCGTAGGAAACGCTGTGATACGGGCATAAGCGGTTAGTCATCATCATAATAGACACGTTTTTGGTGCGCGACAGATAAATTGATCGAGAAATTATATTATGTAGGTCCGGCGAACTGCGCCGAATAGTGGCTGATAAAGTGTCATTGTTAATACCTTTTGTTTCTTTGTGATTTCGCGACGATACGGACGTGAAGATAACAATTTCTTGTTTACCGTATTAAGCCAGCCTTTATTACAATCGCTTTCGCAGTTCTCAAGCCTCAAGGTTTTATTAAAAAAACAACAAATTAAATTCTTTTTAAATGTGCATGGGTGATTGATCATTACTTGTGGTAATTACAAGCCTTGTGACTACTTGTAGTAGGAACTACAAAACTTGTCAATGGTGTCCAACTGTGTATTTGTAGGACTTTTATCTGGTAAGTACTGTGTGCAAAATATATTCAAAAAGTTTCAAGCATTAGGTAATTTGTTATCAATGTAACCAACTTTCATTTTTTTTTCAAACTTTTTCTAAAACAAAAATATACAAAATGTACTGCCAATAATTCTATTATACTAAATAGTTATGAGTAAGTTACTAGCAATTGTAATGATTCATAACATGGTAAAAAGTATATAAGCTGTCATACTTGAGTAAATAATAATTTAATTTTGCTTATTCATTATCTGTGGAAGATTTCAGAGTAATTATAGTTTTATCATTAATTAGGTATGTATGTGTACAAGAGATATATGGGTTTTCATTCTCTTCCAGCTGTCATTGTCTTGGTACCATTTTATGATAAACATTCATACATTTTGCTAATAATAATAAGTAGAGTAACAAATGAGTACCCTCAAAATAGTTTCCAGTACAGTATAGTATGGTCAAATCCATCAACCATAATATCAAAATGGACAGATCAAAAGAATGAATCTAAAGTAACCTCCAATTATTATGCAGATTTTTTTCTTTTTTGTCATTATCTTCCTAAAAAGGAGACATATTTTGGAAACAGACAGCTGCACATAATTGATTATAGAGAATGTCCCACACAAATAAAACATGTGTTTCAATATCCCCTATATTGCTCTGGAACTCATGTCTTATTTCATGAAACCTGCTCATAGACAACAGATTACAAGAATATGACAAGAAAAAAAATTATCTGCACCTTAGTAGACCCACACTATTCTAGAATACACTACTACATGAGATGACATTGTTTTCTCTACTCAATAATTTAACACAAAGAGATTACATACAGAATAGTTTCACATCTTGACCATGTTTACATAACACAGACCTAGAGAGACATAACATTATGCAATGTTATAAACATCGTTATTATACCTAGCCCTACTAATTAAAGACACACTTGATTTCATTTAAATTAAACTAAGATAAACTGATCTGTATGTTTTCCTGGTTTCATTGATGGCAAGAATGTTATCATTATCATAATGCATTTATTATTAATATTAATTGTGGTGTCCTATTACGCTTTAGTTTGTGTATTCATATTCTGTAAGTTGTTGTAAATGATTTTTTAAATTGCTTGTAGATGAAAAAAATTAATAGATCTGTTTTTTATAGTTTTATAGAGATGGGAGTGGGTCAATGTAACAATAGGTGATGGTGGTGAGGTGGTGAGTTACTGTGGCTTTCCATTGCAAGGCCACAGTAACTCTTCTGTATAATCCTGCAGCCTAATTCCTAGTGTAGACTGTGTATTTTTGTGACTTTGTTTGTTGCTTATATCTAACTACTAGCTTTTGCTAGCGGCTTCATTTGCATGAAAGTAGAAAATATATGCCAATGTCACTCAGTGATAAACCAGCATTATACTGATAAAATATTTTTTTTTTATTAGTCAGTTTTGAGTTAATTCATTAATAACAAAAATCCAAGTCTTTCCACTTAGTATTATTGGTCACTGTATCACTAAGGGCCTATTTCACCACCAATGATTAAGTTTCGAGTATCTTACTTGACAGATAATTTCATACAAATTCTGTCACATTTTTGAATTTATTCAGTGAGTAGTGCCTACTCGGACATTGTGAAACAGGCCCTTAGTGATACAGTGACCAATAATACTAAGTGGACATTAAGTTAATGGACATTAAGTCTTAATGTCCATTAAAAAAAACTGATGACAACACTGTTTTAAATATTTTCTTTAGCCTAGTCAAAGTCCGGGGCAAAGGCCTCCCTCCACTCTTTCCATAACTCGTAGGCCCGCACTTTCTCAAATATCCTTTACAAAAAATTGGAAAGTAATATTATTGTATCTATACTGTAAAGCATGTTTTCTTCAGATTTGTGTCAGTAGCACATTATTTGATAAAATAATTCTCACTATCATACTGGCGTATTGTTATTGTCTTGATGAGAAGGAGGACACTCATTAAGAGTCATTGACTGCCATTTTCTTTCTTCTTACACCTTTGTTTGCCATTTATCTTTTCGTTTATAGACCTTTCTTTTTTATCTTATTTTAGATAGGTAAACAAATAGTAAACTAAAGGATGTTACTAATAGTCTGTGTGTACATGTTTGTAACTCAGTCATGACTCAAAAGGATGAACAGATTTGCAAGAAATTTTGTCCTAGTCATATTTTCCTTGAGAGATGTTTTTATTTCACCTAAAGAAGCCTGAGCGTTTGTAAAATATGAGCACTTTTAAAACTATAGAAGCTAGTGCAACCATGCATTAGCTTCCCCCAACTAACCAACTGGTTGTTTTCTGTGGAGAAGACCTAGTGTAAAACTCCATGGTTTTTAGCAAAAGCTGACTTAAAAATATCCCATTTGTGGTCCACTAGATAAAAAAATAAATTACAAAGGCACATTACTGCTCTAGAAAGCTGAATTCAAAATCTCCGAGACATATTTTTTAAAAGTTTCTCAACTAGATAAATACAAAACAATAATTGCATATCCTTTATAAATGTATATCAAATATAAAAACACTTCAATTTATTAGCATTGAGTAGTAAGGTTGTTGAACAGAATAATTAGCAAGCATTTGCATTTCCTGTGCACACTTTTGTTGTTCCTGCCTTTCATATCCATTGTGTTTCACTATAACGTTATCATAACTGTAATTAGCATAGAAATTATTTCATTTTAGTTTTTTGTACTTTTTCCTGATTTATTGGTGCTGACTTTGGTTATGACATTTTCTTTTTTTAATATGCATGTCCTCATTTAGGTAGGTAGGTCATAGGTATATCCTCATTTTTTAATAAAATATTACTCAAATCTTCCTTACTGATAACAATTTTAATTTTTCAAGGTGACATGTTACATATATACATAATTATGTATTTTAAGTTTTCGTTATATATAACATTGCTTTGGACTCATCCGTAAAAGTGTTATAATTTCATAAATAAATATAAAATTGATATGTTAAAAGAATTTCTATGACTCACATTGTCCAAAGGTTAAAGCCAGTATTTAATGGAATATATATAGTTTTCAAATGTATTTTGTGGTTTCCTATAATTGGAGGAGCACAGGAATCAGTTTCTATAATTTTTAGCTAGCTGGTGCCAGCGGTGTCGCCCGTCTGATAGTACAAAATTATCCCAATGGAACATATCTCAGGATAAAAAGTATTTAATATTTCAGAATATGGTCTACCTGTACAAAGTTTCCCTGAGTCCGTTCAGTCGTTTTTGCGTAAAAGAGTAACATCCATACATACAAACTTTCATATATTTATAATATTAGTAAGATTTGTAATCATATATGTAATTTATGTAACCTATGGCTATTAGAAGAAACACATATTTATTTATGTACTTACTTGCTAAGTAATAAATATATAATCGGCATCGCCCTTATCTTAATACAAAGCTATTTTAGGAACAAATAAAGAGGTTTTCAATGCCATCGTAGGATATGGACAATATTGCCAGTTGTCAAAGAGATAGCCTCGCGGTTGACGCCCATCGCACAGTGTCGTTATCACCTATACTTAAAAACGGATGTTACAGTTAGAACATGTGTTTTTTGGGCTGTTACTGTAATCTGTTACTGTAAGTGGTCTTTGGCATGTAAGGACCAATATATTACTGCTCTAAGAAGCAAGGGAAGTAATATTTCAAATGGGAAAAGGGTTAGGGACTGTTTCACCACAATGATTGAGTTTCCAATATCTTACTTGGCAGATAATAAATATTCAGGAAGTAGTGGCTATTCGGACATTTTGAAACAGGCCTTTAGATTTTTTGTAAATTCACCAGATGCCCACTAGGCCTGCATTCCCACCCAGCGATGGGAATATGGCTGATTTGATTATGCTTTATCGAAATTAATCCCTTAAGAAAATACTACTGAGATAAAAATTTCCTAGGTATATCCTTATCCACGCCACGGCCTAGCCGTGATCTGAATTTCATCCAAATTACTTCAGGAATTATTGACTGAAATACACCTAAATGCACAAACGTTATGTTATGTTACTGCTTAATATAAGGTGTTCTGTTTTCAAGGTCAGAGTTATTTAAATATTTTATTTAGGGCTGTAGAAACAGCAGTTTCAAGGCATTCTTGTGAAGTTTTTGTTGTGTTTAAAAGAAAGGTAATGAATTAAATGGATTAAAATAGCTTTCCTACTACTTTTAAAGATAATTCTAGAATTGTTATGTTTTCTATTTTTGTCTCATAACATGACTACCCTCTTTATCGCGTGGATAATCTATCCTAATCTGAACTTAGTAGTTACTGCTAATGTGCTTTCTGTGATATTATTTGACAAATGATAAACAACACTATCTACTCTCACGAAGTCAAAAGTAACGTTTGGTAGGCTTAGGGCCTGTTTCACAATGTCTGAGTAGGCACTACTCACTGAATAAATTCAAAAATGTGACAGATTTTGTATGAAATTATCTGTCAAGTAAGATACTCGGAACTTAATCATAGGTGGTGAAATAGGCCCTTAGTAACTAGTAACGCGTTTTTTTTTTAAATCTGTACATGGGCGTGGATCGAAACTAGGATCCCCCTGTCCCCTGTAGTAGTAACCACTGAACTGGCTAAATGTGAGCTTTACTGTAAAGTTTTTCTTTGCGTTTAATCACTAACTCACTTGATGATTAGCGACACCCAGGACTCACTGTGTACGTAGGTATAGTATTCACCCTCACCACTGAACTAGTCATTATGTGTTATTTAATGTACAGTTATACATAATATCTTTGAGTTTGACCGCTAACTCACTTGATGGTTAGCGACGATGTGGTCGCGACGACGCTTGCCTAAAAGTCTCAGTGATCAATTAACTCTTGACTGTCATAACTCTCTCAAAAGTCAAGTGTTCTAATAACTCCAGATTATTACAGCTCTCAGTAAACACAGACTCCAGCAAGGAATTTATTTCTTTAATACATGGAGGACTTAAAGCTATGTGTTATACTGACATATTAAATGTTTCCAGGCGATGGCGACAAACAGGAGCGGTGCTGCTCAGCGGCCGAACGGCGCTCCACAAACGAAGGTGTGCCAGTTCAAGCTGGTGCTCCTCGGAGAGTCAGCAGTGGGCAAGTCTTCTCTGGTGCTGCGCTTCGTGAAGGGGCAGTTCCACGAGTACCAGGAGAGCACGATCGGCGCCGCTTTTCTCACGCAGACCGTCTGTCTCGATGACACCACCGTCAAGTTTGAAATATGGGATACGGCGGGGCAGGAAAGGTTGGTATTACTTATGATTTTTTAATCTAAATCGGTGGGATATGGTCGATCCCGAAAGAGTTGATGCCTGTGTGAAGCCTTGTAGATTTTACTTCTGAAACGAAAAACTCCAACTGGTGCAAAAATTCTTGGATGAAGGCCCCTTCATCAGTTCCCAAATTTATTTCGTTACTACAGTTCAGTTTCAAATATTATGTTGTAAAAAAACCTACATGTTCTTGACTAAAAAAATCGATGACATTTGACACGGCCCATTCCCTTCCTTAATTCATGAATCCCCGACCGGTCCTATGAGCCCGCGGTGTTATTGTTTTACTATTGTGTCTCGTTTTGTGGGCATGATGTGATAGGTTAAAGAAGAGGCCTGAATCCCAGCAGCGGGAATATTAAAAGGCTTATTATTCTCTATGCTTTGCCATGTCTATGTCACAGGGTCATTTTTCATACAGCTTGTGTGCTGAGTAATATTAATCCGTCTCAACCGAGGTCTCTGTAAAAAACAAATTTTATATCCGATTCTTGTGATGTTCTCCTCACTTGATTTACTTCTTTAGGCACAATCTCCTAAAAACCTTATAACAGTCAGACAGACACGTGAGTGCTCTTATAAGGGTTCCATTTATACTTATGACGTTCGAAACCCTAAAAATATTGAGCAGTTGTTATTAAGCGCCATGACAGGCAAACGCCGCGCCTATGACACTCGGGGGCACGATTTACTATTGTTTGTTTTGTCATTACGCCTTCAAGGAGGTGGCACACTTCTTCTGATTTGGTTATGTTGTATTTGGATTATGGTATTGGTAGAATAGCGAGTGGGTCTTTAATTACTCAGATACCCGCGAAACCAGACACAATAGTAAAACAATAACAGCGCGGTCTCATAGGACCGGTAGGGGATTCAAACGTTAAAGGCTCCTGGAATTTTAACGGTCCGTTCACCCAGACCGTCTCGGAGAGGAGAGCAGATATTTTATCACGTTGAAAACAGAGTTTTAAGTATTTGTAGTAAGGTTTATTTTTGCATGTGCACTGCTGTTGTCAGAAAGAATGCTTGAACGCGCAGTGCATTTTAAGCTTTACCAACAGCATTTCAAACTAGCCGCTGCCAGTGGTTTCGTCTGAGTGTTAGTAGAAAATTATCCTAAAGGAACATACTTCCGGGATGATAAGTATCATCATATCAGTATCATCTCAGCCGAAAGACGTCCACAGCTGGACACAGGCCTCTCCTAGGATAATAAGTATCCTATGTGCTATTCCAGGACATGCCGTTCGCGCGTGAAGAAGTAACGAATATACAAACTTTAGACTTAACAATAGGTATTAATGTGATTAACTGAGCGTCATCATACTAATCATTTTAAGCGGTTGATAGTAGAGAACTTGTACCTACTAACCTATTTATTTATCTAATTGGTCGTAACTTTATTCTTAACGTACAGTTTTCCGGTAAACACCGATTAAGGTGAAAGCCCGCTAAATTCAAATCTTCTTAAGTTTTTTTTTGCTTTTTCTCACTACTGTCAGATGCACTATCAGATGATCAATAAAATAATATGATTTCTTGCTTAGCAGTAAAAAAACAACAAACAGCATTCCAAAAATGCAAACTGTTGAGGAAAATGCCGAGACAAGCAGAATCGATAGGCCTTGAATGACAACTAGTAAAATACGTCTTACGACGGATAATACAAAGAGTAGTCACTGCTGAAGGTCACTTGTTGCACTACGATGTTTAACATGGCGTCACAGAATCCTGCATCGCTCAAGCAAAGTTCTCCGCGCGATGTGAATAGATGCAACAGCCCAAAATCATTTATCTGGCAATAGCCCACCAGACATAACATCCCGTCTGGATGGAGGATCCTCCCTTTTCAATGGAGGCATGTCGGATTTTACTCTCTGTTCCACTTACCTCCAAAAATGTAAAGAATTGCGTCAAAAAACTCCTGCGCATCGCCGTGGACTGGTAATGTACCCAAAAGGCTAGCAGAAAAGCCACACTGTCGTCATCATCATCATCATCTCAGCCGCAAGACGTCCACTGTGGACATAGGCCTCACTGTATGGCAATGCTAATTCTCTGACTTATCAGTATAAATGTAAACATAAGCTCCAACTCCAGAATATAAAAAAAATACTAGTGACTCACGTCGGCTTTGCACGGGTGCAAATTATATACTCATACCTTCTTTGTTTGTTGCTCTTTGTATTAGTGAGAACCGTATCAAAACTAACTATACTCCGTCGGTTTAGGTAGTTAACTAAATGTAAACAATCTTGGCATGTCTTTTTATCTAAAAGTTGTCTATATATTGTATGTAAAAATCTTTGCAAATAGGTATTTACCTAAATCGATGTTAGCTAATAAACTAAATTTAAATAATCTTCGTGTATATTTTAAACGACCTCTTTAATATAAAGAGACATACCAAGATTGTTTACCTTTAGTTAACTACCTAAACCAACGGAGTATAGGAAGTAGCGGATAAACAGAGACACACGGACAGTGACTTTATTTTATGAATAATATATAATTTATAAAAGACGCCTAAGTTGTAGTAACTTAGGGTCTTTAAGTCAAGAGTAAATAGATTATTTCTAGGCAAGCGTGCTCCATGGTTGACCATATCATCTGATGAGATCGTGGTCAAACGCAAGCCGAGCAGAACCAAGAAATAAAAAATTATGACTGAATAAATTACGTAATTTTTTTTGGTGATTTCTGGCATTATCCCATAGTGTTCTAGTTGTATGAATTCAATTATTTATTACCGACCTACCGATGCTTTCATTCCGGTTTCGGCCTAAAAGTACCTGGCTGAATATTCAGCTCGACCGAAATATCGGCTAGTGCTCGGCTCCTTTAGCGTAGACCTTTACGGTTTCGTCTGAAAATCATATTTCCGGTTGAATTCTACTAACGAATAAGTCACTCTGTCTTAAGTAGGTATTTCTTCTAACATTACTTTGTATTTTCCACAGGTATCACAGCTTAGCACCGATGTACTACAGAGGCGCGCAGGCGGCCATCGTCGTATATGATATTACTAATCAGGTAAATACTTGCTCACCTACAGTCTACACACAACAACATAAGAACAACACACACACACACAAACAACGCAACAACACACACATAATACAACACATACATAACAACGACACATACAACACAACATACCAACACAAGAACGATTCTCGTCATCCTCTGACGTACAATCCGGACACATTAACTTGACGTATCTCTGAAATGCGAGGTTTGCCAGATCTTCAAACCGAAAAGCCGGACAAACCAGCCAATTTAGCCGGACATTTGATTAAAAAGGCTGACAATTTTGTTTTTGATGCCATGCACGGAAGTTTTACTTTTTATATTCTCATGAAATATGTAACAAGACATTGCTGGTATGCAAACGCTTGCAATTGCAAAACCACATGAGAATTTAAAAAATAGTCAAATTTGAAAAGCCGGACAGGCCGGACTTCGCCTAATTTGGCCGGAGAGCACACACAAGCTAAAAGCCTGACTGTGTCCGGCTTTATCCCGACGCCTGGCAACACTAAATGCGAGCATCCCCCCGCTTCCCCCCGTATTCCCTTAGCTCGCCCGGCTAGTGTCAGTATAGTCAGCATCTTTGTTATCGATACGCGCGTCGATAATTTGGCTAGTTCTCTGTTGTTGTTATATTGTTTTTGGACATTATTTCATCGACATCAAGCGTCAAGTTAAACGCCTATTACACCACTCGTTTTTACGAACAATCTAAGCCTATGTCGTGTAGTGTAATGGAGGGTAAGACGGCCTTACTACTCGGTAGACTCAACGACAGTCTACGTAGACCGGTTGTAAAAACGGGTGGTGTAAATAGGCCTTTTAATAGCGCCCTGCAGGCCTGCACACGTACAGTTCGGACTGCGGGAAACGCCACGCGCCGTTCCATCCCGCGCTCCGAACTGTACGTGTAGATGTACGGGTCTAACAGTCCGATCTGGCACATCGATGCGAACGCATGTCTCACAGTTTTACGCGCGCATCACGTATAAACGTAAATTACAAAAAATGGCGGTTTGGAGCGTCCAAGCTATCACAGAGTTCATTCGTTTGTTCCGTGAACATCCGTGTCTCTGGAAGATAAAAAGTAAGGAGTATAGTAACGTGACGCGGACAGCGAGCACTGGGTAGGGGTTTAGTCAGTAAGAGCCTGACACACCCTCCCGCTCCGCCCAAGAGTGGGAGAAGTCATTCAGATGATTCCCCTACCCGAAAAAAAACTACAGTTCTGGTACGTAAAAGGGAACTAAAGGTACACACATTAGAGTTTCTTAAAAGAGTGACAATTTCGTTCCACTCACAGTGGGAGAAATAATTTGATAAAGCAAAACCATCTTTCAACATCTTCAAATGAACTAAAAACTCACATTTTTAGATCATAAAATTTTTAAACCTCTTATGATTCCCCTACAATAAAAAAAGAGGTGCATTTCGCAAAGAATTGAAGAAAGTAACGGAGACACGGAACAAAAACTTTTAAAAGTTATAACGTTCCACGCGCCATTCCAAACTGCAGTCCAAACTCTTGAAAATCAATTTACACGCACAGTTCGGAACGTTTGTCTAGATATGTAAGTTTCGTCCGCAGTCCAAACCGTGAATGCATTTTTAACCGTAATCAGTAAAACAGTTTGATCCGCAGTGCAAACCGTACAGATCTAACCGCGGTTTGGAACGCAGTCCAAGATGCGCGGTTCGAACTGTACGTGTGCAGGGCGCTAATCTATCACATACCCGCGAAACGAGACACAATAATAAAACAATAACAGCGCGGTCTCATAGGACCGGTTGGGGATTCAAACATTAATGTTAAGGTACGCTTTCGAACCGAGCGTCTATAGCGTCAGTGACGCCGCGACAGATAGATGTTCTATGCAAATATATGAAATTCTAGGGAACGACTTTCGAACCCAGCGACACTGACGCGGCGTCAATGACGTCACTGACGCCGCGCAGGTCAAGCAAAATTCAATATAATGTGACTATTACTAAACTTCAATTTTATATATACGTTCATTACTGTCGCGGCGGCACTGACGCTATAGACGCTCGGTTCGAAAGCCTACCTTTATCGAGTTGTACCTACATACATAAGTGCGATTCTTGTCGGCCTCTGACGTATATGTGTGGAGGTAGCCTTATCAAATTCCAAGTCAATTGGCTTGTCAGACGGAAATGATTAATATGAGTAAATTTAATCCGTTTATCTCCAAGCACATTGCTCTTTATGATGTGCGAAATAATTGTTTACGTGCGTGTTGTTTCTTTGTAATAATGACACTCGTTTTGGAACACAATTAACGACGTGTTGATAATTCAGTCTACGTAGGCCGTATCCAAGCAGTTGCCATGTGCTTGAGTTTATAAGCAATTTTCTCAATTAAGCCAAGGATACACTAGGGAACATTTTGTCCCGCAACATGACGCGCTACACTTAATTTACGTGACGCTGCAACGTTGCATATTGTCCCGCAACATGCCCCGCAACATTGTACGTGACGCGGGGCATGTTGCTTGCTCCCGTCTCAAGGGCGAGCGCAACGTACAATGTTGCGGGATAACATCCAACGTTGCAGCGTCACGTAAATTAAGTGTAGCGCGTCATGTTGCGGGACAAAATGTTCCCTAGTATATCCTTGGCTTTAAGCAACTGGTTGTAAATGATTTCAACACTTTGACTTTTTGACCACCACGTTGAAGAAGCTAAAGTGCACGCTTTAGCTTCTCAACGCCTACAGAAAAATCTGCGTTACCTCCAACAACACAAATAAGAAAAAAAAGCTTTGTTTTACGATTTCTTAGCGAAGCCTGTCACATATTAGTGACTGTGGCGTGCCGGACACATTTTCTTTTGTCATGTATACAATCATGACTGTTGCAATCAAGAGGTTTGCTGTAAATTCTATGCAGGCAATTAGTGTGTATACCATTCTTCAGTCCTGTATCTCAATCTGAAGTGTAAGCCTTATCGTCTATAGCTTAGACAGACAGAATAATGTCACAGTCAAAACCACTTTTAACTGTAAGAATTGCTCAGTACGTTTTACCAGATAAAAGTACATACTTTAAAATTACTTAAATTTTTTCAATAACCTTTTAAGTTAGTAAGTCTTTTGCTAGATTTTTTTTTTAAATAACGAGTCAAACAAGTTGTAACTTAATAAGGGTTTTGACTGAAGCTAGCCAAAACTAGTTTTGATCAATTACTCGTATTGACTGTAACATAATAGCATATTGGAATTATCTTATCAATCAAGTAGATCAACTGTGTTATGTAGATTTAGGTGGGCTTGATTCATAGCTAGATATAATACCGGTTCGGAAGTGATTATTTTGTATAAAAGTTACCATTTTATATAAAATTATAGATTAGTTCTTTCGACCACCGCACCTCAGGCTTTTCGTACCGCAGATAAAAATGGAATCCTTATAATTATGATCACATTGATCACTTTTTAGTCCGCTGCGAAGATCCTTTTCCTCAAGAACGCATACTGATATACAGCAAGTATTATCACTACATAGTATAAAAAAAAGTCGCTTTCTCTGTCCCTATATCCCTATGTATGCTTAAATCTTTAAAACTACGCAACGGATTTTGATGCGGTTTTAATAGATAGAGTGATTCAAGAGGAAGGTTTATATGAATACTACATGCATAATATGGTAGAGTAACACTGATAAATTTGCACCCGTGCGAAGCCGGGGCGGGTCGCTAGTTATTATTATGTAGTAAGTATAAATTAAGTTCTTGTTCGAACATTCAAGCTATTTAATGACAGGTGCATTTAGCTACCTACAGCTGTTTAATTCATATTATTTCTATCGTTGACCGTACGTATAACGAATATAGTCTATTTGTTCCACCAGGCTCTTGCCTACACGGCGTGACTAGTACAAAGCCTACCGCACACTACTAGATGAGCTATAAGATAAAGACATTCAACCTTGCAGTCTGTACATCCCGTAAACTGAACGGCCGTGAGCAAATGTAGTTCAAGTTTAACTGCGATTCGACTCGGTTTAATCGTAACGGCGTATTTTGATCACGGTTATGTGCTTTAACTGATAGGAAATGTGATTTTAATATTTTTTTCATACGTCGAATGCCTACTACGAAATATTACGTAGCTGGTAACGATGGCAGGTGTCGACTATTTATTGTACTACGTACGTACAAACCTACGTATTATTACGTATTATTACGTAGGTTTGTACGTGAATCATATGAACAATATGGATAAAATAAAAGTTAGTGGTGCCTACCCACGTAGTATTATGTACCACGGCATCCTTCTATAAAATGGTATCCGTGATGATAACCTTAGAAGATGAATTGAAAAAATCACATTTGTACTTGATTGGTTTTGAACCAGGAACCTCATGAATGAGAGGCGTGTGCCTTAACCAATGAGCCGTCACGAAACTTGCAGCCAAGTAAAGAAACAAAAAAACATATAAGACATAACAAAAAAAACCTCAGTCGCACAGACAGACAACTGATTTCCGACACAAAAAAGTATGTCAAAATAGTTGCGAATGAAGTAACATTCCTCTTGGACAATGTCAGCATGATCTATGCTCCACATGGTCGCTGTGCTTTGTTGGTCAGTAGGCAAAGGTCGGACATGTTTGCACAGCGTTTAGTGACAGCGGTGTAATGTAACCTGTGTGCTTTCCGAGACATAGGGTATTAGTCATATCCTAGAAGAATTGAAAAATTCAAATTTGTTCTCGCTCGGTTTCGAACCTGCAACCTCATGCGTGAGAGGCGGGTGCCTTAACCACTGAACCATTACGACATTTGTAACCAAGTAAACAAAGTAAAAAATATATAAGACATACCAAAAAATCTCAGTCCCAAAAAAGTATGTCAAAATTTCTACAACTATAGTCAAATCTCAGCCGAAAGACGTCCACTTCTGGACATAGGCCTCCCCCAAGCGTCGCCACAGCGAAAGGTCCTGTGCGTCTCGCATCCATCGGATTCCCGCGACCCTCGCCAGGTCGGCTGAGATGATGATGATAGTCAAATAGTCGCGAAAGAAGTAACATTCCTCTTGGACAATGTCAGCATGATCTATGCTCCACATGGTCGCTGTGATGGTCAGTAGGCAAAGGTCGAGCATGTTTGAACAGCATTTAGTGACAGCGGTGTAATGTAACCTGTGTGCTTTCCGAGGCATAGGGTGTCAGTCATCATCATTATCTACCTAGCCTTTTCCCAACTATATTGGGGTCGGCTTCCAGTCAAGCCGGATTTGGCTGAATACCAGTATTTTACGAGGAGCCGCTGCCTACCAGACCTCCACAATCCATTAACAACCACATGCGTGAGAGGCGAGTGCCTTAACCACTGAACCATTACGGCATTTGTAGCCAAGTTAAGAAAGTAAAAAATGTATAAATTCCGTCCCACAGACAGGCAACTGATTTCCTACACAAAAAAGTATGCCAAAATTCATTCAACAATGGTCCGAATGAATGAAGAATTCGTCTGACAGACAATATCAGCACGATCTATGCTCCACATGGTCGCCGTGATGGTCAGTAGGCAAAGGTCGAGCATGTTTGCACAGCATTTAGTGACAGCGGTGTAATGTAACTGACTGAAGTAAAGTCGCTTGCGTAGTAGTGTGTAACGTGGATAGTGCAAAGAATCATCTTTGCACTATCACAAATGTAACAGACTAGCTGCTGTCCCCTGCGGTTTCACCCGCATTTTTACATCTACATACTCATACTGCTCCGCTCCCGTGGGTCGTAGCGTGATGGTATATAGCCTATAGCATTCCTCGACAAATGGGCTATCTAACACTGAAAGAATTTTTCAAATCGGACCAGTAGTTCCAGAGATTACCCCCTACATACAAACTTACAAATTTTACCTCTTTATAATATTAGTATAGATAACTGTTACATTTTCGAAGTGTGGGCTATCAAAGGCATGTCTAAAACTTTCTTACGTTTTAAATTAATAGCTGTAATTTCTTTATTTTCGTTTTTAAAAACCTTATCACACACTAGAAATTACTCCTGTAGTGGTTTTTTTTTCAAGTCTGTAATCATCAGAATGACTTCACTTCTTCTTCCTATACTGTGGGTGCGTTCATAAACATGAAAACACAGACCCGGAATACTGATAAATAATCTGTAGACAAAAACAAATATTTGTTCCGTGTGAGAATCGAACCTGCGATTCGCAGCGCCGCAACCAGCTCAACCACTGAGCCAACCGCCTGTCGAGATTGTTTTTTCTTTCTTTAAAGTAAACCATCAAATTTTGCACAGCTTTAATTTACTGCGTTTCGCCAATCTCTGGAACTACTAATCGGATTGAAAAAATCTTTTTGTATGGGATAAGCAGGTTTATAACTAGAATATAGAACATAACGTTACGACGCACGAAAGCGGATCAGTAACAAAAGACGCAGCGAAACCGTGGGGGACAGCTACTAACTGCAAAAAAATCATTTATCACCAAAAAATCAGTGACACAGTTTCTTTGTAAAACTCCGAAGTGTTTTCACGGTCTTATTCCGTTCGTTGATAGGTCAGCGGAGTTCAGACAATTGTTCGGTATTGTCACGGCAAGAGATATTTGGATTATTTTGGATTAGCCCGGAAGTGGTATTTAAATATGACCCACACTGTAAGACGAAGTGACTGAAGTGAGGCTGGCAAAGATAAAACATATTTGTCTTGGAGTGGAATAAAGATGAAAGAAGGAGGATCTATGGTTTTCGTGGAGGCTCTATTTTTTTTGTTTATATACCATAAACTAGTACTTGACTGCAATCCCACCTGATGGTAAGCAGTGATGCAATCGTTGATGTGTGCTAAAGAGTTACTAGGTAAATATTGTGTGGATTCTGCTACAAAGTTACCGCGACTTATTAGACTAGAACTGGGTGAATTATAGTCTCGTAGTAAAGTATGAAACTTTCTCTCGATCCTCCTAGATCAAGACTTATTTGTGTATTGGTATGACCTCAAAAAAAGCCTATAAAATATAACAAATATTGTTGATTAAAATATCTATAGATTAGATAGATACATAGATAAAACGGTGTGATTACTGAGATTACGGTTCAGATAATTCCCAGCAAAGGTGTATTGAACTATCGCAATGTTATCCTCAGCCTGAATTATATGGTATGAACCAGCGCTTGACTGCGATGGTCCCACCTGATGGTAAGCAGTGATGCAGTCGTTGATGATGAGGCGCACTAGTTTATTAAGAGCCTATTCACTCTAGCCTTAAATATACCCAAATTATAACCAAATCAAGAGCGAATAGGTTACTTCGTTGGTAAGCGCACTCCATCGTCAATCGCATCGTCGCTTTCCATCAGATGAGATAGCGGTCAAGCTCAAGCCTCATCATCATCATCTCAGCCGAAAGACGTCCACTGCTGGACATAGGCCTCCCCCAAGCGTTGCCACAGCGACCGGTCCTGTGCGTCTCGCATCCATCGGTTTCGCCAGGAAGTTGGTCCATCTTGTGGGATCCTCTCCAAGTGAAAAAAGAATAAGATCTTTAACCTATCACATACCCGCAAAACGAGACACAATAGTAAAACAATAACAGCGCGGTCTCATAGAACCGGTCGGGGATTCATGAACTAATACAAACATATATTCTCAAGTAGTGTTTCCCAACGATACCGACGCCGACGTATAAGACATAGCAAACTAAATTAAATTAGGCTAATTTTTCCGTGGATGTTCACAAACACAATCGCGTCACGGCTAATTAGCCAGGCTACAAGTATTGCCTTCACGTGACCGGCTTTTTGTGTTCTACGCTTACAATCTATTGCTAATGAATACTTAGCTTAATGACTAAGTATTTATTTACTCCTATTACTTAGCATTATTGCTTTATCGGCCTTGTAATGTTCCCCTGATGTTGGGGCAAAGAAGGAACAAAAGTGGGGTTTTGATATCCTATCTTAAAACAAAAAAAATAATCTTTTGGGGCTCACAGGCCCTCTAGGAGAGGAAATGGGCTGTAATCTACCACGCGGGCCCAGTGCGGATTGGTGGATGTCACGTTTCTTAGAATTTTTGGTACTAGGACATGACTGCGTGAGGAATCATGATGTTTTTATGAATTTGCTATAACTTCCTTGAAGAAAAATTTTCAATTCCATAAAATTATTTATTTATTTAAAATTCTTGTACAGTAGTGTAATGGTACATAGGCAGACTTAATGCAACAAGGCATTCTCTACCAGTCAACCTTTGGGTTTAAAAACAACATTTAAAAGTAGGAGGTTTAATTATGACCACGCATTTCTTTTGCATTATTATCATCATCATCTGCCTAGCCTTTTCCCAACTATTATTATTATACGGTCTTATATTTTATTTATTACTATTTTGATAAGATATAATTGTAGTTGTAGACATTTATGACGAGACTTATTGTATCTACTTATCTAGGATGAAAAATAAAGTATTTACATAAAATATTATATCTCTCACAAGATTGTTTGATACGAGGATAAAAAGGATATTATGGGCTTTACATGTGAGTCATATGATTTTTATTTTTACGCACAAACACAGTGCATATACTTTTAACCTATCAGATACCCGCAAAACGAGACACAATAGTAAGACAATGACAGCGCGGTCGCCGGCTACCGCTCGGAGATTCATGAATACAAAGGCGTGAGACAGTATTCGGTGTCATGAAAGGACATTAAAGTGACAGTTTGTTGACATGACATTTTAAATGACATGTCGTTGGTTAAGTTCAATATTGTCCTTGAGAGTCTCTTTTGCGTTCTTCCCCACGTAAAACTAAGCTTTGGAATATTGCAAATATAACTTTTTGACTGATCGACTTTTTGACAAGTCAATAGTGCCTGTAAAATATGGTTTTAATTGCAAACATGCTTTGAATATGAGTTTAAACCGAATTATGTTATTATTATAATAAATTTGCGGTCTAGGGCTAACGTGACAAGGTACCATCATTATTGATAGGCAGGTGTGTGACGTAGGTCGTATTTCACAAATGTAGTTTTTATTAGTACTTACACGCCAGTGGGCGTAGTCTTTTAGCGGCATTGGAGCGAGAAATGTGACGGCTATGCCAATTGGATTATTTCACGATTTTGCGCATTGTGCTGGATTACTTCTCTGATGAGAGACCCTACAGCCTATACTGCACCTTGACCTAAACCATATCCATATTTGTTTCGTCTCATCATCATCATAATTACAGCCGAAGAACGTCTATTGTTAGACATAGACCTCCTCCAATTGTCGCCACAACGAACGGTCCTCTGCATATCGCGCTCAACGCATTCCCGCCACTATCACCAGGTTTACCTTGTCGAAAGCCTTAGTTAAATAATATTCCACCGGTGTCAGAAACAGGATCCAAGCTACTGGTGGTTACGGCTTCAGGAGACAGGAACCTCCTCGCAATGTAAAACATAAGGAAGCAAATTTTCAATGATTTACAACGCCAAAAGTCCCTTTTGGACCCTTTTCCCGTAACAGCGTTGGTTAGCAAATACGATTCCGTATACTTAACTAACCGTCGATAATACTCTTCAGATGAAATTGAATCTTCTAGTAACTTAGTTAGCCCCCTGTGGCGTCGCCTATAAAGGGAGAGCTGACTACCTCATATGTATAGCCATGTACCTATTTCTATTTCTCCCGTATCGGCACGAGCTGTGAGATAATAGCTAGATCATTCTGTGATAAAAAATATTAGCGGGGTTCAAGGTGGTTCCACTATTTTTCTTATTTGCATGTCGATTTCTATTCTTTTTAACCCCCAAATTGATTGTAGAAAATGTCTTGTCCCGTATATGTAGAGAGAGCGTAATCTACTGGTCCATTGACCCTTTTTTTATGGTACCTATTTTAATGTGGGAGAGAGGGTATCCACCCTTTTGATGTAGCTGTTTGTTCTACTAATGTAAGTCTGCTACTCCTCACTTCACCTGGAATGAGAGAAGATGACGATTTCTCCAAAACAAAACTAAAAAGGTTTTAGAACAATCTGCCTCGTGCGGTAAAAGTAAACATTAGTATAATAATATATTCAAGTAGCAGCTCAGTCAAAGAAATGCAACACAATCGTGCTGATACGGCAGAAAGCTATCAACTTATCAGATAAGAACAATTATACGGCCGGATCCCTCGGCGGCCTCACGCACTTCATGTACATTTATCTCCTTTGTTTTATGGCAGCCTGGTACTCTGCGTTCTTGATGGACTGTTATATATTCCAGCTGATTGTTTTTTTTTTTGTTAGCCTTTTCTTTCCCACTCCTGGGCAAAGGCCTTATCCCTCCATTTGTTAGCCTGTTCTGTTCCACTCCTGGGTAAAGGCCTCCCTCCACTCCTTTCATCTCTGATTGAATTGTGGACAAAATATTCATCTCTTGTGCTTTGCTTGGCGCCTGATATCCGTTCATGATGATCCTTACAAAGTTCCCTACTGTGTTGTATCTGTTCGCTATATAAACTCAATAAGTGCTCGAACTGAACTGATTTTCAAACGGTTTTCACCAATTAGGGAGATTGATTCATGAGGATAAATGCATATCATAGTTGAAAAAAGCCAAGAATTTCAGACATTTTTAACACCCTTACGAAGCCGTGGGGGACCGCTAGTTCGGTACGTTTTCTAGACTTCTTTTTCCAGCCCTTGTCCCATATTACTTGGGGTCGGCGCAACACGTTTTTTTCTTCCATTCTGCCTGGTCACCTGTCACACTCACTAACTCTCTCGTATGTTTTCTAGACTGTTGACTGTGTATTTGTCATCAAAATAATGATCTCATAAGTTTATTTGGCGCCTAGTATTCGTTCTTGGTAGTTTGGTACATTTTACAACTTATTGACTGATTTTGTTTAATGCTAGACATTTTGTTCTTGAAGAATCATTGACCAACAGGTTTATTGCTTGTACAAACAGTCTTTTATTATTCAATTTGTTTTATGTTTTGGAACACTTTCCATTCTAGTCGGTGTTTGAGTCCAAAACCTTACCTGTTTTTCTGATCGCTCTTGAAAATTATGATACATACCGATGTCTTGACCGATTATGAGAAGGTCAGAAGCCAGTAAATCTGATTCTAGTCTTGCCATGAAGTACCGTGTTACCCCAGTTAATGGGTAGTGCAGGTCTGGTAGGCAGCCGCTCCTCGTAAAATACTGGTATTCAGCTAAATCCAGCTTGACTGGAAGCCGACCCCAATATAGTTGGGAAAAAGGCTAGGCAGATGATGTCTGTACCGATTATCTACACTGTAGACAGCCTGCAGAAACTAGTAGAATGTACAGAATCAAATATCTTATCCTGAGTCATCGCATATTATTATCTTTGGCGGTGTATCGCTGCTGTACATTATATTTCTCTTCGACATTTTTCTGTCTACTGTTCGACATTTGTTATCTATTCGTAGGCACAGTTTATCTAACTTTCTGTTTTGCTTTGTCTGCCTGAAAAAACAATCTAGTTTTGAGATCGCGACAGACAAAACAATCAAATGGTATGAGCCGAGATAACGCGTAATATAATATCGTAGTCGATGCGATCGCGAACATTCCACAATTTTATTGCTAATCGCAAAAATTATATAAATTATGAAATGAATTACGTACAATATTGTTACTCAGAAGCCGTTTTTCAGGGTATTACTGACGTATTTATTGTACTTGTGAATTTATTGGAAATATTGTCATCATCATATGACATTTCTATTTAACAATTCAATAGTATGACGTACGAAGAAAGTTTCCACTCTGTGAAATATTGTTCTAATAAATATATTACAGTTGGGTTTGTAAGGTACGATGCAAAATAGCATGGATACCTTAATGTCTATTTTCCCGTGAACTTTTAAGTTCAAGTGTTCTATAATTACTCATGACGTCATTTCTCGCTTCACACGATTTTTTTCCTGTACTGTCCATGCAATTTTGCATCTGACTGTACCTTTAAAACTTACTAAAAATAAGGATTATATACCTAATTCAGGTAAATTCCTATGCCTTTAATGTTTTATAAAATACATTTTATCCGTATATGGTATAAGACAAAATTCCCCGCCACATCCGTCGCCTGTTCACAATGCAATCAAAAACTAATGCGGTTTTTATTAATAAACATAGGTGTATAATGCACATTGGACAGAGTGATTTTGGCTGTATTAGGCATATTCAAATTGAGAAAAGCCATGTATTTGGATCATTTATTTTATTACCTGTGTAAACTGGGCGAGGTCTATAGTTTCACTATAATAATTGTCGCCTACAGTCTTAGTAACACGTACCGAAACTTACTATTACATTTATAAATCTACACATTTGAACAAATCGGTTCACTTATTTCCCTAGAGACAACAGGCAAACAGATAATAAAACATACCAAATTCGTTATCACTGTTTTACTCGGCATACATGTCAATGAATCGAGGGATTACCAGTTGGTATGTGAAATCACTGCGTCACATGGCTGATTCGATGACTCATTTATTAAAACTGGTGTTAAAACATGGAATTTAATCCTAAAAACCCAAGATTTTTCCTGGTCATTATGGTAATATATACCATAATTATAATTAATTTCAATTGAGAATTTGCCTGACTTTTTTACAAAATTTTGTGCTAATCAACATTAAATGCTAAAAATAAATCTATCTGAAAAATGCATATCAATAATGGTTACAAAATGAAGCAGCAATAAGTATATCAAATTGTATGCGCAAGAGTGGGTAGGTACGTGGTGGGAACATCTCGCTATCTGCTTTCTACGCGCGTAACCTAAGAAAACATTGTAGTCTGTGCATCCTTTTTCTGTCACTTGACAGTTTCCCCCTCCACCAGATTTGAAAGAACTTTATTAATTTTAACCGCATTTGAGCATTTTTTCTTTCATTCTTTCTATATTTTGCGATTTTGAATGTAATATGTGTCAAGTAATCATCATCATCATAATTTCAACCGAAAAATGTCCACTGATGGACACGGCCTCCTCCAAGTGTCGCCACAACGACCGGTCCTTTGCGGCTCGCATCCATCGGGCAATTAATTTTATAGCTTTCGGCAATTTTTTCCCAGATTTACTAGTGAATCCATGCATTACTTCTGCATTACAGCATCATTCTGATCGTCTAGCACAATAGTCAGAATGCTATGGTTGACTGCTATTGAATTAAAAGATCAGTTGTCTGTTACAATTTTAATGCCACTTTTTTTCTCGTTTTATGTGTCTGTGTTGTAATATGGAAGTATTGTAGACCCAATAGTTTTTTTGAAAAGAGTAACCATGGAGTTTCTTGCCGGTTCTTCTCCATAGGAATAGGAAACGAGTAACGACCAATTTGGAACCGTGCACTAGTTTTTGACGTTTTATAAGTGCCCATGCAGGCCTATGTATAATGTAATCATTTTGAATTTTGTTAAACATTTTTTAATCGGATAACTTGCAAAAGCCGTTTAGATTCAAAATTTAAAGTTACAAATTCAAAACAAAAATAAAAATTACGTTCCACCAATACATGATTTGTAACTTTTGTAAGTCTCTGTTCAATTGTCATCATTAAACTATTTTGGTTGCGGTCAATACAATGCTCTGCAAATGGTATTACACAAGTAAGTCTTCGCGAGTTCAAGGGCGACAGACAGACCGACAAAGATAACGGGCGTACATAGCTGTCGACGTATGAGCTATAAATATTTACCTACTGTACTGCACATAAGTGAATGTGCTATGTAGCGATGTGTACTTGTTTAATGCTACACGAGTTTAATGGCTTTGGTGTTGAGAAAAATAAGTTTATATTGGGAATAACTTAGTTATTTAATTATATTATATTTTTAGTCTGTGTTGTCCCATGGCTGGGCAAAGGCCTCTCTTATTTCTTCCCTTGTTTCCATTTCCGGTTTTTTTTTGCCAATTCCTATGGAAGACGACTAAGGCGTCCTGACATCTCCATGGTCTGCTGTGACCCCATCTAACGATTTCAGGGGCTGCAGAAGCAGCATGGATGGTTTTTTTTTTTTTTTTGTAAAAGTCTGCGGTCCATCTCGTTCCACCTAGAACGGAAAAAGATATCGATACCAGAAGTATCAACGTAAGGGACTTTTTTACGTTTTGGGAAAAAGGCCCTTACGTCCATATTCGTAAGGGACACTTAGAGTTTTGGTAAATGTCCCTTACGTTATTTCATCCTTCTGGTATCGATATTTTAATGGTGTCCCACCTCAAAAAAAAATGGAGATTGTCTTGTTTACTCAATTTTCACCCTTACTTTCACTGACAACGGAAAGTTACCTAATACGATAGACACGGACGGTCTCACTAGCGACTAGCTTGCCGTTCAATAGCTAAGCTGCTATTTTAGGACTTAAAAAATAGATGGTATAGTCAGTTGGTATTTAAAATGAATGAGTATGCCAGTATGGTTCGATAGTAAAGGGCTGTGCATACGTAGGTTCCACGTGGAAGTAGCTATGTGTCATGCCTAACGCGCGTTAAGTTTAGACGGAAATCAATACCTAGTTCTATGTCATTCTATTTTTAATTTATTTACTCACAACTAACTAAGCCTGATATAATAAGAGGTATTGGAAATGGAACAAAAGCATACTGTTCTGGTACTCAAGAAATAGAAAAACAAAAGGCAATAGCGGGGAAAGCATGGACTAGAAAAGCGATGAACAGAATAGGTTGGAAAGAAATGGAGATAGAGATAATAAAGCTGGGCAAACAGACAAAGTTGGACGTGTATTAGATACAGCAGAGTCTTTCATGATCATCATCATCTCAGCCGAAAGACGTCCACTGCTGGACATAGACTTCCCTCAAGCGGTGCCACAACGACCGGTCCTGTGCGTCTCGTATCTATCGTACTCCCGTAACCCTCGCCAGGTCGTCAGTCCACCTTGTGGGATGCCTTCAAACGCTGCGTCTTGCAGAGTCGTTAATTTAAACTACTTCTAACTAAAGGTTATATAATTATATTATTATTATTTTCTCTATGCCCGAGGATAGTTGTTATAAAACTCGGTTCTATTGCAGACTGCTACAATATAGGTTATCGTCACAAAACGTCTATCATATCGATAAACAGGTGAAGCGTGTAAGAGATAGCCGACACATGAAATTACACAACTAAAAAAGCCCCCGAAAAATGCATAAATCAAAGTATACTTTTGTTTGCTCTATCTTATCTCTATCTGTAGGATACACAGTGCCATTTCTTCACGCTCTAACAGCTGACCAGATTTAAACAAACATTGGATACCAGACCATGACCATTAGACCATGTCCTGTAATGACACAGAGGATATTATTTGCCTCTTGAATATTTCCCCTGGAATAAGTACTACAGTCAAACGGGGTGAATAGGAACGCAGGGGTGAATAGGAACGAAAATGGTTACTGGATTTTAACGTTATTTAACAGGTTTTTCCAGCATTTAATTACTCCTATTTATCCATTAATTGTAATAAAAGGCGATGCTTATACAGAAATGAAGATAAAATATTTAACCAAAGTAAAAATTAAAATCAAAGTTTCGTTCCTATTCACCCCTGCGTTCCTATTCACCCCGTTTGACGGTACTGGTTTCTTTTCCTTTTTCCTCTTTGTCTTTATTAAAGTTTATTTAGTTTTCTTAATTAATAAAATGACTAACAAAAACTACCCCATCTTCCGCAGGACACATTCGGTCGCGCGAAGAACTGGGTAAAAGAGCTGCAGCGGCAAGCGTCGCCGTCCATAGTGATAGCGCTGGCCGGCAACAAGAGCGACCTGGCCGCCAAGCGCATGGTGGAGTTCGAGGAGGCGCAGGCCTACGCCGACGAGAACGGGCTGCTCTTCATGGAGACCAGCGCCAAGACCGCCATGAACGTTAACGACATATTCTTAGCAATCGGTGAGTGAGACCCTTTTAATATTATTCACAACTACAACTACAACGATAACTATCTCACCTGATGGTAGGCTGTGATGTGGCTGACGATGGAGCACGCTTGCCTATACGTAACCTATTCACTCTTGACATGAAGACTCCTAAGTTGTAGCTATCAGGAAACACTGACTCCGGCAGGGAACTCCGCTCCTTAACTGTACGTACAATAAATGTGTTCACAAAAAGCTTTGTACGTATGGGTGGAATGATCACTTTATTTAGTTAAATACATGGTTTGTTTTGAGAGCAATAGTGGCCCAGTGGTAACGGCTCCGACTACTTACAAGCTTACTTAGATCGAGGGTCTAAACCCAGCTAGACGCATTCATAATCAACCTTATAGCGTTCCCACTGCTGGAATCAAAGGCCCTTCTAACCCCTAGACTGTCGAAGTTAGAGGGGAGGCCTGGTAATTCCTTTTGTTTTGAGAGCGGTGAGGATGACACACGTCAGACACGTCACTTTCTGTGATTTTTATCCACCAACCAACCCAATCACCACCGAGTCATTCCAGAGATACTGGTACAGAACATACAGTTTTACCAAGATTCAAAACATGACAGTGTCGAGGTCTGAGTCCCAGGAGTGGGAACATTTTATGGCTGAAAATACTACGTAATGTATATGTAATACTTATTAAGTTTAATATCCGATAGTGAGTCATCTTTATCTATGTATGTATACCTTTCCCAAGTGTGAAGTATAAGCAATAATGGATTCTCAACTTCTCATTCATTTTATTTTTATTTTTCACTTACGTTTCTTGTTAGAATCGATTTGTAAGGGAAGGCGAGTAATTACACACCTTCCGATGATTAATAAGGATGTTGTTCTCTGATAAGAATGCCCTTAGCTAGTTGTTTCGTTCTTTGTTGACTACAACATACTTATAGCACAGTTTTACGTGTTGCAGACATGTGTGGGTGACCAAACATTTGTGTCTTCTTCTTAGCGTGTTGAAGGCAAAACTAGTTAGATACCTTGCCTGGCCCAGTACTCGGCCACGGCAATGCTGTCATTAGGTCCTCACGAGAACAGGCAACAGGGCACGTGGTGCAGGATGGAAGGTGGGGCATGGTCTGTGGAGAGACGCCGCACAAACCCTGAAGATCAGAGCCGTCCGAGAACCCCATTTGTGGAAATTGTCTTTGCTGTGGCCAATTTGGGTGCGGAGCCTGTTTAGGGTTTTCCAGGTTGGCCAAGGCGACTCCTGTCTAGAAGAGAGGCTCTCCTACGGCTCTATAAAACATTTGTGCGGTACATTTAGTAAGAGCATGTGGTGTTGTGTTGCAGCGAACAAGTTACCAAAGAGCGAGGGCACGGGCGCGGCGGCGGCGGGCGGCGCGCGGCGCCTCGGCGACGCGGAGCAGGCGCGCCAGGGCTCCTGCTGCAAGTGATAGCACCACCGGTACGTACACACGCACCTCATCGACCCACTCTCCCACTCTCACACAAAGAGCGAGGGCACGGGCGCGGCGGCGGCGGGCGGCGCGCGGCGCCTCGGCGACGCGGAGCAGGCGCGCCAGGGCTCCTGCTGCAAGTGATAGCACCACCGGTACGTACACACGCACCTCATCGACCCACTCTCCCACTCTCACACAAAGAGCGAGGGCACGGGCGCGGCGGCGGCGGGCGGCGCGCGGCGCCTCGGCGACGCGGAGCAGGCGCGCCAGGGCTCCTGCTGCAAGTGATAGCACCACCGGTACGTACACACGCACCTCATCGACCCACTCTCCCACTCTCACACAAAGAGCGAGGGCACGGGCGCGGCGGCGGCGGGCGGCGCGCGGCGCCTCGGCGACGCGGAGCAGGCGCGCCAGGGCTCCTGCTGCAAGTGATAGCACCACCGGTACGTACACACGCACCTCATCGACCCACTCTCTCTATCTCCCTTCTTTCTTCTCCTCTCCCTCTCTTATTCTTATCTTAACAACTAGCTTTTACCGGCGGCTTCGCTCCCGTCAAATGACTGCCCTACCCTACCTACCCTACACTAACCTACACTAGACTACCCTACACTACCTTACACTACACTACCCTATATTACACTACCATACACTACCTTACCTACCCTACCTACACCACCCTACCTACCCTACTTTACCTAACTTTTGCTTTTTTTTTTAATATTTATTTTTTGCTATAAATCTCACGGAGCCCGAGATCTTTCCAACGAATGCAAAACCGTGGAAATCGGTTCGTGCGTTCTGGATTTATAGCGTCAGGAAGGAAAACCTGACTTTTTTATATAGTAGATTACGTATATGTGCCCTAACAGCGCTGCGGCGTCGCATTGCCAAAATCAACGAGTTAGCACAACGCATAGTATTGTATGTTCACCTGAACAGCTGTTTTGCCGCACGAATTCGCATCGCAGGTTATGATTAAGTGACCCAAAGGGTAATGGAGGGGGCTATGCTCGGAGAGTCACGACCTGGTGATTGTCGGGGGTCATTGTGGCGACACTCGAGAGACATAGGCCTACTATGTCCAGCAGAGACAGATTTTTGTCTGAAATGATAACGAAATTACCTAAAGGAACTACCCTCAGAATGTATGCTCTTCTTCGCTTCCGTTTATTTTAGCTGCCATGAAGAAACTGCGTAACGAGCTCGAAAAGAATATCACCAGCACATCACCATACCAACTACTACACTAACGCCCGTTTTCAATAAGCTATCTATCTACAGTTGCAGCTACTAAAGATCAACAAATCTATCCTTTTGCCCTTACTTGCTTTCCTATATAACATTTCCTATCAAAGATGTGGATGGATAGATAGAATCTTACTGTTTATCGGGGATAGCTATCTATCTATGAACTGTGGTAGGTTATCGATAACTGGCGTAAATTAATGAACACATCCTACCGCAGTCCCTGGCGGGATGTCGACTTCTCCCAAACTGCGTCACGACAGTCCTTCCTCCCACTTACCTTCCGCACTCAGTCTGCCATCTTCTCATGGCTCCACCTGGCTGGATAGCCTCGCTCTATAAGCTCTGCCAGCTATATCGATGACTCCGATTCGTTTCCGAATGATCTTCAGTGCCATGGAGTTTCTTGCAAATTCTTCTCCATAGAGATCTACGCTTTGGAATGTGTAATCAGTCAATCAGCATATTTATTTTTTCTGTTTTCTTGACAATTCAAAAGGGCCTGTAAATGTTTTATTTGAAATAAATCTTGAATACTTTCTTCCACAGCATGACGTCATACGTGAAAAAGAACTTTATTGGTTGTGGTGTTTATTCAATTTATCGTAGTTTGATTACTGTGGTTTTTAGAAGTATCTTTAATTCATGAATCCCCGACCGGTCTTATAGGACCGCCCATTTATTGTCTTACTATTGTGTCTGGTTTCGTGGGTATTGATAGGTTAAGACCCCACATAGATGAGCGATGGGGGTTTCCTAAAATGTAGTTCACCAGATGGCAGCATTGAGACGTCGGCTCCAGGCACTTGTTAAAACGCTTATGTTAATGACAAAAAAATTGTTAGACGTCAACGTCATGTGTACTTTTTCAAAAGTAGATAATCTTCGCCGAAGTGGCTCCAATTGACGGTGTAAATTTTCCTGAAAACCCTAATTAGATTATTTGAAATACTGTTGTGGTTTTCCCCTCATTTTGTGACGTGACTAGATTAAATATGTTTCCTGTTTCCGCAACTAAAATTAAACTTTCTCAATATTCCAGACAGAACCGCCGACTGGTGAGGGCGCGCGCGCGGGTTGAGGTATGTAGTAGGTAACGATACAACCGCCGGCGGACACTCCGGCTGCTAGTACCACCCGCGGGCGGACGGACACACGGACACCGGACACACGAGGCCGACTGTTGCTGTCATACTTATGTACTGCACGAGCCAGGCACAAGCCTGCACCCAGCACAGTAAATAACTATCACGCAAGACAAACAGTTACTCGGTAACTTGTTCCCATACGCCTCGTGTGTTTACAAAACTTTCTGTTTTCTCTACAAATTAGCAAATTGTTATCGAGGAAAGCCTCGCGAGCCAGTCAATAGCTCTATACATATGTATATCTAATTATTTCCTGCAATATTTATCTTTAATACTGACTCGCCTCGCGGGCCCGCCTCGCCGCATACATATTTATATGAAAGTGTGTTTGTACGTCCACGCGGGCCGCATTAAAACATTATATAATATTAATAAAAAAAAAACAAGCTAATTATAAAAAAATGATAAATAGTTTTAAAACTTATTTGTAACTGTAATGAAAATGTAATAAAAATGATTATATTTACTTTCGTTTGTACCAAGTTAGCAGCACTGTGCAGTAGGGTCACTTAACGATTCCTTCGTTTTTAGCAGTAATTGAGCTTGTGTTATACAATAATAAAACATTATACAATATACTTCAGTTGGGGCAGTAACTCCAAAATGTACACATTAGATTCAGCTAAAAACAAAAACGCCTTCTAGACAAATATTTGTTGAAAACCATCGTTAAAAAATTCCCCTTTCCCCAGCTGAAGTGTATTGCGTTTACATAGAAGCGTTTAATGTCAATATTTATTGGTGAAGGTGCATTTACATTCGTGTATCGTTACATATACATTTAATATTATTTTAATCATCTGTTCACAGTGTGGCAACTAACAAAAATACTATTTTCAAAAGCAATCTCAATGTCGCAAATGAAGTAACAAAATAATACATCTATCTGTATGAAAATGAACGTGTTGTTGTTAGCCACAAACGCTTGCGTCTCAATGTTCTTTTACTTATAAATGTTATTATTTGTATCTGCACTGTTTACTGAAATATTTTAAATATATATTATATATAAATATTTTTATTTCGTTTAAGTTTGAGAGATCGAAAATGGGTTAGGATGACAAGTATGTGTCTACAATACGAAAACAGTTACGCTTCGTGAAATATTGTAATTTTATATAAATATAGAGTAACATTTATAAGTAAGGAGTTGACTTCCTTAGGTAGTCACGATGGAGGTCCCAGTACACGACGCCCTGTCCCGCTCCCGCTTGGCTACTCTTCACCCCACATGTCGTAGTAGGCTAGTCTGTCACCTCACCCTCACTCTCCCCGAGACAACTGGGAATGTTCCCAGCGACGTGCAGCGGTCGGGAACGAGTCGTCAATAAACAAAAGTCCCTTCACACTACTAATTATATTAAATCAATTCAATTCTCGTTGAAATGTCTAGGTACATTCATCCATACATTATTTTAGTTCAAAATAATATAATATGGCATAGTTATTTAATGAAATAGATTTACACTTCTCAGTTAGGAAGTTATATAGTTATTTTTAAAACACTAATTATTCAATGGATAAATTGTTCTATACATATTATTAATTATTATGTATATTGTCTTGTATAATTTATATTTTATAAGTAAAATGTAAACGGTGGGGTCATTAATGTCGTATCCTTTTTTTTATAATCGCATTCCATACAGGGAGGCCTCAGGGCCTGCGGAACCCGAAAGTTGATAATGTCGATAACTTTAGGCTGTAGATTTGACATCGATAATTTCTCCGATAGCTATCACACCTCTATTTATCGATATATTGCAAGTACTTGTAGCGTTCGCCAGTTTGCCTGTCGTTCTTAAATCCAGTTTGTAACAGCTATTACTGATTTAGAATGTCGCTATATATATTAGCAAAAATAAATATGTATTGCTGTGTGAATGTAATAAGAAATCACGTTATTTTCCTTTGAAAGCTTGCATCACTCCTTGGCAATTTATTTTTTATCTATATGAAGGATAGGTCCGGTAACACCTTCAAGAATGGAATAGGTCCTGACGCGTCAGTTTTGTAACTCTATGAGATTTTATATCAGTCCAAGTCTGTTGTGTTGTTGGGAATGAAATTGTCTATAAATTGTTGATGCGTATGTGTCAACTATTGTAAAGTAATCAAAGCTTATAGATGGATGCTGACAGTTCCGTGGTGCGCCGCCGTGTTGTATGAGTTGAAGATGTTTTCATTTGGTTGGGTGTAGTGGCGGCGCCCCGCGGAGCGCGGCGTGTTACGGCAGCGTTGAGCGCGCCGCTTCCTCACACCATGTTACTACACTTATAAATATCTAAATAGTTGATCACGTCGCCACAAGTTCAGTAGCACTCGGTCTAGCTAGTTCTTTGTTCGACAAACTACTTGTTTTAATCAATCTTATTGTCTTGTGGTCAGTAAAACTCTACTTATCGCGAAATAGGAAGCGGCAGTCAATATTGAACTTTAAACCAACGCAATAGAGTAGTTGTTGCAAGCAGTTCCCCGAAATTGGTTAGTAATAGTAGCACCGGCCGCCTCGGCTGGCCACAGACGCCGATCATGGTCGTATTGTATGTTTTTTGTATTGTGTAAATATTTTGGATTTATTAAGAATATTATTATATTGATTAAAAAAACATTGTAAATGGACTTGCTTTGGGCGTTTTATTTTTATTTTCCTTCGTCAATATCAACCATATCAGTAACATTATGTCCTACTAAAGTACAGTACGGCCGTTATAAGTTGGCGAGTGTGAAGTTAGGCTCTGCGAATTTTAGAGCTTGAAAACTCGTACAAAAATAAAGGTTTTAAAAAAATAAATGCCAATAACAGTTTTTAACAGTAATAACAACTGCAAATTGCATTTATTTTTTACCCTAACTTCACACTCGCCATCTTATAAAAGCCGTACTATATCTACAGAACGGAAACGTTCGAACTAAACCCATAAGAAACGAGAGATTCAGGCATTGACGAGAAGTAAAAAACCACTTTGGGCTAAAAGGACCAAAAATCCCTTTACTAAAGCTGCACGTTGAAATCTAGTCATAACATTCTTAACTGTTAAAAATCAAAATAATAATGGCTATAAATAAAGGAGCATGCCAGGAGCTGTATTAAATTTTTATCGGGAAAAATAGTTTCATCCTTAGCAGAATTTAGAGCACAGCCATTAGACTGGAAACTTGGGGTATAAGGGCCGGCGCCCAGTGCCGTTATGGCACGGCATGGCATGGCAAAGGATTTTATTACTAATCAAGTTATTTTGAATCTTATTTCAATTACTTAGTTTAGAGTTCATTTTACTTTATTTCGATATCACGATGCTGCGACGTGCAGCGGGATGCTGTGGCATGACGCGGCATGCAGAAGCATAACCTGCCATGCCACGGAACGCCGCGGGATACCGCAGCATAATCTGCCGTGCCATGCCATGCCGGCAGTGGGCCGGCCTTTAACCACTTTTAACACCACCCGAACTTGGCAATAGGATTTGCCCAACTATAATGGTCTTGTAAGAACAGAGATAGACTAGACCAGAGGTGTACCCCTTAGTTTTAACAGTGCTTTCACTGGAGGGTAAGAAGCAAAAGGGATTCAGAAGGAGAACCTTTTGGATTTGAAGGGAAATTCTGTTGTCTGTCCACTGATGCCTTATGGTAGCTCTTCTACGGGCATTACTATATTTATTGACTTATACCGTGAGTATTCAGGGCCCTTTTCATGGACTCGACTAAATAAGCTGTGATTTCAGGTGAAATATGGGTACTAGACAACTGATACACATCTTGTATAATTAAATCGATGGTCCCTAGGTAAAGTACCGTAAAATGGGGTGAATAGAAACGCAGGGGTGAATAGGAACGAAAATGGTTACTGGATTTTAACGTTATTTAACAGGTTTTTCCAGCATTTAATTACTCCTATTTATCCATTAATTGTAATAAAAGGCGATGCTTATACAGAAATGAAGATAAAATATTTAACCAAAGTAAAAATTAAAATCAAACTTTCGTTCCTATTCACCCCGTTTTACCCGGTATCGAAAGTGAAAATCGCTACTTTGCAAGAGAGCGATTTAAAGTTTATTTTTTGCATAATTTTGTCACGGGTGATTAAATCTTTATAAAAATTAGGTCTCCAACTATCGGGAAACGAAGTTGTATTAAAAAATATCCTTTAAAAAGAGCTAAAAACAGTAATAATAAAAAATTGCTATTTTTTTGATTCGATACTTTACGTAGGGACCATCGAAATACATAGATAAATTATATATTATAGATAAATTATACCCAAACACAGAACAAATGATTGTGCTCATCACACATATTGTCTTTGGTTGGAATCGAACCAACGATCTCCGGCATAGCAGTCAGGACCACTAACCAACAGGGGATCTATAATTATAACCAAGTTATTTATATTTGGCTAATGTTTAACTTACCACCAGATATAGTAACATTTAGGAGACAAAATTAGTAAATGATCACCAAAATCATACCAGCATTTTATGGTAAAATTAAAATCAAAGTTTTTACATCTTGCTATCCTGTTTAAGCAAACTAATGTCAAACAAATCATTGTTAATTCAAAACTTTTAAGTAAATATAAAAAGTTTTATTTTAATTAATAAGCTTTCTTTCATTTTTATTGGTAGCTATTGTTTGGTGTTTGGAGTTAAAAAAGTGTGAAATAAATATCTTTTAAAAAAAAAATATTCGAGTACTAGCGCGGTTGGTCACAATTCTAACCTAACCTAACCTATTTTATCCAGTTTGTGACCCCAAGCCTACATTTTATGGCAATCACAGTAGTTTATTTAGGCAAAAATAGCGTATTAATTTGCTCGCTAAGATTTGGTGATCATTTACTACATTTGGTGTTCGAATACAGTTTGAGGTACAGTCGTGACTAAAATAGCTAGTACTATTGTAATTTTAGACTTCATTTTTCTGGTGTCAAATATATATTTTTGGTAAAAGAACTGAGGGTATCAAAGCATTTTATGGTGGTCATTATATTTAATTACTCAGATACCCGCGAAACGAGACACAATAGTAAAACAATAACAGCGCGGTCTCATAGGACCGGTTGGGGATTCAAACGTTAATCCCTTTATATTTACCTACTAGTAAAATGATTTGACTACATTGTTATTTACCTACCTATTTCTGATTTCCATTCATTTCATGTCCATTCTCATAGAGAAGTCTTATTTTTATTTTGATATGATAATATACTATTGTCAATTTAAAGTTCTTTTTTTTCCGGTACAAGAGAAGCAATATTAAAAAAAATACAGTACAAATAAATTCCAGTTTATTTCGTTTAGTTGTAAATTTACACACACTAAGACACAATCTGGTCGCAGTAGTAAGGTAAAGTAAGTACGATACATCAACTCTTATGGCACTCGACTATAGCCTAGTCGCGTTAAGAAAATAGTGACACTTCACAAAGTCATTTCATACCTACCTCGGTAAAAAATTAAGACATTAATATTTAAGCATATTAGTACACAGTATTTATAAAAATATTACCTACTAGCTTTAGCCCGCAGCTTCGCCCGCGTACATAAAATATAGCCTATGTCACTCAGGAATACAGCAGCTTTCTATTGGTGAAAAAAATTTAGCAATCGGACCAGTACTTCCACAGATTACTTCATACAAACAAAAAAACAAACTTTACCTCTTTATTATATTAGTATAGATTAAGTAATTATTTTGAAATTTAATCGTAGTCGTTAAGGAGCGTGATTAAACTGAGTGACAATGATTAATTAATGTATATTAGATTTACTTATGTACGTTTATATTGTGCACTGGATCCTACCCTTGAATATGTTCTCTCTCTATAACTGAGAGGTTTGCTCCCAAATTTATTGTTAAGTTCTCCTTTGTACATGAACTGTCAAATCACTAAGTACTATGTGTACAATAAAGAATTAAAAGCGATGATCCACTATTTTCTTAACGTGAATACATTATAGTATTCAAAGGAAATAATACAAACAAATAGTAAAAATTAACTCATGATTCATAGTAGACCAAACTAGTCAATGATTAACGCCCGTTTTCAATAACCTACCGCAGTTTGTAAATAGATAGCTATCTCCGATAAACAGTAAGATTCAGTTGTCAATGTCACAACTTTTGGTAGGTAATGCTAACCGTCGGTAGGTTATAGGAAAGCAAGTAAGGGCAAAAGGATAGATTTGTTTATCTTTAGTAGCTGCAACTTTAGATAGGTAGCTTATTGAAAATGGGCGTTAGTGATCGCGAGTTGGTGCGACAGGTTCGCACCAACTCGCGATTCTAGCTAGAAATAATTTCATATTTGATATTATAATCAATACAAAATCTGTCAAACAACCATTTTCATTTCCCAGATAATAGTTACCTATTGAAGGGCCGATTTTTCAATATTCGGATAACTTTTATCAGAAGAATAGATATGGCTGTTTGACATATTTTCTATACAAAAACTGTCAAATCGCCTTTTTTATTTCTCAGTTAAGTTATCTGACTCCAGTCTTGCCATGAAGTACCGTGTTACCCCAGTTAATGGGTTGTGGAGGTCTGGTAGGCAGCCGTTCCTCGTAAAATACCAGCTGGTATTCAGCTAAATCCGGCTTGACTGGAAGCCGACACCAATATAGTTGGGAAAAGGCTAGGTAGATGATAAATTAAAATATTCGACTTTTGAAAAATCGGCACTAAATAGATTTTAACCGGCTTCGAAAGGCAACACAATAGTCTCATGCGTATTCAATACAAATGCTATATTGGTAATCTGTTTAGCATTATAACATTAAAATGGATTATAAAGGGTGTAAAAAGACCCTTAACGAAAACGAAAACTCCATATTCTACTCATCACTAGGATACTTTTTTCTTCTAGACCATACCTGGGAATTCACTGGTTCTGGAGATATTGAAGGTCAAAGTCAACATTTTTTTTTAGTTTTTTTTTTCAAAATCGTATCCAAAGTATCGTTAGTAAAGTTTCTTCCGAACAAACGTTATCAAAATGATCAATTTTTCATAGTCAATTACGCATTTGAAGTTACTAAAATGCATTGAAAACTAAACACAACGAGCGCCTCACACACACAAGCGTGCGTTTTTTCCCAGCAATATTTTTTGGTCCAAGTTACTTAATTACACGTACAGAATGTGTAGTTATAGGCTTTGTGATCGGTCTTTTTACACCCTGTATATGACACATGAATATTTTAGAAAGTAAACTGCAGAGATTCCGTTTAGATAAATAAAAGATTTGATTTTTTAAACATTGTTTAATAAGCCTTTTGTTTAAATAAATTTAACATGTGTTAATTAATCATACCAGTTCTTATACGAATTAAAACACTTTTTAAACAATGTTTATATTAGTTCGTCTAATGAAAGCGCGACCTGAGAAAAAAAGATTAAAACCAAAAATTTTGAATGTGTTATTACTAACAGTAGGAGAATCATGTCTCGAAACTTGTAATTTTTTTTATTTACTAACAATTGCAGCGGAATAATGTTCCCAATTTAATTTAAAAAAAAAACTCCAGGTCGCGTTTTCATTAGACGCACTCTATATACATATATATCTTAAAATATATTAGTATTTTATGACTAGTCTATGTATTTAGTAACATAAGGCGTGTTATATGTAAAACGTTTATCTATTCGATAATGCTGCTATATATTTGTACAATAGTAATGTAGGTACATGTTTTTACAATGTTTGGTCATGACAACATTCCAGTAATGAAGTAGTTCGGTTAGTTGCCACCAGTTGCTAGGTGGCGCTAGTTGTAGTAAAACAAATGATACCATACAAAAATTTACATTTTTTCTTTTGTTTCATTTGTTTTTCAATCTCCGATATGTGATGGATTGATTATTAATTTCGGCCGTTAGAATACATTTAATTTACTGTATAATTAGGCTGCTTGCAATAACTAACATTTTTAATTTACACTTCATGTATAAAGCAAGAGAAGCAACATTTAAATTAGGCCGTATAGTGAGTAAAATAAAAATAATATTTATAAATACTTATTGCTTAGTAATTTAGCTCTATTTCGTACATAATTTCTAATGAAATATGGAACTATTTTTTAATACAATTTTAAATAAAAATCAAGTTTATAATCAGATTATTTAGTATCTTACTAATAACGTTTGAATCCCCAACCGGTCCTATGAGACCGCGCTGTTATTGTTTTACTATTGTGTCTCGTTTCGCGGGTATCAGATACCCGCGACTACTATAAACCCGAAACTTTCTATATATTTATATCAATTTTTGTTACTCCTTCACGCAAACACTACTGAATGGATTTTGATAAAACTTGGTACATGGGTAGATCATGTCCTGGAATAGCACATAGAATAGAATTAACTTTATTGTCTTTATACTTTTTATCCAAGCAGTATTTTCCCTTGGGATAATTTTCTACTATCACGCGGGCAAAGCCGCTGGCAGCAGCTAGTTGTATATAATCTGATTATGAATCTGATTTAAAACTTAATTTGAACGAGCTACTACTGTATTAGGGCCATGTGCACCGACATAAGTTTAAGATAACCATCTGATTAACGTCAATAACCGACGATAAGGAACAGGAAATATTGCTAAAACAGCCGTTTTAATATTAAAACAGTCGATTTGGTGTCGGTGCACATGGCCCTTAGTATAATAAATAAACGGCTATAATGCGCACCTTACTCACAGGTAAATATAAACTATTGTCAGTGGTGATAGAGCTTATTTTTGCTTGACACCAATTTGATAGCGGTTTTCACAAGCTAACACAATTAGTGAACTGTTTACAAAATTGTACGTGTCACTGACCGAGTCATTTAGACAATTGGGTGGCAATACAGTCCGTCTACTGAAGTACCGTGTTACCCCAGTTAATGGGTTGTGGAGGTCTGGTAAGCAGCCGCTCCTCGTCAAATACTGGTATTCAGCTAAATCCGGCTTGACTGGAAGCTGACCCCAATATAGTTGGGAAAAGGCTAGGTAGATTATGACAGTCCGTCTACTCGTATCAAGTTGAGCTTTCGTCTATGGACCTAGCCAGCTTTGGTCTATGATTTATCGCCTTCACGAGTCACGAAGCACTGGGTTTATTACGTTAAAACCTACTGGGGGGAGGCCTATGTCCAGCAGTGGACGTCTTTCGACTGAGATGATGATGATGAAAACCTACTGACCATGGACGTGTAGCTTCATAGACGCGAATTCGTCATTATACGCTTGGTGTAAGCCTGTGTGAAGCTTGCAAAAATAAGAAATCGTGTCGACAAAGCGGCAACGTCATGACGTCGTGTAGTGGCTTGCAACAATAACAATACAACAACGAAAAAAAAACAAAAATCAATGTACATACAGGAAAAGTTTTTAACCACCGCGTAAATTTTTTTTGGTGGCTCAGTGTAAGTAATAGAACACAAGTCGATCTTCAAGGTTAAGCAACGCTTGCCAAGGTTGGTCTGTGGCTCGGTGACCATCTTAACATAACGAGTTTCCTCCGTACCTCGGAAAGAACGTTAAGCCGTAGGTTCCGGCTGTCATTTATAATCTTTGGCAGTCGTTACGGATAGTCAGAAGCCAGTAAATCTGACTCCTGTCTTGCCATGAAGTACCGTGTTACCCCAGTTAATGGGTTGTGAAGGTCTGGTAGGCAGCCTATGCTTTTCGAGACACGTAGGAAACTCGTTAAGATGGTCACCCATCCACAGACCAACCTTGGGCAGCGTTGCTTAACTTTGAAGATCGATTTGTGTTCTATTACTTACACTGAGCCACCAAAAAATCGGCTGAGATGATGATGATGACACCGTCTAATTGACCCGGTCAGTGAACACGGTTAAACATGGCTTGTAATATAATACAGTTCCCCCATTCCCTCGAGAATGGCCGAAGTCTCATTGCTTATTAAGTATAATTTGTGCGTAAACTCTGCTTTACCATTCACACCACATTTTAAACTTCAAGACCTTAGCTTTAAAAATAGCTTGATCTTTAAATGTCCTTTACTAAGTGCAACAGTACGGGTAAGAGATAATATGTGATTGAACAAGTCTATATTTCAATGTAGTAGCCTTCGCTACTCAGAGTATTTTTTATTTTTTGTAATAACATTGAAATATTCTTTAATTTCTTCTAGGGACCGAAAACTGCTAGAATACACTAAATTCTGGGGATCAATCAGTTAGAGTTGAGCTATTTGGTAGCACACCGCATGTCAGCGATCGCCTCATAGACTACGTCACTTGGGATCGCATTCCCTCTCCTTTTCTCGCTCTTTTATTTCCGGTTCTAAATGACAGAAAAGGATAGAAATTCTATTCTAAAAGTGCGATTCGGTGTAACTAGATGAATCAACCCTTATAGATTTTTTTCCTCCACTGCCTCGTCGATTACGCCAGGTGCGATCGCATTTGTTGTCTCCTTCTCACTCTTTTAATGGCGGTTCTAAGTGACAGGAAAGGAGAGAAGCATAGGAAAGTACAATTCGGTGCAACCATATGAAGATCAACTCTTATAGATTTTTTTCCTCGACCGTCTCGTCTATTAGCCCACGTACGATCCCATTCTCTCCCTCTTCGCGCTCTTTTAATGGCGGTTATTTAGGACCACCATTAATCCATGATCCTTTCCTATCACTTAAGATCATTTATGATAGGAAACGATAGATACACAGGAAAGTGTTGCAAGGCCTCCCACAAGGCTAATCCATGACCTTGCGAGGGTCGAAGGCATCCGATGGATGCGAGACGTACAGGTCCGGTCGTTGTGGCGACGCTTGGGGGAGGCCTATGCCCAGAAGTGGCCGTCTTTCGGCTGAGACGCTGATGATGATAGGAAAGTGCGATTCGGTGCGGCCAGATAGCTCAACCCTTACAAATATTATTCCTACCAGCTTCGATCCCTAGTTCCAACGTCCAACCACACATCATCACCGTACAACGATGGTCAAGTAAAGGAGCATGATGGTCGCTCTTCAGAGCTCGTCGGCGAAGTGGTCGCCCATCAGGTCGCTGCCGTAGTCCGTGGCCTCGCTGCCGACGAACACCTCGTGGTGCAGGAGGATCTCCTGGAAGGTCAGCAGGTCGTCGTGGTCGTCGTCCGCTGAGGCGAACAGATGGTCTACTTCTTCGTCTGCTATTTCGCTGGAAAGAATAAGGTTTGTTTAGTGAAGATGTGAAAGGGGAATTTAAGGAAGTTTAATTAATCCCTTACATATTTGTAAGGAATTAATTTTTACGAAATCTGCTAAGTATCTAGTTTATGGTTATTTCATACGAAAAAGTTTGACTTTACCAAATAAGCTAATTTCTATTCATTTTTGTTAACCCGGGGTCGCGGCAGACCACGAAGGAGATGACGCGATTTATTGGTTAGATTCCGCCAGACTGGCAAGAGGAAGCGTAGGCCCGCGAAAGATGGATAGAGTGGTTTCACTGACTCTATTTAAATCATTATTTCATTATTTTGTTATAAATTGAGTAAAATGAAAGACGATATGGTTTACTAGCTTCTACGTGAATTTTATTAAGCCGTCGCCGTCGAAGCCAAATAAGTAGTCTGTCCTGCCTTAAGGTTCGAGAGTACTCCGTACTAAATTTCATCAAATTAGATTCTGCAGTGTAACCGTGAAAGCGTAACACAGACAAAGTTACATTCTCATTTATAATTAACGAGATCATTTTTTTTTTGTCAGAGCGGGACATCTGCGGAATTATGTAATAAAAAAAAGTTTTTAGTGTTTTACTAGTTTTTTATTGTAGAAGATAGAATAATTTAAAATAAGCTAACCAAATCAGTAGTGGCGTGAATAAATTCTAGTTTGTATTTTTATATTTATCGACTGAACAAATTTGTTTTACAATATCGGGTCTTGTTTTTAGATGTGTGAAACTCAATACATGACATATTTATATTTATCTTCGTAATCAAAATAGCTTTCATTACTGCGACACTCAACTGTGTTTTATCACTTGTCCATATTTTGTTCATTTGAGAAAAAACTCTTTCCACAGGTGCGTTACTTCCAGGCAGACACAGAACGTACTCAATAATAACGTACTCGCCGCGGCAAGTGGCTTTCTGGTAATTTGCCTTACCGCGCGGGGCGCCGCATTTCGATCGAGAAAAATACATTTTGATTATCATTTGGTCTGTTTGCAAAAGTGGGACCATTTCGGCCTCTTGGGGGACACCGGGACAGACTGCCTGAAAGCGGGACTGTCCCACCGAAAGCGGGACGTATGGTCACGTTATTTATAATACATATTAGTATGGAAGTGTGGATTGTTATCACGAAGAAATATAAAAAGGCATTACGAAACTACCAAAATCAGTAGTTTTCATGGAGCTCCCTCGACCCATCCTTAACACAGTGCCAGTGTGGAGCAGCTACCCAGGACTTGCGGCACTTGCTATGCTGTCCATCTTGTACAACCACCTGTACTTTGCAGGATCTCAGGGCCCAAATATTGGGCAGAAAAAAATTATTGAGAACATCGATACGAAAAGAAGAAAAAGAAGTAGTTTTCAACGCACCCTACAGTCGGAATTTTAATTCGATTCCAGATTTGACAATTTCAGTGTTGCAACGTTATGACAAGTACTAAATAGTGACGTTGCGAAATTATTCGTTATGGAAATGAAATATTTCCGGATCGATTCTTCTCGTTTATAATTTTACTCTCGTAAACTAAGTATATCAGGAAATTAAATATTTCTGAACCGATAATTTAGTTTTGACGATTAATTATCGATCTGACAATTTTCTTTTATAATTGTGTGTGAAATAAATAAAAAAATGTGATGATGAAGGAACATCAGCTACATGCCCCTTTACCTGCGCCCATATCAATTCGATAGGGTTTAGCTCGCAATGGTAAGGGGGCAGTATTAAAACCGTGATCCCATGTTGTGCTGCCATTTCGTCTACAGCAGCGATTACTAATTAATAAATAATTATTATGAATAAAAATCAATAATTTAGTCTTTAATTGGCACACTGATTGTTTATCGATTTTTGTGTTCATCACTACACTATTATATGTGGTATCATTATTTCACAAAATGACAGTAGCTAATGTCAAATCTGGAATGGAATTAAAATTCTGACTGTAGGTTAGCACCAATACTAAGTTACAACACACATAGTTTGACTTTTTCATGAAGATATTAAACATGCAAGCTACTAATTAAGCAATCGGATACGGCGAGTGTTTTTAATTGCCACAAAACGTTCGTATCATGGGAATGTTGAGCTGATAAGTTTGATTGAAGAGATTTTCTGCAGTGATTTAATGATTGTTATTTATTATTTCAGTGTTCCCTAGAGGCTTCGGCCCTGTCTGGCCCCTACAGTTTGCTGACATCTCCTTGAAGCACGCGTGGAACAGAACGCACTGTTGACGGCTAAGCTCGGTCCAGGTTATTACCAGACTGCCGGACGACGAGCTACCTAGTGCTCGCCGTCCGTGAGCCCGCGCCTACGCTGGTCGAAAATCGGATGTACGATTATTACTTTATAAAATGTACAATAAAACTTGTATACTCACTCATTGTTAGGTATGACCCAGGCGTGTATCTCTGCCAGGTCGATGACCCCGTCCTTGTTGAGGTCCAAGTCGTGGTCGAACTTCTCCTTCTCCGATATCAGCCAACCTTTGTCCTGCTGGTTACCTGTTGGGGTAACATATAATAAACCATTTTAATTTTTGTAACAGAACAATAGGTACATATGTGACGCTTAAAAAAATTACAAATTGTATTACAACTCGGTCACATTAACTTGATGCTTGGCGCCGATGAAATAATGCCCAAAAAAAATATAACAACAACAGAGAACTAGTCAAATTATTTATCGACGCGCGTATCGATAGCAAAGATGCTCACCATACACTTGCCGGGCGAGCTAAGGGAATGCCCCCGCATTCCCTTAGCTCGCTTAGTCGCTACAACTATAGAACAAGAGAAACCAAAATATAATAATTATGACGAAAACTAATTAAAATACTTCTTTAAATTTACGAAAAAAAAAACCTCTTATTATTCTTCATGTATGAAAACTACGTCTAGACACTAAACATTAATTATTACAAACTTCAAATTATTCAGTTAATTTAATAAATTAACTGAATAATCTTGAATAATCAAATTCAATTATGCAAACAAGCAGTGACAGTCATTGAAGGCCAGCGGTATCTGTAATTTCTACGCCTTTCGACGAACGCGAATCAATCAAGGGGGCGCCAAAAATGAAACAGTGTCAAAATTTTCATGCCTAATATATTTTTATTATACACTGGCTTGATGTCTAAGGAACTGATGAAATCTCAAATGTATGTTTACATGTCAGATGATTCATTATAGGTCTGCCCTTGGCGCATGAAACCCAACACCACTTGAACAAGCGACCACGGTGCCCCTTAACAAGTCAGCAGTTATGACTAGGGAATGCAATCCGGACTATCCGTAATCCGAAAAATCCGGATATCCGCACATTTTTACTCAACTTGTAAATCCGGATTTTAAAATCAAATCCGCGGATTTTCTGAATAATAAGAAATTTTAATTCGCGATGATATTATCTACTTTTATTATTAGTTTAGCACTAGCTTTTGCCCGTGGCTTCACCCACGTGGAAAACAGATAACCAAGTAAATTCAGAAAAAAAATATTGTAACGTGGGTCCAATATAATTCGTGGTCTACCCGTATGACGTGGTAAGTTCGAGAGGTTTCTGCGGCGGATTTGTGCGAAAGAAACGCCCAGGTGTCATTATTGCGATCGGCAATCGATCGCCTGGAGGACATGGTGGAGCTTATAGTTAAGGTGTGACGTTTGACTGTCTTGTCGGACGAACACTAGGTTCGTAAGGGCGAATGCTGAGCGTGAATACTGGGCTCGAACTAGAGGTCAAGCAAATAGTGCTATTGGGTTTTTCCATTAGGAATTACTCTATAGCTGCCCGGAGTTTGGAAGTTAGTGGTATGATACCCCATGCCTCTGAAAACACATCAAGCTGTGGGTCCTGCACCTGATCTCTCTCCGGTCGTGCTGAATTGCCTTCTCATCTGACTATAAGATTAAAAGAACAGAGAGTGGTGCGCCAGTGCCTGCGTACACACTTGTGCACTATAATATCTGCAGTATACATCAGGCTTCCAGGTTTTAGTAGGCATCAGGCCACCGTGATCAAAATTCGGTTTGGAGGACTATTATTAAAGGTATGCTACATTTGGGCAATGACCACTCACACCGGGTCCTGGTACGACCCATGGACCGGAGCGCAAAGGAATGTGACAGGCGGTCGCCTGCTTCTGCGAAGCAGTAATGCTAGCAAAGGAGGCGGCTGCACGTGCGAGGGAATGATCCTCACGCTCCAGCTCCCGGATCCAGACCCCGATTTCCAGCTACCGTAGGCGCAGGCTTGCGAATGGCGAGCAATGGGTAGCTCATCGACCCCGCCATGGCGCGTAGTGTCTCAAGGTGATACAAATCGTAGTGGCCCAGCTGGGTCGAAGCCTACTGTTGCCATGGGTTATAAGAAAGTAAACCCCCTAGAACGAAGACAAAGAAAAGAAGAAGGAAGAGGAGTGGATTTTAGTCACTAAAAATCTGGTATCCCGCTCTGCCCAGAACGAGAGAAGTCATTGGATAATTTCCAACCCAAAAATGGAAAAAATATACATTCTTTGTCTTTGCATGTTGGGAAAACGGCTTCTTGGAGAAGCCGTAATCCACCAGGCGGGCCCAGTGTGGGTTTGTGGATGCTACATGTCCTAAAAGTTTTGGTTCTAAGACTTGCCGGTTTTCTTACGATGTTTCCCCTCGCCGTTTTGAAAGCAACTGCTCTCAAAGCTGCGAAGAGAAATCGTGTGAAGGGAAACATCACGTTAATAAACTAATTTAGGTAGGCTTGTTTAATTTTCATGAAAAATCCGTAAAATCCGGATAATCCGGATCGGACCCAAAATCCGTTTAAAAAAATCCGGATTTTTAAAACACGACGGATTTGCATTCCTTAGTTATGACGTGAAATAAACAGAAATGTTTGAAGCTTCGCATTACTAAAGTATAAAACATAACTAAAATTTGAACCGAAGAGCATTTTCGATATCTGGGCGGAAACTGGAACGGATTGGGGCTGCCCTATCGCAGCTCCAGCCCAACTTAGGGGGTCTAAACGCCTCCTGCTGGAGGCTCTACGTGGGGATCGTTCGGTTCATGGCCCTTCACGGGGCGCTAGTGTGGGCGCCGCCGTCGCTGCGTAAGCGACCGGCGACCATGCCAAACATTTGCCAGAGGGTCATGTCCATCCAGATGGTGCGGGGATACCGCACGGTCTCCAGCGGTGGGACTCCTTACTGGCCTGCCACCATGGGATCTGGAGACCACAATCTTGCACGCATACACAATTTATGCGTGGAGAATAGTGGAGATGCAACGCCGGGGCGACACTCCGCTGCTGCCGCGACAAGTCGCGGCATGCAGACGGAGTTCTGACGGAATCTCATGGTGGAATGATGACAGCTACTGACGCAACCTGTGGACGCAACCCAGTGGTTGGCAGGCCATCGTTATAGCAGTAACTACCCTCTCTGAGGAGTTTCTTTTTCTGGTAGTGGAATGATCAGAATGACTTCTCCCACTCTTGGGCGGAGCGGGAGGGCGTGTTAGACTCTTACTGACTAAACCCCTACCCCGTTCCTTCGTTGCCTTCGATCTGGGGGGGACTCGGTGTCAACCTTTCGGAATACCCATGTTCCCCAGAGACTTCGGCCCTGCCGGGCCCCTACAGTTTGCTGACATCTCCTTGAGGCGAACATAGAACAGAACGCGCCGTTGACGACTGGGCCCGGTCCAGATTATTTCCAGACTGCCGGACGGCGAGCTACCCAGTACAGTCCACGAACCCGCGTTTACGGTGGTCGAAAATCAGGATCGGGATCTCGGCGTGAGGACCGTTCCCTCACACGCTCGCGGTCAGCAGCCTCCTTCACTAGCATTACTGCTTCGCAGAAGGAGGCGACCGCCTGCCACCCCTCCTTGCTCCGGACCATGGCCTGAACCAGGGCCCGGCGCGAGAGGTCACCGTCGCCGATAGCCTCCACAAGGACGCGGCGGTGCTCCGCCCAAGCAGGGCACACCTCTACCGTGTGCTCCCCCTTGTCCTCCGGGCGGTCCACATAGTGGCGACACCCGGGCGTCCTTTCCTGCTTGATCTGATGCAAGAATCTCCCGAACTAACCGTGTCCGGTGAGGACCTGCGTCATTCGGAACGAGAGGACGCCTTGACCTCTTTCCAACCACTCCTCAAAGAGGGGAACCCTCTCTGAGGAGTGGCCAAAGACGTCACAGCGTTCTCATCTTTTTCATGACGCAGACCTTCACCCGATATAGTAAGGACGGAAGGTCCCTGCACCTGATTCGTGAGGAAGAAACGCCCGCCATTGAGCGATCCACACAGTCACCATTGTGTGGATCGCTCAGTGGACACGGTGGAGGCGGTCGTCTCTTTCTGCGAAGTAATAATGCTAACGAAGGAGGCGACTGCACGCGTAAGGGACACATTCTCACGCCCCAGCCGCCTAGTCCCAGGAAATTGATTTCCAGACACTGAAGATGACGAGCAAAGGTCAGACCGTCCAGTCAGACCGAGCCTGAGTAATCGACGCCGCGTAGTGTTCCACGAGCGCCTCAAAGAGATGTCAGCAAAACTGTAATGGCCTAGCAAGGCCTATCTTGCAATGGGAAGAAGGAACATGCGTGTGACTTTAGTCAGTAAAAGTCTTACACGCCCTCCCGTTCTGCCCTAGAGCAGGAGAAGTCATTGGTAATTTACCCCATAAAAAAAGTAAAAAAAAAACAGGGGCGCCTTAGCCGGTGTTGCACGCGGGCGCCCAAACATCTAGCGGCGGGCCTGAGTATTTTACGAGGAGCGGCTGCCTACCAGACCTCCACAACCCATTAACTGGGGTAAAACGGTACTTCATGGCAAGACTGGAGTCAGATTTACTGGCTTCTGACTATCCGTAACGACTGCCAAAGATCTACAAATGACAGCCGGGACCTACGGCTTAACGTGCTTTCCGAGGCACGGAAGAAACTCGTTATGATAAGATTGTCACCCATCCACAGACCAACCTAGGCAAGCGTTGCTTAACCTTGAAGATTGACCCGTGCGGCTGTTATTACCTAGCCACGAGCGACTTCGAAGAGATAGTAGTGCAAGTGATAGCAATAATTAAAATAAAACGTTACTTGCACATTTATAATATTAGCATGGATAATCAAAAGGAATCCGTATTCAAATTCACATCTCGCCAATTAAAGCAGGTCCAAAGTACGTCCACGAAAACGGTGTCAATTGCTAAACGAGATAGAAACGTTTGATTGACCTAATCGTTATTAATTCCTTCCCCGGTGTTGTGTTACACTCGGATTGAAATAGTAACAACATATGATAATAGAGGCCAACTGATATGAGTCGCCGAGTGAATTGTAACAGAATTGCATTGTATTTAGAATACGTATCAGCTTTATAATTATGTGTTTTTTAAATGTTTGAATCCCCGACCGGTCCTATGAGACCACGCTGTTATTGTTTTACTATTGTGTCTCGTTTCGCGGGTATGTAATAGATAAAAGTGGAAAATCGTCGATATGTTTTCTCCAGCTATGGGCAGAGCGGGAGGACGTCTCCGACTTCTATTGACTAAAACCTCTAGGTTCTAGGGTCTCGGGGTTCTCTTTCGTTCTACCCAGAAGGAACGGGGTGGGGTTTAGTCAGTAAAAGTCTAACACGCCCTTCCACTCCGCCCAAGAGCGGGAGAAGTCATTCTGATGATTTCCCTGAAAAAAAGGGTCCCAGTGGGCTTCGACCCTGACAGGCCCCTACAGTTTGCTGAAGCTATTTTTTTTTTAATTGTTATAAACTAGTGCTTGACTGCGATCCCACCTGATGGTAAGCAGTGATGCAATCGTTGATGGTGAGGCGCACTAGCTTATTAAGAGCCTATTCACTCTAGCCCTGGAAACACCTAAATTATAATCGGACGGGAAAACCGCAGCAGGCAAATTGTTCCAGTCCCTCGATTATTATATTTCCCTGAGATGCGCGTCGAACAATATACTTAAGCTTGGTCTGGACTATTACCGGACGTCCGGACAGCGAGCTAAGAATTGCATTGTGTTTAGAATACGTATCCGTGTATGTGTTTATATTGTGACCTGTTCTGGCTTCGGAAGGGTGCTTTAATAACACTGTCATTGTTCGGCGACAATATTTTCAAATTCCACATTAGACAGCTAACCTATTTGATAATACGTAACAGACGAATTGATGTGGTTCGCGGATGCAGAGCAAACACCGCTTTCATGCGGAAAATCATTTTCTGCAGAAAACGGTCCCCGCGACATCGATATTTAAATAGTACCGTAATTAGAGACGTAATAGAAAGACAATATGTGTGCGGACGCCGGTTACCGCTCGGGGCTAAACAAATTAATAATCTGAATGAATTTACGTGCTTCTCGAGGCACGGGGGGTCTCGCCAACCACTTACAAACTCCGGGCTGCTAATAAGCTATTCTTATTAGGAAAATCCAATAGTGGTTTTTATTTTGTTTTAACGTTATCATATCGTTTCTTATTAATTTAGGAAACAATTAAAATATGGACAATCGCGTATCAACGAGTTTATTGACGAAGAATGGGGAAAATTTGACTGGCCTGTTGGTCTAATGACCCTGACTGCTATGCCAGGCGTCGTGGGTTCGATTCCCACACAGGACAAATGTTTGCGTGATGACCATGATCATTTGTTCTGTGTCTGGGTGTAATTTATCTATAATATGTATTTATTTAGAAATATGTAAGTATGTTTATCAGTTGTCTAGTACCCATAACACAAGTTCTGCTTAGCTTGGGACTAGATGGCGTTGTGTGAAAAGTTGTGGAACATATTATTAAAAAAAAATCTTCTCACATCAACAATCCTAAGGTATTGTTCAAAGTCAAAGTCAAAGTCAAAATATTTTATTTCACATAGGCCTACATGGGCACTTATAAAACGTCGAAAACTAGTTCACGCGGCTTCCTCGATAATGTTTGAATGTTGCTAGCAATTGGCAATTCAGGCAGTGTAACAGAAATGCCCAAGTTTACACAACATGTACTACGCACTCATCTTTGTTTTCGTTATTTGTATGTTTAACTGCAGTAAAGGAAAACTGTTGTTTATTTAATGTTATTATTAGTATCGTTCACACAACAACTGAATACAAAATATAAATGAAAGGAAATGAGAATATTATCTTGTGGCAATAATTAATTACTCAGATACCCGCGAAACGAGACACAATAGTAAAACAATAACAGCGCGGTCTCATAGGACCGGTTGGGGATTCAAACGTTAACAGCCGAACCCACATACCGGAGATAGAAAAACAAATGAAACAACAGAAAACGCATTATTTTGTATTGTATCATTTGTTTTACTATCGCCAGTATGCCAAAACTGGGGATAGATAGGTTGTTGGGTTCGGCCGTAAGTTCGCCTTTGTACAGGCTATGTTTTTATACAGGTATAGTTTTTTGTTAACCCAAAGATAAAGCCTTTAGCCCAATTTTGCCGCATGTCGCAACAAAATTGGGCTAAAGCGACAACCGACTGGACTCCGAACAGCAGGAGCCGGCGACGCGGCAGGCCCAGAAGGAGATGGCGTGACGACTTGGACTCCTTCCTGGAGGATTGGTCAGCAGTGGCTCAAGATCGAAATTAATGGAAAAATGGAAGGGAGGCCTTTGCCCTGCAGTGGGACACGACGGGCTCATAATAATAATAATAATAATAAAGATAAAGAATGCCATGTTGCATGAAGTCCGCCTATGCACCACTACTGTACATGAAGTATAAATAAATCTTAACTATACAATCCAGTTACTGGGAAATGCGATAACCTTTCCTTTACCGCAACTAATAAACGCATAATTAATAGATTGTCATTTTAAATAGCTGTTGACATTTGACCTGTAAAATGGGCGTTACCGTATCATACGAAGAAATGCACATTCTTTTATGGAATTCGTAACCTAATAGACATGACCATAAAGCTTAAATTCACAAAATTCAGAAAAAAAATTGTATGGTTAAGGCAAATTCAGCCTTATTTTTAGGTATTAAAGTCGAGTTTCGATTGTTTTTACTAAGTTGCTTTGGTACTAGGTCCGTCGATAGTGTTCGCTGACCCTTATTAATGAGTTATTGACGTGGTACAGAGATTATATTAAACTTTACACTATTACGGCATTTCGCCGTAATGATTAAATGTAGAACTCGTGGCTAGATAATAACAGCCGCACAGGTCGATCTTCAAGGTTAAGCAACGCTTGACTAGGTTGGTCTGTGGATGGGTGACCATCTTAACATAACGAGTTTCCTCCGTTAAGCTGTCGGTCCCGGCTGTCATTTGGAGATCTTTGGCAGTGGTTACGGATAGTCAGAAGCCAGTAAATCTGACTCCAGTCTTGCCATGAAGTACCGTGTTACCCCAGTTAATGGGTTGTGGAGGTCTGGTAGGCAGCCGCTCCTCGTAAAATACTGGTATTCAGCTAAATCCGGCTTGACTGGAAGCCGACCCCAATATAGTTGGGAAAAGGCTAAGCAGATGATGATGATGATGATTAAATGTAGAACTACGTTGTACACACGTGGGTCACGTACGCTGGACGCGTCGGTCTCCATACATTTTATATGGTAACTGGACTTGTAGACTAATTTAGATCACACACGACGTCGGAAATTGATCCCGCTACACTCAGAGCTGAAGTCATTCGCTCACCGGCAAGATTACAGCGGGAACTACATTAGACCGACGCACACTTGGGCCACGCCTGATTTGTTCATAAAACCACCAGTGTATTCTGTGCGCCCCTTCGTGACCCCAGAATGAAGGCAAAGAAGGAACGGGGTGGGGTTTAGTCAGTAAAAGTCTGTCACGCCCTCGAGCTCCACCGAGAGCGGGAGAAGTCATTCTGATGATTCCCAACTTAAAAAACAAAATAACCAAGGGGGTTATTTTGTTTTTTAAATCACTCGCTGTCCCCCACTCACCTCTCTCGCCAATGTACTCGTTGAAGTCGATGCGGCCGTCCCGGTTGGTGTCCTTCTCGCGCAGGGTCTGGTTGATGAGGAACGGGTGCATGTCTGCGTGCTCTTCAGGGTTCGTGAACACCTGGATGTGCCAAAGGTTGGTGCTGGTTAGGAGGCGGTGATAATACTTTTGGCTACGTTGAGGATCGACGTACAGCGCGCATTATGAACTTCGTTTTAACATTTTAACTTAGTTTTGTGAAATAACTGTTTTTATTATTTATTATTATTATTATAACGCTCAAATTGTTCAGACCTAACGCAGTATTCGCTACCCAAAGCGGTAGAGAACAACGTTCGGTTTCGTGTGGTATCCCACGGGTATTTTGTATGGAGTTCCGCGGTTAAAACGAAACTAGTATCTCGATACCGTCCAGGTAGGCGGTATTTTGCGTGCGGTATTTTTAATTTTCTACTTTCACATAGGCGAGGCTCACTTCACTGCTGGACAAAAGCCTCCACCAAGCTTCGCCACATGGACTGGCCCTGCATGTCTTACTTACATCCAGCCGCAGAAGTGCGGCGGTCACGAGGTATTTAGTTCAACTGGGACTTCTAACGCTGCGTCAAATCTTTTGAAGATCCTTAGAGGAGAAAATACCAGGAGTTGAGGGTGTAAACTGACCTGAAACTCATCCAGTTCCAGTATTCCATCGCTGTTGCTGTCTGCTACCGCCCACATCGCTTTCTCCTCTTGCAGCAGCTACAACAAAATTCATAAATTAATTACAGCCTGTAGATAGTTAATAATATTAATGAACAAAGTTGGTCAGATCAGTTGATCTGTTGAAGGCCCATTTCTCATGACACTACTAACTATAGATACTAAGCATTAATAATTAAGAAACTTTGTGTAACTGTTTGTTTTCCCAAAGAAATAAATAAATAAGGCTACATATTCGTCAATTCATAATGTAGCTGAGAAATAGATCCTGAAATAACTGTGTCCATCTATCTGCTAACGACACAGTTGGCGCAGTGGTCGAGCGATTTACTGCTACGTTGCGTGTCGCGGGTCCGATTCCCGTACAAATATTTGGATGCCCTATAGATATTTGTACCGGCTTAAGTGTCTTGTGTCGAGTCTGACATATAGTCCTTCAATATGAACGCCCTACTCAATGTCGTAAAAAGTATGACAAGTTTACCGTCGAATCGAAAAAAATAAGAAAAGCCTTTTAGTCTCTCCACACGAAGTATTAGAACACTAGTATTTCCCCACCCAAAATAAAATAGTAAGTATACCCACCAGGCCGGAGTCGCCAGCATCGTCGGGCCCCACGTCTTCCTCGGTGTCCACCCCGAAGGCGTCGTGCAGGTACTCGGGCCACGACACGGCGCCGTCGCGGTCCTCGTCGGCCTCCACCAGACGCTCTTGCGCTTCCTCGCGGGACAGGTTTCTAGTGGACAAAGGGGGTAGCTAGCTTAGAACATGCACTGAGGACTTCAGGGACACAGTAATTGGTTGTTAGCCTATCACATACTCGCAAAACGAGACACAATAGTAAAACAATAACAGCGCGGTCTCATAGACCGGTCGGGAATTCATGAATTAAAACAGAACATTATTATCCAAACTATTCACGCTAATATTATACTCGTAGAAGCAAGATTTAGAATGTGTATGTTTGTTAGTTCGTCACGCTTAACAGCTGAATGGATTTCAATTAAACTTGGCACAGGGGTAGACCATGTTCAGAAATAGCACATAGGATGCTTTTATCCAGGACATGTTCCCGTTATATCCAGGACATGTTCCCGTTAACGACTTGGGAGCATAGTACCGTTTACTTTAAAACAACTGGCAGAAGCTAATTTATTATAAATGCAAAATGTTTAACAATCTATTCTCATTTCTATCAAATAATTATACAAAAAATAAAATATTATAATTAATCCAGATGTTTCGGAGGATTGCTATCACAAACACCATGACACAAGATTTTTATGTATTAGATAATGAATTTTATAAAATATTTAAACAAAACGAATTAAGAAAACAATAGTCCACTTCAAATACTACTTTTAATTGTGAATAAGATCAATATAAATGAGGCCAGTACTGAATTAATACAAAATAAATTCCAGTGCCACAGTTTATAAGAAACTAATATAAATATTGATAACTAGTTAACCTATCACATACCCGCAAAACAAGACACAATAGTAAAACAATAACAGCACAGTCTCATAGGACCGGTCGGGGATTCATGAACTAATGTTTAAATTTTTATTTATTCTGTTTTTAAATTAGAATTTCTTTGAAATCCCAAGTATATACACAGTGAAACGGGGTCAATAGGAATGCACTTTATATAACTATTTTCCCCAGCATTTAAGCACTTCTATTTATTCATTAATTGTAATAAAAATAGATACTTTGTAAGAAATCAAAAGAATAAATATTAATTATATCAAAGTGAAAATACTACTCAGAATTTTGTTCATATTCTGTTTGACAATAGTGATTCATACTACAGTGAAACCCGGAACACTGGGACTACAAGGGACCTGTAGTCTCATTTGAAGAGGTATTCCACTTATATCCAGCGTCTCAGATATCCAGGCATTAATAAATATAATGTCTAGTTCTCATTTACAGAGTATTCCATTAACCTATCAATACCTGCAAAATGAGACACAATAGTAAGACAATAACAGCGCGGTCGCATGAGACCGGTCGGGGATTCATGAATTAATGGAGAGGATGGAGGTTATTTCAATTATATAGAAGTAGTAGAAAATATAACATACTAACTGACCCGGCAAATGTTGTTTTGCCATATTTTTTTTTTCACTGAGGGTATGAAAAATAGATGTTAGCCGATTCTCAGACCTACTCAATACGCTCACAAAATTTCATGCGAATCGGTCAAGCCGTTTCGGAGGAGTACGGGAACGAAAACTGACACGAGAATTTTATATATAAGATTTATATAAACGTTATACAGAAGTTGTAAGCATATAGTGCAGTTAGAGGGGAGCTATATTGATGTTATCTTAGTTACAGAGGTATAAAGGTCAAAGAAAACTATTTCTCCATAAACAAGGTAAGGATAAGGTGTTACGTTATAGGTACTGACCTAGTATAACATTATACCTTTACAAGCTTCTCAAATATAATAAATTTTAATATTTTTAGTATTTAATTTATGAATCCCCGACCGGTCCTATGAGACCGCGCTGTTATTGTTTTACTATTGTGTCTTGTTTTGCGGGTATGTGATAGGTTAATTGAGTATTTTTTATGATAATAATAAATTAAATTAACTAGAAAGGAAACCCGAGTGTATGCACAATAACAAAAATCAATAACTATAGTTCTTATAAGTTCATTATGACCATTATAGATTACATTTTTTCTCAAGATTTTATGACCTAATTATTTTACTAACTGTAGCGGAACATAACAATCTTATTACACTATGCCAAGCATTGCAAAAAGAAACAAATACTTTACATATGCACAATAATAGAATAGAATAAACTTTATTGTACACCAAAAGTTAAAATATTTGTTTTATTTCAATAACGAATTTTAATCGTTTTTTTGACAGCACTCTCAAACAAAAAAGAAAAAAGACAAATTCACAAGAACTTACATAAATGATTTCAAAATCCATTCCTTGAGTTCCTTCCTGTCTATTTCCTGGTCTCCGTTGGTGTCCATCTTGGGCAGCAGCAGCGCCAGGCGGCGCTTGGCCTCCTCGGGGCTGAGCTTGTCGAACTCCTCGGCCTCCCGCACGCTCCCTATCGAGAAGTAATACGTGAAGGCCAACGCCATCGGCACCAAAATAAACAACGCGTTCTTAACCGACATGACGGCGCGCGCCGGCCGCTATCGCAAGTCTTATCAACTGAGCGAGTTGTTGCAACATCTTACGAGCCAGCGGCCCGCCGGCGTGACATCATGAAGCCAATAAAAAGAAATAAACTGCTTCAGTTGTACCTAGGATGGCCTCGTGGTCGAACTCAGAGTTGTGTCCGGAGTCGCTGTAGTGCTCGTAGTCCCTCGCGCGGAAGCTGCCATCGCTCTCCCGCTCCAGGGTATCCACGCTGTGCCCGTGCTGCCCGTGCACCGCCGCCGAAGCACAGTACAACAACACGTAACTCAAAACAACACCCAAGAAATACTTCAAAGCCATCTTATTTCAGACGGCTACACTACTTATTTATAACTTCGTTTTATGACTTTATTATTCAAATTTCATACTAAATTGTTTATTGTCAAAAATAACATTGACGGAGCAAAAAAGAGATCATGCAATTTTGATTGATGACACTTGAATTAGGAGTGTTGCCATAAGAATAAAAAGTCAGGATTTTATTTTATCTTTTTTGTAATATTGAAAAAAATTGCATTGAATATTTTCAGCGTTTGGCAATAATAACGACTAATGAATAAGCTTCACTATAACGATAATGAATTCTAATCCTTTTGTACAACAGAATGCGATATCGACGGATGAGTCTTGCTTAACTGCTTTCTTATGGCTGTCGATACGCTGAATACACTGATTCGGACTGAGGCCTTGAGAATTTTTATGTATGGGCGGATGTACAATGTAAAGAAGTTAATTATTCAGTAGCCACTGCGTTTGGTTATAATCCGAAATACCAATGATCAATCATGTTCGTTTCGACTAGACGGTAGAATTTGGTTCTAAATAACATACTTATCACATTTGATAGTAAACAAATGGTTATAACCATAACAATGTATCGATGACGTGTTCCAATAGTATAATTTAAAGGGAGCATTTGCTGTTAAATAGGCCAAAACTACTATTAGGTACAGGAATCTACTTTATAATAATGATTTATTTAAGTACCTACCTACTTTGAAAATTGGGTAAAACACATTTGTTTTAATGTCCACAACACGGCTAAATCATGTGTTGTTGTTGTCAGAGATGGTGTTTTAGGAAAGTTCCTGTCTCTACTGCAAGCAATCGTCGAGTACTTTTTTTAGGTGGGGAATCATTAGAATGACTTCTCCCGCTCCTAGGCAGAGCGGGAGAAGTCATTCAGACTTTTACTGACTAAACCGACCCCGTTCCTTCTTTGCCTTCGTTCAGGGTCCCGGGTTATCCCTTCGGAAGTACACCCATGGCCCCGAAGAAGAAGAGAAGAGGCGTGCGTGGAACAATACGCGCCGTTAACAACTCGGGCTCGGTCCGGACCAGCCGGACGGCAAGCTAACCATTGCTCGCCGTCCGTCGTCGAGTAGTCTGGGCCAACACATTTGTTAATTTGTTTAAGTACAATGGCTGTATGAGAGGAAAGCTTTAATAAAACATAGTTGAAAATATAAAAGCAGTTTATTTCAATAGACTGTTGGCAGCCATCACGATCAACGCGATCCTGCGTCCGGCGACGTGGTTGGGGTAGGCTCTCAGGAACTTGGACAGGTGCTTGCGAACCTCCTCGACCACCAGTGGCAGATGCTCGCGAGTGTCCTGGTTCGACACGTCCAGGTTTATCATGGCTTCCTCTAGATATCTGCAAAAAAAGTAACAAAATAAAGAAGTAGAGTGTTTTTTCACTTTTATAGAATACAAAAAAAGACGTGTGACACTCGGAGACTGCCGCGGTAAAGCTATTGCATAGCATTTTTATCAACTTAGGCAATTATTTATTTATTTATTTTACCTATACATACACCTATATACTTTCTCACAAACAGCTGATTACGGTAGTTTTCCAATACAATCAATGCCACCTAAAGGCGGGTTGCTGAACTAAAAAGACAAGCGTGATATTTCAAAAAGTCATGTTCTGGTATATTTATCGATAGATGGCTGTGCCGGTCGGAGGGGTGTTAGGTGTTTTTCGTTACGGAATTTCTGGATTCGGTCCTCACGCTCAAGGCCCGCGATAGAAGCTATGCAATAGCTTAATATAAAAATTTACGTATTTTTACGGTACGGTACGGTATGGCTTCAGGCCGCCTACGTTCGATTGCAAATTGTAGTTATAGATTTCCCGTGACTTACACAAGACGAAACAATTTCAACAAGAAGTTTTGTTGGAGCAGGATTTTACCACTGACTCAATTTCTTTTCATTTTCATTGGTTTTAAAGATCTCAATGATAGTAAGCCATAACAGACTGGTTGCAAGAAGTAGGTAAACTATTTATCAGTCGGAAACTACTCCATAAAGACATCAAACTTAAAGTAGACTTATTTTGAGCAGTTACTCCGTAGTCTTTGGAAATCACAAAAAAAAGTAGTACCTAAGTAAGTAGCAATTAACTCATCATCAATTTCCAACCCTTTTCCCATTCGCCTCCTTTTGCGAAGCAGTAATGCTAGTGAAGGAGGCTGCTGACCGCGAGCGCGTGAGGGAACGGTCCTCACACGCTCGCGGTCGCCAGTCGTCAACGGTGCGTTCTGTTCCACGCGCGCCTCAAGGAGATGTCAGCAAACTGTAGGGGCCCGACAGGGCCGAAGCCTCAGGGGAACATGGGAAATCCGAAAGGTGTCCACCGTGTTCCCCAGATTGAAGGCAACGAAGAAACGGGGTAGGGGTTTAGTCAGTAAGAGTTTGACACACCCTCCCACTCTTTGGCGGAGCGAGAGGTTGTGTCAGATTTATACTGACTAAACCGCACCACGTTCCTTCTTTGCCTTCGTTCCGAGGTCACAAGTTGGGTTGGCGTAACACGTTAATCCTTTCATTCTGTCCTGTCACCCGTCATTGCTAGCACTAACTCCCATTGCTCTCATATTACTCTTCACACAATCCATCCATCTTTACTTCTCCGTCCCCATCCATCATAGCAACAGCTGCTACAAGTACAACTAACTATAAAACAAAACTACCAAAACACAACTAAAAGTTGTACCTGCACTTGAGCTGCGTTTCATGCAGCATATCAGTGGCGAGTTGCTGCACAAGTGACAGTAGCACGTGCTGCTGCAGGCTGCAGGGGGCCGCGAACACCTGGCCAGGGTCCACCGCGCGGCAGGCGGCCATCACCAGGGACAGGTCGCCAGCCGACAGCGCGCGCTCGAAGGAACCGTTCACGTCGCCTTCCGCAATCTGCTTGTTGATCAGCGCTGTTTGCATCTAGGAAAGAAGAGGCTTATCAGGTTTTTGTACGGTCTGTGTCCTATGTTACCTGACCCATTTTAGAAATATCATCATCACCATCATCTGCCTAGCCTTTTATCAACTATATTAACGTTTGAATCCCCAACCGGTCCTATGAGACCGCGCTGTTATTGTTTTACTATTGTGTCTCATTTCGCGGGTATCTGAGTAATTAATTGGAGTCGGCTTTCAGTCAAGCCGAATAGCTGAATACCAGTATTTTACAAGGAGCAGCTGCCTTCCAGACCTATTTTAGGAATATAAAGAGATAAATATGGGTCAGTCAATAACAAGCACCGACTGTATATTCTTCGAGTTTTTATGACATGCATTGATTAATTATTGGCCTGTAATGATACAGGATGGACGGTATGAGACTAGGCTTTAGACCAAATATTACATGAAAAATGCATACACAATAGTACATACGCATAGGTATACAATCACAATACAGATAAGCATGTAGCCCATGTAGGTACTCGTAATATGCGTGTTGTGGGTTCGATTTCCGTACGATATAAATAATTGAATGGCCTACAGATAGGTGTTTCAGGTCTGGGTGTTTCGTATACGTGAATGAATTTACGCGTGAACCCACCCACGATACAGGAGTTATTTTTAATGTGAGATAACGTTTTAACACCTATACATCTTTTTGTTAGCCATACAAATACACACATCAAAAGTGTCTAGGGATCAAGCATTTTTATGCGGATTTCTTGAGATTGAGATGTGGCTTTGTAATAAATTTATGATTTTATAAATTTATATGGATCCTTTTTGGTGCATTTCATAATTTGAATCAGGAACTGTGAATCAAATTCGAGTAAAAGATGAAAATCAGCTGTCAATATTTTCCCTATAAAAACATACAACGCATTGAAGACATTATTAGTGCTACTGTTTCCCTACTACTGATTAAAACCAACGTTATTATGGAGCGGCGACGTCATTTAAGCAGGGAAGAAATGCTCAGAGCCGTGGGAATGATAGAAGCTGGTTCCCGGCAACGTACTGTGGCTTTAGCTCTGAATACAAGTCAGAGTGTTATCAGTCGACTTTGGACACGTTACCGAAGCACTGGTACCGTGGCTGAGCGCCATGGAGGACGGTATCGCTGCACCACACGGAGACAAGACCGATACATTCAAATCTTAACTCGAAGAGCTCCAACAATAACCGCCATGATGTTAGCCGTGAGGCTTCATCACTCTTCAGGGAACTTAATTAGCGACCAAACAGTCAGAAACCGCTTGCATGAAGTGAACCTTCATTCCCGAAGACCGCTACGGGTACCACCTATAGCAATGCACAATCGTAGGATTCGATATCAATGGGCTCTTGAACACAGAAATTGGGCAGAAGAACAATGGCGTTTCGTGTGCTTTTCTGATGAGTCTCGTTTTGGTATGAGACCAGATACAAGACGTATACGACACTGGAGAACCCCTGGACGCCAACAGCGATTAAAATCCTGCCAGGAAGTCCATCCTTATAGTGGTGGAACCATCATGGTATTGGCGGGTATTTGGATCGGCGGAAGAACTGAGTTGATTTGGATCAGAGGCAACCTCAACGCTCAAATTTATGCTGAGACGATTGTATCAGACGTCATCGTTCCTCTACAAGTGCAAATCGGTCCCTTATTTCAGTTAATGCATGATAATGCACGACCGCACACCGCAAGAGTTGTAAGACAGACTCTCGCCGCAGCTAACATCAATGTCCTGCCCTGGCCTGCTCAGTCGCCAGACTTGAACCCGATTGAGCATGCATGGGATATGCTACAGAGAAGAGCTCTGCCGAATATGGAGGTTATCCAGTCGCAAGAAGACCTTTTTTTGTTGTTGCAATGAACATGGGCGGCCATTCCACAGCGTGATTTGGATGAACTCATTTTGAGTATGCCAAACCGATGTTCTTGTGTTGTTAGTGTTCGCGGTAGAAACACGGATTATTAATTGTTTAAGTTACCCAATAAAATTTTAAAGAAAACTGTTATTTCAGTCTTTTTTTCGAACTTTAATGTTAGTGGTTCAAATGTCAAAAATCCCTTTATTAGGAAAATGGCAAATTTCTTTATTAATGCAAAGGTGACTTGGTTTATCGTTACTGTGACAAACGAAAACACTTTATTTGATGAATCCTTAAAGAAAATTTTAATTAATATCAAACAGGAGAAAAGTTATTGCAAAAATATATGTTGATCCCTAGACACTTTTAATGTGTGTATTTGTTCCGTGTGGGAACTAAACCTGCAAAACGCAGCAGCCAATCGTTCAACCACTGCGTCAACCGTGCCGTCATAGCAACCGTGCCATTGGCAAAACGGGTCATATTTTAATGGTACTTATCAGCAACACAAGCTTAACAGGCTTTCCGAGGCACCGAAGAATCCGGCATGGACCGACCTCCACAACCATGGCTTAACCTTGAGAAGTGCGGCTGTTATAGAGCCATGCAGAGCTCTTCAGGTACTTACCTTTATCTATGAAGATTGAAGAAAGGAAGTAGTTTATAACTCACCAGCTGATCAATGACCGACACCTCAGGGCCTGCTGGTTGCGGAGGAGTGTCAGGTCCGTAGTCGAGCGGAGGCACTGGCGACTCCACTTTAACCTGGGAGATCGGGAGGGACTGCGCCGAGAACAGATCTGTCACTTTGCTGCGCCATTCCTTCAGCTCTTTCTGGAGCAACCTGATTATGGAACAAATAGTAAAAGGTAAGGTAGGTAGTCAGTGATCATGGGAGCATACGCAATACTTACTTGCTCATCAGTAGCAATAGGAAATATGCATGAAAAAAATATTTGTACAAATACAAAAATAGAATACTAACTATGAAAACAAAATCAAAATTAGTAGAAATAGGTATCTGTCATTCTCGCCAAAACACCATTTTCTATTGCAGTCAAACGGGCGCAATGTAATATGACATCATATTTACATTTGGGCTTCGATCTCTTTCTTATTAGCAGCTTTGAAGCTTTATAACTTAGTTGTCGATAAAGGTATTTTAAAAGTTGTTTCATATTTATTTATTAGAGCTGAAAGTGTACGTATTCAGCAAATAAAAAAAAATGCATGCATATTCCCTATTACAGATATTTAGAACAGTAGGTATAATAACCGTGGTACCAATTAATTTTAAGCATCTTAACTTTGGGCGATTATGTGACTGACTGCATTTTTCATGCTCTTTTTAATGCTACTTTATATAGAAGAAAAACAATCAAAGTGGGCAATAAAACACGTCTCCAATGATTCGGAAGTTTGATTTGATTTGGCGATTAAACATTTGTGCGAATCGTAGACTATTTGATCATAAAATTCTCTGGACTGAAATGAAAAGGTAGCTACTTAAGTATACAATAATGGCTACTTTGATTAACCTATCACATACCCGCGAAACGAGACACAATAGTAAAACAATAACAGCGCGGTCTCATAGGACCGGTCGGGGATTCATGAATTAATTAAAATTTTATGGTCTATCGGTTTAGGTGGTTAACTAAAGGTAAACAATCTTGGTATGTCTTTTTATAGTAAAGAGGTCGTATATACTCGTAATATACACAAAGATTTTTTAAATTTAGTTTATTAGCTAACATCGATTTAGGTAAATACCTAGTTGCTAAGATTTATACATACAATTTTTAGACAACTTTTAGATAAAAAGACTTGCCAAGATTATTTACCTACATTTAGTTAACTACCTAAACTGATAGACCATAGGCATGCTCATTATGCTTATGTATGTATAGGTAATAATATTAAGATTATGTTTTTGTTATTATGAAAGTGCAAAGATAATTAATCGTCTCATTACGTTACCGTTGTTATGAATGAGTGGGCCGGTTTGTTTAAAGAGAACATTCCTTAATTCTCACTCATGTAGGTACTTAAAGTCTATATTGTATTATTAAAGAGTTTCAAATATGTAGTTTGTTTATTTATTTATTATTATTTTTATAAGCGTCGCCACAGCAACCGGTCCTGTGCGTCTCGCATCCATCGAATTCCCGCGACCCTCGTCATGTCTAGGCCATGTCCAGCTGTGGACGTCTTTCGGCTGAGATGATGATGATGATGTTTATAAACTGTAATCTCTTTACACAGATATGAAAATTCTATCTGTGAAATAGATACTCGTAGGACTAAAGAAAAAAACTTGTGGTTTTGGGTACATAACTGACGGGTCTACACTGTCCTCTCATGTCTATTACACCTAATAATAATGAAAATATTGTAAAAATATTTTCTTTTTTAAATTCGGACGTTTTATAAATGCCCATGTAGACCTTTAAGATATAAAAATATTGAATTTGAAAGTAACAGTAGGTACCTACCACTAAACTATTTAGATTGCCTGAAAAAGATCGTGAAATGCGATAGGTAGGGTTGCCATACGTCCCATATATACGGGACTGTCACCGTATTTGATCATCCCGTCCCGTATTACTACATGTACCGTATTTGTCCCGTATTTCGAAAAAATACGACAATAGAGGTGATAGGCGCCGACAAACATACAAACACACAGGTCAAACTGAGAATCCCCTTTTTTTGAAGTTTGTTAAAAACACGTGCGTAGTTTGTTTCCACTTGCCGTGTAGTTAGGTACACATACATGTGTGCTCATAACATAGCTAGCTAGCTCATGTAGGTATGGTGTAAATGGAAAGACCCGTGTCGGCGTTGAATGTGTGATAAGTATGAATATAAGTTTTGGGTAGGTATCGGAAAAGAAAACATCCCGTATTGGTTCTCAGAAGTTATGGCAACCCTAGCGATAGGTATGGCCGCGCATTGTAGGTAGGTATATGTTTTAGTTTACTTCTGTATTTTTTATTATTGATAGGTTCGCGCTTGAATTTACCTAAAGGTAAGTAAGCAATGATTTGGTTCATGCTAGAGTATAAAACCTACGCTTGCCTAGAAATAACCTATTCACTCTTGACTTAAAAAAAAACCTTGACAAAAGATAGCTATCAGGAAGCACATTCACCGCCAGGGAATTCCGCTAAAACGTATATGTATGATTTAGTACAATAAAGTAATAGCAGTAAGTACACCCGTTTTACTATATAATATTATACGTAGGTATAGATGTGCGTATGGGTACCTAATTATTACCAGTTACAACATATTTGTATTTATCCCAATAAAAATAAACTTTTTCAAGGAATAGAAAGTCGCAAATTATCGCTGGGATCAGATTTCCGAAAAAAAAACAGGCATCTCAACCTAAGCCTTTTTATTCAAGTGGAGAATTATCAGAATGATTTCTCCCGCTCTTGAGCGGAGCGGGGGGGCGTATCAGACTTTTTCTGACTAAACCGCACCCCATTCCTTCGTTCTGGGATCACCGAGAATCCGATTCATGGCCCCGGATCTCAACCTAAGCTTGGGTACGATTCACCCGTGTGCCAAGTTTAAAACGAATCTGTTTAAAAAAGTATAGAATTATTACGTACTCTTCAACAGTACACTGCACGGTATTGACCAGGTTCTTGCCAGGGTTGGCCGAGGCCTCCAGCAGACACTGGTGGTGCTCCAGCGCGCGGCGTAGGGCTCCGGACGTCTTGTACACAGATCTGAACAGCGATGAGGACTTGTCTTCCACTGCCGACAGAAAGAAAATTTTAATTAAAAAGGAAAATTTCGTAAAGAAAACGACGACTTTCTCTCTTAACAACATTCATGACATGTGGTAGTCGATAGAACTCGCTTGCCTAGAAAAAACATACCTATACACTTACCGACTTAAAAACTTTCAAGATGTAGCTAAAGAAAATAGACTAGAGAATTCCACTCCTTATCTGTACGCACAATGATTGTGTTCAAACTTCGTTTTACGTCTTAGTTTTTACAAGTGGTTCTCTAGTCCGCTATTATTTGCTCGGTTCTCCGGGTTGCCTTATTAACCTTTTTTTTTGTTTTCGGGGGGAAACTTTCAAAAGGCGCCGGGACTTTTTTGGAAAAGTCCAGGGAGTGTGGGATTCTCACCTCATTAAAACCAGCCCGGTGATCACCATCTGCACATGGGAGAGGGCCCTGTGTCCTCTTAAAAGACCACCTCTGTATAACGCCTGTTAGAGCACGTCCCTGAGGAGACTGTGAAGGGTCTCTCCTGTTCCTTGTTGTGCACGACAGCACATGATCACTGTGCCACCGTCCTTCCCGAAGTCACTCACTGCTGGCGACTCTGTCGGCTGGGCCGACAGAGTCTCCTCTCTGAGAACCCGTGACCTCGGTGTCCCGCCTACCTTAAGCATTGTAAGAGGGGTTTCGGCATTTTAAGCGTCGAGGCGACTGGCTCTCTGACGCCTCCTTCTGCGAGTGGGATCGGTGCTGTCGCGATCCCGCTCGGCGGCCTCCTTCTGTACCATCACGGTCTCACAGAAGGACGCCACTTCCCTCCAATTTTCTGTTTCCGTCAGCATAGCCCTCACTACTGCTGTCAAAGACAGATTCCGCCCGATCTAGGCAACCAAAACCTGCCGCTCGGAGGCTCACGCAGAGCACTCTTCGAGCGTGTGCTGTACAGTCAGGCTCACCTCTGCAATTATGGCAATTTGCCGTAGCCTCCCGCCCAATCCTATTCAGGTACTCACCGAAATCCAAAATTTACACACTCTTTTACACCTTAGAGGCAGTCCAATATAGTACCTAATCGGAGAGTAAGACAGTGACCGCCTCGCTTTTTTTTTCCCAGTACGAACTTTAATTCTCACTCCTGAGCGTTGTGCTTCATCTCACTCAGTTTTCGGTCAGTCACGATCACATCTAACTGTGTTACGTTCGAAACCAATAACCTATCGATCTCCAGTTTTGGCATACTGGAGATTGTAAAACAAATGATAGAATACAACAATTATCATGTTTTCTGTTGTTTCATTTGTTTTTCTATCTCCGATATGTGATAGATAGGTTATTGGTTTCGGCTGTTAGAGTTCCTGTCTTGCGATATACCTACATACAACATACTGGTTTTAACTTGAGGGCTTGTAAAACCTCTCTACGTTTCTTGTAGCTTTTTGTGGTACGTCGACAATTACTCACGTTCAAAGAAGGCCTGTTCCACGATCTTGTGTATGTGTGCGATGAGGCGGCGGTGCGAGCGCTCCAGGACGGGCAGGTACAGCTTGGACATGTCCCGGCTCAGGCAGTCCCCGATCAAGCCGCGCATGGACTCCACCGTGGCGCGGACCATCTGGTCTTTCAACTCCTGCGTCACAGAAACATCAAGATTAACCTCCACGTCATTGACTCCACCTCGATTCATCAAGTTCATTTGTGTTGAGTTTTTCTGTTATCATAGCCACTGACTAAAGTAGCGGTACTTAAACTGGCAGATTATAGACTTTGCCTGAGGGCCACTAACATCGCAAATCACTAAAGATTAGCATATAAGATTCAAACATGTAACACGCTTGATGTCATCTTCAAACGATTAACAAAGCTGAAAGATACTTAATTACTCAGATACCCGCGAAACGAGACACAATAGTAAAACAATAACAGCGCGGTCTCATAGGACCGGTTGGGGATTCAAACGTTAATACGAGTAGGTAAATTGGTTAGAATTCTGAAAATAACGCTAATTGCATTTTATGAGGTTTCGTTGTACCTACAAGTGCGTGTAAAATACTTAGGGTCAGTTCACACCGAAACGCGACGCGACGCGACGCGACGACGCAGGAAGAGGCCAGTGATTTCTCGCTGCGTCGCGCGCCGCCGCGAGACGCATCGCAACGTTGCGAGGCGTATCTAAGTAAAATCGTTGGCAACACGACTTCGTGAATGTAAAAATGTTCCGCTGCACAGCGAGACGCCGCGAGGCGTCACGAGACGCAGCGCTGCATGAAGCAACGTATTCTAAATTCTCACAATGAAATGTGTATCTTTTTGTGTAGTAAATAAAGTTCTATTTTGAGTCATTCTATTAAAATATGTATGCAGCGTCGCGTCGCGTCGCGTTTTGGTGTTAAGTGAAACAAACCTCGCTCTGCAGAAAGCTGATGACACTGTTCCTGATCTCGCTGCCGAGAGACACCTCCTGCCGCGACTCGATGGCTTGCAGCAGAGTCCGGGCGCGGCTGTTCATACTGTCATCTTCTCTGCTGGATTGTGTTGCTCCCTGCTGTGACATTCTGAAGGGCGATTATTGATTAACGATCATTAATGCTTCTCAAAATATTCACGGGTAGATATGGAGTATCTCCTCGTTTTGATACTTTATCAGAATATCGTCAAATTGAATCGCATTTTGTTTTGAATTAGGTACCTTGTCTCCTTTTCAAAGTGAATGGAAATATGTTAAGAGTCTAGCAGTGGGTAGTTACACAGGCTATAGATATATCTTTTAGTTTGGAAAAATGCATATCACTAAATAGTATAAAACAGAGTCGCTTTCTCTGTCCCTATTTCCCTATGTATGCTTAAATCTTTAAAACTACGCAACGGATTTTGATGCGGTTTTTTTTTAATAGATAGAGCGATTCAAAAGGAAGGTTTATAATAATTATGTATAATACATGCTTAGTATAGTAGAGTAAGGGCCTGTTTCACCATCCTATGATTAAGTTTCGAGTATCTTACTTGGCAGATAATTTCATACAAATTCTGTTCCATTTTTGAATTTATTTAGTGAGTAGTGCCTACTTGGACATTGTGAAACAGGCCCTAACACTGATAAATTTGCACCCGTGCGAAGCCGGGGCGTTAAATTTTGACAAGTTTGGTAGTGTACTAACATTTAGTAGACTTGATGAGTTTTTTTTTAAGGTGGGAGAAAGTATGTTGTTAGTAGTTACCTTTGTGCAATAGCCTTCTTAAGCATGCCGACCAGCATCTCACTGTGCGCGATCTCCGCCTTCGCCAACATCATCTTGGAGCTTCGTAGCTCTTCCTTCATATTGGTCAGTAGCTTGCATTGTTCCAGGAACATATCTGGCAGTTGGAGAATAATTTAAAGTTCAAAACGGATAACATTACTGGTGACCTGCCTAACTTTTTCAAGGCACAAAAGGGTATTCCATTGGCATCGAGCAGGTCTAAAAGTCGCCACAATAACCAGGGCCACGACCCTCACCAGGCTCTTCTTCTTCCTGCCCTTATCCCATATTATTTGGGGTCGGCACAACATGTTTTTTTCTTCCATTCTGTCCTGTCGCCCGTCATGCTATCATACACTCCCTATTCTTTCATATCAGTCCTTACACATTCCATTCATTTTTTCTTTGGTCTTCCTCTTCCTCGAAGGCTCTAAGTATCTTTAAATAGAAGAAATAATGCGAACAAAAAATGTCCCGGAATATCTACTTCTATATATCATACGGTCAACGTAGCAGCGATCCCAGCAGTAGGAACGTTATTGTTTGAATATATTATACTGCCTAAGTACATCGATATATGTATTTATGGATGAATGGATGTGGAGTGCGTGAAGAGTAAAATAGGAGACGAAGTCTTTGAATGGGAGTCGGTAAAGCTTGACAGGACAGACTGGAAGAAAAAATTGCGTTGCAATGACCCCAAATAATATGAGACAAATGCAAGAAGATGATGTAAGTACGTCAACTATCATTCCCTTCTAGCAGAGCTAGCAAAGGTGCACTTAAAACTTCAGGCAGGGACTTACCGCTCAACCGATCTATCTTCTGCTCCATCACGCCAAGCATATCGGTATCTATCATTTTCTCACATATCCCGCTGTCCATGGGCCTCTCATCACCGTCAGAATGCACGCACAGCTCCACAGAGGAATCGCTGAGCGTGCGGTGAACAGCCGCGGGCTTGTAGACCGTCAGGTCGATGGCATTATCTTCGGGCAAAGAGTTCAGAGATTGGCTTCTTCGAATACGTCCGCTGTTTTCGACTTGAGATAGTTTCGGATCCATGTTATGGAAATATTTTTGTTGGATTTGATAAACGTGTTTGGTAATTGTGGTAGAATTTTGGTCTGAAGGTAAGGTTATTTTTATTTTGTTTGAGATCTGTCATGTTTTATTTTGGACTACCCTCAATATAAAATAATAAATGGACGAACAAATTAATTGTTATCAAACTATTTTATCAATAAATATAGGTATACAAAACTAGAATAATTATTTTGAAAACATATCTAAATTGGTAGGAAAGTAAATGAGATATAATAATTTTAAACGTACATAATTATCTCTCTCTCGCCAAGACGCCGTGTGTCTATGGCAGCCGTGATGCATTTTGACGTCTTTGATCACTACCGGCACGGCATGCCGTGGCGTCTCGGGGCATCTCTCGGCTCGCCGTGGCATCCCGCCTAACCGCTGCGCAAGTTTCAACCATATTTCATCTAATTTAGCAGTTATAATTCCTCAACACAAAATGACCCATTACGTCTCGCGGGACGCAACGGCGGGAACAGATAGCCTCACGCCCAACCGCCACTGAAGAAGACGTTCCGGGCGTCGCGAGCTGCAGTTCCGGCCACCGTAGGCGCGGGTTTGTGGATAACGAACAATAGGTAGTTCGTCGTCCGCAACTGAAACCTACCTGTGTGACCCCTAGATCGAAGGCAACGAAGGAACGGGGTAGGGGTTTAGTCAGTAAGAGTCTGACACACACTCCCGCTCCGCCCAAGAGTGGGATAAGTAATTATTCTGATGATTCCCCTACCAAAAAAAAAAACACACCTTTGTCCAAATGGTTAAAAAACAATTTTACACGTCCTCTTGTTCCACCCTGGAGCGGGGGAATTCATTTAACTCAAAAAAGGAAAAGGGAGTGTAAGGGAAAGAATTGTAAAAATGTAATAAAAAAACAAGATTTACAAATCACATACGCGTTTATTGATACAATGTATTTCTTAAAGTAATACTATCAATGTCAAAAGTATCTAAAGCGTCGACAAAAAATAATCAAATACCTAACCTTATAAAAAAATAACATGGACCCCCCACTCGATGTTACAGCTGTAGAAAATGATTGACTGTCGTATCAGTAGCCCACTGATATTGCCTTTCAATCAATCAATAATGCAAGTCAACGATCAATCAATAAATCAAAAATGTTTCACTCAATCACACAAGCAGTTTTTGTTATTAATAAGAGGCAGTTTTGTATCAGTTTGATTGACAATAAAGGCAATTGACTATCTTACAACCCAATAACCTATCTGTCTCCAGTTTTGGCATACTGAAGATAGTAAAACAAACGATACAATAAAAAAATTATACATTATTTCTGTTGTTTCATTTGTTTTTCTATCTCCGGTAAGATAGGTTTCGGCTATTAATCTACACTTATAAGTAATCGGAAAACTAAGGAATCGCGGTAGTGGTATGTTTATTTAATCTGAGCACTTCGTTTTGGTGTAACTTCGAAAACGGAATCGTGGTAGTGGTATGTTTATTTAATCTGAGCACTTCGTTTGGGTGTAACTTCGAAAACTAAGGAATCGTGGTAGTGGTATGTTTATTTAATCTGAGCACTTCGTTTGGGTGTAACTTCGAAAACTAAGGAATCGTGGTAGTGGTATGTTTATTTAATCTGAGCACTTCGTTTGGGTGTAACTTCGAAAACTAAGGAATCGTGGTAGTGGTATGTTTATTTAATCTGAGCACTTCGTTTGGGTGTAACTTCGAAAACTAAGGAATCGTGGTAGTGGTATGGTTATTTAATCTGAGCACTTCGTTTGGGTGTAACTTCGAAAACTAAGGAATCGTGGTAGTGGTATGGTTATTTAATCTGAGCACTTCGTTTTAGTGTAACTTCGAAAACTAAGGAATCGTGGTAGTGGTATGTTTATTTAATCTGAGCACTTCGTTTTGGTGTAACTCCGAAAACGGAATCGTGGTACTGGTATGGTTATTTAATCTGAGCACTTCGTTTGGGTGTAACTTCGAAAACGGAATCGTGGTAGTGGTATGGTTATTTAATCTGAGCACTTCGTTTGGGTGTAACTTCGAAAGTTTTATACGCTGTGCATACAGGGTGCTTCGTTAGAAGCTATGAATAAGAATGAGCCGCTCTGTAGCCGCATCAATTTCAGGCGGTTCCTCTGAGCAGCACCAGTCAGCACATTCTGGGAGCACGTGACTAAGGAATCGTGGTAGTGGTATGGTTATTTAATCTGAGCACTTCGTTTTGGTGTAACTTTAAACGAATTTTTTCAAAAAGATATATAACAATAGACGCAGCGCCATTTTTACTTGTATGGACGTGATGTGAACGATACAGTATTGCTATTCGATGTAATAAGGCTGCTAGCGTTTTGATGTAACTTCGAAAACTAAGGAATCGTGGTAGTGGTATGTTTATTTAATCTGAGCACTTCGTTTTAGTGTAACTTCGAAAACGGAATCATGGTAGTGGTATGATTATTTAATCTGAGCACTTCGTTTTGGTGTAACTTCGAAAACGGAATCATGGTAGTGGTATGTTTATTTAATCTGAGCACTTCGTTTTGGTGTAACTTTAAACGAAATTTTTCAAAAAGAGAAATAAATAACAATAGACGCAGCGCCATTTTTACTTGTATGGACGTGATATGAACGATACAGTATTGCTATTCGATGTAGTAAGGCTGCAAGCGTTTTAGCCTTTTAAGCACTTCTCCCATCATAGTCAACCAATGATATGAATACGTTTTTTAATTGGTTATCAGTGTGCATTATATGGTTATTCACTTATTGATCGCTTTATTTGTTCATTAGTATATTGTAGTTACATTGTGTTACAAATAAAAGAAAAATTAATAACTTGTTGGGATTTTTGAAATATAATTCTGGGACAGCTATGTGCTGCGCGACGGTAAATATATCGGGAAAAGACCGAAAAGATGATGACGACCTTTTGTCAATCTAATGTAAGTACAGACTGGTTTGTTATTTAGATAGAATGGCGACTAACCGAAATCCAGTCTATGTAACGACAGCATTAGAGCGGGTTGAAAGGAATCGAACAAACTTAGAACTAAAGTACTAATAAATACCGTATTTAACGTTCATTAAAAAATATTGAATGAATAGAAAATCGCATCGGGAAATTCCCTTAACAATTATCTTACCTTTTGTCCTTTACAAACGTTTAACATTTAGAGGACAGAGTGAGGAGCCCTAAGGATGCACAGCGCATTCTATCGAACACTAAAGAAACTAAAATTAAATATATTATCAACAACAAGCGAAGAGGCTGCCATGTCGCTATAGATTTAGACTCTGTCATAACAGCTGGCTTAGCCAAGATGACCATATGCCCTAAAACGAGGTGAATACGCACGCAGGGGTGAATAGGAACGCAGGGGTTAATAGGAACAAAAATTTTAAGGGGATTCGTTATTTCACCGGTTTTCCCAGCATTTAAGTACTCCCATTTATCCATTAATTGTAACAAAACTCGATGCTAAGATAGAAATCCGTATAAAACATTTAACCAAAGTAAAAATCCTGATCAAAATTTTGTTCCTATTTACCCCTGCGTTCCTACTCACCCCGTTTTACCATTACAGTCGGTAACGCTATTAGAATGTCTCTTCTGGTATAAATGGTAGACAAGTTACAATTTTGATAAGTGCTAGGCGTTACCGGTTGTAGAAAGAGATTCGACACAAAACGGACGTAACTTGGCTAGGCAAACTGGTTCTAATTGAGCAGTATATAATATAGATCGCCTCTTTTTTACCGGAATGTTAACATAACTTCGCTTTATAAAGTTTACTCAATACTTTATGTTACCGTAGCGCTATCAAGTAGTTTGAACTCGGTCTAAATCTATAGCCGTTTACATAATGCTTCGTACGTTATTTAGAAAAACTATGTTTTTTGTATTTTCAGCAAGTTTTGTTCGAGATCTTCACAAGAAAGGGTAGTTCTTTAATTGCGCTTCATGTCGTACATAAAAAAAATCCTCCAAAACAAAATTAAGACATTCTGCCAAGCCAAGTGATTCAAAATACCGTACGAAGCATATAAGTCAAGAAATTTAGACGAATAGTCGCAGCGAAAACCAAAAAAATATAGCTTATTGATCTCTATATCCAGAAGAATCCAATGTGTGCTTTATGTCCTGGTAATAGAGTTCAATATAAATTTAGCGTATTGATCGCTATATCCAGAAAATTCAAATAGATAATTCTGTGCTTTATATTCTGGTGATAGAGTTCAATATGCAATATCATTATTTTGGATGTTTCTGACTGTGTCAATGACCCTTCCATTTTTAGGGTACTATCTCTTAGTAATATATAATCTATACAATTTGTGAGGTTCCGCATTTGTACACGTTCGCATTACTGAGTAATATAGGCATCGATTAAGTAACCTTAGTGTTCCAGTCTTCGTTGACAATAACATTCATCACATTATATCTATTAGTTTTACAGATGATGACAAACCTTACCACGAGGTGTTAACGCGATCCATTTGACGAGCTAATCTGAACTGTTAAAGGCTATGGCCTCTGGGATTGAAGATGAGACTACTGAATAGTCGTAATCGCGACCACTGATTCAAAAAATCCCTCACCTGTAAAACTAACATACTATGCGATTCAAATAAGATTAGGATCGACTAATGTCATGTTGTGATGTTATAAATATCAAGTGTGAGCGACACAATATTTTTTCAAATTAAATTTATTTACGAATCATGAACAAAAAAGCGTAAGGTTAACTCTTAAGGTTTTTTCTTCACTTAGAGAGAATTAAGACGTGGCTAAACAAAGTAAATCAAAAGTGTGCGCAAACCATACTTTTCAAGTAACATTTGACAGATAGGGATCAATGACGTTCCTATTCTTATTTGAATCGCATTGTAATTTCGAAACATATGCTATTAATTTTACCTCAATCAACTTTTAAAAAATCTGACATATTATATTAAACATATACAGGGTGAATGATCATATTTTTAAAACTGCATCTGCCTATAGAAAGGACAACTTTCTTCAAGGAATTCAATTGCAATTTCTAAAAATTAACATCTGATGATAAAAATAAGTAAAGAAATAACTATTACCTATGTTTTTGGGAACAGAATGGTTTTTACTTTCTTTAAGAAAGTTATTTATTTCTATGGGAACAAACAGTATTTAAATTATGACCACCAATTTCTGTTACACTCTGTACATATAATATTTATTTTTAAAGCACTCTGTAGTAACAATACATTAAGTTATACTTTTCAGTGGGCAGTCCAGTACACTTTTAAGGCGATAAGACATACCTAACCTCTTTAATTTTGAAGTCGGTTAAAAATGGCTATGATCGATACAGTGAAGGGGGGGGGGGAGTCTATAACTTATGATCTATGGGGAAATACAAAAAATGAAAAATACTATTTTAATCATGTCAAAAATAGGCGTAAATACGACTGTTTCAAGGTCCGTGCTATAATTGCAAATTTTCAAGTCTTGGTATTATTTAGAGCTTTTGCTTTTAGACGACTTGACCTCGAAACATTATCTTTAGCGCTATGAGCTTTGCCGATACGCTCGATCCAGCTTTAGCCAAACACATATTTTTAATGTAAAAACCTCAAAACAAATTACGTATGTTAGTTATAATAGCGCATATTGACCGTGCAGTCTTCGTCATCAGTTGCAGTCGGGCCAAAATATTTTGACCACTTCGAAAAATGAGGGTGTTCAAGACACCAACTGGTAGTGTGTGCGCCACTTAGTTGTTAGGTATTTTGCTTTGAAAACGTACATGACGTTGACGTCTAACGTTGATGTTATTCACATAAGCGGCGACTCAGGGCTGCCCTCTGGTGAATTTCATTTTAGAACTTTTATGAGCTGTATAGATCATATAGCGAATGCGTATTTTATCGCCTAACTTCAGAGTGATCAACATATTTTGACTGTACTGTACAAGTCATATACAAAAAACCAAAAATTACAGTTATTCAACAAAACAGGCGACCTTGAATATACGATTTTAGGACTAATAATTCAGTTACAATTTTGTTTTACATATTATCAGGTGTACGGCTAAACAAGGCGAGCGTATCGTACAATTAGTCAGGTTTTTCTATTTACTATTTAAAGGTGGCACATAAACTTATTTCACTACAATGACTTTGAAGTAACAATAAAGTTTTACACATTTTCTACTTTCAGCTCGATTTTCGCCTACAAACACTAGTGACGTGTATTGTGGATATGACAGATAAACATACTGTTAAACTAAAAAGTCGATGAATAAGCGCATCCCTATGGTCACTGGGTCTCATTGCCCCAGCACTAGCCATCTTTGACAATCAGACAAAGAATTACGCGCCTTTTCGGATCATTGTTTTTTATTGTTGATAGGTTCGCGCTGATGAAAAGCGACGATGCGGTCGACGAAGGAGCGCGCTACATTGTATTTTTTTTCTGACTTTTCAATCTAGTTATAATTAAATGTTTTTGAGAGAATATGACAAATTGCGAGAGAGAAGGCAAATTAGTGTCAACAATTTCAAATGTTTTTTCGTCTACGTTATCATCTACTGTGCCTGTAGGAGAGAATTGAGCTTCATAACAAATGTCTTTCCTTTCCCTTAAAGTGAGTTGCACCAATTTCAACGATAACCAGTGCGGTATGACAATGTGGGGACGACCATACAATAATAAATGAAAACACTGACAATACTATTCATTATGCACAACTTTTAGTATCTTATCGTATCGTATTAAAGAAATAATTGTACCATTTATTTATCTTTGCATAAGTCGACAAAATGTACGGGACAGCTTATTTTTTTCGTTATTTCTTGGTTATATAAATTTGAGCTACCCGATAGAAAATTAACTTTGAACGAAAAATGAACGTAGATCTTGGTGCAACCCACTCTTACACATTATTGGGAAGTACATTACGTCACTATACTATTATTTTCTCATACTCTCAGTCATGTCAACACACAGTGGACTAGCACCTATTGGTGTTCCGTTACCTTACGAGCTTACATAGTAATCTGGAGACAGTCTTCACGATAATATATTACTTACAGCTCTCTGAATCGCGCGAGGTTCTATCAAATATAATCTTATTTTAATACTAATGACGTAAGTAATGATTGGCATTTTTGTATGTGACAGCTCTAATATAGAATTGTCAATGGTCTATGAGTTTGTTCTGTGGGATTTAAGCTGTAGGCCGCGTGTCCACCTGGAAAGAAATTCCATGCAAGTTACAATACAATGTCGACTACCGAGGTGAGATGTGATCAAGCGTTCGTTCGTACCACGCAACGGTATTCGCCTTGCATGCAATTTACTCGTGGGTTCGATTCCCACCCAGGAAAAATGTTTGTGTGATGCGCACGATCATTTGTTCTGTGTCTGGGTGTAATTTATCTATAATATGTATGTATTTAGAAGTATATAAGTATGTTTATCCGTTGTCTAGTACCCATTACACAAGCTCTGCTTAGTTTGGGACTAGATGGTGTTGTGTGAAGAGTTGTGGGATATTATATTAAATTTGCAGGTGGAGACGCGACCTTAGATAGATTAGAGAAACAAAATATCCCTTAAAATGATGCGCATCACAATCAAATTGTCCAACAACATGTCCTGCGTCCCGTAAATGCATTGTAAAATGTTGAAGGTCAAGTTGCGGGTCACTGAACAACATTTTAGCGTCATAAAGACCGAGCGTTGCGCGTCATTTAAGGTCACATTTTGTCCCTTAATCTATCCAAGGCTATTCTTGTTAGTTTAATTTTCTTTGTTATAAGGAGCTATTAATACATAAATATCAACGCCAGCCATTGACTATTGTACACTAGAACTAATAAAACCTACATTAATTAATAACTACGCACAAACTGTCAGCAATTATAAATATCATAAGCTCCTCGGAGATTACGCTCCTACACAAAAAAAAAAAAACAAAAAATGAAAAGAATCGCCCAACTCAGGAATGGACAGATATCAACAAGAGTAATCTTAACGCGTAGTCCTTAATATCACATTTAGCCACTGTGTCGAACTATACTCTAGGTTACAGAGAAATGGTGGTTACAGAATGGCTTAAAGTTTTAAACTGAACTTAAAAAAAAATTGTAAGTACTTATCATTGTATTAAATTTCTACAAGGGACAAAAACAAAAAAATAAAAGGCTACTCCATTTATTTTATGTTATCATGAAAATATATAGAGCAGGTTTTGTAACAAAAGTTGTTTATATGACAATGAATGACTATAATAGAAATCAAAGGACAAACTAACACTTCTGTTTGAGATAGCTGCGATTCAAATATAGAGATAATCAATTTTGAAAAAAAAAACTGGTACATGTCAAATTTCAATTTTAATTACAATTCTTAATTATTATGGAGTTTTTTAATAATTACAAAAAAATCAACTTAAAATAACAATAATTATGTCAATACAAAATTTGGTGGCAATGGAAAAAAAAATCTTAAAATTATGTATAGAATCCGACCTACATCCGTTCGAATCTAATACATTTTTTACTTGGATAGAACACTGAATTCCAATTAGAATTATATGTCATGCATAAATAGTACTAAAAGAGTTTGTCACCAATTTACTGCAAGCATCGTAATCGCATGAAATTATAAGCTCGTATCTTTACAAGACACAGATAAACTGTACACTAAAGCATAAAGCATTAACGGCCCGGTAGGGCCGAAGCCTCTGGGGAACACGGAAAATCCGAAAGGTTGTCACCGTGTCCCCCAGATCGAAGGCAACGAAGGAACGGGGTAGGGGTTTAGTCAGTAAGTCTGACACGCCCTCCCGCTCTGCCCAAGAGCATAAAGGAGGTCTATTCACAATATTCGCACCTTTAGAATTATAGAGACCTAACACAAAATTTTAATATTTCGATTCTCCATACATTTATATTCACATAATTTGACAAAATGTATGAACGAGCGGATTTTTTGAGGGTCGCATAGTAAAAGTTGTTCATATTTATGAGTCTCAACGTTGTATGTATTAATTATGAAAATGCCGATTTAAATAAAACATAGACATAGACTCCAAAAAATATTTATTCCAAGTAGTCATAAATTTTCTTTCAATTGTCGTAACCTATGTTATCATATTACAATCATAAAACTAAACTATTTGTATTAGGTCTCTTAAATTCTAAAGATGATTATACCGAGACTTAATAAGCCGTATATCAATCTTAAGTCTGAAATACAACATGCTTCTAGCTGGCATAAAAGTATGCAAGTAGCTAGCATGCCATAGTGACATACACAAATTGGAACTAGAGACTTACTGGCATGCAAGTTACTTCGACATTTTTTCAAGGCATGTATATTTTGGACCTTTACAATGCTTGCAATAATCGATAACATACTCTTCTAGCACAAAAATGTGCAAAGAAATATTATTAAATTACTAATGTCAAAGAACGACACAGCACGAGGTAAACGTTTTAGCGCCATGAAATAAAGAGAACCAACCTCACCAAAAGAAAGGGAAGAAGAGGAGAGTAGGACACAGGGCCAGTCTCACCCACAGAACACTAGTGTAGTCCACACGTCCCACACACAGACGCACGTCATCACTAAAAGTAAGTAAGGAAGGAGCTCGTACGACACAGGGCTGGTTGTACCATGCAGTCCAGAGCAGACATGTCAGGGCCGCACACACACTCGCACGTCGGCGTCAGTGCGTCAGGCGGCGGCCTTGACCAGCGCCTCGGTGGCCATGAGCAGCATGCGCAGCTGCCGCGCCAGCGCGTGGTTGGGCGTGGCCTGCAGGAAGCCGAGCAGCTGCTTCTGTAGCTCGCGCACCACGCCTGGCAGGTGCTCACGTGTCACCGGGTTTGAAGTGTCTAAGTTCATTACTGCTTCTTCTAAGTATCTGGAATGGTTCATAAAAAAAAAACGTTGGAGTAATAGGTATTATAAAGGTGAAGAGTTTGTTTGCACGCGCTGATCTTAGGAAAGACAAGTTTGAATTGAATCAATTTTGATTTGCCTTTCATATCGAGGAAGGCTATAGGCAATATATGGCATGATGTTTATGACCCACGGAAACTAGAAACAACAAAAGACGCGGGTGAAACCGTTGGGTCATGTAGCTGTTCAGCTACTTTCCGTTGGATCAGAAGCCGACATCAACAAAGACAATGGTTGGATCGATGATTAATACTTGAGAAAATGTTGTTTTTTCGACAGCAGCACGTGCTGCTTGAGCTTGCAGGGGGGCGGAGCAGCAGCGCGGGGGGGGCGGCACACGTACCTGTGCTTGAGCGGCGTGTCGCGCTGCATGTCGGCGGCCAGCTGCTGCACGAGCGACAGCAGCACGTGCTGCTTGAGCTTGCAGGGGGGCGGAGCAGCAGCGCGGGGGGGGGCGGCACACGTACCTGTGCTTGAGCGGCGTGTCGCGCTGCATGTCGGCGGCCAGCTGCTGCACGAGCGACAGCAGCACGTGCTGCTTGAGCTTGCAGGGGGGCGGAGCAGCAGCGCGGGGGGGGCGGCACACGTACCTGTGCTTGAGCGGGCGTGTCGCGCTGCATGTCGGCGGCCAGCTGCTGCACGAGCGACAGCAGCACGTGCTGCTTGAGCTTGCAGGGGGGCGGAGCAGCAGCGCGGGGGGGGGCGGCACACGTACCTGTGCTTGAGCGGCGTGTCGCGCTGCATGTCGGCGGCCAGCTGCTGCACGAGCGACAGCAGCACGTGCTGCTTGAGCTTGCAGGGGGGCGGAGCAGCAGCGCGGGGGGGGGCGGCACACGTACCTGTGCTTGAGCGGCGTGTCGCGCTGCATGTCGGCGGCCAGCTGCTGCACGAGCGACAGCAGCACGTGCTGCTTGAGCTTGCAGGGGGGCGGAGCAGCAGCGCGGGGGGGGCGGCACACGTACCTGTGCTTGAGCGGCGTGTCGCGCTGCATGTCGGCGGCCAGCTGCTGCACGAGCGACAGCAGCACGTGCTGCTTGAGCTTGCAGGGGGGCGGAGCAGCAGCGCGGGGGGGGGCGGCACACGTACCTGTGCTTGAGCGGCGTGTCGCGCTGCATGTCGGCGGCCAGCTGCTGCACGAGCGACAGCAGCACGTGCTGCTTGAGCTTGCAGGGGGGCGGAGCAGCAGCGCGGGGGGGGCGGCACACGTACCTGTGCTTGAGCGGCGTGTCGCGCTGCATGTCGGCGGCCAGCTGCTGCACGAGCGACAGCAGCACGTGCTGCTTGAGCTTGCAGGGGGGCGGAGCAGCAGCGCGGGGGGGGCGGCACACGTACCTGTGCTTGAGCGGCGTGTCGCGCTGCATGTCGGCGGCCAGCTGCTGCACGAGCGACAGCAGCACGTGCTGCTTGAGCTTGCAGGGGGGCGGAGCAGCAGCGCGGGGGGGGGCGGCACACGTACCTGTGCTTGAGCGGCGTGTCGCGCTGCATGTCGGCGGCCAGCTGCTGCACGAGCGACAGCAGCACGTGCTGCTTGAGCTTGCAGGGGGGCGGAGCAGCAGCGCGGGGGGGGCGGCACACGTACCTGTGCTTGAGCGGCGTGTCGCGCTGCATGTCGGCGGCCAGCTGCTGCACGAGCGACAGCAGCACGTGCTGCTTGAGCTTGCAGGGGGGCGGAGCAGCAGCGCGGGGGGGGGCGGCACACGTACCTGTGCTTGAGCGGCGTGTCGCGCTGCATGTCGGCGGCCAGCTGCTGCACGAGCGACAGCAGCACGTGCTGCTTGAGCTTGCAGGGGGGCGGAGCAGCAGCGCGGGGGGGGCGGCACACGTACCTGTGCTTGAGCGGCGTGTCGCGCTGCATGTCGGCGGCCAGCTGCTGCACGAGCGACAGCAGCACGTGCTGCTTGAGCTTGCAGGGGGGCGGAGCAGCAGCGCGGGGGGGGCGGCACACGTACCTGTGCTTGAGCGGCGTGTCGCGCTGCATGTCGGCGGCCAGCTGCTGCACGAGCGACAGCAGCACGTGCTGCTTGAGCTTGCAGGGGGGCGGAGCAGCAGCGCGGGGGGGGCGGCACACGTACCTGTGCTTGAGCGGCGTGTCGCGCTGCATGTCGGCGGCCAGCTGCTGCACGAGCGACAGCAGCACGTGCTGCTTGAGCTTGCAGGGGGGCGGAGCAGCAGCGCGGGGGGGGCGGCACACGTACCTGTGCTTGAGCGGCGTGTCGCGCTGCATGTCGGCGGCCAGCTGCTGCACGAGCGACAGCAGCACGTGCTGCTTGAGCTTGCAGGGGGGCGGAGCAGCAGCGCGGGGGGGGGCGGCACACGTACCTGTGCTTGAGCGGCGTGTCGCGCTGCATGTCGGCGGCCAGCTGCTGCACGAGCGACAGCAGCACGTGCTGCTTGAGCTTGCAGGGGGGCGGAGCAGCAGCGCGGGGGGGGCGGCACACGTACCTGTGCTTGAGCGGCGTGTCGCGCTGCATGTCGGCGGCCAGCTGCTGCACGAGCGACAGCAGCACGTGCTGCTTGAGCTTGCAGGGGGGCGGAGCAGCAGCGCGGGGGGGGCGGCACACGTACCTGTGCTTGAGCGGCGTGTCGCGCTGCATGTCGGCGGCCAGCTGCTGCACGAGCGACAGCAGCACGTGCTGCTTGAGCTTGCAGGGGGGCCCGAACACCATGGCAGGGTCGGCGGCGCGGCACGCACACATGACGAGCGCCAGGTCCGACGCGGACAGCGCCTGCTGGAAGGCGCCGTTCACGTCGCCGTGCGCTATCAGCGACTGGATTTGGGCGAACTGCATCTGAATGGGAAATCGATTTGAATGTGAAATATACAGGTATATCATAGGAGAATTAGCTAAGGCTGCGTCAGCACTGATATACTGTTTGCTTTTAGAATCTAAATGTTAGGGTTAGAGCTCAAACACATGAGCGGCATGTTACCAACGGCAGAGATAACTGCAGCTATGGACACCGATCGACGGCAGCTGTCGACGCTCGACGGCTGCCGTCGACGACCAGCGGCAGTCGTCGTGTACGTCAAATGTCAATATAGGTCGATGGCTGCAGTTACCTCTGCCGTTGGCAACATGCCATGCAACTAAGAGCTCATAAGCCGGATCCACACCGGACGATCCGGCGCACTCCGCTCGCGCGCGGCAAGGAGCGCGCTGCACAGAGCGTGAAGCGTAGCCGTGCCGCGCGCGCTCCTCGCCGCGTGCGATCCCTTTGTTGTCGGCTTTTTGGTCACGCACAAAGGGGCCTCAGTAGCTTGGCGCGCGCGGTCTGGACGGTTGTGATTTAGAATCGCGTGATCCACCGTTATGCATAGCCAGACAAAATACAACTGATTCACTATGGATCGGCAAGAGCGCGTTGGAGCAGGCCAGTCAGAATCGCAAAAGATTGATGTTGGATCGACTTAGAACGATCCACGCTCCACGCATCACGATCTTGATCGCGGATCGCGGGATCGCCGATCCATTTTGGATCGTCCGGTGTGGATCCGGCTATTCACATATGAGCTCTTAGTTGAAGGCTCTTGAAGGTGTCAGGCACGCTGTGTGAGATAGGGGGTACCAGAACATTATTTTTATCTCGTCTCGCTAGACTCAAAGCAAGCCAGTTGTCAGTGCGTACGGAGCCTTATGCAGTTCAATATATGAAATACAATCAAACAATGTTTTGATAATTTTGAATAGTCCAGTTAACAACGAAAGATCGTTAAGTAGAAGTTAACAAATTAAGTGTAGTCCAACATATAATTTACTAGCTGTCCCCTGCGGTTTCACCCGCATTTTTCGTTACTGCTCCACTCCCGTGGGTCGTAGCGTGATGGTATATAGTCTATAGCATTCCTCGATAAATGGGCTATCTAACACTGAAAGAATTTTCAAATCTGACAAGTAGCTCCAGAGATTACCCCCTACATACAAACTTATAAATTTATCTCTTTATAATATACTAGCTTTTACCCGCGGCTTCGCTCCCGTCAAATGACTACCCTACATATCCTACGCTACCCTACCCTACCTACCCTACACTACACTACCCTACACTACACTACGCTACCCTACACTACCCTACACTACCCTACACAACCCTACACTACCCTACACAACCCTACACTACCCTACACTACCCTACACTACCCTACACTACCCTACACTACCCTACACAACCCTACACTACCCTACACTACCCTACACGACCCTACACTACCCTACACTACCCTACACTACCCTACACAACCCTACACTACCCTACCTAACTTTTTGTTTTTTGAATTTTTCTCTCCGTAAGAACCATCATTGAACTTCAAGGAACATTTTAAAAAAAGAATCAGCCAAATCGGTCAAGCCGTTTTCATGTGATGTCGTGACAACGAAAAACGGGTTTCATTTTTATATATATAGATTAGTATTAGTATAGATTATTATGTTTGACTTCTCCATAATTCGATCCTTACTGTCTCATTGTTGGCAGGCGGGATTTTAGTTTTTGGAAATTGATTCGGTGACTTTCGTTACTAACTGGAAAACCAGACCTACTTATGGCTGAGTATACGAGGGAGTAGAAAGTATAACACTACTGATGATCCAACAAAATGTGTAAAAAATGACAAAGTAATGAATTACTGTGCAATCAAATAATTACAACTGTACGGTTATTACGAATAAACAGAATTAAATGATGTTAATGAGAACAAAATAGTATCAGTAACAGAATATTGTACTTGTAAGAGAAAAGGCAAGGATTCTTGAACACAGTTTCTTGGAACATTACGATGTGGTCTCTGGAAAGATGATTTAGAAATAAGTATATCTAACGCCGCGTTTCCATCTGTGAGCAAATTGCATGCAAGTTGTATTGCATTGCGGACTACCGTGGCATAATGAAGGATTACATAGCGTTGAAGGAAAACATCGTGAGAAAACCGGCATACAAACAAATATTCGAAAACATGTGACATCCACCAACTCGCAATGGGCCCGCGTGTTACGGCCAATTCCCTCTCCTAGAGAGGAGGCCTAAGCCCAGGGAACATTATAAGTGTTGTGTTAGAATCGTGTGTATGTGTGAAAGTCTATTGAGTATGTATGCATGTGTGTCTACCTAATATTAGTTCATGAATCCCCGACCGGTCCTATAAGACCGCGCTGTTATTGTTTTACTATTGTGTCTCGTTTTGCGGGTATGTGATAGGTTAAGAAGTAATGATCCTTTAAACTAAGGGCCTGTTTCACCACCTATGATTAAGTTTCGAGTATCTTACTTGGCAGATAATTTCATACAAATTCTGTTCCATTTTTGAATTTATTCAATGAGTAGTGCCTACTCAGACATTGTGAAACAGGCCCTTAGTCGCAAATAAATCAGCATAAAGAAACCACGTATTTCTATTACTCTGAACTCCCACAAGCAAAAGGGAACCCTAAACCTATAACAATAAGGCTGATGCTATGCTATGTGAGGCATGATGTGTTCACACGGTCGTTCTTACTACGCAATGTGATTCGACTTGCATGCAACTTGCTTGGAGGAGGAAAAGCGGTGTCAGATCAAGGCGCAGTCTCGGGGACCGTATAGTGGGAAATACATTAGACCGACGCACACGCCCACGCCTGATTTGTACGTAGAACGACGTCGCGTGGCGTGGCTCTAATGTAGCTCTACAAGTCTAGTTGCCATATAAAATGTATGGACATCGAGGCGTCCACATCGGCATACGTGGCCCACGTATGCGCAGTGTAGTTCTACCTTACTTCATAGTTACAATTTGATGTAAGTTTTTTGACGACATACTATAAAGGAAAACACAACTACAAGCATGTATTTTTATTCGATCTCCACAAATCACGAGATATTCAGTGCGACTTTTGGTCTCTTCAAGCCTTGTCGCGTCACGCGTCACGGTGTGAGCTATCCTTGACATGGCCACCTCCACTCACCCTTACATTGTTGATACCTCTACGGTCCAGACTCGTCGTTTATACCGCGTACACCGAACGACTGCAACCATTTGCTTGCTGCGGTCTTCCCGTCCGATTTTAATTTACGTGCCTTCAAGGCTAGTGTGAAAAGACTCTTAATAAACTAGTACGCTTCACCATCAACGATTGCATCACTACCAGGCGGTACCATCAGGCGGAATCGCGGTCAAGCACTTTAGTCCTGGAAAATTAGTCTAATAAGGGCAAGAATCTCGGAATGAGAATAGTTGGCTATAAACTTGCGTAAACCTTTTATTTTGATACCCTAAAGCTTGTCTACCTTTCGGAATATTCGTGTCCCCAGAGGCTTCGGCCCTGCCGGGCCCCTACAGTTTGCTGACATCTCATTGAGGCGCGCGTGGAACAGAACGCGGCGTTGACGACTGGGGTCGGTCCGGGTTATTACCGGACTGCCGGACGGTGAGCTACACAGTGCTCGCCGTCCGCGAGCCCTGTGTAGAGTAGATGTAGGATTTTTGCGATTATCACCCTTTCCGTGGTGAAACCCCTAATGGTCCCAGACCACTAGTTACTATGGTGGGCACGTACCTGTCGGTCCTGTGCGTGGTGCGAGTGCGGCGTGGAGGGCGAGTGCGCGCGCGACGTGAGCGCGGCCGTGCGCGCCTGCTCGCGCCACCAGCCCAGCTCCTTCTCCAGTATGCTGCCACACACAATGTTATCCATCAAACATAACAACGAAAAGAAAAAAGTAAGAAAAAAAAAAAGTAAAGTATTCTGCCCGATAAATAGAAGAGAATAGAAAAACATGTATTCGGGACAGACACAGCACAACGATTAAAAACACAAAGAAAATTAGAAAATAAAAATGTACAGAATGCGCCGTGCGAACCCGCACCGAAAGGGTGGCCACCTCAGCATTTGTTGGGCGTCAGACACTTAGCCCTGGTTTTCAGTTGGCATTCCGTAGTGGGTCACGAACGAGGGTAAACAAAATATACATTCAGTCAAAAAAGTATCGGGAATGGATGATTTGTTTATGGTTCCAAATTCAAATTTTTGTTTTTTTGTAGTTGTTAGATTGGCACAACTGTTTTCCATTTTGGCGCGGAGTTTGAGTTGCATCTGTTATTTATATTAAATACAGTGCTCGTTTTAGTAATATCATATATAGTGTGTATTGCGAATTTCATAATGGACAAAAATATCGAACAAAGAGTTTGTCTTAAATTTTGCATCGCCAATGGAATTTCGTGTTCGGAGTCACTGAAAATGTTACAGAAGGCTTACGGTGAATCGACTTTATCAAAAACTCGTGCTTATGAGTGGTTCAAAGCGTTCAAAAGCGGTCGAGATGTGATGGAAGATTTGCCTCGCTCTGGTAGGCCGTCAACGTCTGCAACTGAAGTTAACATCGCAAAAGTGAATAAAATAGTGACTGAAAATCCCCATTCAACTCTGAGAGAGATAGCCGCCGAACTTTCTGTACCTTACGAGTCAATCCTTACCATTTTAACTAATCATTTGGGTATGAAACATGTTGCTGCTCGGCTAGTCCCAAAAGATCTGAATTTTCTCCAAAAACTCAATCGCATGAAAGTCGCTGAGGACATGCTAGAACGAGTCAGTTCGGACCCAACATTCATGAAACGCTTTGTTACTGGTGACGAGACGTAGGTTACAATCCAGTCACATTAACTTGACGCATCTCTGAAATGCGAGCATCTTCCCGTTTCCCACCGCATTCTCTTAGTTTGCCCGGCAAGTGTCAGGTATGGTCAGCATCTATGTTATCGATACGCGTGTCGATAATTTGGCAAGTTCTCTGTTGTTATATTGTTTTTGGACATTATTTCATCGACGCATGCGACCGAGTAGTCAGTCTGGTGCGAAATAATCCCCTGTCACTATAGGGGTGGCCCCTACCTAAAGTGGTTTCAGTTTGTATAGGCCACAAACTGAAGGGGGTCTAAGCAGTGAAGGTCTGAGACGGCAACGCATTGTGTTCCGTGCGTCTCTCTGGATGCTTGCCCCTTTGGGGAGATGATAACTCGGGCTTCGTGAATCCATGTGGATTAGTTCATGAATCCCCGACCGGTCCTATGAGACCGCGCTGTTATTGTTTTACTATTGTGTCACGTTTTGCGGGTATGCGATAGGTTAATGTCCGGCCAAGGAAAGTGTAGCCATATGCGTAGTAGTCTAAGAGCCCGTGAACCCCAGACCTTCGTTATTTTATAAAAGCTAAAAGTTTGTCAGCGTATGCTCCCAACACAGGTAAGAACGATGGACCATTATGGGGGTTTTTTGTAATTTGCAAGCCAGTGGTAGGTTGTATGAAGTCAAAAATACTTAAGCAACTGTAAAACGTAACTAGTTACATAATTATAACCAAAAAAATCATCAATACAAGCCTCCAAGCTCACCTAAGTTTAGGAAAGATTTTTTCGAGGTCAAAAACGTTTCTGCAACTACAGTGGGTAGCCAAATTATTAGGGACAGTACCTGAATTTCATACATTAGTATCAACTTTGATTGCATTTTGCAGGCAAATGGTTGGTTGTAGGTTCGGCTTATATTTTTTATTTATAGACTTCATTGATTGAGATAATAAAAAATCAAATTTGAAGTTAAAATTATTTATGTATTTTTGAAAAAAAAATATTCGTAATAAGATGGATGAATATTGCTAGTATTTTGTGACAGCATCCCTTTATCGTGGTATGCTCTCTATGCAAGTTCTGGCTTTCTGTAGCAGGTTTCTGGTATAATGGCCACTCTTTGATGTGGGCTACAATCAGCTGGTGTTATTTTTTTCACCGGCAAGAGGATCCAAATATTCACCAAATGTTGAAAAAAGTCAACAAAGTTAAAAAATATCACTTAAAAAAAAATGGCGCGATCTCACAATGTTGCTTTATTTCAAAAATAATAATACTGATGCCAGTAATAATACCAAATAAAAAAATCTTATATAAATCCGTTGGTTAGCTTAAAAAGTGAGATTTATAACTTAGTTGACTTTTTTCGAAATCATCGTTAAATGTATCTTTTTTTTTTCAAAAATATATAAAAGAATTTGATTTCAAATTTTATGTTTTTATTAACTCAATCAATAAAGTCTTTAAATAAAAAATATTAGCCGGACCTAAAACCAACCATTTGCCTGCAAAATGCAATCAAAGTTGATACTAATGTATGAAATTCAGGTACTGTCCCTAATAATTTGGCTACCCACTGTAAGTGAGCTTAAGTATTTTTAACTTTATACAACCAACCACTGGCTTGCAAATTGCAAAAAACGTAAGAAAATTTGAATTTCGCGGGCTACCTGAAGCATTCACCTCATGAAGTTTGGGTTACAGTAGCTTTGGCGGGTAAACGGTACTTAAATGTGCTTAAATTTGATGAAATTAAATCGGTATTTTACATACCGATTTAATTTCATCAAATAATAAAGGTGACGTGGAAATGTGTGCATATCATGCATAATGTGATTCTTAGAATCGCGATAACTCACGAATGGTAACTTTTACGAAAAAATCATATCATTTTTGTGGAGAATTTCAAGAATTTTGGCTTGAGGTATGTTTTGAGAAAGCTTATCGTTTTCGAGGAAAATCCAAAATACCTTAAATTTTGACCATAGCTCCCAAATAACTTTGGTAGTACACATAGGATCGATGGGGATTTTTAAAACTTTATTTGTAATGGAAAACCCCAGCTCTCCACCAATATTTGGCTTTCCGGGAATGTATGTTATAATTATGTATATTAACCGTACCTTTTTTTTTCGAAAACTATTAAGTTTGATTTTTCAAACACAGATGCAAGAGTTCGCAGATCTGAGTAGTAAGTATATGGTTTTAATTTCAACTCGATACCTTTACGCGTTCTCGAGATAAAGTGTCTAGACAGACGGACAGAAAAATGATCCTATAAGATTTCCGATTTTTGCTTTTGAGGTACGGAACCCTAAAAAAGAGTCGTTAAATCCAGTTCTCTTAAAGTTTCAAATGACTGTGTTCACTATTACTGTTTTCCATAAATATTATACCTTTATACAGAGCATGATTTCACCTTAAATAAAACAAAAAAAATATAAATATTTCTTATTTAATATAATAATTTTATTTATCATTCGTTCTTAATTAATTTGTGGAATAGTAACTATATAAAAACAACATTTCATTAATATTTTCATAATCCAATGAACTCCTGAGTTGATTATATTTTTTTTGGTAACGAATATAATTCGAGGGGTACCCGCCAGAGACCGTTTCTATAGGTATTGCATTTGCAGGCATGCCCAAATACTTCAGAGCCATCATGTGAAACTCACCATACTTATACGTACTACTAAAGTCTTCCCAGAATTTAAAAGGGTTTTCATCTAATTGTAAGTCACGTTCAGTCACATACTGTGCCATCATAGCTTTTGCACGTGAAAGTGTATTTTCAGGTTCATCGGTCAAGTAGTCCAATACATCGTCATTTTCTTCGGAGTGAGTGTTGGTAGCAGAAAGAGCTGTATTTTCTTGGTTATATGCTTCAATGCATTCTTTTAATTCCGTCTCCAACTCTCGGAATAAATCCTCTGCTTCATCATAGTATTTTAAAATTGTCTTCTTAAATCGGGGATCCAAAAATGTCGCCTTTAGTGCATTTATATTTAAGTTAATATTCAAATTACTATTACTTTGAAAAAAATCAAGTCCTTCAACAATTTGTTCCAATCTTAATTTAATTTCTTTTGCAAGAGAAGAAGACGGATGCCATTTATTTATTTTTAGCTTTAAACCCAAAAATAGGGGATAAAAACTACTCAAAGTTATGTATTGCTGTCTAGACAACTTGTTGTTCAAATCATTAACTATTTTTAGCATTTGAAAACATTCACTGTATGCCTTTCTTTCATCTTCAGTAAAGGAGCCAGCGTTATCTTCACTGATACGCTTTAACATAAAATACAGGTTATGCCATAGATAATCAGGGAAATCTTCTAATTCTATCTTAAAGTTGCAATCATCTGCCAATTTATACAAATTTAAATGAGTTGCAATACTCTTAGAGATATTTTCTAAGACATCAGTTAAACAAGCAATTCTAAATATTTTCGAAATATCTTTGTCGTTTTCTTTTAGCTCACCAACCATGACATTTTCCCGACTTCCAGTTACACTCGTCACTTTGTGCAAGACCTGCCATTTGATTAATCCGTCTTTTATTGCACTTGGAACATTCTCTATCGCAAACTGTTGTATCTTTGTAGTGAACAAAGTCCGCGATACGAATTTTGATTGATGAACAAAATGTGCTGTCGCTGTTAACATGATACTATAACCGGTCCCCCATCTCCACATTTCTATGGAGATGGCCACATGTTGGACTGCCTTCAAGGTTTCCATCAGCTCCAATCTTGCTCTGTTATACACTTCAGGAAGTAGTTCTCCAGTAAATTCTTCCTTCGACGGCAACGTATTATTTTTCATAAATTCTAGGAAGCTTCTATCTTCAAGGATGTTACAAGGTCGTAAACTAATGCAAAAAGTTTTCACCAGCTCTTCGTTGTCCACTTGTTCCTGGGATGAAGGTGATGTGTTTGTGATGATGACAGGGCTCTCGGCTGGAGTTACAGCACCTTCACTATTTTGTGCCATCGTTGTCGATTGTGTTTTGTTTTGTACTAATTGCGGTCCAACGAAATGTTTTACGTTGGCATTAAATATTTCACAAATAAGCGATTATGAAGGAGGTTTCAAAGTGGACTATTTGCTACGTTGCGAGGAAATAATTTTTGATTAAATTAAATAACTTTGGTGCTTAAACTTCATTTTATCACTAGTGATTACCCACTGATTAGTTTTTAACGAATCACGAAGTAGTATTTAGTATTTATTGCGGATCGGTGATTAGATTTGCATGTACTAGATTGAGCCCTGATGTCATAGTTTTATAAATAGGTATTAATCGGAGTCTGTTTTTTTTAGCTAGCGGTTATTTTAATGTAGTGCATAGTTTAAAAGGAAAAAAGAAATTAAACGCCCCTCTGTACATATTATTGAATTATATTAATTTTATATGTCTGTCTATTAATTATGTATCAATAATCACAAATTAAAAAATAATTCTCTCTGTAATCGTATCTACAAATCGTGGTCATGATTAAATTTATTATTTTCAGCAGCGGGTCCAAAGGCAAATAGGGGCGTTATTTGCCTTTGGACCCGCTGCGACCCCCCAGAAAAGCTCCAGCACCCTCTAGGGTATTTATTTTTTCAAGTGGGGAATCATCAGAATAACTTCTCCCACTCTTGGGTGGAGTTGGGAGGCGTATAGGACTTTTACTGACTGAACCCCACCCTATTACTTCGTTGCCTTCATTCTGGGGTCATGAGTTTCCCTTTCGGAATGCAATCCATGGCCCACTAGGGGTTGGTAACGCCTCCGTTGGGAATCTATGCTCTAGTGATATTGTCAAGTCAATATTTGTACGCGTTAATGTTAGGCATCAGTGAGAACATGAATGTGTGTGTGTCTGTGTGTGTTCAGGGACTCAAAACCAGCCGCCAGCCGCGCGCGGCGCTGTGACACGTCTAAGTCGTCCCCCCGCACCGTAACCGGGGGTAACTTTATTCAGTGAGATGCACGATAGTTCTGAGTAAAAGGCGTGCGTGATAAAATACAAAAAGGCCTTTGGAAGAAGGGGTTTTACGAAAAAACCACTGCATCAATCAATTTCAAATAAAATTTATTAAATTCTTCGATAAATTTGCTGTGTCGGTACAGGCTTCGTTTTTGAAATTTGATGCTTCTTTTATTTCTAATTTACGCTCAAAGTTGTGTCAAAATTAGCCAAAAAAACGAAACTTTGAAGCTCGTAACTTTTTATTGGCTTATTATTTTACAATTCTGCTTCCGTACAGACAAAATTAATAATGAGACAAAACGATATCATGTTTAACTTTGAATGTACATGGTCAAATAGTGGAGTAAAACCCCCCCGAAGTTTGTATGGAAAAAATGTTGACTTGAGTCGCCTTAAGGGTTAAACACATTGTAACATTTATAAGTGTTACAGATTTGATTCTGTTACAGATTCAACATGTAACACTTATAATTCTGTCGTTGTTCTGCGCGGCACTGAGCACCTCAGCGTGTCGCTCCAGGGCCGCGCGCAGGCCGGCGCACGCGGCCGCGCCGCCGCGCTCGGCCTCTGTGTTTACCTGTGCGTGGTGTCGCGGATGACGTCGGCGATGTGCTTGTGGCTGTCGTTGTTCTGCGCGGCACTGAGCACCTCAGCGTGTCGCTCCAGGGCCGCGCGCAGGCCGGCGCACGCGGCCGCGCCGCCGCGCTCGGCCTCTGTGTTTACCTGTGCGTGGTGTCGCGGATGACGTCGGCGATGTGCTTGTGGCTGTCGTTGTTCTGCGCGGCACTGAGCACCTCAGCGTGTCGCTCCAGGGCCGCGCGCAGGCCGGCGCACGCGGCCGCGCCGCCGCGCTCGGCCTCTGTGTTTACCTGTGCGTGGTGTCGCGGATGACGTCGGCGATGTGCTTGTGGCTGTCGTTGTTCTGCGCGGCACTGAGCACCTCAGCGTGTCGCTCCAGGGCCGCGCGCAGGCCGGCGCACGCGGCCGCGCCGCCGCGCTCGGCCTCTGTGTTTACCTGTGCGTGGTGTCGCGGATGACGTCGGCGATGTGCTTGTGGCTGTCGTTGTTCTGCGCGGCACTGAGCACCTCAGCGTGTCGCTCCAGGGCCGCGCGCAGGCCGGCGCACGCGGCCGCGCCGCCGCGCTCGGCCTCTGTGTTTACCTGTGCGTGGTGTCGCGGATGACGTCGGCGATGTGCTTGTGGCTGTCGTTGTTCTGCGCGGCACTGAGCACCTCAGCGTGTCGCTCCAGGGCCGCGCGCAGGCCGGCGCACGCGGCCGCGCCGCCGCGCTCGGCCTCTGTGTTTACCTGTGCGTGGTGTCGCGGATGACGTCGGCGATGTGCTTGTGGCTGTCGTTGTTCTGCGCGGCACTGAGCACCTCAGCGTGTCGCTCCAGGGCCGCGCGCAGGCCGGCGCACGCGGCCGCGCCGCCGCGCTCGGCCGCTGCGCGTGCTGCGGCTTCTGTGTTCACTGTGACTGCACACACAACCAGGTTATTTTAGAGATGGATTGTCTGTTACGCATCGGCACCCTCACATTATTAAAGATAGACCGTGTTATTATAATGCATCTACCGTCTGTTTTTTATACCCTGATACTAAAATGACATTACAACACAAAAGAACTGGCATAATTCCTATAATAAGTTTGACATTAAGGCGGCCGCGACGTTAGAATTATCCATACAAACATAATACCAAAATCATTTGCAGTTTAAGCATATTTACACCATAATATGATGTTATTCGGATTCAGACAATAATTATCTAGGTTCTTACGTCGTCTTTTTGTTGAAAAACTTACCCCAAATGAAATTTAAGCGAATTTAAATTTGCACATTTTCACAGCGAAAATGTCATGTTTTTATTTTGTTTTTTCTATATTATAAACAATCACATTTCAAAATATCTCTCGGTAGGAACACAGATATTATTATCAAGTTATAAATACTCGAAACAATATTGGAAATACGCTTGAACTTTCTTCGTTTGATCAGCGGTCCAGGCTAAACAATGTGGAGATAAAAGGTGTCCCCTTGAAGAAGGATGAGAACTTGTTTTCAATTGTTGACGCTATCGGCAGTAAAATCAATTACAAGTGTTCTAAGACCCAGATCAACTATATTTCGAGGGTGCCTATGCATAATTCCAAGGAAAAATTGGTCATAGTGTGTTTCCTTAACCGGTATAATAATAATAATAATAATAATAATAATAACATTTATTTACTCAAACATACATTGTACAAAAGCAACTTAAAATCTAAACTTTACTAAGCTATTATTTTCAAGTATAAGTGCATCTGTAACCGAACTAGGTAAAAACCTGTATCTCGGTATACAGCGCCAAACCTCTCAGAAAGTTATATTGGATACAGTTTAGGCCAATGAGTAGGTACAGTAATTATTTTGTAAGAAAAGGTAAAAATAAAGTTCTTACGATTAACTAAAACTAAGGGAGTTGGTATTTATGTGTGAAGAGGAGTGAGTGAGGAGACTATTACACTCTCACTCACTCGGCGATTATTGAGGTGTGTGTAGTGTGATGATGTATGGAATGATGAAATGATATATGTGGAATAAGGTGGTGTGAATGTTTGAAAATATGTGTAGATAAGAGTAAATGATAAATGGATTAGAGTTTGCACAAAGGACCCTGTTCACCTCGGTACGGTAAATAATCTTTCAGTGTCATCGTAAGTTAAAGTCAATAAGTACTTTTTCACCCTGTCTCTGCAAAGAACCCTACTAAGCGGGTAAATATCTAAACTAGAGTTGATTTTATTATAAACATAGGGTCCCAGAAACACAAAGAATCCTCTAATGAAACAGGTTTCTGGTTTGTGTTCACGAGTACATACTAATTGTCTCCTACGCCTGTGTGTAAGGTTAGGGTCATATGCTAGGTCTTGATGTTGCTTCAGAATTATAGTTAAAATGTAGAGCTGTCTAACAGTAAGCACCTCACAGTATTTATATAGCTCTGAAGTTGGAAACAACCGAGGCTTGAAAACGCAGACCTTTAAAATTGCCCGTTGTGCGATCTCAACAGGCTTAATAACTGTTTTTGGTACTCCTCCCCAGGATGAGATACAATATGTGAGTACTGACTGGCACAGAGCAAAGTAGATTTGTTTCAATAACCAAGAATCAACAACGCATCGGAGCTTCCTAAACACATATATAAGCTTTCTGACTCGAGCACTGAGTAATTTTATATGGTCTTTGAAGCCGAGATTAGAGTCAAAGAGGATCCCTAAATATTTTATAGAATTCACGCGTTCTATTGGTTTACAATTGCATTGTGTGTCATGTGTACATTGGTGAGGGACGATGTTGTAGTTGCTCCCTACCTGTGTTGATTGTCGTATACTAAATGTCAGGTATTTGGTTTTGTCAATATTTAATGTTAAAAAATTAGAGCTAAGCCATTTATTCACGACATTAAACCCCTTTTGTGCAGCATTAAAGGCCTCATCCCAGGAATCGGCAGAAAAAAGAAGAGCTGTATCATCAGCGTATGATATGATGTCGCCTTTGGGAATTTCGATACTAGTGAGATCATTAATATAAATGAGAAAGAGTGTAGGGCCTAAAATGCTACCCTGTGGAATACCAAACGACACTGGAAGATCGGAACTTGCAAAACTCCCTATTCGGACTCGCTGCGTCCGCCCTGTGAGATAGTTCTCAAAAAGTCTGAGTTGAGGTCCTCGCACTCCAATCTTTTCTAACTTGGTAATTAAGATGGGAATAGAAATAGTGTCGAAGGCTTTTTTCAAGTCAAGGAAGATAGACAAGCATTTGCGCCCTCTATCCAGGTTAGTACTCACAAATTTGGTTAGACAGTAAACAGCATCATCTGTAGACATATTTGCTCTAAAACCATATTGATTATTTGCAAGTAAGTTATTTTTCTCCAAATATTTAGTGAGTCTAATGTTGATTATCTTTTCGAGTAATTTTGAGATAGCAGGTAGAATGGAAATTGGACGGTAGTTGGAGAGATCATTTTTGTTACCACCCTTAAAAATTGGACGAACTTCAGAATTTTTCAATTGGGAAGGGAAAGTTCCTGTGTCGAGGCATTGGTTAAAAATGAAAGTAAGCGGCGGGACAAGGAAGTCAATATGCTTTTTCAAAAATCTATTAGATATATCATCCCGGCCTACCGCACAATCAGTTTTCAAGCCCATTACAAGTCGAGATACCTCATCTTCACTTGAATCTTCCAGCACAAATGAGTTAAGTTGTGCACCAGTCCTGGAAGAATCCGTCAATTGAGGTGAGGCAGGACTGTAAGATCTTGAGCAGTTCTCAGCCAACGTCTTTCCAATATTGACAAAGTACCGATTTATAGTGTCCAGAGATTTTTCGGGTGAGGAATCCACTGTCAAAAGGTGATTAGGGTGAGTAGAAACTTTATTTGTATTAGAAATATCCTTTAAACATTTCCAGAGCTTTTTTGGATTATTCTTTGTTTTTTCGACCTCTGACTTTTCATATTCCCGTTTTACTTTCTTTAAGATTTCAGTGCAAAAATTCCGGTATCGCGTATATGTTATTTTTAGTGTGTTATTATCTGGCGAAGATTTTAGTTTATTATGTAACCTGTCTCTATTTCTCATGCACCTTAATAGCCCAGGAGTAATCCATGGCTTACTAATCTTTTTACGCCTAGATGTTTTTACAGTAACCGTGTTTTCTTTCAAAGCCGACTGTATTGAGCTGGTTAGATAGTTAAGAGAGAAAATGGGATCGTTGGACTGGAAAATCGGAGTTAGATCGATGTTTACAACGTCTTTGGTTAAAGATTCCTCATTGGTTACATTGTACGTGCTGTTAGTAATAGTTCTCGGTATATCAAGATCAAAACATACAAGCACAGGGTAATGATCCGTTAAAGTAGTGGTAGGAATTAAAGTATGTGTAAAGTAGGAACTTCTTAATAATACATGGTCAAGACATGTACCACTAGCACTACGAGTAATTTCTTTATGGGCGGGTAGTAACCCGTGAGACGCTGTTAGAGTTAAATATTTCTCTCCAATTAGGTCAATTTTCGAATCGTTGATAGGAATATTAATATCACCTATCAGCATCAAGTTGTTCGATCCTTCTAATTGTAATAGAGTTTCATGTAACGAGTCTAGAAATGGGTCAAGGTTTTTATAAGAAGGAGATCGGTATATAGAAACAATAGTAATCTGTTTGCCAAGACGCATAACAAGACAGTTTCCTTCTTGTAATGCAGGTTCCTCAAATAGTAATTCAATATGGTCTTTGTAATATACAATTACTCCGTCGTTTTGTTTTAAATTTTTTAAAGTAGAGAACGATTGATATCCTGGCAAAATGGGAATAACACTTGTCTTCAATAACCAACATTCTGTGAGGATCAATATATCACAATTAATTTTTAACCTATCCAGTAATAAAACGAGCCCAGGGAAATTACAATTTATACTTCGGATGTTTTGGGTAAGTATGGTCAAACGTTTACCAGGCGGAAAAGAAATCGACTCATGACATTGTTCTAGATCACAGATAGATACTTTTGACACTGAGTAATTATCTATATCATTTGTTAAGCTATCTAAAACACCAAAAATAAGTCTCTATAAGAAATGGGCCAAAGTAAAAGATAGCCACCAAAATAAAAAACATAATCAAATGAGATAGAAGTAAGTGTATAGGGACATTTGTACAGTTTACTCTTTGTATCATTATGTATGTAAATGTGTGTGTGAAGTGTTATGTTGAGTGTAGATGAACAAGACTGACAGAATATTAAAAAAATTAGGGAATGCACAAAATACATTTTAGAAAAATAATAATATAACAAAACAATGTCCAAGCCTAGTCACTCGGTACACTTTAGTTTTTCCACATCAGCCTCCGAAGTAATTCGAATTTGCGGATCATTGACCTTTTTCCTGAGGTATACAACTCCATTGGCAGTCCAGCAAAACTGGTACCCATGGCTCCGCTGGAAAGCCCTGGCGATATAAAAAAGCTTTTGCGCTCGATATGTGAGACACTCCGCGACATATACGGGTGCTAGAGGGCCATTTATTTTTAGGTGATTGGTATTAAGCTTAGCTTCTTTAGCTTTCGATTTATTGAATTTTTTTACTCCACCCATGACTTTTTCCTTAGTGACAACCGTGGTAAAGTCTACAATAATCGGGTGGGAATTGTCCTTTGATTTTAGACGATAAATATCCTTTATGTTTGAGCTTTTGACATCTATATTCAATGACGTTCCCATGTTGAGGACTAGGCTGCATAGGTCTTCCTTTGTCTCTCCATCAGTCTTTGGTATGTTTCTGATTTCTATACCAGTCGAGCGGGTTTTCCGCTCCATTTGCTCTAGCTTTTCTTCCAGTAGTTGAATTTTTTTCTTGTCCTCAATTCGCTCCGCCTCCAAAGTGGCAACACGTCGCAGGAACTCATCGTATTTACTGGACATGACTTCGACACTGTGTTTCAACTCTGAATTCTGTACAATGATGCTATCAATCTTTTCCATCAAGTCCTCGAAACGAAATTCCTGGTCGCCCGAAGAAGTATTAAAAGTAGACAAAGTCACTGGCCCCTTGTCTGCCTTGCCCTCGTACTTTCTCTTTTTACGCTCTGTGATGTTTGTTGGTATTTTAGAAAGATCAGGCGCTGATTGGCATTGGTGTAATGTTGCTTCGTGCATCATTACAGGCGCTAAGCTTTCGCTCGAAGTTGAATTGGTAAACAAAGGTAAAGCCACCGGAGGAGGTGTGCGATTAATAGGCATGATTCCGTGAAGAACACCACGAAGTTACCAGGAGAGCAGGTATATTGAGAAGCAGTACACAAACCAGTAGAAGCCCAGAGTTAAAACGATGATTTATCTTCCGTCCCACAGCAAAAACAAGGCGGTGTATTAATGCTTGATACCGTTATTTATCAAAAATTAGTTGCTAAGTACTGTCAAGTACTAGGCGCGCAGAGAGTCCGTGGCAGTAGTCCTCGTCAACAGTGACGCCTGTAAGGGCGGGGTCGGAGGCGCGTACCTTCAAATGGGCCTGGCCCGTGGGCGGTGGTGTGTGAGGGAGATGGCAGTATCCCAGTAGGATGGTCACGCGCAGGAGGCCGGGGCTTGTCGCGGCGCAGGATCACGTTGCGTATCGTAGCTTAACTTCTCACGTTTATGCACTCCTATTTTTTCACTTCGAATTTAAGTGGTAAATACTGATTTATTAATTAAAATAAAAACTGTGTGGCGGCCAAAAACACGTCAGCTCGTGATCGAGGTCCGGGAGGAAGGGGCCAAGGGGGGGTATATCAAGGAAGATTTTATTGCGGCGGCACGTGCTGATAAGGAACTCTCCACCTGCGACATCGGTTTCCAGGGAGCGCCACAACGTATCTATGTCAATGATCATCTAAGTGTGGAATCTAAAAAACTGTTGAGTACAGCTAAAATCGCAGCTAGAGAGAAACGCTGGGAATTTGTTTGGGTGAAACACGGCAAAATTCATGTGCGCAAAAATGTTAATTGCAAAACCCTAATAATACGGAATGAGCTTGATTTAAACAAAATTGTTTAAACCGCTTTTATTTTCATCCTGAATTGATTTCTTGCTTTTTAACTTTTAAAATGTACCGAAGTTTGCACATTACTTTATACTTTCTCTGTTTTTGTAAAAGGTTTGGCACCCCTGCACTGCTAATGAGCTTCTTTTGTATTCCTCATCGCGCTGTTTATCTTAGAGTTCCAAAACTAATATTCATATGCGTCTCGCTTACTCACTTACATGTACATTGCTGCTTGCTCGCTCGCACCATGACTGTGTTCTTATTAGTATCGGATTGTTCATGCATTTTTACTTATTTTATTTACTTTTACCTACATTTTAATTCTACATCTCCGATACGCGTAGGTGATCATTATTTCGAAATGGTTTGGCTAATGTTACTATGCTATTACGTTGTTGTTGGTGTTTATTCAATTTTTGTTGGATGTATGTGCAATGGCTAACAACAGTGATCAGGTGATCAGTGTCTTACTGTGTTTTACCAAAACGTACGGGGATTGCGAACCAAACCGGACTCGTTCTATCGTCAAGTATTGCATAATTCTTACGATGTTATTATTTTAACGGAGACGTGGTTAATAGATGGTATTTTAAACTCAGAGTTGTTCGATGATCGTTATTTAGTGTGGCGCCGTGATCGGGATTATGCTTTGACTGGACAAACGAGAGGTGGTGGAGTGCTTATAGCAGCGCGTAGGGAGTTACCTATCACTCCTCAACCACTTTTACACTCCTCGGCGGAGGATCTTTGGATCCTTTTTATATGTACTGTTTATTTGTGTCAGCAAAACCAAGGGCTTTCGTTTTCAGAACAACTAAATAACTACTTGACTAAATTGAATGATATAGCTCAAAGTAATACTTCGGATGTGTTTTTAGTTACGGGCGATTTTAATATGAGTGGAATTTCGTGGACTCCATCTAATATTAACTCTTCGTTAGTCCCGGTAAACTCCGTCACTAGTGACGAATGCCTGTTCGTGGATGAGTTGTGTACGTTGGATTTTGGACAGTATAATGGGGTAGCCAATGCGTACGGGAAACTGCTGGACTTAGTCCTCTCAAATAAGTTAGCATGTGTTAGTGAGTGTGGTGATCCTCTGGTACCCATTGATCCTTATCATCCTGCGTTGTTAATCAATATTGACATCTTCGAAATACCTCCCCTCGATCATGCGCCGCGTTGGCGATATATCTATAGCAAAGGCGATTTTGATTCTATACAGAACGAGATTTCTAGCACTAATTGGGATCGTGAATTTTCAAACCGATCTTTGGATGAGTCTGTTGAGTTCTTTATAAAAACTGTTGAACAACTTCAAATCAGGTATATACCACAAAAATTAGTACATAATAAAAAATACCCAGTCTGGTATAGCTCATCACTAGTCAATACAATTAAAGAGAAATATAAATATCTTAAAAAATTCAAGGTTTACGGCAATAAATCTGATGAGTTAACTTTTAAATATTTGCGTGACAGAGTCAAGACTATGGAAGCTTCATGTTACAAATCTTATCTTATCCAAACTGAAAAATCCATCAAAGATAACTCTAAATATTTCTGGAACTACGTTAAAAATCGCTATAAATCCAATTCTATACCAAGTACATTAAATTATAAAAATGAATCTTTAATAACTGGAGATTCTATTTGTGAAGCTTTTTCATCTTACTTCATGTCGACTTTCCTTAACTCCACTTCTTCTTCTAATATTCCCAATCCACCTCCTTTTGTCCATTTAGATAATAAAAGTTCATCTGAAATTTGTCACATTGAGGTTAATGTTGATGTTGTGACCGATTTACTTCGCAACTTGGATCCAGCAAAGGGTGCTGGCCCTGATAACATTACATCAACATTTCTAATCAAATGTGCGCCTTCTATTGCCATACCTATCTGTATTTTGTTTTCTAAGTCGTTATCTCAAGGTGTTGTCCCTAAAGTATGGAAATCTGCTTTTATTACGCCTGTACATAAGAAGGGGTCAAAAACTGAGGTCACTAATTATAGGCCTATATCCAAGCTGTGCATTATAGCTAAAGTATTTGAGAGGATTGTCTATAATCAGTTATATCCTGCCCTTGCTAGCTCGCTCAGCCTCTTCCAGCACGGATTTTTAAAAGGACGGTCTACCACTTCTAATTTGATTTTGTTTAACGATTTCATTACGGATTCTATGGACAATGGAAGGCAGGTCGATGTTGTTTACACAGATTATAGCAAGGCATTTGATCGGATTGACCACGATACTCTGATAAAGAAACTAAGTCTCATGGGCATCCGTGGAGACCTCTTAAGATGGTTCTCTTCTTACATTAATAACAGGTCACAGGCAGTAGTTCTTAATAATTATATGTCTAGCTGGGTAGACGTGCCTAGCGGAGTGCCTCAGGGTTCGTTACTCGGTCCTTTCTTATTCGTTATCTATGTAAACGATATCGATCAGTGCCTACATTCAGCTAAACTGCTGTGTTTTGCTGATGACATGAAAATCTTTGCCACAATCTCGTCACTAGAAGACAGAATAGCATTTCAGGCGGATTTGCATCGGCTGGAAGAGTACTGCGTTGCTAATAAACTTGATTTGAACCCATCTAAGTGTTCAGTGATCACTTACACTAGAAAACGTGCAGTCATGGCTACTTCCTATACTTTGGCGGGCCAGTTCTTGCCAAGGTGCAATACTATACGTGATTTAGGCGTCTATCAGGACAGTAAATTAATTTTTGATGAACACATTGATGCAATTGTCAAAAAGGCATCTAAATTGCTTGGGTTTATTATGCGTCTCTCTAAGTGTTTCGCTGATGCTAAAACACTAAAAATATTGTATTGCACTTTTGTAAGAAGCCATCTAGAGTACGCGTCTCAGATATGGAATCCGCGCTATCACAAATACATTGACCGCATAGAAAACATCCAAAGACGTTTTATTAAATATCTCTGCTTCCATCAAAAGATTCCATATCACTCGACTGATTATTTCGGACTCTGTAAGAAATATCATCTGTTACCACTAGTGGATCGACGTAGAATTGCAGACTGTTTATTCTTGCTGAAAATCCTCAATAACAATATTGATAGCCCTGAACTTTTGTCTAAATTTTATTTTAATGTGCCAAACAAAACATTTCGTTTTAATCCACCCTTACGTGTTCCTCACACGTCTTCAAATTATAGGCGGAACAGTAAGACCGTTTTCACATTATCCGATCCGATATCGGTGTCGGACGCCGATACAATATCGGGGTAAGTAAAATGTATGAAATACCGTGCTCCGATATCCGATATCGGGTCGGACAATATGAAAGATAGGCACATATTTCATACATTTTACTTACCCCGATATCGGATCGGCGTCCGACACCGATATCGGATCGGATAATGTGGAAACGCTCTTATATTGTGCGTGCAAGCAGTAATTTCAATGACATATGCAGAGAGTATGATTTAGATCCATTCACAATTAGTGTGAACTCAGCCAGAAGGTGCTTAAGCCTTAAATTTTTCAAGTAGCATTGGGATTAATAGTAGTATTGAATTTATGATGATGATGTATTGCACTTATGAATGATCTCGCTTAATTAAAATGCGAAGCTGTGTATTTTTGTACTCACACCATTAATACCATATTTTAAGGCCTATACGTGAGGACTTGTAATTGGCTTCCTAATGTTTAAGGTTTCTTTTTTTTTCTGGTTTTATTAGCTGTAAGTCTTCCATGCACTAAATAAATAAATAAATACATTAATTTTTCATTTATCATTTTTGGTATTACGGAACATCTCCCAAATTTCCAATAGTTTGTATTGCTATCACAGCAAGCAACTGTCAGTGTGCGGATGATGACTTTACTCCAGTCAGTGTGTCCAAGAATTGTTTATACTATCTGGATTGATTCCATCAACCTCAAAAACGTATTTTATTTCGTCTCAACTCGAGATAGCGCGCGGTGTACGCAGGTCTCTTAAATGTGTGTAAGGTTTGATAACATTTTTAATCGTACTTGATAGTTCACAACAGTTGTTTACACTTATTTACTAAGTTCTACACCAACACAATTAGCTTTTATGCAGAAAACAAAATAACGCTTGCTACGAGACGGACGCGTATCATCGAATGTCTCGCGCGTGTGGCGGCGGTTATTCTACGAACGTTTCTCGGGCATGCACGGCGCGGACGACGCGGCGACGCGCGCATTCGTAGTACGCTTAGGTTCGCGAATGTTCGGGCGCGCGGGAACTTACAATTCGTCCGTTATAAGTTGGCGAGTGTGAAGTTAGGCTCTGCGAATTTTGGTGCTTGAAATATCGTACAAAAATAAAGGTTTTAAAAAAATAAATGCCAATAACTGTTTTTAACAGCAATAATAACTGCAAATTTATCCTGCCCTTGCTAGCTCGCTCAGCCTCTTTCAGCACGGATTTTTAAAAGGACGGTCTACCACTTCTAATTTGATTTTGTTTAACGATTTCATTACGGATTCTATGGACAATGGAAGGCAGGTCGATGTTGTTTACACAGATTATAGCAAGGCATTTGATCGGATTGACCACGATACTCTGATAAAGAAACTAAGTCTCATGGGCATCCGTGGAGACCTCTTAAGATGGTTCTCTTCTTACATTAATAACAGGTCACAGGCAGTAGTTCTTAATAATTATATGTCTAGCTGGGTAGACAAGCCTAGCGGAGTGCCTCAGGGTTCGTTACTCGGTCCTTTCTTATTCGTTATCTATGTAAACGACATCGATCAGTGCCTACATTCAGCTAAACTGCTGTGTTTTGCTGATGACATGAAAATCTTTGCCACAATCTCGACACTAGAAGACATAATAGCATTTCAGGCGGATTTGCATCGGCTGGAAGAGTACTGCGTTGGTAATAAACTTGATTTGAACCCATCTAAGTGTTCAGTGATCACTTACACTAGAAAACGTGCAGTCATGGCTACTACTTATACTTTGGCGGGCCAGATCTTGCCAAGGTGCAATACTATACATGATTTAGGCGTCTATCAGGACAGTAAGTTAATTTTTGATGAACACATTGATGCAATTGTCAAAAAGGCATCTAAATTGCTTGGGTTTATTATGCGTCTCTCTAAGTGTTTCGCTGATGCTAAAACACTAAAAATATTGTATTGCACTTTTCTAAGAAGCCATCTAGAGTACGCGGCTCAGATATGGAATCCACGTTATCACAAATACATAGACCGCATAGAAAACATCCAAAGACGTTTTATTAAATATCTCTGCTTCCATCAAAAGATTCCATATCACTCGACTGATTATTTCGGACTCTGTAAGAAATATCATCTGTTACCACTAGTGGATCGACGTAGAATTGCAGACTGTTTATTCTTGCTGAAAATCCTCAATAACAATATTGATAGCCCTGAACTTTTGTCCAAATTTTATTTTAATGTGCCAAACAAAACATTTCGTTTTAATCCACCCTTACGTGTTCCTCAAACGTCTTCAAATTATAGGCGGAACAATTATATCGTGCGTGCAAGCAGTAATTTCAATGACATATGCAGGGAGTATGATTTAGATCCATTCACAATTAGTGTGAACTCAGCCAGAAGGTGCTTAAGCCTTAAATTTTTCAAGTAGCATTAGGATTAATAGTAGTATTGAATTTATGATGATGATGTATTGCATTTATGAATGATCTCGCTTAAATAAAATGAGAAACTGTGTATTTTTGTGCTCACACCATTAATACCATATTTTAAGGCCTATACGTGAGGACTTGTAATTGGCTTCCTAATGTTTATGGTTTCTTTTTTTTCTGGTTTTATTAGCTGTAAGTCTTCCCAAAAAAAAAACAAAAAAAAAAATTACATTTATTTTTTGAAAACCTTTATTTTTGTACGATAAGCCTAACTTCACACTCGCCAACTTATAACGGACGAACTGTACCTACCTACCACTAATCCGCGCGTTACATGTGTCAATTTAGTCTCAGGGTATAAAGAACAGATGATAGGTACACTACAACATACGAACTACAAAATAAACCTGACGTGGCACAGACGCCAAAGACTATCTTGACTTTCCTATAGTAGTGTGTATTTCCAAGATAATGTCAAAAATCAACTGAACGACTTATTAGCGACAAAATTAATAAGAAAGCTTTATTAACAAAATATCTCTTGAAAGAAATCAGTTGTAAAGAAGAACAGGCAAAAAATACCCAGACCCGACAGAAAAGTAACATACCTCAGTTTTTTTGTTATTATTTATATAATCATATTATAGTTTTTATATTCGAAATCAATGGCTAACACCAAAATATTGCCTTATGTTTTTGTTCAGGCTTAACACTAAAAAAGTACAAAATGCCTACGTATCTACACAATTCGTAAATATTATGTAACTAAATGACGTAGAAAAATAAGTAGTTCTGGGATGTATTAAAAAAAAAATGTTCGTATAGGAAGTTATTTGTATGTATGTGTAAAAACGGTCACGTACTGTGTGCATACCTACTAAATCACTGATCTACGATCAGATCATTCTTTTAGATTGTTCCACTAATACCGGCTGCGTTAAACATAAACATACGAATACCTGTTATCGTAACGGTGATTAATGAACTTTTTAGTTCTCTAATCACCGATATAAGTTCGAACTGGCGTCAACGAATTAGTGGAATAATCCGATCTGAATCATCGAATATGACGATTTTAATTAATCCTAAGTTGAGGACGAATCCAGAAGGGCATGCTCTGACCCCAGAACCAGAGGCAAAAAGGAACGGGGTGGAATTTTTTAGTCAGTAAGAGTCTGACACGCCCTCTCGCTCCGAGAGATGTCATTAGATGATTTTAAACCACCTTAAAAAAAAAATCCTAAGTTGAATGTTGTACTAGGAGTTATCCTGGATACATCCCATAACTATTTATCGTCATTTAGTTACATACATTACGAATTGTGTAGATAAGTAGGCATTTTGTATTTTTTTAGTGTAAACCCTGAACCAAAACATAAGGCAATATTTTGGTGTCAGCCATTGATTTCGAATATAAAAACTATATAATATGATTATATAAATAATAACAAAAAAACTGAGATATGTCACTTTTCTGTCGGGTCTGGGTTTTTTTTATATGGGACGTGACCGTTCTTCATATTCACATCTTTCAGAAAACTGTGTAATTTTCTACCTACCGTCACCAAGTTTGCATTCAATCTTAATCAGGTCAATCTCTTTATCTATGTATCCTAGATTATGCTTTTAGCACCTATCATTAATATACCCTTCTTTAGTTTGAAAAATTCATTCAATAGGTTTGTAATATTGAACAAATCTCTATTATTAATATTATAAAGCTGAAGAGTTTTTTTGAGGAGCTCGTGGCTAGATAAAAACAGCCGCATAGGTCGATCTTCAAGGTTAAGCAACGCTTGCCTAGGTTGCTCTGTGGATGAGTGACCATCTTAACATAACGAGTTTCCTCCGTGCCTCGGAAAGCACGTTAAACCGTAGGTACCGGCTGTCATTTATAGATCTTTGGCAGTCGTTACGGATATAGTCAGAAGCCAGTAGATCTGACACCAGTCTTGCCATTAAGTACCGTGTTACCCCAGTTAATGGGTTGTGGAGTTCTGGTAGGCGGCCGCTCCTCGTAATATACTGGTATTCAGCTAAATCCAGCTTGACTGGAAGCCGACCCCAATATAGATGGGAAAAGGCTAGGCAGATGATGATGATGAAAGCTGAAGAGTTTGTTTGAACGCGCTAATCTCAGGAACTACTGGTCCAATTTGTAAAATTCTTTCAGTGTTAGAATTTATTGAGGTAGGCTATAAGCTAGGCCTATATATCATCACGCTGAGACCAATAGGAGCGGAGTAGTAATTAAACGCGGACAAAGTCGCGGGCGGAAGCTAGTTTTTCATAAAATAGTCATTCAATTCGATTAGACAAACTGAGAAATAGTCCAGTCAAAATAGACATTCAAGTTTGCATTAATTCCCAACAAGCTGGATTTTTGTGCAGGCCTTGAGTACGTCATTACAAATGATATGTCAAAAGTCCCCATCGATCCCGCTTGTGCGTTGTTTTTTATTCGAGGTCAAAGGTCACAAATTTTCGTTTTTTGCGTATATCTCTGAAAAAACGAGAGCTATCGAAAAATTGGATCAGACAAAGTTTGTAGATCGAAAAATGCTCTAAATGGTAAAAAGATCCCAACACTTTTCTTCTACAAAGCATCGTTTTCGAGATATCGTGACTTTAGACCGCAGGAAAGTCGTATTTTAGTGTATCAATCACTGTGGTACGGTTAGCCTCAGCAGCAACTAAGTCATATTCATACTGAATGCGGGCAATGACACTACTTGCTAGCTCATCAGAACGAGTCTGAGCTTCCTTCAAGATGGTTTTCTTGAAGTCAAAGGTTGAAATTTGAGACACTCTTCGTCGAAGATGCTGCGCTGTTTTATTTAAATTCAGCCGTTTTATCTGCTTCATTGCCACAGAACAAACAGTATTTCATGAAACAAAAACACGAATCATTACCTCAACATCTAGGAGGACTAATCCCAGATGTGGAAGCTATCTCTGCCTCACGCTGTCTTTTAGCTGCAGCGATGCTGCTCTTCTGGGTGTATGCTTTACGACACTGCTTATGTATTGCTACATATGTTTTGGCCTTCAAATATTCATCGAACCCATCACCCCTTAGTATGAGTGCATATTCGTATTTTCTATGTTTAGAATAGCTATAATTCGAGAACAGTGCACCGTAGAAGAAAAAGTGTTAAATCTTTTCTGTAGACAATTTTACGATCTACAAACTTTATCTGAACCATTTTTCGGTAGCTCTCATTGTTTCAGAGATATAAGCAAAAAACGCAAATTTGTGACCTTTGACCTCGAATAAAAAACAACGCACAAGCAGGTTCGATGGGGACTTTTGACATGTCATTTGTAATGACGTATTCAAGACCTGCACAAAAATCCAGCTTGTTGGGAATTAATGCAAACTGGAACCATAATTTAGTCTATTTTGACTGGACTAAAAGTGGTATTCATAAATTTGCTGATTATAACTCTGTAAATCCACATTTATTATAATCGTAAATCATATATCAATGAACATACAACCTAACTCTGATCTACAAAGTACAAAAATGTATAAAAATAAAAATCACGGGCAATTTTACATTACCATTTGTGCAAAGAACTGATTGTAATGAAAAATTTTGCGCTTTGTTTTGTAAAGAATAGAGTTTTTTGTTAAAAAAAAAAAAATTATGCAACGTGTAACGTTAAATGCGCAAAACCTCAGACGCCCCAAATGATTTCTAATTCAATTGACCTAATTGTGAGTGAAAAAAATAAATTTCTTCCTGTTTTAGTTTGTTTAAGACTAGTATCTGCACGAGAATAAGAACTTTATTATGCCGCGTTTGAGAAAATTTAAATTGGACGTTTGTTTACCTATTTCGATGGGTTTGCGCAGGTGCTGGTTTGATTTATTTATAAATAAATAGGGCAACATTTTTACTGCAGATTTTTTTGAAAAACGTGCCCTATACAAAGAAGTGGTTCACTTGATTCTGCTAGTCATTGTGATTAAACTACACATCTGGACACATCTATTGGCCCACCTTGTATTTTCAGTTTCGTTTGGTCCTATATTCTGTTCCATAATTCCGGAGACTAAAATGACATTTCAACACCAAAGAACTGGCGTCATTCCTATAGAAATTTTGACATTACTTATGTCAATTTAGTCTCCGGGTTTATTGAACAGAATATAGCTAAAATTTTATATTAGGTCGAGCAAAAAGTTTTTATGCAGTTTTGAACCTGGTACATTCACAATTTCATTCAATAGTCTTTTTTTGAATTTCGAACACAGAATTTAAAGAAACAAAAGACAATTTGGAGCCTGTTTGTTGATATCAAACAATCGAATATTAAGAAAACTTGGTTTTATTGGTTTACTTGGATTTAATTCTTGAAAAAGTGATTGATATCTTTGGTTTTGCAACAAACATTACTTATTCTTAACTTTTAGATGAGGTTCTATCAATAATCTATGGATACTTCACCTGAAGTCGCCGCCCAAGCTGTGGCACTTGTTCAGGCCGGACACAGCCAAAGAAACGTGAGTGCTCAACTTAATTTAAGTCGATCTGCGGTCCGAAATGTTTATCGGAGGTACCTAGAGACTGGCGGCTTTGTTCGTCGCCAAGGAAAGCCACGATCTCGGGTCACAACTGAAAGGCAGGATCGATTCATCGTGACGACCAGCTTGAGAAATCGTCACCTTACCTCCATTGAGATACAAAACCAACTTCGCGACTTCCACGGAGTATCTGTGAGCGCTCGAACTGTTCGGAGAAGGTTAAAAGAACGCGATATGGTACCACACAAGCCAGCTAATGGGCCCAAACTAACGCGAGCCCACCGAACAGCGCGCCTTCATTTCGCACGCAGTCATTTAAATTGGACACAGCAAGATTGGAGCCGTATACTCTTTTCTGATGAGCCTAAAATTGTGTTACATGACAATGATGGAAGGAAGAAGGTCTACCGACGTAAGGGAGAGCGTTTCGAACAATGCTGCTTTGAAGAGAGGGTTGCTTATGGCGGTGGCTTATGACTGTCTGGGGCGGTATATCCGCGAGCGGCAAAACTCAACTTGAGGTTGTTACAGGACCACGGCTGCCAACATTAAATGCTGAAAGGTACATTCGTGAGTGCTTAGAACTTCACGTGATACCATATGCGGACTATGTAGGCCCAAATTTCCTTTTTATGCATGATAATGCAAGAGCCCATGCGGCCGGCATCATCAGGGAATATCTTCGGGATGTGAACATCACAGTTATGGACTGGCCAGCCAGAAGCCCAGACATGAACCCCATTGAGCACATGTGGGACGAGCTAAAAAGACGTGTTAGGGCTCGTCAGCCAGTTGCCTAGACCATGCAGGAGTTGAAAACTGCCATAGAAGAGGAATGGGAGATGATCCCTCAAAATTTCATAAAGCGGTTGATAAACTCTATGCCTAATCGTATGAGAGTTGTGGTAGATGGCCATGGAGGCAACACGCGTTATTAAATTACACCTTTATTTGATAAAACATGTTTTTTATTCAAAAATCAATTGCCTTTAACAAGGCGCATATCCGACTTGTTAGGCGTAGCTCCATGTCGTATGGTATTCTGAATTCAAATTTAAAACAATACGATCGAAAAAGATGGTAAAATGTATCAGGTTTAAAACTGCATCAACAGTTTTTGTTCAATCTAGCAATCATATTTCGATAGGGGCCATCGAAACCTAAACTCTAAGGTGTCCAGAAGTGTATATTCAGGTATTGCGCATTTAACGTTGCACGTTATATATATTAAGAAGTACTCACACTCTTTGGTCCCGTTCTGGAAGGCCTGGTTGATCTGCTTGAAGATCTGCTGGTGCGACTTCTCCATGACGGGCACCACGCTGTCGTACAGCGCGGCGCGGAACGACTCGCGCACCATGTCCGACAGCGACTTGGCTATCGACGTGCTCAGCCGCTCCATTATCGTCTGACAACAAACAAAACATTAATACATCAGCGGGAGCTCGTTCTATGTAAAATACAGGTATTCAGCTGTGGAAGAAGTTGACTCAACGTAGTCGAGACACGGCTAGGTAAATTTGATTTAATACAACACACACACCCTAGCGCGGGAGAAGTCATCGGATAATTTTCCACCTCAGACAGAACGTGACGTAGCGGCATTACATTACAATGACATTTTTCAGTCCGACGCGTCAATATTTATATGGCGTGTTATACAATATGCTTGCGATTTTAGCTTATATAAGGCAATAGGTCCTATTAATTCAGCCAAAAGACGTTCACTGTTGGACATAGGTTTTCCACAAATGTCGCCACAATGAACGGTGCTGTGAGTCTTGCATCCATTGGATTCCCGCAGCTCTTACCAGATCATTGATTCACCTTGTAGGAGGCCTTTCTACGTTGTACGCGATCGCCATTCTAGAACTTTTCGGCCCTAGCGATCTGTTCGGCTAGCAATGTACCCTACTCAATATCACTTAAGTTTAGCGATTCTTCGCGCTATGTCGGTAAGCTTGGTTCTCTTGCGGATATGTTCATTACGTACTATACTTTATCTACTATAAGAAAAGAAAACAAAAGAAGCTTATGGTACTGTCCGTTCAACCGATTTTGACTTCCATTCCGTAGACATAAGGATGACATTAAAGGCAAAAAAAAGTGGTTACAATATCAACGTTTTCTGCAGCCGTCATTTGTCATGTCACTAATGCAATAAAAGTCAAAATCGATTGAACGGACGGTAAAACAAGTTTCTTTAAATTTATTTTCTTATAGTATATAGAGTATAGTATTGCGTAAATCGGTATTGAAGAAGACGTACCTTGCTGTTGGCCAGCTTGTCGATGTTCTCTCTGAGCAGCGCGTCGGTGGCGGTAAGCTTGCTAGCTAGTTCATGCTGCAGCGCGGCGGCCAGCGGCTCCAGCGCGCGCGCGGCCCCCACGCCTGCTGCCGTGGCCGCGCGCGCACTCGCCGCCTCGCCCACGCGGGATATGCGCTCCCAACTGCAATCATTTTATATTATGAGTAAACAAAAATTAACTCCATCTTTATATTTTCGAGGCTAAATACTAACGGCCAGTTTTTTCATCAAAGGTAACAGCCAAAGTAACGACATAAAGTAATAATAACGATTAAATTCGTTTCTTCACAATTTCAACCGTTGGTTTGACTGTTACTGCTCATTGAGGGGCTGTTAAAGCTATAGTCACTGTCATTTTGACAAAATTGTATTGACTTCACTGCGTTCATTATGGATGCGTTCAAACACATTTTATTTTAAAGTTTTTTTTTTTTTAAGAAATAGGGTAAAGGCGGGAATAAATGCCCTGGTGGCATAGATGCCTTGTTATCAAAAAATGACAAACGGAAACGGAACCCTCAGTGCGCGAGTCCGACTCACACTTGCCCCCTTTTTTATTTGTAATATATGTACGAATGTAGCAGAACCATGCCATGAATGTATAAAAGAAAGGAAGGAGTGCGAGTTCGAGTAGCATTTTGCATTAGCATTATCAGCCTTATAATAATCCCACTGCTGGGACTCAAGTCTGCTCTCTAGGAGAGGAATGATCCACCACGTGAGCCCGGGGTGGACTGGTGGATGAGAGTATGTTCGAGTTAGAGTATGGAATACAGAGCAATTACAGTCAACTTTCGAGGAAATGGACAGAAATACCATGGGGGGTTAAAATTCTAAAACCACAAATGCTTTTAGAATTTTAAAAATAGGTCCAAAAATATTTAAAGGATTAAACTAGCTAGCAATATATATCCCGCCTTCACCCTAAACAACAAATGACATTTGACTTATGGCACTACTGGACAGTGATGTTGCGATGTTGTCATGAGTAAAAAAAGCTCCCCACGTGTTTTTGGGGTAATTACGACGTTTGCGTAGCGGCAACTCTTTTGACCTTTAGTTTAGCTGTTATTTGAATGAAGAAACACATTTGCCATTATGACAGCTATGGTCAAGTAAATGTTAATGGTTTTACTGATAGTTTTAGTTTTTGATGAAAAAACTAGCCGTTAGACAAACAAAGTTCTTATAAGTAAGTCAGACTGAATCGCAAAGATTCGTTTTTGTTCACAAATCGATGACAGAAAATAGTAGATTATTGCGTCGAGCACAAAGTGATTTAGAGCCGGAGCGTCAGCGAGGGCTCTAATCTAACAGGCACGAGGGCAATATAATTACTTAAGAGGCCTGCGGAGACCGCGCGCTATCTCGAATTGAGACGAAATAAAACACGTTTTTGAGGTTGATGGAAGCAATCCAGATAGTTTAAACAATTCTTGGACACACCGACTGGAGTAAAGTCATCATCCGCACACTGACAGTTGCTTGCTGTGATAGCAATACAAACTATTGGAAATTTGGGAGAGGTTCCGTAATACCAAAAATGATGAATGATAAATTAATGTATTTCCATTATTGTTTCGAGTATTTATAACTTGATAATAATATCTGTGTTCCTACGAAAAGATATTTTGAAATATTATTGTTTATAATATAGAAAAAACAAAATAAAAACATGACATTTTCGCTGTGAAAATGTGCAAATTTAAATTCGCTTAAATTTCGTTTGGGGTAAGTTTTTCAACAAAAAGACGATGTAGGAACCTAGATAATTACTGTCATATTATGGTGTAAATATGCTTAAATTGCAAATGATTTTGGTATTACGTTTGTATGGATAATTCTAACGTCGCGCCCGCCTTAAGGCGAGGTGCATAATCTGCTTTTCTTTTAACTATTACCTATAGGAATAGTAGATAAAAGAAACTCATATCAAACAGTTAACGTTTGAATCCCCAACCGGTCCTATGAGACCGCGCTGTTATTGTTTTACTATTGTGTCTCGTTTCGCGGGTATCTGAGTAATTAAAAAAGATTTTCTACAACACTATCGGCTTCATTTAGAATGTTTTTCGGAGTTAATGTGTCGGTAATGATTCCATTTTAATTCGAAGCCGAAGCACTCAAAATCAGATAGTATCACACTTTATCGTTTCCAAAAATATTGTCAAAACAAAACTAACAAAGTTCCCGCCAAATCACTTTTTTAAATTTCTTTCATTTTTAAATCAGAGTTAGCAGCAATCATTTTTTAAATTTGGAACAAGTAGGACAGAAACAAATAATACGTACGTAAAAAAAATTATTGATATCGGCTGGCTGAATAGAGCTAACCCATTGAGATTGGCGCCTTTTGGTGCGATTAAGAGCCTGCGCGCACTAGCTATTTAAGTTGGCCGGTAGTTTGATCGGTCAGAGGACCAATATAGAGTTATATGGCAGTGTGCGCACTTGAAAGATTAAAACTCTATAGTGATCCTCTGATCGATCAAACTATCGGCCAACTTAAATCGCTAGTGCGCGCAGGCTCTAAAAAAAAACTGTGCAATAATGAAATTTCATACATTTTTATTGCTCTAGAGCAATAAAGACTCGCTTTGTACTGAGTTTTTAGTGTGATTATGATGAAATTAAAGCATAGTTGGAAGAAAAATCTTTTTCATCCCACCATCTCGGAAAGAGTATTTTTAATCTTCAATATCTGAATGGAAAAGCCGTTTTTATTCTCTAGAGGATAAAGTAAATTGAATTTAGAACATCGTGTGCACTAAGTTTGTGAAAAATGTATGAAATGTCATTATTGCACAGTTTTTTTTTATCGCACGAAAAGGTGCCAATCTCAACGAATTAGCTCTATTCAGCCAGCCGATATCAATACTTTTTAAATATATTTGCGCCCGAGTCATACACTCTACTTTTCATCACCCTCTATGAGGAAATAAAAGGCACCTCATCATTTATCATTACTCATTAGTCATTGGTCGTTGGTTGTTTGTCGTCGGTCATTTGTCCTTGGTCGTTTGGTCATTGGTCGTTTGCCGTTTGTGCTTGGTCATTGGACGTTTGTCGTTGGTAGTTGGTTGTTGGTCGTTGGTGTTGGTCGTTTGTCGTTTGTCCTTGGTCGTTGGTCATTTGTCGTTTGTTCTTGGTCGTTTATCTACTATTCCTATAGGTAATAGTTGAAAGAAAAGCAGATTATGCACCTCGCCTTAAGTAATTTATGCCCTCGTGCCTGTTAGATTAGAGCCCTCGCTGACGCTCGGGCTCTAAATCAGGCACTCGGTGCAATAATAAATTACTTTGTGCTCGATGCAATAATCTACTATTTTGCTGCGCACTTATTGAATGTGGAACATCTTACGTGTTTAGCGCCAAAAAAATCGAACGCAAATATTGTTTGAGTTAAGACAAATGATAAATATGACAAAATGACAAAAGTGGCAAGTGACGAAAGTGACGAAAGTGACAAAAGTGACGAAATTGACAAAAGTGTCAAAAATTACAAAAGTGAATAATGAGGTGCCTATTATTTCCTCATAGAGGGTGATGAAAAGTAGAGTGTATGACTCGGGCGCAAATATATTTTTGGCTCGGGCGACGTACTTTGAATCCCTCGCTACGTTCAGGATTCTACTAAAGAACCCCTCGCTACGCTCGGGATTCTACTCAAGAATCCTTCACTTTGCTCTGGATTCAAAAAACGCCCTCGCCGTAAAAATATTACTTACTGATACAATCTACTATTAAGTGGCGACATCGTATCACAGTTTTGTGTTTCGCAAAGGTCGATGCAAAAAAGAGATGCGAGGTTCTCAAATTATGCACACACATAAATTACTCGAGGAATGTGAATCCAACAACAGTGTAATAATAATTATAATGTAAAAAAATAACCCCATTTGAAGATAGATATTTTTACACACATGCACAATAACATCAAACTTCACAGCGAAACACCGCACATGCTCAAGTAGCAGTTCATCCTCCATTTAGCCACATACTGGGTGTAAGGGACAGCCCTTTACAAGCTTTAAGGGCTTGCTCAGTAGATAAATCTGAACATCCTCCCACAATTTTTTTTTTAAGGAAACGAAAAATAATTTCAGCCGCACCATACAAAATTATAAATTTTATCGGACAGTTTGTATGGGGAGGTCGAATTTTTTTTTTCATTTCTTGAAAAAAAATTTTGTGTGGAGGGCTGTCCCTTACAGGCAGTACAGGCAGTATGCAGTAGTACGTACCCGTCGGCGAGCGCGCTCTCGACAGCTTGTGCGGTGCGCTGCGCGTGCGACCGCAAAGCCTCGTCTACCATCTCACGCGGCGACGCCACCGCGCCGCGCAGCCCGCGCAGCTCCCGTGTCTGTGCACTCATCATCTCTGAAACATTACATACACGCTCTAATCACACCACAATCAAGGTACAACATTGGACGTGTGGGTTAGGAATGGCGGTCTAAGATCGATTAATTAAACTTTGTACACCCAATTACTCACCAGTCATGAAACATTGCACTGTAAGATCATCTGTAATGTGGTTTTTAGGACTCAGTACCTGCTCAGTAAATGCAATAGATCTTTAGGTCTAGGAACTTTTAGGACTTGATTTATTGCTGAATCGTATCAAAAACCAATATTTTAAAGGAAGAAACGCCATCCCTAACGTGACCCACGTACGCCACGTAGCTCACATGTGTGTCAGTTCCCTCTGGGGAACACGGAAAATCCGAAAGGTACTCGCCGTGGCCCCCAGGTCGAAGGCAACGAAAGAACGGGGTGGGGTTTAGTCCGTAAGAGTCTGACACGCCCAGAAGTCATTTTATGTAGTTATTCGGCGCTACAGTTGAATTCGGCGTTGATATGACTTGTAAAAGTTTGACAGGGTGACAGTGACATTATGTTTAGGTCTCTTCTCAACTCACCTGTGAGTTTGTCCAGCTTATGCTCCAAAGCTTCCAGGCGGCTGCGGTCGGCGGGCGCGAGGCCGGTACAGCGCATGTCCTCACTGGCTGCTCGCTCCACGTTGTTCACAGTGAGGATGGTGTTCAGCGACTGCGTGCTGGACTTGTCGTTATCTATGGGTCTCTCACCTGTGAGTTTGTCCAGCTTATGCTCCAAAGCTTCCAGGCGGCTGCGGTCGGCGGGCGCGAGGCCGGTACAGCGCATGTCCTCACTGGCTGCTCGCTCCACGTTGTTCACAGTGAGGATGGTGTTCAGCGACTGCGTGCTGGACTTGTCGTTATCTATGGGTCTCTCACCTGTGAGTTTGTCCAGCTTATGCTCCAAAGCTTCCAGGCGGCTGCGGTCGGCGGGCGCGAGGCCGGTACAGCGCATGTCCTCACTGGCTGCTCGCTCCACGTTGTTCACAGTGAGGATGGTGTTCAGCGACTGCGTGCTGGACTTGTCGTTATCTATGGGTCTCTCACCTGTGAGTTTGTCCAGCTTATGCTCCAAAGCTTCCAGGCGGCTGCGGTCGGCGGGCGCGAGGCCGGTACAGCGCATGTCCTCACTGGCTGCTCGCTCCACGTTGTTCACAGTGAGGATGGTGTTCAGCGACTGCGTGCTGGACTTGTCGTTATCTATGGGTCTCTCACCTGTGAGTTTGTCCAGCTTATGCTCCAAAGCTTCCAGGCGGCTGCGGTCGGCGGGCGCGAGGCCGGTACAGCGCATGTCCTCACTGGCTGCTCGCTCCACGTTGTTCACAGTGAGGATGGTGTTCAGCGACTGCGTGCTGGACTTGTCGTTATCTATGGGTCTCTCACCTGTGAGTTTGTCCAGCTTATGCTCCAAAGCTTCCAGGCGGCTGCGGTCGGCGGGCGCGAGGCCGGTACAGCGCATGTCCTCACTGGCTGCTCGCTCCACGTTGTTCACAGTGAGGATGGTGTTCAGCGACTGCGTGCTGGACTTGTCGTTATCTATGGGTCTCTCACCTGTGAGTTTGTCCAGCTTATGCTCCAAAGCTTCCAGGCGGCTGCGGTCGGCGGGCGCGAGGCCGGTACAGCGCATGTCCTCACTGGCTGCTCGCTCCACGTTGTTCACAGTGAGGATGGTGTTCAGCGACTGCGTGCTGGACTTGTCGTTATCTATGGGTCTCTCACCTGTGAGTTTGTCCAGCTTATGCTCCAAAGCTTCCAGGCGGCTGCGGTCGGCGGGCGCGAGGCCGGTACAGCGCATGTCCTCACTGGCTGCTCGCTCCACGTTGTTCACAGTGAGGATGGTGTTCAGCGACTGCGTGCTGGACTTGTCGTTATCTATGGGTCTCTCACCTGTGAGTTTGTCCAGCTTATGCTCCAAAGCTTCCAGGCGGCTGCGGTCGGCGGGCGCGAGGCCGGTACAGCGCATGTCCTCACTGGCTGCTCGCTCCACGTTGTTCACAGTGAGGATGGTGTTCAGCGACTGCGTGCTGGACTTGTCGTTATCTATGGGTCTCTCACCTGTGAGTTTGTCCAGCTTATGCTCCAAAGCTTCCAGGCGGCTGCGGTCGGCGGGCGCGAGGCCGGTACAGCGCATGTCCTCACTGGCTGCTCGCTCCACGTTGTTCACAGTGAGGATGGTGTTCAGCGACTGCGTGCTGGACTTGTCGCTCGACGCCTTGCGCTGCGGCACCTCCGCTATTTGAGGGATCGAGATCTGAGGCCAGGTTTCGCTGTCTGTGAAAAGATTTAGCACGGTGTAGCAGGGTTCGGTGGAAAAATGAAGAAGTTACACGTTTAACTAAGTATCGAAAGAAATCGAATGAGTTTTTACTTATTAGCCAGCAGACTGGCTATATAAAATATGTTTTAGAAGAGGTTTGAAATAGGAAAAAAGAGTTATTTTTAATAATTAAGCGACTTTTGATTAAAATATGTATAATTTTCTTGGAGCTGAAAGAAAATTTAAATTATTACTGCGACGCCCACAGTTTATTTTCTTCATAATTACATACAAAACCTTTTTTAAAATCTTATTATGACCGAAATCTTAACTAATGGGGGTGTCTTCAAGACGCCTTACTATCAACGACTGCATCACTGCTTACCATCAGGTGGGATTGGAGTTAAGCATTGGTTTATGTGATGTATATAAAGAAAAAAAAACTTCCTTAATCACGCAAAAACGGCGGAACGGATTTTAATGAAATTTGGCAAGATTATCCTTTGACATGGAAAAGAACAGGCTACCTTTTATATCAATTTTTTTCTGAAGTCCTCACAGACGAAGTCGCGGGTAGAAGCTAGTACGTAATCTACACTAATATAATAAAGAGGCAAAGTTTGTTTTTTTTGTTTGTATGAGGTAGTCTGTGGAAGTACTGGTCGGATTGTTAAAATTTTTTCACCAATAGAAAGTTGCAGTATTCCTGAGTGACATAGGCTATATTTTAAGTACGCGGGCGTAGCTGCGGGCTAAAGCTAGTAAATGAATAAGTAGAAAGGGACTGACTAGTATGCGCCAGCTTGTGTTGGTGCGGCGGCGGCGGCGGCGGCGGGAGGGGCTGCGGCTCGGGCGGCGCGGGCGCGAACACGTCGTCGTGCGCGTACAGCGGCTCCGCGAACTGCGGCGACGCGCCGTTCTCCACCGGAGCCGCCGCAGCGCCCGCAGGCGAGCCTTCTTCTTCCTGCACCACAATAAGCTCTCTTGTAAACGGCACGTTTTTCGCCGTACGTACAGTTCGGCCGTTATAAGTTGGCGAGTCTGAAGTTAGGCTCTGCGAATTTTGACGCGTGAAATCTCGTACTTTTGTACGAGATTAAAAGCGTCAAAATGCAATTTGCAGTTGTCATTGCTGTTAAAAATTGCAAATTGCATTTATTTATTTAAAATCTTTATTTTTGTACGAGATTTCAAGCGCTAAAATTCGCAGAGCCTAACTTCAGGCTCGCCAACTTATAACGGCCGTACTGTAGGCACGGTTAATTCGCCGTACGTAGGTACAACGCGCAGTATTGTATGGATCATTGAGTGAGCTTGTTGACAGAAAAGGTGGCACTATGGCACAGCGCCGTCGCCCTGTTTCATCACTGTTGTATATGGTAGCTGAAAAAGCAATGTTTTAAAGTCGCCGACAGGATGTTGAACTCCAAACGAAACGATGGTTGCTAAGTTTTAATCCCTAACACAGTGAGGGATATTTATATAAGTAACTCTCGAGTACTGCGAGTTGCAGAGAGCATTTATATTCACATAATTTGACAAAATGTATGGAGCACCGAATTTGTTTTCGTGATTTCAGGGTAGGTCGCATAGTAAAAGGTGCTGTGCTCATATTGATGAGTACAACCACACGTTTTAAGGAAAGCCCCTCTGTCGTATCAACTTTGTATATTATATGGTGTATCGTGCGTAATACTGGTATTGTCACACCAACGACAGCCCCATTTCTTGTCCAGACAATCTCTGTCCATTCCAGGTTGCCTGGAAGAGATCGCGGAATGCGATAAGGCCGCCCATTGTATGTGTTTTAGTTTTAAGTTTCCTTTGTTGTAATAATAATTGGTGTACAATAAAGATAGTTAGTTAGTTAGTAGCCCGTTGTGTCCCACTGCTGGGCGAAGGCCTCCCTCTCCCTTTTCCACACACGCCTATCTTTAGCCATTGCGGGCCAGTCCCTCCGATATTTGTCCAACTTATCTCTCCATCTTCGCCTCGGTCTGCCACGATGTCGTGTTGCGTTTAATGGGGTCCAGTAAGAAGATTTTTTAGCCCACAGCTCTTCTGACATGCGGCAGACATGTCCGGCCCAATCCCACTTTAGAGTAGCAGCTTTTCGGGTAACATCTTGTATTTTAGTAGTACAATAAAGCGTATAATAAATAAATAAATACCTTGAAGAAGGTAATGTCGTTGTGTGACATGATCTGCTGCACTTCGCGACTCGGGCTCGACCCTGCTGACGCCAGCTTGCTCGCCGCTTCCGCTATCGCCTCGTCCGCGCAAGCACCTACATACATCACACACGTTCATACACACACATCAGTCACGTTACCGTCAGGGCACCGATCACTCACTTTAGCGTATTCGCTTTAGGAAAATAGTGACTTATCGTTGTCATTCAACTTAGGAACTCTCATTTACAAATTGCGTCCTGGTATAAAGAAACCGTATTCAGAACGACAACTTGAAATAAGCTCGTCGGACAGTACGTACGTGTTTTTGTCAATTTTAAAAATGAATACCTCACCTATTCTTAAAAAATAAATTGTCAATTCTGATTAGATTTTAAAATAATTATCAAATTCTTACCCCTTTGTTTGAATACGCTTTTACTTTCTGGTTCCACTGAAGACATCACTATTTTCTTAACGCGAATACACGTCTGACAGGGATGCGTCAATTTAAACTGACGTTTTGAGCCTCATTACGACTTATATAACTATTTATTTTTGACGTGATTGATCAGCGACATGACAGTAACGTAACTGATGTGCATTCATACCTGTATGCTGAATAAATTAGACATTTCACATTAATTTCTAACAAAATAACGTGCAAACATAAAAAAAAATTCAAACTGCAATTGCATCGCTTATTTTTGTATAAAAAAAAATAACGTCAAAAATAGCGCTATCGCATTTTGTAAGCGTCCTCTCTCGTCGAGTGCCACTAAGGTTATATTCGAAAGCGTGCTACGGCGGTGAATTAAAAAAAGAAAAGTGTTTTTTTAACTGGCAATAAAGCGGGCGGCCCACCTGATGGTGAGTGGTCACCGCCGCCTGGGGGGTTTCTGCAATACCAGTGGCATCGCAGGTTTGTGGTCCACCCTAGAGACAAAGCGTTAATGTCTCATGTGCCTTACGTACTTACACGGTAGGGTTGCCACCCTGTAGTTGGGATAGAAGGGGGGAGTGTGGGAGGAAAAGTGTAATTTGGTTGTTTGGTGTTGAGTTTCAGTCTTAAATATTGGTTTATTTTTAGATTTATATGGCTATGTAAGTAAAATTGAAGCAAGTTTTAATCTATACATTTTATAAATAAATATTCGATAAATATAACAATGTAATTTTTACGGCTGGACCAATTTCGTCTGGACTTTCACTAACGGATCGATAATGTTAGCAGGAGTACATTTTTGAAATAGAGAAGCAGATTTTTTTATCAGAGTTTCATTAATTACACGGGATATAAATGACTGGCTGGCTGGTGACAGTTAGTTGGTAACTATTATACATAATTAATCATTATAAAAGAAAGTCACCGCGTTTGTCTGTTCACAATAAACTCAAAAACGAATGACGGATTTGCATGCGGTTTTCATAAAAAAAATTAGCATGAATCATGAAGGATTTACTGTACAAAAAAATGCATTATATAGTAGGGAAAAATCGAATTCCTAATACCACGGGTATTAAGAATTCGTGGTTTGAATTCGTGGCTGGAATGCACACAAAAATAAAAATCAAGATATGGACTCATGCTGAAAAGTTCAAGGTGGTACAGGTGGCAACCCTATTAAACGGCAACTAATACTCTTCGAACCGTACACAGCAATGCTTAGTCTACCGATATGACTATGGGAAATACGTACACCAACGGAAAGTTCTGCTTGCTTATGCCATCATATTAATGTCGTATAAGGGTCACCGCAGTATTTTAAATAGATGGTTCGAACTATTAGTTCCTTTAATTCTACTGCGAATGTAGTTCCTTGTAAACTTTTTCTTCTTAGAGGCTTTAACAATTGGTAAACATAAAAGCACTATGTTAACTACTGTTATCGACTTACGCCCGAAACCAATAACTTATCTATCACATATCAGAGATAGAAAAACAAATGAAACAACAGAAAACATGTAAATTTTTGTATGGTATCATTTGTTTTACTATCTCCAGTATGCCAAAACTAGAGATCAATTGGTTATTGGATTCGGCCGTTAGCCTTCAATAAACAAGCCTATACAGTCATAGTCCGGTCAAAATAGACTAATTAATTGGGGTGAGGTTACAATAATTCGCACTTGGCTGAAAATTGGTAGGTTTGTTCAATACACTATTATAAAGGAAATATGAAAAGTCCTCATCGATCCGGCACGTGCAAAAAAATATACACGCGGTCAAAAGTCACAAAAATGGGTTTTTCGCGTTATTAAGCAAAATGGTAAGTTTTATCATAAAATTAGCTCAGACAGAAATTATAGATCAGACAATTATCTATAAATATGTCTAAATACTTTTTTCCTAAGAGCCACCGTTTTTGAGATATAACGATTCAAAATATTGAAAGAGTTGTAATCGTCAAAATATGAATAAGTACACCACGTATATACTCGTACATCACTGAAGCCGTAATACAAGCAAAAATATCGTTCTATCGGTCAGTGTGACTAACACATATAAAATATGAAAATTTGGGGTAAAAAAAAACCCATTCCCTTATCTTCTACGCCAGTGTAACCTTCAGCAACATCTGCCTTCCATTCAATTGTCTGCGTGGCTAGGGTCGTATACCTGCTTTATTTTACTATGCCGAATACATTCAATGCTATTAGAGTGCGTCTAATAATAGAACGACCTGGAGTTTTTGATTTAATGGGCCACATTATTCAGCCACAATTGTCCGAAATAAAAAAAGTTGTGAAGTGTCAAGACATGAAGAATCATGTCTTGACACTTCACAACTACTAGTTAGTAATACCTACCACATACAAAATTTTTGGATTCAACCTCTTTTTCTCAGGTTGCGCTTGCTAATGTTTCAACTTTTTGAATCGTTATATCTCAAAAACGGTGGCTCTTAGGAAAAAAAGTAGTTAGACATTTTTATAGATAATTGTCCGATCTACAATTTTTGTCTGAGCTAATTTTATGATAAAACTTACCATTTTGCTGAAAATCGCGAAAAACCCATTTTTGTGACCTTTGACCACGTGTATTTTTGCACGTGCCGGATCGATGAGGACTTTTCACATTTCCTTTATAATAGTGTATTGAACAATCCTACCAATTTTCAGCCAAGTGCGAATGATTGTAACCTTGGATGTCTAAATTGACCGGACTATCAAGTCATATACAATGTGGATATGACAATACGATTTTAAATGAAAAAACTAACAATACTCATCATTACGAATAACTTTTAGTTTGGGACCAACCCTGAAATCGCAAAAAAAATATCAGGTTTCCCATACATTTACGTTTGCACAAGTCGACAAAATGTACGGGACAGCTGATTTTTTTTTCGCGATTTCAGAGTTACTCCCATACTAAAAGTTATTCATAATGATGAGTATTGCCAGTGTTTTTATTTAAAGTCGTATTGTCATACCCACATTGTATATCAGCTGACGTCGACAAACTCAGGGCCTTTCCATGACGTGTTAAAACAGTCGTGCGAGCGAGAAGGAGGGATGGAGGTAGCTCCATCTTTTTAAAAGTTCTTTTCAGGTCGACCATTGGATCGCGTTAAGAACTCGTGGTAGGTCCTCAGATCTGATTTTAGTACCGTCTTAAAATCTCGCCACCAGTGCAAGATAAGGACGAAAGCTATAAAATCATGCTCGAAACTAGTGTACCTTTTTCTAGTTTTTTTTTCAAAACGGATTTCGATGTGAATCGTATCGGACATTTTTAGACGAAAGCAAGTTGAACTTTCCTTTGATGGTAGCAATAGATGGCCAAGTTGGCCAACTCTCTAATTTTAGGAGTGTTTGCGTTCCAATATTCATAATTTTTTTTATAGATTTTGCCTTTAATTTATATAGAAACTAGCAGCCCGTCCCGGCTTCGTACGGGGTAGGTAATTATTTATTTTTGGATTTTTTCCCGTCAAATGACTACCCTACATATCCTACGCTACCCTACCCTACCTTCCCTACACTACCCTACCTACCCTACACTACTCTACACTACCCTACAGTACCCTACACTAAACTACGCTACACTACACTACCCTACACTACCCTACACTACCCTACACTACTCTACACTACCCTACACTACCCTACACTGCACTACGCTACACTACACTACCCTACACTACCCTACACTACCCTACACTACCCTACACTACACTACACTACACTACACTACACTGCACTACCCTACACTACCCTACACTACCCTACACTACCCTACACTACCCTACACTACCCTACACTACCCTACACTACACTACCCTACTACTTTACCCAACTTTTTTTTTTTTTTTTTAGTTTTAAACTATCCTATCTCTCAAGTTGGATCGAACTGCACATGGTGTGCGAATTTTATTATAATCGGTTAAGTGGTTTAGGAGTCCATTGAGGACAAACATTGGGACACGAGATTTATATATATTAAGATTGGAGATTACGAGAATTAACCTCTGGAATGGAATATTTAAAAAAAAACGGACTGACGCTTTGACCACCACCTCATTTGATGGTAACTGATGGAAAAGGGTCGGAACATGTCTGTTTAACTTTGCTTTGAAGGCTATCTTTTCATTAATAAATGTTTTGGTATGGACAATCAGTCCATTAAGCCGTGGCCTATATTGAAGTCATGTTATTTTTCTATTAGCAAGTGAATGTGACACATTCTAATGCTTTTGTAGTATTCACTCTAAGCTCTACCCCGTCGCGACAAGCAATGCTACAATACAGTTCTAAGTACCATGTTAATGAGATCGCGCCTGCTTTAATGATCTTCTAAATATTTTGCAATTTTTAGATACTTGAGATAAAAAAGCTAACTCAATTTTAGATCACAATAGTCACTAAGAAACCATTTGTGACCAATCTATTTGTCCTTATTTAACCAAAAGGTTGACTGGCAGAGAATTCCTTGTGCATTAAGTCCACATATGTACCACTACTGTAAAATAGGTTTAAATAATAAATAATTTTTTTTAGATTAAATCCCACCAAAAACTGTTGTAGGTTATAAGGAACACAGATGCTGGTATATAATTCTACACCTTGCTTATGCGCATACAGATGGATGTTCATGTTTAGTACTAGTTGGTGGGGTGTGTTTAGTGTAGGGGAGTGTAGGGCGAGTGCGGGGGGAGTGTGGTGTTACCTCCGGTGGAGCTGCGCGCCTTGCCGCCCACGTCGGGCGTGGCGGACAGGGGAGGGTCGTCCTCCTCGCGCTTGCCCGGCGAGCTGCGGGACAGAACAAGTACACGGGTCAGGGAGGATGGAAGACGCCGAAAACTTCCACATACACGTAAAAGAATAAGGATGCGACGTCATCGTCATTAAGGGGTTCATACATTTTTGAACCAAATTTGAAAGTTGCCGGCCAAAGAAAAAAAATACAGTACCCGGCGAAAAAAATGCACATCGACGAAAGAGACAATCGGCTAATTTCGGCTGTGTTATCTCTGTCGCACGAAATACAAATAGTCCGGTATCTATTAGGAGCTGTTAAAAAAATTATGATTTGCGATTTTTCGATTACTCTTTGTATAAAATACAGCAATTTTTCTATTTTTTTTTAAATTTATTGCCAGGTACTGTACCATATTCTGTTAGAGCATAATTTCACTTAAAAAAAAATATTATGACAACAATGCTGTGGGATCATTACCCTCGGTTATTACTTAGAATTCATGTTACCGGAAATGTAGGTATGAAAGATGGTTTTCTTAAACCAATGGTCTTAAAGTTTTGGTGCGATATTAAAAAATGCTTGAGAGTTCAAGTTACAGATGGATTATCAAGTTGTTTTTTCTTGGCCGGTTACTTTTGGATTATGGACCAAAATTGACAATCTCCTTTACATGTGTAAAAACGAGACAGCAAGATATACCTATCACACACTTTCCTTCCACATACTAATATTCTTCTTCTTAGCCGTGCACTCTTGACAGAGTGGTCGTGGTCATGTTTCGGTCGAGTCCTGCGCCACCGCCTCTCTCGCGATACGACGCCATGCAGCGAGGTGTTTGGCGGCATGGGAGTTTTGGTACGTTTTATACTAATATTAGGAATGCTAATTGCTGCTCTATTTAATAATGAACTTTGACACTGATAACAGAATAGGTTTCCCTTCTAGTATTATTAGTTAATCGTAAATGCATGTTATCATTGTCACAATGCATTTACTTATTTAACCATTTATGTAGACACATAAAATAAAAGATAAGAAGAAGGGAAAGGAGAGTTAATGTGATTTGCAAGATTTATAGCGAACGGCCAGTTTCTTCATCCAATGTAACAGCCAAAGTAAAGTCATAAAGTAATAATAATGGTTAAATTCAATTCGTTTCTTCACAATTTGGACTCTTAGATTTACTGCTACTTTTGCCCTTAACTTTTACTGTTCATTTAAAAGGCTGTGAAAGGTCGTCACTTTCATTTTGACAAAACTGTATTATAAGGATTCACTGCGATAAACGCAATGAAACCTATACAATTTTGTTTTGCATACCCTACATTTTATTTTAGTCGAATTATAGTTTAGCTGTCACTTCATGAAGAAATGAATTCCCCATTTTGTATCCAGGTCTGTCTCTGTCCATTCAAGGTTGCCTGGAAGAAATCGCCAAGTGCGATAAGGCCGCCAATTGTATGTTTTTTACTATAAAGTTTCCTTATTATTATTAATAAGGAAACTTTATAGTAAAAAACATACAATTGCACCAAGATAACAATAATGTTATCTTGGTGTACAATAAAGTGTATAATAAATAAATAAATAATAATGGTCAAGTTAATACTTTTACTGATAGTTTTAGTTTTTAAAAAGAAACTGGCTGATAGTAATGTAAGGTATATGAGGGGAGGTTTACCTGAAAGCGTCCGGCGTCATAAGGTTGAGCTGCGGTGCGATGGACGGCGATTCCGGACGCGTGCCGATGAGGCTGCCTGGCTGCGTCTGACGAAACATGTTCCAACATATACAATATGGACACGAAAATACAACAGATGTTCCAACATAAACAGTGTGGATAGAAAGAAAGAAAGAAAGAAAGAAAGAAAGAAAGAAAATTGTTTATTTGGCCAACAAGCGTACAGACAGTGTAGAAAAAAAAAACATGTAGATAACATCTAAGCATAAAAACTTAAAAATAAACTTAAAAATAAACATGAAATAAAAGTAACAAATTGGTTGACACTGCATGTCACACGGTTGCGCCAAATAGGTCCAGTTCAGCAATAATGCCAGACAACTACGTGGTAGTTGCCTGACGCTGGTTTTCAACTGAACCTTAGAGTGAACGGACAGGGATTAAAATAAGTGACCAATGTTAGATGTAAGGTAAATAAAAATAAATAAATAGTAATATGAGATAAATAATAAAATTAGTGTTCAGTGTACAAACTAATAAATATTTGGACGACCAGAAATGACAAAACATAAACCGGTTTGTTTGCACCTCAACTTCAGTAAGTTTAAAGTGTAGCTGTAGGCACAATAAATATGTCTACACACCGCCATCACTGCGCGCGGTGCATCTATACACTTAATTACCTACCTAATATGCCTCGGGCAGCTAAGCGCAACGGACGAATTTCGAACAACACAAAAATAAAAGGAGAAAAAGTTATTATAAACTTCAGGTAGATGGTAAAAAATAAATTAAAAAATATACAATTAAATAATACATGTATTGCTTGACACTAAACTAAGTGAATTATAATTATTGTGTTATTGAAGGAAGTGAATACTTATAGTGTGAAATTAGTATTTGTATGAAGGGAGATGGTGAGTATGGCTTCTTCAAGTAATTGTTTACCTACTTATTATTTAAATGCATTAGGTTATAAGTGTAAGCATTTTTTTTTTTCTAGTTGCATGCCACAATTGCCATGCCACCAGATTGAGTGGCGACGGCGACACAGAATACATGGTACCGGATGCAAGTGGGCCAGACATATGAGGCAAGTCATCACAAAAACATAATTATTATGATATGCGGTGACGATATTATTCACCTGAAATTACTTAAATTAAAAAAATAATGTGTCCTTCGTCTCCCACAGGTCTCCCAAGTACGCGGAAACGTAATTGTGGTAATGAATAAATCGCGATCCGTTGGCGGCTGCGCCGTGCTAGCCTGGTACGACGCGTGCATTGTCGCGGATGATTCACTACACCTCCAGGCTGCGGACTCAACGAAGAGCAGACAACGGAGCCCAAGGGACCTCCTCTCTCATATGCCGTAGCTATACAAACAATTTATAATTCATTGTATTTTCGTTCTCGTGCAACATGATCAAAATGCCCTAGGTTTAAAATCGACTGTAGGCAGTTATATGAACGAGACATTAAGAGTGACCATATCCAGTTTCCTTTGTGCATCTATAAGGTATTGCCGTAAACGCGTTCTAAACGTATGGATTGTGCCCAGCACTCTCAATGGTGGTGGAATATTGTTCCATACCTTAGATGCAGCGTATCGAAAACTGCCTCTGAACGCTGCTGTTCTGTGAGGCTGCGTTGAGAGTTGCTGTGCACAAAGCCTGGGCGCACATTCCCGTCTACCAGTTATCCAGCTGAGCTTGTCGTACAGGTACTTCGGTTGCTTAGTCTTGACTACGCCAAATAGAAGACAGGCTAAATGTAACTTTCGCCTTGACTTCATCTTGAGTATAAAGTGTTTGTTGAGAAATGGGGTAACGTGACTTCTAGGGGGAACTGAGTAACAAAAACGAGCGCAGGCGTTTTGGACTCTCTGTATAAGTCTGTCGGTACGAGACAGCAAGCGCGGGCCGTAAACCGTATCAGCGTAATTCAGTTTAGATAGTACAAGGGTTTCGGCCAACTGTTCGCGGAGCTTCTCTGACAAGAAAGGTCTCATCTTATACAGCAATTTCAGGCGATAAAAACAATTTTTAACGGATTCAGCAACGTGTTTCTCAAATCTGAGGCTGCTGTCCATACGCAGACCGAGGTTTCGCGCCTCCTCAACTCGCTCAACAGGCTCACCCATTAGAGTCAAGTTTAGGCTTGCAGGCAGCTTCTTCAACTGCTGCTTTGCCCCAAACAACATATACTTTGTTTTCACTGGGTTCAATGACAAACAATTCTCATCCGCCCAGGTGGATATTCTTCCCAGATCATCGTTAAGATCCCCAATAGCTGATTCGTAGTCCTCTGGTTTAAAAGATAGATATAATTGGACATCATCTGCATAAATGTGGTACTTGCACTTCTGAAGGCACTTTATTATATCTGCACAATAGATAATAAAAATAATCGGACCCAAAATTGAGCCCTGGGGAACCCCTCTCGCTATTGCAGATAGGGCAGAAGTCAAGGTCGTACCGTCCGCCAATCGTAATTCTACGAGCTGCTTTCTGTCACCGAGGTAGCTTTGGAACCACTGTATAGCATTATCGTCAAACCCGTAGTACTTCAACTTTGAAATTAGCAAAGACACATTTATACAGTCGAATGCACGCGAAAAATCAAGGAGCACCACCAGTGTACACATGCCCTTATCTTGAGCTGATAGAATATTGTCGGTAACGTCCAGCAACGCCGTAGAAGTACTCCGCTGTTTTCTAAAACCAGATTGCAAGTTAGGTAGCAAGTCGTTTTCCTCCAAGAACCGAGTCAATTGACTATACATACTAATTTTAAGCTCTTTTGTGAAATTATTTTTAAGGTGTACAATAAAGTATATATCAATCAATCAATCAATCAACCCATGGCCCCAGTAGGTTTCGGCGCTGCTGGGCCCCTAGGGTTTTGCTAACATCTCTTTGAGGCGCGCGAGGAACATTACGCGCTGTCAAAGACTCGGGCTACCTATGATTTGTCTTTCACAAGCCCACAGTTACGGTACATATGGTTTTTTTTTCTGGCAGGGGAATCCTCAGAATGACTTCTCCCGCTCTTGGGCGGAGTGGGAGGGCGTGTCAGAATCTTACTGACTAAACCCCTACCTCGTTCCTTCGTTGCCTTCGATCTGGGGGGGGACTCGGTGTCAACCTTTCGGAATACCACTTGTTCCCCAGAGGCTTCGGCCCTGTCGGGCCCCTACAGTTTGCTGACATCTCCTTGAGGCGCGCGTGGAACAGAACGCGGCGTTGACGACTGGGCTCGGTCCAGATTATTTCCAGACTGCCGGACGGCGAGCTACCCAGTGCTTGCCGTCCGCGAACCCGCACCTACGGTGGTCGGAAATTGGGATCGGGATCTCGGCGGCGGCGGCGTGAGGATTTTTATTGGATTATTTGGGAACCCGGTGGTGGCGCGGTCCGAGGGCCATGAAGCCCCAGACTTGTGCAATGCCACCTTGAGTCCCAGTTGCTGGATCCTGTCCACGACTGTCGCTACCCCGCGTGTCGCTGTTTCGGCCGCCGCCTGGTACGACTCTCCCCGCGCCAGGACCAGCGTGTCGTCGCGGACCAGACCACGCTCACCCCGTCGGGGAGGTCGCCGCGCAGCACGTAGTCGTATCCGATGTTCCACAGGGGCGGTCCTAGTACCGATCCCTGCGGAACACCGCACGACATCTCTCGCCGTCTCCACTCTCCCTGGTGACCGGGGTAGATGATGAACCCATCCGACAGGTAGGCCTCGATCACACGACGGAAGTAGGCGGGCACCACATGGTATCGAAGTGCCGCCCCGATGCAACTCCAGGGCATGGATTTGAAGGCATTGGCGATGTCCAAAGACACCGCCAAGACGACCCTGCCCCGAATCACCGCATCCCCCTTCGTGAGGGCCTCGCGCGCATGATGGCGTCCACCGTGAACACATATAGTAGCATGTGTTCACGTTTTGGCGACGCTTGGACGACCGGACCTATATCTAGCAGTGGATGTCTTCTGCTGGAATGATGATGATGACGTGTTGCCAGTACCTGTGTGCGCATGAGCAGGTTCTTGAGCTGCTGGCTCTGCTGCTGCAGGATGCTGGACGCGATGGTGGCGGGCGCCGACTCCGACGAGCTGTCCTCCAGCGCCAGCTCCGACAGACCTACAGGACAAGCTTACCGATCATAATCTATATATATACATCTTTTTCATGATATAAACTATGGCTTAACTTCATTAGAAATAAATAAGGTAGTAGATCATCAAAATGACTTCTCCCGCTCTGGGCGGAGCGGGAGGACGTGTCAAACTTCTACTGACTAGAACCCACTCCTGTTCTTTCTTTCCCTTTTTAGTACGTGACTGCGATCGTCGATCTTGAGGCGCACTAGTTTATTAAGAGCCTATTAACTCTAGCCTTGAAGACACCTCAATTATAATCGGACGAGAATACCGCAGCAGGCAAATTGTTGTTTGCAGTATTTGCTGGAAAATGTCGCGGGTCAGTCTTCTGTTGTTTCACTGATTCCTATAATGTTACTTATAATGTCCAGCTGCGTAAACACTAAAGATACTACACCGAATTTACATTTACACAATATCCACAAGACTTGACATAAAGAATTTGACTGTACAATAAGATGCAAAATTGCATGGATAGTGCACTGTACAATTCGTTTAAAGCGAGAAATGACGCGATAGGTATTTATCAAACGCTTGAACTCAAACGTTCACGGAAAAATAAGCATTAAAGTATCCATGCAATTTTGCGTCGTATCTTACATAAAGTTTAAATGAATGAGGTGCTCATACCGTGCATGAGGTCTGCGTGCGCGGGCGGGCGCGGCGGCGTGTAGACGAGGCGGCCCTCCTGCAGGCCCTTGGGCTGCACGATGTACAGGCGCACGCACACGCGCCGCGGCTCCTCGCCGCCAGAGCCGCCCGAGCCCTCGTCGTCGTCCTGCACCACCCACAACAACTATCACCACTATACTCCGTTTGTTTAGGTAGTTAACTAAAGGTAAACTGTCTTGGTATGTCTTTTTATATTAAAGAGGTCATATATAATATACACAAAGATTATTTAAATTTAGTTTATTAGCTAACATCGATTTAGGTAAATACCTATTTGCAAAGATTTTTACATACAATTTATAGACAACTTTTAGATAAAAAGACATGCCAAGATTGTTTACCTTTAGTTAACTACCTAAACCGACGGAGTATAATAACTAGTGATCCGCGCAGGTAGTGCCATTCCCGGGATTTTGTGACTGTCATCTTAATATGGATATGCCGTCGAGTTCCGGGAAATATTTTTTTATTATATTTATAGGTCCGTAAAAACGGTTCCCTCATTTTCTATTAATGCATTTATACCCTGTATGTAACATAAGAACTAATATTACTCGATTATTCAACAGCATTTAATAAATACATGGAAAACATTCTTCAGAATCCCGGGAATACCGGGGCATATCCATGTTAACATTAACATTCAAGTTCATTGACACCAAATAGCACTACCTATGCCGATCACTACTAATAACATTACGTTAAGGGGAAGCGTCAGACTAGCCAACGAAATTTAAATTTTCTCACGTTTTTTGCAATTTGCAAGCCCGTAGTAGGTTGTATGAAGTTAAAAATACTTTAGCGACAGTAAAACGTAACTAGTAACATAATTATAACAATAAAAATCATCAATACAAGACTCCAAGCTAACTTAGTGACTTGCGAGCTAAGTGCGCTAACGCCCGTTTTCAATAAGCTATCTACCTCCGGTTTTGGCATACTGGAGTCAGTAAAACAAAAGATCCAATACAAAAATTTGACATGTTTCTGTTGTTTCATTTGTTTTTCTATCTCCGATATATGATAGATAGCTTATTGAAAACGGGCGTAAGTGAGCTTAGAGGCTTGTATTGGCAGCTTGTACCACTGGCCTGCAGATTGCTAAAAAACGTAAGAAAATTTGAATTTCGCGGGCTACCCTGACGCTTTCACCTTAATAGCCACAAGCGTTAACCAGCTTAGGAGGCTCTCGTTATGCAGCTGGATCAAGAGCTTCACCTAAAAAGCGGTACTTTTGGACACAAATCACATGGTTAGGAGGTGTTAACTAATAGAACCTTATAAAACGTATCAAATAAAAGTATTGATACGCATTATAAGGACACAGCACCGGTCGTTGTGGCGATGCTCGGGGGAGGCCTATGTCCAGCAGTGGACGTCTTTCAGCTGAGATGATGATGATAATCTCAATCACAAAATGCATGCACATACACTCGCCATATAACTTACAAGCTAAAGTTGTACATAGAGACAAACTTGATACAGTGGGACTTACTTACAAATGTCTGCATAATGTCTTGTCACAGAATAATAGCAAATTGGAGTATGTCATCATCATCTCAGCCGAAAGACGTCCACTGCTGGACATAGGCCTCCCCCAAGCGTCGCCACAGCGACCGGTCCTGCGCGTCTCGCATCCATCGGATTCCCGCGACCCTCGCCAGGTCGTCGGTCCACCTTGTGGGAGGCCTTCCGACGCTGCGTCTTCCGGTACGTGGCCGCCACTCTAGAACCTTCCGTCCCCATCGACCATCTGTTCTACGAGCAATATGCCCTGCCCACTGCCACTTAAGTTTGGCGATTCTTCGGGCTATGTCGGTAACCTTAGTTCTCTTGCGGATCTCTTCATTCCTGATGTGATCGCGCAAGGAAACTCCGAGCATAGCCCTTTCCATTGCTCTTTGGGTGACTTTAAGCCTTCTGATGAGGCCCATTGTGAGCGACCACGTTTCCGAGCCATATGTCATCACTGGCAACACACACTGGTCATAGACTTTTGTCTTGAGACACTGCGGTAGGTTGGACGAGAAGATACCGTGCAGCTTCCTGAACGCTGCCCAGCCGAGTCGGATTCGACGATTGATCTCTTTCTCGAAGTTAGATCTACCCAACTGGACCGTCTGTCCCAGGTAGACGTAGTCGTCCACAACTTCGAGTGTAGAGTCTCCGATCTTGATAGGAGTGGGAGCTACATGGATGTTTACCATGACTTTGGTTTTGTCCATGTTCATTTTGAGTCCCACTCTTTCGGAAGCCCTACTGAGATCACCGAGCATTGTACTGAGCTCCTCCGTAGTCTCAGCCATGACTACTATGTCGTCGGCAAACCGAAGGTGAGTGATGTACTCGCCGTTGATATTGATGCCTCGCCCTCTCCATTCCAGAACCTTGAAGACATCCTCCAATGCGGCCGTGAACAGTTTCGGAGAGATAACGTCTCCCTGTCTCACACCCCGCTGTAAAAGGATAGGTTTCGAGGTCTGATCCTGGAGTCGGACTGACATGGTGGCGTTTTTGTACAAACATTTCAGCACTTCGATGTACCGATAGTCAATCTGGCACCGTTGGAGAGACTGCAGTACAGCCCAAGTCTCGATCGAATCGAAGGCTTTCTCGTAATCCACAAACGCTAAGCAGAGAGGCAGGTTATACTCCTCAGTCTTCTGTATAACCTGCCGTAGCGTATGTATGTGGTCTACGGTGCTAAAGCCTTTTCGGAATCCGGCTTGTTCAGGAGGCTGGAAGTCGTCGAACCTGCGTGCGAGACGATTCGTGATGACTCTGGAAAACAACTTGTAGACATGGCTCAGAAGTGAGATGGGCCTGTAGTTCTTAAGGAGGGCATTGTCGCCCTTCTTAAAGAAGAGTACCACCACACCTCTGCCCCATGCCTGTGGCGTTTTGCCCTCGAGTATGACGGAATTAAATAGCTTCTGAAGGGCCTTAAGGACCGGTTTTCCACCCGCCTTCAGAAGTTCGGCCGTAATTCCGTCCTCACCCGGCGCCTTATTGTGTTTAAGTTGTTTCAGAGCCACCCTAATCTCGTACAGGCTGACGTCCGGGATATCTTCGGTATAGTGTCGGGTCAATCTAGCTCTTGGATCACTCGCTAGATTTGTCGTGGGTTTAGAGATAGACGTGTATAACTGTCCATAGAATGCCTCGATCTCTCCCAGGAGCTCCGATTTAGCGGATATGACTCTGCCATCGTCGGTCTTCAGTTTCGTGAGTTGGCTCTGCCCAATAGACAGATCCCTCGCAAAAACTTTGGAGCCCTTATTCCGCTCTATCGCGTCCTTAACCCTTTCGGAATTAAAGTGGCGAAGATCGCGTTTTAAGGACTTCGAAATCTGTCTATTGAGCTGACGGTATCTGCACAAATCGTCTGAAGACTGCAGAATCATCTCACGCCTCTTCTTCATGAGCTCGAGAGTCGGATCCGAGAGCTTCTTGTTCCTATTTGTACGGTGGGTCTTGAAAAACTTAGACCCGACCGTATGGACAGTTTCCACGAACCCATCGTTACATTCGTCCACGGAGCTACCTAGGCACTCGAAACGATTGTGGAGTTCGAGCTGAAAGCTCTCGGGGTTTTGGAGCTGGATTTGTGCTGGACGGAGCGTAGACTTCACCAGTCGAGACCTTTCAAGCTTGATGTTGATATTCAATGTGCCTCTCACCATGCGGTGATCACTACCAGTTTTCACTGCATTGATCACAGAGACATCATTGAATATTTGCTTCTTCGTCGACAAGATGAAGTCAATCTCATTTTTAGTTGCACCATCGGGGCTTTGCCAGGTCCACCTCCTATGCTCACGCTTTTTGAAGAAAGAGTTCATCATGTAGAGGCCCTCCTTCTCCATAAAGCTAGCCAGTAGGTGTCCCCGGTGGTTCCGCCGTCCAAATCCAAATTGCCCCACTCGCAGCTCATCACCGTCTCGTTTGCCCAGTTTAGCGTTGAAGTCCCCCATGACCACGGTGAAGTGAGTCTTATAACCATGTATGGCTCTGGATATATCCTCATACATGGTCTCTACTTCGTCGTCGGAGTGTGTCGAGGTTGGGGCATATACCTGTATGACCTTCAGCGAATATCTTGCCGATATTCTGAGTATAAGGTAAGCCACCCTGGTCGACACACTCTCGATCCTCACCACATTGTTCACAAGGGACCTGTGGACGAAAAACCCGACACCACCCTGGGACTGCTGGTCGCCCTCCCGGAAATAGAGCAGGTTACCGGATTTGAGAATTATCGTGTCCTCCCCCTGTCTTCGGACTTCGGATAATCCTACAATACTCCATCGTACCCCGCTCAACTCTTCCTCAAGTTCGGTGATCTTCTCGTCGGTCCGCAGTGTACGCGTGTTGTATGTTGCCAGGTCGAGTCGTTGTAAGGGGTAGCCTAGCCTCCTCCGGAGATTCTTCGCACCCCTTGCCTCGCCGTAGCCTTGACCGCTACCGTAGTCAAGGTTAGACGGGCTGCCGGGTACTAGGGGCCGTTTTGTTTTGCGTGTCTGCATTGTTGGGGGGTTTTTGCCATAATCGCCACGCTTGGCATGCGGGTTGGTGATCGCAGTGTAGATGTTGAAATGCACAGAAAATGCTGCTGCCTATTTTCTGGTGTGTCCCTTAGTCGCCTCTTACGACACCCACGGGAAGAGATGGGATGGTGTAAATTCTTCGGTTCCAGACACCATACGGAACATGTAAGTAAATTGGAGTATGTAAGTACGTTTAAATATTGAGGCTTTAGGGCCTATTTCATCACCTATGATTAAGTTGCCAATATTTTACTTGGCTGGTAATTTCATACAAATTCTGTTCCATTTTTTGAATTTATTCGGGAAGTAGTGGCTACTCGGACATTATGAAACAGGCCCTTAGTGTCTAAACACAGGGACTTAGTGATAGTGTGACGGACGACAGGACAGAATGGAAGAAGAAAACGTGTTGCGCCGACCCCAAATAATATGGGACAAGGGCAGGAAGAAGAAAATAAAAGTGTGTTTTTGTTTTTTAATTATATAGACTAGTGCCTGACTGCTGTCTAAACACACTATTTTTAGTCCCAAAGTATTCTGTTATTTTAATTATTTATGTAACAAAAACTAGGGTTGACCGTCATTCCACCCGATGGTAAGCAGTGAAGCAATCATTGATGGTGAGGTGCACTAGATTATTAATAGCATAATTACGCATTTGAAGTTACAATAATGCAATGAATACTAAACACAACGATCAAGCGCGAGTGGCCAGTAGCGGCAGCGCTTGGTCACAATATTTTTTGGTTAAAGTTATTAAATTACATGTACCTACCGAATGTGTAATATCGGCTAACAGCAGAAACCAATAACCTATCTATCACATATCGGAGATAGAAAAACAAATGAAACAACAGAAAACATGTATAACTTTTGTATTGTATCATTTGTTTTACTATCTCCAGAGTGTCAAAACTGAAGGTAGATAGGTTATTGGGTTCGGCCGTAAGTGTTCGGTCTTTTTACACCCTGTAGATGTATTAAAAAAAAGTCAAGTATATGTCACTCACGTCGGGATGCAGTTCGTAATGTATGGGCGAGTCGGCGTCGCCGCCCGACCCGTTCCGGTACAACGGCTCCTCGCCGCCCGGCTCACACTTGCTTTGCTGTTCCTCTGTTGAAGGCAAACAATGTGAGTCTTGCTATAGTCATCAGATCGTCACTTATCAACCTTAATCCTATGAGCGTAAGCGCGAAAAACGCTCGACCGGAAAAATAATACACTCAAATCTTTTTAGAGATTAGCGGGTAGGTAAAAAAAAAACACAAAACACATTTTTGTTCACACTTTACACACTAGTAAAAACTCCCGTATCGTGGGCATTGATTGTTTTTACTGTCATACAAAAGACTCACTTATAAAACACGCCCAGACCCGGTACATCTATTGTGTGGGAATCGAACCCGCGACACGCAGCGTAGTAGGCAATTGCTCGACCACTGTACCAACCGGGCCATCGATAAATGATTTTCAAATAGCAAACTAACGGATTGAAGAGAGACTTGGTATTTTATAATTATGCAAAGACTAGCTTCTGCCAGCGACTTCGCCCGCATGTAGAGTTAGTTTAGTCATAGTGTGATGATATATAGCCTATAGCTTTCCTCGATAAATGGACTATTTTAAACTAAAGGAATTTTTTGAGATTTTTCAGTAGTTCCTGAGACTAGCGCGTTCAAACAAACAAACTCTTCAGCTTTATAATATTATTAACTAGTTTTCCGCCCGCGGCTTCGCCCGCGTCGAGTTCGGTTATATCGCGTTTCCAAGAGAACTCTTCAAAAGTCCGGGATAAAAACTATTCTATGTTCTTTCTCAAGGTCAACTCTATCTCTGTACCAAATTTCATTAAAATCATTTCAGTGGTTTAGACGTGAAAGCGTGACAGACAGACAGACAGAGTTACTTTCGCATTTATAATATTAGTAGGGATAGTAGGGATAATATAGATAGACGAGACTCACCAGCGTCTACAATACAGAAGCTCAACACAGGATAGGGCAGCAGGAACTCGGAGATACTCTTACAATAGGCCATGCTGTCCTCAGGGTCGCGGGCCACGTTCAGCACGTACAGGCTCCGGGACTTGAAGTCGGACAGCAGCAGGTAGCTGGCGCTCGTGTCCAGCATGGCCTTCAGGCCCAGCGTCACGTCCGTGCCCACGCTCGGCGTGAACGTGATGCTCTGCAGGCACGTCCACGACTTGCACGACCAGATCTTGATCGTAGTGTTGTTGTCAGCACCGGTTACGGCGAATTTCCAAAATTGGACGCTGCAACAATTGAATATTTAGTTAAAACTAGGCTGCCAGTGGTTTCGCCTACGTGGTTATAGAAAATTATTCCAAGGGATAAAAAAGTATCCTATAAACGGGGTAAATAGAAACGCAGGGGTCCTTATATTATTCATTTCTACCAAAGCGTCCAATTTAATTATATTTTATTAGGAAATTGGAGGCCTTTGCCCAGCAATGGGACACATACTAGGCTATTAAAAAAAAAAGAAATGGAATACATACTTATATGCTGAGTAAAATCGTTAGATAACTTAAAAATTCCCTTTAAATTTTTGTCTCTATTCATCCCTGCATTCCTATATTCAGCTCATGTCACTGTGCCAAGATTCATCAATATCCTTTCAGCCGTTCGAGCGTGACGAACTAACAAACACAAACATTCGGCTTATAGGCATTATTTAATTTTATTAGTATACACATTTACACATTACATTTGTAGATATTTGGCAGTCGTTACAGATAGTCAGAAGCCGGTAAATCTGACTCCAGTCTTGTCATGAAGTACCATGTTACCCCAGTTAATGGGTTGTGGAGGTCTGGTAGACAGACGCTCCTCGTAAAATAATGGTATTCAGCTAAATCCGGCTTGACTGGAAGTCGACCCCAATATAGTTGGGAAAAGGCTAGGCAGATGGTGACGAGTATGATACATATAGTACTGGAACGCGCGGCGCAATCCTGTGCGTCCTATCCGTCTGATGAAGTTGGTGCTATCAAGTCTGGGAACTAGGTACAACAAATGAAACCAAATGTCAAACTACTAGAAAGTGATTTGTTTTGAATTTTTATTAATAACACTTATATAAAACTACTAGCTGAGGTAGACCGTGAGGTAGACCGGGACGTAACGCATCGGATCAACGCTGGATGGATGAAATGGCGACAGGTCACAGGAACAACTTGTGACCCACGGATGCCCCTCAAGTTAAAGGGTAAAATTTACAAGTCCGTGATAAGACCTGTCATAATGTATGGATCAGAATGTTGGGCTGTGAAAAAGACGGATGAAAAGAGATTGCATGTAGCGGAGATGAGAATGTTGAGATGGATGTGTGGTGTGACGAGAATGGATAAAGTGAGAAATGAGTATATTAGAGGAAGGTTGAAAGTGGCGCCAGTGACAGAAAAGTTGAAAGGAAATCGATTATAAATGATAAATGATATTTATTCTGCAAATAGGTTTTTTCAAACTCTTTTACACGTCAATATATTTTTTTTTTGGACTTTTTTTTTTTTGTTACTAGATGAGGCCGGTGTTTCCTAACTGACTACCCTGAGAAGAAACACCGAAACAAACTCAGGGGTCACAGTCTCTTTTAAAGTCCATACAACATGTAAGTAAGTCATATGCGAACCATGCAGATTAGTGTCCGAGATGGCCTTTTGAAGAAAGAACCATGCAAATTTGAGTGGACCTGTCCAGTCAGTGCAAGCATTTGTCATTATTCGCAAAGCTCAACTCAGGACTACTAAGGAGCTCTACGACTTGACGAACAATACCAAAGAGAGGACATAATGGTTAGGTCACAGAAAACACTCGAATTGCCGGACATAAGTTAAAATGACTAAAAAAAAAAAAAAAAAAAAAAAGCAATCCACATAGTCCTCACATTCACAAAAAAGAAAAACAAAATAATACAAAGTGTAATACTTAACAAATTAAGCATTTTTGTCAAACAGAAATAAAAAAAATAATAATTAAAAAATGTCAAATTGTAAAGTAAAAATTATTTTACAATGTCAAATTGTAATAAATAAATTTCAAATTGTAAAATAGTACAATCGAAAACAAAATAAAATAAGAAGATAAGACAACAGTTGTAGTGCGCACTGGAGCGGGTCAATCCCAAGCCTTTACGTCCTCAACGTAGTCCTTTACAGTGTAATAAGCCTTTTGGCAAAGTTTTCGCTTAACAAAAGATTTGAACTTATTAAGGCTTAGTTCTTGCATATAACTAGGAAGCCTATTATAAAAGCGTATACATTGACATCTAAATGAACCCCCTATTTTTTTGAGCCTGGTTGCAGGAACAACAAAATTATGTTTGTTCCTGGTATTAAAATTGTGAATATCACTGTACTTTTTAAACATGTTTTTGTTTTTATGGGCGTACAAGATATTTTCATAAATATACTGTGAAGACACAGTCATTAAATTAATTTCTTTAAATTTATCTCTGAGGGAGCATCTGGGACTTAATTTATAAATCGAACGAATAGCCCTTTTCTGCAAAACAAAAATTGTCTGGATATCGGCGGCATTTCCCCACAGTAGAATACCGTACGACATGACACTATGGAAATAGCTAAAATAAACTAAACGGGCTGTCTCTACATCAGTTAAATTTCTTATTTGTCTAACAGCGTAAGCTGCAGAGCTAAGTTTCTTCGATAATTTGTCTATATGTGGGCCCCACTGAAGCTTAGCATCTAGAGTTATGCCCAAGAACACTGTTGCATCTTCAGGACTCAACTCTTTACCTTTAACTAGTACACTAGTATTTACTTGCCTAACATGTGGCATGGTAAACTTAATACACTTTGTTTTTTTTTCATTAAGATGGAGGTTATTTACATTAAACCAGTGTATTATTTTCGAAAGAACTACATTTATATCGTCAGTAACCGTCTGTTGACGTTTCATTTTAAACAAAAGTGAAGTGTCGTCTGCAAACAACACTATATTATGGTTATCCTTGATGAGGTAAGGTAAGTCATTTATATAAATAAGAAACAAAAAGGGGCCAAGAATTGAGCCCTGAGGGACACCCATTTTTGCTACGGATCCGGGAGATCTTTTCCCATTTACATCGACTGTCTGAATCCTATTACTCAGATAAGAAGTAAGAAGATTCAGAGAGGAGTTCCGGATCCCGTAATGGCGAAGCTTCCTGATTAAAGTTTCATGGAGAACACAATCGAATGCCCTGGATAAGTCACAAAAAATGCCCAGAGCATCGCATTTGTCTTCCCATGCATCATAAATATGACCTAAAAGTTCAACCCCGGCATCGGTTGTTGAACGACCCCTTGTAAAACCAAATTGTTTAGTATGTAACAATTTGTGTCTATTGAAAAATCTTTGTAATTGCTCTAAAATGAGTTTCTCGAATATTTTACTAAAGGTAGGTAGTACTGAAATGGGTCTATAATTCGTGGGGTCAGAAGTACTACCCGTTTTAAACAATGGTATTATTTTACTACACTTCATTAAATCAGGAAACTGTCCACAATCAATACAATTATTAAAAATAAGTGCTAGACTAGGAGCTACAACGTTGATAATGGTTTTAACAACATCCACAGAATTTCCCCATAGATCTGTGGTCTTTTTTACATTCAGAGTGTTAAAAGTTTTAATTATGTCCGCAGGAGTCACATGATCGAAATTAAAATCAAAATCGCAAACTTCAACATTTTCTTTAAGTAGGGACTCTGCAGCAGTGGGTGATGAGTTCAGAGACTTTGTTGTTAGTATGGGGATCTCTGAGAAGAAGTTTTCAAAAGCCGCTGCTACCTGAGAGTCCGATTTGATTACAACGTCATCAATTATAAGGCTATAGTCGCTACATGATTTTCTAGACCTTCCAGTTTCACTATTTATAATATTCCAAGTCGTTTTAATTATATTATTGCTATTCTTAATTTTGGAACTCAAGTAACGCGACTTTGCAACAGAGCATACTTTTTTAAATAATTTTGAATAATTTCTAACATATAAACTAAATTCCGCAGTATTAACATGAATCTTTTCATCATACAACTCATAAAGCCGAGTTCGACTTTTATGAATACCAATAGTAGCCCATTCACCAAAAGACACGTTACCCTTAACTGCAATAGTCTTAGGTATAAAGATCGAATTATATTGCTTACAGTACATATTGAAAAAGTCTTCATATTGATGATTGATATCCATTAAATTTGGCGACAGTACTAAATTATCAATGAGTTTAGTTTTAAAATTTTCTAAGCGACTTGCAGTTTTTGGGTTAACAGTGATATTCTTTTTAGACACTATGATATTAGGGTTTTGAAAAGTAATCAATTGACCACAGTGATCAGAATCAAGTAAATTTATAATTTGTTTATTGCTTGGTACAACATCTGTATAAATGTTATCTATGCATGTGGCACTAGTAGGAGTTATTCTTGTTGGCTCCAAAAATAAGTTAACAAGATTGTAGGACTGAAATAGGCTTATAATTTTGCTACATAAACTAGACTTTTCTAATAAATTAACATTAAAGTCACCACAAGTGATTATGTACTTGTTTGACTTACAAATCTTATGAAACACTTCATCCATAACCTTCTCAAAGCAGTCATACCATCCAGAAGGGGGTCTGTACACACTTAATACAATAAACTGTTCCAATTCAATACAGGCTATTTCAATTGACCGCTCAACAGATAAACTTACAATATCTTTCCGTTCTTTATATTTCAGGTGGTTACTTATTATAATCAATGAGCCACCACGGATAGCATCAATTCTGCTAAACGAACTACCAATCTGGTGATTACTAAAATTAAATATTAACTGATGGCTTTTAAGCCAATGTTCAGTTATACAAAGAATATTAATATTATTGCAATTCATAAACAGTTCTATTTCTAAATCTTTGTTCTTTAAGCCTTGAATATTTTGATGCACCAGGTTGATATTATTTTTAGATTTTAAAACATTAGTGGAATAATTTTCGTTCAGCATGTTCATATTTTGTAAGCCAGAGATTGCCTCTGTTGTCTTAACTTCTAATTTAAATTTAAATCAATATTGTTGTCATTATTTGCTGCCAAGTTATTGGCAAAATCAATTGTCAAGGTATTGCATTGCTCAATAGAAGCAATTTGTTTAGCCAAGTTCTTGGCTGTAATACAAAAATAATATGATAGCGACACAGCTATCTGTCTCTTACAAAAAAATGAAAGATAGTATTTATCTTTCGTCAAATAATAATCAGTACCAACATAATTGTTGGTGTCAATTAAATGAAACAATGTATTATTTAATAATACATATTATTAAATAATACATTGTACAACATTGTATTTAACTTAAATCTACGGAGATTTTCTTCCTGTGGCGATTGTCTTGGTATGGTCATGTGAAGGGGAGGGATGAAATGCATGTTACTAAAAGAGTTATGAATTTACATGTGGACGGATGGAGAGGAAGAGGGAGGCCAAAGAAACGATGGATGGACTGTGTGAAGACTGATATGAAAGAAAAGGGAGTCAGTGATGTTATGACGGGTGACAGGACAGAATGGAAGAAAAAAACATGTTGCGCCGACCCCAAGTAATATGGGATAAGGGCAGGAAGAAGAAGATATAAAACTACTAGCTTTTACCCGCGACTTCGCTCCCGTCAAATGACTACCCTACGCTACCCTACCCTACCTACCCTACCCTACCTACCCTACCCTACCTACCCTACCCTACCTACCCTACACTACCCTACACTGCCCTACACTACTATACAATAATCTACACTACACTACCCTACCCTACCTTACTTTACTATATATTTTTTTAAGTTATTATAAACCTCACGGAGCCCGAGACCTTTCCAACGAATGCACAACCGTGGAAATCGGTTCGTGCGTTCTGGAGTTATAGCGTCAGGAAGGAAAATCCGACTTATTTTTATATAGTAGAAGATGACATTAAATAACCCGCCCCATAATAATATATGATTCCCCATCGTACTCGCTGCTCTCGCTTCCCTTAATATAAAAAAAATATAGGTTTACAAGTTTTAAATTTATTTACAGCCGAACATAACCTATTCCTTTTTTTAAGTCGATTATTTTTTTTATAGATTTACAAGGTTTTTTTAAACGATGTTATCAATTCATGAAGGAGAGGTCAGTGTACTTGCTATTATTAGGACATAATCTAGTACATGCAAATCTAATCACCGATCCGCAATAAATACTAAAAACTACGTCGTGATTCGTTAAAAACTAATCAGTGGGTAATCACTAGTGATAAAATGAAGTTTAAACACCAAAGTTATCAAAAATTATTTCCTCGCAACGTAGCAAATAGTCCACTTTGAAACCTCCTTCATAATCGCTTATTATTTTGTGAATTATTTAATGCCAACGTAAAACATTTCATTAGACTGCAATTAGTACAAAACAAAACACAATCGACAACGATGGCACAAAATAGTGAAGATGCTGTAACTCCAGCCGAGAGCCCTGTCATCACCACAAACACATCACCTTCATCCCAGGAACAAGTGGACAACGAAGAGCTGGTGAAAACTTTTTGCATTAGTTTACGACCTTGTAACATCCTTGAAGATAGAAGCTTCCTAGAATTTATAAAGAATAATTCCTTGCCGTCGAAGGAAGAATTTACTGAAGAACTACTTCCTGAAGTGTATAACAGAGCAAGATTGGAGCTGATGGAAACCTTGAAGGCAGTCCAACATGTGGCCATCTCTATAGAAATGTGGGAGTGGGGGACCGGTCATAGTGTTAACAACATGTTAACAGCGACGGCACATTTTGTTCATCAATCAAAATTCACATCGCGGACTTTGTTCACAAGTATACATCAGTATACAATAAAAAATGTTTCAAGTGTAATAAAAGACGGATTAATCAAATGGCAGGTCTTGCACAAAGTGACGAGTGTAACTGAAAGTCGGGAATATATCAAGTATGTTGAGCTAAAAGAAAGCGACAAAGATATTTCGAAAATATTTAGTATTACTTGTTTAACTGATGTCTTAGAAAATATCACTAAAATTATTGGACGTCATTTAGATTTGTATAAATTGGCAAAAGATTGCAACTTTCAGATAGAATTAGAAAATGACTCTGGTTATCTATGGCATAACCTGTATTTTATGTTAAAGCGTATCAGTGAAGACAACGCTGGCCCCTTTACTGAAGATGAAAGAAAGGCATACAGTGAATGTTTTCAAATGTTAAAAATAGTTAACGATTTGAACAACAAGTTGTCTAGTCAGCAATACATAACTCTGAGTAGTTTTTATCCCTTATTTTTGGGTGTAGAGCTAAAAATAAATAAATGGCATCCATCTTCTTCTCTTGCCAAAGAAATTAAAACAATATTAAGTCATAGTTTTAAAATTAACTCAAATAGAAATGCACTAAAGGCGACATTTTTGGATCCCCGATTTAAGAAGACAATTTTAAAATACTATAATGAATCAGAGGATTTACAGCGAGAGTTGGAGACGGAATTAAAAGAATGCATTGAAGCATATAACCAACAAAATACAGCTCGTTCTGCTACCAACACTCACTCCGAAGAAAATGATGATTTATTGGACTACTTGACCGATGAACCTGAAAGTAAGGTCGATACACTTTCACGTGCAAAAGCTATGATGGCACAGTATGTGAATGTACGTGACTTACATTTAGATGAAAACCCTTTTAAATTCTGGGAAGACTTTAGTGGTACGTATAAGTATGGTGAGTTTCACATGATGGCTCTGAAGTATTTGGGCATCCCCGCAAATGCAATACCTATAGAAACGGTCTCTGGCGAATACCCTTGGAATTTTATTCGTAACAAAAAGAAATATATTCAACTCAGGAGTTCATTGGATTATGAAAATATTAATGAAATATTGTTTTTGAATAGTTACTATTCCACAAATTAATGAAGAACGAATGAAGAATAAAATTGTTATAATATAAAATGACTTAATTTTTTATTTTATTTTAAGTGAAATCATTTATTAGAAGTTTAAAGAGAACCTGACTTAACGACTCTTCTTTTTTGAAAGAGTGTTTCCGACTCTCTGCCAGGTGGTGGTCCCATTTAAAAGTGAAGATCTGACGAAAAACTTCGGAGATAACCATGGAACACTTCAATAAATTATAGCAAATCTGATGTTCAATTCGGGTTATCAATTAGGGTCAGCTCACACCGAGACGCGACGCAACGCGACGCTGGACGCACATTTTAATAGAGTGACTCAAAATAGAACTTTATTTACTACGCAAAAAGATACACAAGTTGACCCTTAGCGCATAACTTTGATGTTGATGATTCTTTTTGTGTTGGATGAAGTTATAATTGTGTAGTTATTCCATTACTTATATTTTATCGGTTTTCGCAAATTAATTCACTGTGTAAATTACTATAACAGTGGTGATTAAATGAAACAAATTACACACAGTATAGTGAATTACTTGTGGCAGCCCTACTACGATTAGCTTGGTCAGCAGTGCAGCCTCTTCCTAATCTAGAGACTAGGTAAGTAAATATATCGTAGGACATTGCCACAATTCTACTAATACTATAAACGCAAAAGTTTATCTGTATGGATGTTTGTTACTCTTTCACGCAAAAACTAATGAATGGATTTCGACGAAACTCGGTACATGGGCAGACTATGGCCTGGAATAGAAAGTAGGATACTTATGATTTCGAGAGTATGTAAGCAAACTTTTTACAAATGATTAATTATATTTATTTTGCAATTAGGTTTTCACAAACACTTTTACACGTAATTTTTTTATTTTATTGTTAGACAATCATTTATTTTGTTGTTAGTCCTGTGCATGTCACGAAGTTAACTTTTTCTCTCTCTTTCTTTTCTGCGATGGACGCGTTCATTGTCTGGCCACGAGCCCAAATACAGTATTACTAAATTAATAATTCGCATGCAGATCTTCGCTAATTGTCGACGTATTCCCGGAAACACAAAACACATACTTCTACTAAATTATGCATGAAGAAAATGCACTTAACCACTCTATATAGATATCATCTTCCGACGCTCGGGGAATACGACTATTGCCGAACAGTGACGAAGATTTCTATGCGCATTATCACTAAGACCGTTTTCACATTTTCCGATCCGATATCGGTATCGGACGCCGATACGATATCGGGGTAAGGTAAATGTATGAGATATGTACCTGTCTTTTATATTGTCCGACCCGATATCGGATATCGGAGCACAGCATTTCATACATTTTACTTACCCTGATATCGTATCGGCGTCCGATACCGATATCGGATCGGGTAATGTGAAAACGGTCTTAGGGTCCTTTCACACAGACCGGCTCGGAGAGGAGAGCAGATTTTTTATCACGATGAAAACAGAGTCTTAAGTATTTGTAGTAAGGTTTATTTTTGCATGTGCACTGTTTTGTCATAAAGAATGCTTGAACGCGCAGTGCACATGCAAAAATAAACCTTACTATTAATACTTAAAGCTCTGTTTTCAACGTCATAAAAAATCTGCTCTCCTCTCCGAGCCGGTCTGTGTGAAAGGACCCTTAGGGAGACCTGTAAAATAGTGTGGTGTATGTTAACTTACTCAGTATTATAGTTCTTGTGGTTGTCTAGGAAGAAGAGACAGCTGAGAGGCTTCCCACCGTGGGGCTGCCATTTGTGCAGGCAGCGAGGACTGCTGTCTGTGTGCATGTACACCTGCAACGTAGGCTATGTTATACCACAGGGTCTAATGACAAGACACATGTTAGAGATGTAATAGAAGCGGTTATATCGGAACAGGAGTTTTAAGGGCGATGTTCACCGACACCAAATCGACTGTTTTAATATTAAAACGGCTGTTTTAGCAATATTTCCTGTTCCTTATCGTAGGTTGTTGACGTTAATCAGATGGTTATCTTAAACTTATGTCGGTGCACATGGCCCTAAAGGTTGATTTATTGGCACCGAAAGCCAGTGGCGGTGACGGAGGCCGAAGCGTCAAATAAAACTTATAAAATCGGGATAAGTATAAAAATGAAGCGAATTCACAGCCTTCTAAATACAAAACAAAACAAGTGGAAGAGTAATCCACAGAAGGCATGGGGGGAGGAGGTTTCGCGAGCAACAAGTATAAACTTGTTGGTACCTCCAATATAAGTTCTAATTAAAACTTATCGTTTCCAAAATCGGCATCAAAGGTGCAAAAATAGAAGTTCTGATATTTTGTAATCGGAGTCAGAATGGAAACCTTCGTAACGCGATAGATAAGAAAGAGTATTTTATCTAGGTAGGCCTAACAGTATTCTATTAATTTGCGAGTGAATTGTAGACCAGAGACAGAAATGTCACATCTATTTATTTTGAGTGTACTACGTGGGGTCGATAAATGGATCTGATTTCTCTATTCCAAATCTAAAATTAACGTTGACGTGCGTGAGAAGACTGTACTGCGACTCTAAGAGTCTGCGATTTACTCTATTTCGAATGCACGCTTGTGCGACAACAGTTCGACAAACAATTGTGTGACTACTACTGTCTTGTGTGAGTACTGTAAGTCGACAGTACGTTAGTGCAGTGTTACAGTAGTTTGATACTACACTACCTGCCAAGATAGCTCGATGGAGCCCCGGGAGTCCCGCTTCACAGGGCTCTTACTTCTGGGTGGTTATGAAAAACTAGCCACGAAGACTAAGGTGGGAGCTGCGTTCTGCTTCGCTCCCGCCTTAGTCTTTTAGGTTAGAAGGCTAAGTCGGGAGCAAAGCGGATATATTTAAGGGCATCTCGATACGGACCAAAGGTTAAGTTAAACCTACCTGTGTTGAGGTGCTCTAAAACATATGATTTTTTCTTGTTGCACTAGAGTAATGTCGAGTTTTAATGTGTCGCACAAGCTACATTCTATGGGATATCGCAAGTTCTTGCGATGTGTCATGCGAGTTCGCATATAAAAAAAAGATTGTTTTTTTTTTAATTTCATCTAGTCACTATATGGGTACTTATAAAATGCTCAAGGCTCTCTAGATTTAGGGTTGGGGTTCTTACCTGCTTGTTGTTTGTGAGATCCGTTACCTGGAAGAACATGACGTATCCGTCGGCCGAGGCGGTGGCGAGCGCGGAGCCGTCGGGCGAGAAGGCGGCGTCGCGGATGGCGCCCGCGTGCTCCGCCGCGCACAGCGCGCCCGCCGCGCCCGCGCCCGCCGCGCCCGCCGCCGGCAGCGCCGCCGTGTTCCACATGCGCGCTGCACACAACATGCCGTCACTACATACTCCCGGGACTAAATCTTATGTGCTAAATTATAAGTTAACTAGCTGTCTCCTGCGGTTCCACCCGCATTTTTCGATACTGCTCCGCTCCCGTAGGTCGTAGCGTGATGGTATATAGCCTATAGCATTCCTCGATAAATAGGCTATCTAACATTGAAAGAATTTTTCAAATCAGACTAGTAGTTCTAGAGATTACCCCCTACATACAAACTTACAAATTGTATCTCTTTATAATATTAGTATAGATTGAAAGAATTTTTCAAATCAGACTAGTAGTTCTAGAGATTACCCCCTACATACAAACTTACAAATTGTACCTCTTTATAATATTAGTATAGATGATATTTATTTTGCAAGTATCTTTCGACATTTTACATTAGAAGAGGCTGGTGTTTTCTAGCTGACCACCCTGAGAAGAAACACCGAAACAAACTCAGAGTCCATACAAAATGTAATGGTCAAATCATATGAGAACCATGCAGATTAGTGTTTAATCTATCATATACCCGCGAAACGAGACACAATAGTAAAACAATAACAGCGCGGTCTCATAGGACCGGTCGGGGATTCAAACATTAAGATAGATTTTAGCTAGGTAGGTATTCGAGGACATGGTCTATCCATATGCCAAATTTCATTTAAATCTGATCAGCCGCTAGAGCGTGAAGACATACATACACACACCCGATACAGTCACAAAGTTCCCCCTTTATAACATTAGTTTGATTAGTTATCAACAACACTTTTACAAGTTACTTTTTTAGTGAATTTAAACTAGATGAAGGTGATATTTGCTAGCTGAATTCCCTGGGAAGATACCCCAAAATAAAAGTCTCTTTTAAACACCATATAATGGTAAACATAGTAGTAATAGTCAAATCATACAAGAATCGTCTACAACTCGGTCACATTAACTTGACGCTTGGTGTCGATGAAATAATGTTCAAAAACAATATAACAACAACAGAGAACTAGCCAAATTATTGACGCGCGTATCGATAACAAAGATGCTGACCTGACACTTGCCGGGCGAGCTAAGGGCATGCGGTGGGAAGCAGGGGGATTTTCGCATTTCAGATATTCGTAAAGTTAATGTGACCGGATTGTACAAATACAAATAATTTATTTGCTTGAGTATGGTTGAAACATGAGATGGTAAAAATAAAATAGTCGTTCTTTTGACCGTACCCTACCATTAACGGTGTACAAATATTACAGACTTAAAAATCTAACATTTTATATATATTATCTATTTTATTGATATTTTGAAATAGTTTAAACACAAACACAAATTTTTGTTATACTATAATTGCATTAAATTAATCACATTTTTCATTTAGATAATCTTTAATTGAATAATAGACTTTATTTACGAGATATATTCTTAATTTATTTTGAAAAGAGATTAAATCATTTGCGGCCTATACAAATTTAGGTATGTTATTGTAAGTAGGTGAGATGATCTTTTAAAGAAATGACCATAGGTACAGATTTTATTGGTCCTGTACAGAATGGAGAAGCAGAAATTTTAAGTTGAGCTATACAATAACTGGCAAATCCAGTTATTGTATAGCTCAACTTAAAATTAAAACAAGCGCAACTATTTGAAGATCTTGCCAAGTCTGCTTTGGCGTCACGGAATCAGCTGTCTGCGTCATCGGAATGCGAAGTAAAAAGGAATGCTAAGTTGTGGCAACGTGTACATTCTGCCAATGTCAATGAAGCGAGGGAGTTTGTATGAAGTCAAAGTCACTAACTCTTTCTACTTTATTTATTACTAGCTGTCCCCTGCGGTTTCACCCGCATTTTTCGTTATTGCTCCGCTCCCGTGGGTCGTAGCGTGATGGTATATAGCCTATAGCATTTCTCGATAAATGGGCTATCTAACACTAAAAGATTTTTTCAAATCGGACCAGTAGTTTGAGAGATTACCCCCTACATACAAACTTACAAATTTTACCTTTTGAATACTTTAAGTAGACTCAATAGAAAGACGGGGGTTTAACAGATTAAGGTGCTATTCGAACCCAGCCAGTGCGGCGGCTGTAAAAATAAACCCTTTTAATCAATATAATGTACCTACAAAATTTCAACACGACATATTAAGTATTAAGAAAGTTATTGTCATAAAAATTTAAATTCGACATTTGTTAGATCCGTCGCTGTTCTATGATCATGACGATTTGTTCTGTGTCTGGCTGTAATTTATCTATGACTAGCTTTTGCCCGCGGCTTCTCTCCCGTCAAATGACTACCCTACCTACCTTACACTACCCTACCCACCGTACACTAATCGATAAATAGGAGACCTAAAGTTTTGTATATTTTTTTTTTCGAATTCTTCTCACCTTTTAAACCTTCTCTAGACCTTTCCTAGAATCCGTTCAGCCGTTCTCGAGTTTTAATCAGACTAACGAACATCAATAAATTCATTTTTATTTATATAGTATGTATTTAGAAATATTTAAGTATGTTTATCAGTTGCCAAGTGTTCATAGCACAAGTTCTGCTTAGTTTGGGACTAGATGGCGTTGTGTGAAAGTTGTGGAATATTTTTTGTTCAGCCTATACTTTCCACTGCTGGACAAAGGCTCCCCAAATTCTTCCAGGTATTCTTGTCTTTTGCCATCTCAAACCAGCTATGCTATTCTCTAAAACTAATTTTCATGGTGACGAGCTCGACATCGAGACAACCTTCAAACAGCGAACGCAAATGTATGAAGAACTGTCATTGTCAACTCACAGTTGCAATTGACAATGACAGTTCTTCATACATTTGCTGTCTCGACGTTGAGCTCGTCGCCATGAAAATGACTTTTACGCCCATTTTCAATTAGCTACCTATCTAAAGTTGCAGCTACTAAAGATAAACAAATCTATCCTTTTGCCCCTACTTGCTTTCCTATAACCTACCGACGGTTAGCATTTCCTACCAAAATTGTGATATTGACAACTAGAATCTTACTGTTTATCGGAGATAGCTATCTATTTATGAACTGCGGTAGGTTATTGAAAACGGGCGTTAGAGAATAGCACCGCAGTGCTGGCGGTAGGCGTGTAGGTCATCTCGCCACCTCTTCCCATGTCGAGCTCGGCGGTGTCGTCGATTCTCCGGCACTTTGTGGAGGCTCTTGTCCAGCGGTCAGTGTGCATGCGGCTGTTGTGACCCGCCCAATCCCATTTATGCACAATCTGGTCACATTAACTTGACGCAACCCTGGAATGCGAGCTTTAGCTTACCCGGCAAGTTTCAGGTATGATCAGCATCTTTATTATAGATACGGGCGTCGTATTTATCTGTTGTTGTTATATTGTTTTTGAACATTATTTCATCGACGCCGAGCGTCAAGTTAACATGACCGAGTTGTACACTAACAGCCGAAACCAATAACCTATCTATGACACATCGGAGATTGAAAACCAAATGAAACAACAGAAATAATTTTTGTATTGTATCATTTGTTTTACAATCTCCAGTATCCCAAAACAGGAGATCGATAGGTTATTGGTTTCGACCGTAACTCAATTACTACTGCAGATACAGAAGTGTGACCAAGATGCTGTGCTACTCTCTCACCGATATTATCGTGCGTGGTGAGCAGAAGGCGCGCGACGTCGTCGTCCGTGCTGTCGTCCTCGTCGTCGGGGATGTAGGGGCACCACACCACGCGGTGCGACGACCCCGCCGAGCCCGTGTCCTCGCGAACCTCCGCCAGTTGTGTGCATCTGTACGACACAGTTCAAAACACTCGGTTAATAATAATGAATCGTTTATTATCAGGCAACTAAGGCCCATAGAAAAAAAATACAAATCTTCCAAAGTAATAGACTAATGATAAAAGTAACTATAGTCCGTCTAATGAAAGTTCGACCTGAGAGAAAGAGGTTAAATCCAAAAAAAAATGTATGTGGTATTATTACCAACTAGTAGGAGAATCATGTCTTGACACTTCACAAGTTTTTTTTATTTCCTACAATTGCGGCTGAATAATGTTGTCAATTAAATATAAAAAAAAAAACTCCAGGTCGCGCTTTCATTAGACGCACTCTATAAACAACTATTGCATAAGAAGTGACGGCGCACAGTGTGGGATTTGACCTTAGTTGCGGACACTATCATTTTATGTTGGATTTAAGTAGGCCTAGTCATCCTAGACCATTTAAAGTAATACTTATTTGAAAATTCCAATTAAATTTGCAGATATATTTTTTTTTCATTTAAGTCGTGGATTTCTACGAAAAACGTTTTCAGTCATATTTCCCGAAAAAAGTGATATTTCTCTTTGTAAAAAAATCAAACCATCTGCTAGTTTACAATGCTACTAGTGTGAAAATTTCAATCCCATAAGTGCAGAAAAACGAGAGAAAAAAAATAATTTTAAAATTTTGAAAAAAAAAATAGAAATGATCTATGTTATTGTCGCATTTTTTTTAACAAAAATTTAATAGGGTTATGTTTCTACTAAATCGTGACAAAAATCCATATAACTAGCTTGCGCTATGTTGGAGATATTGCGTTTCTAAGGTTTTTTATAATTTCTATGGAAATAGGGTTGTCATAAACTTAGAACTTTTTTATTTATTTATTTAACAATTTAGTACACACACATATGAAATCGATAATACAGAGGAGACAGAAAATAGGTACAAGGTAATGCTTATTTCTAAAGAAATCTCTTCCAGCATACCGCGAAAGGATAGTTGGAAGAAAAGAGATGTAGACAACAGTGTGTAACAGTAAGAGGAAAATAAATACAAACAGAATAGTTATAGATAAAGTAAAAATAAATATATATATGTAACTACATATAATAATTATATACATATGACATTATACATAATATAAATAATATCTCAAAAATACATACTAAATAATACTATATAAAATATATACAAATATAGTAATATGCAACTATGACGAAATAGATAGGTAGTGCTCTTTCACTCTTCCTTTAAAAACAGCTAGAGTTTGACTGCCCCTGATGTCAGGTGGCAGTGCGTTCCACAGCCGTACGGCGTGCGAAGTAAAGGAGTAGGAGTAGAAATCGGTGGAGTGGGGAGGGGATTTTAGGAGATTCTTCAGATGCGACCTGCAAGGTGCGTCAGAAGGACGGGAGTAGGAAAATCGATCCCGCAAATAGGAGGGCGTTTTCGGATTGTGAAGGATGTTAAATAGCAAACATAATATCCGAGAGTTCCTGCGAAGTCGAATAGGGAGCCACTTGAGTACCTTGCGGAAGCCAGAGACATGATCATACTTTTTAAGATTAAAAATAAAACGAATACAAATATTTTGCAGACGCTCAAGTTTATTTAAAAGCTCCTCGGTGGCATCCAAATAACATGCGTCAGCGTAGTCTATGATAGGCTGAATGAGTGTTGATTTTTTAAAACGATAAATGATATTTATTTTTGTAAATAGGTTTTTCACAATACTTTTACACGTCATTTTTGTTTTTTTTTTGTCAGTTTAAACTAGATGAGTCCGGTGTTTCCTAGCTGACTACCCTGAGAAGAAACACAGAAACAAACTCAGGGCCCAAGTCTCTTTTAAAGTCCATTTTGCAAACATGTAATAGTCAAATCATATGAGAACAATGCAGATTAGTGTCTGAGACGGTCTTTTGAGGAAAGAACCATACAGATTTGAGTGGACCTGTCCAGTTAGAGCAAGCATTTGTCAGTATTCGTATAGCTTAATTTTTATTTTTTAACTCTTTATGTTTAGATTTCTAGAAATATATAATATGTAGAATTTACACTATTATTCATTGCTTAAAATAAACACATAAACGCAATTTTAAGGGAAAAAACTGAAATCAGAAAATATTAATAATGCTTCAGACATAAGTACATACTACTACATTACGCGGCCAACTTATCTAAAGGATAATGGGCAAATTGTCCCAAGTGTTGTAGCACTTTGTGTGATATATCAATTTGTAGATATCGTTTAGAGGAACAAATTATTGTATGACCACGAAGCTGGATTCCGCGTCAGAAAAAACTTACAGGTGTTAAACGTTTCTTAAAAAAAAAAGTTCCCGAGGCCTATATTGACAATATCAGATATATGTACCGCGATCCTGTGTCCTCTATCCAGACCGCTGTTGGTGAATCCAATGTTTTCCCAATATCTGTTGGCGTTCACCAAGGTTCAGTTCTTAGCCCTTTCTTGTTTAACGTTGTGCTCGCTGTAGTTACGCCTAACATCCAAGATCAGCCTCCATGGCTAATGATGTATGCCTATGACATCGCCCTCGTTAATCAGAACAAAGCCCATCTTGAGCGCAAAGTCAACATTTGGAAAGTGTGTAGGTACTGTAAATATAAACTAAATGTGGCGAAAAACGAGTACATGTTCTGTGGTAGCACGGATGCAAACATTATCCGAATAGGTTCGGATTTGATCACAAAGTCCGATACGTTACGGTACCTTGGATCCGTGCTGCACAAGTCTGGCAACGTGGATGACAATGTCCAAGCACGTATAGGCGCGGCTTGGGTAAAATGGCGCGAGGTAACGGGCGTTCTACGTGACCGCAAAATGCCTCCGAACCTCAAAGGGCAGATATAGAAATGCATTATACGGCCTGTCCTCCTGTACGGTCCTGTACTCTGGAGCTTTGTGTCATGGAGATGAAGATGCTGAGGTGGATGAGCGGCGTAACCCGATCCGATCGCATACGCACCTCATCCGGGTAGTGTTGGTGTCCGTGACGTGGGTAAAAAACTGCAAGAGTGTCGTTTACGTTGGTATGGCCACATCATGCGCCGTCCTATGGAGTACGTTGGTCGGAGACACATGAATATGGCTGTCCTTGGGGCTAGGTTCCGTGGACGCTCTCGCAAGCGCTGGCTGGACGTCGTCAAATCCGACATGAGAGCCAATGGCCTGACTGAAAAGGATGTCGAAGATCGGGCAAAGTGGAGGAAAGTCAGCCAGAACGCGGACTTAAGGCCAGGTGGAAGAAGATATATTAGTAAAAACTTTACTGTTCATGTTTGACAGGTAATCGCACCATCTTAACTAGTGCATACATTATGAGCATTATTTGGTTCCTGGGATTTGTGAGGCACCAGGCTGATGATTTTCAATGGCCCGCAAGATTTTTGGATGATGTAATTCCGATTGATCGTAACGAATAAATAAGATAATCCATTTTGTAGGTTAATGTAAATTGTGAAAAGTATGTGTAATTATGATAGATACTAAAATAATGGTTAATAAAAATGGTTTTCTCATTTTTTATCCTTTACCGTAATACATATAAAACACTAGCATAGCAATAAAGATGTAGGACAAACATCCTACTAAAAGCGGATGGTTTTTTTTAGCTAACTCGAAAGCATACCTCAGACCGCTGTCCGTGACTTCGATCTCGTGCACATAAAAGTTGCCTTGTTCGTCAATACACGCTAGCACGACCTGACTCTGAATGTAAGCGAACGCCAAGTCTTGCACCTGTGAACAGCACCAACAAAATATTAGTTTATCTTGAAGTTGAGTTGCGTGGAATGGGTCCGACGAATGTTTTCGCGTCCTGTAAGGCAGGGTAGTGTTGAGGAGCTCGTGGCTAGATAATAACAGCCGCACAGGTCGATCGTCAAGGTTAAGCGACGCTTGCCTAGGTTGGTCTGTGGATGGGTGACCATCTTAACATAAAGAGTTTCCTCTGTGCCTCGGAAAGCACGTTAAGCCGTAGGTCCCGGCTTTCATTTGTAGATCTTTGGCAGTCGTTACGGATAGTCAGAAGCCAGTAAATCTGACTCCAGTCTTGCCATGAAGTACCGTGTTACCCCAGTTAATGAGTTGTGGAGGTCTGGTAGGCAGCCGCTCCTCGTAAAATACTGGTATTCAGCTAAATCCGGCTTGACTGGAAGCCGACCCCAATATGATTGAGAAAAGGCTAGGTAGATGATGTAAGGCAGGGTAGTGTGTTTCTCGTGATCGTCGTTTAGCTGTTCAATCCCCAGAAAAGAAGAAAGTCTCTCTTTTACACGTCCATTTCTCTTTCGTCATTTTATACTAGATGAGGCCGGTGTTTCCTAGCCGACTACCCTGAGAAGAAACACCGAAACAAACTCAGGGGTCATAGTTTTTTTTTTAAGTCCATACAAAATTTAATGGTCAAATCATATGAGAACCATGTAGATTAGTGTCTGAGATAGGCTTTTAAGAAAAGAACCATGTAGATATCAGTGTCCAGTCAGTGCAAGCATTTTTCATTATTCGTAAAGCTCAACTCAGGGCTACTATGGAGCTCAACGACTTGACGAACAATACCAAGGAAAGGATATTTGGGTAGGTCGCAGAAAATACTCAAATTGCCAGACATGAGTTAAATTACTGAAAATAAATGGAAAAAAGCAATCCACATAGTCCTGGCATTCACAACAAAAATATAAAAATAATATCTACAAAATGTAATACTTAACAAATTAAATATTTATGTCGACATTAATTTAAAAAGAAGTGTAGTAATTACCTCGCCCTTCATGCCCTTAATGAGCGCGCGCCTGTCGGTTCCCGGCTCCGGGTTGTACACCACGCGCACCATGCCGCTCCACGTGCCAGGGTTGACGGCATTCGGAGCTGGGGGCAAAGAGAAAATACTAACTTATGTTTCTGCACCACCCTAAGGGCGCTTTCAATTTATGCGTTTCGTGTCGGACCGCTGCGGTGCCGAAGCGGTACGTTAGACGTACTGCGCACGGACGATCCTCTTTTTTCATACAAAACGCTCGGTGCGGCAACAGTGCGGCGCCGGTACTGCGAACGCTCGACAAAAGGACTTTTATGCACTTTTATGGAAAATAGCGGTCCTCCGTACGCAATACGACCAACGCACCGCTTCGGCACCGTAGCAGGACGTTTACAAACGCATAAATTGAAAGCGCCCTAAGGACGACTGGAAGAAAATTCTTAAGGTATTAATCGCGATGCTAACGCGCTACTGCATCGCGACTGTAGCGCAAACGCGCGATCGTGTCAGACATGAGAGTCGAGTAGAGGACCGAGGGAGGGTGGCGTGTGAATGAAAAACAAAAACAATCTACATAATCTTAATTTTTGTGCTACTGTATCGCGTTTGCATCGCGACTGTAGCGCGTTTGCATCGTGGCGTGGGCGGGGGGCAAGCCGCTAGCGACTGCATCGCGACTGTATCGATGTGAAAGCACTATAGCAGCGCTATTGCATCACTTCAAAAAGTCGCCGTGGGCGATGCCCCTTACACCTAAACCTTCCTCAAGGTGAAAATCCGTTCAGTAGGATAATTTGTTACGAATTTTAAATTCAAATATAGTTATCACTGAAACACATCTCGACGCTGCGAGGTACTTTGTAAAGGCGCGGGGCGTATTCAAATTCGCGAGTTGCAGCGCTGGTTTTTTGTCGGAGTTTGAAGAGTTATTTTATCTGAAATTAATCCTGGGTGTCTGTCTGCGTTGGTGGTATGATAAACGGCGGATGCAGTAAAAAATTGGTGTTGTAACCACTTTTGGATTTTAATGCCATCCTTACGCCTACGGAATAGTAGTCAAAATCGGTTGAATGGACAGAAAAAAAATTGTTTAAATTTAATATCTAATCTTATAGCGAATGGCAATGGGGAAACTATTTAATTTACACTATTAAATACTTTTAGCTTCAACAATGAAGTTATAAAGTTTCAAAGCTTCTAATAAGAATGAGAAATCCGACGTAGGGTCTTTGACGTCAACGTTCAGTTTCAAAACTCGCAATGCTCGGGACTTAATTATATAAATCCCTCACTTACGTTCACCTAAAACCTAGCAAATTTCGGAATTAATCATGCTGCCGTGTCGTCGCCTTAAAAACACTGCTTAACCTATCAATACCCGCGAAACGAGACACAATAGTAAGACAATTACAGTGCGGTCCTATGAGACCGGTCGGGGATTCATGAATTAGTCCCTACTATTTTATCCTGAGAGTACCTATGTTCTCTTGGGATAATTTTCAACTATCACATGGGCAAAGCCGCTGGCAGCAGGAAATAACGGAGAGTTTTAAACTATATTATCTATCCGCATACTTTTGTTGTATTGTATTGTATATCAGACCAGTGTCTGTAACTCTTTGACTAAGCGCTTATTTTGCGTATCCTCATACTATTCCTCAATGATAACTTTCTTAAAACATGCTCAACCACAGATAATGTTTCAGTGAAGCTTTGTGATTACATTCCTCTATGGTAGGCACTAATTAATCCATTCAAAATTGCACATATGACTGCTTTGGAACATTTAGCTCAGGTTACAACATTGCTATCACATCCTGTTTAATTCAGCACACATTCACATATAGATGTTGATCCTAGATGTTATTTGAAGGTCCATGTTTATAAAACCTATCAAAGGACTGGTCTGATAAACATGGTTATACTGGAAGCCAACTAGCTACCAGCTAGTAGGGAAAAGGCTAGGTTGATCAGACAGCTTCAGGACCAGTGTTTACCAAGCACAAATGTTTAAAAAAACTTAATCAATTTTTGGATTATCGCCTGGGTTATATTAATCAGGCCCTCTGTTAACCACTTCCTACGTAAATATGAACTATTTGAAAGCAACCATTTACTAGCAGACAGCTTTGCTTAAAAATTAAAATAAACATAAAATTAATTGAATAATACACAAATTAGCGAGATAGAATCAAAGTCATACCTTTGATGGAGTAAGCCAGGTACTTCCCACTGGTGTGTATCGCCAGTAACTGCCCAGCATAGTACTTAGGCTCCCAGTTGTAATCCACCAGGTTTTTCAGCTTCACCTTGGAGCTGCCGTGGTCATGGTTGCCAGCATTGGTGTTTACCATCACGTTGGTGGAGAACACCTCTGCACTGCACACTCCGTCTCCATCTGAGAATGATCTGAAACAGAGCAGCACCATTAACAGTTTTAATTTTTCGAGTACCGTAATTTGAGACTTAATAGAAAGACGAATGCCGGCGACCGCTCGGGGTTCATCAGATTAATTCATGAATTCCCAACCGGTCTCATGCAACTGTTCTGTTATTGTCTTACTATTGTGTCTTGTTTCACGGGTATGTGATTAGTTAATGTCAAGAATTTACAGTAATTAGTTTGTCTGTCCACAATCTATCTCCCGAGTTGTTGTTAAACATACAGTATGGGCAAAAAATGCTGACCCCTATGAAATTAGGCATTCCAAACTATGCATATACTCGAAAAAATATGTCCATACCTATTAATTACTCAGATACCCGCGAAACGAGACACAATAGTAAAACAATAACAGCGCGGTCTCATAGGACCGGTTGGGGATTCAAACGTTAACCCGTTAAATCCTCCTCGAACATTCGCAAATTATTCAAAAATGAGGGTGCACAGAGAACAATACATTATAATTATAATTCTTTAAAAAAAACTGCTTTTGACAATGATTTGATAGTCAAAATATATTGGCTGTACTATAGCCATTATTGACTTATATTTATGCTCAGTATACAGATGATGATGATACAACTAGTGAGTCTAACTGCCTACTTAGAACTTTTCAATTATTGTAAACCAGACTCTCAGGCCATTGCAGCATTGCCACCAACATTGTTAATAACTAACAACATTGGAGGGTTAAAATGATTTCTGTGAAAAAAAGAGTTTGGGTTGAAGTGTAGGGCTTTTGGTGAAAAATATGTGTTTTTTGTTCCTACATTTTCATCACAATTTCCAACTTATTACTATTATTAACAATGACCTGATAAGCTTTCAGTGGAAAAAATATTACAGTATACCATAGTAAAACATAAGTACCTACAATTTAGTAAAAATTTTTGTGTACCTAATGAAATTCTTATAGGAATCCTAGTCGATTAGAACAAGAATTTTTTAACAATTTTAAATTTTGTATGCAATAAAACAACAGGGTCTGATAGGTTATTGGACAAACTTTTACTGTGATGATTGTATCAGAAAAGATAGTGATATTCAGGCATGTTAGGCGGATGTTTAGGCAACAGGTTAAAGGAATTTCGCTTTAGAAATACAAAAAATATACAGAGAGATCACTTAATACTGCCTTTATTAGGCAGGGCCCACTTAGTACCTAGTATTTATTTGCGTAAGCAATAAATCAAAAGCAAAATTCAGTTTCAGATTAATGTCACTTACATCGTTTGAGTGGCATCCGATAGCTTTGGAAGCATTGTTGGTGGTGCCATAGCTGAGCTAATCTTCCACTTTCCACATGAATTTCGGAAACTTTAACGCAAATTCACAATAGAATCGTAACTGCAAAAAATCATGCAAATATTACAACAGCAAACCGCTGATGCCGACCGACATGAGAATGCGTTTTGTTGTCACATTTAGTTTACTAAGTCGCCAAAGTATTTTTTTCTAACATTGATTAATATTGGTGAATAAGATTTTAATTTATTTATAATTAATCATCACAATTGCTGCAATAAAATAATTTAAACAGGTATAAACACTCAGATAACATGATACTTAAATCTTTTAAAATCAAATAGTTGTGAATTAAGGAATAACAAAACGAACAATGGTGGATTCAAGTCAGTTTTCAATTACCGACTATATAAAAACTATTGATAACTTGAATAACCACTAAATAATTTTTCAAATAAGACTTGTTTCTTGTTTGACTTTTTTATTATGGATAGGCTTACGTTTTTCAAATTTATTTTCATTACCTTATATCACAGCCTCATTTAGTATAAATCTATGATATAAATAGACTCAATACACCATAGATCGAGCAAAGAGAACAAACCAACTTTTTATTGTAGTTTGACTTGACAGGTGACAGGGCAGTGAATTGATTTTTTCGAAAATGGTAAGAATTAATCGTAAATATTAAATAATTTGCTTTGATATCGTAAAGGAGTCATGATAATTATGTTAATAATTGTTTCAGTCGTTAACAGACAAGCTTACTATGCTTATGGCCCGACCGGGCGGCGACAATGCCCAGAAAGATGACGTGCCTTGGTGGATGCGCTACGCTGGTCGGGGACTTGGAACAGTTGGCGGCTTCAGTTCGTATTATTTTGCTTTAAATTATATATGATACACGTGCCACTTTGACGTGAGAAGTACAAAATCTTTTGTGCGCCAACATTTTAATGGAGTTGACCAATAGATCAACATTATTATCTTATCTTGCGAACCCAAATCTACAGTACCACCCTTGATTTTAGACAATGGTCCTGAAATGACAAAACAGTTATGCGCTCTTACAAATTGCGTCTTAATTTCTCCGGCCAAGGGATTATTGCCTGGGCATATTTATTTCGAAAGTGTTCTTAAAGATAATTGGAGCATTAAATTTACGCAATTAATTTTATTTATCAATTTTTGCATTCATTTTGGTAACATTGTTGAACTCTAAGCTTACAGTATATGTATAATTTTGCAATGAGAAAAACTTCTAGAATTATTTTACAAAAAAAGGCACATAATACTACTATAACTGTTAAGTTCATATAAGAATAATACTATCCAATTAGAAAGAAAACTACATAACTAGTATATTGCATCACTTACACAGACACCTAATATTTATTGATTACAACCATGCAATTGCAAACACCTACCTACTTAGATCAAAGTTTGGTCAACTACCTTGCAATTAACTTACCCAGTCAAAAAAACATTTACCTCATGTAAGTTTAGGCCAGCATCTTATCCAGTCAAAAAGACATTGGTCTCATGTGCTGAGATTTGTCTCCATCTTGTCCTTAACCTATCACATACCCGCAAAACGAGACACAATAGTAAGACAATGACAGCGCGGTCTCATGAGACCGGTCAGGTATCCAAACGTTAATACCTATTATAAAATAAAGTCCACCACAGCATCTAACAGTCTGTATGAATGCCATAAACTCGAAAATTCCTAAACCAATTTTCATAGAGTTTTCACCAATAGACAGGGTAATTTGTGAAGAAGGTTTTGGTGTATAATACACACATATTATAGTAGAGAAAAGCTGAGAATTTCGAAGAATTAAAACACCAGTGTGAAGCTGGAGCGGGTTGTTAGTTACATAATATAATGCAAATGGCTATTTGCAAGTAGATTGTAAATGCATATTATTATACTTAACAATAATGACCTACTAGGTCAACTGGTTGTAATAACTGTACTAGGAAGGTCTAGAAACCTAGTTTTTATTGAAAACATTATTGGTTAAATATGGGTTGTGGAGGTCTGGTAGGCAGCCGCTCCTCGTAAAATACTGGTATTCAGCTAAATGTGGCTTGACTGGAAGCCGACCCCAATATAGTTGGGAAAAGGCTAGGCAGATGATGATTGGTTAAATATTGACAAAAATCCTTACTGAGGGATTTTTGCAAGATTTTCAGTTCCATTAAATAATATTAGTGATAATGTGAACTTTGGCAAGTCTGTGGGACTGTTTCAGAGTTACTGCAATCCTGGAGTGCAAAGGGCAAAAAAAAATTTTTAGTAAAATGCAAAATAATCTGCCAAGTAGGTCTTTTTGTTAGTTTATGGCTAAGTTTTTATATAATTTTTACCCTGTAAATCATCATATTTGCAGTGTAAATGTTAGCAATGTCCAAGGTGTTCATTATAAATCTTCTTCTTCTTTTTCCTGCCCTTATTCCATATTACTTGGGGTCAGCGCAACACATTTTCTTCTTCATTATAAATTTTTATTGTTACTAATTTATTTTCTCTCTGCCTAGCCTTTTCCCAACTATATTGGGGTCGGCTTCCAGTCAAGCCGGATTTAGCTGAATACCAGTATTTTACGGGGAGCGGCTGCCTACCAGACCTCCACAACCCATTAACTGGGGTAACACGGTACTTCATGGCAAGACTGGAGTCAGATTTACTGGCTTCTGACTATCCGTAACGACTGCCAAAGATCTCCAAATGACAACCGGGACCAACGGCTTAACGTGCTTTCCGACGCACGGAGGAAACTCGTTATGTTAAGATGGTCACCCATCCACAGACCAACCTAGGCAAGCGTTGCTTAACCTTAAAGATCGACCTGTGCGGCTGTTATTATCTAGCCACGAGCTCCTCATTGTTACTAATTTATTTTATTTTACTGTAATATTAACAAATAGCTAAGTACAAGCCTTCACACACAGTTAAAACTAAACTACAGGTTAATTTAGTTGGTCAAGAGAGTATTTATTATTATTTATTAAATTCTTCATGCACATAGAAGCACAGAGGCGGACTTAATGCCTTAGGCATTTTCTACCAGTATGACTATCATAGAAAAATGTCTGTACCTGTGAAAGCCATTTATTGTTTGCCATTTTATTATAGCTTGATGATGATGCCATCTCGCTGATTTCTGCCACAGCAACCACATTCATTGAATTTTCATGGTGGTTGTGAGCTCAGAATATATCTTTTTTGCTAGCTTATTCTGTCCTACTCCTGGGCAAAGGCCTCCCTCCACTCTTTCCATTTTTCGCGGGCCCGCTCTTGCCAGTTCTGCTCTGAATATTGTTGGCCAGTATTGGTTTACCATTTAATACAAAAAAAGCAAGTTTTGATAGAAAAGCACTTTTCATAACAGGAATGTGATAATATATTTATAAAGCAGAATCAAGCAGGTTTTTTTTATGTAGGAATATATTGGTTAGTGACAAAAATGGTAGAACCAGTTTTCTGAACTCTGTTGGACTGATAATATCAAATGTCACACACATCAGAATGATAATCAGTATCACATTAAATGTATTTACTTGTAACTGTAATAATAAAAGTAATATAGGTACTAAAACCCTAATTGAAAAACACCTTAGTTTATATGCCCATAAAAAATGGATGGTGATTTGTAAACTGCAATCAGGTTTGTAATAATTGCATGCTCCAAAGGTAAAAGAAAAAGAGCAGGTTTTAGTATCAAAACCATTTCAAGAGTAAGAAATATACAATTGATAAGGAATTTATACTGTACGTAAAATTGAATGTATTGGTCAAACAGTCAGTATTTTATTTGCATTAGATTACAACATGTCAACATAATATAAATTAAAGATGAGGAACACACAGAATCATATTTTTAATTTTATTTTAATCCATGCTATTAACATATTAATGTGTGGTTAAACTCGAGTCTATCCATAATAAAACAAAAATACAATTAAATATCGTAAAAAGAAACTTGCTCTACCTACCGTATAATCTACGTACACGCACGTACGTACGTATACTGTATTTAATAAACATATTTTCTTTAAATGTCTTAAAACTAGCTGTCCCCTGCAGTTTCTTCGCATCTTTGGTTACTGCTCCGCTCCCGTGATTGACCTTGCTCGATAAATGGGTTATCCCATAAAATTCAAACTAGTAAGTTTGAATTGAAAAGTTCTTTCTAAGGAACTACTGTTCCTGAAATTAATACGTTCAAACAAACACAAACTATTCAGGCGTATAATATTAGTACCTAAAGACTACATTCAGCCAGGAACTTCACTCGCGTGGAATATGTCGTAGTTACTCAGATACCCGCGAAACGAGACACAATAGTAAAACAATAACAGCGCGGTCTCATTGGACCGGTTGGGGATTCAAACGATAATATGAAAATAATTCATAACATATTATTGTAAGGTTTTCAGTTTGGGGAGATGATTAAAACGAGTGCCTTCACTGGGATCTCGTATATTACTGCCCATAGAGTACCTACGTACAACCGCTAATATGTATCGATTCATAATATTAGAAAACAGATGAGCACACATAGATAGGTCTTACACACTACAGCATATACGGCACCCGGTGATAAATTTCCAGTAGTTTCAGATATTATTTTATCTATCTACTAGCTGGTCCATCAAACGTTTTTCTGCCATATAAATTGACAAAGAAACAAATAAAGTGGGGGTAGAATGGTAAAAAAATTGTTTACGTCATATTCTCAGACATCTATACTAATATTATAAAGAGGTAAAATTTGTAAGTTTGTAGATTTGTAAGTTTGTAGGTTTGTAAGTTTATATGTAGGGGGTAATCTCTGGAACTACTGGTCCGATTTGAAAAATTCTTCCAGTGTTAGATAGCCCATTTATCAAGGAATGCTATAGGCTATATACCATCACGCTACGACCCACGGGTAGTAGGTAGTAACGAAAAATGCGGGTGAAACCGCAGGGGACAGCTAGTACTAAATATAAACACAAAATTTTATAAGAATCGGTCAAGCCGAACACTGCGAAAGTGAAGTTTTGTTACAAACACTGACATGAGAAATTTATATAATATCAAATTAGCAAAGACGTGGCGTCAAAAAAAAGCAAAGTAGTTTTTCCAGCTTGCTACCTCCACTATCAAAATAAACATTATAATCACTAAATGGACTTACTTCAATTTGTATCAAAAACAAGATAACTACTGATAACATCGGTATTAAGTTTTTTTGTTCATTCATAATAAAATGTAGGGCGTTTAGTGATGTTCCTTTGAAAGTTGGCATTGGTTTTTGCAGCCAGAAATGGCCATGATGATTTGTTTACGTATTGGTCTATTACAATAGGAGAGGTCAACCAGACCCTAATATTAACTTTTTAATACTCCAACTCCAATTATGTAGTTAATCTAGTAATAATTATGAGTAGATCGTAGTGTTCCACCTGCGCCTCAAAGAGATGTCAGCAAAACCGTAGGAGCCCAGTAGGATCGACCTCCGCTAGGGCCGCGGGAGTTACCGTGACGTTATGCAAAATGCAACTAAAGCAAAAAGTTGGATTTTAGTCCGTAAAAGTCTTCCCTCGCTCCACTTTACAGCGGGAGAAAGTATTTGAAGATATTGAACCACAAAAAATTATAATTATAACTCACATGCTTAATTATAAAGAGACCTAATTCAAAAAGGGTATTTTAATCTGAAGACATATGTTACACAATATGTTTTTAAAGTAAGGTATAATTTTCAAATACCTTCTTTTATAATGTAAAAAAATTATAAACTTAAAACGTTACTTTTCACTCACACCTACTTTTGAGAAGCACACTCACGCTACGTAAATATAAATAAAAGACGACAACTCCAAAACAGTTCAACGTTACAAAAATATACATTATCATCCACACTGTCCTTTGTCTTGCATTGTAATCGCCACGCGTACACAAAAGAAGATAATCCTATTGTTTTTATAGGCCTTTTACAATTTAATTAATATAAATAGGATTGTGGTAAAATAGAAATGATAACCTTGCTATTAGTTTGTTTGTTGTGTGACCTATTCTTATCACCAATATCACTGCATAGTTTAATTCATGAATCCCCGACCGGTCTCATGCGACCGCGCTGTTATTGTTTTACTATTGTGTCTTGTTTCGCAGGTATTGATAGGTTAAATCACTATCACTACATACATAGTATGAAACAAAGTTGCTTCCACTATCACTACATAGTATAAAGCAAAGTCGCTTCCCCGCTATCTGTCTGTTTGTCCCTATCTATGCTTAGATCTTTAATACTACGCATCGGAATTGGGTGCGATTTTTTTTAAATTCACTATCACTACATAACATAGTTTAACGTTTGAATCCCCAACCGGTCCTATGAGACCGCACTGTTATTGTTTTACTATTGTGTCTCGTTTCGCGGGTATCTGAGTAATTAAAACAAAGTCGCTTCCCGCTGTCTTCTCTTTCTGTCCCTATGTATGCTTAGATCTTTAAAACTACGCAACGGATTTTAATGCGTTTCTAATAGATAGAGTGAATTGAGAGGAAGCCGGGACGAGTTACTTGTTAACAATAAAAACTTTCACACAGAAACGTTTTCGTGAACGAACGACATAATCTCATATCATCCAAAAATGAAACATAAATATTGTAAAAAAATATTATTGTTCGTAAAAATATAAACGTATGATTCACCGCGCTAAAATCGATTGTATTTATTCATTCTTGCTGTGTATTCTGTCATCTTATTTCGCTCCTTCTACACCAGTGGAACTCTGTGTGCTTGATTCTGATCAATAAACTTTTTTCTTTCTATTATGCACTTCGGATTTTATTTATTTATTCTTCATGCACAAAGTACATAGGCGAACTTAATACCTTAGGCATTCTCTACCAGTCAACCTAGGGTGGTGAAGTGGCAATATGGATTTTATTTCTACAATCCGTATCTCTGAAATGCGAGCATCCCCCTGCTTGCCCCCGCATTCCCTTAGCTTGCCCGACAAGTGTCAAGTATGGTCAGCATCTTTGTTATCGATACGCGCGTCGTTAGTTTGGCTAGTTCTCTGTTGTTGTTATATTGTTTTTGGATCATTATTTCATCGACGCCAAGCGTCAAGTTAATGTGACCGAGTTGTGCTTCTTTCACACGACACCTAGGTGCTCTAATTCCTACAATTTTATTATTGTAAGGCAGATTGGTCATGTATGGTCATGAGGTCTGTCGACCATTCGGCCATTGTGACCAATTGCCGCGTGTGTAGGAAGGTCGTTAACCAAAATTGTAACGGGTTATTTTTAGAGAATATCATAGGTAGCCGCACTGTTTAGTTATACCTACGACTTAGATTTATTTATTATTTATTTATTTATATACTCTTTATTGTACACCGTAAAAATACATTTTTCACAAGTAGCTTTACATTAGTAGGGGTAAATTATGTGTAACTTACTGAATAACTAGTTCAGAAATATTTGATGAAAGCCTGAAGACTGTTGTCTGTCTGTCTTGTCTTTACTCTGCTTCTTATTATATTATATTACTTGGGGTCGGCGTAACACGTTTTTTTTCTTCCATTTTTCCTTTGTCACCCGTCACACTATCCCTAACTCCCTTTTCTTTTATATCAATCCTCACACATTCTCTCATCTTTTCTTTGGCCTCCATTCATCTATATGTATACTAAGAAATCTTTTAGCAACATGCGTTTCATCCCTCCCCTTCACATGACCATATACCAACACAAACGATTTCCTATCTATACTACCTATAAACCCGTATACACTGTTTTTTTAAACGTGATTATATCTGGAATTAATATCTAGTCTTGATAGAAAAAAATCTTTCTTTGTGCGATATCCAGATTCAAAACATCATGATATGTGACTTACGGAAACAGATTAGTAAAGAAGGTCCTGGGTGATACCGCGGGGGCAGCTAAGGTTTATTAGGGCTATGAACTTATAAGTATCGTGTTCATAATAAAATTGTGGCCACTTGACCACATTAATTCTATGATTAGTACCAAAGTGGATGTCCTTAAACAACTAGGGGATGAATGACGTCAATTCGGCAGGCGACCAAAGGATTACATCAGAGGATGTGTCCTAACGCCATCCTGTCTAGAGTCTTAATGGCGACAAACGGCGCTCGCCAATATAATGTACAAATTTTATGTGCCTGTTGCTTTTTAACATTTTATGATGTTCCCACTGCTAAGTCTTAGGGCCTCCTCTTTAGGAGAGGAAATGGGCCGTATACACACCCGGGTGGTGGAATATACAAATTATCTATGACATGCTGATTTCCGAATAATGTTTTCCTTCACCGTTTTGATAGCAGTTCTGATGTATTCTATGAAACATGCATCTGGCTGGGTCTGAACCCACGAACGACGTCATACTCATTATCCGGGGCCGTAAACACTGGACCACTACGGCTGTGAAATGTATTATCGTTAGTTCAACTTCAATGCTACGTTATGTGATGACTGTGTAAACATGCATTGTTTTAATCAGTCTATGATTTATCTATGGCTGAGATCTGCTAGGGGGCGTAGACCTTAAGCGTGAACTACATTAGACTGACGCACACTTGGGTGAACCTGAGTTGTGCGTAGAACGACGTCGCGAGACGTGGGTCTAATGTAGCTCTACAAGTCTAGTTGCCATAAAAAATGTGTTATGACATCTATGACGTCACATAAGAACTGCGGATCCTGGATTGCGCAATCAAAGTTCTCTGCGCGATTTGAAGAGGTACAACAGCTCAAAATCATCTATCAGGCTGTGGGCCGCTAGACATCTACTAGTCTGAGGATCCTCCCTTTTCAACGGAGGTCTGTGGGACTTGACTCTGTTCCGCATACCTCCAAAATTGTAGGGAGACAGACGCGCCCAGATGGGCGTACGTAGACCACGTGTGCCTAATGTTTGTTTACCTTTATTCTGCCATAATGTGAAAGTCCTATATCTTCCAACAGTTTTGATACAGTCTTCATATCTTCACAAAACCTTCCTCCTATTCCAGTTGCCATAGTCCTGGGACTGTTCAACTGCATCAGTATCGTGGTGCTGAACGTGACCTGCCTGATCGCGGGCATCTGGCAGATGCTGGCCGGCTTCATCCTGATAGTGTGCGAGGCGCCCTGCTGCTGCTTCTTCATAGACTACGTGCAGACCCTCAGCGATAAGGTGGAGACCAGGCCCTACTGGAATAAAGCTGCTCTGTATATTGGGTAAGTTGATACACGCTTCTTCTTCTTCTTTCTGCCCTTATCCCATACTAGCTCCTGCCAGCGGCTTCGCCCGCGTGTAGAGTTAGATTAGTCTTAGCGTGATGATATATACAGTGCCGTAACTAGCCTATTATGCGCCCGGTGCGAGCTTTCAAAACTGCGCCCCTAAAAATGCTCTAACTAGGCTCTGAAAATAAAATGGACAAATGTGAATACAAATAAATCTACCGTAGGGGAATCATCAGAATTACTTGTCTCGCTCTTGGGCGGAGCGGGAGGGTGTGTCAGACTCTTACTGACTAAACCCCTACCCCGTTCCTTCGTTGCCTTCGATCTGGGGGGGGACTCGGTGTCAACCTTTCGGAATACCCATGTTCCCCAGAGGCTTCGGCCCTGCCGGGGCCCGGGGAGCTCCCCTACAGTTTGCTGACATCTCCTTGAGGCGCGCGTGCAACAGAACGCGCCGTTGACGACTGAGCTCGGTCCGGATTATTTCTAGACTGCCGGACGGCGAGCTACCCAGTGCTCGCCGTCCGTGAACCCGCGCCTACGGTGGTCGGAAATTGGGATCGGGATCTCGGCGGGGGCGGCGTGAGGACCGTTCCTTCACGCGCTCGCGGTCAGCAGCCTCCTTCACTAACATTATTGCTTCGCAGAAGGAGGCGACCGCCCGCCACCCCTCCTCGCTCCGGACCATTTCCTGAACCAGGGCCCGGCGCGAGGGGTCACCGCCGCCGATAGCCTCCACAAAGACACAGCGGTGCTCCGCCCAAGCGGCCACACCTCTTCCGTGTGCTCCACCGTGTCCTCCGGGCGGTCCACACAGTAGCGACACCCAGGCGTCCTTTCCTGCTTAATCCGATGCAGGAACCTCTCGAACTTACCGTGTCCAGTGAGGACCTGCGTCATACGGAACGTGACCTCTTTCCAAACACTCCTCATAGAGGGGACTTACCGCCTCAATGACGGCGTGCCCAGCACTGGGTTGCGACAGTCGCAGTTGCCATGCCACCCTGAGATCCCGCCCAAACTCTGTCCGCCATACTGCGATTTGTCGTGGCAGCGGAGTTTCGCCCCGGCGTTGCATCTCCACGCGCAAATCGTGCTTGCATGCAAGGACTGTTGCCTCCAGATCCCACGATGGCAGGCCAGCAAGGAGGCTCGCCGCTTCGCGGGAGATCGTGCGGTATCCCCGCACCATCCGGATGGCCATGACCCTCTGGCAAGCGTTCAGTTTGGCCGCCGGTCGCTTACCTAGCGATGGCGCCCAAACCGGCGCCCCGTAAAGGACCATGGACCGAATGATCCCCGCGTAGAGCCTCCGGCAGGGGGCGTGTGGACCCCCTAGGTTGGGTAGGAGCCGCTTCAGAGCGGCCCCAAACCTGTCCTGTTTGGGGGCCAAACGTCGGAAATGCTCCTCGAAAGTCCACCGGCTGTCGAGGACGAGTCCCAGGTACTTCATCGTCGACCCGACGCCGATGTGGACCCCCCCTACCGTTATTTGGAAACCAGGTGGTGGCGCGGTCCGAGGGCCATGAAAGCACATAGCCTCGGACTTGTGCAATGCCACCTTGAGTCCTAGTTGCTGGATCCTGTCCACGACTGTCGCAACCCCGCGTGTCGCTGTTTCGGCCCCCGTCTGGTACGACTCTCCCCGCGCCAGGACCAGCGTCCTGCTGCTGACCAGCAGACCACGCTGACCCCGTCGGGGAGGTCGCCGCGCCGCACGTAGTCGTATCCGATGTTCCACAGGACCGTCCCTGCAGAACACCGCACGACATCTCTCGCCGTCTCCACTCTCCCTGGTGACCGGGATAGATGATGAACCTATCCGACAGGTATGCCTCGATCACACGAGGAGGTTGGCGGGCATGTCATGCTACCGAAGTGCCGCCCCGTTGCAACTCCAGAACTGAAGGCATTGGCGATGTCCAAAGACACCGCCAAAACGACCCTGCCCCGAATCACCGCATCCCCCGTCGTGAGGGCCCTCACGCGCGTGATGGCGTCCACCGTGGAACGCCCCCTGCGAAAGCCGAACTGACTGTTCGCGAGATCCGGCCCCACCCGCGCCAGATGCCGGACGAGGCGGTCTGTAATTACTCTTTCAAAGAGTTTGCCCACCTCGTCGAGCAGCACGATGGACCGGTACGCGGTCGGAGAGTCCGCGGGGCGCCCCGGCTTCGCGATGAGGACCAGTTTCCCGTTCTTCCAGCGAAGGCGGAACTGGCCTTTCTCCATGCAAGCGCTAAAGAGCCCTCGCAATCGAGACCCGAGAGCCTCCATGGCCAGGATCCATACCCTTCCGGGCACGCCGTCGGGTCCTGAAGCGGTGTTCTTGACACTGAGTCTTCGTACCACCGCCCTCATCTCTACCTCTGTCACCTCTGGAGCGTCGTCCTCGTCGTCGCTGGTGTGGTCCGCTACGGGCACCGCAGGTGGCGGAGCCGTGAGCGGGGGAGAGTGCTCCCCTCGCTCAGGGAACAGATTGGCCACCACACCCTCCACAGCCTGGGGCCAGAGACTCTGGCTGGGGCGGAGCTTGTTCCGCACCACCTGGTAAGGGCGTCCCCATGGGTCCCAGTTCAGGGTCCCCAGCCACACATTGCGGGCCTCCAACTTGGCCCGCTTTATCTCCGTTCGGAGGGTGCGCCTTGCCGCTCTGTACCCTTCCTACAGCTCCGCCTCTCTGGCCTCCGCATCCGGCGGGCGGGTGCGGCGCCTGCGGAACCTGGTGTACCGGCGCCGCGCGGCGGTGCACGCTTCGCGCAGAGCCGCAATCTCCGGCGACCACCAGTACACCTGGCGCCGAGCACGTCCTGGATAACTTTACATGTGTTGTTGTTTCAAGATTGCTTGAAAAATGCGATATAGATATAACTATAGATAGTACAGTAGGGCGCGTCTACACCATGTTCGCAATAAAACAAAATGTACCTACTAGCTACCATGCATGAGGTCATTTCTGCGCCCCTCCAGGGTCTGCGCCCTGTGCCTGGGCACCGCTCGCACCGCCCTAGTTACGGCACTGGATATATAGCCTATAGCCTTCCTCGATAAATGGCCTATCTAACACTGAAAGAATTTCTCAAATCGGACCAGTAGTTCCTGAGATTAGCGCGTTTAAACAAACAAACTATTCAGCTTTATAATATATATTATTTGGGGTCAGCGCAACACTTTTTTTTTTCTTCCATCCTGTCCTGTCAACCGTCACATTATCACTAGCTATACTACCAGGACTACTATTTTCAGGAAAATATGATAATACTAACTTCTGCCATCGGTTTTCTCGCTAGTAAGCGATGGAGTATCTGTGAGACTAACCGCCATAGGGCAAAAAAAAACTGGGGCTCTTTTTTTACGTAGGAAATCATCGAAAAACTTCTCCAACCCTGGCTGGAGCGGGAAGGAGTATCTAAAACGAGTTCTCGTCATTAGTGTTGCAATCTATTTTATTTAGACTTCGAAGGTTCAAGGCCCCCCTCGAGCTTGGGCGCTGGCAGCTACGCCAGTACTTGAAAGTAGGAAATTATCCCAAGGGAATATACATCCACGAAAAAAAAAATCCTATGTTCTTCTCCAAGGACAAATTTACATTAAAATTCATCAACATTGGTTCATCAGTTTAAAGCATAACAAACATTCAGGCAGAGTTACTTTTTCATTTACATATAATATTAGTATGGATAACGGGAAGGAAGAATTAGTCAGTCAGTATAATTTATGTTTAAATTGATACACCGACTAAATTAACTGTAATAACCTATTTAGCGGCGTTATACTCAATTGTTTACCGCAAAACAATTGAGGGTAGTCATATTTTTTTATAGGCGCGGTTTGTTTTTAAAATAACAAACATCAAAATGTGGGTAGTTTCAAAATCGAACTTTTGGATTGAATTGAAAAAGTATTTTAGTTATGGGTAGTCCATTTATTGATTCTGGCTCAGATTTATTTACGCGCAGTTTGAGGAAAGCTATAGGCATAAAATTATCATTTATCAGGTAACTACCCACGGGAGCGGAGCAGTAACCAAAGACGCGAGTAAAACCGATGAAGACACTAGTACTATCAATATCCTACCAATGTTATATAAGCACGAAAGTTTGTATGTATGGATGTTTGTTACTCTATAACAAAATTCTGAATGGGATGCGATGAAATTTGGTATATAAATAGACCATGCCCTCGAAAAGCACTATGATAAATGATATTTATTTTGCAAATAGGTTTTTCCCAAACTCTTTTACACGTCAATGTTTTTTTTGGACTTTTTTTTTTTAACTAGATGAGGCCGGTGTTTCCTTACTGACTACCCTGAGAAGAAACACCGAAACAAACTCAGGGGCTCACTATAGTTATTCCAGGACAAGGTTTATTTGTGAGATACCTTTTATCCTGGGAGTATGTTCCCATGGGATTATCTACTACTAAAACGCGGGCGAAGCCACTGTTAACAGCTAGTAATATTATAAATACAAAACTAACACTATTTGTTACTAAATTGATTATAATAAAATTAAAAAAAAGGAGATATTATTATTGCCATTTAGCTAAGGCCCTGTAAAACCTTTTAATTAATATTCGCTACAATATTTGCATTGATATTGGTACCGGGTACGTTATAGTCCGAATATTTTTCCTGTCTTTTTGTCCGAATTTAACGTTTGAATCCCCAACCGGTCCTATGAGACCGCGCTGTTATTGTTTTACTATTGTGTCTCATTTCGCGGGTATCTGAGTAATTAATTATAAAAATTAAATATTACCGCGTATATGATTTTTATAATTAATTTGTGCGGTTGTTTCGGGAGGAAAACACGTAATTTTCCCTTGTGATTTTACTTCTGACCGATTTATTACAGATTATCGATACCTACTTTAATTCTTTATTGTACACAAACATTTTTTTTGCTAGCCTATTCTATTCCACTCCTGGGCAAAGGGAGTTTTTTTTTTATTCCACTATTATTACACTATTATTCCACTCATTCCACTCGTGGGCTTGCGCTTCCTCTTGTCAGTTCTGGTTTAATCTAACCAGCTCGTCGCGCCATCTCCTTAGTGATCTGCCGCGACCCCGTCGCACTGTTTCAGGGCACCAAATTTGTGCTACTTTGGCCCACAGTTTGTCGGGCATGCGGCAGACATGTCCTGCCCAGTCCCATTTCAGTTGGGTAGCCTTTTGAGCCACATCAACTATTTTACAAAAACATCTACCTAAATAAAAAAAAAGGACAGATGATGTACAATTTGTACACAGGCGAGCTTAACCCATGATTATCATGGCAATTTTATTCTAAACATAAGTGGGGAGGTATAATTACACAAATTTAGGCATTGTAATGTTCCATTATGTCTAACAATATTGCTAAATTAAGTAAATTGTGCTAATTAGTGTCTGAATGAATAACATCCTACTAATAATGTTCAAAAGCGAGCTTATGCATAGACGTTTGAATCCCCAACCGGTCCTATGAGACCGCGCTGTTATTGTTTTACTATTGTGTCTCGTTTCGCGGGTATGTGAGTAACTACAAAAATATTATTAAGGTGAATGCTTCAGGGTAGTCCGCGAAATTCAAATTTTCTTACGTTTTTTGTTTATAACAGGCAGCGCGGTCTCATAGGACCGGTCGGGGATTCATGAATTAAGGCGAAAGTTTGTGAGCGTGTGTTTGTCATTTCTGCACGCTAGAACGGCTGAACGGATTTCGATGTAACTGAACATGGACACATAATTTATATGGAATAACATTTTGCCGTGTCAGTTATCGCTATATTAGTTCACTTATCCTGTAATATTTTCCTTCAATCATCATTCATCATCTGCCTAGCCTTTTCCCAACTATATTGGGGTCGGCTTCCAGTCAAGCCGGATTTAGCTGAATACTTACCAGTATTTTACGTGGAGCGGCTGCCTACCAGACCTCCACAACCCATTAACTGGGGTAACACGTAACATGGTACTTTATGGCAAGATTGGAACTAGTTTTACAGGCTTCTGACTACCGTAACGACTGCCAAAGATCTACAAATGACAGCCGGGACTAACGGCTTAACGTCCTATCCGAGGCACGGAGGAAACTCGGTATGTTAAGACGGTTACCTATCCACATACCAACCTTGGCAAGTGTTGCTTAACCTTGAAGATCGACCCGTGCGGCTGTTATTATCTAGCTCTTCCTAATATTTTCATTCAATGATAGTTCAATAGGAATGTCCAGACTAAAACAAAATTGGTGCTCAGACAGTGAATCATCATACAAATGATTATCATGTCATGTAAATTGTATAAACAAGACATTGCCTTTTAAGTGTCCCTTATCGCAACCTGCTAACCTTCACACGTTATCTCGGCACCGGGTATTTTTATACCACTTGTTTTTTAATTGCACTTAACTTAAATTGAATTGGCGAGTAATAATCGCTAGTAAAATAGATCGTTTTGGAGAGAGAGAGAGAGATCTTTTTACAAAATGTCTATAAACATTGAATGATTTAATAGCAGGGTTAAAAAATAATATTAAAAACGGTCAAGTGCGAGATGGGTGAGCGCACGAAGGGTTCCGCACCGTACCGCGTCCATAGCCGCCGATCAAAAACGGTTTGCGTTTTTATTCCATATAGGTCTACATGGGCACTTATAAAACGTCAGAAGCTAGTACAATAGGGTAAATCTGATTTTAAATATCATTTTTCTTTTTAAATAGATTTTCTATGGCTATTTTTGATATCTATTGTCACGTACGTCGTACAGGTAATTTAAAACTCAGATAAATATTGAAAAAAGTATATGGTTTTTTACTTTGTCCCATTTTCGACAAAAGAATCCCGCTTTTTTCAATAGTAGGCTTCTATCCTGTCAGGCCCTTACGGTTAGGGTTGTGTGGAGACGCGTGTGTAAATCGACACTATTAGTGACGTTGTAGATACCTTAATCAGTTCTATCTACATATAAGTTTCTACTTAAGTACGTCATGTATGTCGCCAAAACTGATTCATCGTTTTTATCAGTCGCCAAAAGATAACTGACTGATTTAGTTTCTGACGAATTTATTGTACACGTATGTATGTGATGTTTATCGGTTAATTTATTGTATTAGTTGTTGTTATTGTAATTCATTTTTAGGGTTCCGTACCTACCTTTTCTTATTATTGATAGGCTCGCGCTTGACCACATTTCATCTCACCTTATGGTAAGCGATGATATGGTCGACGATGGAGCACGCTTGCCTAGAAGCAACCTATTCACTTTTGACCTCGAAGGAAAAACCGGACTCCATATAGAATCACTTGTTTGTCCATCTGTTAGTCTGTTGTTTGACTGATTAGCAAATATTTTACCATAATTAGAGCTTGTCGTAGGTACCTATTTGACGTATGTAGTTTCCCAACTCATAATTGAGTTTTTACCTCAATTGACAATTTCCTTAAATTTAAAACCACATTTAATTAGTTTTAACAAACAATGTGGCACAAAACGATACAGATAGGTACACTACACTTTTAAAATCGAACAATAACGATTTTATTTGTTTATTAATTTTTTTTATTGGTTTTAAAAGTGCCTACGGGCTAATCTGTATGAATTAAAATGTATTTTTCAATACCACAAGCTCTTTATTATTGCGTTGGTGGTGTGCTTCGCTTGTGTGGAACCCAGTGCCGATAGTGACCTCTCGCGTTCAGTTGTGGTACGGAGCGAGAGGGTTTGGGAAGCAGTGACTTCATTCTTTGAAGTAGTAGCGGAGGATTTGGCGGAAAGCGTAAAGGGGAAGCATTCCTCACGCCTCTACGGCGCGCCGTACAAGACGCCTTTTGATATGTATACTTAACCTATCACATACCCGCAAAACGAGACACAATAGTAAAACAATAACAGCGCGGTCTCATAGGACCGGTCGGGGATTCATGAACTGAGGGCCAGGACCGAACCGTGTTTCACGCGCGCTTTAACAGATGTCAGCATAAATAAGCAGCCTACATGGCTGTAGGATATTTCGAAAGAGTTACCGAGGCCCTGGAAAGGAAAGGGCAACTGGAGGAAAACGGTGGGTTTAAAACAATAACCAGTCTGACACTCTCACTCCACCCAGAGTGGGGAGACGTTATTTAATAATATGCCACACCAAAACATAAATTGTTTGCTACTCGCATAATACTCTTTCATTGTTCGATTATTGTCATTGGATACTTTATAATTATATCGGATTAGCTACTGCCAGTGGCTTCGCCCGCGTGATAGTAGGAAATTATTCCAAGGGAACATACTGCCGGCATAAAAAGTATCCTGCCTGTGCTATTCCAGGACACGGTCAAGTTAATCCGAAATCCGTTCAGTCATTCGAGCGTGATGAAGTTATAAACGCACTCACAAACTTTCGCCTTTTGTTATATTACATAAACCAGTGCTTGACTGCAATCCCACCTGATGGTAGGCAGCGATGCATTCGTTGATGGTGAGGCGCACTAGTTTATTAAGAGCCTATATAATATTAGCGTGAAATGTATCATCAACTAGCTTTTACCCGCGGCTTCGCTCCCGTCAAATGACTACCCTACCTATCCTACGCTACCCTACCCTACCTTCCCACCCTACCTACCTTACCTACCCTACACTACCCTACCTACCCTACTTTACCTAACTTTTGATATTTCTTATTTTTTAGAATTTTTCTCGTCGTAAAAACAGTCTTTGAACTTCAACGAACATTTTAAAAAAATAATTGGCCAAATTGGTCCAGGCGTTGTTGAGTTATGCGCTTACCAACACATTTTGCGATTTATTTTTATATTATAGATATGTCTCAGTTCCTATGGGACTAGACTATACTAAAGACAATTCCCTAATAAACATAAAACACACTATCTAATCTGAACCATACTAATAATGAAGCAATAAAATTTCATCGCATGCTTTACAATCGTATGCGACGTCACGGATGGCTTGAATGCTCTGCAAGGCATTGTGTGGCCGATGCCGATGTTACATAATACGGCTATCCTTCTGTATGAAAAACATGTGACTCATGCCTTTACTCTTGACTTTTGTTTATATTCATCAATAATGTGTACGTTAAGGCATACTGTCCACGGACGTGCATTAGGCCGGGTCCACACTACAAGCCTAACGCGGTTGCGATGACAGGTGCGAAATATCAAACATATGAAACGCCCCTTTGCGTCCATAGTGCAGTGACTAAGGCGGGAGCCTAGCGCGACGGTCATGAGCGAGTTAGCGCGCGTAGTTTTCCAACGTTCCTATCCGCGCGTTATGGCCGCACTACGGGCCTAGTCAACAAGCGACCTAATGCGCGGGTAGCGGTGATATCAAAACAGTTCGGTCGATCAGTTCGGTGATATACGTCGAACAGCTACAAGAGCTCGCGCGTCACTGTGGCCACCGCACGCCCCCGCTCACCGCGCCCGCCTAGGCTCCAGTCACCGCGCATTCAGTGTGGACGCACCCTTATACGCTTGGTGTAAGCCTGCGTAAAGATTTTTTTACTAGCCTATATTGTCCCACTGCTGGGCAAAGACCTCCCTCCATTCCTTCCATCGTTCGCGGCTTTAAGCCACTTCTTGCCAATTCTTAAGGAACACATCTAAGTCGTCCCGCCATCTTCTTCTTGGTCTACCGCGACCCCGTCGTGCGATTTCAGGGCACCAACCTTGTGTTTTACTGGCCCACCGCTCGATCGCCATGCGGAAAACATGTCCGGCCCAGTCCCTTTTAAGCTGGGCGTAAAGATTACGTACAAAATTATGAAACTGTGTCGACGAAGCGGCAATATCGTGCCGTCGTGTCTTTGCAGCTGAGCCCCACTTTTATGTTTATTTTACTTTGTTTTTAGTATTAACCTATCACATACCCACAAAACGAGACACAATAGTAAAACAATAACAGCGCGGTCTCGTAGGACCGGTCGGGGATTCATGAACTATAATTGCTATAGCGGCAACATAAATAATACAATCTATGAAAATTTCAATTGTCTAGCTATCACGGTTCATGAACCGTTAAGTTCGGTTCTGTAACCAGGCGGTATCTCATGAGATATAGCCTGCTGACAGACAGACGGATAGCGGAGTCTAAGGCTAGGCACGCACTAGCGTCCAGGCCGTCTAGTGCGCTATTGGTCTTAGTAATAGGGTCCCGTTTTAAGAGGCCTGCGGAGACCGCGCGCTATCTCGAGTTGAGACGCAATAAAACACGTTTTTGAGGTTGATGGAAGCAATCCAGATAGTTTAAACAATTCTTGGACACACCGACTGGAGTAAAGTCATCATCCGCACACTGACAGTTGCTTGCTGTGATAGCAATACAAACTATTGGAAATTTGGGAGAGGTTCCGTAATACCAAAAATGATGAATGAAAAATTAATGTATTTCCATTATTGTTTCGAGTATTTATAACTTGATAATAATATCTGTGTTCCTACGAAAAGATATTTTGAAATAGATATTGTTGTTAATAATATAGAAAAAAACAAAATAAAAACATGACATTTTCGCTGTGAAAATGTGCAAATTTAAATTCGCTTAAATTTCGTTTGGGGTAAGTTTTTCAACAAAAAGACGATGTAGGAACCTAGATAATTAATTATTGTCTGAATCCGAATAACATCATATTATGGTGTAAATATGCTTAAATTGCAAATGATTTTGGTATTACGTTTGTATGGATAATTCTAACGTCGCGCCCGCCTTAACCATTTGATTTCTTTAATTTTCAAAATAATAATGATCTCCATAGAAGGGCGCTATGGCTGACTGACTTGGCTTGACTGCTACTGTCACAATTCACCTCGACGTTGCGTGGGTCTAATGTAGCACTACAAGCCTATTAGTTGCCATATAAAATGTATGAATACCGACGCGCCCAGATCGGCGTACGTGGCCTGCGTGTGCGTTCTATCTTAATTCTTTTAATATTGTTCGATAATAATATGGCATGTAATATTGAATTTGGTGCAAATAGAGGAGAAAAGACTAAATGAATTACGAATTACCATAACAGTGTGATAATGTATTTTTTTTTCTTATTTCCAGGCTAGCAGTGCCACCATTCTTCATGTGTTTCCTCAGTCTGAGTACGTGGTTCGGCAGCGGACTCATCTTCGCTACGGGCATCGTCTACTTAGCGATGGCGCTTGGCAAAAAGTCAGTATATTTTCACCTTCATACTGTTCATTATTTTAAAATTGGTGCCTATATGTTGAATTAAGAATCCGTGATGCTGACGCTGACTTAAGCTTGGCCAGACGAATATAATCCAGCGTCTAAACAGAGGTCGCCTTGGCGGCAGCTTCGTTTGTGTTTGGATTGTGTTGCGGCTACACGGATCTAATCCACGTGCCAAGACATTCGCAAATCAGTTACTGCGCAGCTGCGGTCGAAACTGGTTGAAAAAACACAACCGCCATCCAAGGACGTTGAAGGTTATGGATTACATCTGTTGTCTACAAGGATTGAGACTAACAAGGTCATCCCTGTTGGAACGCTAGATTACAGCCGTCTGTGTCTATGTCTTAACTAACATAACAAACTCAAGTAATTTGGTAGGATGGAGGGTAGTTTGATATGTTATGGAAAAGTGTAATATAATATTACCTAACTTTCCTAAATTTGTAATATTCTGCTTTTAAATGAAACAAATATTTCATCCGACTTTCGATAAAGAGAGTAGGTATCTTAAGTGTTTACGCAGCAGTACAATATGTGGAATAATTAACATATAATTAATAAGAAATCTATACTAATATTATAAAGAGGTAAAATTTGTAAGTTTGTAGGTTTTTAAGTTTGTATGTCGGGGTAATCTCTGGAACTACTGATCCGATTTGAAAAATTCTTTCAGTGTTAGATAGCCCATTTATCGAGGAATGCTATATATCATATATACCACGCTACGACCCTCGGGAGCGGAGCAGTAACGAAAACTGGGGGTGAATCCGCAGGGCACAGCTAGTAATTAATAAAAACAGGCACAATTTCGGTAAAATGGAGCTGAGAATTATTGTAGTATTGAATAAAAAAGAAATTGGTATTATTTTTCGATCTAACATCCTCCACTACCGATTACTTGAAAACAAAGGGAATAATTTTACAAAAAAGATCTTTGTTCTTACTTTTACTAATTAGATATTGTTGATGTGAAATAAATTTGTTAAAGTGGTTCCCACATTTTTGATAAATTTAACAATGTAACAAACTTTTTTGGGTGGTGGTGTTTTTGTCTAATTCTTGCTTTTTGTTGCCGATCTTCAGTATGTCAGCAGTGGCGTAACTATATCATCTGAGGCCCGTGGCAAATTCATTTGATGGAGCCCCAGAAAAATCGTTACATTATGGTTAAAGGAGGAGAGTTAACAAAATCAAAAATTTCCAAAACAGGGAAAGCACGTTCTGTTTGGGCAATAATTGCTTTGGCTTACTTATACAATATTTAACATAATTAACGCATATCCTCTTGGGGGTCATTGTAGTCATCATTATGAACAACTTTTAGTATAGGACCAAACCAGAAATCGATAAAAAATAATCAGCTGTTCCCTACATTTGTGTTCACTCATTTGGTCAAAATGTATGGAACAGCTGATTATTTTTTCTCGATTTCAGGTTTGGTTCCATACTAAAAGTTATTCATAATAATGAGTACAATGACCCCCCAAGAAGATGTGCGTTAATTATGTAACATGTTGTATAAATAATTTATCACATAAATGCTACTGAATAAAAAAACAATTCTTTAACTATACTAATGCATTTAGAAATAGTCGTACATTTAAAAATATGTAGTCAGAGACAAACATTTTTAGTTTTTGAGTGGACTCATTACAATGGGCGAAAATGCCTCTTATTAACTCTCCTCCTTTTAATATAAAAAAAAAAATAGTTTGGGTTACTACTTCCGAATTCGCGGCCTCTCAGACCAAGGATCCGTAAGACCGGGGCCCCCGGGCATTTTGTCAGTGTTGTCACCCTATAGTTCCGCCACTGTATGCCAGCATCTAATGCCTGTCTTACTAGACTGGGTCTGATAATGTTGTCTTCATATTGCTCTTGGCATTTTTGTTTTCAGTGAACTTGTGGATCTTGACTGAAATTTAATTTCCAATGTGCTTTCTTGTGGAATTTCTAGATACAGCCTTTATTCTTTTTGTGAAAAAATATTCTACTAGTTTTCTACTCTATGGATGATCTCGTGAAAGAATTCAAACTCAAATGCTAAGAGTTCCTTCACTTCTTAAGAAAACTATTGGCTTACTATACTTACAAAAAAGTTGTCAATGAAACCGAGTTGGAATATACAGTTCAGGTGAACCGTTTCATCGCATACTAATCATTATATAGTAAGGATAATTCGGAAATTAGACTCGATTCGACGAAACGAGCTTGCTATGCGGTCGGCTATCTTCGGAAGCGATCGAGTGAGAGGTTAAAATTACCGCCATTCCTGTATGCTGAACGCGTTTTTAAGCAAAAGTCGTGAAGGCTATAATATCTTAACTATTTAACTCTGAGCTACAAGCTTGATGTTGGGTGTGAGGTGTGTAGTGTGTCACTAATCCCGTGTGTGGTGTGTGTGGGGGGCGCAGGGGGTCGCGCGACGACATGGCGGCGATGGCGGCGGGCGGCACCACGCCCCCGGGCGCGCCGCTGCACGGCCCGCACGACCACAGCGTCACGCTCATGGAGGACCCCGACGTCTGGCGTCCCAACTAAACGAGGCACGCAACTATCTAACCTCTCCATATTTGAATTTAGAATTCGAAATTTGAAATTTTAAATGTGACATTGGCTAAATGCACAAAAACTGCGAAGAGAAAAAAAAACAGTTTTATTGAAAAATAAATTCTATGTCATCAATGATTAGAGTTTAAATTCTATTGACACATTATTTGGAGTTCTTTTTTTAAATCTGTCTGTAATAATGCCAATATAAGTCTTGTGATAATAATGGTCACTGAAAAATCAACTTAAAATACATACAGTTAAAGTTGTAAATACATTGGCAACAATGAATTGAAATGATTTCGAATTTTTTATTCAAATATGAGTGTTCCTACGTTCACTAGGCTTGTTGTCAGCGCTTCGGGTTTGCGTAGTCGATGTCATGGGTGATTTTAATAAAAGTTCCAGCTATAAATATAGTATGTTTTCATGTAATCTCTGTTCTAAAGTATGGATGACTTTATTAAAATTAACGATGACTTGTTCCTTGTAATAGTTGCATGTTCCTGCTTCGAATGATTTCTTCTTCTCTTCCTTTATTTGTCTTTGTTTTTTGTTTCTGCACAGATATTCTTTTTTCAGCATTCTGGAGCACAATTTTTGTTTTATTCTTCGTACTGGCACATTGTTTCATGGTTTTTTCTTGTTCATCTTTTTTGTTGATTGATTTTTCTGCTAGAAATAAATTGGTTAATATTTTCTTTCCATTTCGTGATTGACATTCTTATCATTCCGTGATCATGGCAATCGTCATTATTTAAGAGCATAAATAATAATAAAAATTGCATCAATCTCCACAGAGGCTCAATAGATGATATGAGGACGTCGGCGGCTAATTTGGAGGCGGGCGCGGGCGGACCAACGAGCGCTCCCCGCGCCAACCTCGTGACGAACGAACAGCCAATCAGCTTCACCGGCGTCCCCGGGCGCTAGCGACCGCGCCAATCAGAGGCCGCGCCCCACTGACCCGCGCGACTACGTGAGTCTCCTACACGATATGCGCTCCTAGTACTTCGTAGCGAACACAGAGGCTTTTCATGAACTCTAATTTAATCTATTTCTATGCTTTTTTTTCATAATGGCGGTGTATATTGAACTACTTACTATACTCTATTTACTATAAGAAAAGAAAACAATAGAAACTTATGTTACTGTCCTTTCAACCGATTTTGACTTCCATTCCGTAGACATAAGGATGACATTAAAAGCAATAAAAGTGGTTACAATACCAACTTTTTCTGCAGCCGTCATTTGTCATGTCACCAACGCAATAAAGGTCAAAATCGGTTGAACGGACGGTAAAACAAGTTTCTTTCAAATTATAGTAAATAGAGAGTACCTACATTAATCTAAAATCAAAACATGTTTATTTCTGTCACTGATGATAGTGAAATTAATTCACATATAGCTTTCGATGCGAATAAGTGCGGATAAGCAATTCGGCTTCTCGTTCTAGCGAATGCTGTGTCTAAGCGATAGAAAGAGATAGCGATTAAAGACCCTAGCGGGATTTCACTGTGTTACAATAAAATAAAGTTCACATTATTCACATAATTTGTAAGAGATTTTTTCGAGTTTATGAAAAGCTTCCAGTATGTGAAGAATTAGTCGATTTCTGAATGGTGAGTGTAGTTTGTAACTTAACCAATAGTTTAATCAAATTGTCGTCAAAAGGAGGAGCTCTTCAAAATACCAAATTTTTTATATGTATATTTTTGGCACATGTTACAATGACTGGTATTTCTACTAGGATATAAGTTTATTCACACCTGGTACTACGGAGCGCATAAAAATCACTACAAAGACTTTAATGGCGTTTGTAATTAATGGTGACAATTAAACCATTCAGAAACAACTCCATTCGAGACGTTCAGTAATATTCACTGTTAAACTTCTTAGTTTAGAGTTGCCAATAACAAAAATACCGTGTCCTCCATACAAAATAATAGGATTGCCAACATTTTTTATTTGAGTCTGCTTGTAGATAGTTAATGTTCGTTTGATAATATTCAGCATGTATTATAATATTCAATTTATCTGTTATATTTATAGAGGTTTATGAACTAAGCACATTATTCTAGACGTATTGTACCATATCGCTTGGCCCAAGAGGAGATTAAACTAAAATAGATATTATGTTGGTTGCAATAGAGGCTGTTTTGCAATAAGTGGTCTGTTTAATAATAACATGTTCATAATAAAGGACCAATGCATTTGAAATCTATTAAAAAGAACCTTTATATGAGAATAATTTATTAAATGATGATTTTTTTTGATGACCAATCAGATAACTGTAAAGTGGCTGCAAAATAAAGTTAATAAAATAAAAACTTAAACTAACAGACGGTTTTGTGTCGTCATAATTTATTATTGAATCAATATTAATCGTCATGTCAATTTTGAAGTCACGTCATTACACAGAGTGAATTTTAAATTAATTGGCAATATTTCTGGTGACAGTACTAATGAATATTGAATGCTTTCACAGTGTGACCAACGGAAAAAAATAACAAAAAAAATTGCTTAACATCTCTTTCGATTCGAATAATCAAATTAGTTTTCATATGCCATACTGAAAGCTATATAAATATATTCATTTGTACATCCACTGAAAGATGGCCAATGAATTTGAAGTAATCCTGTATTACGAGTATAATATTATCTATCAAAATCTTGTACCTTGAGCTAAGATGTATCCCTTGTCGGTAACTCTTTTATTCGTTGGTTAGCGAATTGTAATCGTAATGTAGTCGAGGGCTGTTAATAGTGTAATTATTGTTTAATGTTAATGTGTTAGGCGAGCGGTGCCCGGTGGCTCATGTTTAGATTTTTTGACGCTAAATTCTCTGAGGGTTGAAATATGTAAGAGTTCATATGCGCTGCAAATATCGACACGGGAAAATGGTAATCGTTGACGCGTCGGCGGTAGCCGTCGACACTTCGGCAGCAGTCGTTGACGCGTCGACATTCCAACTTTGAAGTTTGGCAACCGTTGTGTATGTCAAGTGTCACTATAGCCCGATGGCTGCAGTTACCTCTACCGTCGGCAACATGCCGTTTGTGTGTATGACGCTCTAAGCAATTTTCTTAAAGTTCACCAGAAATCGGAGGTAGGGTTTTTTTATTGAGAAAATCTCGTCATAAATCTCGAGATTTGACCGTTAGAATTTTCAATTCTAAGTTACTTCAAGAAACTTTAGGTAAATAAATACTCTACCTAGTCCGACGTCTCATCATCACTGATAGGTGAAAATGCCAACTCATTTTTGCCCTCAGAAGAAATATAAAGCGTCTATAAATCATACATATCTTCACAGAAATCAGGGGCCTTAGCATAGCGTTTTATGGTTGAGCTACATCTGTCAGCACCGAATCGCGATTACCGTCACTTAGAGCTGTCATTTACTAGAGCGAGAAAAGAATGCGACCGCATGCGGCCGAACTGACGAGGCGCTTAGCAACACGCTCTCAGAAAAGGATAGAAGCATAAGAAAGTACGATACGGTGCGGCAAGACGTAGATCAACCCTTAAAATCATCATAATTCCGATGTTAGAAAGAGACAACTGTTCCGTCTCTTTCTCACACTCGAATTATAACGATTTTAAGACGTCATGGTCAGGCATAGATTTACTGGAAAGTCTTATTTTCATTAGTAAATTGTTAAAACATTTGTCTTGTAATGTATTATATTATTGCTCATATTTTATCTTATTTTCGTCCATATTGATCATAGGCAGTTATTTTATTTAAAATTTAATGATATACGATTATGTGGTCATTGATGCGTCGTTGTCAAACGAGTACGATCCAAATTAATGATACTAAAGTAGCGTAATAGTTAGTGAAATTTTCTTGACATTGATGTAAAGTGTTTATTACTATAGAATAAATTGTATAGCTGCGCCTTCCTTCGTGATAGACTTACTGATATTTCAGCATATCGTATTTCTAATGACCTTGTGATTATTTTTTTCGGGAGCATTTTTTGAAGCTGTGTTTTCTTAAAGACATTAGTAAAGGATTCTTTTGCTGTGCTATGATGGTTTACTTCATCTTAATTTTAAAGTAAATTCCTATATCTGTGTGTCGAGTGAGAGTTGTTTTAACGTTAACGCGATAAAAGCGCTTACCTGGTTTGACTCTCTGATTGGTTAAGAGTTTGTAGCCGGCAATCGGAGCGCTAAGAGCGCTAAACGTCAGAAACGTGTCGATCGCGTTAACGTAAGACAAACTCGCACTAGGCACTCTGAATACTGTTACGCTTGACCCATGAAGCCAAACTATCTCAAGGCACTGGAATCCTAGTAACTAACGTATGCATTCCGAAATCGTACTGAATTTAATGGGTCTTTACTTCCAGCCTTGTTTTATAATATTTATACACTTAATATATCTTGCAATATTCTCGTAGTTCCTGCTGTTGGTCTAAAACATTGTTACAACAATGTCAATTTGTTGAAAAGTCTTATGTTTAGATAATGTTAACGTGTAGTGGGTCACTCGAGAACCACACGGAGTAATTCCTAGGTATGTGTGGGGGTGGAGGTTAAAACATTACTTACTACAAATCTTGTCTAATAATACATGTTTTGGGTCAGTATTAAATAGTATATAAATTATTAACAGTTGAATAAGACCTTTAATTGTGCTTAGACAATGACTTGAGCTGAATTACAGTTTCAGACATTAGACTAAGTGCAAGTTGAATCAACTTATATAATGGAAACACTTTTGAAAATATTTAACACATAGCCTTTAGAGAATTGTTCCGCAACAATATGAATAGATCAAATTATCACTGTTACTGTAATGCAAGATATTTTTGTAAAATAAACGATTTAACGCGCCACGTCGACTGCGTAAGTATTATTGTGTATAAGAAAGGCCCTAGTCTTAGGTAATATTTTGCTAGTTTTAACATTTTTGCTCACACACAGCCAATATTGTAGTGAACGATGTTTTTTTAATTGAATTTGTATGCAGTGTTGCCAGTTTGGAAAACAGGAATTTAAAAAACTAATTTATTAACTTGCAACACTGATTGGAATGATTGATTGTTACTGATGTGGCATGTGCTTCCTTATTTACATTTTTTTAAATTAATTACATCATGATTTTTACATGCATCGATTTATTTATGTATATTAAGCGAATTAATTGTTATAATTAGATTTTACGTTGAGATTGTATATAGAATATGCTATGATTATTTTTTTTAAGTTGATAAACATTCTTGCTTAGCCCAAAACACTTGCAACTCGTTTAGTTGAATGTTCAGTTACAAAGTTATTGAGAGGGTTAGTTAATATGTTGCTTGTACACTTAGAATTAGTGCAGAGATAAATTAAAACTGCTTAAGATTGTAGTCTAATGTTTGGACAACCTGTTTGGAAAGTAGTTCTAATAACATGGATTAGTAAAACGATGAAGGTAGTTGATGTTTAGGTAATATTGTTTGGCAAATCAAGACCGGTATAATTTATAATAAGCACTAAAAAGTGAACAATATCTAATCGAACACCTCTTTTTACTAAGTTCATATGGAGAAAGTGACGACATTGCTGTGGCCAAAAACTGCCTTCAGTGTTATTTGGTAAATGACCGTAATGTCCGACTTCCAATGACATCTGACATCTCTTTGAGCCGTCGACGACTTGAGCTCGATCCTTACTGGACGGTCGCAAGCCCGGGAACATATAAGGTGGACGCGTCGGTCTCCATACATGGCAACATGGCAATTAGAACTAGATCCACGCCATGCGACGTGGTTCTACGTACAAATCAGACGTGGCCCACGTGTGAGTCGGTCTAATGTAGTTTCCACTTTATTGCCTTGTACTGTGTCCAGACAATCCTAATCTATACTAATATAATAAAGAGGTAAAGTTTGTTTGTATGAGGTAATCTGTGGAAGTACTGGTCCGATTGCTAAAAATTTTTCACCACTAGAAAGCTGCTGTATTCCTGAGTGACATAGGCTATATTTTATGTACGCGGGCGAAGCTGCGGGCTAAAGTTAGTCGTCAATATGGAGTGACATAGGCATAGTATTTATCCCTGCACTAAAATCAAGTAATAAATAAATAGTAAAAAAATGTTTGTAACTACAGTAAGAGTATGCATAGTTGTATAGTGTAAGCAGTTGCAGTTGTTTCTCGTCAAGTTAATGTTATATTTAGGAAAGCATATCTGTAATAAATGTGTGTATATTGAAGGTGATGTTTTATTTTGTATGTTTAGCAACCCATCCGTCTTCAATTGACCATCGTCTGTTAACGTTTGAATCCCCAACCGGTCCTATGAGACCGCGATGTTATTGTTTTACTATTGTGTCTCGTTTCGCGGGTATGTGAGTAACTACTGATAACCGCGGAGCTAGTACAAAGAGGAGACTGCCTAAACAACTGTGCACTGCGATTTTCAATTAGGTCCTGACATCATCACAGTGTATTTTTGCCTTGCTCCGTGGTGATAACTGTTTGTAATCTTTTTTTACATTGATTAGGTGTGTGATAAGCAATAACAGACAAAGAAAGCAACTTTCAAGGGAGTCCTGGTTACTAGGCCTAGAGCTATTGAAATGCAAGTGTTAAAATACCTACATAGAAAATGGCATCATTATATTATTGGTGTGGTGTTTAATAACTTTTAAGTTTAATTCCATAATGCACACATGACCTACAAAGGGTTGATTGAACACTATAATTAATAGAAAGATTGATAACTTTGTTCCTGGGAATGTGTTTATTAAAACTAACACCCCTTAAACTTATTTTGAAGGTAATTTTGAAAGACTACTTTTACTACTATTCTGATAAATCACTCATTAGTCCGGTCAATTTAGACATCCAAGGTTACAATAACTCGCACTTGGCTGAAAATTGGTAGGATTGTTCAATACACTATTATAAAAGAAATGTGAAAAGTCCTCATCGATCCGGCACGTGCAAAAAAAAAATACACGCGGTCAAAGGTCACAAAAATGGGTTTTTCGCGATTTTCAGCAAAATGGTAAGTTTTATCATAAAATTAGCTCAGATAAAAATTGTAGATCGGACAATTATCTATAAAAATGTCTAACTACTTTTTTTCCTAAGAGCCACCGTTTTTGAGATATAACGATTCAAAAAGTTGAAACAGTAGCAAACGCAACCTGAGAAAAAGAGGTTGAAACCAAAAAATTTGTATGTAGTATTACTAACTAGTAGGAGAATCATGTCTGAACACTTCACAACTTTTTTTATTTCCTACAATTGCGGCTGAATAATGTAAAATAATGTTGTCAATTAAATTAAAAACTCCTGGTCGCGCTTTCATTAGACGCACTCTAATAGCATTTAATGTATTGGGCATGTAGAAAATAAGGGACTGGGTTATTTTTTTCCCGAAATTTTCATATTTTATATGTGTTAGTCACACTGACCGATAGAACGATATTTTTGCTTGTATTACGGCTTCAGTGATGTAGGAGTATATACGTGGTGTACTTATACATATTATGCCGATTACAACTCTTTCAATTTTTTGAATTCGTTATGTCTCAAAAACGGTGGCTCTTAGGATAAAAGTATTTATACATTTTTATAGATAATTGTCTGATCTACAACTTTTATCTGAGCTAATTTTATGATAAAACTTACCATTTTGCTGAAAATCGCGAAAAACCCGTTTTTGTGACCTTTGACCGCGTGTATTTTTTTTTTCACGTGCCGGATCGATGAGGACTTTTCACATTTCCTCTATAATAGTGTATTGAACAATCCTACCAATTTTCAGCCAAGTGCGAATTATTGTAACCTCACCCCAATTAATTAGTCTAATTTGACCGGACTACATTCTTATTAGAATTTGTGCCAAATATCTTAACATGTACGTCGTTCTGTAGGGGTAGTAGTTTAGAAACAATAATTTTGGCTAAAGTTTTTTTTAAAACTACCTCTTTTTATTGACTTGGTTACTATTTATGCTAAGTTTCAACCATAACAACAAATATCCCTATTTTCATCCTCTTAAGTCTGTTAAAAACCCTTTTAGTGCTCATCTACGTCATAAAAAGAAGCCTTGTGCAAAATTTCACCTTCCTAGTTTTTTTTAAATGTGGGAAATTAAAATGAATTTTGCTCCGACTTCTACTGACTAAAACCCACTCCTGTTCTTGCTCTTTCCTAAATTCCAGGATCCCCGGGTTCTCTTATTCAACCCAGGTTCACCTTCCTAGTCCCAGTGGTTTCAGTTGTATGTTGATATGTCAGTCTGTTTATCCTTTTAGCATCATCTGCCTAGCCTTTCCCAACAATATTGGGGTCAGCTCCCAGTCAGCCAGATTTAGCTGAATACCAGTATTTTACGCGGAGCAGCTGCCTACCAGACCTCCACAACCCTAATTGGGGTAACATGGTACTTCATGGCAAGACAAGAGTCAGATTTACTGGCTTCTGAATATATGTTTTTCCTTTTATATTATATAGGTAACAAGGTTGGGTGGGTATTGATAAACAGTTATAATTATATATTTATCCTTTATTTACATAAAATATAGTTACTTATTATAAAGTTATATACAGAACATTATTAAAATTATTCAGCATAATATTAATAGAAGACTAACATGTTTCTTTTCTGTGTTCAAGGAATATTTCCATACAGTCTTCGTTTTTTATCAGTGTTTCTTACTTTTTATTTAAATTCTGAAAAAGAAAAAATACTGTTTATTACACAATAATGTTGATAAGTATTTGGCCTATTTCAGATTAGTACTGTAGGTTGGTATCAGTTGACGCTAAGAAATAGAGCATTTTGAGGCCAGATTTAGCCTATGTTGGAGGTAGGAAGCCTAACGGCTTCACTCTATTGTCGCACAATAAGTGACCCATGAATGTGGGGAAACACCACAAGCATGAGGTGAGGGTACTTTTTATGGTTAGGTTGGATAATGGATCAAATGTGATATGTGATAACATGCTGTCTGGTCTAGTCATGACAGCAGCAATCCGCTCGTATGGGGGGTGGGAATGGCCCTGCGACTTACTACGTCGTCCGGTGTGTGGTAAGGACCTTCATCAGGCGGAAAGGACCGAGGACTCCGTGGCACCTCACCAACCAAAGGCGTGCCTTTTTTAAGTTATATTGGTAGCCTGGTAGGTAGCTACTGTGTACAGTAAAAAGTTAACTTACTATTACTTCTGTTTAATTATCGCTCCAGTGATCGTCCCGTGTCGCTGAATTAAGCATTGTTTCTTGTCCGTCTCCAGACAAACTGTGGGCGGCTTCAGATTAGGCTGTATCTTACACGCTTGCTCCGATATCGCGACAACAATCCCCGCTGAGTCAACGTGCGCTGTTCCCTTTGCAGCTAAACATAGGCCTTGGTGGTCAGCTACCAGACAACCACTCACGTTAGGCGTCGACATTATCTCCTCAACTACTCGATCCAATTCTTTTTCCATGATAAATCGAGTTTTACAAACCGATACGCACGAAAATAGTATGTTTTTGTTTACGTTTTCACAAAGATCGTCGTGATAATAATGAAAATTGAACTAGGTATCATATGTGTCATTTTCAAGCTGTCAACTTGGCAGGCTACATGTCATTTCAATATATGCAAACATTTCTAGCATGCGATATATTTAATCTCTTTTCTCTGTCACTGTTCTTACTTTCATTCTTCTCGATTCTCTTCTGATTCATAGTTTGTACAACCAATATCTAGCGTACTGGGAAAGCTCTGTCGTTGGCCTCGAATTAGTCTGTCACAAGTAATAGTCATTAGTCTCACTTATTCCTAGTTTTGGATGGCGTTTAAAATCAACCAACTGAAGGCAATGGAACGCACTCAAGCAATGTCAAAAAATATGCGTTCAGAAATGACAGAAAAATCGAAAATAATTCGTTCAGAATACAAGGCTGCAGAGGAAAACGAGTTTTGCAAAACCAGGCTAAACTTTAAATGACTATTTTTTATGTTTACAGGTATAGCCAGGGGCGTAGCTACCGCCGTATCTGCCGTATCAATTATACGGGGCCCCCGGGCCACGGGGGCCCCCAAAGTGTGTAAGGAAAAAAAATAAAAACTTTCTAATTTATTTTACCAATTTTACAAATGACAAAATTCTATAAAGCAATTACTTTTTTCCCGTTTTTTTTCGCGTCGTTTTAAGCGTGCGTTCAAAAGTTGGCAACACTACACACTACTTTTCTTTTGTGAAAAATCTTTACAACCATATAAGGGCCTCCAAGCAAATTTTTTATACGGGGCCCCGACAAGGCACGCTACGCCACTGGGTATAGCATCAGCCTTACAATGACCTAATTCATTGATAACTTAACATTGATTAATCCGTCAGATTTGTAAAGATTACCTAGTTACATCATGTCTAGTCACAACCTCACAACGGAAACGAAGTCGTAACTCCATTAACAAGGTCATAGAGGCTAAGTCTCATTATTACACTTATAAACCACAACCTTATGTGAATCGTTTTGTGCAATTGACATTGGCCTACATTTCGGCTAATGCAACCTAGTAATAATGTAGCCTAATGACTGCGCCCAAGTTAGAATAAAACTGATCTAGGTAGTTTTTGGGTCAGCCACTCCATCTCAACATAAGGTTGTTAGAAAGTAGGTTGGCGGACGGGAAGACAATAATGATGTTTGTACATGTTCTAATTAGTTGTTTGGCTCGCTAATGTATAGCGAGCTTAACATAGTTACATAAATATTATCTAAGTTATAAGCACGGACCGTCGACATGACCAAATAATAATAAATTCTAAGCAAATCACGGTGGTTTACCTGCACTGGACACAACAGTTACAAGTGAATTTAATTCAAAATGACATTACTTTAAAGTTTAAAATTCATTAAGGCCGCTAAAATTTTCAAGTTCAAGTTAATGTATTTTTGGTCTTGAAAAACCAGTATCTTACCATACCTTCTGTTTTTAGTTGTATTACTATCGTCGACGGTGCAGCTCGTGTCGAAGTGTTTACCGCAGTTGCCATGTTACAACTAATTGTGTACAGTTTACTTATATTCTTGACTTGTTTGGCAGTATTCGATGTTATAAGACTTTGTGCGTATGATACTGAGGCATCGAAAAGGAGGCTGAGAATGTGGTCTGGCAAGTAACTCCCATAAATTGTCTTAGAAGTAAATAACTAAGTATGTGTATTTATTTACACGACAAAGACTATTTTTTCCTTGTAAATAAGATTTCTCAAAGGACTTGGGTTGGTTTAAGAGTTTAAGTAACCAAAGATAATTAGGTTTTTCTTCTAACTCTGCTAACCTACTATTTATGAACGTAGAACAGGTAGGTACAGACTCATTAATATTAATTAATGCTATTAATTTATTTAAACAAATGTTTACCACGTCATAATACCGTAAAGGTTATTGAAAACGCTTTCTTTAAGCACCTTGGAATGGATATTGATGCAGAGGTTCTTCAACCTGTCATCATCCCAATGCGCCTTGGGGCAAATACACAGGACCTCAAAAAAAATATGGGAGATTTTATCTGATCGTCAACTTTCTTTTTTATGAGATGGACTGTTGCTGGTCGACCTGTAGGGTGGTCGTCTGCTTATCCAGAGATATTAAAATTCTTCAACTAGGACTTATAAAAAAACTAGGGGTAAAGGGGACGGACCTAGGTTTAGGGCGTCGCTAGGGAAGCACTGTAAGGAACAGGCAGGATCAAACATACGCCTTACAGTCGACTAAGAAGACGTGGCATTATATAAGGACACTGCTAAGGAACTAAAATAGACACGGGCTAGAATAAAAACATGTATGGCCACTTTTAATCAAACAACATTAACGAGTTTGGATTCGTTTATTTTTGCATACAATTAATTTATTGCGACTTAATATTGTGGCATTTTATTATTTTTTTACGGCAAATCTCAGTTATTAGTTGACTGTGTTTCATGATCGCAAGAATAGGTATATATATATATATATACTAGCTTCTACCCGCGACTTCGTCTGCGAGGACATAAGTTTAACAAAAAAAGAATCGGGATAAAAGGTAGCCTATATTCTTTTCCATGTCAAAGGCCATGTGCATGCCAAATTTCATCCAAATCCGCCGTCAGCCGTTTTTGCGTGATTAAGTAACAAACTTCAACACTTTCACATTTATAATATTAGTTAGGATAGGATAATTATATGGACATAACAACTAGAGAAACATCTGTAATGGTGTATCATGCTTATGTTTGCTCTCTCATTCTATATGGTATTGTAGTCTGGGGTAACTCTTCAGAGGTAAACAGGGTCTTTATAGCGCAGAATAATTAATGTATTCATGGCATGAAATTGTTAGATTCCTGTAAACCGATTTTTAAATCAAAAAAGCTATTAACTGTCCCTAGAATTTATATCTTCGAAGATGCCAAATTTGTTCAGAGCCATCCATTCCTTATCGAAGGTAATGATAATAAAAGTAAGCGGTTGTTAACGCGGTTACCTCTTAAAATGCCGGTGCCTAAACTAGAACTGTTTAGACGCACCTGTGCATATATGGCTGCACTTATTTACAACTCCTCACCCAAACATACTTTTGAATTACCATATAACAAATTCTGCCGTGTTTTACGGAACTGGTTGATAGAGGAAAGCTTTTATTCAGTAATTTAAAAAAAGTCCATGTTAGGATGAATGTCAATGCAATAAACCATGCAATGCCTGAAAAAGGCTGCTAAGTCCTAAATACTAACATGATATAACACCAATATTGTACACTTAGTTCGCAATAAACGCTTTGTCTTTGACTTACGTATGAGGCACCTACTCTGTCTATTACATTTTTTGGCCGTTTATTTTATGAGGTTTATGTATCCTATACAAAGTTATAAGTTACCATCAATGCCACTAACTATTCTTTTTTCATGTATTCTTATAGGTAGTGCCTAAGATTTTGTTTAATTCAGAGTTCTTCTCACCAGATTAACAAATCAGAGTCCCACCTCTCCGATTAGTCAATCAAGTGAGAAGAAACTATTATAACATTACGCCAGTCACTCAGCGGTAGAGTTTATATTCAAAGGTCATCTTTGAGTCGATTGCTCATAAGCTATTGACACTGTTTCATATTTACAGAACATAAATTATAACACTTTCTTCACCAAACGTTTTATTCCGAGGGTGTCCTACAAGGTCGCATTATTGGTTCTGTTTTGTTTATAACTAAGAAAGTTTCATCATCATCATCTTCATGCCCTTTTCCCGTGTTTATTTGGGATTAGCGCAACATGGTTTTTTCTTCCATTCTGTCCTGTCACCCGTAAAGCTATCACTATCTCCCTTTTCTTTTTGATCGCTCCTCACATAATCCAGATATCTTTTCTTTTGATATAGGTACTTCTCCATCCATCCACATGAGACTGGGCAACTATGTTTCCAATAAATAATCATTAGTTCTATAAATAAAATTGTTACTTTGTGAAAGAAAATTGCAAGTTTATCTTTACGATCGCGCGCAGCGATTGAGTTGCTAACTATTGGGACATTGTTATTGTAATTTAATTGTTCTCATGCGATTACATACCTGTCGCTAAGATGCGAGTAGTTTCTTGACACCATTTTCTTAGTAATACGTAGTTTTTTAAAAGTAACACGTGTACTTAGCTACTTATTCTATCTTTAGGGGTCTGTCAGACTCTTAATGCCTGAAACCACCTAGTTGTTCTTTCGTAGACTTGTGTCATGGACTGCCGATGCCGGTGCAGTTTGACTTCCGATGCAGTCCCATTGTAGCTTAACCTAAGTTTACAGTAACATAGATACAGTACAGTACAATGGATTAAGTGAGTTTTACAAAAGTGAAGCTACCGATACATTGCCACATCAAACATAATCTTAGCAGCATTACTTCTTGGATCAACCAGGATTTCAGAAATGCGTCTAAATAGATACCAATTTTATACACCTTTCGCAATCCTTCAATAGCTTCTTACCCGTCTGATTCTTGACACATTCCACCAGATGCTGGCCGACATCAATAACTAAAATTACGTCACAATTCGAGGGATCTACATATTTTTTTCATCAGGTGGCCAATTTTTTTGGTAGTATAGTGTCGTGAGTCTTAAAGTCGCTGCTATGAGCGTTTTGCTCAATTTGATGTCCACAAACCAAGGACTCCGAGGGGTTTGATCTTCTTCTTCTTCTGCCTAGCCTTTTCCCAACTATATTGGAGTCAACTTCCAGTCAAGCAAGATTTAGCTGAATACCAATATTTTACCGTTTCACGAGGAGCAGCTGCCTACCAGACTCCCACAACCCATTAACTGGGGTAACAGGGTACTTCATGGCAAGAGAAGTTTCCGAGGGGTTTGATCATGGAATAGTTGAAAGGGTTGATGTTGTATGATCTTGTACTAGATCCTTGTACCAGATAATAAGACATAAGTAAAAAATACTTATGTCTTAAAGGTATTGGTTATAATTCGAAATCAATTCTTTCGAATTTTGGCAGCGATTCTGTGTGGTCAGGCGATGTGGTTAGGTATTATATTGCCTTCAGTAATTGTTCGATGTTATTGAGAGGTAAAGTTAGGTATATGAACATACAATGTAACTGTTTAGCCGATTAGTCTATTTTTTAACCCCTGACACTAAATTGACACAGGCAAATGTCAAACTTACAATAATAATGATGCCATATATCTTTTGTGTTGTGACAAGTGCGACAACCCACGTAACGTCATTTTAGTCTCAGAGATTAGAACACAGACTTTAGTCATTTTCGTGACCTCTAAACAGAGCTACATGACTCTAGTTTAATTCATGAATCCCCGACCGGTCCTATGAGACCGCGCTGTTATTGTTTTACTATTGTGTCTCGTTTTGTGGGTATGTGATAGGTTAAATTAAATATATAGGGTCGGGTGTCTCACATTGAACCAGGCAGCTACATTGAACCACCGCCGAATCTCGAAAATGCGACATTCCCAAACCGCACTAATATGAGTGAAAGAGAGGTATTTACGTTCCTTTCCTGCCTACTAGTTTGCGTGGCGATCGCGTGCAAAGTGGTTGTGTGAGGAGCATTCAAAAGAAAACTGACTGAAAAAGTAAAAATTTTTTGCCAATTTCATTCTTTTTTAGCTTTTTTCGTTTAAATAATATCAATTTATTTATATATACACTGTTTTCTACGGTTATTTAGCAATTAAAAGCGCTATAATTCGTGATTTTAAGAGATTGATTTGCCGGTAAAATATTGAATTTAGTGATAAAACGTGGTGTGTCTCACATTTAACCACCTGAGGGTGGTACACATTTAACCACGGTTTACTGTGTACACCCCAGTCGTTAAAGGAGTATTTTTTACAATTATTTTAATTTAATTTTAATTTGTTATATTATGGAAGGTACTTTTGTTTTTATAATTAAAAACAGTTACTTTTGTTTTTATTATTAAAATATGATAAGAATTTGATTGAAAAGGTTTTGTGATGTATAAAACTAAGACTCTCGGTTTAATTGCATATGATTTAAAGTGATTTTTATAAATATAAGGCTGATTTTTATTATTACTGTTTATTATTATTATTATTACAAAGTATTTGCCTTATAAATTCAACTAGAAGACATCGTTAATAAGGTTTCTCAATGTGGACGATACCCTGGTTAAATGTGTACCACCGGTGGTACACATTGAACCAAAAATCATTTTTCATAAAAACCTGTTTTACACCGAAACTAAAAGGAATATGAGAAATTAATGTTTTACAAAATTGAAGCTAAATAAATATGCTAACTATACACAAAAAATGAAAGGCATTGATTGAACATCCAGCCCACTATGAGACTTTGAAATTTACCTGGTTCAATGTGGGACAACTTACCATATCTAAGTCTTTATTATATTCATATGTACTTGGTGCCTGCAATAATTAAAATGCAAATGGGCAACTAAAAATACTGCCTTAATAGATACAAAATTGTTTATTTATTATTCTAGAGCTTCTAGCCTTGAAGAGTCAGTCCGTCAGTCGAATTTCGTTACATTGCACCGGCGCTACCGGTGCGACGTTCATTGCGAAAGCATTTTGGAGCCTGTTATCTGTCGTGATGCAATTCAATGTGTACACACTCTCAAAGTTCGAAATTATTTGATGTTGCTAAATTATTCTCTAAGTCTTACATTGAAAAATATGCGCGCACTTCACGCTTGCTTGGAGCTATAAATTTAGTTACTAAGATCAATTTGCATGTAACCAGAAAGTCACTGAGTATCTACGTATAAAAAACTTATTTTTACAAAAAAAATTAAGCTGGTTCAGAAACAAACTAAAAATTACCAAATAAGTAAATAAGTTATTTTGAGGTCTTCTAAGTTTGGTTTCTTAATATTTTTGAGATCGACTTCCGAATTAAAAGTTATTTTAATTTTCTACTTTTAGTACCTAGTGGTATTCTAAATAGTGGGCAAGTTCTCTTCTCTTGGTAAGGTACCTTTTTGTCTTGATTTCAGGGGACTCTCACATCACAAAGAAGATGTTAGAGAACCCTGAAATCTATGTAGGTATGGATGAAAAAAGAGAATGACGTAGAAATACCTGCTTAGGTGTTTGTCAGCACAGCAAATCATGAAGACAAAGTAAGGGCTAAGATAATAATAGTAAGAACAACTATCTTTCAGGACTTATAAATAAATACCTGTATAAATAATGGATTTATCTCCAATGACATCTCCCGCTTTTGGATGCCGCGGGAGGGCGTGTCAAATTTTTACTAAAACCCACTCATTCTTCACTGCATTATTGTGACAATTTGAGTGTGGCCCCATGATAGTCCCTTGTGAAACCCGAACACAATTGCTAGAGGTTCCGTCACCTTAGAGCTATCGAGATGCTCGATATGCCATAGATTACAAATTCAATCCTCACTGTGCCCCAATCCTGTGATCCACGTACGAACTATTTTTTGCCCTTGGTTTTTTTTTTCAAATCGATAGAATTCGCTGACTTGTTACTTGATAACATAACATTAATCCTAGCAATAATTTTGTTACAGCTCCATACGATGTCGTGAAGAACACACTCAAAGGCATGAGGACTTTGAAGGAGGAGGTGCCTCCAGCTTGCCCTGACTCCAAGCCGTACAGCATTTCGGAGACAGTCTGAGTTACAGGCAATATTTTTGACGTGTGTAGGATAGTTAGAAATAAGTAGATATAAGGTTGTTTGATATTATATGGTGCCGGTGGCCAAACAATTCCGTCCCAGCACGTATTTTGCGAGTTTAGAATAGAATAGAATAGAATAGAATATTTTTATTTCAGACCGGAGTCCATCCAGTTTAGATCGTTACCTACATAAATAGAAACCTTATCCTCAAAATCCCCAAAAAATCAAAATCAAAAATGTTTTTATTCACATGGACACTTATAAAACGTCAGAAGCTAGTGCCCATACAGCTCATAAGTAAATACATACCTACTTTATATTAAGTAGGTATTAAAATATGTCTTCCTGTATTTGACAATAACTTATGTTTTTATTGTATGTACTTTTTCTATTTCTTTTTGTGATAATAATTACTATACGAGTAATAAAAATTAGTGTTACCATTATGAAAAATCAAAGCCTTGCAATGTGTAGGTCCGATACAGTTTATCACTTTTACAAACTTATACGATGTTACAACAATTATACAATGAATTTAACTAAGATTAACCTGTGGGGCCTCGGGGGGACCGCCATTATTTATTATTTATTTATTTATTTATTTAATAAATTAATATAAATAATATTAATAATATAAACTGTTATTGCTCTGTTTCTGTTGCTTCTGTAATTATACTACTAGAATATAATTTTTATTCGGTCAGGTTTTGGTGGCACAATTTTTTTCCAGCGGTTCTCAAAGTTAAAAGGTAATTACTTGTTTACTGGCACGTTTTTGTGCCACGGGGTCCAACAGGTTAATTAATAAATACATATTTAATATGATTTTGGCAGTTTTATTTCATTAAGGGCCTGTTTCACCACCTATGATTAAGTTTCCAATATCTTACTTGGCAGATAATTTCATACAAATTCTGTTCCATTTTCCAGGCCCTAAGGGCCTGTTTCACAATGTCCGAGTAAGCACTACTCACTGAATAAATTCAAAAATTTGACAGAATTTGTATGAAATTATCTGCCAAGTAAGATACTCGAAACTTAATCATAGGTGGTGAAACAGGCCCTAATTGTCATCAACATAATTTCAGGAAATGTTACAGTCACTGGTAAGTAAAAGCTTAGGTTAGTCTCCTCTTTGAGGAGTGGCTGAAGAGGCGTCTCGCAGTCCTCAACTTCCGCAGGACGTAGGTCCTCACCGGACATGGTAAGTTCGTGAGGTTCCTGCACCTGATTCAGGCTGTAGAAAAGCCCGGGCGTCACCATCGGCTCGGTGAATCATACGTTGGAGGAGTGCTCCGCCCAAGCGACGCCCTATCGGGGACGCAGTGTAAAACAAAATATGGCTGTCACTCGGATTCAATTTACAATTTTTTTTTAATTGTTTGCATAGAGGTCGTGGAGAATGTGTTACTATTTTGCATGGTTATTTAACAACCAGTTCATTTGTATTGTGAGTATTGTTTAATTTCAAGCAGTCCTTTAATGATTTCGGCTTTGGGTTTAAGACCAAAGTTATAGAAAAAGGCCAATATATGTAAAAGCAAAGTGCAAGATTTTTATTAAATCCAAATAGATAGGGATTTTTTAAACGTTACCGTGGTCTCGAACAAAGTAGAATAATTTAATTGGCTAGTAATTTCTTCACCCGCGTGAAAGTTGGGAATTGTTTCAAATAATTTAATTAATTAATTGGGAGTTGTTTCCCGGGATAATATGATTTATTCTAGACGTTTTATATGAATTCGTTCAGTAGTACGCTAAACCAAAAATTCTTAGTGAAAGTGGATGAAAGCCGAACTGGGATTGGGTGGTGCGCTGCGTGTCGCGGGTTCGATTCCCACACGGCACAAAAATTTGTATGGCCTACAGAGAGCTGGTCCGGATCTGGGTGTCTTGTGTACAGTACGGCCGTTATAAGTTGGCGAGAAGAAAATAAATGTCAATAACAGTTTTTAACAGCTGCAAATTGCATTTATTTTTTTTAAACCTTTATCATTGTACGAGTTTTCAAACGCTAAAATTCGCAGAGCCGAACTTCAGACTCGCCAACTTATAACGGCCGTACTGTATTATATGTGAGTTTACATGTATGTGAAGTCACCCACGATACAGAAGTAATTATAATTATTAGTGTGGGGCCACATATTTTTTCTTAAAAGGAATAAGAAACATGGTACTTCTTTGAACATTATTTGTAGAATGAGGCCACCAATAGGAACTTTACAATCTGTAGTACCTACTCCAGCAGAGCGTACTGGTGTGATATTATGCTATGACACAAGGGCGTCGCCAATGGGGGCGGGGGGGGAGTTGCCAACCCCCCGCCCCCCATAGAGACCAAATGTCAAAAACCTAATATCAAAGCTGCAAAGTGACCAAAGTGTGTGCAATTGGGTCATTGTACATTCGACACACATTCCATTCCCCATTGTTAAAAATATGTGTAAACTCGCCACAAATTTTTTTTTTCTTAATAAAATATTTTGGAGTATTGTAAACTCGTCACACGTGTTTTCTACGTACGGACAACAGAGAAATCAAACACAAGAATAAAAAAGATAATCATTTTTCAATTTTAATTGCAGTATCTAATTCGCAGCTAAGTACATTACTTCTTGCTGATTTACCGCTAACATAGGTTACTACTTCGTCGACCATTTGATCGCTTACCATCAGGTGAAATGTGATCAAGCGCAAGCCTATCGATAATAAAAAAAAAAACTAATATTTCTCTTATGACTTTCTCAAATCACAAGACTATTAATAATAAATCACCTTATATCGAATTAAAAAAACAGGTTTAGACTTTTCTATTCAGCTGATAGGATAGGTTTAAGGATTTTCTATTCAGTTGATTTACAATTTTTACTTCACAACGGTTATAGAAAAAAGGAATTTCATTACTTTAAAGTTATTATATAAACGTTTGTTTTCTTCTTGGTAGGGGAATCATCAGAATGACTTCTCCCGCTCTTAGGCGGAGCGGGAGGGCGTGTCAGACTCTTACTAATTAAACCCCTACCCCGTTCCTTCGTTGCCTTCGATCTGGGGGACACGGTGACAACCTTTCGAATTTTTCCGTGTTTCCCAGAGGCTTCGGCCCTGCCGGGCCCCTACAGTTTGCTGATATCTCCTTGAGGCGCGCGTGGAACAGAACGCGCCGTTGACGACTGGGCTCGGTGCAGATTATTACCAGACTGCCGGACGGCGTGCTACCCAGTGCTCACCGTCTGCGAGCCCGCGCCTACGGTGGTCGGAAATCGGGATCTCGGCGGCGGTGGCGTAAGGGCCGTTCCCTCACGCGCTCGCGGTTGGCAGCCTTCTTTGCTAGTATTACTGCTTCGCAGAAGGAGGTGATCGCCCGCCACCCCTCCTCGCTCCGGACCATGGCCTGTACCAAAGTCCGGCGCGAGAGGTCGCCTCCTCCGATAGCCTCCACAAGGACACGCCGCCCAAGCGGGACACACCTCTACCGTGTGCTCCAGCGTGTCCTCCGGGCGGTCCACACAGTGGCGACACCCAGGCGTCCTTTCCTCCATAATCCGATGCAGGAACCTCCCGAACTTGCCGTGTCCGGTGAGGACCTGCGTCATACGGAACGAGAGGACGCCGTGACCTTTTTCCAACAACTCCTCAAAGAGGGGACTTACCGCCTCAATGACGGCGTGCCCAGAAACTTTTGATATATTTCCTTATTTATTTTATTGTTAAACAAATAACTCATTTGGGTTTGAAGAGTTTGTTTCATATTAAAATTATGTTAAAGCTAGAACTTTACTTGCTAACGCTACTTTTCTTAAAAATAGCATGAAATTAAAATGTGTGTCGAGTTTACAACAAGTTTTATTAATAAATAATATTTTTTTGTGGTTGTGACGAGTTAACAATGAATGTATGGGAATTTTCAAAAGTGTGGCGAGTCGACAATGTGACGAATGTACAATGACCCGTGCAATTGACTTCCTTACCTATTTTTTATAAATTCCGCATCGCATGACAAAACTTAAATAAATTCACAAGGTTTAAGGTATATTGGAGAAAGTATTGAAATAATCAGAATAACAAAGATATTGAAAATTGTCCCATTGCCCCCCCCCCCCTCCCTCAGTGATAAGCTGGCGACGCCCTTGCTATGACACAGTGTTAAATCCCGGAAGATTTGCTATCATGACTGTATTGCAGTGGTCCATACCTCCATGGTCTATCTCCAAAATTTTTCATTATGTCTTAAAAAAAAAACAATCATCATAATCAATTTTTTTTCAATAATAGGTATATTATGAACTAGTGTTTGACTGCCATCCCAGTTGAAGGTAAGCACTGTAAGCAGTGATGCAATCGTTGATATTTGTCGAAGACATCGCTGTTCAAGGTACAATCAATATTTTCAGACGACTAGCGGCTTGAGAACCTCCTCCTTTTTAGAAGTTAGATAAAAATCCTGCAATGTGGGTAGACTATCTATTTCATACATTATTTTCTTTTCAAGTTAACACTAGTGCTTGACTGTGATCCCTCTTCACCATCAAGCGTGCAAGCAGTGATGCAATCGTTAAACTTTTACAAAACAGTTAAACTTAGGCTTACATACCTACTTACATAGACTCACATAATTGGTCAATATAGTCGTAAAACATAGAAATAATAATTATAATAGAATGTAATTTTATTTAAGTATGCTATTCGTAAAAAATGTGAGACCAACCATGACCAGTATTTGCGTAGTTGCTAAAGGTCTATAAATAGTTTTTATAGCTTACCTTCGTTGTCCTTATAATCTTATATGACTTCTTATCGCTATAAGGTGGAGTCAGACTGTTAGTGGCTAAAACTAAAAGCCACCTGTGTCCTCCAAATGCTCTTTGCAGTTCTTGGCCACGGAAACTCTTGCAAGAAGTCTGTGTGTACGGCAGCCGGGAATCGCTCTACGACTGCCGATACCCAAGGCGATTCCTGTGGCGGTGGCTGGTACGAGAAAATGTCTTTTCCCTCGCTGTTGCAGCAATCGCCTTCGCTCGCGTTCCTTCCTCCTGTTTCCCATTTCCTCTCGCTCCGGACCAAGGCCAGGCGTTAGAGCTCGCAGCCACCAATCGCCTTACCTTCAACAAGTGGCGGTGCCCAGTCCAAGCAGAGCAAACTTCCACCGTCTACTCCAGCGTGTCCGCACAATGGTAACCGTCAGTTTCTTCCGCCTGAATCTGAAACAGAAATGGCCATGTTTGGTAAGGATATTGTGTCAGGCAGAAGGTAAGGATTCCTCAAAGTCGGGACTTACCGCCATAATCTATACTAATATAATAAAGAGGTAAAGTTTGTTTTTTTGTTTGTATGAGGTAATCTGTGGAAGGCACAGATTAATAAATAGTTACTTCGGTACTGGTCCGATTGCTAAAATTTTTTCACCAATAAAAAGCTGCTGTATTCCTGAGTGACATAGGCTATATTTTATGTACGCGGGCGAAGCTGCGGGCTAAAGCTAGTTATTTATATCAATTTGCTTATATATATGAGACTTTATTAGCTAATTATTTACATGTAAATATTTTTATCCGACGACCTAGCGAGGGTTGCGGATGCGAGACGCACAGGACCAGTCGTTGTGGCGACGCTTGGGGGAGGCCTATGTCCAACAGTGGATGTCTTTTGGTTGAGATGATGATGATGAAATATTTTGTTTCAGGCGGAAGGTAAGGTTGCCGTGGCGTCGCTTTAGCCTCTAAGAGGGAATTTACCGCCGTAATTATTTGTGTCCATGGACTTTATTAGCTAATTAATGATAAATATTAATTAGTCAAAATTCCAAACAATTGGACGATCAATATTAGCTCTTCTAAAACCATGATATTAGCGGTAAGTCCCCACTGCGATCGTGGCGTAATGCTGGATTTTTTTTAAATTTTCAATAGGTTCGCGCTTGACCACTATCTCATCTGATGGAAAGCGATGATGCGGTCGACGATGGAGTGCGCTTACCTAAAAGTAACTTATCCACTTTGACTTAAAGATCCTTAGGTTGTAGCCATCAGGAAACACATAGGAAAGGTCGCTGTTTCCGTGCGATATTTTTTTGCTCTGAGATGTTTGAAGTACGATGATGATGATGCTTTGGATGATCAAGCTGTAGGAACAGGGTTACCTAACACCAGTGCCGTAGCTTGGGTTTAGGTATCACTACATAATACAGGGTGTAAAAAGACCGATCACAAAGCCGATAACTACACATTCTGTACGTGTAATTAAGTAACTTGAACCAAAAAATATTGCTGGGAAAAAACTTTTTTTTTCATCTTTAAATAGTTATTTGTGCAACAAGAGAGCAAAGTTGGTTTTTGCCGCGAGTGTTGATTTTGAATCCCGAGTAAGCGAAGGATTCTATATTTGAATCACGAGCGTAGCGAGTGATTCTAGGTTAGAATCCTGAGTGCAGCGAGGGATTCAAAGACACGAGATGCAAAATAACTTTGGTCTCGTGTAGCACATACAACTTTTCACTTCAGCAGCGAGAACAAATAATGTAAAGGTAATAAAAAATACAACTTGGTAATATTTAAACCACATGTATATTTGTAAAAATTAAAAGTAAAATTATTGCAGTTTTATAATATATTATATACATTATTCCATTGATTAAAAATATCATAAGCTTTAAGATATTTTTCGCGAGACTTTTCAGGTAGGAAACTTAATTCTGCATTTTTTACATACTGCTTCAATTCTTCCGGTGTTAAATCGCAGACATCATCACTGGATTCACTCATATTTATTTATTATTATTTTAATAATATCCAACGTGTATCGCACTTTGTAGCTAGCGAACAGAAGAAGAAAACAATAAAAAATTAAAGCCCGCTATTTTTTAAAGATGCGTTCGGAAATTGCACTATTACTAAATTATTCTGTCACAATAAAGATTGTTGAAACTTTAAATAATTATGTAGATACATGATAAACTTCGTATTTTTTAATTCAACATCTCTTTATTTGATCATAAAAAATAATTCGATTATTAAGAGAAAAGTATAATAATTACATTTTCACCTCAGCACCTCAAACAAGTATGTTTTGCAGTTTAAAGACAGTGAGCAAAATTCGATTTTGCTGCGAGCGTGAGACAAAGTAACTTTTTAATTATTTTTTTTAAATGCCGAGTCAGTGCTGGGTCTACTCACAACATTCGAAAGATTTGAACTTCACTTTGTTCTGTCACTTTCACTTCGATACGAAAAGAGCGAGAGATAGAAACAAGTCGATTCAAAGTTCGATTTTCAAATTCAATATATAATAGGCTCAAAAAAGAAACCAACAATAAAACGTTCGGAAACACGTCACCTATAATATTTCAAATCAAGGTTTAAATGTAATTATTATACTTTTCTCTTAATAATCGAATTATATTTTTTTATGATCAAATAAAGAGATGTTGAATTAAAAAATACGAAGTTTATCATGTATCTACATAATTATTTAAAGTTTTAACAATCTTTATTGTGACAGAATAATTTAGTAATAGTGCAATTTCCGAACGCATCTTTAAAAATAGCGGGCTTTATTTATTTTTTTTATTGTTTTCTTCTTCTGTTCGCTAGCTACAAAGTGCGATACACGTTGGATATTATTATTTTATATCGGTTCCAAATAAAACTGATACTTTTAATTTGCAAAACTGCAATAATTTTACTTTTAACTTTTAATTTTTACAAATATACATGTGGTTTAAATATTACCAAGTTGTATTTTTTATTACCTTTACATTATTTGTTCTCGCTGCTGAAGTGAAAAGTTGTATGTGCTACACGAGACCAAAGTTATTTGCATCTCGTGTCTTTGAATCCCTCGCTGCACTCAGGATTCTAACCTAGAATCACTCGCTACGCTCGTGATTCAAATATAGAATCCTTCGCTTACTCGGGATTCAAAATCAACACTCGCGGCAAAAACCAACTTTGCTCTCTTGTTGCACAAATAACTATTAAACCTTGATTTGAAATTTTATAGGTGACGTGTTTCCGAACGTTTTATTGTTGGTTTCTTTTTTGAGCCTATTATATATGGAATTTGAAAATCGAACTTTGAATCGACTTGTTTCTATCTCTCGCTCTTTTCGTATCGAAGTGAAAGTGACAGAACAAAGTGAAGTTCAAATCTTTCGAATGTTGTGAGTAGACCCAGCACTGACTCGGCATTTAAAAAAAATAATTAAAAAGTTACTTTGTCTCACGCTCGCAGCAAAATCGAATTTTGCTCACTGTCTGTAGTTACTCAGATACCCGCAAAACGAGACACAATAGTAAAACAATAACAGCGCGGTCTCATAGGACCGGTTGGGGATTCAAACGTTAAACTGCAAAACATACTTGTTTGAGGTGCTGAGGTGAAAAAATAATTAATTAATAATAATTCCGATCAGCTGCGCATTCGGCCGCTCGCGCTCGGTCGTTGAACCGACCGCACGCTTGTGTGTGTGAGGCGCTCGTTGTGTTTAGTTTTCAATGCATTTTAGTAACTTCAAATGCGTAATTGACTATGAAAAATTTATAATTTTGATAACGTTTGTTCGGAAGAAAGTTTACTAATGATACTTGGAATACGATTTTGAAAAAAAAAAGAAAAAATAATGTTGACTTTGACCTTCAATATACCCAGAACCAGTGAATTCCCAGGTATGGTCTAGAAGAAAAAAAGTATCCTAGTGATGAGTGGAATATGGTCTTTTTACACCCTTTATAAAACAGAGTCGCTTTCTCTGTCCCTATGTATGCTTAAATCTTTAAAACTACGCAACGGGTTTTAATGAGGTTTCTTTTAATGGATACAGTGATCCAAGAGAAAGGTTTATATGTATAATACATGCATAATATAGTAGAGATCGACACTGATAAATTTGCACCCGTGCGAAGTCGGGGCGGGTCGCTAGTTTCGTAATAACCCCTTCTGTATTGTTTTTATTACCAAAAAAACCCTAATAGCACTTGACAACTTATTCGGCAATTCGACAAGCTAATTTACACTGGCACTCAGAGTGATTCATTAGCGTTAATCATCACTTAACTTTTAAACGGTCCATTAGAAAATTGTCATATTGACAATTTTACTATGAAAAACTGTCAATGTGACAATTTTACTATGAAAAACTGTCAATGTGCTAATTTTTTAATGATGATTAACGTTAATGGACATTAAGGGACGCTAATGACTCACTGTGAGTATCAGCCATAGCCTCTCATTACTTAGTAACAATTTGAGTTTTTGGACAGTAATTGTATACTTCTTCTTCCTTGAGAATTGGCAAGAAGTAGCTCAAAGCCGGGAACGATGGAAGGAATGGAGGGAGGCCTTTGCTCAGCAGTGGGACAGCATAGGCTAGATATAATAATAATAATTGTATGCTTCCAGCCCCGGGGCCCCGTATAATTGATACGGATAGATACGCCTCTGCCTAACATGTATGTCGCCAAGTAAGTGGCAAGTCGTTTTAGCTTCTAAAACAATAGGATTTTTTTAAGTGGGATATCATCCGATTTTTTGTCCTGCTTAAGGGTGGAGCGGGAGAGCTTGTCAGACTTGTACTGACTTAAAAATCACTCGTATTTTCCTTGTTAACGTTTTGGAACCTCAGGATTACCTTTCAGACAACTCATAGACAACGATAGTGGGTTAAGATGCCATCCAATGCTTTTAGTCAAGTTAAACATGGCCATTAAGTAAGTATACATTACGAAATTGTTTGAAAATATTAGTGCAGCCCTAGACGGCGAAGAAAACTGAAGAAACTTAGATTAAATAGGCTTTAAGCCTTTAAAAGTGTAATTCTTCCTCTCGCTTCATTCACCGTAGCAGAAAAAAGGGCTTAGATAAAAGCTGCAACCGTGCAATACATTGACCGCCTACTGAACTATACATAATTTTATTTCGATAATGTTGCATGCACCTAAATTGCAGGCGTTTCGATTTTAATTGTAATTAAAATGTTGATTTCATAATATCAGATTAAAGTTAAACGATAATGTAAACAATTCGTTTAGTTAAACTTATTTCAAAGTGAAAGGTAATAATCGAATAATCGCAAATTATCAAAACTTTCCCAGCATAGCTTCCGGTCACAGCCATAGTGATGATAAACAGTGACATAAGAGAGGTTTATAGGTCAATCGTTGTAACGTAACTTGAATGTGGGCAACACTCGCTCGCTCCGTCAGTGCGGTTCACACCGTCATGTTGGTGCGTCGTGCGCGTTCCCACCAAAAATAAGCATTCCGAATTCGAAAAAATCGCGCGAATATTCCGACGAACATTTAAATTGAACCCCGTGTGTGCATTTATAATAGAAACCATGTTTTTATTACTAGTTTTAGCGTTAGTTGGGTCTATTGCCCTCTGTTTTATGCTAATAGATTCCCTATGGAGTGTATTGGAGCTTATTTCTTCGTATTTGATGCCTTACTTCCTGCCTTCTGAGGTGCAGGATCTGTCCAAGAGGTTCGGACCTTGGGCTGGTGAGTAGATTGTTGTTTTTAATATTATTTTTTTAGCATGTTTTTGATGTTGTTTACATTGAGAGGTCGACGCCTGCGCCCTACGTCCTTCGTATCAAAAAGCAGTTTTGTCCCGATATAGAAAGAGAAAACTCTTCGTGACCTTGATCGATTATTCTATTTTAATTTAGTGTTCATGTATTTAGTATGGAGCGTATTGGTTAGTTGCGTCAGTGAAATAATGATAACACAGGTTATCATTAATTCTTTGATTACCTAATTATTTTTTAACGAGTGAATTAGAAAAATATAGCCGGTGTTTTTTTGTTTTTGACACGACTTCTATACTTAATTACAGAAGTTATTTTGTTTTTTGGGAGATTTGTTTTTGCTTATCGGGGGGTACCTAATAAAAATATAAACAAAAAAAAAAGAATCATCAAAATATGATGATCCTTTTTATCTCACTCAAAATTTGGCAAACTACAAATAAAAAATAAATCGGATTGAAAACCTCCACCTGAATTTGGAATTGATTAAAAAAAGATTATTGAACTTGACTTAAATGTGCACCTCACCGGAATGCCAATATACTTACATAAATAGTTTATAGTAGTGACGATTAGCATATCGGTCTTATAATGTTGGGGACATGGGGACTGTTGGGATTCAGGCCTCCTCTCTAGGCGAGAGAATGGGCCGTAAATCCGTGGTTTTCACACATTTTAGAATTTTTGGTAGGGACGTCATCGTCCCTACCAAAAATCAAATCATCATTTCATCATCATCATTTAAGCAGAATAAAAATTACCTTTATTATTATTACGATAAAACCTTACCTACATAAGAATGAAAAACAAATCGTAAAAAATATTCTTACGATTTCCACAGGTTTTGTTTTTCAAGTGGGGAATCATCAGAATGACTTCTCCCGCTTTTGGGTGGAGCGGGAGGGCGTGTTAGACTTTTACCATACTTTTACTGTCTAAACCCCACTTGAAAAAAAGGAACGGTGTGGCCGTTCCTGTTTTTTCAGGTGGGGAATCATCAGAATGACTTCTCCCGCTCTTGGATGAAGCGGGAGGGCGTGTCAGACTTTTACTGACTAAACCCTATCCCGTTCCTTATTTGCCTTCGTTCTGGGGTCGCGAGCGCAGTTACAATAACTTGACCGCTTACATTAACTTGACGCATCTCTGAAATGCGAGCATCCCCCTGCTTCCCCCCGCATTCCCTTAGCTCACCCGGCTAGTGTCAGGTATGGTCATCATCTCTGTTATCAATACGCGCGTCGATAATTTGGCTGTTGCTGTTATATTGTTTTGGGGCATTATTTCATCGAAGCCAAGCATCAAGTTAATGTGCCCGAATTGTACGGTCTTGTACATAGTCGTACGGGTTGTACTAACTACCTTATTCGTACATATTTTTAGCAAGTTGTTCGGCATTCAATAGCAATTTAATGTGGGTACTAACAAGTTTAATTAACGTTCTAATTGTAATTGCTCACTGATGATGTGATGACATGTTTTGAAGCAGTTTTATAAAGATTCTAGATTTTATGAATTTATTTTTATTTGATTTATTTTCATTGGATTCTTCTTCATCATCCTCGTTTTTCATATAAAACGAGTTGAAATGGTATTATTTGCCTTTAAGAGAGCCCTTCTCGACCTACCTGTCCTCAACCTGGGCATGATTTGCTCGGTGTCCCCAGATCGAAAGCAACGAAGGAACGGGGTAGGGATTAGTCAGTTAAAGTCTAAAACGCCCTCCCGCTCTGCCCAAGAGCGGGAGTAGTAAATCGAATGATTCCCCACCTGAAAAAAACCTGAGCACGGTTTAACCTATCATATACCTACAAAACGAGACACAATAGTAAAACAATAACAGCCCGGTCTCATAGGACCGGTCGGGGATACATGAACTAAAAGCTTGTTGGTAGAAGAGATAACACCTTAACGCTCGGTATTTCCTGGAACAAGTTTTGTGAAACACTTCAGTGAATGACGGAATTAGCGAATGCCAATCGCTGCAATTGTTGTTTATTTTTTGATTTTAATATTTTTTTTAAATATCTTGGTCGTTCAAAATCTTCATTTTGCAAGGTCTATAAATATAGTATATTATGAAGGGCCAAATTTAAAAAAAACCAGCAAATTTTTTAAGATCTTGTAAAAAAGATCTCGTATATTTATTTTTTTAACTTATTTTTTAAATTATATTTTTAAATATTTCTTAGAAATCTTACAAAAAAAATATTATAATAATCTGTTATCTGTATTGTAATATGGAAGTATTGAAAACCCAAGAATTTTTGAAAAGGGTATCTAACCATTGAGTTTCTTGCCGGTTCTTCTCCTTACGAAACGACCAATTTGGAACCATGCACTAACTTCTGATGTTTTATAAGTGCCTATATGTAGGCCTATGTAAAATAAAAATATTTTTGATTTTGATTTTATTATAACGTAAGAGCGGTTGTGTGAAAATGTATGAAAATGCTCATTCCTCACGTTGAGCGCTCTTAAGAGGGAATCGCCAGGATGATCCACTAAATTTAAAAATGCTTACGTTTTTTGCATCTTAAAGGTCAGGGCCAGATTCTAAGTTCAATAAAATAATTGTTTGCGATCATAATAAATAATTATATCGTAACTGATTTATAATTTTTGAATTCATAAATGCAAGTCTCTTAGTGCGTCCATGATTTTATTGATTTTAATACCGCAAATAAATAACTTGTTTTGGTTGCAACTGATATTTTAATCAACAGAAAACTTGACAGTGACCTGCAAATGGCTAAAAACTTAAGATATAATTTGAATTTCAAGTTGGTTCCGGATTCATCTGTGAGAAAATAACTGATTTATTATTTCTAATTTAACACATATTAAAATAAATATAATATTTATTTACCTTACATATAATACCTACCTACTAATACGTAAATAACTGCCGTACTCTCAGTATATAATATAGATTGGTTTCAAAACCGGGGTCAGAAAACTACTACAAAACTGGGTCTATTCGGCTCAGCCGTGAGACACACAATGTGGCAGTATTCGTTTTTAATCTTTCTAAATATTATTTTGACAGTGTGTGTGTTATAAAATATTTTTCAAACAATCCCGCATGTTGGTTTTCCCCTCACGGTGAAAATCGTGAGGCTTTAAGTCGACGGCGTAAATTCCGCCTATGGTACAAATCGATTATGTTCTTAAAGATCAAAACAATAAAGAACTTTTAAAGCAATTTTCGTTTTTTATTATATCAACAGATAATCTATCATTTTTTACAAACTATGTATTATGTAATATCTTAGATCGATTAAGTAAATTATTGTCGAAATAATCCATACCTACCAAAAACATGTATTGTCATAATTACTTCTAACATTTGCTCCAATCACACCCACCAAGTCCATCAACTTATCAGTTTTTCCTTAAGTCCTCAATTTATGGCTATGTGGCCTTTAAAATGATTGATCTTTGAAATTACCTCACAATATAGGTGATTCTTAAAAAAAGGAATATATTGGTAAGTTTTACTAAAACTTTAAAAATGGAAACGATACATTGTGACCCAGGAATTGACTAGGGCACACTGGATACTATACAAAATACAGTTATTATATTAATTACTTAAACAATAGTGAAGGTAAATTGGTAAGTATTGATAATCGGGTGTTTCTAGGAGAGCAGTAAAAATATAGATTACTGTGTTAGGCCTTTTCGAAGTAACAGCGAAATAATCAATTGCATAGCCTATGCAATGATGATGATGACCTATGCTATGTATGGTCATCATCATCATTTCATTGCGACTTAGCGCAATACATCGCCGACCTATAGACTGTATTCTGTGCTATGTCATCGATCCTATTAATAAATGTAGTTATTTAATTAGTTGTTCTTTTTTAATAAGTATCTTCTAATTATTTTACTAGATTTTGTTGCAGTACTTACCTATGTACTATGTAGTAAATGTAGTAATATAAATCGTACTCATTCATTTTTACTGAAGGTCATAGTTAAATGAACTTAATATAAGTTCCTCTTAGACTACCAATAAATTTATTTTTGATTTAGGTGTAAACCGATTTAAAAATTTTGTTGATATACAGTAACATGGTGATACAAACATTGTCAAAAAACGTGTTTTGCAATATTTTTCATACAAAGTTATTTATAAAAATGTACTCAATGCATGAACTCAACAGTGCACTTTAAAATATTTATCGCAAAGAATTTTAAACAACATACGAATAGGAATAACAAGCGTAAAACAATAGCAATCATTTACGTTTCTTATTCACTTACTGACAAAACAAATTTTAAAACCAAGTGAGAATAAATAATTTCATTCTTTGCTACTGATCGGACTTACGACATCATATTATCTCGCTTTGCTATAATCGCGTCGATGACTGGTATCGTCAAGAGAACATTGAATTATCCACTGTAACCCGTAACTCACTGTGACCCAATGGTGTGACCCTACGTGATAAATTATTTAGTAAGTAAGATTTTGCATACCTTATCATTTCACCTATAATAATATATTAGTCTAACCCTACTGACCTATCTATGTGCTGCATGCATGAAATAACATATATTATAGTTAAATAGAGAAAGTAGTTAGATGTCTTAGATGTCTATACTCACGTTACTAGGCTGTATAGTGTAACTTATGTGCTTGTGTCCCCTAGGTGAGGCAGAGGGGATTCGTCGCCTTCGTTAATTGTAGGTTACATTTATTTATTTATTTAATACTTTATGCACATATAAATACAGAGGCGGACTTAATGCCTTAGGCATTTTCTACCAGTCAACCTTTATTTCGACTAAACTTTAGACTTCGACCAGTGAGTAAATTATAAATGAGACATTTTCTTTTTAAATATCAGAAGTAGTTACATTACAATCTTTCAAGCAATAAAAACCATGTCGTATTCCTTTACAATACATATCTGTATAATAATTAAAAATAATAAACATTGAAGAGATTATATGCTATACCTAATCTGAAATAAAAAGGTCAATTTTCTAATGTGGTTAGTTGGCCATTCAAGCCTAGTGCTTAGGTAATGATTTGTACTCAATAGCGACGAATTCTATAAATTAAAGCATTGTTATTATTCTTAACTTGGATCAGTAAAAACTATAAGTAGCTTAGTTAAAATTAACTTAGTTTAGTTAAACTGTCATAGAAAAGCGTGTGAACCTAACTCAACTAGATGTTTAAATAAAAAATATCTCCAATAAAAAGTAGCGAATCAACTATTAGTTTTTTTTCCATGGTTCTAATTACCTGGTACCTAGTGTTCATCACTTAATAGAATAAATTATACATATTAAACGACTATTTTATTAATGTTAATTACTTTTTTAACTTTATTACAAATGGTCATGTGACTTTGTAGATTAAACGCAAATATTTTTTGTTTTGTGGTAGGTCTGGTATAAATAATACATTTTCTATGGTTCTGGTTTGGTAGGCAAATTTATTCAGAATTAATTACGCACTCACGCACGTTTTATGTATGCTCCAAAAACGTGGACGAAAGAAATAGGAAAGAAGTATAAGTATAATCGCAGATACATATTTATGATATATTTTTATCGTTATTTTTTTATACTTGCCTCACTTGACAGAAAAAATTGCAGAGTTTATCTAATATCTCGATGGTTCCAAGTAAAGTATCGAATCAATAAAATAGCAATTTTTATTATGACTGTTTTGAGCTCTTTTTAAAGGATATTTTTTAATACAACTTCAAATATCGGGAATCTTAAGAGTTTTCCTAATTTTTGAAGTTGTATTAAAAAAACATCCTTTTAAAAAGAGCTCAAAACAGTCATAATAAAAATGTGCTATTTTATTGATTCGATACTTTACTTAGGGACCATCGATCTATGTTTAGAATAAAGATCTAATTTTCAAGGTATTATAGTTAAAACCGGTTTAAGAATTAAATATTTGGAGTTACAACATGTTGAACTTTAGTTTAACGCGTGATTGTGACAGACTAAACTAGAGTTAAGCAAATACCTACTTTCTTAGGTCTTGAGGGCTGTGGGTATGTTCCAAAGAGTTACCACGGCTATGGAACACTGTTGGGTTTAAGTCAGTAAAAGTCTGACAGTCGTTCTTGCTCCATTCAGAGCAGGAGATACTATTTGATAATTTCCAACCGAAAAGAATAGTCTTAGTTGCTTGAATAATTTGATCCAATTTGCTTAACCCAAGTTACGCAAAAGTCGAAAGTTAAATATGCTTACTTCACGTTGGTAGAACCGTGACTTTAACTGATGTGAATTTTAATTTACATAAACTAAACTGAACTGAAGAAATATTTTCTAAAAATGGCTATAGGTCAATGACAAAACAGAGTGTGCTTGTGATGCGACAGTTTCTATTACTATTAGAATTTAAATCGGCCATATTAGTCCACGCCTTTTATATTATAATTAAATCTTTTATTTATTGATATACACAATAGAATAATTAATGAACATTATTGTATATAAAAATAGTTTCATTATTTTTACATCATCTTTTTGTGGGTACAATGGCGGTTTTATCGCTGACAGCGATATTGTGATATCGAAAGAAGATCTTGTCAGTTATTTTTCATATTAGCAACTAAACTGGCTAGATAACATGCTTTTAAAGTTTTAACGTTTTTACGAATAACTTATGTTATTTTTTGAATTAGTAAAGTGTGTTATACGTACATTTCTTGGAGCAAGAAATCTACGTAAAACAAATCAAAATATAAATATCACCCGGCGCCTCACTACTACCCCTAATATAATACTTTACACCCTAATTAGAAAGTTAAGTTACAATTATAACTCAAGTACTGAAACTTTTATACATTTAAGTAGTGTCTCTCAAAGAAATTAAGTTTTCCTAACTGTACGTAAATATTATAATATGTAAATCGACGCACTACACTGGTAGCACATTGGTATCGGCGGCGTATATCGGTGTAGATCGCACACACAAAAACACGTTACTGACGCAATCAACATTTATCGAGAATTTATCAAATATTACTATTTTATTCATACCAAATTAATTTTAAAAAAGAATGAGGATAAAAAATAACCTATTTAAAAAAATGCTGAAAAGGATTCAGTAACCGATTCTGAACAAAATACTTTCAGGTTGTGCGTATATTATGTTTAAATATGTTGTATTATTAACTTGTTTTTCCGGTAAAACTTGTTCTTCGAGATAAATTATCAAAGAAAAAATTGTGGGTGCGGTTAGAGGACCCTCTTAAAGTGTTGGTCGAGGCTCGTGGCTATTAAGCCATGGCTGACACAACCATCATCGATATAATGATCGCTGAGTATACATCCCACGTATCGACATCCCCCTGGAACGAAGGCAAAGAAGGAACAGTAGTGGGTTCTAGTCAGTTAAAGTCTGACACCCTCTCCCGATCCACCCAGAGCGTGTGATTATGATGATATCCAACTTTTAAAAAAATGACGACATCCTGTCGTACTCAGTTGATTTATTATAATTATTATTTAACCATATTCAATACAAATTGTATATTTATTTTAATCTTATAAATCTTACATTGCTGCATCTTCCAGAACGTGGAATAATTTATAGTATTGATTAATTAAATATTAAACGAGTATAATATTAGAATACAAGAAACGAGTTATTCTAGATGGTCGAGTTACCAGCTATTAGCACCGGTGGCCTTCAACTAAACGTTTCTTGAGGAAGTGCGGTTCCTACGGCTACGGCCACCGAATCCTGCGATTACTCGATCACCAATATAAATTGAACGATTGTAAATACTGATTATATACTAGACTGATTATTACAAACTGATTAGTAGGTGTTAATGAAGGAAATGTGTTAACACGTGTTTTTCCTACGCGTAGTCGGTTGAAAACTTTTTTTTTTCAACTTTCACACAATGTTGTCTAGTCCCAAACTAAACAAAGCTTGTGCTATGGGTACTAGACAACTGATAAACATACTTATATATTTCTAAATACATATATACTATAGATAAAATTATACTCAGACATAGAAAAAATCATCGTGCTCATCGCACGAACATTTGTCCTGCTTGGGAATCAAACCCACGAGCTCCGGCATAGCAGTTAAGGCCACTAACCACTAGACCAAAAGGCCAGTCAAATTAATTACTAATAGGACGGTAGGACGGGTATACATTGGCGTCGAGTCGACATTGAAGTACCTAGGACTCGTCCTCGACAGCCGGTGGACTTTCGAGGAGCACTTCCGACGACTGGTTCCTAAACCGGAAGTTGTATTGAGTGGTTTTCTTATAAAGAAAATGAGCAAGTCCTTCTATAAATATAAAAAAAATAAAAAGATATTTATCAAAGGCAGGTATTTCTGTAGATAGAATGCTTTAAGGTGGATATGCCAGCGTTGCCCGCATAATTCAATTTTCTTAGTTTTTTTGCGTTTTGCAAATCAGTGTCAAGCTGCAAAGTTATTAAATAGAGTAAGAAGTGAGAGGGTTGTATTGATGATTTATAATAATGATTATGATTCCGTTAGTAAATAGGTACGTATTATGACCGCCCATCATATTAGTTGTTTCAAAAAACTTAAGAAAGTTTGTTTTTTGCGGGTCACCTTTGAGCATCCCGTTTAAAATCATCATGTATAAGGAGAACAGACATTGTATTTTTATTAGACCTCTAACTGGTTTTGTACCTTTCTTTGCCTACTTACCCAGTTTCCAACTCTGTTGGGGTCGGCTTTCAGTCTAAAAAGATGCAGCTGGAATATTTTCTATTTTACATCAAGCGACTGCCTCTCTTCAGTCGTCATTCATTAATTATTTATTTAATATTTTATACACATAAAGGTACAAAGGCGGACTTAATGCCTTAGGCATTTTCTACCAGTCAACCTTTGGGTAATGCAGAGAATATTAGTGGTTGGTAGGTGCAATAAAAGAGAGAGAAAAAATTAATACTTATTGAAATTCACATTGATTCAATTCAACAAAAGGACACTTATAAAATGTCAGAAGCACTGTTCCGGTTAGTTGTTTCCTTCAAAACCTGTCAGTAACATCTAAATTGGGTAAACTGTTCAAAAAACGAATATGTTATCGTAACATTTCCGTATTGCAGTATTAATCTATACTGTCCTCTAACGGGCAGTATAAATTTACCACTTAACGTAATGGAAAATTCGTGCATCAAAATAGTTAATATTCATAAGTCTGTGTCTGAGGAGTCTACTGTCTAAAAATAGAAGTTTTGTAAAATAAACTTGTTAATAAAAGATCAGATTATAATTAGTAAAGTGTTACAAATACTTAGTTCTTATAAAAAATATGAAATAGATAACATGTGGATAACGTTGTGAGTTACACATAAATTACTAACATTAGATACTAAGGCTTTATTAATTAAGAAACCGTGTGTAATTGTTTGCTTTCCCAAATAAATAAATAAAAAATATAACTTCATAAAAATTAATGCGATATTTTTTTAGACCGCTATCTTGTATTGTACAGACCTCTCTTTATTAATAATAATAATAATAATAATTTGATATCAAGTAACATTGACTCATGTCTATACAGAAAAAAATATAATTAAAACATAGTTACATTTAAAGTTTATTATTATTAATATGAGCCCGTCGTGTCCCACTGCAGGGCAAAGGCCTCCCTTCTCATTTTTCACGTTTTCCCAACCCGAGCCACTCCTGGCCAATCCTTTAGGATATTTAACATTTAAATTTTTAAAAATTAAATTTAATTATGAATTTAAAATTAAATAAAATCATTTATACACTACTACTAGTACTACAGTTAATTGAATTTAATCAATTAAAATCAGCTATGTCAATTCTAGTATTATTTCTTTTTTCATCTTTTTAATACATATTATCTATACTATCTATACTAATATTATAAAGAGGTAAAATTTGTAAGTTTGTAGGTTTGTAAGTTTGTATGTAGGGGGTAATCTCTGGAACTACTGGTCCGATTTGATAAATTCTTTCAGTGTTAGATAGCCCATTTATCGAGGAATGCTATAGGCTATACACCATCACGCTACGACCCACGGGAGCGGAGCAGTAACGAAAAATGCGGGTGAAACCGCAGGGGACAGCTAGTTTGTTATATTTTTTACCAAAGGACACGTACAAAATGTCAGAAGCACTGTTCCGGTTAGTTGTTTCCTCCAAAACCTGCCAGTAACTTCTAAATTAAGTAAACTGTTTAAAAAACAAATATTTTATTGTAACATTTCCGTATTTCAATTTTGATATATGTTAGAGGACAGTATAAATACATACAAGTTAACTTAATGCAAAAATCGTGCATCGCAATAGTTAATATTAATAAGTCTGTGTCTGAAGAGTCTACAGTCTAAGAATAGAAGCTATGTAAATAAAAGATATTCAGATTATAATTAGTAAAGTGTTACAAATAAAAAATATAACTTCATAAAAATGAATGCGATATATTTTATTAGACCTCTAACTTGTATTGTACAGACCTCTCTTTATTAATCATCATCATCTGCCTAGCCTTTTCCCAACTACATTGGGGTTGGCTTCCAGCCAAGCCGGATTTAGCTGAATACCAGTATTCTACGAGGAGCGGCAGACTAACAGACCTTCACAACCCATTAACTGGGGTAACACGGTACTTCATGGCAAGACTGGAGTCAACTCTCTTAATTTATAATAATGATAATTTATTATCAAGTAACATTGACTCATATACTTACTTACAGAAAAATATAATTAAAATCAGCTATCATTAATCAGCAGCTAGAAATTCTAGTATAATTTCTTTTTTCATCTTTTAAATACATTTTTGTTGTATTTTTAAATATTTTTTACCTGTTCCGGTTGGTTGTTTCCTCCAAAACTTCTAAATTGGGTAAACTGTTTAAAAAACAAAACAAATGTTAATATAACATTTTGGCGGTATAAATATACAAGTTAACTTAATGTAAACATCGTGCATCGTAATGGTTAATAATAAGACCATGTCTGAGGAGTCTACAGTCTAAAAATAGAAGTTTTGTAAAATAAACCAGTTAATAAAAGATATTCAGATTATAATTAGTAAAGTGTTACAAATAAAAAAATATAACTGCATTAAAATTACTTAATGCGAAATTTTTAGAATAGTTTTGTAAACACAGAGCACACTCCAAAGAGAATTAAAGTCATTGGCACACTCAGATGCAAAATGCATGTGTAGTAGGTACCTACAGGAAAAAATTCGTGTGAAGCGAGAAATTACGCAATGAGTATTTTTCGAACAATTGAACTCAAACATTCATGGGAAAATAGACATTAAGGTATTTTGCATCGTACCTTACCTACATTTCTTGGGCGGAGCACCGCCGTGTCCTTGTGGAGGCTATCGGCGGCGGTGACCTCTCGCGCCGGGCCCTGGTACAGGCCATGGTCCGGAGCGAGGAGGGGTGGCAGGCAGTCGCCTCCTTCTGCGAAGCAGTAATGTTAGCGAAGGAGGCTGCCGACCGCGTGAGGCAACGGAACTCACGCCGCCGCCGCCGAGATCCCGATCCCGATTTCCGACCACCGTAGGCGCGGGCTCGCGGATAGCGAGCACTGGGTAGCTCGCCGTCCGGCAGTCTAGTAATAATCTGGACCGAGCCTAGTCGTCGACGGCGCGTTCTGTTCCACGCGCGCCTCAAGGAGATGTCAGCAAACTATAGGGGCCCGGTAGGGCCGAAGCCTCTGGGGAACACGGTATCCGAAAGGTTGTCACCATGTCCCCCAGATCGATGGCAACGAAGGAACGGGGTAGGGGTTTAGTCAGTAAGAGTCTGACACGCCCTCCCGCTCCGCCCAAGAGTGGGAGAAGTCATTCTGATGATTCCCCTTCCGGAAAAAAAAAAACCTTACCTACATTTCTATTCAACATGTCCACCCTTAAAGCCCACATACCCACTCGCTTAAAGGCCTGTGATATGGTATCACAGGCCTTTAAGCGAGCGATTGTGATGTTATGAGAATGTGATGTTTTACCAATATTGTGTTTTGTGAATGTGGTGTTTTACGAATGTGGTCTTTTCATCATCTACCTAGCCTTTCCCCAACTATATCGGGGTCGGCTTCCAGTCAAGCCAGATTTAGCTGAATACCAGTGTTTTACGAGGAGCGGCTGCCTACCAGACCTCCCATTAACTGGGGCAACACGTTGGTCTTTGGAGAATATGATATTAAGCGATGAAGCCGTTCGGGCTTTTCACAGTGTGTCCATTGGAAAATTGTCCACTGCGAATCGTTATGATTTTTCTAATGATTCCAAATTATTGTTATTGTGACGTTTAGCACAGACCGTGACGTCTAACCTAGACCACAATTTTCCTTTGAAATGAATTTAAAGAGCCTACACTACCTACTTGATACGTCGAGCCCCGTCGAAGACCGTCTTACCCTTATTACACTACGCGACGTAGACTAAGACCGTTCGTAAAAACGAGTGTTGTAATAAGCCTTTAAATAATTGTAATTTTTTTATGTAATAGCATTCAGTCGGCCAATAGTTAGTCGATCTAGTGTTCTGTCGGCCAAAATAATGATCGTCTAGATAGCGTTCTGTCGAGATAAACTGCATCGACTTACGAGTTCTGTCGGTCTACTGCAGGTCGGAATAGTAATCTGTCGAGATAGCGTTCGTCGGGATTTCGTTTGTCGGAATAGTGTAGTACAATCGTTTTTCTTTCTTTTAAGAAATAACATTTATGACCGAACTACGTAAATCATTTAAAAATCAATGAACTATTTCGAATGGATTTCTTGCTTTACTAGGAGTCACCTATTATTCACTTTTGACTTAAAGATTTTCAGGTTATAGCTATCAGGAAACACAGACTTCGGCAGGGAATGCCACTCCTTTTTTACAGTAATAGTATTTAGTAGTATTTACCATGGAAATACGAAAATCAGATAGTCAATTTAGCTGCAAGAGTCGTAGAAACATGAGATATATTCAACGTATCACATTTTAGATCGGATAAACTGTTTAAAGGGCAAATCAAACCGATGTATATGCAAATAGATGTCATAAGCAACTTCTGAAAGTGTTTATGAAGATTAAATTATAAGATAAGAAAGCTAGCGACCCGCCCCGGCTTCGCACGGGTGCAAAATCAGTGTTACTCTACTATATTCATCATCATCATCATCTCAGCCGAAAGACGTCCACTGCTGGACATAGGCCTCCCCCAAGCGTCGCCACAGCGACCGGTCCTGCGCGTCTCGCATCCATCGGATTCCCGCGACCCTCGCCAGGTCGTCGGTCCACCTTGTGGGAGGCCTTCCGACGCTGCGTCTTCCGGTACGTGGCCGCCACTCTAGAACCTTCCGTCCCCATCGACCATCTGTTCTACGAGCAATATGCCCTGCCCACTGCCACTTAAGTTTGGCGATTCTTCGGGCTATGTCGATAACCTTAGTTCTCTTGCGGATCTCTTCATTCCTGATGTGATCGCGCAAGGAAACTCCGAGCATAGCCCTTTCCATTGCTCTTTGGGTGACTTTAAGCCTTCTGATGAGGCCCATTGTGAGCGACCACGTTTCCGAGCCATATGTCATCACTGGCAACACACACTGGTCATAGACTTTTGTCTTGAGACACTGCGGTAGGTTGGACGAGAAGATACCGTGCAGCTTCCTGAACGCTGCCCAGCCGAGTCGGATTCGACGATTGATCTCTTTCTCGAAGTTAGATCTACCCAACTGGACCGTCTGTCCCAGGTAGACGTAGTCGTCCACAACTTCGAGTGTAGAGTCTCCGATCTTGATAGGAGTGGGAGCTACATGGATGTTTACCATGACTTTGGTTTTGTCCATGTTCATTTTGAGTCCCACTCTTTCGGAAGCCCTACTGAGATCACCGAGCATTGTACTGAGCTCCTCCGTAGTCTCAGCCATGACTACTATGTCGTCGGCAAACCGAAGGTGAGTGATGTACTCGCCGTTGATATTGATGCCTCGCCCTCTCCATTCCAGAACCTTGAAGACATCCCCCAATGCGGCCGTGAACAGTTTCGGAGAGATAACGTCTCCCTGTCTCACACCCCGCTGTAAAAGGATAGGTTTCGAGGTCTGATCCTGGAGTCGGACTGACATGGTGGCGTTTTTGTACAAACATTTCAGCACTTCGATGTACCGATAGTCAATCTGGCACCGTTGGAGAGACTGCAGTATAGCCCAAGTCTCGATCGAATCGAAGGCTTTCTCGTAATCCACAAACGCTAAGCAGAGAGGCAGGTTATACTCCTCAGTCTTCTGTATAACCTGCCGTAGCGTATGTATGTGGTCTACGGTGCTAAAGCCTCTTCGGAATCCGGCTTGTTCAGGAGGCTGGAAGTCGTCGAACCTGCGTGCGAGACGATTCGTGATGACTCTGGAAAACAACTTGTAGACATGGCTCAGAAGTGAGATGGGCCTGTAGTTCTTAAGGAGGGCATTGTCGCCCTTCTTAAAGAAGAGTACCACCACACCTCTGCCCCATGCCTGTGGCGTTTTGCCCTCGAGTATGACGGAATTAAATAGCTTCTGAAGGGCCTTAAGGACCGGTTTTCCACCCGCCTTCAGAAGTTCGGCCGTAATTCCGTCCTCACCCGGCGCCTTATTGTGTTTAAGTTGTTTCAGAGCCACCCTAATCTCGTACAGGCTGACGTCCGGGATATCTTCGGTATAGTGTCGGGTCAATCTAGCTCTTGGATCACTCGCTAGATTTGTCGTGGGTTTAGAGATAGACGTGTATAACTGTCCATAGAATGCCTCGATCTCTCCCAGGAGCTCCGATTTAGCGGATATGACTCTGCCATCGTCGGTCTTCAGTTTCGTGAGTTGGCTCTGCCCAATAGACAGATCCCTCGCAAAAACTTTGGAGCCCTTATTCCGCTCTATCGCGTCCTTAACCCTTTCGGAATTAAAGTGGCGAAGATCGCGTTTTAAGGACTTCGAAATCTGTCTATTGAGCTGACGGTATCTGCACAAATCGTCTGAAGACTGCAGAATCATCTCACGCCTCTTCTTCATGAGCTCGAGAGTCGGATCCGAGAGCTTCTTGTTCCTATTTGTACGGTGGGTCTTGAAAAACTTAGACCCGACCGTATGGACAGTTTCCACGAACCCATCGTTACATTCGTCCACGGAGCTACCTAGGCACTCGAAACGATTGTGGAGTTCGAGCTGAAAGCTCTCGGGGTTTTGGAGCTGGATTTGTGCTGGACGGAGCGTAGACTTCACCAGTCGAGACCTTTCAAGCTTGATGTTGATATTCAATGTGCCTCTCACCATGCGGTGATCACTACCAGTTTTCACTGCATTGATCACAGAGACATCATTGAATATTTGCTTCTTCGTCGACAAGATGAAGTCAATCTCATTTTTAGTTGCACCATCGGGGCTTTGCCAGGTCCACCTCCTATGCTCACGCTTTTTGAAGAAAGAGTTCATCATGTAGAGGCCCTCCTTCTCCATAAAGCTAGCCAGTAGGTGTCCCCGGTGGTTCCGCCGTCCAAATCCAAATTGCCCCACTCGCAGCTCATCACCGTCTCGTTTGCCCAGTTTAGCGTTGAAGTCCCCCATGACCACGGTGAAGTGAGTCTTATAACCATGTATGGCTCTGGATATATCCTCATACATGGTCTCTACTTCGTCGTCGGAGTGTGTCGAGGTTGGGGCATATACCTGTATGACCTTCAGCGAATATCTTGCCGATATTCTGAGTATAAGGTAAGCCACCCTGGTCGACACACTCTCGATCCTCACCACATTGTTCACAAGGGACCTGTGGACGAAAAACCCGACACCACCCTGGGACTGCCGGTCGCCCTCCCGGAAATAGAGCAGGTTACCGGATTTGAGAATTATCGTGTCCTCCCCCTGTCTTCGGACTTCGGATAATCCCACAATACTCCATCGTACCCCGCTCAACTCTTCCTCAAGTTCGGTGATCTTCTCGTCGGTCCGCAGTGTACGCGTGTTGTATGTTGCCAGGTCGAGTCGTTGTAAGGGGTAGCCTAGCCTCCTCCGGAGATTCTTCGCACCCCTTGCCTCGCCGTAGCCTTGACCGCTACCGTAGTCAAGGTTAGACGGGCTGCCGGGTACTAGGGGCCGTTTTGTTTTGCGTGTCTGCATTGTTGGGGGGTTTTTGCCATAATCGCCACGCTTGGCATGCGGGTTGGCGATCGCTGTGTAGATGTTGAAATGCACAGAAAATGCTGCTGCCCATTTTCTGGTGTGTCCCTTAGTCGCCTCTTACGACACCCACGGGAAGAGATGGGATGGTGTAAATTCTTCGGTTCCAGACACCATACGGAACTCTACTATATTATGCATGTATTATACATATAAACCTTCCTCTTGAATTACTCTGTCTTTTAAAAAAAGTAATCAAAAAAATAATCAAAATCCGTTGCGTAGTTTTAAAGATTTAAGCATACATTGGGATATAGGGACAGAGAAAGCGACTTTGTTTTATACTATTTAGTGATTATGAAATAAATACCTGCTTAGTAAATATTAGCAGAAAGATAAAGATTTATACATATTATAACATACTAAGTATGTCTAATTTTAGTAACTGGGTTAATAGGCTGTGATGAAATTTTTTGTAAATAAGTAAATGGCCTCCCCGATACTGTCAACAGCTTTTAAATATATATTACTAGCTTTTGCCCGCGACTTCGTCCGCACATGAATGTTGGTTACGGCGGATGCGAAGTCGAAGACAGATAAAAAGTAGCCTATGTCCATCCTTGGGGTTCAACCTAGCTCTGTACAAAATTTCATCAAACTCGGTGCAGTAGTTTAACCGTGAAAGCGTAAAAGACAGACCAGAGTTGCTTTCACATTTATAATATTAGTATGGATTAATCAATTCAGTCTGTTGAAAGACTATGTAATAAGTATTAATTTTATATTGAATACCATTAAATAAATAAAATTGTTTATTTGGTCTCAAACGGTTACATTACTAGTGTTAATGAAACAGCCCCAGTAAGTTATTATTAATACTTGTGTTGGGGTTATTACGCTCCTTCCCTTATTAGTTTTTTTTTTCGATAAATAGTATGTTACATAAAGATTCAGTTTAGCGAATGATTAAGTTGAGAAAGATCACACATCTTTCTTAACTTTCTCATCCGTGCGCGACGAGAATGGATAAAGTGAAAAATCTTCAGCTGAAACTTGGTATTTTTAGTTGTACCAAGTCATCATCATCATCATTTCAGTCGAAAGACGTCCACTGTTGGACATAGGCCTTTCCCAATTCCCAACTTCCCCTCCCTTCTCTAATCCCATCTCCATATCACGAACATATTGAATTATTTAAATAGGAATTACAACATATCTATAACTAGCATCTGTCCGCGGGTTCAAAAGGCAAAGTAGGTTTCTTCATAGAAACTTTGGACCTCCGTTTTATCCCATTGGGGGTTTTTTTTTCTGGTATGGGAATCATCAGAATGACTTCTCCCGCTCTTGGCAGGGTGTGTTAGACTCTTACTGAGTAAACCCCTACCCCGTTCCTTCGTTGCCTATGATATGGGGGGGACTCGGTGTCAACCTTTCGGAATACCCATGTTCCCCAGAGGCTTCGGCTCTGCCGGGCCCCTACTGTTTGCTGACATCTCCTTGAGGCATGCGTGGAACAGAATGCGCCGTTGACGACGGGGGGTGAATTTTGGTAAAATCTCTATCGGTGTTTCATGTTTGCCTACGTCAGAAAACGAAGCCTTGTACAAAATGTCATGTTCATAGTCCCCGTAGTTTCGGCTGTGCGTTTATATGTCCGTCAGTCCGATTCCCATTTTAATATTTAGATATTAAAGTATACATTATTCAATTTAACCATTGCTGATATAATTAGCACATAAAAATATTGATCATTAAGATCGATCTATTATAAAAAAATATGCCCGAGTTTTTTTTATACGTTTATGGAGATATCACAGTATATACTGTGATAACGAACGTATATCTATAGTTTGTTTCTATGCAAATTCGTTGTTCGAATATTTTGACTAACTCGGTATAATGAAATATATTAGTTACCATTCTGACTGGTTGGTCGTATATTTCAACATTTTTAACTAGTTTATTTTTATAACTGGATTTGCATGTCAGTTAGTGGAATTTTTTGCAACAAGTTTATTTATAGAGTTTATTCTCATTCGTTATAAATATATTCGCTAGATATTGCGAAGTAAAATTGGCGTAGTTTTATATAAAAACGTATATATAATTAAAAACATTTCGGATTTTTGAAATTTCGAAACTGCATGCTTTAACGGATATAGGAATAGATAATATCAATCCGATTACGGATGCATATAAAGGATATGAAATTATTTCAGATTTTCCACTAGTTTCGGAAAGTTTATGTTACCAATATAAAGTTTTTAAAGTGCTAGGAAAGAATAGAATAGAATTTTTATTGTACCTACACCAAAATAATAATAAAAACTTTTTACACTAACTTAAATCTCTGGGCGCTTTCAATTTATGCGTTTTAGACGGCTGTTAGTCGTATTGCGTACGGACGATCGATTTATTTTCATATTTGGTACGAGATATTTATATATTATATTAGATTTATATATTGTGTGATTGTGTTTTAATATTGTGTGTTGTGTAATATTGTGTCACAGTTTATTTCCCAAATAAATTGGTCGGTATTTATGTATACTTAATTTTTGCTCTATAGTAGCCAACAGTAAAACATTACTTTGAAGTAGTAAACCATGGTTGCACAACACCACACCATGTCATCTCCAGGTAGACTGTAGAGCCACACTTTCGCGATGTGGCAACACTGGCAAACAGCACACAACTTCTAAAGTTATGACATATGTCAACACTGAACATTAGTGGTCACTTGTGTAACAGTTGGACAATGATGACCATCCAACTAAGTATGGTTTATAGATACCACTTAGTAAACTAACGTTTGATTTCGCCAAGCAGTACGCAAGCTTTTGAAACATCAATAAACCCGCTGATTTACTGCTTAAAGCTGTAAAAGAGCTGTATAAGTGTGTAATACACAGCTTTAGGCTGTATAAAGGTATTCGCGTACGCTTATGGTTATATAGTAGAGTTATAAATCTTTGACGATATCGTTTAAAGTAAAACATGCATATTAGCAAAATGCCCTGTTTTATGAGCGAATGGTGATGGCTAACGGCCCCGATTTATGAGTTGCACTATTGGTTTATGAGTTGCAGGTCATAGGTTCAAAACCAGCCAGGTACATTACTTTGTGTGATTTATTTCATCACTGCTGCTCTCGAAACGGTGAAGGATCGTGAGAAAACCGCAATGTCGTGCATCCACGAATCCATATTAGGCTAGCGTGGTGAATTGCGGCCCATTCCCTCTCCTAGAAAGGAGGCCTGAGTACCAGGAGTGGGAAAATTATGGTGGGCTGATTATGCTATACTCGTATTTATACTAAACTCCGTCTAATGAAAGCGCGACCTGAGAAAAAGAGGTTAAATCTAAAAAAAATTGTATGTGGTATTACTAACTAGTAGGAGAATCATGTCTTGATACTTCACATTTTTTTTTATTTTGTACAATTGCGGCTAAATAATGTTCCCAATTAAATTTAAAAAAAAACTCCAGGTCGCACTTTCATAAGATTTCATAAGGCCCGGCGCCCACTATCGGTGGGCATCGGTGCGGCTCGGTAGAGCTCGAGCGCTTTACGCCGGCTTCGGGCGGCTTTGGGCGCCTTAGAGCTGCGTCGGGCGACTTCGGGCGGCTTTGGGCGCCTGAGAGCTGCCTCGGCAGTCGTAAACACGCCTAAGGACGCCGTAGCTGATTTTGGGTAGCCTAAGAATAGTTCTGGCTGCAGAAACATCGCAGAGCAGTCACTCGTAACGTTCCGTGAAAACAGTTATGTGTGTGTATTTATAATGGTGGATTGGGACTTAGTTCTCATTGTTCATCTTGCTGAAGAAGAAGAGAAACTTGGAGCCTTAAGACAAAGAAGATTTTGGGTGAATAAGCTTTGGAAGCAAAGATGTAAATGTTTTTGTAGTTTTTAGTCTCAAATTGTTTTGATATTTATTTTATTTTTGCTTGGTCCCTGTATTAGGACATTTTTATTAGTATTTTGGTTAATAAAAAATATGCCAATAACAGTTTTCTTTACGAATGTACATGCGCACAAGTTCGCAGAGCCTATGTTCAGGACTGCCAAGTTATTTTGCGTCTACTTGTACGATACGATAATGAAGGCGCGTGCGGTGATCGAAATGACTGTTCTGCGACGTGTCTGATCCGAAAATACCACCCGAGCTACCCGAAGACCGCCTCGGTATCCTTAGCCATGCTTACGGCTGCCGAGGCCGCCCAAAGTCGCCCGACGGAGCTCTAAGGCGCCCTAAGCCGCTCGAAGCCGGCGTAAAGCGCTCGAGCTGTACCGAGCCGCACCGATGCCCACCGATAGTGGGCGCCAGGCCTAAGACGGCACTATATTATTAAAAAAGTTATTTACAATAAGTAGGAGGAAATAGCTAGAATCTTTGAGGTAAATAAACTGCTATTTAAAAACAAAAATACGGATAGAAAAACCAATGCGGTGTTCAAATAATTTTGGTAAATAATATAATATTAATCTACAAACCAAACTAACAAGGAAATGTCAAGAATAATATTGTGCTTAAAACTAAATATTTTTGAGAAAATCTGAGATCATAACCGTTTATTTTACATATTTAAACACGCACCCGGAATAACTTTTGAAATCAAATACTAATTTTGGTTTAGCTTCGTAAGCAACAACTAATCATTGAACATATCAATTGACCGGTAACTATAATACTGCTTATAAAACTGTTCCAACCAGTGCTTTTAAAAACTTGCCTATAATGAGTATGTTTTTTAAGAGTAACTGCTTCAGACGTTGGTTTTAGAGTAAAAGTCTGATACTCCCTCTAGTTTCCAGGCTCACACCGGAAAACACCCCACCCCTCCTTATTTTGTGTTTTTTATTTAATTGATAGGAATAAACTTGACCGCAATCCCAACTAATGGTAACAGTGACGCAATCACTGTTTTCCGCCTACAATTTGAAAATATTGTTCCTTTACTTTTTATTGTTCGGTTTCACAAACTTCTAATTGCCACGTTGTATAACTTCACAATTTCCTCAACAACTTTTGTTTTCTATGCATGTTACATCATTTTAACTGCTGGGTAAGGGTCGCCAAGTTTTGGAATGATGTAGGCAATTTAAAAGAGAGCTGTTCAATGCAACGATTCAGTGTAATTAATGATGGTATAGATTGGCGTGTGCAGTTACAAATAAGGTTAGGTGAGCTGCACATTGCAGTGTTATTCTACAAAGGGTAGAAGTGGGAGAAGTTTTTGATGACTTCATCATCATCATCTGCCTAGCCTTTTCCCAACTATATTGGGGTCGGCTTCCAGTCAAGCCGGATTTAGCTAAATACCTACCAGTATTTTACGAGGAGCGGCTGCCTACTAGACCTCCACAACCTATTAACTGGGATAACACGGTACTTCATGGCAAGACTGGAGGCACATTTATTGGCTTCTGACTATCCGTAACGACTTTTGTAAACGTCACACCCTCAAAATATAAACCTAGAGGTTGACCCAAAGATATATAGTTAATTCATGAATCCCCGACCGGTCCTATGAGACCACGCTGTTATTTTTTTACTATTGTTTCTCGTTTTGCGGGTATGTGATAGGTTAAACTGATATTGTTCGAGAAAAAAGTGCAGAGGAGAACCCTTCCTGGGTTGTAAGAATTATGTAGAGGCAAATTTGAGGAACATAGATGCAGGAACGCGAACCAAAAAAAAAATGTCAAAAAATGTGTAGCGCCGAAGAATAAGAAGTTATCTAATTAGTATCTATGGGGAAACGTAGGTATAATTCTTCGGGGTAAAAAATATCTAGTTATCGAAGTAACAAACCAACAGACGGAATTACTTTGACTATTGATTTGATAGTATATTTCATTTTGATTCAGTTTAGGATTTTTTTTTATTTTGGTACAAATGGAGTAAATTTTATAAAAAAAAAAAATGGACGTCACAGAACAATAAACAGTATTTGTGACGAGATCAGAAAAAATAAAACCCTTGATGAGATAAATTAATAAAAAAACGCGAGGCATGTTAAACCTAATCGTAGTAAATAAGAGCCTTAATATTTATTTTAAAACAGTTTGCCTTAATATTTTATTCTTCTCAGAAGCCAGGAACACAACAGTAACATTAATATAGTCCTTTGTATGCGAGGCATTGTTTCATCAGTAGGTGATGCGAAAACATCGCGTAATCATCACTTCAGTGTCCAACGCATGCGTGTTGGTGTGTTTGTGTGTGCTCATCTACTAATAACTAATACTTTTGGGGACATTACCAGTCGACAGCGATGCGGAGGAGTTTTTCGACGCCATTCTTTAGTTTACTTTTAGTTAGTTCTTTAAAGTATTTTTTTATTTTATTTAGTATAATTTGTAAATAATTTGTAACATATTGAAATAAATATATAACTAATCTACTAAGCATTCGGTGCGCATTTCATTTTGTCACCGTTAAGGTGGGCGCGACGTTAGAATTATCCATACAAACGTAATACCAAAATCATTTGCAATTTAAGCATATTTACACCATAATATGATGTTATTCGGATTCAGACAATAATTATCTAGGTTCCTACATCGTCTTTTTGTTGAAAAACTTACCCCAAACGAAATTTAAGCGAATTTAAATTTGCACATTTTCAAAGCGAAAATGTCATGTTTTTATTTTGTTTTTTCTATATTATAAACAACAATATTTCAAAATATCTTTACGTAGGAACACAGATATTATTATCAAGTTATAAATACTCGAAACAATATTGGAAATACATTAATTTTTCATTCATTATTTTTGATATTACGGAACCTCTCCCAAATTTCCAATAGTTTGTATTACTATCACAGTAAGCAACTGTCAGTGTGCGGATGATGACTGTACTCCAGTCGGTGTGTCCAAGAATTGTTTATACTATCTGGATTGCTTCCATCAACCTCAAAATCGTATTTTATTTCGTCTCAACTCGAGATAGCGCGCGGTCTCCGCAAGCCTCTTAATAATAATGATAGTTGAAATGCTAAGTTTAATTCGTAGGGTGGGTAGAGGCTATCAGAGTGTTTGGTCGTAAATATACGACCCTGGCGAAATAAACACGAAAACGTTTTTCGTATTAATCCGACGTAAGCGTTTAAAGGGTCAATGATGAGATGAGAGAACGATGAGAGTAACTTAGAAATTATCCTAATTATTCTAAATACAGATTCACGTTGAAATGTCAAGTTATTTTTTCTTTTTTTTAAAGTTTAAGTGTTTTTGGTCCTCGATTTTGGTGTGCAGATTTCGTTAAAAATTGCTTAAAAACCTAAAGCATCAAGTTTAGTTTTTATTTCTATTAGACTGTCTTCTTGGCTATAATTGAATAATACTTTACATTTCCTTGATGACTTAGTTCATGAATCCCCGACCGGTCGCATGAGACCGCGCTGTTATTGTTTTATTATTGTGTCTCGTTTTGCGGGAATGTGATAGGTTAAGAGTGCATTTAGTGAAGAACACGGAGAAAGTAATATATTTCATCAGCATATAAAATAAGTGGAGCACAGTTATTAAGTAAAGTGGGTTGTGACTTATTTCCTCCATAGGGACCAGTCGTTTGAGAGAGTTTTATGTTTTGCTGTTTCTTTGTTTGGTTTAATTTTCCGTTTGCCACTTTTGGTTTAAATAAGTATTATTAGAAATACTATAAGAAAGCTAGATCTTGATAGCATCATATTAAATGTCCTGCTTGATTTTATTTAGTATTAGTACTATAATAGGTGATGTCAGTGCCCTAGCGTTAGTAGAAAATTATTCCAAAGAAACATACCTACTCCCGGGATAAAAAGTATTCTTTGTGCAATCCTAGGATTTGGTCTCCCTTTCTTAACTTGAGCAAGATTCTCGAAGTGAACTCTAAACTTTGCTCCTTTCTAGCCTCAGATAATAACTTCGTATTACGTATGTCTTTGGCTAGAAATGTATGTGTAATGAAATGTATGTTCGGTCATATATATCTGAGTTAGGTATAGATCATGGAACCCCTCGGTAGTGGCATCTACTAGAGACGCTGTGTCTGCGCGTAGTCTGCAAGAAATTGCTGTTAGCGATAAGACCACCCATTGTGACAAACTATGAATTTTAAGCTCCTTCTGTAAAATTATATTTATGGTGTATAAAGAGTACCTATAGTATATCAATGAATCAAACTCTATTTTTTTATTTAACATAGCCCTATGTGGGTTCTATTCAAACGTCAGAAGCTAGCGCACAGCTCCAATTGGTCGTTTCCTACGGAGAAGAATCGGAAAGAAATTCCATGTTGACTCCTTTAAAAAATTAATGTTTCTACAATATTTTCATATTACCCACAAATGTTTTCACTGTTTCGTCTCCGTGTTCTCAGATCTAAGCAGTCATAACCTACGTTAATGTGCCGAAGCTAAGATGTGAATACCCAGTGTCTCGTGAGAGTTGTGTTGCATAAGCAGTTGCGCAACCGGGAGGGCTCATTAACTGTCGCTTTGTACTCGAGATGAAGCGTTTTACTTACCTACATAGTTCTAAGTTAACTGCTTTTTAGGAGCTTTGTCACACAACAACACACAACTTTGTTAAACAACAGTTTCTTCTCGAAATACTGTGTAACTTAGTTCATGCGCTTTGGCTAGGATTGCCAGATCTTCAAACAGAAAACCGGACAAACCAGCCAGTTTAGTCGGACATTTGATTAAAAAGGCCGAAAACATTTTTTAAAGCCATCCGATAGTTTTACTTTTTACATCTCAATCCATCACAAGTCATTTCTGGTCTGCAATTGCAAGAACACATCTATAAAAATTTTTCAAAGCCTAACAAAAGCCGGACAGGTCGTGCTCCGCCTAATTAGGCCGGAGACACAACCAACAAGCCTGACCGTGTCCGGGTTTATCCGGAAACCTGGCAACGCTAGCTGTGGCTCTGTTTTACACATGAGGCCCAGCATTTATATATAGCCTGCTGACCGCCTTTTTGCGCGGATGTGACCCATATTTTCACAATAAAAAGTTTTATTTTTGTTATTTATTCATTTTTTCAATGTGCGCCAGGTTTGACGCAAATACAATATTATTGTATCTTTCTTTTCTTTCTGATGTCTATGTATACGATGTGTTACGACAAACTTTCATCCGAAAGACCATTCTTGGACATAGGCCTTCCCCAAGTGAAGCCATAACGACCGGTCTTTTCGCATCGTCGTCATCCTTCACCCTGTGGCCATCTAACGCTGCGTCTTCCGGTACGTGGATGCCACTCCTTTCATCATCCCTCTTTAATCATCATGTTTACACCTTTCGGCCCCATCGACTATCTGTTCAGCAAGCAATGTACCCTACTCACTGCTACTCAAGTTTGACAATTCTTCGGATTAGGTCGGTAACTTTGGTTCTCCTACTTTGATACCTTTATTTCTGTTGCCAAAATTTAAATCAAATCAAAATATTTATTTGCTAGAATATGGTACATAAGGTGTTACAATACATTTGTTTCAGCATACGAGTATCCTGCCATAACATGGCGTGCAAATATATTCACAGTCAGTGTCTTTCATCTGTTCTATGGTCAGTGTTGTCAATAACTATAACTTACAAATTATACTACGAGGAATGGAATATTATAAAGTCAAACTTTAGCCTTTATAATATTCCATAGGGGCCCAGCAGGGTCGAAGACTACTGGGGCCATGGGTTCGCTTCTGGAAGGAAAACCCGGGTTCTTGAAAATGCATGACAACGAAGGAACATAGGAGTGGGTTTTAGTCAGTAAAGTCTGACACAACCCCCACTCTACGAGGGTAGACTAGGCACTGAAGCGGGTTAATTCCTTGGAAGATTTCCCACCAAAATAAAGCCTTAATAATATTAGTGTGATATTTTATTGAGAATAAACAAAATAGCTGGTCGTCGTAACAAAATAATATCAAAAATTTATACCTTCAAAAACAGGAAAAACAAGAAAATCATAAAAATCGAAAATCTCAGCGACAGAAAGGTGACTCTGAGAATAGGTCGTGAGCTATTTTTAACTGCCTTACCATATTTTTCTTTTAAAAAGGCCAAAGAAAAAAAATATGATATTCTGTTAGGACTTGATATCATTATTTTTTTTTTATTATGGCAAACAGATGACAACAATGATGTAAAACCATTATCCTCGGTTATTATTTACATGTTACCGAAAATAGTTCATTTTCGAGATGTTTTTTTCGATACCTACTTAATTCATGAATCCCCGACCGGTCTCATAGGACCGCGCTGTTATTGTTTTACTATTGTGTCTCGTTTCGCGGGTATTGAGAGGTTAAATAAATATTACTTAGATAATATAAATAATAGTTTTGGTGCAATAATAAAAAAATCATAGTTTTTTATGACTTTTGGAATTTGGACCAAAATGATTGATCTCCTTTGTGTAGTAAAACAGCATTTACCAGTTCATCTAGATTATAAATATGATTAATAATATCCAAAAATCGAGATTCCTTAGTGACGCAGCAATAGTAAGGTCATCTGTCGGTGACAGGAAGGTGAGTGTAACCGCGCTCGTCTTCAAGGCGACTTGTTAGCTACAACCCAACTTTGTATCTAGGCAGTGCCGGATTAAGCTAGCAAGGGGCCTGTAGCAAATTTGACTAAGGGGCCCCGTGCTGTTTGGATAGAGCAGTAGTAGCATAGCAACAGCCTTATAATGTTCCCACTGTTAGTACCTACTCAGGCTTCCTCCAAAGAGCACTTATAATACTCTTAGGAGGAGCATACCGGGTAGCCCCCTCTCTAGGAGATGGAATGGGTCGTAATCCACCACGCGGGCCCAGTGCGAGTTGGTGGATACTAGGGAAGATAAGATTCTAATCGGTTAACATATTTTGTGCATCTTCGTGAAAATTACAATGGGCACCAATAACCAAAATAAATTGAAGTACATTAATGGGGGAATTCTGAAAGATTAATCAACTCAAATAATTGTAATAAGTTTTAGGGAAAATGAATAACACATCTTAGTCCAGTCAAAATAGACATTCCAGTTTGCATTAATTCCCAACAAGCTGGATTTTTGTGCAGGCCTTGAATACGTCATTACGAATGTTATGTCAAAAGTCCCCATCGATCCCGCTTGTGCGTTGTGTTTTATTCGAGGTCAAAGGTCACAAATTAGCGTTTTTTGCGTATATCTCTGAAACTACGAGAGCTATCAAAAAATGATTCAGGCAAAGTTTGAAGATCGTAAAATTGTCTACAAAAAAGATCCAACACTTTTTTTTCTACGGTGCACTGTTCTCGAGTTATGGCTATTTTAAACATAGAAAATACGAATACGCACTCATGCTAAGGGATGATGGGTTCGATGAATATTTGAAGGACAAACCATCGGTAACGATACATAAGCAGTGTCGTAAAGCATACACCCGGAAGAGCAGCATCGCTGCAGCTAAAAGACAGCGTGAGGTGGAGATAGCTACCACATCTGGGATTAGTCCTCCTCGTACTAGCACGAGGTAATGAATCGTCTTTTTGACGAAATACTGTTTGTTCTGTGGCAATGAAGCAGATAAAACGGCTGAAAAAAAAAAGCGCAGCATCTTCGACCAAGAGTGTCCTCAACTTTCAACCCTTGACTTCAAGAAAACCATCTTTAAGGAAGCTCAGACTCGTTCTCATGAGCTAGCAAGTAGTGTCATTGCCCGAATTCAGTATGAATATGACTTAGTTGCTGCCGAGGCTAAGAACTACAGTGATTGTTACACTTAAAATACGACTTTCCTGCGGTCTAAAGTCACGATATCTCGAAAGCGATGCTTTATAGAAGAAAGGACTCTTGGTCGAAGATGCTGCGCTTTTTTTTATTTCAGCCGTTTTATCTGCTTCATTGCCACAGAACAAACAGTATTTCGTCAAAAAGACGATTCATTACCTCGTGCTAGTACGAGGAGGACTAATCCCAGATGTGGTAGCTATCTCCACCTCACGCTGTCTTTTAGCTGCAGCGATGCTGCTCTTTCGGGTGTATGCTTTACGACACTGCTTATGTATCGTTACAGATGGTTTGTCCTTCAAATATTCATCGAACCCATCATCCCTTAGCATGAGTGCATATTCGTATTTTCTATGTTTAAAATAGCCATAATTCGAGAACAGTGCACCGTAGAAGAAAAAGTGTTAGATCTTTTTTGTGGACAATTTTACGATCTACAAACTTTGCCTAAACCATTTTTCGATAGCTCTCGTTGTTTCAGAGATATTCGCAAAAAACGCTAATTTGTGACCTTTGACCTCGAATAAAAAACAACGCACAAGCGGGATCGATGGGGACTTTTAACATATCATTTGTAATGACGTATTCAAGGCCTGCACAAAAATCCAGCTTGTTGGGAATTAATGCAAACTTGAATAATAATTTAATCTATTTTGACTGGACTATCTATAGTAATCAGCTGTATTTAGATTTCATGTTAGTAGAATCGATACTTAGACTATTTTTTTATGTTCAATTGAAATGTTGAATTATTTTTTTATGTTCAATTGTTTTATTGAAAATGAAGGTGAGATAGTGGTCAAACGCGAGCTTATGCATAGTAAAATAAATTGAACCTCTGAGCGCGCCGGACCCCCAAATGCATGGGGCCCGCAACATTGCTACATGGCTAATCCGCCACTGTACCTAGGTAGCTACCAAGCTGAACACCACAAACTACAGTTTACGGTTTCACGTTTACGACCCGCCTTTCTCGTTAGTTTGTAGAAATAGTTTTAGTATAGTCGTGATTTATGCGCAACTGTCTGATTATAACTTGTAGAGATGCGGTTTGCCTAACCTCATACTTTGTCGGTAGCATTTTGTATTTACTTACCGAGAGGGACTATATTTATGCCAAGGATGATTGGCTGCTGCGGTCTTCCCTTCTGAATATAATATGGGTGTCTTCAAGGCTAGTGGATAGGCTCATAATAAACTAGTGCGCCTCAACATCACTGCTTACCATCAGATGGGATCGCTGTAAAACACAAGTTACGTAACTACAACTTTTTAATTAACAGACTCTTCTTCATATTTGTGCTATGTTTGATCTTTTCTTCATTGACTAACATAGGCCAGCGGCTTCGCCATAAAAGTACAATATTATTATATTCGAAGCCGCTGGCTGAAGCTGTAGTTTTCAACAACAATATAGTTTTCTTGTCGAGTTAATTATATTCGTTAGGCTAGGTTAGTTACAAGTACGTATAAGAAATGATTACGTGTACAAGGTACATGCTTTTAAAGTATAAATTAATTGTTTTTTATAGGCTCGCCCAAGGTCGTGTTCGAATTATTTTTTGTGCTCAAACGTTACCGGTATTTTTGCATTTTAAATCAATAGAAACACGATAAAAAAAGATACGGGCCTTAAAGAGCATGACGAAATAAAGAGCATGACAGGACTGAACGTACCATTTTCCTGAAAAATCAACACGGAACTGTTGTTGATATTCAGAACAACCGAATCATTTTAATGCTTCAAGTTTCAGGATCATATCGTAAATGAGTTCGTAAAACACGGAACTGTTGTTTCTTTTCAGAACCACTGAATAATTTTAATGCTTTTAGTTTTATTAGGATCTTACCGTAAATTAGCGGTATTAAAACTAGAGTGCGTCTAATTAAAGCGCGACATGGAGTTTTTTTTTTTATATTTCAATGGCAACATTATTCAGCCGCAATTGTAGGAAATAAAAAAAATTGTGAAGTGTCAAGACATGATTCTCCTACCAGTTAGTAATACCACATACAAAATTTTTGGATTTAACCTTTTTTTCTCAGGTCGCACTTTCATTAGACGGACTATAATATTTGACATTCGGTACGTGAAATTTTGGCTTAAAAGAATCATCCATCATGTTTCTATAATTATATAAAAGGAGAAACTGGCTGACTACCATGTCAACGCACAGCCTAAACTACCAGTAGTTTAGGCTGTGCGTTGACAGCCATGGGAACATGAAATTTTGCAATCTTCTTTTTATGATGTAGATAGCGTAGGTGAGAAAAAGATGGAATTTTGGTAAAATTCGTGTTTGAAGAGGGTGAAATGGGGGAAAATCGTGTAATAGAATATTGGAAGTATCAATCGGAGTATCAATATCGTTATTATTGATAGTAGTCTAAATTACAGTGATTCAAATCGAAGGATTCAAACGTAAGAACATCGAATACTAAACCCTTTACTTATTTGCATAATTTTTGTTTTACATAATATATTTTAAAACATAGCTCCTTGTACAAGAAAAACTATATGTATAGTATACGCTATACGCTAAATACTCTAACCTAAAATATGGCATCAAAGAATTCCTCCGCATCGCTGTCGACTGGAAATGTACCCAAGAGACTGGCGGCTTTGCCACGCTGTATGGCAATGCTTAATCTCTGACCGAGGTAAAAACCAGTCCTTGGCTCACGCGAAGTGTCAACAAGGCGGATACCTCTTTAAAAAGCGTATAAGTTCTCGGACCCCACGGCTCAAGAGTTTCAACCCCAAACGGCTCAAAAAAAAAAAGATAAATGATACTAAGGTAATTATTTTGCAAACAGGTTTTAAAAATAGTGATCTCTATACCAACATTGGAAATGTCACATGATTAGCAATGGTGTCTGGTTTAGCAAGTATGATCAAATCGCCGAAATGTTGAAGTATCTATCATGATGGTTGCGACACATCTCATACTCGAGATTTCGTCTGCAAAATGGTGTAATGTGTTTCGCTCCGCCTGTACTGGGGATCTGTTTTAAATATGTAAGTAATATATAGCAGTGCTAGTTGCGAAAGCTATACTGCCATAAACATAGAATAAATATTTAGATATACATCATCTGCCTAGCCTTTTCCCAACTATATTGGGGTCGGCTTCCAGTCAAGCCGGATTTAGTTGAATACCAGTATTTTACGAGGAGCGGTTGCCTACCAGACCTCCACAACCCATTAACTGGGGTAACACGGTACTTCATGGCAAGACTGGAGTCAGATTTACTGGCTTCTGACTATCCGTAACGACTGCCAAAGATCTACAAATGACAGCCGGGACCCACGGTTTAACGTGTTTTCCGAGGCACGGAGGAAACTCGTTATGTTAAGATGGTCACCCATCCACAGACCAACCTTGGCAAGCGTTGCTTAACCTTGAAGATCGACCCATGCGGCTGTTATTATCTAGCCACGAGCTCCTCTATACCTAGATATATAATTTGCCTGTTTATATTTTTGTACCTTTGTTTTCTGTAATAGAGAAACTCAAAAATGACTAAACTGAAATTAAAAATTCTTTGTTACCAAATTCTAGAATGCTACTTTAGCACTGAGTGACATAAGCATATACATACTCGTATTTCCAACTTTGACGAAGTCACAGTGGTGTTTCAAAATGCATTTTTTTTTTAGCAGAGGTTGTCCAGTCAGAATGAAAATCTTTGTCTAATGATGTTCACCGTCACACGTTAACATCATTCGCCGTATTCTCGTGGAGGCGATTGGCGGCAGCGACTTAAACGTCGGACCCTGGTACAAGGCATGGTCCGGAGCGAGGAAGAGTGACAGGTGGACGCTTCCTTCTGCGAAGCAGTAATGCTGGCGAAGAAGGCTGCTGCGCGTGAGAGGGCATAGCCCTCGCGCCCTCGCTACCGGAATTCCGATTCCGATTTCCAACCACCATTTCTTGCGGAGGATCTTTAGCTTGCCAAATATGTATGTTTAACTGCACAGCGCACAAAAGAGCAGGTGCAGGAAATTTGTTCAGGTTTACAGAAGTTCGAAAAAGAATGTACAATTCAAAGAGTTTTGGATGTTGAGAAAAGTATCAATTTTATGAATAATTTTGAAGACTTGTTTTAAGGATTAGGTTGTGGAGAGTACGATATTAAGATTAAAGAGAATGCTATACCAGTTATTAATGCTTTTAGTAAGATTCCTCTAGCCATTCAACCTCGTCTAAAAGTAAAGTTACACGAAATAGATGTATTAGGTACTAGCTGTCCCCTGCGGTTTCACCCGCATTTTTCGTTACTGCTCCGCTCCCGTGGGTTGTAGCGTGATAGTATATAGCCTATAGCATTCCTCGATAAATGGGCTATCTAACACTGAAAGAATTTTTCAAATCGGACCAGTAGTTCCAGAGATTACCCCCTACATACAAACTTACAAACCTACAAACTTACAAATTTTACCTCTTTATAATATTATAGTATAGATTATATTCGGGGTGACCCATCCAACAGTTTGTTAGCATGTTATGTTTAAATAGAGAAGGAACTTCTAGCGATTTTATTTGGATGTGAGAATTTAATCAGTACATTTTAGGTAGAAAGATCGTCATTCAGACTGATGACCTTTTGTTAGCATAGTTATATAAAAAATCGCTAAATGCTTGTTCGGCTCTTGTACAGAGGACGTTATTGAAATTATTGAAATATAATTTTGATCTAGTGTACAGGCGTGGTAAAGGGAGTTGGTGATAGTACGACGGGTGACAGGACAGAATGGAAGAAAAAGACGCGTAGCACTGACCCCAAGTAATATGGGGTAAGGGCAGGAAAAACAGAAAAGTATAATCGTGATAAAGATCTATAAGTACTTGGCAGATTGTCTCGATCCTATGATAGTAGTGATTCAACTGAAATTAAAATCCCAAGAAATAGAGGCTCAAATTGAAATTGTGTAAAATAAACATAAATAAATTACCCTTAAGTCATAATGATTGGCAGGACTTTTCACGAAAAACTAAAAAAAAAAAAAACTTTGTATGAGTTCTCGTTCAACTTTTCCCCAACTTCCCCTGACCTCTTGTTTTAGTTAATATTTAACCACCACATATATTGTTAGAAATCCTTAAAATGATCATACATTCCTTACTCGTATACATTTTGAAGACATGTGAGTCTTCTCATTCGCTCATTTCACTCACAGTTTCACAGGTCATTTTTTTATAATTGTATAAACCAGTGCTTGACCGCGATCCCACATGATGGTAAGCAGTGATGCAATCGTTGATGGTGAGGCGCACTAGTTTATTAAGAGCTTATTCACTCTAGCCTCGAACTTTCATTCTATAGAAGTGTAGTGTTCCCGAGGCCACTATCTAAGTATTGATTTTCTCTCGCATCGGCTTGATCTACACAAGTATAGCTGCATCTGCGCCGTGCAACACGCAGTCTGCGCTCTATCGATCCAATGTGATAGACTGATACTGAAAGCAATAGCTCAAGCTTTCACCTTGTCGACGAGCTGGAAGTTTCCACTACAGCTTGAGGTAATTTTAATCATAATCAATCGTTTATTTGCTAATATGGGTAAAATTACATAAAGATATTAAAATATAGCACAGTCCAACCATATTACACCTTGAGGCATGCAAATCACAAGCTTTTTTATTATAATACATTTTCATGCAATAATCTTATTTATAATTAACGTTTGAATCCCCAACCGGTCCTATGAGACCGCGCTGTTATTGTTTTACTATTGTGTCTCGTTTCGCGGGTATCTGAGTAATTAATAGTAATTGCGTTCAGTATCAATCTATCACATTGGATCGATAGAGCTCAACAGAAACATTGACAGTTCTATGGAAAAATCACCTGCCCAACACAGTAAGTATTATAGTATGTTTTCTATCGATCCAATGTGATAGATTGATACTGAAAGCTATAGCTCAAGCTGTGGTGGAAACTTTCAGCTCGTCGACAAGGTCGTCGGACTTGATTTTTAAGGGTTCTTTATAGAGTCTCATCATCATCTGTCTTCAGTAGTTCACTGGATATAGACTTCAGAAATTGCACGCCATTAATTTTCTAGTTTCGGCAACGAAATTCCATCTGATACCGATCACCGTCAGCAGCGTCGGAAGGCCTCCCACAAGGTGGACCGACGACCTGGCGAGGGTCGCGGGAATCCGATGAATACGAGACGCGCAGGACCGGTCGCTGTGGCGACGCTTGGGGGAGGCCTATGTCCAGCAGTGGACGTCTTTCGGCTGAGATGATGATGATGATGATGATGATGATGACCGATCACCCGAAGAATGCTACCCCACCTAACCTGCGTGCTAGGTGCATGTAGTGAAATTAGCAGTTGGTCTGCGATTTCGTTCGCTAGCATAAATAAGTTTCCTCCTTTTCACTACATAAAAAGTTGATTTTTAAAAGCTTCTTCTCAGTGCTTGCCTGCGTCATAAAAAGAAGCTTGTAACATGTAAGAGTTTCTCCTTTTATACATATAAATAGTTAAACTATTCTAGATTTCACGATAATGGTATCTGAGAGTTTGTCATTTCGTGTTCCTATTGAAAACAGTTAAGAATGAGAACCGCTTTTAATTTCACTTTCACGGCCAGTGTGGCGAAGAATGAAAACAATCACTTTCTTTTTGTAAGTTGTACGACACTTTTTCTTCAGCAACTGGGGCGTGAATGTTGAAAAATATAACAGTTTAATATTGCTCTATGGATTGCACTAACATACTGTACAACGTGTAACGTTAAATGCGCAAAACCTGAAAATAGTTTGATCATAACGATGAGGAGAATAAATTAAACTAATTTATAATTATATAGGTCAAATTTTTCAAAACAAGTCTTCCTTAAGATTATACCCTGCCTATTTATTTATAGGTCAATTAATCATGTGCGCAAACCCGCCAAAATAGGTTAACAAACAAAAATGGCTATCGTCCAATTTGAATTTACTCCTACGGGAGAAATATAATTCTTATCGAATTTTAAACAAACCAAAACAGCACATAAAACCTTTTTTATTTCTTTTTTTTCACTTTCAATTATGTCAAATGTATAAAAATCATTTGGGGTGTCTGAAATTTTGCGCATTTAACGTTACACGACGGTTGTACTAGTGTATCTACTCGTACGTTTCTTTTTCGTTGTTTAACAACTTATTTCTATAATCTATATCAATTAAAACTGACCAGATCATGTAGACCAAAGTTTCCCAACCTTTTATGAACTAGTTAGTTAGTTAGTTATTAAAGTAAGTTAGCTAGTTAGTAAAGGAGGGCTAACTAGCCCTCTTTACAAGAAAACATAATATTTAATTATACCAATTTTATCTTTCTGTCAATTATCTGATAATTATCACAAATCCTAACTAGAGTATTATAAATGTGAAAGTGTATGTTTGTTACTTAATCACGAAAAAACGGCTGAACGGATTTGGATGAAATTTGGCATGTACATATGGACTTTGACATGGAAAAGAACATAGGCTACCTTTTATCCCGACTTTTTTTTCTGAAGTCCTCGCAGACGAAGTCGCGGGTAGAAGCTAGTTAAAAATAATTCTCTTTCTTTAATCATTCCAATCGTGGTTGTGGTTGATAATTGTCGTGGTTATTAATCATTTCTACGCCCCCCATTTACATTTGGATCCGCTAGCATCATCTGCTTAGCCTTTTCCCAACTATATTGGGGTCGGCTTTCCAGTCAAGCCGGAGTTAGCTGAATACCGGAATTTTACGTGGAGCGGCTGCCTACCAGACCTCTACAACCCATTAACTGGGGTATCACGGTACTTCATGGCAAGACTGGAGTCAGATTTTACTGGCTTCTGACTATCCGTAACGACTGCCAAAATTTGGATCCGCGCCCCCTTGAAATGCTCCAGCGTCCACTAGGGACCGGTGCCGCCCCTACTGGGAATCTATGATATACCTAGACATTTTTTTTTTTTTTTTTTTTTATTATACATAGTCATGCAGTCAAGCACTAGTTTATCAGTATAAAACAAACTAGCTTTCTCTGTCCCTATATCCCTTTGTATGCTTTAATTTTTAAAACTAGGCTACGGATTTAGATGCGGTTTTTTTTTAATACATAGAGTGACTCAAAAGGTAGTTTTATAGGTATAATCATGCATAATATACTTAGTAGAGTAAGGGCCTGTTTCACAATGTCCGAGTAGGCACTACTCACTGAATAAATTCAAAAATGGAACAGAATTTGTATGAAATTATCTGCCAAGTACTTAACATACTCGAAACTTAATCATAGGTGGTGAAATAGGTCCTAACACTTACGAATTTGCACCCGTGCAAAGCTGGGGCGGGTCGCTATTGTATAATAAAATAGAAAAATATCATTAATGTAGGATTTCTGTGTATTTGATCAATTCTAAGATCTGGCCACGATATAAACTGAAATCGAAACACGTTTATTTCAAATAGAGCATTTTTGAATTGTCGAAATGGCGGTCGGTCAACAAAAAAGTGAAGTTAAATTGCACGTTCTAAAGAGTAAGAACTCTATGGAGAATGAACATGCCAGAAACTACACTTACATAATTCTTGTCGCTTCTATTATGTGAGCATGTAGATAACAAAAGTTCCACCCAAAGTGGGACAAGCATGATTACGCACAGTAATCATTAAATAGCTTGTAAAAATCGTAAGAATATTAGGTTAAATAATCCGTAGGGGTCCAAAGAAGGAACAAAGGAGTGGGTTTTAGTCAGTAAAAGTCTGACATGGCCTCCCGATACATACAGAGCAGGAGAGGTCATTCTAAAGATTTCTCACCTGAAAAGAAACCTTACTACAGCCGAAACCAATAACCTATCTGTCACATATCGGAGATAGAAAAACAAATGAAACAACAGAAAACATGATAGTTTTTGTATTGTATCATTTGTTTTACAATATCCAGTATGCCAAAACTGGAGATCGATAGGTTATTGGTTTCGGCCGTTAAACAGTGATTACAAAAAAACTTCCCGCATAATTTTTTTACGGTCTAAAAAGCGATCCGTCAATGAGTGCGGAAACGTAACGTCGTCGTAATACAACAGTCAGCATTGACATTGTTACGAGCGCCGGTTGCGCAAGCGCACGGCCAGACAGTGCTGTCTATGACTCTATTGGTCTCAATTCAATTTGCATGACAAGCGAGTTTTGCATGTCTGTGATTAGGCGAAAATTGGTTTTGGGTTACGAAATTTTTGTCAGCGTATAGACAAAGTGAAATTCTACTCTGAAATAGTTTATTTTTTATTGTTAAAAACTAGTGCCTGACTGCGATCCCACCTGATGGTAAGCAGTGATGCAATCGTTGATGGTGAGGCGCACTAGCTTATTAAGAGCCTATTCATTCAAGGCTAGGGTGCCTTGAAGACACCCAAATTATAATCGGACGAGGAAACCGCAGCAGGCAATTTGTTAGTCTTGATATTTAATTTATATGGTTTTTATCTATGACTGGAAGCCGACCCCAATATAGTTGGGAAAAGGCTAGGCAGATGATGATATCTATGAAATTACTCTTTTATGAAACTGCATAATTTGATTCGTGATATGAAGACATGAGTATCACAGTTGACAAGGCAATCTGAAGAGATTGGCTTGGACTTTATATTAGAGGTGAAAGTTACAGGTCCGAGAAGTGCAGCTCTGTGCACTAAAAAATAAATAAAAACCGGCCAAGTGCGAGTCGGACTCGCGCACAAAGAGTTCCGTATCGTCTGTAGCAAAAAATGACTAAAAATCATGTTTGTTGTATGGGATACTACCAGATTTCTGTGGGTACTACTCTTAGATATGCTGGTGTTTTATTTTGGAATCCACCACAAAAGTATTTTTTTAAAACACTTTATGCAACTTATTATAAATACTAAAAGTTTAAATAAAAAACTTAAGTTAAACCTAGCTATGTACATATAATACAAATATAAAATATACCTACACTCAGGCGTCGAAGTACTCCTCCACATCGCTGTCATCTGGAAATGTGCCCAGAAGGCTGGCGGCATTGCCACGTTGTATGGCAATGCTAATTCTTTGGTCGAAGAACGAGCCAGCCCTCTGGTCCCGCAAAGTGTCGATCAGACGGATCTTAGATATTAATTTCATTGTGTTAAAGTGTTTGCTTTTATAATGGCAGCAGAAATACATCATCTGTGAACATTTCAACTGTCTGGCTATCACGGTTCATAAGCCTGGTAACAGAAGGACAGTGGAGTCAGCAATAAAAACTAACAATAGGGTCCATTGTACGTTTTTCCTAAAAACTCAACTTCAAGTATATTGCTATAATTGAGCAGTTTAATTAGAAATATGAACAGTTAGAATTAAGAGAATTTTTTAGGCAATAATTTGACTAAGTTCAATAAAGTGGAATGACCGATTTTCGCAAATACTATTTCCTTGACTTAATAATGCCCATAGTCCCATACAATAAACTAAAAATGTTGAGTTTAACGCCATCTAGCGGAGACATGACACACTGGGGTTTGTCCATTCATCTTTTGCTTTATGGTTCACCTCAAGGCGTGTTGTTGTTATTGATGTTGTTTGTTGTTTTTTTGGGTTTTATTTTGAACTTTATATAGCTATGGAAAATATCTTTATCCATTTTTGTATGCAATCTAAGAAATCTTGTATTTTTTTTTGGAGTTTTGGAAACGTATAACTACAACTACTAAAACAGATACAGAAGAAAGATAAGATGTAAAATAATATAACTTTAGCGACATTTAATGCACCACCGAACTAAAAACTGAGGTCTATAACAGTCATAACGTTTTAAATGTTCAAAAATAAAAATCTAGATCACCGAAGTTCCCAAAAGCAAAAAGAAGAAAATAAAATACGAAACAACGAATTAAAAAACTGTGGTTCAATCATCCGCAATTTAAGCACATCGTAAAATATAACGATAAGATCATAATTTGTTGTTAGACATTGAGTATATAATAATTCCATATGGGTAATCAATTTATACGTTTTTGAACGTCTCATCTTTATCATCATAATTTCGTAAGAAGCTGGTTACAGGCCTTCCCCAAGTGCCGCCACAGTCACCGGTCCTGTACTATATATATAGTAAACAATACACAGGACAGTAGTTTAATAATTTGGATACATACAATAAATATATACAAATTATTTCGATGTCAATAAATCACCCAAGGAAGTTGTAATGTAACTTATGTAGATACGGTACCTACTAACATATTTGGTCTGAGTAACATACCTACATCTTTGGAAACACTTCGAAGTGACCCAAGGGCGGGCTTTTACCTCGGACAGATGATAAGCATTGTCATACATCGTGGCAATGCCGCCAGTCTTTTGGGCACATTACCAATTGACAGCGATGTGGAAGAGTTTTTTCACGACGTATTTTAGTTGGTTGTACTAAACTTATTTGAATCTACAATAATTTTTAATATAAAAAATAAAATTAAAGATTAAGTTCAAACCAGGTTAAAACCAATGAATAAATCATTTTCATTATACATAAACAAACAAACATACCTAATTAATAAATCAAATGATAAAATCAATACATATTTATGTTAAGTAGTTACTTCTAAACAGCGAGCGTCATAAAGTAGCTGCATCTATCAACAGCTATTGACATCATCAGCATCGGCTTAGCCTTTTCCCAACCATAATTATGTAACATAATAAATGCACATTACTACAGACCTTTAGCTAGTATCAGTAGTAGCTAAATATCAAAACTATATACCCCACCTCCACAACTAAAAAGGAATTACCCCTCGACAATTTAATATTTTACTAGCTTTTTTCGTATAAAAAATGTTCAATTGATTTCTCCAAGTACTTTAAATATTGGAGGATTCTATTTAACTTTATAAATTAAGTTTGTCCAGAATTGCTTGTGCTTCAATTATAATTATTTCAGTTACAATTGTGTTATATATCAGTATCGGTTACCAGTCTAACCAGATGTAGCTAAAAATCAGAATACACCTTTTTTTCAAGTGGGGAATCACCGGAATGACTTTTCCCGCTCTTGGATGGAGCGGGAGGGCATGCCAGACTTTCACTTACTTCACCCCATTCCTTCGTTGCCTTCGTTCTGTTGTCATAAGCTTTCCTTTCGGAATCCAATCCTTTTCTGAGCTCCACAACAAAAAAAGGAGAGTCAAATTGTCTACATCAGTGGGGCGGAGGAATTTCACCTCTCGAATTGCGATTCCCTCACACTCTACAGAGATACTGTGCTCTATACTTGAGTGCTGGGAGCTCACATGGGCTAACACCGACATCGGTGATGTACGGCTGGATGGTTCTGCCTCATCGCTTGACAATATCAACAGTGGTTAGCACAATGGTGCAGCGGCCCCAATCTAACCACTAGCCTGTGCAGAAACGGACTCCCCAAATCTTTTGCCCCAGAAATTGTACTTGTGCAACTTTGTGAGAAAATGTCGATTGCGCGATGTAGGACGGTATTGTTCAATATGCTACTGTTTTTGTGATGAATGGGTGCTGACAAGTTCCCCTTTTGAGTCGCAGAAATTAGGGTCGTCTCTGGGATATTGTTACCTGGTCGCGCGCTACGCTAAAGGTGGTGAGTTTGATTCTCGGCCAGAATTAATTTATTTTTGCGAGTTTATTGAATTACCGATCGACAATTAATTTTTTTTTTTCGTATTAAAACATTCAATGTGTATTTCTAAGTACTTTAAATATTTAAGGATTCTATTTAATTATTTCTTGTGCTTGAATTATAATTATTTCAGTTACATTTGTGTTTTATATCAGTATCGGCTGCCAGTCTAACCAGATGTAGCTAAAAATCAGAATACACCTTTTTTTCAAGTGGGGGAATCATCAGAATGACTTTTCCCGCTCTTGGACGGAGCGGGAGGGCATTTCAGGCTTTTACTTACTCCACCCCATTCCTTCGTTGCCTTCGTTCTGTTATCACGAGCTTCCCTTTCGGAATCTAATCCGTTTCTGACCTCCACAACAAAAAAAGGAGTCAAATTGTCTACATCAGTGGGGCGGAGGAATTTCACCTCTCGAATTGCGATTCCCTCACACTCTACAGAGATACTGTGCTCTATACTTGAGTGCTGGGAGCTCACATGGGCTAACACCGACATCGGTCATGTACGGCTGGATGGTTCTGCCTCATCGCTTGACAATATCAACAGTGGTTAGCACAAGGGTGCAGCGGCCCCAATCTAACCACTAGCCTGTGCAGAAACGGACTCCCCAAATCTTTTGCCCCAGAAATTGTACTTGTGCAACTTTGGGAGAAAATGTCGATTGCGCGATGTAGGACGGTATTGTTCAATATGCTACTGTTTTTGTGATGAATGGGTGCTGACAAGCTCCCCTTTTGAGTCGCAGAAATTAGGGTCGCCTCAGGGATATTGTTACCTGGTCGCGCGCTACGCTAAAGGTGGTGAGTTCGATTCTCGACAAGAATGAATTTATTTTTGCGAGTTTATTGAATTACCCCTCGACAATTTAATATTTTACTACTTTTTTTGGTATAAAAATATTGTGTTGATTTCTCCTAGTACTTTAAATATTTGAGGATTCTATTTGACTTTATAAATTCAATTTAACCTGAATTACTTGTGCTTGAATTATAATTATTTCAATTAAAATTATGTTGTATATCAGTATCGGCTACCAGTCAAACCAGATGTAGCTAAAAATCAGAACTACACTTTTCTTTTTTTTTCAAGTGGAGAATCATCAGAATGACTTTTCCCGCTCTTGGACGGAGCGGGAGGGCATGCCAGACTTTTACTTACTTCACCCCATTCCTTCGTTGCCTTCGTTCTGTTGTCACGAGCTTTCCTTTCGGAATCCAATCCGTTTCTGACCTCCACAACAAAAAAGGAGTCAAATTATCTACATCAGTGGGGCGGAGGAATTTGACCTCTCGAATTGCGATTCCCTCACACTCTACAGAGATACTGTGCTCTATACTTGAGTGCTGGGAGCTCACATGGGCTAACACCGACATCGGTGATGTACGGCTGGATGGTTCTGCCTCATCGCTTGACAATATCAACAGTGGTTAGCACAAGGGTGCAGCGGCCCCAATCTAACCACTAGCCTGTGCAGAAACGGACTCCCCAAATCTTTTGCCCCAGAAATTGTGCTTGTGCAACTTTGAGAGAAAATGTCGATTGCGCGATGTAGGACGGTATTGTTCAATATGCTATCGTTATTGTGATGAATGGGTGCCGTACCTGCCCTTTTAAGTCGCGATACAAAGAAATTTGGGGTGCTTTTGCAGTTGTCATGTTATCGCACGTTACGCTAAAGGTGCCGAGTTCGATTCTCGGCCAGTGTAAATTATTTTTGTGAGTTTATTGAATACTCGAATCGTTATTTTATGTTATGTATGTGAATTGGTACTCTGCAATTCTATATTTAATTTACTTTTTTTTTCAATAAAATGTAGTTTAGGGTTTCTCCAAAATGTTTTAAATATTTATGCTATTGAAAATTTATAAAATTAATTACCCCATAATCCATATGAATTTGTTTCGGTGTTTTTTCTCAGCAGCTAAGACAACACCGGCCTCATACAAGTTTAAACTGACGAAATAATTGACGTATAAAAGTGTGTTTAAAAAGTATTATTTTATTTTGTTAGCCTATTCAGTCCCACTCCTGGTCAAAGGCCTCCCTCCAATCCTATCATCTTTCACGGGGACTCTTCCACTTACCTACTAAGTTTAGCATTAGCATTATCGGCCTTACAATGTTCCCACTGCTGGAACTCAGGCCTACTCTCTAGGAGATGGAATGGGCCTGGAATTCCACCGCGCGGGCTTAGTCCGCTTAGGCCTACTTATTTATTTATTTATTTATTTATTTGAACTTCATGCAACAGTTAAGGTACACAGGCGGACTTAATGCCGTAGGCATTCTCTCCCAGTCAACCTAGGGTGGTGAAGAGAGAAGGTGGCAGGTGCATAAAAAAAAAAAAGAAATGTATAATTAGAAATCGAGGGTACATAATTATATATACAAATAAAATATACTTACATATATATCCAATATAGTATATACCTACATATATATATCTATATAAAATGAAGGAAAGAGGATATTGAAACGACTCCGCTTCTTGTGTAGAAAATAATTCCTCAACTTCCGCTTAAATGCATAGTGGCTGGTGGCCGTCCTGATGTCGAGAGGAAGCGCATTCCACAGAAGTATGGACTGTATGTGAAAGGAAGAATGAACAAAATCAGAAGTATGAGAAGGACAAAGCAGTAGAAGATTGTTAGAAGAACGAAGACTTTTAGCATGGGAAGAACATAAATATTGAAAATGTGATATAAGATAAGAAGGGGGGTTAGGAGAGTTGAGCAGTGAGAAAAGAGTAGTCAGTGCGCGCAAACTTCTCCTCTGGCGAATGGGCATCCATTTGAGTTCAGTTCTGTAACTCGAAATATGGTCATATTTCCTTAAATTAAATATGAACCGAATACAGTTGTTGAGAAGCCTGTCGAGTTTATCCAGTAAGACCGCGTTCAGATCAAAGCACCACACGTCACCATAGTCGATAACAGGGAAAATTAAAGTTTGCACAAGCATAATCTTCGTTTTCACGGGCAGAAAGTTCCTCAGACGATACAGACACCGCAGAGTCCCGTTGACCCTTTGGCAGACACTAGAAACCTGACTTTGCCAGCCAAGCGTCGAGTCAAGATGCAAACCGAGATCCTTGACGCTAGGACTAATGGGGATGATTTCACCATTAAAGACAATTGGAGGATTTACTTAGTTTCTATTTTCAAAATAAAAATCATACTCAACTCAATTCCAGGTAGGTAGATCAGGTACCTCCATAGGTCCTACGTCCTACCTAATCTACCTACCTGGAGTTGATCCCTAAAGTTGAGTGAACTCCAAAACCTTCCTTCGTCACTCACCTTGACCAAAGAAAACCACATTTTAATACAAGTTAGGATATAAAATTAATTATTGTAAAAAACTATTCGAATGTCAAAACCGAAGATTTCACAAATGACCTTATACATAGATACGTTCACTCCAGCGTGTTGGACAAAACATTGGTATTGTGAAACGTTTCTAAATATCATCGTTCGTTTTGGGTAATCTTCGCGTTGGTAGGCTTCGGCGGTAACCACGCAACAATGACTAACAGTTTTAGATGGGATGCAGAGGCGTAGCTAGTTCTTCAGGGGCCCCCTGTAGTAATAAAAATTGGGGCCCCTATTATTTATTTTTTATTCTTCATGCATAAAGTACATTGGCGGACTTAATGCCTTAGGAATGCTCAACTATTTTATCTGATTGCGGCAAAGCCCAGTGCTAGTTGGCTTTAGGTATTTCTTAATAAAACAATATCCCTTTTATATTGTTTTTCTTACGAAATAAACCCAAATAGTCCATGCCAATTTGGCAATTTGACAGGCCAATAGCCGGAACGCCTCTCATTAGTAAGAATTTGAGTTTTTGGACAGTAATTTTATGCTTCCAATTAGGGCCCCTGAAACCTTGTTTAATGGATACGACTGATAAGGTGGTAGCTACGCCACTGATTAGATGTCTCGGTTGAGGTGTGCGTGGCATTCAGCCGAAGGTCGATGTTTTGAGGCAAATACCAAAATTAAATGCATTATGGCCTTGTTTTTCAAAACACGTTCTTTTTCAAAAATAAGGTCAGTTATTTTTTAAGATGACGAATATATCTAATACTTAGATATTAATAGGTGCATTATTATAATAAGTGTTTAATGTTGATGACTACCGCTGAGGCGGAGATAATACTTTTGTAATTTTTTAATAAGAAAGAGTTTGCTAAATAAAGCAAACTCTTTCTTAGGGCCTGTTTCACAATGTCCGAGTAGGCACTACTCACTGAATAAATTCAAAAATGTGACAGAATTTGTATGAAATTATCTGCCAAGTAAGATACTCGAAACTTAATCATAGGTGGTGAAATAGGCCCTTTATGTTGGTAACGATTTAACGAAGACTAGCTAGTCTATGGGCACTATATTTTGATGCGCGCGAATATGAAAACTTTAATTTCTTACCGCCATTTCACAATTTTCACAACTACCAACAAGTTTTGCTGTTGCAGTAAAAGTTAATTAACATATTTTTATTCATAAGTATGTTGAAAAACCTCTGTGAGTATTGATAATTACCGTCCTCGGCTCTCTTAAGGTCTTTGCCTGCGGCACGGATATAAATACATTCATCATCATTATATCATAATGTACTATTATGCGGTTTTGACAATGTCACTAGACCATACACTTTTTAGGGGTACGTACCTCAAAAGAAAAAAAACGAAACCGTTATAGGTTAAATTTTTTGTCTGTCTGTCTGTCAAGACCCTTTATCTCGAGATCGGGAGAAATTGTTTAATGGAGGATGACATGACAAAATAACAGAGAAATAGAGATTACAGTTAGTTTAGTTAAATGTCTTTAAAATTGTTAAATTCCCTGCCGGGGTCTGTGTTTCCTGATAGCTACAACCTAGGCGTCTTTAAGTCAAGAGTGAATAGGTTGCTTCAAGCCATTCATGCCCCATCGTCGACCACATGATCGCTTACCATCAGGTGAGATGTGGTCAAGCGCGAGCCTAAATAATAATAATAAAAAATGTTTAATAATAATAGGTACTTAAAAAAACTGTGGCTGTGTGTTTATTTTATTAAAATGTCAAGAAATGTATTGCGGCTTCTGTGTAAATGTAGTCATAATTTATTTAACAACCTATTGAAAATAAACATATGTAAATACCCACAGAATAGACTTACCGCGGTAATAGAATATTACATAAAACTATTTACATAATACGTTACAATAATAAATATTTACTGCCTCACTGACTGCGTGGTCGTTAGCGCAGCTTTTCACTATGAGGTCTTTTTTTTTTTTAGTAGGGGAATCATCAGAATGACTTCTCCCGCTCTTGGGCGGAGCGGGAGGGCGTGTCAGACTCTTACTGACTAAATCCCTACCCCGTTCCTTCGTAGCCTTCGTTCTGGGGGGGACTCGGTGTCAACCTTTAGGAATACCACGTGTTCCCCCCAGAGGCTTCGGCCCTGCCGGGCCCCTACAGTTTGCTGACATCTCCTTGAGGCGCGCGTGGAACAGAACGCGCCGTTGACGACTGGGCTCGGTCCAGATTATTTCCAGACTGCCGGATGGCGAGCTACACAGTGCTCGCCGTCCGCGAACCCGCGCCTCTTGGGTTTGATTTATCAGAGTATGTCAGAATTATTGATTACTAACTCAATAGTAAATACGTACTCGTACGTAGCAGGGCTCGGTCGGCGCAGTGGTTAAGCTATTGGCTGCTGTGCTGCAGGACACGGGTTTGATTCCCACACCGGACAAATATTTGTATGACCTACAGATAGGTGTTCCGGGTCAGGGTGTCTTGTGTATGTGAATTTACATGTTTTTAAACGCACCCACGATTCAGGAGTAATTCTTAGTGTGGGACAACGTTCAAAGAAAAAAGAAATATTTTGTCACAATTCTTGAAGTGCATTTTATTTTATTTGACTGATAGTGTGTAATGTGTATTTTTTGAAACTCTAAGGACACAACGAGTACGACCTATTGTAAGACTGACCAATCAGGGTCTTCCTTCAAACAGTTAAAAACTTAACGGGCGAGAATTGTGATTTAACATTGTCATCTACCGAACATAGATACGTTAAATTGTAAGCAGTATGTTACAGCTCACAATCTTTTCACAGTTTACAAACTTGCGAGATAGATTATAATGTTACGGTATTTAAAATTTTACGTTGACTTGTATACGTTAGTAGTATTTCTGGCAATAGGTTTGCCTGCCTTTTTAATGGACTGCAAAACTATAGGTAAGGAGATTCTCAATTCGATAGTAACTTTTTTGTTTGTTACCTTTGAACTTCATTATTTGCGTGCCATTTAACTAACCATGGAGTTTCTTTCCAGTTCTTCTCCATAGAAATCGACCAATTGAAACCGAGCACTAGCTACTGACGTTTATAGGCAGTGTAATAATAATTTTGAGTTTTATTTGTACCATTTTGGACATTTGCCCAGCTGTGGGACAGTACTGACTATGTTAATAAATAAAAATAATAACTTTTTACAAAAAATAAGGAGACCTAAGTATATTCTATGGAGGAGAACCAGCAGACAGTCCATGTTTACTCTTGACAAAAAATTATTGTTTCTGCAATCCTAACTACCGATATTATAAATGTGAAAGTGTGGATGTTTGTTATTTAATTCATGAATCCCCGACCGGTTTCATTGGACCGCGCTGTTATTGTCTTACTAGTGTCTCGTTTCGCGGGTATTGATAGGTTAATCACGCAAAAACGGCTGAACGGATTTGGATAACATTTGGCATGTTTGTATGGCCTTTGAAATGAAAAAGAACATAGACTATGCTATCTTTTATCCCGATTCTTATTTTTTTCTAAAGTCCTCGCAGACGCAGTCGCGGGTAGAAGTTAGTATTTCCATATTACATTATAGGTACATTGTAGGTTCAAAAGGTAGAACTATATTGCGCACACGTGGGGTCGTGGCCCGCAGATCTGGGCGCGTCGGTCTCCATACATTGTATATGGCAACTAGACTTGTAGAGCTACATTAGATCGCGACTTGATTCTATGTACATGTCAGACGTGGCCCACGTGTGCGTCGGTCTAATGTAGTTCCCGCTTAATACCTACATATTTTATGTATATGATACATATAAAATACAGAAAAAACATATCACAATTATTTTTTAAGCTACAACAAAAATAAGAAATTCTTCAATAATTTGGACCTTTTGTTATATTTTCCTCTACCATTACCACAGTTGTTTTAATATAGCGGCAACCTGAATAACACTACTATCTATCACAATATTCTAAAAAGAAAACCTCTAAACACTGTTTTAGGCTATCACGGTTTGTTTCATAATAATTAAAGACAAATAAAAAATAATTAAAATAATTAATTTAAATTAGAAAACCTCTAGTTTTTTTCACAAAATTTATATATTTGTTATAACTTAAAAAATAATAAAATTGTGATACTTATATATATTTTTTTCGTATTTATCCCTGAGTAGTCATGAGCAGATCTATCATACGGTATCAACTTATCGTTGAATTTTGGGAAAAAATTGTATTTATGTATGTAATGCAACATCTGCAATGCAATCTGGTCAACATTGTACCCAAAAAATTGCCAGTACCTAAGTCTTCAATAGACGCCGGAGGAGACTAGAGAAGTAGTGATGTAACACGTGAGGTTGCGTACGCGCCGCCGGCGGCGTCAAGGTCGAACACTTTCACCCGCGCCAGATATAGGTCAATAACTGATCTTGAACTTAGATACTCGATATTTTGTCTATCGATTGCTTAGTAATCGATTCTGAGTAGGAATTTCGGAAAAGGAAACACGCGGTACTAGAATGCAAAGGGTAACTGAAGGACGCAGGTTTGGTTTTAATTAGTAATAAGTTAGGCATGCATACTTGGCTGACTCCACCCTAGAGCGGTAGAAGTTGTTGTATGATTTGCCATATCAAAGAAAGAAAGGAAGGAAAAAGAAACAAATTAGGCAAAAAAAAAGGAAAGAAAGAAAAGGAATTTGTGTGTACTTTCTGTTTATACCTGTTTTTCAATTCCTTACCACTTCATAAAGAAAAGCGTTCAGGTTTAACCTAGAACCAACTATTGGCGCTGCCTCAAAAGGTCAAGAATACTTATAATTGCTTTATCATCATTTGTTTAATACAAATCGTGTTTGATTACAATTAATTATACGTCATTTGTGCGTCAGGGTGCGTAATATTGAATCCATATTAATCCTTATTATACTCGTACCCGTAAACAATGACGCATATGTCTCTCTGTTCGCGATAAGTCAATTGTTTGAGGACCAATAGGGCTGCTGGTCTTTTCTAAAAAGGACCTCGTACCCTAAGGGGCAGGCCAGACAGAAAAGACGTAAGACGCAGACGGGGCGCGGGCAGGCGCAAAAGTACCAGCGTTGCGCCCGCGCCCTGTCTGTTCTGTATGTTTTGAGTCGCGACGCTTCTATACATTTTGTATGAAAGAGACGCGGTAGAGACAAATGCCCGCGCCCCGTCTGCGTCTTACGTCTTTTCTGTGTGGACAGCGCTTAAGAGCAACACACACAGGGGACAGGGCGCGGGTCAGACTTTTACTGACATAAACCACACTGAATTCAGTAAAAGTTTCACACGTGCTCCAGCTCTATCCAGAGCGAGAGAAGTCGGACGATTCCCACCCTAAGAAAACCCGCTCCCCATGGAGCGAGAGTGAGCGTCAGACTTGCCGACTTGTGTTCCTTGAGTTGCCCTTTGCGTTCCAGAGCCATGGTAACTCTGTGTGTAGTAGCCCTGACTGCTACGCCGGAGGTCATGGATTCGATTGCCAGCCAAACAAATATTTAAGTGATTAGCACGATCGTTTGTTCTGTCTGGGAGCTATTTATCTATAATATGTATATGTTTATCAGATGTCTAGGGTGTTTTTAATATCATGCAGATTTTATCCCGCATGCGGGAATGCCACGCATGCAGAAAATTTCACGCAGCTTGAGAAACGTTAGCTTACGATCTAGTTTTCTGCGGGCTACTGTGCTTTCTCACGAATAAAGCTTTTCGCAATAAAGATTTTTTTAGAAATAAATTAAATTGAACTAAGAAACTCACGGGGCTCCCTCGCGGGGCTGCTACCCGGGAGCACGCCATGCTTATTCCACGCATTACAATAATTACTTGTATGAAACGGACATTTGCGGGGGTTACGAATGCGGGGTTATTCCGCATGCGTGATCTAAACCGTACAATATAAAAAAGTCTAGCCTCTGCTTAGTTTGGGACTAGATGGCGTTGTGTGACAGTTGTGGAATATAAAGTTGAACTCAATAGCTGTCTTGTTATGTCAGTGTGTCTAACATCCTCTTTTCCTCTTCCAGTAATAACGGGTGGAACAGACGGCATCGGCAAGCAGTACGCGATGCAGCTGGCGCGGCGCGGGATCAACATCGTCATCATCAGCCGCAACCCTGGCAAGCTGCAGGCTGTGGCCAAGGAGATCGGTTTGTATTCCACTATCACTAACACTGACCAGTAAAAAAAAATATTTGACAATCACGGGCAGTTGATTATCTCATCGTGATCAAAAAAAAAATATTTAAAAAATAAAACAAACTTTTGCCAAGCCAAAAGTGGCTCTCATCTCAGCATAGTCTTATGTGATATTTAGAAAAAAAGCAGCGCTGGTATGGTGTAAGGTGATACACACTTTTGAGTGTATAAAAAGTTTCGTATGACTGGCAATTTGAATATTTTCTGCAGCCTATCCAAATGCCTTGTACTTGGTATTGATCGTCAAGTCGTTTTGTGCTCCTCAGTACCTAATCCTGAGTTTAGCTCGGCGAATATTGCTTACAACTGCTTGCACCAGCTGGACAAGCAGGTCCACTCTAATTTATATGGTTGTTTTCTCAAAAAACCATCTCAAAGTTGATAAATTTACTCTACAGTCTGTTCAATAATTCCGGAGACTAAAATGACATTTCAACACCAAAGAACTGGCGTCATTCCTATAGAAATTTTGACATTACTTATGTCAATTTAGTCTCCGGGTTTATAGGACAGACCATAGTATGCAAATTTTAATAATATTTCACCAACACCACAAACAACCGTCGTACATGAAGGCCATTATTATTCTACAATGTCAGCCTTATGGTGTTAGAAATCTCTAAAACTAAAATCAACTTATATGTTCTCGTATCAAGGAACAAACAGATTCTGGAAGTACAATAGGACCTTTGTACATTGTGTTGCATTAAGACTAAATAAATAAAAAATAATTGCTTCTAATAATAATAAGGTACAAGGAGGAAGTTCTCTGTGTACTCAATTTTAATGGTTTCTGAAGAGCTAATATTGTTCTACCACTTGTTTGGAATCTCGTTCGAATAATATTTGTAATTAGCTAACAGAGTCCATACGGAAAATTTGCCCTCAGTCAATATTGTTTAATGTTTTGAATTCATTAAGTTAAAGTACCAGCAGAAATACACACGTGGAAAAAATCTTTATTCGTATTCGTAGTATTTCCAACTCTTAAAGCAACTTGTTATTTGCTTTCATCATCATCATCATGTTTACAGCCAATACAAGTCCACTGTGGGGCATAACCCTCCCCCAAGTGTCGCCACAGTGAATGGTCCCGTTTGTCTCGCATCCATCGGATTCCCAAAATCCTTACCAGGTCATCCTCAACGGTCTACTTTGTCGGAAGTTTTCCAACGCTGCGTATTCCGGTACGCGGTCGCCTTTCCAAAACCTTTCAGCCCCAACGGCCATCTGTTCTACGAGAAATGTATGTAGGTACCACTTTAGTTTGGCGATTCAGTAAAATGGGATGAATAGGGACAAAACTTTGCAGTGCATTTTCTGGTTATTTAACAGGTTTTCCAAGCATTTGTGCACTTTTATTTATTCATTAATTATTTATTATGCAGAGAAAAAACATGAAAAATAAAAACACTTAACTAATTAAAACTACATATACCTACAGTCCTACACTTCTAAACTAAAATATGGCGTCAATTCATTAATTGTAATCAAAGTTGATGCTGAAATAGAAATCAATATGAAATATTTAAGTGAAGTATATAAAAATCCTAATCAAAGTTTTTTCGCTACGTACGATTTATAAGATGAATTACGAAGTCGAAGTCAGGTAAAAAGTAGCCTATGTCCTTCTTTGGAGTTCAAGCTTACTTCGCACCCATCAAAATCGGTACAGTAGTTTAACCGTGAAATCGTAACAGACAGACATATTTACTTTCACATTTATAATATCAGTATGGATTTTATCATGTAGCGGTGCATTCATAAAGCTCTCTAACGACGGTCTTTCATTCTTATGTAATCAACTAATTATGATCTGCGAACGTTACATCACTATTGTTTGTGATTCTGGCAACGCAACGCAACATTTTGTTATGTTACAAACATCATTGTTGATGTTGACCCAAAACCCTCAGGGATCATTGTCTCTAATTATTGCAACACTCATCACGCTTCGTTTGGCATTTTCTTCTTAAGCCGGGTCAAGACGTGTGTAACACATAATGTAATCTGTCATGTACACGCAGAATTTGTGTTACAGTACACAAATTCTGCGTGTGGATGGCAATACGAGCATTACATTTAACGCTTTTGCTGGCAGCCTGGCCACCATCAACGATCATCACTGCTTACCTACTACTTGGTCGGTCAAGCACTGGTTTGTATCAATAAAAAAAAAATGTTCGTAGCAACTGAGTGGACACAGCACTTGAAAAAGATTCATTATTTATTCATAATTATTCGGATTACACGACTCGCGTTGAGTTCGGGTGCTGTCCATACCTACTCATCATCTGCCTAGCCTTTTCCCAACTACATTCGGGTCGGTTTCCAGTCAAGCCGGATACAGCTGAATACCAGTATTTTACGAGGAGCGGCTGCCTACCAGACCTCCACAACCCATTAACTGGGGTAACACGGTACTTCATGACAAGACTGGAGTTAGATTTAGGTACTAGCTTCTGACTATCCGTAACGACTGCCAAAGATCTACAAATGACATCCGGGACCAACGGATTAGCGTGCTTTCCGAGGCACGGAGGAAACTCGGTATGTTAAGATGGTCACCCATTCTCAGACCAACCTTGGCAAGCGTTGCTTAACCTTGAAGATCGACCCGTGCGACTGTTATTATCTAGCCACGAGCTGTCCATACCTACTATTGACCTAAACACGTAATCTTACATTACGCGTTAAACACGTCTGGACCCTGCTTTAGGTTTTAGAATTGTCTCGCCACTTCTTCCCAGTTATGGTTGCAAAGTTATGGGTATAATACCTACGTCTGTTAAGATCGTTTATCATCCTAATGTCGGCTGCTTAGGCGTTTATTATCGTTTGGGTTCCTAATAAAGAGAACTAACGTTACCGACATAGCCTCAAGAATCGCCAAACTTAAGTGGCAGTGGGCAGGGCTCATTGCTCGTAGAACAGATGGTCGATGGGGACGGAAGGTTCTAGAGTGGCGGCCACGTACCGGAAGACGCAGCGTCGGAAGGCCTCCCACAAGGTGGACCGACGACCTGGCGAGGGTCGCGGGAATCCGATGGATGCGAGACGCACAGGCCTATGTCCTATGGCCTATGGCGACGCTTTGGGGAGGCCTATGTCCAGCAGTGGACGTCTTTCGGCTGAGATGATGATGATGGGTTCCTAATTACTTACCTGTCACACACCTCTTGGCTTGCATAATCTCGCAAAGTTAACTGGAGCCTAAGTAATTCAGGTCTGCCGTGGTGTCGTTGGGTCTTTTTCGATTGTTGAACATATTTGTACCTATTAGTAAGCGAAATACATTCTGCACAAAAATTGCATAAGCATAAATAATAATATGAATATTTATAAAATTTTATTTCTTTAATACTTACATTATAACATCTTTTCAGACAAGTCCAAGGCGATGTTATAACCAACACTCAAAATATGTAGTTATGAAAATCATTCTTTAATTAATTCTATTATAAATTATGTAATAACTCCGGACCTTCCTCAATAATTATTATATTTAATAATATAACAATATAAGTGAGTGATATGAAAGAAAAGGGAGTTAGTGATAGTGTGACAGATGACAGAACAGTATGGAAGAAAAAAACGTGTTGCGTCGACCCCAACTAATATGGGACAAGGGCAGGAAGAAGAAGAATTAACCTATCACATACCAAAACGAGACACAATAGTAAAACAATAACACCGCGGTCTCATAGGACCGGTCGGGGATTCATGAACTAATATTATAAATATAATTTTATTATTTCCAGAGAAGGAGCACAGTGTGAAGACCAAGGTTGTGGTGGCTGACTTCAGCAAGGGCGCTGAAGTGTACCCTCACATCGAGGAGGAGCTCAAGGACATCCCTGTTGGAATACTGGGTGAGGACAGTCATTAACATCCTATAGTCCGTCTAATGAAAGCACGACCTGAGAAAAAGAGGTTGAATCCAAAAATGTCTTCAAGGCTAGAGTGAATAGGCTCTTAATAAGCCAGTGCGCCTCACCATCAACGATTGCGTCGCTGCTTACCATCAGGTGGGATCGCAGTCAAGCACTAGTTAATAACAATAAATTTAAAAAAAAATTGTATGTGGTGTTACTAACTAGTAGGAGAATCATGTCTTGACACTTCACAATTTTTTTTATTTCCTACAATTGCGGCTGAATAATGTTGCCAATTAAATTTAAAAAAAACTCCAGGTCGCGCTTTCTTTAGACGCACTCTATTATATTAACACTCACTGTGACACTGCAGTGGAAAGGGCCTAAAGTCTGTTTTTTAATCTCTGAGCCTAAAATTACATTACGTTGGTTGTTACACTTGTCAAAACACAAAAGAACTGGCTTCATATTTATTGTAAGTTTAACATTTGCCTGTGTCAATTTAGTCTCAGGTATTAAAAAACAGACTTTAGCGGTTCTCTGTGCAATGACGACTATGACGAGTCGACGCACTGCCTCGGCGGGCGTCTGATCCCCGCCAAGGCAGTTCATCGACTGAGCCATCGTGCATCGCAGCGGACCCAAACTCAATGTGCCAATATCCTTTGGCCATCTGCGTGGTTGGTTTAGAGTAGGGTGAAAACCGGTTTTGAATTTCGGTTTGGAAAGGGTAGGTAGGGTGAAAACCGGTTTTAGCCCCGGTTTCGACTATATTTTTTTGTTTTTGTATAGAGACACCCTGAGCAAACTGAAAGGATGCATAATGGTCCACCAAGGAACAAATGCGGAAACCAGATTATAAGATGTATTATGTTATCAGGGATCAGTGGTGGCTCAGAACTTTTTAAAACGTATTATTGATGACCCGTCTCGGCTTTGCAAGGGTCAAATGATAGACACAAATCTTCCTCATTGATCACTCTTTCTATTAGTGGTATCCGTATTAATTTAGTTGCGTGGATTAGAAGGATTACCTACATACAGAAACAGATAAGAGGAGATAATATAGTCCGTCTAATGAAAGCGCGACCTGAGAAAAAGCCTCACCATCGACGATTGCATCACTGCTTACCATCAGGTGGGATCGCAGTCAAGCGCTAGTTTATAAAAATTAAAAAAAATGACGTTAAATCCAAAAAAATTGTATATGGCATCACTAACTAGTAGGAGAACCACAGAGGAGAACCATGTCTTGACATTTAATTCTTTTTTTATTTCCTACAATTGCGGCTGAACAATGTTGCCAATTAAAATATTAAAAAAAACTCCAGGTCGCGCTTTCATTAGACGCATTCTAGTGAATTTGCTTTAGGTTTCGAAGAACTATTCACGTTTAGAAGCACGCTTGCCTAGAAGAGCCTTGCCTCTATCTGAGTGTTCAATTAAAGGCCTATTACACCACTCGTTTTTACGAACGGTCTTACGCCCGTTTTCAATAAGCTAATCTACCTCCGGTTTTGGCTTACTGGAGACAGTAAAACAAAAGATCCAATACAAAAATTTGACATGTTTCTGTTGTTTCATTTGTTTTTCTATCTCCGATATATGATAGATAGCTTATTGAAAACGGGCGTTAGTCTACGTCGCGTAGTGTAATAAGGGTAAGACGGTCTTCGACGGGGCTCGAGACGTATCGAGCAGACGCAAAGAGTCGACGTATCGAGTAGTATGATAGGCTCTGTAGAACCAAGGCGAGTCTCATTCATGTGAATGAGAGTCGCCTTGGCTACACAAATAAAATTCAAGATGAAGATGCTTACTTCATCTTTAGCCCATTGTTGCACCATTGACTGTAACGATGTAGTTAATGGCGTGAAACACATTGTGAATTATATTTTCATCTTGTGTATTCATTTACATTTATGTGTAGGTATCTCATTCGAGTAATTAGTTAACCTCGGACTACCTGCAATATCGATCTCTTCTCTCAAATTCATTCAAAGGTTGTTTCTGTCAATTTCGTGATGAAACCATCCTGTATTTTAAAGAGCCTCTATTATGGTCCACTGCTGGGTGAAGGCTTCTCTCTCTCTTTCCACACCCGTCTGTCCTTTGCCATTGCGGGTCAGTCAAGTTCATCTCTCCATCTTCGCCATGGTTTGTCACAATGTCATCGTGCCTTTAATGAGACCCAACTAGTTGGTATTTAAATGGCTTCTTTGGTGGTAAAGTCCCACATGCTTCCTTTGAAAAGGGTGAATCCTATGGCCAGACGAGTGTTTTGTCTGATTTGGGAAACTGCCTGATAAATGATTTCGAGCAGTCCTATACTCCTATCAGTCCAAATCGCGCGTAGAATTTTAATTGCGCGATGGAAAATGTTATCGTTTTTATATTCCGACAAAGATTCTCTATATCCACCAAAACCGAGATAATACCATTTTTAATAGCATTATTGGCCTGGTAATGTTCCCAATGCTGGAAATCACGCCTACTCTCAAGGAGAGGGGAACGGGCCGTAATCAACCACGCAGGCCCAGTGCGGATTGGTGGATCACCGATAATACCACATTCATCCATATTCTCCATTGATTCCAGTCAACAACGTGGGTGTCCAGTACGACTACCCGATGCCGCTGTGCGAGACGGCGCCGTCCAAGTCCTGGGAGCTGATCAACGTGAACGCGGGCGCCGTGACGGCCATGACGCGGCTGGTGCTGCCCGGCATGGTGCAGCGCGGCCGCGGCGCCGTGGTCAACGTGTCCTCAGGGTCGGAGCTGCAGCCCCTGCCGCTGATGACGGTGTACGCCGCCACTAAGGTACGTCGCTATGAGACACTGAACTAGTAGCCATGACGCGGCTGGTGCTGCCGGCATGGTGCAGAGGTGCTGTGGTCAACGTGTCCTCAGGGTCAGACCTGCAGCCCCTGCCGCTGATGACGGTGTACGCCGCCACTAAGGTAAGTCGCTATGAGACACTGAACTAGTAGCCATGACGCGGCTGGTGCTGCCGGCATGGTGCAGAGGTGCTGTGGTCAACGTGTCCTCAGGGTCGGAGCTGCAGCCCCTGCCGCTGATGACGGTGTACGCCGCCACTAAGGTACGTCGCTATGAGACACTGAACTAGTAGCCATGACGCGGCTGGTGCTGCCGGCATGGTGCAGAGGTGCTGTGGTCAACGTGTCCTCAGGGTCGGAGCTGCAGCCCCTGCCGCTGATGACGGTGTACGCCGCCACTAAGGTACGTCGCTATGAGACACTGAACTAGTAGCCATGACGCGGCTGGTGCTGCCGGCATGGTGCAGAGGTGCTGTGGTCAACGTGTCCTCAGGGTCGGAGCTGCAGCCCCTGCCGCTGATGACGGTGTACGCCGCCACTAAGGTACGTCGCTATGAGACACTGAACTAGTAGCCATGACGCGGCTGGTGCTGCCGGCATGGTGCAGAGGTGCTGTGGTCAACGTGTCCTCAGGGTCGGAGCTGCAGCCCCTGCCGCTGATGACGGTGTACGCCGCCACTAAGGTACGTCGCTATGAGACACTGAACTAGTAGCCATGACGCGGCTGGTGCTGCCGGCATGGTGCAGAGGTGCTGTGGTCAACGTGTCCTCAGGGTCGGAGCTGCAGCCGCTGCCGCTGATGACGGTCTACGCCGCCACTAAGGTATGTCACTATGATACACTGGACAAGTAGCATGACGCGGCCGCCACAAAGGTATGGAGCCACTGAGCAGTGCTATTCTAATCTGCTGTGAAAACTTAGTTAACGTCCCTTACATTTAGTGGCTATTAAATTTAGTCGAATTCGCGATATAGTCAAGTGAATCAATTGATCATCATTTGAGCTATCAACAGAGATTGTCAATACCCCCATGGTGGTCATGGAGATTTAAATAAATAATACCTCCCCTATCTTTTCCAGGCATACGTCCGCAGCTTCACGCTAGCCGTGCGCGAGGAGTACGCGCCTCTCGGCATCTACGTGCAGCACCTGGCACCACTGTTCGTGTCCACCAAGATCAACGCCTTCTCGCAGCGCCTGCTGGACGGCAACCTGCTGGTGCCTGACGCGGCCACCTACGCCAGGCACGCTGTGAACACGCTGGGCAGGCAGCAGAACACCACGGGCTACTGGCTGCACGGCATACAGGTACATACCTCCTCGTAGATAAAGTATCTACGTATTTTTACCTTATAGGAGTATTATCACCTCGTTGGCGCGCCCGCGCTTCGCTAGCTTAGCTCGCCCGCCACGCCCGCCACGCCAGCCCGCTCGCCCGGTTCGTTCGCCCGTCCTCCCTGTTTCGAGTAGACTAGTCGACGTTCGTCTTTCGAATAGCAGTGTGCCCCCCGCTTCGCCCGCTTAGCCCGCTCCGCCCGTCGCTTGTCTGTCCGTAGTTTTCGGTGTGAACCCCATAGTTTAGCTCGCCAATATTTCGCGTAGTTTGTTTAGTTTCCTTCGTTCGCTTCGCCCTACGCCTAGCCCACCCGCCCGCCAGCTGGCGGTGTGGCCTGCGCTTTACACTTACTTTCTTACACATACATATTTGAATAAATACTAAAGGATATTTTCTATTACACTTCCAGAACTTCTTCATCAAACTGCCCCCCGTATGGCTACGGACGAAGGTTGGCATGCAGCTCAACGACCAGTTCCGCCAGGAGTACCTGCAGAACGCCAAGATCAAGAGCAACTGAGGACACCAGGGACCAGGCAGCAGTTACTCACCAAACACAAATAGATTTAAATAGTAAAGAGCTCGTCCGAATGTATCAACATACAAGAAACACGGGTGTTCAGTGTCTCGCGCACACGACCGCTCGCGCCGACAGCCGACCGCGAAATGAATTCGTTCGGCCGATATCGGGCACATTGCGCACACGTGGGCCACGTACGCCGATCTGGGTACGTCGGTCTCCATACATTTGATATGGCAACTAGACTTGTAGAGCTACATTAGATCCACGCCACGGGACGTCGTTCTACATACAAATCAGCCGTGGGTCATGTGTGCGTTGGTCTAATGTAGTTCCCGATTTATTGTGGCGTCAGGAAAACCGTCGCTCTACCCTCTCCCTTACCATTAAAATAAGTCACCTCAACATTCCAAAATCTGGTGATGAGTGTAAATATTGAACTAGTGAATTATTTTAGTTGATGCAGAAATAAATGTTATATTTTGTATATATTATGAGTTTAATTGTGATATTATTAAGTGTATTTTTTTAAATGAATGTAAATAATAATGAATAAACGAACGTACTAAATTCTATTGTTTTATTTATTAAATGATTTTAGGGGTAATAAATGTTATAATTAATATGAAAATGATTTTCAAAACTAGATACCCTATGTGACCGCACGGTGATTCTGTACAAAACATGAGCCGTACATTGGAGTGCCCCAAGTGCCCAAATACCT